>OZ024934.1:31827271-33282785 GCA_964017235.1 Sabellastarte sp. h YS-2021
ATGTCATAAAATGCCAGATCAGTCCAAACCACCTCTCAGAGTTGATCAATCTTGCTGAAATTTTCACAGGAAACTCAGTTTATACCAGAGAATGAATTTGTATTGGTCTGGTCCACTCGAGGGCCATATTAGGAATTTCATTTCCGGGGTTGTGGGGGGGCCCCCTGGCCTCCCCCTCATTTGGGGAATGTCCGGTATATCACAATATTGCCAGTCTGAAGCCCCTATTTAATTTCATGGTTGTTTTAACAATAAAGGGGGATATTTTAGCACATTTGGAGCATTACATGTCTGAACAGAAAATATATAACCCGAATAATGCTGTTAAAATGGTCCAAAATAGATGTAAATCAGCCCAAACCAGTACTAAATATTGCTCTGTAACCATGAAACTTGGCCCAAAAATCACCTGCCACCCACTGAATCTGATTGCACAGGTTTCAGGATTACATCTGGTGTACCAGTGATGTCATATGTGTGAAATAGGGTCCAGGAAGCCGAAAATGCAGCCTCAGCTGGCTGTCTCAGGATAGGCTGATATTTTCTCAGGTAAGGCAGGTTTAAGGTTGTAAACCATATTGTGTCCCACAGGAGTCGCCACTTGAATGAATTTTAGTAGTGTGTTCCTTCAGAAATGCATATCTAGCCCAAAGTACAGGTTCAGGGAGTGTGGGTGGCGAGGATGTCATAAAATGCCAGATCAGTCCAAACCACCTCTCAGAGTTGATCAATCTTGCTGAAATTTTTCACAGGAAACTCAGTTTATACCAGAGAATGAATTTGTATTGTCTGGTCCACTCGAGGGCCATATTAGGAATTTCATTTTCGGGGTGTGGGGGGCCCCCTGGCCTCCCCTCATTTGGGGAATGTCCGGTATATCACAATATTGCCAGTCTGAAGCCCCTATTTAATTTCATGGTTGTTTTAACAATAAAGGGGGATATTTTAGGCACATTTGGAGCATTACATGTCTGAACAGAAATTATATAACCCGAATAATGCTGTTAAAATGGTCCAAAATAGATGTAAATCAGCCCAAACCAGTACTAAATATTGCTCTGTAACCATGAAACTTGGCCCAAAAATCACCTGCCACCCACTGAATCTGATTGCACAGGTTTCAGGATTACATCTGGTGTACCAGTGATGTCATATGTGTGAAATAGGGTCCAGGAAGCCGAAAATGCAGCCTCAGCTGGCTGTCTCAGGATAGGCTGATATTTTCTCAGGTAAGGCAGGTTTAAGGTTGTAAACCATATTGTGTCCCACAGGAGTCGCCACTTGAATGAATTTTAGTAGTGTGTTCCTTCAGAAATGCATATCTAGCCCAAAGTACAGGTTCAGGGAGTGTGGGTGGCGAGGATGTCATAAAATGCCAGATCAGTCCAAACCACCTCTCAGAGTTGATCAATCTTGCTGAAATTTTCACAGGAAACTCAGTTTATACCAGAGAATGAATTTGTATTGGTCTGGTCCACTCGAGGGCCATATTAGGAATTTCATTTCCGGGGTGTGGGGGGGCCCCCTGGCCTCCCCTCATTTGGGGAATGTCCGGTATATCACAATATTGCCAGTCTGAAGCCCCTATTTAATTTCATGGTTGTTTTAACAATAAAGGGGGATATTTTAGGCACATTTGGAGCATTACATGTCTGAACAGAAATTATATAACCCGAATAATGCTGTTAAAATGGTCCAAAATAGATGTAAATCAGCCCAAACCAGTACTAAATATTGCTCTGTAACCATGAAACTTGGCCCAAAAATCCACCTGCCACCCACTGAATCTGATTGCACAGGTTTCAGGATTACATCTGGTGTACCAGTGATGTCATATGTGTGAAATAGGGTCCAGGAAGCCGAAAATGCAGCCTCAGCTGGCTGTCTCAGGATAGGCTGATATTTTCTCAGGTAAGGCAGGTTTAAGGTTGTAAACCATATTGTGTCCCACAGGAGTCGCCACTTGAATGAATTTTAGTAGTGTGTTCCTTCAGAAATGCATATCTAGCCCAAAGTACAGGTTCAGGGAGTGTGGGGTGGCGAGGATGTCATAAAATGCCAGATCAGTCCAAACCACCTCTCAGAGTTGATCAATCTTGCTGAAATTTTCACAGGAAACTCAGTTTATACCAGAGAATGAATTTGTATTGGTCTGGTCCACTCGAGGGCCATATTAGGAATTTCATTTTCGGGGTGTGGGGGGGCCCCCTGGCCTCCCCTCATTTGGGGAATGTCCGGTATATCACAATATTGCCAGTCTGAAGCCCCTATTTAATTTCATGGTTGTTTTAACAATAAAGGGGGATATTTTAGGCACATTTGGAGCATTACATGTCTGAACAGAAATTATATAACCCGAATAATGCTGTTAAAATGGTCCAAAATAGATGTAAATCAGCCCAAACCAGTACTAAATATTGCTCTGTAACCATGAAACTTGGCCCAAAAATCACCTGCCACCCACTGAATCTGATTGCACAGGTTTCAGGATTACATCTGGTGTACCAGTGATGTCATATGTGTGAAATAGGGTCAGGAAGCCGAAAATGCAGCCTCAGCTGGCTGTCTCAGGATAGGCTGATATTTTCTCAGGTAAGGCAGGTTTAAGGTTGTAAACCATATTGTGTCCCACAGGAGTCGCCACTTGAATGAATTTAGTAGTGTGTTCCTTCAGAAATGCATATCTAGCCCAAAGTACAGGTTCAGGGAGTGTGGGTGGCGAGGATGTCATAAAATGCCAGATCAGTCCAAACCACCTCTCAGAGTTGATCAATCTTGCTGAAATTTTCACAGGAAACTCAGTTTATACCAGAGAATGAATTTGTATTGGTCTGGTCCACTCGAGGGCCATATTAGGAATTTCATTTCCGGGGTGTGGGGGGGCCCCCTGGCCTCCCCTCATTTGGGGAATGTCCGGTATATCACAATATTGCCAGTCTGAAGCCCCTATTTAATTTCATGGTTGTTTTAACAATAAAGGGGGATATTTTAGGCACATTTGGAGCATTACATGTCTGAACAGAAATTATATAACCCGAATAATGCTGTTAAAATGGTCCAAAATAGATGTAAATCAGCCCAAACCAGTACTAAATATTGCTCTGTAACCATGAAACTTGGCCCAAAAATCACCTGCCACCCACTGAATCTGATTGCACAGGTTCAGGATTACATCTGGTGTACCAGTGATGTCATATGTGTGAAATAGGGTCCAGGAAGCCGAAAATGCAGCCTCAGCTGGCTGTCTCAGGATAGGCTGATATTTTCTCAGGTAAGGCAGGTTTAAGGTTGTAAACCATATTGTGTCCCACAGGAGTCGCCACTTGAATGAATTTTAGTAGTGTGTTCCTTCAGAAATGCATATCTAGCCCAAAGTACAGGTTCAGGGAGTGTGGGTGGCGAGGATGTCATAAAATGCCAGATCAGTCCAAACCACCTCTCAGAGTTGATCAATCTTGCTGAAATTTTCACAGGAAACTCAGTTTATACCAGAGAATGAATTTGTATTGGTCTGGTCCACTCGAGGGCCATATTAGGAATTTCATTTCCGGGGTGTGGGGGGGCCCCCTGGCCTCCCCTCATTTGGGGAATGTCCGGTATATCACAATATTGCCAGTCTGAAGCCCCTATTTAATTTCATGGTTGTTTTAACAATAAAGGGGGATATTTTAGGCACATTTGGAGCATTACATGTCTGAACAGAAATTATATAACCCGAATAATGCTGTTAAAATGGTCCAAAATAGATGTAAATCAGCCCAAACCAGTACTAAATATTGCTCTGTAACCATGAAACTTGGCCCAAAAATCACCTGCCACCCACTGAATCTGATTGCACAGGTTTCAGGATTACATCTGGTGTACCAGTGATGTCATATGTGTGAAATAGGGTCCAGGAAGCCGAAAATGCAGCCTCAGCTGGCTGTCTCAGGATAGGCTGATATTTTCTCAGGTAAGGCAGGTTTAAGGTTGTAAACCATATTGTGTCCCACAGGAGTCGCCACTTGAATGAATTTTAGTAGTGTGTTCCTTCAGAAATGCATATCTAGCCCAAAGTACAGGTTCAGGGAGTGTGGGTGGCGAGGATGTCATAAAATGCCAGATCAGTCCAAACCACCTCTCAGAGTTGATCAATCTTGCTGAAATTTTCACAGGAAACTCAGTTTATACCAGAGAATGAATTTGTATTGGTCTGGTCCACTCGAGGGCCATATTAGGAATTTCATTTCCGGGGTGTGGGGGGGCCCCCTGGCCTCCCCTCATTTGGGGAATGTCCGGTATATCACAATATTGCCAGTCTGAAGCCCCTATTTAATTTCATGGTTGTTTTAACAATAAAGGGGGATATTTTAGGCACATTTGGAGCATTACATGTCTGAACAGAAAATATATAACCCGAATAATGCTGTTAAAATGGTCCAAAATAGATGTAAATCAGCCCAAACCAGTACTAAATATTGCTCTGTAACCATGAAACTTGGCCCAAAAATCACCTGCCACCCACTGAATCTGATTGCACAGGTTTCAGGATTACATCTGGTGTACCAGTGATGTCATATGTGTGAAATAGGGTCCAGGAAGCCGAAAATGCAGCCTCAGCTGGCTGTCTCAGGATAGGCTGATATTTTCTCAGGTAAGGCAGGTTTAAGGTTGTAAACCATATTGTGTCCCACAGGAGTCGCCACTTGAATGAATTTTAGTAGTGTGTTCCTTCAGAAATGCATATCTAGCCCAAAGTACAGGTTCAGGGAGTGTGGGTGGCGAGGATGTCATAAAATGCCAGATCAGTCCAAACCACCTCTCAGAGTTGATCAATCTTGCTGAAATTTTCACAGGAAACTCAGTTTATACCAGAGAATGAATTTGTATTGGTCTGGTCCACTCGAGGGCCATATTAGGAATTTCATTTTCGGGGTGTGGGGGGGCCCCCTGGCCTCCCCTCATTTGGGGAATGTCCGGTATATCACAATATTGCCAGTCTGAAGCCCCTATTTAATTTCATGGTTGTTTTAACAATAAAGGGGGATATTTTAGGCACATTTGGAGCATTACATGTCTGAACAGAAATTATATAACCCGAATAATGCTGTTAAAATGGTCCAAAATAGATGTAAATCAGCCCAAACCAGTACTAAATATTGCTCTGTAACCATGAAACTTGGCCCAAAAATCACCTGCCACCCACTGAATCTGATTGCACAGGTTTCAGGATTACATCTGGTGTACCAGTGATGTCATATGTGTGAAATAGGGTCCAGGAAGCCGAAAATGCAGCCTCAGCTGGCTGTCTCAGGATAGGCTGATATTTTCTCAGGTAAGGCAGGTTTAAGGTTGTAAACCATATTGTGTCCCACAGGAGTCGCCACTTGAATGAATTTTAGTAGTGTGTTCCTTCAGAAATGCATATCTAGCCCAAAGTACAGGTTCAGGGAGTGTGGGTGGCGAGGATGTCATAAAATGCCAGATCAGTCCAAACCACCTCTCAGAGTTGATCAATCTTGCTGAAATTTTCACAGGAAACTCAGTTTATACCAGAGAATGAATTTGTATTGGTCTGGTCCACTCGAGGGCCATATTAGGAATTTCATTTCCGGGGTGTGGGGGGGGCCCCCTGGCCTCCCCTCATTTGGGGAATGTCCGGTATATCACAATATTGCCAGTCTGAAGCCCCTATTTAATTTCATGGTTGTTTTAACAATAAAGGGGGATATTTTAGGCACATTTGGAGCATTACATGTCTGAACAGAAAATATATAACCCGAATAATGCTGTTAAAATGGTCCAAAATAGATGTAAATCAGCCCAAACCAGTACTAAATATTGCTCTGTAACCATGAAACTTGGCCCAAAAATCACCTGCCACCCACTGAATCTGATTGCACAGGTTTCAGGATTACATCTGGTGTACCAGTGATGTCATATGTGTGAAATAGGGTCCAGGAAGCCGAAAATGCAGCCTCAGCTGGCTGTCTCAGGATAGGCTGATATTTTCTCAGGTAAGGCAGGTTTAAGGTTGTAAACCATATTGTGTCCCACAGGAGTCGCCACTTGAATGAATTTTAGTAGTGTGTTCCTTCAGAAATGCATATCTAGCCCAAAGTACAGGTTCAGGGAGTGTGGGTGGCGAGGATGTCATAAAATGCCAGATCAGTCCAAACCACCTCTCAGAGTTGATCAATCTTGCTGAAATTTTCACAGGAAACTCAGTTTATACCAGAGAATGAATTTGTATTGGTCTGGTCCACTCGAGGGCCATATTAGGAATTTCATTTTCGGGGTGTGGGGGGGCCCCCTGGCCTCCCCTCATTTGGGGAATGTCCGGTATATCACAATATTGCCAGTCTGAAGCCCCTATTTAATTTCATGGTTGTTTTAACAATAAAGGGGGATATTTTAGGCACATTTGGAGCATTACATGTCTGAACAGAAATTATATAACCCGAATAATGCTGTTAAAATGGTCCAAAATAGATGTAAATCAGCCCAAACCAGTACTAAATATTGCTCTGTAACCATGAAACTTGGCCCAAAAATCACCTGCCACCCACTGAATCTGATTGCACAGGTTTCAGGATTACATCTGGTGTACCAGTGATGTCATATGTGTGAAATAGGGTCCAGGAAGCCGAAAATGCAGCCTCAGCTGGCTGTCTCAGGATAGGCTGATATTTTCTCAGGTAAGGCAGGTTTAAGGTTGTAAACCATATTGTGTCCCACAGGAGTCGCCACTTGAATGAATTTTAGTAGTGTGTTCCTTCAGAAATGCATATCTAGCCCAAAGTACAGGTTCAGGGAGTGTGGGTGGCGAGGATGTCATAAAATGCCAGATCAGTCCAAACCACCTCTCAGAGTTGATCAATCTTGCTGAAATTTTCACAGGAAACTCAGTTTATACCAGAGAATGAATTTGTATTGGTCTGGTCCACTCGAGGGCCATATTAGGAATTTCATTTCCGGGGTGTGGGGGGGCCCCCTGGCCTCCCCTCATTTGGGGAATGTCCGGTATATCACAATATTGCCAGTCTGAAGCCCCTATTTAATTTCATGGTTGTTTTAACAATAAAGGGGGATATTTTAGGCACATTTGGAGCATTACATGTCTGAACAGAAAATATATAACCCGAATAATGCTGTTAAAATGGTCCAAAATAGATGTAAATCAGCCCAAACCAGTACTAAATATTGCTCTGTAACCATGAAACTTGGCCCAAAAATCACCTGCCACCCACTGAATCTGATTGCACAGGTTTCAGGATTACATCTGGTGTACCAGTGATGTCATATGTGTGAAATAGGGTCCAGGAAGCCGAAAATGCAGCCTCAGCTGGCTGTCTCAGGATAGGCTGATATTTTCTCAGGTAAGGCAGGTTTAAGGTTGTAAACCATATTGTGTCCCACAGGAGTCGCCACTTGAATGAATTTTAGTAGTGTGTTCCTTCAGAAATGCATATCTAGCCCAAAGTACAGGTTCAGGGAGTGTGGGTGGCGAGGATGTCATAAAATGCCAGATCAGTCCAAACCACCTCTCAGAGTTGATCAATCTTGCTGAAATTTTCACAGGAAACTCAGTTTATACCAGAGAATGAATTTGTATTGGTCTGGTCCACTCGAGGGCCATATTAGGAATTTCATTTCCGGGGTGTGGGGGGGCCCCCTGGCCTCCCCTCATTTGGGGAATGTCCGGTATATCACAATATTGCCAGTCTGAAGCCCCTATTTAATTTCATGGTTGTTTTAACAATAAAGGGGGATATTTTAGGCACATTTGGAGCATTACATGTCTGAACAGAAAATATATAACCCGAATAATGCTGTTAAAATGGTCCAAAATAGATGTAAATCAGCCCAAACCAGTACTAAATATTGCTCTGTAACCATGAAACTTGGCCCAAAAATCACCTGCCACCCACTGAATCTGATTGCACAGGTTTCAGGATTACATCTGGTGTACCAGTGATGTCATATGTGTGAAATAGGGTCCAGGAAGCCGAAAATGCAGCCTCAGCTGGCTGTCTCAGGATAGGCTGATATTTTCTCAGGTAAGGCAGGTTTAAGGTTGTAAACCATATTGTGTCCCACAGGAGTCGCCACTTGAATGAATTTTAGTAGTGTGTTCCTTCAGAAATGCATATCTAGCCCAAAGTACAGGTTCAGGGAGTGTGGGTGGCGAGGATGTCATAAAATGCCAGATCAGTCCAAACCACCTCTCAGAGTTGATCAATCTTGCTGAAATTTTCACAGGAAACTCAGTTTATACCAGAGAATGAATTTGTATTGGTCTGGTCCACTCGAGGGCCATATTAGGAATTTCATTTCCGGGGTGTGGGGGGGCCCCCTGGCCTCCCCTCATTTGGGGAATGTCCGGTATATCACAATATTGCCAGTCTGAAGCCCCTATTTAATTTCATGGTTGTTTTAACAATAAAGGGGGATATTTTAGGCACATTTGGAGCATTACATGTCTGAACAGAAATTATATAACCCGAATAATGCTGTTAAAATGGTCCAAAATAGATGTAAATCAGCCCAAACCAGTACTAAATATTGCTCTGTAACCATGAAACTTGGCCCAAAAATCACCTGCCACCCACTGAATCTGATTGCACAGGTTTCAGGATTACATCTGGTGTACCAGTGATGTCATATGTGTGAAATAGGGTCCAGGAAGCCGAAAATGCAGCCTCAGCTGGCTGTCTCAGGATAGGCTGATATTTTCTCAGGTAAGGCAGGTTTAAGGTTGTAAACCATATTGTGTCCCACAGGAGTCGCCACTTGAATGAATTTTAGTAGTGTGTTCCTTCAGAAATGCATATCTAGCCCAAAGTACAGGTTCAGGGAGTGTGGGTGGCGAGGATGTCATAAAATGCCAGATCAGTCCAAACCACCTCTCAGAGTTGATCAATCTTGCTGAAATTTTCACAGGAAACTCAGTTTATACCAGAGAATGAATTTGTATTGGTCTGGTCCACTCGAGGGCCATATTAGGAATTTCATTTCCGGGGTGTGGGGGGGCCCCCTGGCCTCCCCTCATTTGGGGAATGTCCGGTATATCACAATATTGCCAGTCTGAAGCCCCTATTTAATTTCATGGTTGTTTTAACAATAAAGGGGGATATTTTAGGCACATTTGGAGCATTACATGTCTGAACAGAAAATATATAACCCGAATAATGCTGTTAAAATGGTCCAAAATAGATGTAAATCAGCCCAAACCAGTACTAAATATTGCTCTGTAACCATGAAACTTGGCCCAAAAATCACCTGCCACCCACTGAATCTGATTGCACAGGTTTCAGGATTACATCTGGTGTACCAGTGATGTCATATGTGTGAAATAGGGTCCAGGAAGCCGAAAATGCAGCCTCAGCTGGCTGTCTCAGGATAGGCTGATATTTTCTCAGGTAAGGCAGGTTTAAGGTTGTAAACCATATTGTGTCCCACAGGAGTCGCCACTTGAATGAATTTTAGTAGTGTGTTCCTTCAGAAATGCATATCTAGCCCAAAGTACAGGTTCAGGGAGTGTGGGTGGCGAGGATGTCATAAAATGCCAGATCAGTCCAAACCACCTCTCAGAGTTGATCAATCTTGCTGAAATTTTCACAGGAAACTCAGTTTATACCAGAGAATGAATTTGTATTGGTCTGGTCCACTCGAGGGCCATATTAGGAATTTCATTTTCGGGGTGTGGGGGGGCCCCCTGGCCTCCCCTCATTTGGGGAATGTCCGGTATATCACAATATTGCCAGTCTGAAGCCCCTATTTAATTTCATGGTTGTTTTAACAATAAAGGGGGATATTTTAGGCACATTTGGAGCATTACATGTCTGAACAGAAATTATATAACCCGAATAATGCTGTTAAAATGGTCCAAAATAGATGTAAATCAGCCCAAACCAGTACTAAATATTGCTCTGTAACCATGAAACTTGGCCCAAAAATCACCTGCCACCCACTGAATCTGATTGCACAGGTTTCAGGATTACATCTGGTGTACCAGTGATGTCATATGTGTGAAATAGGGTCCAGGAAGCCGAAAATGCAGCCTCAGCTGGCTGTCTCAGGATAGGCTGATATTTTCTCAGGTAAGGCAGGTTTAAGGTTGTAAACCATATTGTGTCCCACAGGAGTCGCCACTTGAATGAATTTTAGTAGTGTGTTCCTTCAGAAATGCATATCTAGCCCAAAGTACAGGTTCAGGGAGTGTGGGTGGCGAGGATGTCATAAAATGCCAGATCAGTCCAAACCACCTCTCAGAGTTGATCAATCTTGCTGAAATTTTCACAGGAAACTCAGTTTATACCAGAGAATGAATTTGTATTGGTCTGGTCCACTCGAGGGCCATATTAGGAATTTCATTTCCGGGGTGTGGGGGGGCCCCCTGGCCTCCCCTCATTTGGGGAATGTCCGGTATATCACAATATTGCCAGTCTGAAGCCCCTATTTAATTTCATGGTTGTTTTAACAATAAAGGGGGATATTTTAGGCACATTTGGAGCATTACATGTCTGAACAGAAAATATATAACCCGAATAATGCTGTTAAAATGGTCCAAAATAGATGTAAATCAGCCCAAACCAGTACTAAATATTGCTCTGTAACCATGAAACTTGGCCCAAAAATCACCTGCCACCCACTGAATCTGATTGCACAGGTTTCAGGATTACATCTGGTGTACCAGTGATGTCATATGTGTGAAATAGGGTCCAGGAAGCCGAAAATGCAGCCTCAGCTGGCTGTCTCAGGATAGGCTGATATTTTCTCAGGTAAGGCAGGTTTAAGGTTGTAAACCATATTGTGTCCCACAGGAGTCGCCACTTGAATGAATTTTAGTAGTGTGTTCCTTCAGAAATGCATATCTAGCCCAAAGTACAGGTTCAGGGAGTGTGGGTGGCGAGGATGTCATAAAATGCCAGATCAGTCCAAACCACCTCTCAGAGTTGATCAATCTTGCTGAAATTTTCACAGGAAACTCAGTTTATACCAGAGAATGAATTTGTATTGGTCTGGTCCACTCGAGGGCCATATTAGGAATTTCATTTCCGGGGTGTGGGGGGGCCCCCTGGCCTCCCCTCATTTGGGGAATGTCCGGTATATCACAATATTGCCAGTCTGAAGCCCCTATTTAATTTCATGGTTGTTTTAACAATAAAGGGGGATATTTTAGGCACATTTGGAGCATTACATGTCTGAACAGAAAATATATAACCCGAATAATGCTGTTAAAATGGTCCAAAATAGATGTAAATCAGCCCAAACCAGTACTAAATATTGCTCTGTAACCATGAAACTTGGCCCAAAAATCACCTGCCACCCACTGAATCTGATTGCACAGGTTTCAGGATTACATCTGGTGTACCAGTGATGTCATATGTGTGAAATAGGGTCCAGGAAGCCGAAAATGCAGCCTCAGCTGGCTGTCTCAGGATAGGCTGATATTTTCTCAGGTAAGGCAGGTTTAAGGTTGTAAACCATATTGTGTCCCACAGGAGTCGCCACTTGAATGAATTTTAGTAGTGTGTTCCTTCAGAAATGCATATCTAGCCCAAAGTACAGGTTCAGGGAGTGTGGGTGGCGAGGATGTCATAAAATGCCAGATCAGTCCAAACCACCTCTCAGAGTTGATCAATCTTGCTGAAATTTTCACAGGAAACTCAGTTTATACCAGAGAATGAATTTGTATTGGTCTGGTCCACTCGAGGGCCATATTAGGAATTTCATTTCCGGGGTGTGGGGGGGCCCCCTGGCCTCCCCTCATTTGGGGAATGTCCGGTATATCACAATATTGCCAGTCTGAAGCCCCTATTTAATTTCATGGTTGTTTTAACAATAAAGGGGGATATTTTAGGCACATTTGGAGCATTACATGTCTGAACAGAAATTATATAACCCGAATAATGCTGTTAAAATGGTCCAAAATAGATGTAAATCAGCCCAAACCAGTACTAAATATTGCTCTGTAACCATGAAACTTGGCCCAAAAATCACCTGCCACCCACTGAATCTGATTGCACAGGTTTCAGGATTACATCTGGTGTACCAGTGATGTCATATGTGTGAAATAGGGTCCAGGAAGCCGAAAATGCAGCCTCAGCTGGCTGTCTCAGGATAGGCTGATATTTTCTCAGGTAAGGCAGGTTTAAGGTTGTAAACCATATTGTGTCCCACAGGAGTCGCCACTTGAATGAATTTTAGTAGTGTGTTCCTTCAGAAATGCATATCTAGCCCAAAGTACAGGTTCAGGGAGTGTGGGTGGCGAGGATGTCATAAAATGCCAGATCAGTCCAAACCACCTCTCAGAGTTGATCAATCTTGCTGAAATTTTCACAGGAAACTCAGTTTATACCAGAGAATGAATTTGTATTGGTCTGGTCCACTCGAGGGCCATATTAGGAATTTCATTTCCGGGGTGTGGGGGGGCCCCCTGGCCTCCCCTCATTTGGGGAATGTCCGGTATATCACAATATTGCCAGTCTGAAGCCCCTATTTAATTTCATGGTTGTTTTAACAATAAAGGGGGATATTTTAGGCACATTTGGAGCATTACATGTCTGAACAGAAAATATATAACCCGAATAATGCTGTTAAAATGGTCCAAAATAGATGTAAATCAGCCCAAACCAGTACTAAATATTGCTCTGTAACCATGAAACTTGGCCCAAAAATCACCTGCCACCCACTGAATCTGATTGCACAGGTTTCAGGATTACATCTGGTGTACCAGTGATGTCATATGTGTGAAATAGGGTCCAGGAAGCCGAAAATGCAGCCTCAGCTGGCTGTCTCAGGATAGGCTGATATTTTCTCAGGTAAGGCAGGTTTAAGGTTGTAAACCATATTGTGTCCCACAGGAGTCGCCACTTGAATGAATTTTAGTAGTGTGTTCCTTCAGAAATGCATATCTAGCCCAAAGTACAGGTTCAGGGAGTGTGGGTGGCGAGGATGTCATAAAATGCCAGATCAGTCCAAACCACCTCTCAGAGTTGATCAATCTTGCTGAAATTTTCACAGGAAACTCAGTTTATACCAGAGAATGAATTTGTATTGGTCTGGTCCACTCGAGGGCCATATTAGGAATTTCATTTCCGGGGTGTGGGGGGGCCCCCTGGCCTCCCCTCATTTGGGGAATGTCCGGTATATCACAATATTGCCAGTCTGAAGCCCCTATTTAATTTCATGGTTGTTTTAACAATAAAGGGGGATATTTTAGGCACATTTGGAGCATTACATGTCTGAACAGAAATTATATAACCCGAATAATGCTGTTAAAATGGTCCAAAATAGATGTAAATCAGCCCAAACCAGTACTAAATATTGCTCTGTAACCATGAAACTTGGCCCAAAAATCACCTGCCACCCACTGAATCTGATTGCACAGGTTTCAGGATTACATCTGGTGTACCAGTGATGTCATATGTGTGAAATAGGGTCCAGGAAGCCGAAAATGCAGCCTCAGCTGGCTGTCTCAGGATAGGCTGATATTTTCTCAGGTAAGGCAGGTTTAAGGTTGTAAACCATATTGTGTCCCACAGGAGTCGCCACTTGAATGAATTTTAGTAGTGTGTTCCTTCAGAAATGCATATCTAGCCCAAAGTACAGGTTCAGGGAGTGTGGGTGGCGAGGATGTCATAAAATGCCAGATCAGTCCAAACCACCTCTCAGAGTTGATCAATCTTGCTGAAATTTTCACAGGAAACTCAGTTTATACCAGAGAATGAATTTGTATTGGTCTGGTCCACTCGAGGGCCATATTAGGAATTTCATTTCCGGGGTGTGGGGGGGCCCCCTGGCCTCCCCTCATTTGGGGAATGTCCGGTATATCACAATATTGCCAGTCTGAAGCCCCTATTTAATTTCATGGTTGTTTTAACAATAAAGGGGGATATTTTAGGCACATTTGGAGCATTACATGTCTGAACAGAAAATATATAACCCGAATAATGCTGTTAAAATGGTCCAAAATAGATGTAAATCAGCCCAAACCAGTACTAAATATTGCTCTGTAACCATGAAACTTGGCCCAAAAATCACCTGCCACCCACTGAATCTGATTGCACAGGTTTCAGGATTACATCTGGTGTACCAGTGATGTCATATGTGTGAAATAGGGTCCAGGAAGCCGAAAATGCAGCCTCAGCTGGCTGTCTCAGGATAGGCTGATATTTTCTCAGGTAAGGCAGGTTTAAGGTTGTAAACCATATTGTGTCCCACAGGAGTCGCCACTTGAATGAATTTTAGTAGTGTGTTCCTTCAGAAATGCATATCTAGCCCAAAGTACAGGTTCAGGGAGTGTGGGTGGCGAGGATGTCATAAAATGCCAGATCAGTCCAAACCACCTCTCAGAGTTGATCAATCTTGCTGAAATTTTCACAGGAAACTCAGTTTATACCAGAGAATGAATTTGTATTGGTCTGGTCCACTCGAGGGCCATATTAGGAATTTCATTTCCGGGGTGTGGGGGGGCCCCCTGGCCTCCCCTCATTTGGGGAATGTCCGGTATATCACAATATTGCCAGTCTGAAGCCCCTATTTAATTTCATGGTTGTTTTAACAATAAAGGGGGATATTTTAGGCACATTTGGAGCATTACATGTCTGAACAGAAAATATATAACCCGAATAATGCTGTTAAAATGGTCCAAAATAGATGTAAATCAGCCCAAACCAGTACTAAATATTGCTCTGTAACCATGAAACTTGGCCCAAAAATCACCTGCCACCCACTGAATCTGATTGCACAGGTTTCAGGATTACATCTGGTGTACCAGTGATGTCATATGTGTGAAATAGGGTCCAGGAAGCCGAAAATGCAGCCTCAGCTGGCTGTCTCAGGATAGGCTGATATTTTCTCAGGTAAGGCAGGTTTAAGGTTGTAAACCATATTGTGTCCCACAGGAGTCGCCACTTGAATGAATTTTAGTAGTGTGTTCCTTCAGAAATGCATATCTAGCCCAAAGTACAGGTTCAGGGAGTGTGGGTGGCGAGGATGTCATAAAATGCCAGATCAGTCCAAACCACCTCTCAGAGTTGATCAATCTTGCTGAAATTTTCACAGGAAACTCAGTTTATACCAGAGAATGAATTTGTATTGGTCTGGTCCACTCGAGGGCCATATTAGGAATTTCATTTCCGGGGTGTGGGGGGGCCCCCTGGCCTCCCCTCATTTGGGGAATGTCCGGTATATCACAATATTGCCAGTCTGAAGCCCCTATTTAATTTCATGGTTGTTTTAACAATAAAGGGGGATATTTTAGGCACATTTGGAGCATTACATGTCTGAACAGAAAATATATAACCCGAATAATGCTGTTAAAATGGTCCAAAATAGATGTAAATCAGCCCAAACCAGTACTAAATATTGCTCTGTAACCATGAAACTTGGCCCAAAAATCACCTGCCACCCACTGAATCTGATTGCACAGGTTTCAGGATTACATCTGGTGTACCAGTGATGTCATATGTGTGAAATAGGGTCCAGGAAGCCGAAAATGCAGCCTCAGCTGGCTGTCTCAGGATAGGCTGATATTTTCTCAGGTAAGGCAGGTTTAAGGTTGTAAACCATATTGTGTCCCACAGGAGTCGCCACTTGAATGAATTTTAGTAGTGTGTTCCTTCAGAAATGCATATCTAGCCCAAAGTACAGGTTCAGGGAGTGTGGGTGGCGAGGATGTCATAAAATGCCAGATCAGTCCAAACCACCTCTCAGAGTTGATCAATCTTGCTGAAATTTTCACAGGAAACTCAGTTTATACCAGAGAATGAATTTGTATTGGTCTGGTCCACTCGAGGGCCATATTAGGAATTTCATTTCCGGGGTGTGGGGGGGCCCCCTGGCCTCCCCTCATTTGGGGAATGTCCGGTATATCACAATATTGCCAGTCTGAAGCCCCTATTTAATTTCATGGTTGTTTTAACAATAAAGGGGGATATTTTAGGCACATTTGGAGCATTACATGTCTGAACAGAAATTATATAACCCGAATAATGCTGTTAAAATGGTCCAAAATAGATGTAAATCAGCCCAAACCAGTACTAAATATTGCTCTGTAACCATGAAACTTGGCCCAAAAATCACCTGCCACCCACTGAATCTGATTGCACAGGTTTCAGGATTACATCTGGTGTACCAGTGATGTCATATGTGTGAAATAGGGTCCAGGAAGCCGAAAATGCAGCCTCAGCTGGCTGTCTCAGGATAGGCTGATATTTTCTCAGGTAAGGCAGGTTTAAGGTTGTAAACCATATTGTGTCCCACAGGAGTCGCCACTTGAATGAATTTTAGTAGTGTGTTCCTTCAGAAATGCATATCTAGCCCAAAGTACAGGTTCAGGGAGTGTGGGTGGCGAGGATGTCATAAAATGCCAGATCAGTCCAAACCACCTCTCAGAGTTGATCAATCTTGCTGAAATTTTCACAGGAAACTCAGTTTATACCAGAGAATGAATTTGTATTGGTCTGGTCCACTCGAGGGCCATATTAGGAATTTCATTTCCGGGGTGTGGGGGGGCCCCCTGGCCTCCCCTCATTTGGGGAATGTCCGGTATATCACAATATTGCCAGTCTGAAGCCCCTATTTAATTTCATGGTTGTTTTAACAATAAAGGGGGATATTTTAGGCACATTTGGAGCATTACATGTCTGAACAGAAAATATATAACCCGAATAATGCTGTTAAAATGGTCCAAAATAGATGTAAATCAGCCCAAACCAGTACTAAATATTGCTCTGTAACCATGAAACTTGGCCCAAAAATCACCTGCCACCCACTGAATCTGATTGCACAGGTTTCAGGATTACATCTGGTGTACCAGTGATGTCATATGTGTGAAATAGGGTCCAGGAAGCCGAAAATGCAGCCTCAGCTGGCTGTCTCAGGATAGGCTGATATTTTCTCAGGTAAGGCAGGTTTAAGGTTGTAAACCATATTGTGTCCCACAGGAGTCGCCACTTGAATGAATTTTAGTAGTGTGTTCCTTCAGAAATGCATATCTAGCCCAAAGTACAGGTTCAGGGAGTGTGGGTGGCGAGGATGTCATAAAATGCCAGATCAGTCCAAACCACCTCTCAGAGTTGATCAATCTTGCTGAAATTTTCACAGGAAAATCAGTTTATACCAGAGAATGAATTTGTATTGGTCTGGTCCACTCGAGGGCCATATTAGGAATTTCATTTCCGGGGTGTGGGGGGGCCCCCTGGCCTCCCCTCATTTGGGGAATGTCCGGTATATCACAATATTGCCAGTCTGAAGCCCCTATTTAATTTTATGGTTGTTTTAACAATAAATGGGGATATTTTAGGCACATTTGGAGCATTACATGTCTGAACAGAAATTATATAACCCGAATAATGCTGTTAAAATGGTCCAAAATAGATGTAAATCAGCCCAAACCAGTACTAAATATTGCTCTGTAACCATGAAACTTGGCCCAAAAATCACCTGCCACCCACTGAATCTGATTGCACAGGTTTCAGGATTACATCTGGTGTACCAGTGATGTCATATGTGTGAAATAGGGTCCAGGAAGCCGAAAATGCAGCCTCAGCTGGCTGTCTCAGGATAGGCTGATATTTTCTCAGGTAAGGCAGGTTTAAGGTTGTAAACCATATTGTGTCCCACAGGAGTCGCCACTTGAATGAATTTTAGTAGTGTGTTCCTTCAGAAATGCATATCTAGCCCAAAGTACAGGTTCAGGGAGTGTGGGTGGCGAGGATGTCATAAAATGCCAGATCAGTCCAAACCACCTCTCAGAGTTGATCAATCTTGCTGAAATTTTCACAGGAAACTCAGTTTATACCAGAGAATGAATTTGTATTGGTCTGGTCCACTCGAGGGCCATATTAGGAATTTCATTTCCGGGGTGTGGGGGGGCCCCCTGGCCTCCCCTCATTTGGGGAATGTCCGGTATATCACAATATTGCCAGTCTGAAGCCCCTATTTAATTTCATGGTTGTTTTAACAATAAAGGGGGATATTTTAGGCACATTTGGAGCATTACATGTCTGAACAGAAAATATATAACCCGAATAATGCTGTTAAAATGGTCCAAAATAGATGTAAATCAGCCCAAACCAGTACTAAATATTGCTCTGTAACCATGAAACTTGGCCCAAAAATCACCTGCCACCCACTGAATCTGATTGCACAGGTTTCAGGATTACATCTGGTGTACCAGTGATGTCATATGTGTGAAATAGGGTCCAGGAAGCCGAAAATGCAGCCTCAGCTGGCTGTCTCAGGATAGGCTGATATTTTCTCAGGTAAGGCAGGTTTAAGGTTGTAAACCATATTGTGTCCCACAGGAGTCGCCACTTGAATGAATTTTAGTAGTGTGTTCCTTCAGAAATGCATATCTAGCCCAAAGTACAGGTTCAGGGAGTGTGGGTGGCGAGGATGTCATAAAATGCCAGATCAGTCCAAACCACCTCTCAGAGTTGATCAATCTTGCTGAAATTTTCACAGGAAACTCAGTTTATACCAGAGAATGAATTTGTATTGGTCTGGTCCACTCGAGGGCCATATTAGGAATTCCATTTCCGGGGTGTGGGGGGGCCCCCTGGCCTCCCCTCATTTGGGGAATGTCCGGTATATCACAATATTGCCAGTCTGAAGCCCCTATTTAATTTCATGGTTGTTTTAACAATAAAGGGGGATATTTTAGGCACATTTGGAGCATTACATGTCTGAACAGAAAATATATAACCCGAATAATGCTGTTAAAATGGTCCAAAATAGATGTAAATCAGCCCAAACCAGTACTAAATATTGCTCTGTAACCATGAAACTTGGCCCAAAAATCACCTGCCACCCACTGAATCTGATTGCACAGGTTTCAGGATTACATCTGGTGTACCAGTGATGTCATATGTGTGAAATAGGGTCCAGGAAGCCGAAAATGCAGCCTCAGCTGGCTGTCTCAGGATAGGCTGATATTTTCTCAGGTAAGGCAGGTTTAAGGTTGTAAACCATATTGTGTCCCACAGGAGTCGCCACTTGAATGAATTTTAGTAGTGTGTTCCTTCAGAAATGCATATCTAGCCCAAAGTACAGGTTCAGGGAGTGTGGGTGGCGAGGATGTCATAAAATGCCAGATCAGTCCAAACCACCTCTCAGAGTTGATCAATCTTGCTGAAATTTTCACAGGAAACTCAGTTTATACCAGAGAATGAATTTGTATTGGTCTGGTCCACTCGAGGGCCATATTAGGAATTTCATTTCCGGGGTGTGGGGGGGCCCCCTGGCCTCCCCTCATTTGGGGAATGTCCGGTATATCACAATATTGCCAGTCTGAAGCCCCTATTTAATTTCATGGTTGTTTTAACAATAAAGGGGGATATTTTAGGCACATTTGGAGCATTACATGTCTGAACAGAAAATATATAACCCGAATAATGCTGTTAAAATGGTCCAAAATAGATGTAAATCAGCCCAAACCAGTACTAAATATTGCTCTGTAACCATGAAACTTGGCCCAAAAATCACCTGCCACCCACTGAATCTGATTGCACAGGTTTCAGGATTACATCTGGTGTACCAGTGATGTCATATGTGTGAAATAGGGTCCAGGAAGCCGAAAATGCAGCCTCAGCTGGCTGTCTCAGGATAGGCTGATATTTTCTCAGGTAAGGCAGGTTTAAGGTTGTAAACCATATTGTGTCCCACAGGAGTCGCCACTTGAATGAATTTTAGTAGTGTGTTCCTTCAGAAATGCATATCTAGCCCAAAGTACAGGTTCAGGGAGTGTGGGTGGCGAGGATGTCATAAAATGCCAGATCAGTCCAAACCACCTCTCAGAGTTGATCAATCTTGCTGAAATTTTCACAGGAAACTCAGTTTATACCAGAGAATGAATTTGTATTGGTCTGGTCCACTCGAGGGCCATATTAGGAATTTCATTTCCGGGGTGTGGGGGGGCCCCCTGGCCTCCCCTCATTTGGGGAATGTCCGGTATATCACAATATTGCCAGTCTGAAGCCCCTATTTAATTTCATGGTTGTTTTAACAATAAAGGGGGATATTTTAGGCACATTTGGAGCATTACATGTCTGAACAGAAAATATATAACCCGAATAATGCTGTTAAAATGGTCCAAAATAGATGTAAATCAGCCCAAACCAGTACTAAATATTGCTCTGTAACCATGAAACTTGGCCCAAAAATCACCTGCCACCCACTGAATCTGATTGCACAGGTTTCAGGATTACATCTGGTGTACCAGTGATGTCATATGTGTGAAATAGGGTCCAGGAAGCCGAAAATGCAGCCTCAGCTGGCTGTCTCAGGATAGGCTGATATTTTCTCAGGTAAGGCAGGTTTAAGGTTGTAAACCATATTGTGTCCCACAGGAGTCGCCACTTGAATGAATTTTAGTAGTGTGTTCCTTCAGAAATGCATATCTAGCCCAAAGTACAGGTTCAGGGAGTGTGGGTGGCGAGGATGTCATAAAATGCCAGATCAGTCCAAACCACCTCTCAGAGTTGATCAATCTTGCTGAAATTTTCACAGGAAACTCAGTTTATACCAGAGAATGAATTTGTATTGGTCTGGTCCACTCGAGGGCCATATTAGGAATTTCATTTCCGGGGTGTGGGGGGGCCCCCTGGCCTCCCCTCATTTGGGGAATGTCCGGTATATCACAATATTGCCAGTCTGAAGCCCCTATTTAATTTCATGGTTGTTTTAACAATAAAGGGGGATATTTTAGGCACATTTGGAGCATTACATGTCTGAACAGAAAATATATAACCCGAATAATGCTGTTAAAATGGTCCAAAATAGATGTAAATCAGCCCAAACCAGTACTAAATATTGCTCTGTAACCATGAAACTTGGCCCAAAAATCACCTGCCACCCACTGAATCTGATTGCACAGGTTTCAGGATTACATCTGGTGTACCAGTGATGTCATATGTGTGAAATAGGGTCCAGGAAGCCGAAAATGCAGCCTCAGCTGGCTGTCTCAGGATAGGCTGATATTTTCTCAGGTAAGGCAGGTTTAAGGTTGTAAACCATATTGTGTCCCACAGGAGTCGCCACTTGAATGAATTTTAGTAGTGTGTTCCTTCAGAAATGCATATCTAGCCCAAAGTACAGGTTCAGGGAGTGTGGGTGGCGAGGATGTCATAAAATGCCAGATCAGTCCAAACCACCTCTCAGAGTTGATCAATCTTGCTGAAATTTTCACAGGAAACTCAGTTTATACCAGAGAATGAATTTGTATTGGTCTGGTCCACTCGAGGGCCATATTAGGAATTTCATTTCCGGGGTGTGGGGGGGCCCCCTGGCCTCCCCTCATTTGGGGAATGTCCGGTATATCACAATATTGCCAGTCTGAAGCCCCTATTTAATTTCATGGTTGTTTTAACAATAAAGGGGGATATTTTAGGCACATTTGGAGCATTACATGTCTGAACAGAAAATATATAACCCGAATAATGCTGTTAAAATGGTCCAAAATAGATGTAAATCAGCCCAAACCAGTACTAAATATTGCTCTGTAACCATGAAACTTGGCCCAAAAATCACCTGCCACCCACTGAATCTGATTGCACAGGTTTCAGGATTACATCTGGTGTACCAGTGATGTCATATGTGTGAAATAGGGTCCAGGAAGCCGAAAATGCAGCCTCAGCTGGCTGTCTCAGGATAGGCTGATATTTTCTCAGGTAAGGCAGGTTTAAGGTTGTAAACCATATTGTGTCCCACAGGAGTCGCCACTTGAATGAATTTTAGTAGTGTGTTCCTTCAGAAATGCATATCTAGCCCAAAGTACAGGTTCAGGGAGTGTGGGTGGCGAGGATGTCATAAAATGCCAGATCAGTCCAAACCACCTCTCAGAGTTGATCAATCTTGCTGAAATTTTCACAGGAAACTCAGTTTATACCAGAGAATGAATTTGTATTGGTCTGGTCCACTCGAGGGCCATATTAGGAATTTCATTTCCGGGGTGTGGGGGGGCCCCCTGGCCTCCCCTCATTTGGGGAATGTCCGGTATATCACAATATTGCCAGTCTGAAGCCCCTATTTAATTTCATGGTTGTTTTAACAATAAAGGGGGATATTTTAGGCACATTTGGAGCATTACACGTCTGAACAGAAAATATATTACCCGAATAATGCTGTTAAAATGGTCCAAAATAGATGTAAATCAGCCCAAACCAGTACTAAATATTGCTCTGTAACCATGAAACTTGGCCCAAAAATCACCTGCCACCCACTGAATCTGATTGCACAGGTTTCAGGATTACATCTGGTGTACCAGTGATGTCATATGTGTGAAATAGGGTCCAGGAAGCCGAAAATGCAGCCTCAGCTGGCTGTCTCAGGATAGGCTGATATTTTCTCAGGTAAGGCAGGTTTAAGGTTGTAAACCATATTGTGTCCCACAGGAGTCGCCACTTGAATGAATTTTAGTAGTGTGTTCCTTCAGAAATGCATATCTAGCCCAAAGTACAGGTTCAGGGAGTGTGGGTGGCGAGGATGTCATAAAATGCCAGATCAGTCCAAACCACCTCTCAGAGTTGATCAATCTTGCTGAAATTTTCACAGGAAACTCAGTTTATACAAGAGAATGAATTTGTATTGGTCTGGTCCACTCGAGGGCCATATTAGGAATTTCATTTCCGGGGTGTGGGGGGGCCCCCTGGCCTCCCCTCATTTGGGGAATGTCCGGTATATCACAATATTGCCAGTCTGAAGCCCCTATTTAATTTCATGGTTGTTTTAACAATAAAGGGGGATATTTTAGGCACATTTGGAGCATTACATGTCTGAACAGAAAATATATTACCCGAATAATGCTGTTAAAATGGTCCAAAATAGATGTAAATCAGCCCAAACCAGTACTAAATATTGCTCTGTAACCATGAAACTTGGCCCAAAAATCACCTGCCACCCACTGAATCTGATTGCACAGGTTTCAGGATTACATCTGGTGTACCAGTGATGTCATATGTGTGAAATAGGGTCCAGGAAGCCGAAAATGCAGCCTCAGCTGGCTGTCTCAGGATAGGTTGATATTTTCTCAGGTAAGGCAGGTTTAAGGTTGTAAACCATATTGTGTCCCACAGGAGTCGCCACTTGAATGAATTTTAGTAGTGTGTTCCTTCAGAAATGCATATCTAGCCCAAAGTACAGGTTCAGGGAGTGTGGGTGGCGAGGATGTCATAAAATGCCAGATCAGTCCAAACCACCTCTCAGAGTTGATCAATCTTGCTGAAATTTTCACAGGAAACTCAGTTTATACCAGAGAATGAATTTGTATTGGTCTGGTCCACTCGAGGGCCATATTAGGAATTTCATTTCCGGGGTGTGGGGGGGCCCCCTGGCCTCCCCTCATTTGGGGAATGTCCGGTATATCACAATATTGCCAGTCTGAAGCCCCTATTTAATTTCATGGTTGTTTTAACAATAAAGGGGGATATTTTAGGCACATTTGGAGCATTACATGTCTGAACAGAAAATATATAACCCGAATAATGCTGTTAAAATGGTCCAAAATAGATGTAAATCAGCCCAAACCAGTACTAAATATTGCTCTGTAACCATGAAACTTGGCCCAAAAATCACCTGCCACCCACTGAATCTGATTGCACAGGTTTCAGGATTACATCTGGTGTACCAGTGATGTCATATGTGTGAAATAGGGTCCAGGAAGCCGAAAATGCAGCCTCAGCTGGCTGTCTCAGGATAGGCTGATATTTTCTCAGGTAAGGCAGGTTTAAGGTTGTAAACCATATTGTGTCCCACAGGAGTCGCCACTTGAATGAATTTTAGTAGTGTGTTCCTTCAGAAATGCATATCTAGCCCAAAGTACAGGTTCAGGGAGTGTGGGTGGCGAGGATGTCATAAAATGCCAGATCAGTCCAAACCACCTCTCAGAGTTGATCAATCTTGCTGAAATTTTCACAGGAAACTCAGTTTATACCAGAGAATGAATTTGTATTGGTCTGGTCCACTCGAGGGCCATATTAGGAATTTCATTTCCGGGGTGTGGGGGGGCCCCCTGGCCTCCCCTCATTTGGGGAATGTCCGGTATATCACAATATTGCCAGTCTGAAGCCCCTATTTAATTTCATGGTTGTTTTAACAATAAAGGGGGATATTTTAGGCACATTTGGAGCATTACATGTCTGAACAGAAAATATATAACCCGAATAATGCTGTTAAAATGGTCCAAAATAGATGTAAATCAGCCCAAACCAGTACTAAATATTGCTCTGTAACCATGAAACTTGGCCCAAAAATCACCTGCCACCCACTGAATCTGATTGCACAGGTTTCAGGATTACATCTGGTGTACCAGTGATGTCATATGTGTGAAATAGGGTCCAGGAAGCCGAAAATGCAGCCTCAGCTGGCTGTCTCAGGATAGGCTGATATTTTCTCAGGTAAGGCAGGTTTAAGGTTGTAAACCATATTGTGTCCCACAGGAGTCGCCACTTGAATGAATTTTAGTAGTGTGTTCCTTCAGAAATGCATATCTAGCCCAAAGTACAGGTTCAGGGAGTGTGGGTGGCGAGGATGTCATAAAATGCCAGATCAGTCCAAACCACCTCTCACAGTTGATCAATCTTGCTGAAATTTTCACAGGAAACTCAGTTTATACCAGAGAATGAATTTGTATTGGTCTGGTCCACTCGAGGGCCATATTAGGAATTTCATTTCCGGGGTGTGGGGGGGCCCCCTGGCCTCCCCTCATTTGGGGAATGTCCGGTATATCACAATATTGCCAGTCTGAAGCCCCTATTTAATTTCATGGTTGTTTTAACAATAAAGGGGGATATTTTAGGCACATTTGGAGCATTACATGTCTGAACAGAAAATATATAACCCGAATAATGCTGTTAAAATGGTCCAAAATAGATGTAAATCAGCCCAAACCAGTACTAAATATTGCTCTGTAACCATGAAACTTGGCCCAAAAATCACCTGCCACCCACTGAATCTGATTGCACAGGTTTCAGGATTACATCTGGTGTACCAGTGATGTCATATGTGTGAAATAGGGTCCAGGAAGCCGAAAATGCAGCCTCAGCTGGCTGTCTCAGGATAGGCTGATATTTTCTCAGGTAAGGCAGGTTTAAGGTTGTAAACCATATTGTGTCCCACAGGAGTCGCCACTTGAATGAATTTTAGTAGTGTGTTCCTTCAGAAATGCATATCTAGCCCAAAGTACAGGTTCAGGGAGTGTGGGTGGCGAGGATGTCATAAAATGCCAGATCAGTCCAAACCACCTCTCAGAGTTGATCAATCTTGCTGAAATTTTCACAGGAAACTCAGTTTATACCAGAGAATGAATTTGTATTGGTCTGGTCCACTCGAGGGCCATATTAGGAATTTCATTTCCGGGGTGTGGGGGGGCCCCCTGGCCTCCCCTCATTTGGGGAATGTCCGGTATATCACAATATTGCCAGTCTGAAGCCCCTATTTAATTTCATGGTTGTTTTAACAATAAAGGGGGATATTTTAGGCACATTTGGAGCATTACATGTCTGAACAGAAAATATATAACCCGAATAATGCTGTTAAAATGGTCCAAAATAGATGTAAATCAGCCCAAACCAGTACTAAATATTGCTCTGTAACCATGAAACTTGGCCCAAAAATCACCTGCCACCCACTGAATCTGATTGCACAGGTTTCAGGATTACATCTGGTGTACCAGTGATGTCATATGTGTGAAATAGGGTCCAGGAAGCCGAAAATGCAGCCTCAGCTGGCTGTCTCAGGATAGGCTGATATTTTCTCAGGTAAGGCAGGTTTAAGGTTGTAAACCATATTGTGTCCCACAGGAGTCGCCACTTGAATGAATTTTAGTAGTGTGTTCCTTCAGAAATGCATATCTAGCCCAAAGTACAGGTTCAGGGAGTGTGGGTGGCGAGGATGTCATAAAATGCCAGATCAGTCCAAACCACCTCTCAGAGTTGATCAATCTTGCTGAAATTTTCACAGGAAACTCAGTTTATACCAGAGAATGAATTTGTATTGGTCTGGTCCACTCGAGGGCCATATTAGGAATTTCATTTCCGGGGTGTGGGGGGGCCCCCTGGCCTCCCCTCATTTGGGGAATGTCCGGTATATCACAATATTGCCAGTCTGAAGCCCCTATTTAATTTCATGGTTGTTTTAACAATAAAGGGGGATATTTTAGGCACATTTGGAGCATTACATGTCTGAACAGAAAATATATTACCCGAATAATGCTGTTAAAATGGTCCAAAATAGATGTAAATCAGCCCAAACCAGTACTAAATATTGCTCTGTAACCATGAAACTTGGCCCAAAAATCACCTGCCACCCACTGAATCTGATTGCACAGGTTTCAGGATTACATCTGGTGTACCAGTGATGTCATATGTGTGAAATAGGGTCCAGGAAGCCGAAAATGCAGCCTCAGCTGGCTGTCTCAGGATAGGCTGATATTTTCTCAGGTAAGGCAGGTTTAAGGTTGTAAACCATATTGTGTCCCACAGGAGTCGCCACTTGAATGAATTTTAGTAGTGTGTTCCTTCAGAAATGCATATCTAGCCCAAAGTACAGGTTCAGGGAGTGTGGGTGGCGAGGATGTCATAAAATGCCAGATCAGTCCAAACCACCTCTCAGAGTTGATCAATCTTGCTGAAATTTTCACAGGAAACTCAGTTTATACCAGAGAATGAATTTGTATTGGTCTGGTCCACTCGAGGGCCATATTAGGAATTTCATTTCCGGGGTGTGGGGGGGCCCCCTGGCCTCCCCTCATTTGGGGAATGTCCGGTATATCACAATATTGCCAGTCTGAAGCCCCTATTTAATTTCATGGTTGTTTTAACAATAAAGGGGGATATTTTAGGCACATTTGGAGCATTACATGTCTGAACAGAAAATATATAACCCGAATAATGCTGTTAAAATGGTCCAAAATAGATGTAAATCAGCCCAAACCAGTACTAAATATTGCTCTGTAACCATGAAACTTGGCCCAAAAATCACCTGCCACCCACTGAATCTGATTGCACAGGTTTCAGGATTACATCTGGTGTACCAGTGATGTCATATGTGTGAAATAGGGTCCAGGAAGCCGAAAATGCAGCCTCAGCTGGCTGTCTCAGGATAGGCTGATATTTTCTCAGGTAAGGCAGGTTTAAGGTTGTAAACCATATTGTGTCCCACAGGAGTCGCCACTTGAATGAATTTTAGTAGTGTGTTCCTTCAGAAATGCATATCTAGCCCAAAGTACAGGTTCAGGGAGTGTGGGTGGCGAGGATGTCATAAAATGCCAGATCAGTCCAAACCACCTCTCAGAGTTGATCAATCTTGCTGAAATTTTCACAGGAAACTCAGTTTATACCAGAGAATGAATTTGTATTGGTCTGGTCCACTCGAGGGCCATATTAGGAATTTCATTTCCGGGGTGTGGGGGGGCCCCCTGGCCTCCCCTCATTTGGGGAATGTCCGGTATATCACAATATTGCCAGTCTGAAGCCCCTATTTAATTTCATGGTTGTTTTAACAATAAAGGGGGATATTTTAGGCACATTTGGAGCATTACATGTCTGAACAGAAAATATATAACCCGAATAATGCTGTTAAAATGGTCCAAAATAGATGTAAATCAGTCCAAACCAGTACTAAATATTGCTCTGTAACCATGAAACTTGGCCCAAAAATCACCTGCCACCCACTGAATCTGATTGCACAGGTTTCAGGATTACATCTGGTGTACCAGTGATGTCATATGTGTGAAATAGGGTCCAGGAAGCCGAAAATGCAGCCTCAGCTGGCTGTCTCAGGATAGGCTGATATTTTCTCAGGTAAGGCAGGTTTAAGGTTGTAAACCATATTGTGTCCCACAGGAGTCGCCACTTGAATGAATTTTAGTAGTGTGTTCCTTCAGAAATGCATATCTAGCCCAAAGTACAGGTTCAGGGAGTGTGGGTGGCGAGGATGTCATAAAATGCCAGATCAGTCCAAACCACCTCTCAGAGTTGATCAATCTTGCTGAAATTTTCACAGGAAACTCAGTTTATACCAGAGAATGAATTTGTATTGGTCTGGTCCACTCGAGGGCCATATTAGGAATTTCATTTCCGGGGTGTGGGGGGGCCCCCTGGCCTCCCCTCATTTGGGGAATGTCCGGTATATCACAATATTGCCAGTCTGAAGCCCCTATTTAATTTCATGGTTGTTTTAACAATAAAGGGGGATATTTTAGGCACATTTGGAGCATTACATGTCTGAACAGAAAATATATAACCCGAATAATGCTGTTAAAATGGTCCAAAATAGATGTAAATCAGCCCAAACCAGTACTAAATATTGTTCCATAACCATGAAACTTGGCCCAAAAATCACCTGCCACCCACTGAATCTGATTGCACAGGTTTCAGGATTACATCTGGTGTACCAGTGATGTCATATGTGTGAAATAGGGTCCAGGAAGCCGAAAATGCAGCCTCAGCTGGCTGTCTCAGGATAGGCTGATATTTTCTCAGGTAAGGCAGGTTTAAGGTTGTAAACCATATTGTGTCCCACAGGAGTCGCCACTTGAATGAATTTTAGTAGTGTGTTCCTTCAGAAATGCATATCTAGCCCAAAGTACAGGTTCAGGGAGTGTGGGTGGCGAGGATGTCATAAAATGCCAGATCAGTCCAAACCACCTCTCAGAGTTGATCAATCTTGCTGAAATTTTCACAGGAAACTCAGTTTATACCAGAGAATGAATTTGTATTGGTCTGGTCCACTCGAGGGCCATATTAGGAATTTCATTTCCGGGGTGTGGGGGGGCCCCCTGGCCTCCCCTCATTTGGGGAATGTCCGGTATATCACAATATTGCCAGTCTGAAGCCCCTATTTAATTTCATGGTTGTTTTAACAATAAATGGGGATATTTTAGGCACATTTGGAGCATTACATGTCTGAACAGAAATTATATAACCCGAATAATGCTGTTAAAATGGTCCAAAATAGATGTAAATCAGCCCAAACCAGTACTAAATATTGCTCTGTAACCATGAAACTTGGCCCAAAAATCACCTGCCACCCACTGAATCTGATTGCACAGGTTTCAGGATTACATCTGGTGTACCAGTGATGTCATATGTGTGAAATAGGGTCCAGGAAGCCGAAAATGCAGCCTCAGCTGGCTGTCTCAGGATAGGCTGATATTTTCTCAGGTAAGGCAGGTTTAAGGTTGTAAACCATATTGTGTCCCACAGGAGTCGCCACTTGAATGAATTTTAGTAGTGTGTTCCTTCAGAAATGCATATCTAGCCCAAAGTACAGGTTCAGGGAGTGTGGGTGGCGAGGATGTCATAAAATGCCAGATCAGTCCAAACCACCTCTCAGAGTTGATCAATCTTGCTGAAATTTTCACAGGAAACTCAGTTTATACCAGAGAATGAATTTGTATTGGTCTGGTCCACTCGAGGGCCATATTAGGAATTTCATTTCCGGGGTGTGGGGGGGCCCCCTGGCCTCCCCTCATTTGGGGAATGTCCGGTATATCACAATATTGCCAGTCTGAAGCCCCTATTTAATTTCATGGTTGTTTTAACAATAAAGGGGGATATTTTAGGCACATTTGGAGCATTACATGTCTGAACAGAAAATATATAACCCGAATAATGCTGTTAAAATGGTCCAAAATAGATGTAAATCAGCCCAAACCAGTACTAAATATTGCTCTGTAACCATGAAACTTGGCCCAAAAATCACCTGCCACCCACTGAATCTGATTGCACAGGTTTCAGGATTACATCTGGTGTACCAGTGATGTCATATGTGTGAAATAGGGTCCAGGAAGCCGAAAATGCAGCCTCAGCTGGCTGTCTCAGGATAGGCTGATATTTTCTCAGGTAAGGCAGGTTTAAGGTTGTAAACCATATTGTGTCCCACAGGAGTCGCCACTTGAATGAATTTTAGTAGTGTGTTCCTTCAGAAATGCATATCTAGCCCAAAGTACAGGTTCAGGGAGTGTGGGTGGCGAGGATGTCATAAAATGCCAGATCAGTCCAAACCACCTCTCAGAGTTGATCAATCTTGCTGAAATTTTCACAGGAAACTCAGTTTATACCAGAGAATGAATTTGTATTGGTCTGGTCCACTCGAGGGCCATATTAGGAATTTCATTTCCGGGGTGTGGGGGGGCCCCCTGGCCTCCCCTCATTTGGGGAATGTCCGGTATATCACAATATTGCCAGTCTGAAGCCCCTATTTAATTTCATGGTTGTTTTAACAATAAAGGGGGATATTTTAGGCACATTTGGAGCATTACATGTCTGAACAGAAAATATATAACCCGAATAATGCTGTTAAAATGGTCCAAAATAGATGTAAATCAGCCCAAACCAGTACTAAATATTGTTCCATAACCATGAAACTTGGCCCAAAAATCACCTGCCACCCACTGAATCTGATTGCACAGGTTTCAGGATTACATCTGGTGTACCAGTGATGTCATATGTGTGAAATAGGGTCCAGGAAGCCGAAAATGCAGCCTCAGCTGGCTGTCTCAGGATAGGCTGATATTTTCTCAGGTAAGGCAGGTTTAAGGTTGTAAACCATATTGTGTCCCACAGGAGTCGCCACTTGAATGAATTTTAGTAGTGTGTTCCTTCAGAAATGCATATCTAGCCCAAAGTACAGGTTCAGGGAGTGTGGGTGGCGAGGATGTCATAAAATGCCAGATCAGTCCAAACCACCTCTCAGAGTTGATCAATCTTGCTGAAATTTTCACAGGAAACTCAGTTTATACCAGAGAATGAATTTGTATTGGTCTGGTCCACTCGAGGGCCATATTAGGAATTTCATTTCCGGGGTGTGGGGGGGCCCCCTGGCCTCCCCTCATTTGGGGAATGTCCGGTATATCACAATATTGCCAGTCTGAAGCCCCTATTTAATTTCATGGTTGTTTTAACAATAAATGGGGATATTTTAGGCACATTTGGAGCATTACATGTCTGAACAGAAATTATATAACCCGAATAATGCTGTTAAAATGGTCCAAAATAGATGTAAATCAGCCCAAACCAGTACTAAATATTGCTCCGTAACCATGAAACTTGGCCCAAAAATCACCTGCCACCCACTGAATCTGATTGCACAGGTTTCAGGATTACATCTGGTGTACCAGTGATGTCATATGTGTGAAATAGGGTCCAGGAAGCCGAAAATGCAGCCTCAGCTGGCTGTCTCAGGATAGGCTGATATTTTCTCAGGTAAGGCAGGTTTAAGGTTGTAAACCATATTGTGTCCCACAGGAGTCGCCACTTGAATGAATTTTAGTAGTGTGTTCCTTCAGAAATGCATATCTAGCCCAAAGTACAGGTTCAGGGAGTGTGGGTGGCGAGGATGTCATAAAATGCCAGATCAGTCCAAACCACCTCTCAGAGTTGATCAATCTTGCTGAAATTTTCACAGGAAACTCAGTTTATACCAGAGAATGAATTTGTATTGGTCTGGTCCACTCGAGGGCCATATTAGGAATTTCATTTCCGGGGTGTGGGGGGGCCCCCTGGCCTCCCCTCATTTGGGGAATGTCCGGTATATCACAATATTGCCAGTCTGAAGCCCCTATTTAATTTCATGGTTGTTTTAACAATAAATGGGGATATTTTAGGCACATTTGGAGCATTACATGTCTGAACAGAAATTATATAACCCGAATAATGCTGTTAAAATGGTCCAAAATAGATGTAAATCAGCCCAAACCAGTACTAAATATTGCTCTGTAACCATGAAACTTGGCCCAAAAATCACCTGCCACCCACTGAATCTGATTGCACAGGTTTCAGGATTACATCTGGTGTACCAGTGATGTCATATGTGTGAAATAGGGTCCAGGAAGCCGAAAATGCAGCCTCAGCTGGCTGTCTCAGGATAGGCTGATATTTTCTCAGGTAAGGCAGGTTTAAGGTTGTAAACCATATTGTGTCCCACAGGAGTCGCCACTTGAATGAATTTTAGTAGTGTGTTCCTTCAGAAATGCATATCTAGCCCAAAGTACAGGTTCAGGGAGTGTGGGTGGCGAGGATGTCATAAAATGCCAGATCAGTCCAAACCACCTCTCAGAGTTGATCAATCTTGCTGAAATTTTCACAGGAAACTCAGTTTATACCAGAGAATGAATTTGTATTGGTCTGGTCCACTCGAGGGCCATATTAGGAATTTCATTTCCGGGGTGTGGGGGGGCCCCCTGGCCTCCCCTCATTTGGGGAATGTCCGGTATATCACAATATTGCCAGTCTGAAGCCCCTATTTAATTTCATGGTTGTTTTAACAATAAAGGGGGATATTTTAGGCACATTTGGAGCATTACATGTCTGAACAGAAAATATATAACCCGAATAATGCTGTTAAAATGGTCCAAAATAGATGTAAATCAGCCCAAACCAGTACTAAATATTGCTCTGTAACCATGAAACTTGGCCCAAAAATCACCTGCCACCCACTGAATCTGATTGCACAGGTTTCAGGATTACACGGGTGGTCATAATTGTGTCCGGTTCATAATAGTGTCCGATTTTTATTGGAGTTTATTTTTAAAATGTTATAAGTTATAACCAGAATTTTGAATATTTTTTTCAAATTATTCCCGTTGAGATTGATTTTATTTCATGAAAATTTTACAAATTGAACTAAACACCCAAAATAACTACATTCACGTTTGATAAAAAATTAAAGGACACTATTATGAACCGGACACAATTATGACCACCCGTGTACATCTGGTGTACCAGTGATGTCATATGTGTGAAATAGGGTCCAGGAAGCCGAAAATGCAGCCTCAGCTGGCTGTCTCAGGATAGGCTGATATTTTCTCAGGTAAGGCAGGTTTAAGGTTGTAAACCATATTGTGTCCCACAGGAGTCGCCACTTGAATGAATTTTAGTAGTGTGTTCCTTCAGAAATGCATATCTAGCCCAAAGTACAGGTTCAGGGAGTGTGGGTGGCGAGGATGTCATAAAATGCCAGATCAGTCCAAACCACCTCTCAGAGTTGATCAATCTTGCTGAAATTTTCACAGGAAACTCAGTTTATACCAGAGAATGAATTTGTATTGGTCTGGTCCACTCGAGGGCCATATTAGGAATTTCATTTCCGGGGTGTGGGGGGGCCCCCTGGCCTCCCCTCATTTGGGGAATGTCCGGTATATCACAATATTGCCAGTCTGAAGCCCCTATTTAATTTCATGGTTGTTTTAACAATAAATGGGGATATTTTAGGCACATTTGGAGCATTACATGTCTGAACAGAAATTATATAACCCGAATAATGCTGTTAAAATGGTCCAAAATAGATGTAAATCAGCCCAAACCAGTACTAAATATTGCTCCGTAACCATGAAACTTGGCCCAAAAATCACCTGCCACCCACTGAATCTGATTGCACAGGTTTCAGGATTACATCTGGTGTACCAGTGATGTCATATGTGTGAAATAGGGTCCAGGAAGCCGAAAATGCAGCCTCAGCTGGCTGTCTCAGGATAGGCTGATATTTTCTCAGGTAAGGCAGGTTTAAGGTTGTAAACCATATTGTGTCCCACAGGAGTCGCCACTTGAATGAATTTTAGTAGTGTGTTCCTTCAGAAATGCATATCTAGCCCAAAGTACAGGTTCAGGGAGTGTGGGTGGCGAGGATGTCATAAAATGCCAGATCAGTCCAAACCACCTCTCAGAGTTGATCAATCTTGCTGAAATTTTCACAGGAAACTCAGTTTATACCAGAGAATGAATTTGTATTGGTCTGGTCCACTCGAGGGCCATATTAGGAATTTCATTTCCGGGGTGTGGGGGGGCCCCCTGGCCTCCCCTCATTTGGGGAATGTCCGGTATATCACAATATTGCCAGTCTGAAGCCCCTATTTAATTTCATGGTTGTTTTAACAATAAAGGGGGATATTTTAGGCACATTTGGAGCATTACATGTCTGAACAGAAATTATATAACCCGAATAATGCTGTTAAAATGGTCCAAAATAGATGTAAATCAGCCCAAACCAGTACTAAATATTGCTCTGTAACCATGAAACTTGGCCCAAAAATCACCTGCCACCCACTGAATCTGATTGCACAGGTTTCAGGATTACATCTGGTGTACCAGTGATGTCATATGTGTGAAATAGGGTCCAGGAAGCCGAAAATGCAGCCTCAGCTGGCTGTCTCAGGATAGGCTGATATTTTCTCAGGTAAGGCAGGTTTAAGGTTGTAAACCATATTGTGTCCCACAGGAGTCGCCACTTGAATGAATTTTAGTAGTGTGTTCCTTCAGAAATGCATATCTAGCCCAAAGTACAGGTTCAGGGAGTGTGGGTGGCGAGGATGTCATAAAATGCCAGATCAGTCCAAACCACCTCTCAGAGTTGATCAATCTTGCTGAAATTTTCACAGGAAATTCAGTTTATACCAGAGAATGAATTTGTATTGGTCTGGTCCACTCGAGGGCCATATTAGGAATTTCATTTCCGGGGTGTGGGGGGGCCCCCTGGCCTCCCCTCATTTGGGGAATGTCCGGTATATCACAATATTGCCAGTCTGAAGCCCCTATTTAATTTCATGGTTGTTTTAACAATAAAGGGGGATATTTTAGGCACATTTGGAGCATTACATGTCTGAACAGAAAATATATAACCCGAATAATGCTGTTAAAATGGTCCAAAATAGATGTAAATCAGCCCAAACCAGTACTAAATATTGCTCTGTAACCATGAAACTTGGCCCAAAAATCACCTGCCACCCACTGAATCTGATTGCACAGGTTTCAGGATTACATCTGGTGTACCAGTGATGTCATATGTGTGAAATAGGGTCCAGGAAGCCGAAAATGCAGCCTCAGCTGGCTGTCTCAGGATAGGCTGATATTTTCTCAGGTAAGGCAGGTTTAAGGTTGTAAACCATATTGTGTCCCACAGGAGTCGCCACTTGAATGAATTTTAGTAGTGTGTTCCTTCAGAAATGCATATCTAGCCCAAAGTACAGGTTCAGGGAGTGTGGGTGGCGAGGATGTCATAAAATGCCAGATCAGTCCAAACCACCTCTCAGAGTTGATCAATCTTGCTGAAATTTTCACAGGAAACTCAGTTTATACCAGAGAATGAATTTGTATTGGTCTGGTCCACTCGAGGGCCATATTAGGAATTTCATTTCCGGGGTGTGGGGGGGCCCCCTGGCCTCCCCTCATTTGGGGAATGTCCGGTATATCACAATATTGCCAGTCTGAAGCCCCTATTTAATTTCATGGTTGTTTTAACAATAAAGGGGGATATTTTAGGCACATTTGGAGCATTACATGTCTGAACAGAAAATATATAACCCGAATAATGCTGTTAAAATGGTCCAAAATAGATGTAAATCAGCCCAAACCAGTACTAAATATTGCTCTGTAACCATGAAACTTGGCCCAAAAATCACCTGCCACCCACTGAATCTGATTGCACAGGTTTCAGGATTACATCTGGTGTACCAGTGATGTCATATGTGTGAAATAGGGTCCAGGAAGCCGAAAATGCAGCCTCAGCTGGCTGTCTCAGGATAGGCTGATATTTTCTCAGGTAAGGCAGGTTTAAGGTTGTAAACCATATTGTGTCCCACAGGAGTCGCCACTTGAATGAATTTTAGTAGTGTGTTCCTTCAGAAATGCATATCTAGCCCAAAGTACAGGTTCAGGGAGTGTGGGTGGCGAGGATGTCATAAAATGCCAGATCAGTCCAAACCACCTCTCAGAGTTGATCAATCTTGCTGAAATTTTCACAGGAAACTCAGTTTATACCAGAGAATGAATTTGTATTGGTCTGGTCCACTCGAGGGCCATATTAGGAATTTCATTTCCGGGGTGTGGGGGGGCCCCCTGGCCTCCCCTCATTTGGGGAATGTCCGGTATATCACAATATTGCCAGTCTGAAGCCCCTATTTAATTTCATGGTTGTTTTAACAATAAAGGGGGATATTTTAGGCACATTTGGAGCATTACATGTCTGAACAGAAAATATATTACCCGAATAATGCTGTTAAAATGGTCCAAAATAGATGTAAATCAGCCCAAACCAGTACTAAATATTGCTCTGTAACCATGAAACTTGGCCCAAAAATCACCTGCCACCCACTGAATCTGATTGCACAGGTTTCAGGATTACATCTGGTGTACCAGTGATGTCATATGTGTGAAATAGGGTCCAGGAAGCCGAAAATGCAGCCTCAGCTGGCTGTCTCAGGATAGGCTGATATTTTCTCAGGTAAGGCAGGTTTAAGGTTGTAAACCATATTGTGTCCCACAGGAGTCGCCACTTGAATGAATTTTAGTAGTGTGTTCCTTCAGAAATGCATATCTAGCCCAAAGTACAGGTTCAGGGAGTGTGGGTGGCGAGGATGTCATAAAATGCCAGATCAGTCCAAACCACCTCTCAGAGTTGATCAATCTTGCTGAAATTTTCACAGGAAACTCAGTTTATACCAGAGAATGAATTTGTATTGGTCTGGTCCACTCGAGGGCCATATTAGGAATTTCATTTCCGGGGTGTGGGGGGGCCCCCTGGCCTCCCCTCATTTGGGGAATGTCCGGTATATCACAATATTGCCAGTCTGAAGCCCCTATTTAATTTCATGGTTGTTTTAACAATAAAGGGGGATATTTTAGGCACATTTGGAGCATTACATGTCTGAACAGAAAATATATTACCCGAATAATGCTGTTAAAATGGTCCAAAATAGATGTAAATCAGCCCAAACCAGTACTAAATATTGCTCTGTAACCATGAAACTTGGCCCAAAAATCACCTGCCACCCACTGAATCTGATTGCACAGGTTTCAGGATTACATCTGGTGTACCAGTGATGTCATATGTGTGAAATAGGGTCCAGGAAGCCGAAAATGCAGCCTCAGCTGGCTGTCTCAGGATAGGTTGATATTTTCTCAGGTAAGGCAGGTTTAAGGTTGTAAACCATATTGTGTCCCACAGGAGTCGCCACTTGAATGAATTTTAGTAGTGTGTTCCTTCAGAAATGCATATCTAGCCCAAAGTACAGGTTCAGGGAGTGTGGGTGGCGAGGATGTCATAAAATGCCAGATCAGTCCAAACCACCTCTCAGAGTTGATCAATCTTGCTGAAATTTTCACAGGAAACTCAGTTTATACCAGAGAATGAATTTGTATTGGTCTGGTCCACTCGAGGGCCATATTAGGAATTTCATTTCCGGGGTGTGGGGGGGCCCCCTGGCCTCCCCTCATTTGGGGAATGTCCGGTATATCACAATATTGCCAGTCTGAAGCCCCTATTTAATTTCATGGTTGTTTTAACAATAAAGGGGGATATTTTAGGCACATTTGGAGCATTACATGTCTGAACAGAAAATATATAACCCGAATAATGCTGTTAAAATGGTCCAAAATAGATGTAAATCAGCCCAAACCAGTACTAAATATTGCTCTGTAACCATGAAACTTGGCCCAAAAATCACCTGCCACCCACTGAATCTGATTGCACAGGTTTCAGGATTACATCTGGTGTACCAGTGATGTCATATGTGTGAAATAGGGTCCAGGAAGCCGAAAATGCAGCCTCAGCTGGCTGTCTCAGGATAGGCTGATATTTTCTCAGGTAAGGCAGGTTTAAGGTTGTAAACCATATTGTGTCCCACAGGAGTCGCCACTTGAATGAATTTTAGTAGTGTGTTCCTTCAGAAATGCATATCTAGCCCAAAGTACAGGTTCAGGGAGTGTGGGTGGCGAGGATGTCATAAAATGCCAGATCAGTCCAAACCACCTCTCAGAGTTGATCAATCTTGCTGAAATTTTCACAGGAAACTCAGTTTATACCAGAGAATGAATTTGTATTGGTCTGGTCCACTCGAGGGCCATATTAGGAATTTCATTTCCGGGGTGTGGGGGGGCCCCCTGGCCTCCCCTCATTTGGGGAATGTCCGGTATATCACAATATTGCCAGTCTGAAGCCCCTATTTAATTTCATGGTTGTTTTAACAATAAAGGGGGATATTTTAGGCACATTTGGAGCATTACATGTCTGAACAGAAAATATATAACCCGAATAATGCTGTTAAAATGGTCCAAAATAGATGTAAATCAGCCCAAACCAGTACTAAATATTGCTCTGTAACCATGAAACTTGGCCCAAAAATCACCTGCCACCCACTGAATCTGATTGCACAGGTTTCAGGATTACATCTGGTGTACCAGTGATGTCATATGTGTGAAATAGGGTCCAGGAAGCCGAAAATGCAGCCTCAGCTGGCTGTCTCAGGATAGGCTGATATTTTCTCAGGTAAGGCAGGTTTAAGGTTGTAAACCATATTGTGTCCCACAGGAGTCGCCACTTGAATGAATTTTAGTAGTGTGTTCCTTCAGAAATGCATATCTAGCCCAAAGTACAGGTTCAGGGAGTGTGGGTGGCGAGGATGTCATAAAATGCCAGATCAGTCCAAACCACCTCTCAGAGTTGATCAATCTTGCTGAAATTTTCACAGGAAACTCAGTTTATACCAGAGAATGAATTTGTATTGGTCTGGTCCACTCGAGGGCCATATTAGGAATTTCATTTCCGGGGTGTGGGGGGGCCCCCTGGCCTCCCCTCATTTGGGGAATGTCCGGTATATCACAATATTGCCAGTCTGAAGCCCCTATTTAATTTCATGGTTGTTTTAACAATAAAGGGGGATATTTTAGGCACATTTGGAGCATTACATGTCTGAACAGAAAATATATAACCCGAATAATGCTGTTAAAATGGTCCAAAATAGATGTAAATCAGCCCAAACCAGTACTAAATATTGTTCCATAACCATGAAACTTGGCCCAAAAATCACCTGCCACCCACTGAATCTGATTGCACAGGTTTCAGGATTACATCTGGTGTACCAGTGATGTCATATGTGTGAAATAGGGTCCAGGAAGCCGAAAATGCAGCCTCAGCTGGCTGTCTCAGGATAGGCTGATATTTTCTCAGGTAAGGCAGGTTTAAGGTTGTAAACCATATTGTGTCCCACAGGAGTCGCCACTTGAATGAATTTTAGTAGTGTGTTCCTTCAGAAATGCATATCTAGCCCAAAGTACAGGTTCAGGGAGTGTGGGTGGCGAGGATGTCATAAAATGCCAGATCAGTCCAAACCACCTCTCAGAGTTGATCAATCTTGCTGAAATTTTCACAGGAAACTCAGTTTATACCAGAGAATGAATTTGTATTGGTCTGGTCCACTCGAGGGCCATATTAGGAATTTCATTTCCGGGGTGTGGGGGGGCCCCCTGGCCTCCCCTCATTTGGGGAATGTCCGGTATATCACAATATTGCCAGTCTGAAGCCCCTATTTAATTTCATGGTTGTTTTAACAATAAAGGGGGATATTTTAGGCACATTTGGAGCATTACATGTCTGAACAGAAAATATATAACCCGAATAATGCTGTTAAAATGGTCCAAAATAGATGTAAATCAGCCCAAACCAGTACTAAATATTGCTCTGTAACCATGAAACTTGGCCCAAAAATCACCTGCCACCCACTGAATCTGATTGCACAGGTTTCAGGATTACATCTGGTGTACCAGTGATGTCATATGTGTGAAATAGGGTCCAGGAAGCCGAAAATGCAGCCTCAGCTGGCTGTCTCAGGATAGGCTGATATTTTCTCAGGTAAGGCAGGTTTAAGGTTGTAAACCATATTGTGTCCCACAGGAGTCGCCACTTGAATGAATTTTAGTAGTGTGTTCCTTCAGAAATGCATATCTAGCCCAAAGTACAGGTTCAGGGAGTGTGGGTGGCGAGGATGTCATAAAATGCCAGATCAGTCCAAACCACCTCTCAGAGTTGATCAATCTTGCTGAAATTTTCACAGGAAACTCAGTTTATACCAGAGAATGAATTTGTATTGGTCTGGTCCACTCGAGGGCCATATTAGGAATTTCATTTCCGGGGTGTGGGGGGGCCCCCTGGCCTCCCCTCATTTGGGGAATGTCCGGTATATCACAATATTGCCAGTCTGAAGCCCCTATTTAATTTCATGGTTGTTTTAACAATAAAGGGGGATATTTTAGGCACATTTGGAGCATTACATGTCTGAACAGAAAATATATAACCCGAATAATGCTGTTAAAATGGTCCAAAATAGATGTAAATCAGCCCAAACCAGTACTAAATATTGTTCCATAACCATGAAACTTGGCCCAAAAATCACCTGCCACCCACTGAATCTGATTGCACAGGTTTCAGGATTACATCTGGTGTACCAGTGATGTCATATGTGTGAAATAGGGTCCAGGAAGCCGAAAATGCAGCCTCAGCTGGCTGTCTCAGGATAGGCTGATATTTTCTCAGGTAAGGCAGGTTTAAGGTTGTAAACCATATTGTGTCCCACAGGAGTCGCCACTTGAATGAATTTTAGTAGTGTGTTCCTTCAGAAATGCATATCTAGCCCAAAGTACAGGTTCAGGGAGTGTGGGTGGCGAGGATGTCATAAAATGCCAGATCAGTCCAAACCACCTCTCAGAGTTGATCAATCTTGCTGAAATTTTCACAGGAAACTCAGTTTATACCAGAGAATGAATTTGTATTGGTCTGGTCCACTCGAGGGCCATATTAGGAATTTCATTTCCGGGGTGTGGGGGGGCCCCCTGGCCTCCCCTCATTTGGGGAATGTCCGGTATATCACAATATTGCCAGTCTGAAGCCCCTATTTAATTTCATGGTTGTTTTAACAATAAAGGGGGATATTTTAGGCACATTTGGAGCATTACATGTCTGAACAGAAATTATATAACCCGAATAATGCTGTTAAAATGGTCCAAAATAGATGTAAATCAGCCCAAACCAGTACTAAATATTGCTCTGTAACCATGAAACTTGGCCCAAAAATCACCTGCCACCCACTGAATCTGATTGCACAGGTTTCAGGATTACATCTGGTGTACCAGTGATGTCATATGTGTGAAATAGGGTCCAGGAAGCCGAAAATGCAGCCTCAGCTGGCTGTCTCAGGATAGGCTGATATTTTCTCAGGTAAGGCAGGTTTAAGGTTGTAAACCATATTGTGTCCCACAGGAGTCGCCACTTGAATGAATTTTAGTAGTGTGTTCCTTCAGAAATGCATATCTAGCCCAAAGTACAGGTTCAGGGAGTGTGGGTGGCGAGGATGTCATAAAATGCCAGATCAGTCCAAACCACCTCTCAGAGTTGATCAATCTTGCTGAAATTTTCACAGGAAACTCAGTTTATACCAGAGAATGAATTTGTATTGGTCTGGTCCACTCGAGGGCCATATTAGGAATTTCATTTCCGGGGTGTGGGGGGGCCCCCTGGCCTCCCCTCATTTGGGGAATGTCCGGTATATCACAATATTGCCAGTCTGAAGCCCCTATTTAATTTCATGGTTGTTTTAACAATAAAGGGGGATATTTTAGGCACATTTGGAGCATTACATGTCTGAACAGAAAATATATAACCCGAATAATGCTGTTAAAATGGTCCAAAATAGATGTAAATCAGCCCAAACCAGTACTAAATATTGCTCTGTAACCATGAAACTTGGCCCAAAAATCACCTGCCACCCACTGAATCTGATTGCACAGGTTTCAGGATTACATCTGGTGTACCAGTGATGTCATATGTGTGAAATAGGGTCCAGGAAGCCGAAAATGCAGCCTCAGCTGGCTGTCTCAGGATAGGCTGATATTTTCTCAGGTAAGGCAGGTTTAAGGTTGTAAACCATATTGTGTCCCACAGGAGTCGCCACTTGAATGAATTTTAGTAGTGTGTTCCTTCAGAAATGCATATCTAGCCCAAAGTACAGGTTCAGGGAGTGTGGGTGGCGAGGATGTCATAAAATGCCAGATCAGTCCAAACCACCTCTCAGAGTTGATCAATCTTGCTGAAATTTTCACAGGAAACTCAGTTTATACCAGAGAATGAATTTGTATTGGTCTGGTCCACTCGAGGGCCATATTAGGAATTTCATTTCCGGGGTGTGGGGGGGCCCCCTGGCCTCCCCTCATTTGGGGAATGTCCGGTATATCACAATATTGCCAGTCTGAAGCCCCTATTTAATTTCATGGTTGTTTTAACAATAAAGGGGGATATTTTAGGCACATTTGGAGCATTACATGTCTGAACAGAAAATATATTACCCGAATAATGCTGTTAAAATGGTCCAAAATAGATGTAAATCAGCCCAAACCAGTACTAAATATTGCTCTGTAACCATGAAACTTGGCCCAAAAATCACCTGCCACCCACTGAATCTGATTGCACAGGTTTCAGGATTACATCTGGTGTACCAGTGATGTCATATGTGTGAAATAGGGTCCAGGAAGCCGAAAATGCAGCCTCAGCTGGCTGTCTCAGGATAGGCTGATATTTTCTCAGGTAAGGCAGGTTTAAGGTTGTAAACCATATTGTGTCCCACAGGAGTCGCCACTTGAATGAATTTTAGTAGTGTGTTCCTTCAGAAATGCATATCTAGCCCAAAGTACAGGTTCAGGGAGTGTGGGTGGCGAGGATGTCATAAAATGCCAGATCAGTCCAAACCACCTCTCAGAGTTGATCAATCTTGCTGAAATTTTCACAGGAAACTCAGTTTATACCAGAGAATGAATTTGTATTGGTCTGGTCCACTCGAGGGCCATATTAGGAATTTCATTTCCGGGGTGTGGGGGGGCCCCCTGGCCTCCCCTCATTTGGGGAATGTCCGGTATATCACAATATTGCCAGTCTGAAGCCCCTATTTAATTTCATGGTTGTTTTAACAATAAAGGGGGATATTTTAGGCACATTTGGAGCATTACATGTCTGAACAGAAAATATATTACCCGAATAATGCTGTTAAAATGGTCCAAAATAGATGTAAATCAGCCCAAACCAGTACTAAATATTGCTCTGTAACCATGAAACTTGGCCCAAAAATCACCTGCCACCCACTGAATCTGATTGCACAGGTTTCAGGATTACATCTGGTGTACCAGTGATGTCATATGTGTGAAATAGGGTCCAGGAAGCCGAAAATGCAGCCTCAGCTGGCTGTCTCAGGATAGGCTGATATTTTCTCAGGTAAGGCAGGTTTAAGGTTGTAAACCATATTGTGTCCCACAGGAGTCGCCACTTGAATGAATTTTAGTAGTGTGTTCCTTCAGAAATGCATATCTAGCCCAAAGTACAGGTTCAGGGAGTGTGGGTGGCGAGGATGTCATAAAATGCCAGATCAGTCCAAACCACCTCTCAGAGTTGATCAATCTTGCTGAAATTTTCACAGGAAACTCAGTTTATACCAGAGAATGAATTTGTATTGGTCTGGTCCACTCGAGGGCCATATTAGGAATTTCATTTCCGGGGTGTGGGGGGGCCCCCTGGCCTCCCCTCATTTGGGGAATGTCCGGTATATCACAATATTGCCAGTCTGAAGCCCCTATTTAATTTCATGGTTGTTTTAACAATAAAGGGGGATATTTTAGGCACATTTGGAGCATTACATGTCTGAACAGAAAATATATAACCCGAATAATGCTGTTAAAATGGTCCAAAATAGATGTAAATCAGCCCAAACCAGTACTAAATATTGCTCTGTAACCATGAAACTTGGCCCAAAAATCACCTGCCACCCACTGAATCTGATTGCACAGGTTTCAGGATTACATCTGGTGTACCAGTGATGTCATATGTGTGAAATAGGGTCCAGGAAGCCGAAAATGCAGCCTCAGCTGGCTGTCTCAGGATAGGCTGATATTTTCTCAGGTAAGGCAGGTTTAAGGTTGTAAACCATATTGTGTCCCACAGGAGTCGCCACTTGAATGAATTTTAGTAGTGTGTTCCTTCAGAAATGCATATCTAGCCCAAAGTACAGGTTCAGGGAGTGTGGGTGGCGAGGATGTCATAAAATGCCAGATCAGTCCAAACCACCTCTCAGAGTTGATCAATCTTGCTGAAATTTTCACAGGAAACTCAGTTTATACCAGAGAATGAATTTGTATTGGTCTGGTCCACTCGAGGGCCATATTAGGAATTTCATTTCCGGGGTGTGGGGGGGCCCCCTGGCCTCCCCTCATTTGGGGAATGTCCGGTATATCACAATATTGCCAGTCTGAAGCCCCTATTTAATTTCATGGTTGTTTTAACAATAAAGGGGGATATTTTAGGCACATTTGGAGCATTACATGTCTGAACAGAAAATATATAACCCGAATAATGCTGTTAAAATGGTCCAAAATAGATGTAAATCAGTCCAAACCAGTACTAAATATTGCTCTGTAACCATGAAACTTGGCCCAAAAATCACCTGCCACCCACTGAATCTGATTGCACAGGTTTCAGGATTACATCTGGTGTACCAGTGATGTCATATGTGTGAAATAGGGTCCAGGAAGCCGAAAATGCAGCCTCAGCTGGCTGTCTCAGGATAGGCTGATATTTTCTCAGGTAAGGCAGGTTTAAGGTTGTAAACCATATTGTGTCCCACAGGAGTCGCCACTTGAATGAATTTTAGTAGTGTGTTCCTTCAGAAATGCATATCTAGCCCAAAGTACAGGTTCAGGGAGTGTGGGTGGCGAGGATGTCATAAAATGCCAGATCAGTCCAAACCACCTCTCAGAGTTGATCAATCTTGCTGAAATTTTCACAGGAAACTCAGTTTATACCAGAGAATGAATTTGTATTGGTCTGGTCCACTCGAGGGCCATATTAGGAATTTCATTTCCGGGGTGTGGGGGGGCCCCCTGGCCTCCCCTCATTTGGGGAATGTCCGGTATATCACAATATTGCCAGTCTGAAGCCCCTATTTAATTTCATGGTTGTTTCAACAATAAAGGGGGATATTTTAGGCACATTTGGAGCATTACATGTCTGAACAGAAAATATATAACCCGAATAATGCTGTTAAAATGGTCCAAAATAGATGTAAATCAGCCCAAACCAGTACTAAATATTGTTCCATAACCATGAAACTTGGCCCAAAAATCACCTGCCACCCACTGAATCTGATTGCACAGGTTTCAGGATTACATCTGGTGTACCAGTGATGTCATATGTGTGAAATAGGGTCCAGGAAGCCGAAAATGCAGCCTCAGCTGGCTGTCTCAGGATAGGCTGATATTTTCTCAGGTAAGGCAGGTTTAAGGTTGTAAACCATATTGTGTCCCACAGGAGTCGCCACTTGAATGAATTTTAGTAGTGTGTTCCTTCAGAAATGCATATCTAGCCCAAAGTACAGGTTCAGGGAGTGTGGGTGGCGAGGATGTCATAAAATGCCAGATCAGTCCAAACCACCTCTCAGAGTTGATCAATCTTGCTGAAATTTTCACAGGAAACTCAGTTTATACCAGAGAATGAATTTGTATTGGTCTGGTCTACTCGAGGGCCATATTAGGAATTTCATTTCCGGGGTGTGGGGGGGCCCCCTGGCCTCCCCTCATTTGGGGAATGTCCGGTATATCACAATATTGCCAGTCTGAAGCCCCTATTTAATTTCATGGTTGTTTTAACAATAAATGGGGATATTTTAGGCACATTTGGAGCATTACATGTCTGAACAGAAATTATATAACCCGAATAATGCTGTTAAAATGGTCCAAAATAGATGTAAATCAGCCCAAACCAGTACTAAATATTGCTCTGTAACCATGAAACTTGGCCCAAAAATCACCTGCCACCCACTGAATCTGATTGCACAGGTTTCAGGATTACATCTGGTGTACCAGTGATGTCATATGTGTGAAATAGGGTCCAGGAAGCCGAAAATGCAGCCTCAGCTGGCTGTCTCAGGATAGGCTGATATTTTCTCAGGTAAGGCAGGTTTAAGGTTGTAAACCATATTGTGTCCCACAGGAGTCGCCACTTGAATGAATTTTAGTAGTGTGTTCCTTCAGAAATGCATATCTAGCTCAAAGTACAGGTTCAGGGAGTGTGGGTGGCGAGGATATCATAAAATGCCAGATCAGTCCAAACCACCTCTCAGAGTTGATCAATCTTGCTGAAATTTTCACAGGAAACTCAGTTTATACCAGAGAATGAATTTGTATTGGTCTGGTCCACTCGAGGGCCATATTAGGAATTTCATTTCCGGGGTGTGGGGGGGCCCCCTGGCCTCCCCTCATTTGGGGAATGTCCGGTATATCACAATATTGCCAGTCTGAAGCCCCTATTTAATTTCATGGTTGTTTTAACAATAAAGGGGGATATTTTAGGCACATTTGGAGCATTACATGTCTGAACAGAAAATATATAACCCGAATAATGCTGTTAAAATGGTCCAAAATAGATGTAAATCAGCCCAAACCAGTACTAAATATTGCTCTGTAACCATGAAACTTGGCCCAAAAATCACCTGCCACCCACTGAATCTGATTGCACAGGTTTCAGGATTACATCTGGTGTACCAGTGATGTCATATGTGTGAAATAGGGTCCAGGAAGCCGAAAATGCAGCCTCAGCTGGCTGTCTCAGGATAGGCTGATATTTTCTCAGGTAAGGCAGGTTTAAGGTTGTAAACCATATTGTGTCCCACAGGAGTCGCCACTTGAATGAATTTTAGTAGTGTGTTCCTTCAGAAATGCATATCTAGCCCAAAGTACAGGTTCAGGGAGTGTGGGTGGCGAGGATGTCATAAAATGCCAGATCAGTCCAAACCACCTCTCAGAGTTGATCAATCTTGCTGAAATTTTCACAGGAAACTCAGTTTATACCAGAGAATGAATTTGTATTGGTCTGGTCCACTCGAGGGCCATATTAGGAATTTCATTTCCGGGGTGTGGGGGGGCCCCCTGGCCTCCCCTCATTTGGGGAATGTCCGGTATATCACAATATTGCCAGTCTGAAGCCCCTATTTAATTTCATGGTTGTTTTAACAATAAAGGGGGATATTTTAGGCACATTTGGAGCATTACATGTCTGAACAGAAAATATATAACCCGAATAATGCTGTTAAAATGGTCCAAAATAGATGTAAATCAGTCCAAACCAGTACTAAATATTGCTCTGTAACCATGAAACTTGGCCCAAAAATCACCTGCCACCCACTGAATCTGATTGCACAGGTTTCAGGATTACATCTGGTGTACCAGTGATGTCATATGTGTGAAATAGGGTCCAGGAAGCCGAAAATGCAGCCTCAGCTGGCTGTCTCAGGATAGGCTGATATTTTCTCAGGTAAGGCAGGTTTAAGGTTGTAAACCATATTGTGTCCCACAGGAGTCGCCACTTGAATGAATTTTAGTAGTGTGTTCCTTCAGAAATGCATATCTAGCCCAAAGTACAGGTTCAGGGAGTGTGGGTGGCGAGGATGTCATAAAATGCCAGATCAGTCCAAACCACCTCTCAGAGTTGATCAATCTTGCTGAAATTTTCACAGGAAACTCAGTTTATACCAGAGAATGAATTTGTATTGGTCTGGTCCACTCGAGGGCCATATTAGGAATTTCATTTCCGGGGTGTGGGGGGGCCCCCTGGCCTCCCCTCATTTGGGGAATGTCCGGTATATCACAATATTGCCAGTCTGAAGCCCCTATTTAATTTCATGGTTGTTTCAACAATAAAGGGGGATATTTTAGGCACATTTGGAGCATTACATGTCTGAACAGAAAATATATAACCCGAATAATGCTGTTAAAATGGTCCAAAATAGATGTAAATCAGCCCAAACCAGTACTAAATATTGTTCCATAACCATGAAACTTGGCCCAAAAATCACCTGCCACCCACTGAATCTGATTGCACAGGTTTCAGGATTACATCTGGTGTACCAGTGATGTCATATGTGTGAAATAGGGTCCAGGAAGCCGAAAATGCAGCCTCAGCTGGCTGTCTCAGGATAGGCTGATATTTTCTCAGGTAAGGCAGGTTTAAGGTTGTAAACCATATTGTGTCCCACAGGAGTCGCCACTTGAATGAATTTTAGTAGTGTGTTCCTTCAGAAATGCATATCTAGCCCAAAGTACAGGTTCAGGGAGTGTGGGTGGCGAGGATGTCATAAAATGCCAGATCAGTCCAAACCACCTCTCAGAGTTGATCAATCTTGCTGAAATTTTCACAGGAAACTCAGTTTATACCAGAGAATGAATTTGTATTGGTCTGGTCTACTCGAGGGCCATATTAGGAATTTCATTTCCGGGGTGTGGGGGGGCCCCCTGGCCTCCCCTCATTTGGGGAATGTCCGGTATATCACAATATTGCCAGTCTGAAGCCCCTATTTAATTTCATGGTTGTTTTAACAATAAATGGGGATATTTTAGGCACATTTGGAGCATTACATGTCTGAACAGAAATTATATAACCCGAATAATGCTGTTAAAATGGTCCAAAATAGATGTAAATCAGCCCAAACCAGTACTAAATATTGCTCTGTAACCATGAAACTTGGCCCAAAAATCACCTGCCACCCACTGAATCTGATTGCACAGGTTTCAGGATTACATCTGGTGTACCAGTGATGTCATATGTGTGAAATAGGGTCCAGGAAGCCGAAAATGCAGCCTCAGCTGGCTGTCTCAGGATAGGCTGATATTTTCTCAGGTAAGGCAGGTTTAAGGTTGTAAACCATATTGTGTCCCACAGGAGTCGCCACTTGAATGAATTTTAGTAGTGTGTTCCTTCAGAAATGCATATCTAGCTCAAAGTACAGGTTCAGGGAGTGTGGGTGGCGAGGATATCATAAAATGCCAGATCAGTCCAAACCACCTCTCAGAGTTGATCAATCTTGCTGAAATTTTCACAGGAAACTCAGTTTATACCAGAGAATGAATTTGTATTGGTCTGGTCCACTCGAGGGCCATATTAGGAATTTCATTTCCGGGGTGTGGGGGGGCCCCCTGGCCTCCCCTCATTTGGGGAATGTCCGGTATATCACAATATTGCCAGTCTGAAGCCCCTATTTAATTTCATGGTTGTTTTAACAATAAAGGGGGATATTTTAGGCACATTTGGAGCATTACATGTCTGAACAGAAAATATATAACCCGAATAATGCTGTTAAAATGGTCCAAAATAGATGTAAATCAGCCCAAACCAGTACTAAATATTGCTCTGTAACCATGAAACTTGGCCCAAAAATCACCTGCCACCCACTGAATCTGATTGCACAGGTTTCAGGATTACATCTGGTGTACCAGTGATGTCATATGTGTGAAATAGGGTCCAGGAAGCCGAAAATGCAGCCTCAGCTGGCTGTCTCAGGATAGGCTGATATTTTCTCAGGTAAGGCAGGTTTAAGGTTGTAAACCATATTGTGTCCCACAGGAGTCGCCACTTGAATGAATTTTAGTAGTGTGTTCCTTCAGAAATGCATATCTAGCCCAAAGTACAGGTTCAGGGAGTGTGGGTGGCGAGGATGTCATAAAATGCCAGATCAGTCCAAACCACCTCTCAGAGTTGATCAATCTTGCTGAAATTTTCACAGGAAACTCAGTTTATACCAGAGAATGAATTTGTATTGGTCTGGTCCACTCGAGGGCCATATTAGGAATTTCATTTCCGGGGTGTGGGGGGGCCCCCTGGCCTCCCCTCATTTGGGGAATGTCCGGTATATCACAATATTGCCAGTCTGAAGCCCCTATTTAATTTCATGGTTGTTTTAACAATAAAGGGGGATATTTTAGGCACATTTGGAGCATTACATGTCTGAACAGAAAATATATAACCCGAATAATGCTGTTAAAATGGTCCAAAATAGATGTAAATCAGCCCAAACCAGTACTAAATATTGTTCCATAACCATGAAACTTGGCCCAAAAATCACCTGCCACCCACTGAATCTGATTGCACAGGTTTCAGGATTACATCTGGTGTACCAGTGATGTCATATGTGTGAAATAGGGTCCAGGAAGCCGAAAATGCAGCCTCAGCTGGCTGTCTCAGGATAGGCTGATATTTTCTCAGGTAAGGCAGGTTTAAGGTTGTAAACCATATTGTGTCCCACAGGAGTCGCCACTTGAATGAATTTTAGTAGTGTGTTCCTTCAGAAATGCATATCTAGCCCAAAGTACAGGTTCAGGGAGTGTGGGTGGCGAGGATGTCATAAAATGCCAGATCAGTCCAAACCACCTCTCAGAGTTGATCAATCTTGCTGAAATTTTCACAGGAAACTCAGTTTATACCAGAGAATGAATTTGTATTGGTCTGGTCCACTCGAGGGCCATATTAGGAATTTCATTTCCGGGGTGTGGGGGGGCCCCCTGGCCTCCCCTCATTTGGGGAATGTCCGGTATATCACAATATTGCCAGTCTGAAGCCCCTATTTAATTTCATGGTTGTTTTAACAATAAATGGGGATATTTTAGGCACATTTGGAGCATTACATGTCTGAACAGAAATTATATAACCCGAATAATGCTGTTAAAATGGTCCAAAATAGATGTAAATCAGCCCAAACCAGTACTAAATATTGCTCCGTAACCATGAAACTTGGCCCAAAAATCACCTGCCACCCACTGAATCTGATTGCACAGGTTTCAGGATTACATCTGGTGTACCAGTGATGTCATATGTGTGAAATAGGGTCCAGGAAGCCGAAAATGCAGCCTCAGCTGGCTGTCTCAGGATAGGCTGATATTTTCTCAGGTAAGGCAGGTTTAAGGTTGTAAACCATATTGTGTCCCACAGGAGTCGCCACTTGAATGAATTTTAGTAGTGTGTTCCTTCAGAAATGCATATCTAGCCCAAAGTACAGGTTCAGGGAGTGTGGGTGGCGAGGATGTCATAAAATGCCAGATCAGTCCAAACCACCTCTCAGAGTTGATCAATCTTGCTGAAATTTTCACAGGAAACTCAGTTTATACCAGAGAATGAATTTGTATTGGTCTGGTCCACTCGAGGGCCATATTAGGAATTTCATTTCCGGGGTGTGGGGGGGCCCCCTGGCCTCCCCTCATTTGGGGAATGTCCGGTATATCACAATATTGCCAGTCTGAAGCCCCTATTTAATTTCATGGTTGTTTTAACAATAAATGGGGATATTTTAGGCACATTTGGAGCATTACATGTCTGAACAGAAATTATATAACCCGAATAATGCTGTTAAAATGGTCCAAAATAGATGTAAATCAGCCCAAACCAGTACTAAATATTGCTCTGTAACCATGAAACTTGGCCCAAAAATCACCTGCCACCCACTGAATCTGATTGCACAGGTTTCAGGATTACATCTGGTGTACCAGTGATGTCATATGTGTGAAATAGGGTCCAGGAAGCCGAAAATGCAGCCTCAGCTGGCTGTCTCAGGATAGGCTGATATTTTCTCAGGTAAGGCAGGTTTAAGGTTGTAAACCATATTGTGTCCCACAGGAGTCGCCACTTGAATGAATTTTAGTAGTGTGTTCCTTCAGAAATGCATATCTAGCCCAAAGTACAGGTTCAGGGAGTGTGGGTGGCGAGGATGTCATAAAATGCCAGATCAGTCCAAACCACCTCTCAGAGTTGATCAATCTTGCTGAAATTTTCACAGGAAACTCAGTTTATACCAGAGAATGAATTTGTATTGGTCTGGTCCACTCGAGGGCCATATTAGGAATTTCATTTCCGGGGTGTGGGGGGGCCCCCTGGCCTCCCCTCATTTGGGGAATGTCCGGTATATCACAATATTGCCAGTCTGAAGCCCCTATTTAATTTCATGGTTGTTTTAACAATAAAGGGGGATATTTTAGGCACATTTGGAGCATTACATGTCTGAACAGAAAATATATAACCCGAATAATGCTGTTAAAATGGTCCAAAATAGATGTAAATCAGCCCAAACCAGTACTAAATATTGCTCTGTAACCATGAAACTTGGCCCAAAAATCACCTGCCACCCACTGAATCTGATTGCACAGGTTTCAGGATTACATCTGGTGTACCAGTGATGTCATATGTGTGAAATAGGGTCCAGGAAGCCGAAAATGCAGCCTCAGCTGGCTGTCTCAGGATAGGCTGATATTTTCTCAGGTAAGGCAGGTTTAAGGTTGTAAACCATATTGTGTCCCACAGGAGTCGCCACTTGAATGAATTTTAGTAGTGTGTTCCTTCAGAAATGCATATCTAGCCCAAAGTACAGGTTCAGGGAGTGTGGGTGGCGAGGATGTCATAAAATGCCAGATCAGTCCAAACCACCTCTCAGAGTTGATCAATCTTGCTGAAATTTTCACAGGAAACTCAGTTTATACCAGAGAATGAATTTGTATTGGTCTGGTCCACTCGAGGGCCATATTAGGAATTTCATTTCCGGGGTGTGGGGGGGCCCCCTGGCCTCCCCTCATTTGGGGAATGTCCGGTATATCACAATATTGCCAGTCTGAAGCCCCTATTTAATTTCATGGTTGTTTTAACAATAAATGGGGATATTTTAGGCACATTTGGAGCATTACATGTCTGAACAGAAATTATATAACCCGAATAATGCTGTTAAAATGGTCCAAAATATATGTAAATCAGCCCAAACCAGTACTAAATATTGCTCCGTAACCATGAAACTTGGCCCAAAAATCACCTGCCACCCACTGAATCTGATTGCACAGGTTTCAGGATTACATCTGGTGTACCAGTGATGTCATATGTGTGAAATAGGGTCCAGGAAGCCGAAAATGCAGCCTCAGCTGGCTGTCTCAGGATAGGCTGATATTTTCTCAGGTAAGGCAGGTTTAAGGTTGTAAACCATATTGTGTCCCACAGGAGTCGCCACTTGAATGAATTTTAGTAGTGTGTTCCTTCAGAAATGCATATCTAGCCCAAAGTACAGGTTCAGGGAGTGTGGGTGGCGAGGATGTCATAAAATGCCAGATCAGTCCAAACCACCTCTCAGAGTTGATCAATCTTGCTGAAATTTTCACAGGAAACTCAGTTTATACCAGAGAATGAATTTGTATTGGTCTGGTCCACTCGAGGGCCATATTAGGAATTTCATTTCCGGGGTGTGGGGGGGCCCCCTGGCCTCCCCTCATTTGGGGAATGTCCGGTATATCACAATATTGCCAGTCTGAAGCCCCTATTTAATTTCATGGTTGTTTTAACAATAAATGGGGATATTTTAGGCACATTTGGAGCATTACATGTCTGAACAGAAATTATATAACCCGAATAATGCTGTTAAAATGGTCCAAAATAGATGTAAATCAGCCCAAACCAGTACTAAATATTGCTCTGTAACCATGAAACTTGGCCCAAAAATCACCTGCCACCCACTGAATCTGATTGCACAGGTTTCAGGATTACATCTGGTGTACCAGTGATGTCATATGTGTGAAATAGGGTCCAGGAAGCCGAAAATGCAGCCTCAGCTGGCTGTCTCAGGATAGGCTGATATTTTCTCAGGTAAGGCAGGTTTAAGGTTGTAAACCATATTGTGTCCCACAGGAGTCGCCACTTGAATGAATTTTAGTAGTGTGTTCCTTCAGAAATGCATATCTAGCCCAAAGTACAGGTTCAGGGAGTGTGGGTGGCGAGGATGTCATAAAATGTCAGATCAGTCCAAACCACCTCTCAGAGTTGATCAATCTTGCTGAAATTTTCACAGGAAACTCAGTTTATACCAGAGAATGAATTTGTATTGGTCTGGTCCACTCGAGGGCCATATTAGGAATTTCATTTCCGGGGTGTGGGGGGGCCCCCTGGCCTCCCCTCATTTGGGGAATGTCCGGTATATCACAATATTGCCAGTCTGAAGCCCCTATTTAATTTCATGGTTGTTTTAACAATAAAGGGGGATATTTTAGGCACATTTGGAGCATTACATGTCTGAACAGAAAATATATAACCCGAATAATGCTGTTAAAATGGTCCAAAATAGATGTAAATCAGCCCAAACCAGTACTAAATATTGTTCCATAACCATGAAACTTGGCCCAAAAATCACCTGCCACCCACTGAATCTGATTGCACAGGTTTCAGGATTACATCTGGTGTACCAGTGATGTCATATGTGTGAAATAGGGTCCAGGAAGCCGAAAATGCAGCCTCAGCTGGCTGTCTCAGGATAGGCTGATATTTTCTCAGGTAAGGCAGGTTTAAGGTTGTAAACCATATTGTGTCCCACAGGAGTCGCCACTTGAATGAATTTTAGTAGTGTGTTCCTTCAGAAATGCATATCTAGCCCAAAGTACAGGTTCAGGGAGTGTGGGTGGCGAGGATGTCATAAAATGCCAGATCAGTCCAAACCACCTCTCAGAGTTGATCAATCTTGCTGAAATTTTCACAGGAAACTCAGTTTATACCAGAGAATGAATTTGTATTGGTCTGGTCCACTCGAGGGCCATATTAGGAATTTCATTTCCGGGGTGTGGGGGGGCCCCCTGGCCTCCCCTCATTTGGGGAATGTCCGGTATATCACAATATTGCCAGTCTGAAGCCCCTATTTAATTTCATGGTTGTTTTAACAATAAAAGGGGATATTTTAGGCACATTTGGAGCATTACATGTCTGAACAGAAAATATATAACCCGAATAATGCTGTTAAAATGGTCCAAAATAGATGTAAATCAGTCCAAACCACTACTAAATATTGCTCTGTAACCATGAAACTTGGCCCAAAAATCACCTGCCACCCACTGAATCTGATTGCACAGGTTTCAGGATTACATCTGGTGTACCAGTGATGTCATATGTGTGAAATAGGGTCCAGGAAGCCGAAAATGCAGCCTCAGCTGGCTGTCTCAGGATAGGCTGATATTTTCTCAGGTAAGGCAGGTTTAAGGTTGTAAACCATATTGTGTCCCACAGGAGTCGCCACTTGAATGAATTTTAGTAGTGTGTTCCTTCAGAAATGCATATCTAGCCCAAAGTACAGGTTCAGGGAGTGTGGGTGGCGAGGATGTCATAAAATGCCAGATCAGTCCAAACCACCTCTCAAAGTTGATCAATCTTGCTGAAATTTTCACAGGAAACTCAGTTTATACCAGAGAATGAATTTGTATTGGTCTGGTCTACTCGAAGGCCATATTAGGAATTTCATTTCCGGGGTGTGGGGGGCCCCCTGGCCTCCCCTCATTTGGGGAATGTCAGGTATATCACAATATTGCCAGTCTGAAGCCCCTATTTAATTTCATGGTTGTTTTAACAATAAAGGGGGATATTTTAGGCACATTTGGAGCATTACATGTCTGAGCAGAAAATATATAACCCGAATAATGCTGTTAAAATGGTCCAAATTAGATGTAAATCAGCCCAAACCAGTACTAAATATTGTTCCATAACCATGAAACTTGGCCCAAAAATCACCTGCCACCCACTGAATCTGATTGCACAGGTTTCAGGATTACATCTGGTGTACCAGTGATGTCATATGTGTGAAATAGGGTCCAGGAAGCCGAAAATGCAGCCTCAGCTGGCTGTCTCAGGATAGGCTGATATTTTCTCAGGTAAGGCAGGTTTAAGGTTGTAAACCATATTGTGTCCCACAGAAGTCGCCACTTGAATGAATTTTAGTAGTGTGTTCCTTCAGAAATGCATATCTAGCCCAAAGTACAGGTTCAGGGAGTGTGGGTGGCGAGGATGTCATAAAATGCCAGATCAGTCCAAACCACCTCTCAGAGTTGATCAATCTTGCTGAAATTTTCACAGGAAACTCAGTTTATACCAGAGAATGAATTTGTATTGGTCTGGTCCACTCGAGGGCCATATTAGGAATTTCATTTCCGGGGTGTGGGGGGGGCCCCTGGCCTCCCCTCATTTGGGGAATGTCCGGTATATCACAATATTGCCAGTCTGAAGCCCCTATTTAATTTCATGGTTGTTTTAACAATAAAAGGGGATATTTTAGGCACATTTGGAGCATTACATGTCTGAACAGAAAATATATAACCCGAATAATGCTGTTAAAATGGTCCAAATTAGATGTAAATCAGCCCAAACCAGTACTAAATATTGTTCCATAACCATGAAACTTGGCCCAAAAATCACCTGCCACCCACTGAATCTGATTGCACAGGTTTCAGGATTACATCTGGTGTACCAGTGATGTCATATGTGTGAAATAGGGTCCAGGAAGCCGAAAATGCAGCCTCAGCTGGCTGTCTCAGGATAGGCTGATATTTTCTCAGGTAAGGCAGGTTTAAGGTTGTAAACCATATTGTGTCCCACAGGAGTCGCCACTTGAATGAATTTTAGTAGTGTGTTCCTTCAGAAATGCATATCTAGCCCAAAGTACAGGTTCAGGGAGTGTGGGTGGCGAGGATGTCATAAAATGCCAGATCAGTCCAAACCACCTCTCAAAGTTGATCAATCTTGCTGAAATTTTCACAGGAAACTCAGTTTATACCAGAGAATGAATTTGTATTGGTCTGGTCTACTCGAAGGCCATATTAGGAATTTCATTTCCGGGGTGTGGGGGGCCCCCTGGCCTCCCCTCATTTGGGGAATGTCAGGTATATCACAATATTGCCAGTCTGAAGCCCCTATTTAATTTCATGGTTGTTTTAACAATAAAGGGGGATATTTTAGGCACATTTGGAGCATTACATGTCTGAACAGAAAATATATAACCCGAATAATGCTGTTAAAATGGTCCAAATTAGATGTAAATCAGCCCAAACCAGTACTAAATATTGTTCCATAACCATGAAACTTGGCCCAAAAATCACCTGCCACCCACTGAATCTGATTGCACAGGTTTCAGGATTACATCTGGTGTACCAGTGATGTCATATGTGTGAAATAGGGTCCAGGAAGCCGAAAATGCAGCCTCAGCTGGCTGTCTCAGGATAGGCTGATATTTTCTCAGGTAAGGCAGGTTTAAGGTTGTAAACCATATTGTGTCCCACAGAAGTCGCCACTTGAATGAATTTTAGTAGTGTGTTCCTTCAGAAATGCATATCTAGCCCAAAGTACAGGTTCAGGGAGTGTGGGTGGCGAGGATGTCATAAAATGCCAGATCAGTCCAAACCACCTCTCAGAGTTGATCAATCTTGCTGAAATTTTCACAGGAAACTCAGTTTATACCAGAGAATGAATTTGTATTGGTCTGGTCCACTCGAGGGCCATATTAGGAATTTCATTTCCGGGGTGTGGGGGGGCCCCCTGGCCTCCCCTCATTTGGGGAATGTCCGGTATATCACAATATTGCCAGTCTGAAGCCCCTATTTAATTTCATGGTTGTTTTAACAATAAAAGGGGATATTTTAGGCACATTTGGAGCATTACATGTCTGAACAGAAAATATATAACCCGAATAATGCTGTTAAAATGGTCCAAATTAGATGTAAATCAGCCCAAACCAGTACTAAATATTGTTCCATAACCATGAAACTTGGCCCAAAAATCACCTGCCACCCACTGAATCTGATTGCACAGGTTTCAGGATTACATCTGGTGTACCAGTGATGTCATATGTGTGAAATAGGGTCCAGGAAGCCGAAAATGCAGCCTCAGCTGGCTGTCTCAGGATAGGCTGATATTTTCTCAGGTAAGGCAGGTTTAAGGTTGTAAACCATATTGTGTCCCACAGAAGTCGCCACTTGAATGAATTTTAGTAGTGTGTTCCTTCAGAAATGCATATCTAGCCCAAAGTACAGGTTCAGGGAGTGTGGGTGGCGAGGATGTCATAAAATGCCAGATCAGTCCAAACCACCTCTCAGAGTTGATCAATCTTGCTGAAATTTTCACAGGAAACTCAGTTTATACCAGAGAATGAATTTGTATTGGTCTGGTCCACTCGAGGGCCATATTAGGAATTTCATTTCCGGGGTGTGGGGGGGGGCCCTGGCCTCCCCTCATTTGGGGAATGTCCGGTATATCACAATATTGCCAGTCTGAAGCCCCTATTTAATTTCATGGTTGTTTTAACAATAAAAGGGGATATTTTAGGCACATTTGGAGCATTACATGTCTGAACAGAAAATATATAACCCGAATAATGCTGTTAAAATGGTCCAAATTAGATGTAAATCAGCCCAAACCAGTACTAAATATTGTTCCATAACCATGAAACTTGGCCCAAAAATCACCTGCCACCCACTGAATCTGATTGCACAGGTTTCAGGATTACATCTGGTGTACCAGTGATGTCATATGTGTGAAATAGGGTCCAGGAAGCCGAAAATGCAGCCTCAGCTGGCTGTCTCAGGATAGGCTGATATTTTCTCAGGTAAGGCAGGTTTAAGGTTGTAAACCATATTGTGTCCCACAGGAGTCGCCACTTGAATGAATTTTAGTAGTGTGTTCCTTCAGAAATGCATATCTAGCCCAAAGTACAGGTTCAGGGAGTGTGGGTGGCGAGGATGTCATAAAATGCCAGATCAGTCCAAACCACCTCTCAGAGTTGATCAATCTTGCTGAAATTTTCACAGGAAACTCAGTTTATACCAGAGAATGAATTTGTATTGGTCTGGTCCACTCGAGGGCCATATTAGGAATTTTATTTCCGGGGTGTGGGGGGGCCCCCTGGCCTCCCCTCATTTGGGGAATGTCCGGTATATCACAATATTGCCAGTCTGAAGCCCCTATTTAATTTCATGGTTGTTTTAACAATAAAAGGGGATATTTTAGGCACATTTGGAGCATTACATGTCTGAACAGAAAATATATAACCCGAATAATGCTGTTAAAATGGTCCAAAATAGATGTAAATCAGTCCAAACCACTACTAAATATTGCTCTGTAACCATGAAACTTGGCCCAAAAATCACCTGCCACCCACTGAATCTGATTGCACAGGTTTCAGGATTACATCTGGTGTACCAGTGATGTCATATGTGTGAAATAGGGTCCAGGAAGCCGAAAATGCAGCCTCAGCTGGCTGTCTCAGGATAGGCTGATATTTTCTCAGGTAAGGCAGGTTTAAGGTTGTAAACCATATTGTGTCCCACAGGAGTCGCCACTTGAATGAATTTTAGTAGTGTGTTCCTTCAGAAATGCATATCTAGCCCAAAGTACAGGTTCAGGGAGTGTGGGTGGCGAGGATGTCATAAAATGCCAGATCAGTCCAAACCACCTCTCAAAGTTGATCAATCTTGCTGAAATTTTCACAGGAAACTCAGTTTATACCAGAGAATGAATTTGTATTGGTCTGGTCTACTCGAAGGCCATATTAGGAATTTCATTTCCGGGGTGTGGGGGGCCCCCTGGCCTCCCCTCATTTGGGGAATGTCAGGTATATCACAATATTGCCAGTCTGAAGCCCCTATTTAATTTCATGGTTGTTTTAACAATAAAGGGGGATATTTTAGGCACATTTGGAGCATTACATGTCTGAACAGAAAATATATAACCCGAATAATGCTGTTAAAATGGTCCAAATTAGATGTAAATCAGCCCAAACCAGTACTAAATATTGTTCCATAACCATGAAACTTGGCCCAAAAATCACCTGCCACCCACTGAATCTGATTGCACAGGTTTCAGGATTACATCTGGTGTACCAGTGATGTCATATGTGTGAAATAGGGTCCAGGAAGCCGAAAATGCAGCCTCAGCTGGCTGTCTCAGGATAGGCTGATATTTTCTCAGGTAAGGCAGGTTTAAGGTTGTAAACCATATTGTGTCCCACAGGAGTCGCCACTTGAATGAATTTTAGTAGTGTGTTCCTTCAGAAATGCATATCTAGCCCAAAGTACAGGTTCAGGGAGTGTGGGTGGCGAGGATGTCATAAAATGCCAGATCAGTCCAAACCACCTCTCAGAGTTGATCAATCTTGCTGAAATTTTCACAGGAAACTCAGTTTATACCAGAGAATGAATTTGTATTGGTCTGGTCCACTCGAGGGCCATATTAGGAATTTCATTTCCGGGGTGTGGGGGTGCCCCCTGGCCTCCCCTCATTTGGGGAATGTCCGGTATATCACAATATTGCCAGTCTGAAGCCCCTATTTAATTTCATGGTTGTTTTAACAATAAAAGGGGATATTTTAGGCACATTTGGAGCATTACATGTCTGAACAGAAAATATATAACCCGAATAATGCTGTTAAAATGGTCCAAAATAGATGTAAATCAGTCCAAACCACTACTAAATATTGCTCTGTAACCATGAAACTTGGCCCAAAAATCACCTGCCACCCACTGAATCTGATTGCACAGGTTTCAGGATTACATCTGGTGTACCAGTGATGTCATATGTGTGAAATAGGGTCCAGGAAGCCGAAAATGCAGCCTCAGCTGGCTGTCTCAGGATAGGCTGATATTTTCTCAGGTAAGGCAGGTTTAAGGTTGTAAACCATATTGTGTCCCACAGGAGTCGCCACTTGAATGAATTTTAGTAGTGTGTTCCTTCAGAAATGCATATCTAGCCCAAAGTACAGGTTCAGGGAGTGTGGGTGGCGAGGATGTCATAAAATGCCAGATCAGTCCAAACCACCTCTCAAAGTTGATCAATCTTGCTGAAATTTTCACAGGAAACTCAGTTTATACCAGAGAATGAATTTGTATTGGTCTGGTCTACTCGAAGGCCATATTAGGAATTTCATTTCCGGGGTGTGGGGGGCCCCCTGGCCTCCCCTCATTTGGGGAATGTCAGGTATATCACAATATTGCCAGTCTGAAGCCCCTATTTAATTTCATGGTTGTTTTAACAATAAAGGGGGATATTTTAGGCACATTTGGAGCATTACATGTCTGAACAGAAAATATATAACCCGAATAATGCTGTTAAAATGGTCCAAAATAGATGTAAATCAGTCCAAAACACTACTAAATATTGCTCCGTAACCATGAAACTTGGCCCAAAAATCACCTGCCACCCACTGAATCTGATTGCACAGGTTTCAGGATTACATCTGGTGTACCAGTGATGTCATATGTGTGAAATAGGGTCCAGGAAGCCGAAAATGCAGCCTCAGCTGGCTGTCTCAGGATAGGCTGATATTTTCTCAGGTAAGGCAGGTTTAAGGTTGTAAACCATATTGTGTCCCACAGGAGTCGCCACTTGAATGAATTTTAGTAGTGTGTTCCTTCAGAAATGCATATCTAGCCCAAAGTACAGGTTCAGGGAGTGTGGGTGGCGAGGATGTCATAAAATGCCAGATCAGTCCAAACCACCTCTCAAAGTTGATCAATCTTGCTGAAATTTTCACAGGAAACTCAGTTTATACCAGAGAATGAATTTGTATTGGTCTGGTCTACTCGAAGGCCATATTAGGAATTTCATTTCCGGGGTGTGGGGGGCCCCCTGGCCTCCCCTCATTTGGGGAATGTCAGGTATATCACAATATTGCCAGTCTGAAGCCCCTATTTAATTTCATGGTTGTTTTAACAATAAAGGGGGATATTTTAGGCACATTTGGAGCATTACATGTCTGAACAGAAAATATATAACCCGAATAATGCTGTTAAAATGGTCCAAAGTAGATGTAAATCAGCCCAAACCAGTACTAAATATTGTTCCATAACCATGAAACTTGGCCCAAAAATCACCTGCCACCCACTGAATCTGATTGCACAGGTTTCAGGATTACATCTGGTGTACCAGTGATGTCATATGTGTGAAATAGGGTCCAGGAAGCCGAAAATGCAGCCTCAGCTGGCTGTCTCAGGATAGGCTGATATTTTCTCAGGTAAGGCAGGTTTAAGGTTGTAAACCATATTGTGTCCCACAGGAGTCGCCACTTGAATGAATTTTAGTAGTGTGTTCCTTCAGAAATGCATATCTAGCCCAAAGTACAGGTTCAGGGAGTGTGGATGGCGAGGATGTCATAAAATGCCAGATCAGTCCAAACCACCTCTCAGAGTTGATCAATCTTGCTGAAATGTTCACAGGAAACTCAGTTTATACCAGAGAATGAATTTGTATTGGTTTGGTCCACTCGAGGGCCATATTAGGAATTTTATTTCCGGGGTGTGGGGGGGCCCCCTGGCCTCCCCTCATTTGGGGAATGTCCGGTATATCACAATATTGCCAGTCTGAAGCCCCTATTTAATTTCATGGTTGTTTTAACAATAAAGGGGGATATTTTAGGCACATTTGGAGCATTACATGTCTGAACAGAAAATATATAACCCGAATAATGCTGTTAAAATGGTCCAAATTAGATGTAAATCAGCCCAAACCAGTACTAAATATTGTTCCATAACCATGAAACTTGGCCCAAAAATCACCTGCCACCCACTGAAGCTGATTGCACAGGTTTTAGGATTACATCTGGTGTACCAGTGATGTCATATGTGTGAAATAGGGTCCAGGAAGCCGAAAATGCAGCCTCAGCTGGCTGTCTCAGGATAGGCTGATATTTTCTCAGGTAAGGCAGGTTTAAGGTTGTAAACCATATTGTGTCCCACAGGAGTCGCCACTTGAATGAATTTTAGTAGTGTGTTCCTTCAGAAATGCATATCTAGCCCAAAGTACAGGTTCAGGGAGTGTGGGTGGCGAGGATGTCATAAAATGCCAGATCAGTCCAAACCACCTCTCAGAGTTGATCAATCTTGCTGAAATTTTCACAGGAAACTCAGTTTATACCAGAGAATGAATTTGTATTGGTCTGGTCCACTCGAGGGCCATATTAGGAATTTCATTTCCGGGGTGTGGGGGGGCCCCCTGGCCTCCCCTCATTTGGGGAATGTCCGGTATATCACAATATTGCCAGTCTGAAGCCCCTATTTAATTTCATGGTTGTTTTAACAATAAAAGGGGATATTTTAGGCACATTTGGAGCATTACATGTCTGAACAGAAAATATATAACCCGAATAATGCTGTTAAAATGGTCCAAAATAGATGTAAATCAGTCCAAACCACTACTAAATATTGCTCTGTAACCATGAAACTTGGCCCAAAAATCACCTGCCACCCACTGAATCTGATTGCACAGGTTTCAGGATTACATCTGGTGTACCAGTGATGTCATATGTGTGAAATAGGGTCCAGGAAGCCGAAAATGCAGCCTCAGCTGGCTGTCTCAGGATAGGCTGATATTTTCTCAGGTAAGGCAGGTTTAAGGTTGTAAACCATATTGTGTCCCACAGGAGTCGCCACTTGAATGAATTTTAGTAGTGTGTTCCTTCAGAAATGCATATCTAGCCCAAAGTACAGGTTCAGGGAGTGTGGGTGGCGAGGATGTCATAAAATGCCAGATCAGTCCAAACCACCTCTCAAAGTTGATCAATCTTGCTGAAATTTTCACAGGAAACTCAGTTTATACCAGAGAATGAATTTGTATTGGTCTGGTCTACTCGAAGGCCATATTAGGAATTTCATTTCCGGGGTGTGGGGGGCCCCCTGGCCTCCCCTCATTTGGGGAATGTCAGGTATATCACAATATTGCCAGTCTGAAGCCCCTATTTAATTTCATGGTTGTTTTAACAATAAAGGGGGATATTTTAGGCACATTTGGAGCATTACATGTCTGAACAGAAAATATATAACCCGAATAATGCTGTTAAAATGGTCCAAATTAGATGTAAATCAGCCCAAACCAGTACTAAATATTGTTCCATAACCATGAAACTTGGCCCCAAAATCACCTGCCACCCACTGAATCTGATTGCACAGGTTTCAGGATTACATCTGGTGTACCAGTGATGTCATATGTGTGAAATAGGGTCCAGGAAGCCGAAAATGCAGCCTCAGCTGGCTGTCTCAGGATAGGCTGATATTTTCTCAGGTAAGGCAGGTTTAAGGTTGTAAACCATATTGTGTCCCACAGGAGTCGCCACTTGAATGAATTTTAGTAGTATGTTCCTTCAGAAATGCATATCTAGCCCAAAGTACAGGTTCAGGGAGTGTGGGTGGCGAGGATGTCATAAAATGCCAGATCAGTCCAAACCACCTCTCAAAGTTGATCAATCTTGCTGAAATTTTCACAGGAAACTCAGTTTATACCAGAGAATGAATTTGTATTGGTCTGGTCTACTCGAAGGCCATATTAGGAATTTCATTTCCGGGGTGTGGGGGGCCCCCTGGCCTCCCCTCATTTGGGGAATGTCAGGTATATCACAATATTGCCAGTCTGAAGCCCCTATTTAATTTCATGGTTGTTTTAACAATAAAGGGGGATATTTTAGGCACATTTGGAGCATTACATGTCTGAACAGAAAATATATAACCCGAATAATGCTGTTAAAATGGTCCAAATTAGATGTAAATCAGCCCAAACCAGTACTAAATATTGTTCCATAACCATGAAACTTGGCCCCAAAATCACCTGCCACCCACTGAATCTGATTGCACAGGTTTCAGGATTACATCTGGTGTACCAGTGATGTCATATGTGTGAAATAGGGTCCAGGAAGCCGAAAATGCAGCCTCAGCTGGCTGTCTCAGGATAGGCTGATATTTTCTCAGGTAAGGCAGGTTTAAGGTTGTAAACCATATTGTGTCCCACAGGAGTCGCCACTTGAATGAATTTTAGTAGTGTGTTCCTTCAGAAATGCATATCTAGCCCAAAGTACAGGTTCAGGGAGTGTGGGTGGCGAGGATGTCATAAAATGCCAGATCAGTCCAAACCACCTCTCAAAGTTGATCAATCTTGCTGAAATTTTCACAGGAAACTCAGTTTATACCAGAGAATGAATTTGTATTGGTCTGGTCTACTCGAAGGCCATATTAGGAATTTCATTTCCGGGGTGTGGGGGGCCCCCTGGCCTCCCCTCATTTGGGGAATGTCAGGTATATCACAATATTGCCAGTCTGAAGCCCCTATTTAATTTCATGGTTGTTTTAACAATAAAGGGGGATATTTTAGGCACATTTGGAGCATTACATGTCTGAACAGAAAATATATAACCCGAATAATGCTGTTAAAATGGTCCAAATTAGATGTAAATCAGCCCAAACCAGTACTAAATATTGTTCCATAACCATGAAACTTGGCCCCAAAATCACCTGCCACCCACTGAATCTGATTGCACAGGTTTCAGGATTACATCTGGTGTACCAGTGATGTCATATGTGTGAAATAGGGTCCAGGAAGCCGAAAATGCAGCCTCAGCTGGCTGTCTCAGGATAGGCTGATATTTTCTCAGGTAAGGCAGGTTTAAGGTTGTAAACCATATTGTGTCCCACAGGAGTCGCCACTTGAATGAATTTTAGTAGTATGTTCCTTCAGAAATGCATATCTAGCCCAAAGTACAGGTTCAGGGAGTGTGGGTGGCGAGGATGTCATAAAATGCCAGATCAGTCCAAACCACCTCTCAAAGTTGATCAATCTTGCTGAAATTTTCACAGGAAACTCAGTTTATACCAGAGAATGAATTTGTATTGGTCTGGTCTACTCGAAGGCCATATTAGGAATTTCATTTCCGGGGTGTGGGGGGCCCCCTGGCCTCCCCTCATTTGGGGAATGTCAGGTATATCACAATATTGCCAGTCTGAAGCCCCTATTTAATTTCATGGTTGTTTTAACAATAAAGGGGGATATTTTAGGCACATTTGGAGCATTACATGTCTGAACAGAAAATATATAACCCGAATAATGCTGTTAAAATGGTCCAAATTAGATGTAAATCAGCCCAAACCAGTACTAAATATTGTTCCATAACCATGAAACTTGGCCCAAAAATCACCTGCCACCCACTGAATCTGATTGCACAGGTTTTAGGATTACATCTGGTGTACCAGTGATGTCATTTGTGTGAAATAGGGTCCAGGAAGCCGAAAATGCAGCCTCAGGTGGCTGTCTCAGGATAGGCTGATATTTTCTCAGGTAAGGCAGGTTTAAGGTTGTAAACCATATTGTGTCCCACAGGAGTCGCCACTTGAATGAATTTTAGTAGTGTGTTCCTTCAGAAATGCATATCTAGCCCAAAGTACAGGTTCAGGGAGTGTGGGTGGCGAGGATGTCATAAAATGCCAGATCAGTCCAAACCACCTCTCAGAGTTGATCAATCTTGCTGAAATTTTCACAGGAAACTCAGTTTATACCAGAGAATGAATTTGTATTGGTCTGGTCCACTCGAGGGCCATATTAGGAATTTCATTTCCGGGGTGTGGGGGGGCCCCCTGGCCTCCCCTCATTTGGGGAATGTCCGGTATATCACAATATTGCCAGTCTGAAGCCCCTATTTAATTTCATGGTTGTTTTAACAATAAAAGGGGATATTTTAGGCACATTTGGAGCATTACATGTCTGAACAGAAAATATATAACCCGAATAATGCTGTTAAAATGGTCCAAAATAGATGTAAATCAGTCCAAACCACTACTAAATATTGCTCTGTAACCATGAAACTTGGCCCAAAAATCACCTGCCACCCACTGAATCTGATTGCACAGGTTTCAGGATTACATCTGGTGTACCAGTGATGTCATATGTGTGAAATAGGGTCCAGGAAGCCGAAAATGCAGCCTCAGCTGGCTGTCTCAGGATAGGCTGATATTTTCTCAGGTAAGGCAGGTTTAAGGTTGTAAACCATATTGTGTCCCACAGGAGTCGCCACTTGAATGAATTTTAGTAGTGTGTTCCTTCAGAAATGCATATCTAGCCCAAAGTACAGGTTCAGGGAGTGTGGGTGGCGAGGATGTCATAAAATGCCAGATCAGTCCAAACCACCTCTCAAAGTTGATCAATCTTGCTGAAATTTTCACAGGAAACTCAGTTTATACCAGAGAATGAATTTGTATTGGTCTGGTCTACTCGAAGGCCATATTAGGAATTTCATTTCCGGGGTGTGGGGGACCCCCTGGCCTCCCCTCATTTGGGGAATGTCAGGTATATCACAATATTGCCAGTCTGAAGCCCCTATTTAATTTCATGGTTGTTTTAACAATAAAGGGGGATATTTTAGGCACATTTGGAGCATTACATGTCTGAACAGAAAATATATAACCCGAATAATGCTGTTAAAATGGTCCAAATTAGATGTAAATCAGCCCAAACCAGTACTAAATATTGTTCCATAACCATGAAACTTGGCCCCAAAATCACCTGCCACCCACTGAATCTGATTGCACAGGTTTCAGGATTACATCTGGTGTACCAGTGATGTCATATGTGTGAAATAGGGTCCAGGAAGCCGAAAATGCAGCCTCAGCTGGCTGTCTCAGGATAGGCTGATATTTTCTCAGGTAAGGCAGGTTTAAGGTTGTAAACCATATTGTGTCCCACAGGAGTCGCCACTTGAATGAATTTTAGTAGTATGTTCCTTCAGAAATGCATATCTAGCCCAAAGTACAGGTTCAGGGAGTGTGGGTGGCGAGGATGTCATAAAATGCCAGATCAGTCCAAACCACCTCTCAAAGTTGATCAATCTTGCTGAAATTTTCACAGGAAACTCAGTTTATACCAGAGAATGAATTTGTATTGGTCTGGTCTACTCGAAGGCCATATTAGGAATTTCATTTCCGGGGTGTGGGGGGCCCCCTGGCCTCCCCTCATTTGGGGAATGTCAGGTATATCACAATATTGCCAGTCTGAAGCCCCTATTTAATTTCATGGTTGTTTTAACAATAAAGGGGGATATTTTAGGCACATTTGGAGCATTACATGTCTGAACAGAAAATATATAACCCGAATAATGCTGTTAAAATGGTCCAAATTAGATGTAAATCAGCCCAAACCAGTACTAAATATTGTTCCATAACCATGAAACTTGGCCCAAAAATCACCTGCCACCCACTGAATCTGATTGCACAGGTTTTAGGATTACATCTGGTGTACCAGTGATGTCATTTGTGTGAAATAGGGTCCAGGAAGCCGAAAATGCAGCCTCAGGTGGCTGTCTCAGGATAGGCTGATATTTTCTCAGGTAAGGCAGGTTTAAGGTTGTAAACCATATTGTGTCCCACAGGAGTCGCCACTTGAATGAATTTTAGTAGTGTGTTCCTTCAGAAATGCATATCTAGCCCAAAGTACAGGTTCAGGGAGTGTGGGTGGCGAGGATGTCATAAAATGCCAGATCAGTCCAAACCACCTCTCAGAGTTGATCAATCTTGCTGAAATTTTCACAGGAAACTCAGTTTATACCAGAGAATGAATTTGTATTGGTCTGGTCCACTCGAGGGCCATATTAGGAATTTCATTTCCGGGGTGTGGGGGGGCCCCCTGGCCTCCCCTCATTTGGGGAATGTCCGGTATATCACAATATTGCCAGTCTGAAGCCCCTATTTAATTTCATGGTTGTTTTAACAATAAAAGGGGATATTTTAGGCACATTTGGAGCATTACATGTCTGAACAGAAAATATATAACCAGAATAATGCTGTTAAAATGGTCCAAAATAGATGTAAATCAGTCCAAACCACTACTAAATATTGCTCTGTAACCATGAAACTTGGCCCAAAAATCACCTGCCACCCACTGAATCTGATTGCACAGGTTTCAGGATTACATCTGGTGTACCAGTGATGTCATATGTGTGAAATAGGGTCCAGGAAGCCGAAAATGCAGCCTCAGCTGGCTGTCTCAGGATAGGCTGATATTTTCTCAGGTAAGGCAGGTTTAAGGTTGTAAACCATATTGTGTCCCACAGGAGTCGCCACTTGAATGAATTTTAGTAGTGTGTTCCTTCAGAAATGCATATCTAGCCCAAAGTACAGGTTCAGGGAGTGTGGGTGGCGAGGATGTCATAAAATGCCAGATCAGTCCAAACCACCTCTCAAAGTTGATCAATCTTGCTGAAATTTTCACAGGAAACTCAGTTTATACCAGAGAATGAATTTGTATTGGTCTGGTCTACTCGAAGGCCATATTAGGAATTTCATTTCCGGGGTGTGGGGGGCCCCCTGGCCTCCCCTCATTTGGGGAATGTCAGGTATATCACAATATTGCCAGTCTGAAGCCCCTATTTAATTTCATGGTTGTTTTAACAATAAAGGGGGATATTTTAGGCACATTTGGAGCATTACATGTCTGAACAGAAAATATATAACCCGAATAATGCTGTTAAAATGGTCCAAATTAGATGTAAATCAGCCCAAACCAGTACTAAATATTGTTCCATAACCATGAAACTTGGCCCAAAAATCACCTGCCACCCACTGAATCTGATTGCACAGGTTTCAGGATTACATCTGGTGTACCAGTGATGTCATATGTGTGAAATAGGGTCCAGGAAGCCGAAAATGCAGCCTCAGCTGGCTGTCTCAGGATAGGCTGATATTTTCTCAGGTAAGGCAGGTTTAAGGTTGTAAACCATATTGTGTCCCACAGGAGTCGCCACTTGAATGAATTTTAGTAGTGTGTTCCTTCAGAAATGCATATCTAGCCCAAAGTACAGGTTCAGGGAGTGTGGGTGGCGAGGATGTCATAAAATGCCAGATCAGTCCAAACCACCTCTCAGAGTTGATCAATCTTGCTGAAATGTTCACAGGAAACTCAGTTTATACCAGAGAATGAATTTGTATTGGTTTGGTCCACTCGAGGGCCATATTAGGAATTTTATTTCCGGGGTGTGGGGGGGCCCCCTGGCCTCCCCTCATTTGGGGAATGTCCGGTATATCACAATATTGCCAGTCTGAAGCCCCTATTTAATTTCATGGTTGTTTTAACAATAAAGGGGGATATTTTAGGCACATTTGGAGCATTACATGTCTGAACAGAAAATATATAACCCGAATAATGCTGTTAAAATGGTCCAAATTAGATGTAAATCAGCCCAAACCAGTACTAAATATTGTTCCATAACCATGAAACTTGGCCCAAAAATCACCTGCCACCCACTGAATCTGATTGCACAGGTTTTAGGATTACATCTGGTGTACCAGTGATGTCATATGTGTGAAATAGGGTCCAGGAAGCCGAAAATGCAGCCTCAGCTGGCTGTCTCAGGATAGGCTGATATTTTCTCAGGTAAGGCAGGTTTAAGGTTGTAAACCATATTGTGTCCCACAGGAGTCGCCACTTGAATGAATTTTAGTAGTGTGTTCCTTCAGAAATGCATATCTAGCCCAAAGTACAGGTTCAGGGAGTGTGGGTGGCGAGGATGTCATAAAATGCCAGATCAGTCCAAACCACCTCTCAAAGTTGATCAATCTTGCTGAAATTTTCACAGGAAACTCAGTTTATACCAGAGAATGAATTTGTATTGGTCTGGTCTACTCGAAGGCCATATTAGGAATTTCATTTCCGGGGTGTGGGGGGCCCCCTGGCCTCCCCTCATTTGGGGAATGTCAGGTATATCACAATATTGCCAGTCTGAAGCCCCTATTTAATTTCATGGTTGTTTTAACAATAAAGGGGGATATTTTAGGCACATTTGGAGCATTACATGTCTGAACAGAAAATATATAACCCGAATAATGCTGTTAAAATGGTCCAAATTAGATGTAAATCAGCCCAAACCAGTACTAAATATTGTTCCATAACCATGAAACTTGGCCCCAAAATCACCTGCCACCCACTGAATCTGATTGCACAGGTTTCAGGATTACATCTGGTGTACCAGTGATGTCATATGTGTGAAATAGGGTCCAGGAAGCCGAAAATGCAGCCTCAGCTGGCTGTCTCAGGATAGGCTGATATTTTCTCAGGTAAGGCAGGTTTAAGGTTGTAAACCATATTGTGTCCCACAGGAGTCGCCACTTGAATGAATTTTAGTAGTATGTTCCTTCAGAAATGCATATCTAGCCCAAAGTACAGGTTCAGGGAGTGTGGGTGGCGAGGATGTCATAAAATGCCAGATCAGTCCAAACCACCTCTCAAAGTTGATCAATCTTGCTGAAATTTTCACAGGAAACTCAGTTTATACCAGAGAATGAATTTGTATTGGTCTGGTCTACTCGAAGGCCATATTAGGAATTTCATTTCCGGGGTGTGGGGGGCCCCCTGGCCTCCCCTCATTTGGGGAATGTCAGGTATATCACAATATTGCCAGTCTGAAGCCCCTATTTAATTTCATGGTTGTTTTAACAATAAAGGGGGATATTTTAGGCACATTTGGAGCATTACATGTCTGAACAGAAAATATATAACCCGAATAATGCTGTTAAAATGGTCCAAATTAGATGTAAATCAGCCCAAACCAGTACTAAATATTGTTCCATAACCATGAAACTTGGCCCAAAAATCACCTGCCACCCACTGAATCTGATTGCACAGGTTTTAGGATTACATCTGGTGTACCAGTGATGTCATTTGTGTGAAATAGGGTCCAGGAAGCCGAAAATGCAGCCTCAGGTGGCTGTCTCAGGATAGGCTGATATTTTCTCAGGTAAGGCAGGTTTAAGGTTGTAAACCATATTGTGTCCCACAGGAGTCGCCACTTGAATGAATTTTAGTAGTGTGTTCCTTCAGAAATGCATATCTAGCCCAAAGTACAGGTTCAGGGAGTGTGGGTGGCGAGGATGTCATAAAATGCCAGATCAGTCCAAACCACCTCTCAGAGTTGATCAATCTTGCTGAAATTTTCACAGGAAACTCAGTTTATACCAGAGAATGAATTTGTATTGGTCTGGTCCACTCGAGGGCCATATTAGGAATTTCATTTCCGGGGTGTGGGGGGGCCCCCTGGCCTCCCCTCATTTGGGGAATGTCCGGTATATCACAATATTGCCAGTCTGAAGCCCCTATTTAATTTCATGGTTGTTTTAACAATAAAAGGGGATATTTTAGGCACATTTGGAGCATTACATGTCTGAACAGAAAATATATAACCAGAATAATGCTGTTAAAATGGTCCAAAATAGATGTAAATCAGTCCAAACCACTACTAAATATTGCTCTGTAACCATGAAACTTGGCCCAAAAATCACCTGCCACCCACTGAATCTGATTGCACAGGTTTCAGGATTACATCTGGTGTACCAGTGATGTCATATGTGTGAAATAGGGTCCAGGAAGCCGAAAATGCAGCCTCAGCTGGCTGTCTCAGGATAGGCTGATATTTTCTCAGGTAAGGCAGGTTTAAGGTTGTAAACCATATTGTGTCCCACAGGAGTCGCCACTTGAATGAATTTTAGTAGTGTGTTCCTTCAGAAATGCATATCTAGCCCAAAGTACAGGTTCAGGGAGTGTGGGTGGCGAGGATGTCATAAAATGCCAGATCAGTCCAAACCACCTCTCAAAGTTGATCAATCTTGCTGAAATTTTCACAGGAAACTCAGTTTATACCAGAGAATGAATTTGTATTGGTCTGGTCTACTCGAAGGCCATATTAGGAATTTCATTTCCGGGGTGTGGGGGGCCCCCTGGCCTCCCCTCATTTGGGGAATGTCAGGTATATCACAATATTGCCAGTCTGAAGCCCCTATTTAATTTCATGGTTGTTTTAACAATAAAGGGGGATATTTTAGGCACATTTGGAGCATTACATGTCTGAACAGAAAATATATAACCCGAATAATGCTGTTAAAATGGTCCAAATTAGATGTAAATCAGCCCAAACCAGTACTAAATATTGTTCCATAACCATGAAACTTGGCCCAAAAATCACCTGCCACCCACTGAATCTGATTGCACAGGTTTCAGGATTACATCTGGTGTACCAGTGATGTCATATGTGTGAAATAGGGTCCAGGAAGCCGAAAATGCAGCCTCAGCTGGCTGTCTCAGGATAGGCTGATATTTTCTCAGGTAAGGCAGGTTTAAGGTTGTAAACCATATTGTGTCCCACAGGAGTCGCCACTTGAATGAATTTTAGTAGTGTGTTCCTTCAGAAATGCATATCTAGCCCAAAGTACAGGTTCAGGGAGTGTGGGTGGCGAGGATGTCATAAAATGCCAGATCAGTCCAAACCACCTCTCAGAGTTGATCAATCTTGCTGAAATGTTCACAGGAAACTCAGTTTATACCAGAGAATGAATTTGTATTGGTTTGGTCCACTCGAGGGCCATATTAGGAATTTTATTTCCGGGGTGTGGGGGGGCCCCCTGGCCTCCCCTCATTTGGGGAATGTCCGGTATATCACAATATTGCCAGTCTGAAGCCCCTATTTAATTTCATGGTTGTTTTAACAATAAAGGGGGATATTTTAGGCACATTTGGAGCATTACATGTCTGAACAGAAAATATATAACCCGAATAATGCTGTTAAAATGGTCCAAATTAGATGTAAATCAGCCCAAACCAGTACTAAATATTGTTCCATAACCATGAAACTTGGCCCAAAAATCACCTGCCACCCACTGAATCTGATTGCACAGGTTTTAGGATTACATCTGGTGTACCAGTGATGTCATATGTGTGAAATAGGGTCCAGGAAGCCGAAAATGCAGCCTCAGCTGGCTGTCTCAGGATAGGCTGATATTTTCTCAGGTAAGGCAGGTTTAAGGTTGTAAACCATATTGTGTCCCACAGGAGTCGCCACTTGAATGAATTTTAGTAGTGTGTTCCTTCAGAAATGCATATCTAGCCCAAAGTACAGGTTCAGGGAGTGTGGGTGGCGAGGATGTCATAAAATGCCAGATCAGTCCAAACCACCTCTCAGAGTTGATCAATCTTGCTGAAATTTTCACAGGAAACTCAGTTTATACCAGAGAATGAATTTGTATTGGTCTGGTCCACTCGAGGGCCATATTAGGAATTTCATTTCCGGGGTGTGGGGGGGCCCCCTGGCCTCCCCTCATTTGGGGAATGTCCGGTATATCACAATATTGCCAGTCTGAAGCCCCTATTTAATTTCATGGTTGTTTTAACAATAAAAGGGGATATTTTAGGCACATTTGGAGCATTACATGTCTGAACAGAAAATATATAACCCGAATAATGCTGTTAAAATGGTCCAAAATAGATGTAAATCAGTCCAAACCACTACTAAATATTGCTCTGTAACCATGAAACTTGGCCCAAAAATCACCTGCCACCCACTGAATCTGATTGCACAGGTTTCAGGATTACATCTGGTGTACCAGTGATGTCATATGTGTGAAATAGGGTCCAGGAAGCCGAAAATGCAGCCTCAGCTGGCTGTCTCAGGATAGGCTGATATTTTCTCAGGTAAGGCAGGTTTAAGGTTGTAAACCATATTGTGTCCCACAGGAGTCGCCACTTGAATGAATTTTAGTAGTGTGTTCCTTCAGAAATGCATATCTAGCCCAAAGTACAGGTTCAGGGAGTGTGGGTGGCGAGGATGTCATAAAATGCCAGATCAGTCCAAACCACCTCTCAAAGTTGATCAATCTTGCTGAAATTTTCACAGGAAACTCAGTTTATACCAGAGAATGAATTTGTATTGGTCTGGTCTACTCGAAGGCCATATTAGGAATTTCATTTCCGGGGTGTGGGGGGCCCCCTGGCCTCCCCTCATTTGGGGAATGTCAGGTATATCACAATATTGCCAGTCTGAAGCCCCTATTTAATTTCATGGTTGTTTTAACAATAAAGGGGGATATTTTAGGCACATTTGGAGCATTACATGTCTGAACAGAAAATATATAACCCGAATAATGCTGTTAAAATGGTCCAAATTAGATGTAAATCAGCCCAAACCAGTACTAAATATTGTTCCATAACCATGAAACTTGGCCCCAAAATCACCTGCCACCCACTGAATCTGATTGCACAGGTTTCAGGATTACATCTGGTGTACCAGTGATGTCATATGTGTGAAATAGGGTCCAGGAAGCCGAAAATGCAGCCTCAGCTGGCTGTCTCAGGATAGGCTGATATTTTCTCAGGTAAGGCAGGTTTAAGGTTGTAAACCATATTGTGTCCCACAGGAGTCGCCACTTGAATGAATTTTAGTAGTATGTTCCTTCAGAAATGCATATCTAGCCCAAAGTACAGGTTCAGGGAGTGTGGGTGGCGAGGATGTCATAAAATGCCAGATCAGTCCAAACCACCTCTCAAAGTTGATCAATCTTGCTGAAATTTTCACAGGAAACTCAGTTTATACCAGAGAATGAATTTGTATTGGTCTGGTCTACTCGAAGGCCATATTAGGAATTTCATTTCCGGGGTGTGGGGGGCCCCCTGGCCTCCCCTCATTTGGGGAATGTCAGGTATATCACAATATTGCCAGTCTGAAGCCCCTATTTAATTTCATGGTTGTTTTAACAATAAAGGGGGATATTTTAGGCACATTTGGAGCATTACATGTCTGAACAGAAAATATATAACCCGAATAATGCTGTTAAAATGGTCCAAATTAGATGTAAATCAGCCCAAACCAGTACTAAATATTGTTCCATAACCATGAAACTTGGCCCAAAAATCACCTGCCACCCACTGAATCTGATTGCACAGGTTTTAGGATTACATCTGGTGTACCAGTGATGTCATATGTGTGAAATAGGGTCCAGGAAGCCGAAAATGCAGCCTCAGCTGGCTGTCTCAGGATAGGCTGATATTTTCTCAGGTAAGGCAGGTTTAAGGTTGTAAACCATATTGTGTCCCACAGGAGTCGCCACTTGAATGAATTTTAGTAGTATGTTCCTTCAGAAATGCATATCTAGCCCAAAGTACAGGTTCAGGGAGTGTGGGTGGCGAGGATGTCATAAAATGCCAGATCAGTCCAAACCACCTCTCAAAGTTGATCAATCTTGCTGAAATTTTCACAGGAAACTCAGTTTATACCAGAGAATGAATTTGTATTGGTCTGGTCTACTCGAAGGCCATATTAGGAATTTCATTTCCGGGGTGTGGGGGGCCCCCTGGCCTCCCCTCATTTGGGGAATGTCAGGTATATCACAATATTGCCAGTCTGAAGCCCCTATTTAATTTCATGGTTGTTTTAACAATAAAGGGGGATATTTTAGGCACATTTGGAGCATTACATGTCTGAACAGAAAATATATAACCCGAATAATGCTGTTAAAATGGTCCAAATTAGATGTAAATCAGCCCAAACCAGTACTAAATATTGTTCCATAACCATGAAACTTGGCCCAAAAATCACCTGCCACCCACTGAATCTGATTGCACAGGTTTTAGGATTACATCTGGTGTACCAGTGATGTCATTTGTGTGAAATAGGGTCCAGGAAGCCGAAAATGCAGCCTCAGGTGGCTGTCTCAGGATAGGCTGATATTTTCTCAGGTAAGGCAGGTTTAAGGTTGTAAACCATATTGTGTCCCACAGGAGTCGCCACTTGAATGAATTTTAGTAGTGTGTTCCTTCAGAAATGCATATCTAGCCCAAAGTACAGGTTCAGGGAGTGTGGGTGGCGAGGATGTCATAAAATGCCAGATCAGTCCAAACCACCTCTCAGAGTTGATCAATCTTGCTGAAATTTTCACAGGAAACTCAGTTTATACCAGAGAATGAATTTGTATTGGTCTGGTCCACTCGAGGGCCATATTAGGAATTTCATTTCCGGGGTGTGGGGGGGCCCCCTGGCCTCCCCTCATTTGGGGAATGTCCGGTATATCACAATATTGCCAGTCTGAAGCCCCTATTTAATTTCATGGTTGTTTTAACAATAAAGGGGGATATTTTAGGCACATTTGGAGCATTACATGTCTGAACAGAAAATATATTACCCGAATAATGCTGTTAAAATGGTCCAAAATAGATGTAAATCAGCCCAAACCAGTACTAAATATTGCTCTGTAACCATGAAACTTGGCCCAAAAATCACCTGCCACCCACTGAATCTGATTGCACAGGTTTCAGGATTACATCTGGTGTACCAGTGATGTCATATGTGTGAAATAGGGTCCAGGAAGCCGAAAATGCAGCCTCAGCTGGCTGTCTCAGGATAGGCTGATATTTTCTCAGGTAAGGCAGGTTTAAGGTTGTAAACCATATTGTGTCCCACAGGAGTCGCCACTTGAATGAATTTTAGTAGTGTGTTCCTTCAGAAATGCATATCTAGCCCAAAGTACAGGTTCAGGGAGTGTGGGTGGCGAGGATGTCATAAAATGCCAGATCAGTCCAAACCACCTCTCAAAGTTGATCAATCTTGCTGAAATTTTCACAGGAAACTCAGTTTATACCAGAGAATGAATTTGTATTGGTCTGGTCTACTCGAAGGCCATATTAGGAATTTCATTTCCGGGGTGTGGGGGGCCCCCTGGCCTCCCCTCATTTGGGGAATGTCAGGTATATCACAATATTGCCAGTCTGAAGCCCCTATTTAATTTCATGGTTGTTTTAACAATAAAGGGGGATATTTTAGGCACATTTGGAGCATTACATGTCTGAACAGAAAATATATAACCCGAATAATGCTGTTAAAATGGTCCAAATTAGATGTAAATCAGCCCAAACCAGTACTAAATATTGTTCCATAACCATGAAACTTGGCCCAAAAATCACCTGCCACCCACTGAATCTGATTGCACAGGTTTCAGGATTACATCTGGTGTACCAGTGATGTCATATGTGTGAAATAGGGTCCAGGAAGCCGAAAATGCAGCCTCAGCTGGCTGTCTCAGGATAGGCTGATATTTTCTCAGGTAAGGCAGGTTTAAGGTTGTAAACCATATTGTGTCCCACAGGAGTCGCCACTTGAATGAATTTTAGTAGTGTGTTCCTTCAGAAATGCATATCTAGCCCAAAGTACAGGTTCAGGGAGTGTGGGTGGCGAGGATGTCATAAAATGCCAGATCAGTCCAAACCACCTCTCAAAGTTGATCAATCTTGCTGAAATTTTCACAGGAAACTCAGTTTATACCAGAGAATGAATTTGTATTGGTCTGGTCTACTCGAAGGCCATATTAGGAATTTCATTTCCGGGGTGTGGGGGGCCCCCTGGCCTCCCCTCATTTGGGGAATGTCAGGTATATCACAATATTGCCAGTCTGAAGCCCCTATTTAATTTCATGGTTGTTTTAACAATAAAGGGGGATATTTTAGGCACATTTGGAGCATTACATGTCTGAACAGAAAATATATAACCCGAATAATGCTGTTAAAATGGTCCAAATTAGATGTAAATCAGCCCAAACCAGTACTAAATATTGTTCCATAACCATGAAACTTGGCCCAAAAATCACCTGCCACCCACTGAATCTGATTGCACAGGTTTCAGGATTACATCTGGTGTACCAGTGATGTCATATGTGTGAAATAGGGTCCAGGAAGCCGAAAATGCAGCCTCAGCTGGCTGTCTCAGGATAGGCTGATATTTTCTCAGGTAAGGCAGGTTTAAGGTTGTAAACCATATTGTGTCCCACAGGAGTCGCCACTTGAATGAATTTTAGTAGTGTGTTCCTTCAGAAATGCATATCTAGCCCAAAGTACAGGTTCAGGGAGTGTGGGTGGCGAGGATGTCATAAAATGCCAGATCAGTCCAAACCACCTCTCAGAGTTGATCAATCTTGCTGAAATTTTCACAGGAAACTCAGTTTATACCAGAGAATGAATTTGTATTGGTCTGGTCCACTCGAGGGCCATATTAGGAATTTTATTTCCAGGGTGTGGGGGGGCCCCCTGGCCTCCCCTCATTTGGGGAATGTCCGGTATATCACAATATTGCCAGTCTGAAGCCCCTATTTAATTTCATGGTTGTTTTAACAATAAAAGGGGATATTTTAGGCACATTTGGAGCATTACATGTCTGAACAGAAAATATATGACCCGAATAATGCTGTTAAAATGGTCCAAAATAGATGTAAATCAGTCCAAACCAGTACTAAATATTGCTCTGTAACCATGAAACTTGGCCCAAAAATCACCTGCCACCCACTGAATCTGATTGCACAGGTTTCAGGATTACATCTGGTGTACCAGTGATGTCATATGTGTGAAATAGGGTCCAGGAAGCCGAAAATGCAGCCTCAGCTGGCTGTCTCAGGATAGGCTGATATTTTCTCAGGTAAGGCAGGTTTAAGGTTGTAAACCATATTGTGTCCCACAGGAGTCGCCACTTGAATGAATTTTAGTAGTGTGTTCCTTCAGAAATGCATATCTAGCCCAAAGTACAGGTTCAGGGAGTGTGGGTGGCGAGGATGTCATAAAATGCCAGATCAGTCCAAACCACCTCTCAGAGTTGATCAATCTTGCTGAAATTTTCACAGGAAACTCAGTTTATACCAGAGAATGAATTTGTATTGGTCTGGTCCACTCGAGGGCCATATTAGGAATTTTATTTCCAGGGTGTGGGGGGGCCCCCTGGCCTCCCCTCATTTGGGGAATGTCCGGTATATCACAATATTGCCAGTCTGAAGCCCCTATTTAATTTCATGGTTGTTTTAACAATAAAAGGGGATATTTTAGGCACATTTGGAGCATTACATGTCTGAACAGAAAATATATGACCCGAATAATGCTGTTAAAATGGTCCAAAATAGATGTAAATCAGTCCAAACCAGTACTAAATATTGCTCTGTAACCATGAAACTTGGCCCAAAAATCACCTGCCACCCACTGAATCTGATTGCACAGGTTTCAGGATTACATCTGGTGTACCAGTGATGTCATATGTGTGAAATAGGGTCCAGGAAGCCGAAAATGCAGCCTCAGCTGGCTGTCTCAGGATAGGCTGATATTTTCTCAGGTAAGGCAGGTTTAAGGTTGTAAACCATATTGTGTCCCACAGGAGTCGCCACTTGAATGAATTTTAGTAGTGTGTTCCTTCAGAAATGCATATCTAGCCCAAAGTACAGGTTCAGGGAGTGTGGGTGGCGAGGATGTCATAAAATGCCAGATCAGCCCAAACCACCTCTCAAAGTTGATCAATCTTGCTGAAATTTTCACAGGAAACTCAGTTTATACCAGAGAATGAATTTGTATTGGTCTGGTCTACTCGAAGGCCATATTAGGAATTTCATTTCCGGGGTGTGGGGGGCCCCCTGGCCTCCCCTCATTTGGGGAATGTCAGGTATATCACAATATTGCCAGTCTGAAGCCCCTATTTAATTTCATGGTTGTTTTAACAATAAAGGGGGATATTTTAGGCACATTTGGAGCATTACATGTCTGAACAGAAAATATATAACCCGAATAATGCTGTTAAAATGGTCCAAATTAGATGTAAATCAGCCCAAACCAGTACTAAATATTGTTCCATAACCATGAAACTTGGCCCAAAAATCACCTGCCACCCACTGAATCTGATTGCACAGGTTTCAGGATTACATCTGGTGTACCAGTGATGTCATATGTGTGAAATAGGGTCCAGGAAGCCGAAAATGCAGCCTCAGCTGGCTGTCTCAGGATAGGCTGATATTTTCTCAGGTAAGGCAGGTTTAAGGTTGTAAACCATATTGTGTCCCACAGGAGTCGCCACTTGAATGAATTTTAGTAGTGTGTTCCTTCAGAAATGCATATCTAGCCCAAAGTACAGGTTCAGGGAGTGTGGGTGGCGAGGATGTCATAAAATGCCAGATCAGTCCAAACCACCTCTCAGAGTTGATCAATCTTGCTGAAATTTTCACAGGAAACTCAGTTTATACCAGAGAATGAATTTGTATTGGTCTGGTCCACTCGAGGGCCATATTAGGAATTTCATTTCCGGGGTGTGGGGGGGCCCCCTGGCCTCCCCTCATTTGGGGAATGTCCGGTATATCACAATATTGCCAGTCTGAAGCCCCTATTTAATTTCATGGTTGTTTTAACAATAAAAGGGGATATTTTAGGCACATTTGGAGCATTACATGTCTGAACAGAAAATATATAACCCGAATAATGCTGTTAAAATGGTCCAAAATAGATGTAAATCAGTCCAAACCAGTACTAAATATTGCTCTGTAACCATGAAACTTGGCCCAAAAAGCACCTGCCACCACTGAATCTGATTGCACAGGTTTCAGGATTACATCTGGTGTACCAGTGATGTCATATGTGTGAAATAGGGTCCAGGAAGCCGAAAATGCAGCCTCAGCTGGCTGTCTCAGGATAGGCTGATATTTTCTCAGGTAAGGCAGGTTTAAGGTTGTAAACCATATTGTGTCCCACAGGAGTCGCCACTTGAATGAATTTTAGTAGTGTGTTCCTTCAGAAATGCATATCTAGCCCAAAGTACAGGTTCAGGGAGTGTGGGTGGCGAGGATGTCATAAAATGCCAGATCAGCCCAAACCACCTCTCAAAGTTGATCAATCTTGCTGAAATTTTCACAGGAAACTCAGTTTATACCAGAGAATGAATTTGTATTGGTCTGGTCTACTCGAAGGCCATATTAGGAATTTCATTTCCGGGGTGTGGGGGGCCCCCTGGCCTCCCCTCATTTGGGGAATGTCAGGTATATCACAATACTGCCAGTCTGAAGCCCCTATTTAATTTCATGGTTGTTTTAACAATAAAGGGGGATATTTTAGGCACATTTGGAGCATTACATGTCTGAACAGAAAATATATAACCCGAATAATGCTGTTAAAATGGTCCAAATTAGATGTAAATCAGCCCAAACCAGTACTAAATATTGTTCCATAACCATGAAACTTGGCCCAAAAATCACCTGCCACCCACTGAATCTGATTGCACAGGTTTCAGGATTACATCTGGTGTACCAGTGATGTCATATGTGTGAAATAGGGTCCAGGAAGCCGAAAATGCAGCCTCAGCTGGCTGTCTCAGGATAGGCTGATATTTTCTCAGGTAAGGCAGGTTTAAGGTTGTAAACCATATTGTGTCCCACAGGAGTCGCCACTTGAATGAATTTTAGTAGTGTGTTCCTTCAGAAATGCATATCTAGCCCAAAGTACAGGTTCAGGGAGTGTGGGTGGCGAGGATGTCATAAAATGCCAGATCAGTCCAAACCACCTCTCAGAGTTGATCAATCTTGCTGAAATTTTCACAGGAAACTCAGTTTATACCAGAGAATGAATTTGTATTGGTCTGGTCCACTCGAGGGCCATATTAGGAATTTCATTTCCGGAGTGTGGGGGGCCCCCTGGCCTCCCCTCATTTGGGGAATGTCCGGTATATCACAATATTGCCAGTCTGAAGCCCCTATTTAATTTCATGGTTGTTTTAACAATAAAAGGGGATATTTTAGGCACATTTGGAGCATTACATGTCTGAACAGAAAATATATAACCCGAATAATGCTGTTAAAATGGTCCAAAATAGATGTAAATCAGTCCAAACCAGTACTAAATATTGCTCTGTAACCATGAAACTTGGCCCAAAAATCACCTGCCACCCACTGAATCTGATTGCACAGGTTTCAGGATTACATCTGGTGTACCAGTGATGTCATATGTGTGAAATAGGGTCCAGGAAGCCGAAAATGCAGCCTCAGCTGGCTGTCTCAGGATAGGCTGATATTTTCTCAGGTAAGGCAGGTTTAAGGTTGTAAACCATATTGTGTCCCACAGGAGTCGCCACTTGAATGAATTTTAGTAGTGTGTTCCTTCAGAAATGCATATCTAGCCCAAAGTACAGGTTCAGGGAGTGTGGGTGGCGAGGATGTCATAAAATGCCAGATCAGTCCAAACCACCTCTCAAAGTTGATCAATCTTGCTGAAATTTTCACAGGAAACTCAGTTTATACCAGAGAATGAATTTGTATTGGTCTGGTCCACTCGAGGGCCATATTAGGAATTTCATTTCCGGGGTGTGGGGGGGCCCCCTGGCCTCCCCTCATTTGGGGAATGTCCGGTATATCACAATATTGCCAGTCTGAAGCCCCTATTTAATTTCATGGTTGTTTTAACAATAAAAGGGGATATTTTAGGCACATTTGGAGCATTACATGTCTGAACAGAAAATATATAACCCGAATAATGCTGTTAAAATGGTCCAAAATAGATGTAAATCAGTCCAAACCAGTACTAAATATTGCTCTGTAACCATGAAACTTGGCCCAAAAATCACCTGCCACCACTGAATCTGATTGCACAGGTTTCAGGATTACATCTGGTGTACCAGTGATGTCATATGTGTGAAATAGGGTCCAGGAAGCCGAAAATTCAGCCTCAGCTGGCTGTCTCAGGATAGGCTGATATTTTCTCAGGTAAGGCAGGTTTAAGGTTGTAAACCATATTGTGTCCCACAGGAGTCGCCACTTGAATGAATTTTAGTAGTGTGTTCCTTCAGAAATGCATATCTAGCCCAAAGTACAGGTTCAGGGAGTGTGGGTGGCGAGGATGTCATAAAATGCCAGATCAGTCCAAACCACCTCTCAGAGTTGATCAATCTTGCTGAAATTTTCACAGGAAACTCAGTTTATACCAGAGAATGAATTTGTATTGGTCTGGTCTACTCGAGGGCCATATTAGGAACTTCATTTCCGGGGTGTGGGGGCCCCCTGGCCTCCCCTCATTTGGGGAATGTCAGGTATATCACAATATTGCCAGTCTGAAGCCCCTATTTAATTTCATGGTTGTTTTAACAATAAAGGGGGATATTTTAGGCACATTTGGAGCATTACATGTCTGAACAGAAAATATATAACCCGAATAATGCTGTTAAAATGGTCCAAATTAGATGTAAATCAGCCCAAACCAGTACTAAATATTGTTCTGTAACCATGAAACTTGGCCCAAAAATCACCTGCCACCCACTGAATCTGATTGCACAGGTTTCAGGATTACATCTGGTGTACCAGTGATGTCATATGTGTGAAATAGGGTCCAGGAAGCCGAAAATGCAGCCTCAGCTGGCTGTCTCAGGATAGGCTGATATTTTCTCAGGTAAGGCAGGTTTAAGGTTGTAAACCATATTGTGTCCCACAGGAGTCGCCACTTGAATGAATTTTAGTAGTGTGTTCCTTCAGAAATGCATATCTAGCCCAAAGTACAGGTTCAGGGAGTGTGGGTGGCGAGGATGTCATAAAATGCCAGATCAGTCCAAACCACCTCTCAGAGTTGATCAATCTTGCTGAAATTTTCACAGGAAACTCAGTTTATACCAGAGAATGAATTTGTATTGGTCTGGTCCACTCGAGGGCCATATTAGGAATTTCATTTCCGGGGTGTGGGGGGGCCCCCTGGCCTCCCCTCATTTGGGGAATGTCCGGTATATCACAATATTGCCAGTCTGAAGCCCCTATTTAATTTCATGGTTGTTTTAACAATAAAAGGGGATATTTTAGGCACATTTGGAGCATTACATGTCTGAACAGAAAATATATAACCCGAATAATGCTGTTAAAATGGTCCAAAATAGATGTAAATCAGTCCAAACCAGTACTAAATATTGCTCTGTAACCATGAAACTTGGCCCAAAAATCACCTGCCACCACTGAATCTGATTGCACAGGTTTCAGGATTTCTTCTGGTGTACCAGTGATGTCATATGTGTGAAATAGGGTCCAGGAAGCCGAAAATGCAGCCTCAGCTGGCTGTCTCAGGATAGGCTGATATTTTCTCAGGTAAGGCAGGTTTAAGGTTGTAAACCATATTGTGTCCCACAGGAGTCGCCACTTGAATGAATTTTAGTAGTGTGTTCCTTCAGAAATGCATATCTAGCCCAAAGTACAGGTTCAGGGAGTGTGGGTGGCGAGGATGTCATAAAATGCCAGATCAGTCCAAACCACCTCTCAGAGTTGATCAATCTTGCTGAAATTTTCACAGGAAACTCAGTTTATACCAGAGAATGAATTTGTATTGGTCTGGTCCACTCGAGGGCCATATTAGGAATTTTATTTCCAGGGTGTGGGGGGGCCCCCTGGCCTCCCCTCATTTGGGGAATGTCCGGTATATCACAATATTGCCAGTCTGAAGCCCCTATTTAATTTCATGGTTGTTTTAACAATAAAAGGGGATATTTTAGGCACATTTGGAGCATTACATGTCTGAACAGAAAATATATAACCCGAATAATGCTGTTAAAATGGTCCAAAATAGATGTAAATCAGTCCAAACCAGTACTAAATATTGATCTGTAACCATGAAACTTGGCCCAAAAATCACCTGCCACCCACTGAATCTGATTGCACAGGTTTCAGGATTACATCTGGTGTACCAGTGATGTCATATGTGTGAAATAGGGTCCAGGAAGCCGAAAATGCAGCCTCAGCTGGCTGTCTCAGGATAGGCTGATATTTTCTCAGGTAAGGCAGGTTTAAGGTTGTAAACCATATTGTGTCCCACAGGAGTCACCACTTGAATGAATTTTAGTAGTGTGTTCCTTCAGAAATGCATATCTAGCCCAAAGTACAGGTTCAGGGAGTGTGGGTGGCGAGGATGTCATAAAATGCCAGATCAGTCCAAACCACCTCTCAAAGTTGATCAATCTTGCTGAAATTTTCACAGGAAACTCAGTTTATACCAGAGAATGAATTTGTATTGGTCTGGTCTACTCGAAGGCCATATTAGGAATTTCATTTCCGGGGTGTGGGGGGCCCCCTGGCCTCCCCTCATTTGGGGAATGTCAGGTATATCACAATATTGCCAGTCTGAAGCCCCTATTTAATTTCATGGTTGTTTTAACAATAAAGGGGGATATTTTAGGCACATTTGGAGCATTACATGTCTGAACAGAAAATATATAACCCGAATAATGCTGTTAAAATGGTCCAAATTAGATGTAAATCAGCCCAAACCAGTACTAAATATTGTTCCATAACCATGAAACTTGGCCCAAAAATCACCTGCCACCCACTGAATCTGATTGCACAGGTTTCAGGATTACATCTGGTGTACCAGTGATGTCATATGTGTGAAATAGGGTCCAGGAAGCCGAAAATGCAGCCTCAGCTGGCTGTCTCAGGATAGGCTGATATTTTCTCAGGTAAGGCAGGTTTAAGGTTGTAAACCATATTGTGTCCCACAGGAGTCGCCACTTGAATGAATTTTAGTAGTGTGTTCCTTCAGAAATGCATATCTAGCCCAAAGTACAGGTTCAGGGAGTGTGGGTGGCGAGGATGTCATAAAATGCCAGATCAGTCCAAACCACCTCTCAAAGTTGATCAATCTTGCTGAAATTTTCACAGGAAACTCAGTTTATACCAGAGAATGAATTTGTATTGGTCTGGTCTACTCGAAGGCCATATTAGGAATTTCATTTCCGGGGTGTGGGGGGCCCCCTGGCCTCCCCTCATTTGGGGAATGTCAGGTATATCACAATATTGCCAGTCTGAAGCCCCTATTTAATTTCATGGTTGTTTTAACAATAAAGGGGGATATTTTAGGCACATTTGGAGCATTACATGTCTGAACAGAAAATATATAACCCGAATAATGCTGTTAAAATGGTCCAAATTAGATGTAAATCAGCCCAAACCAGTACTAAATATTGTTCCATAACCATGAAACTTGGCCCAAAAATCACCTGCCACCCACTGAATCTGATTGCACAGGTTTCAGGATTACATCTGGTGTACCAGTGATGTCATATGTGTGAAATAGGGTCCAGGAAGCCGAAAATGCAGCCTCAGCTGGCTGTCTCAGGATAGGCTGATATTTTCTCAGGTAAGGCAGGTTTAAGGTTGTAAACCATATTGTGTCCCACAGGAGTCGCCACTTGAATGAATTTTAGTAGTGTGTTCCTTCAGAAATGCATATCTAGCCCAAAGTACAGGTTCAGGGAGTGTGGGTGGCGAGGATGTCATAAAATGCCAGATCAGTCCAAACCACCTCTCAAAGTTGATCAATCTTGCTGAAATTTTCACAGGAAACTCAGTTTATACCAGAGAATGAATTTGTATTGGTCTGGTCTACTCGAAGGCCATATTAGGAATTTCAATGCCGGGGTGTGGGGGGCCCCCTGGCCTCCCCTCATTTGGGGAATGTCCGGTATATCACAATATTGCCAGTCTGAAGCCCCTATTTAATTTCATGGTTGTTTTAACAATAAAAGGGGATATTTTAGGCACATTTGGAGCATTACATGTCTGAACAGAAAATATATAACCCGAATAATGCTGTTAAAATGGTCCAAAATAGATGTAAATCAGTCCAAACCAGTACTAAATATTGCTCTGTAACCATGAAACTTGGCTCAAAAATCACCTACCACCCACTGAATCTGATTGCACAGGTTTCAGGATTACATCTGGTGTACCAGTGATGTCATATGTGTGAAATAGGGTCCAGGAAGCCGAAAATGCAGCCTCAGCTGGCTGTCTCAGGATAGGCTGATATTTTCTCAGGTAAGGCAGGTTTAAGGTTGTAAACCATATTGTGTCCCACAGGAGTCGCCACTTGAATGAATTTTAGTAGTGTGTTCCTTCAGAAATGCATATCTAGCCCAAAGTACAGGTTCAGGGAGTGTGGGTGGCGAGGATGTCATAAAATGCCAGATCAGTCCAAACCACCTCTCAAAGTTGATCAATCTTGCTGAAATTTTCACAGGAAACTCAGTTTATACCAGAGAATGAATTTGTATTGGTCTGGTCTACTCGAAGGCCATATTAGGAATTTCATTTCCGGGGTGTGGGGGGCCCCCTGGCCTCCCCTCATTTGGGGAATGTCAGGTATATCACAATATTGCCAGTCTGAAGCCCCTATTTAATTTCATGGTTGTTTTAACAATAAAGGGGGATATTTTAGGCACATTTGGAGCATTACATGTCTGAACAGAAAATATATAACCCGAATAATGCTGTTAAAATGGTCCAAATTAGATGTAAATCAGCCCAAACCAGTACTAAATATTGTTCCATAACCATGAAACTTGGCCCAAAAATCACCTGCCACCCACTGAATCTGATTGCACAGGTTTCAGGATTACATCTGGTGTACCAGTGATGTCATATGTGTGAAATAGGGTCCAGGAAGCCGAAAATGCAGCCTCAGCTGGCTGTCTCAGGATAGGCTGATATTTTCTCAGGTAAGGCAGGTTTAAGGTTGTAAACCATATTGTGTCCCACAGGAGTCGCCACTTGAATGAATTTTAGTAGTGTGTTCCTTCAGAAATGCATATCTAGCCCAAAGTACAGGTTCAGGGAGTGTGGGTGGCGAGGATGTCATAAAATGCCAGATCAGTCCAAACCACCTCTCAGAGTTGATCAATCTTGCTGAAATTTTCACAGGAAACTCAGTTTATACCAGAGAATGAATTTGTATTGGTCTGGTCCACTCGAGGGCCATATTAGGAATTTTATTTCCGGGGTGTGGGGGGCCCCCTGGCCTCCCCTCATTTGGGGAATGTCCGGTATATCACAATATTGCCAGTCTGAAGCCCCTATTTAATTTCATGGTTGTTTTAACAATAAAAGGGGATATTTTAGGCACATTTGGAGCATTACATGTCTGAACAGAAAATATATAACCCGAATAATGCTGTTAAAATGGTCCAAAATAGATGTAAATCAGTCCAAACCAGTACTAAATATTGCTCTGTAACCATGAAACTTGGCCCAAAAATCACCTGCCACCCACTGAATCTGATTGCACAGGTTTCAGGATTACATCTGGTGTACCAGTGATGTCATATGTGTGAAATAGGGTCCAGGAAGCCGAAAATGCAGCCTCAGCTGGCTGTCTCAGGATAGGCTGATATTTTCTCAGGTAAGGCAGGTTTAAGGTTGTAAACCATATTGTGTCCCACAGGAGTCACCACTTGAATGAATTTTAGTAGTGTGTTCCTTCAGAAATGCATATCTAGCCCAAAGTACAGGTTCAGGGAGTGTGGGTGGCGAGGATGTCATAAAATGCCAGATCAGTCCAAACCACCTCTCAAAGTTGATCAATCTTGCTGAAATTTTCACAGGAAACTCAGTTTATACCAGAGAATGAATTTGTATTGGTCTGGTCTACTCGAAGGCCATATTAGGAATTTCATTTCCGGGGTGTGGGGGGCCCCCTGGCCTCCCCTCATTTGGGGAATGTCAGGTATATCACAATATTGCCAGTCTGAAGCCCCTATTTAATTTCATGGTTGTTTTAACAATAAAGGGGGATATTTTAGGCACATTTGGAGCATTACATGTCTGAACAGAAAATATATAACCCGAATAATGCTGTTAAAATGGTCCAAATTAGATGTAAATCAGCCCAAACCAGTACTAAATATTGTTCCATAACCATGAAACTTGGCCCAAAAATCACCTGCCACCCACTGAATCTGATTGCACAGGTTTCAGGATTACATCTGGTGTACCAGTGATGTCATATGTGTGAAATAGGGTCCAGGAAGCCGAAAATGCAGCCTCAGCTGGCTGTCTCAGGATAGGCTGATATTTTCTCAGGTAAGGCAGGTTTAAGGTTGTAAACCATATTGTGTCCCACAGGAGTCGCCACTTGAATGAATTTTAGTAGTGTGTTCCTTCAGAAATGCATATCTAGCCCAAAGTACAGGTTCAGGGAGTGTGGGTGGCGAGGATGTCATAAAATGCCAGATCAGTCCAAACCACCTCTCAAAGTTGATCAATCTTGCTGAAATTTTCACAGGAAACTCAGTTTATACCAGAGAATGAATTTGTATTGGTCTGGTCTACTCGAAGGCCATATTAGGAATTTCATTTCCGGGGTGTGGGGGGCCCCCTGGCCTCCCCTCATTTGGGGAATGTCAGGTATATCACAATATTGCCAGTCTGAAGCCCCTATTTAATTTCATGGTTGTTTTAACAATAAAGGGGGATATTTTAGGCACATTTGGAGCATTACATGTCTGAACAGAAAATATATAACCCGAATAATGCTGTTAAAATGGTCCAAATTAGATGTAAATCAGCCCAAACCAGTACTAAATATTGTTCCATAACCATGAAACTTGGCCCAAAAATCACCTGCCACCCACTGAATCTGATTGCACAGGTTTCAGGATTACATCTGGTGTACCAGTGATGTCATATGTGTGAAATAGGGTCCAGGAAGCCGAAAATGCAGCCTCAGCTGGCTGTCTCAGGATAGGCTGATATTTTCTCAGGTAAGGCAGGTTTAAGGTTGTAAACCATATTGTGTCCCACAGGAGTCGCCACTTGAATGAATTTTAGTAGTGTGTTCCTTCAGAAATGCATATCTAGCCCAAAGTACAGGTTCAGGGAGTGTGGGTGGCGAGGATGTCATAAAATGCCAGATCAGTCCAAACCACCTCTCAGAGTTGATCAATCTTGCTGAAATTTTCACAGGAAACTCAGTTTATACCAGAGAATGAATTTGTATTGGTCTGGTCCACTCGAGGGCCATATTAGGAATTTTATTTCCGGGGTGTGGGGGGGCCCCCTGGCCTCCCCTCATTTGGGGAATGTCCGGTATATCACAATATTGCCAGTCTGAAGCCCCTATTTAATTTCATGGTTGTTTTAACAATAAAAGGGGATATTTTAGGCACATTTGGAGCATTACATGTCTGAACAGAAAATATATAACCCGAATAATGCTGTTAAAATGGTCCAAAATAGATGTAAATCAGTCCAAACCAGTACTAAATATTGCTCTGTAACCATGAAACTTGGCCCAAAAATCACCTGCCACCCACTGAATCTGATTGCACAGGTTTCAGGATTACATCTGGTGTACCAGTGATGTCATATGTGTGAAATAGGGTCCAGGAAGCCGAAAATGCAGCCTCAGCTGGCTGTCTCAGGATAGGCTGATATTTTCTCAGGTAAGGCAGGTTTAAGGTTGTAAACCATATTGTGTCCCACAGGAGTCACCACTTGAATGAATTTTAGTAGTGTGTTCCTTCAGAAATGCATATCTAGCCCAAAGTACAGGTTCAGGGAGTGTGGGTGGCGAGGATGTCATAAAATGCCAGATCAGTCCAAACCACCTCTCAAAGTTGATCAATCTTGCTGAAATTTTCACAGGAAACTCAGTTTATACCAGAGAATGAATTTGTATTGGTCTGGTCTACTCGAAGGCCATATTAGGAATTTCATTTCCGGGGTGTGGGGGGCCCCCTGGCCTCCCCTCATTTGGGGAATGTCAGGTATATCACAATATTGCCAGTCTGAAGCCCCTATTTAATTTCATGGTTGTTTTAACAATAAAGGGGGATATTTTAGGCACATTTGGAGCATTACATGTCTGAACAGAAAATATATAACCCGAATAATGCTGTTAAAATGGTCCAAATTAGATGTAAATCAGCCCAAACCAGTACTAAATATTGTTCCATAACCATGAAACTTGGCCCAAAAATCACCTGCCACCCACTGAATCTGATTGCACAGGTTTCAGGATTACATCTGGTGTACCAGTGATGTCATATGTGTGAAATAGGGTCCAGGAAGCCGAAAATGCAGCCTCAGCTGGCTGTCTCAGGATAGGCTGATATTTTCTCAGGTAAGGCAGGTTTAAGGTTGTAAACCATATTGTGTCCCACAGGAGTCACCACTTGAATGAATTTTAGTAGTGTGTTCCTTCAGAAATGCATATCTAGCCCAAAGTACAGGTTCAGGGAGTGTGGGTGGCGAGGATGTCATAAAATGCCAGATCAGTCCAAACCACCTCTCAAAGTTGATCAATCTTGCTGAAATTTTCACAGGAAACTCAGTTTATACCAGAGAATGAATTTGTATTGGTCTGGTCTACTCGAAGGCCATATTAGGAATTTCATTTCCGGGGTGTGGGGGGCCCCCTGGCCTCCCCTCATTTGGGGAATGTCAGGTATATCACAATATTGCCAGTCTGAAGCCCCTATTTAATTTCATGGTTGTTTTAACAATAAAGGGGGATATTTTAGGCACATTTGGAGCATTACATGTCTGAACAGAAAATATATAACCCGAATAATGCTGTTAAAATGGTCCAAATTAGATGTAAATCAGCCCAAACCAGTACTAAATATTGTTCCATAACCATGAAACTTGGCCCAAAAATCACCTGCCACCCACTGAATCTGATTGCACAGGTTTCAGGATTACATCTGGTGTACCAGTGATGTCATATGTGTGAAATAGGGTCCAGGAAGCCGAAAATGCAGCCTCAGCTGGCTGTCTCAGGATAGGCTGATATTTTCTCAGGTAAGGCAGGTTTAAGGTTGTAAACCATATTGTGTCCCACAGGAGTCGCCACTTGAATGAATTTTAGTAGTGTGTTCCTTCAGAAATGCATATATAGCCCAAAGTACAGGTTCAGGGAGTGTGGGTGGCGAGGATGTCATAAAATGCCAGATCAGTCCAAACCACCTCTCAGAGTTGATCAATCTTGCTGAAATTTTCACAGGAAACTCAGTTTATACCAGAGAATGAATTTGTATTGGTCTGGTCCACTCGAGGGCCATATTAGGAATTTTATTTCCGGGGTGTGGGGGGGCCCCCTGGCCTCCCCTCATTTGGGGAATGTCCGGTATATCACAATATTGCCAGTCTGAAGCCCCTATTTAATTTCATGGTTGTTTTAACAATAAAAGGGGATATTTTAGGCACATTTGGAGCATTACATGTCTGAACAGAAAATATATAACCCGAATAATGCTGTTAAAATGGTCCAAAATAGATGTAAATCAGTCCAAACCAGTACTAAATATTGCTCTGTAACCATGAAACTTGGCCCAAAAATCACCTGCCACCCACTGAATCTGATTGCACAGGTTTCAGGATTACATCTGGTGTACCAGTGATGTCATATGTGTGAAATAGGGTCCAGGAAGCCGAAAATGCAGCCTCAGCTGGCTGTCTCAGGATAGGCTGATATTTTCTCAGGTAAGGCAGGTTTAAGGTTGTAAACCATATTGTGTCCCACAGGAGTCACCACTTGAATGAATTTTAGTAGTGTGTTCCTTCAGAAATGCATATCTAGCCCAAAGTACAGGTTCAGGGAGTGTGGGTGGCGAGGATGTCATAAAATGCCAGATCAGTCCAAACCACCTCTCAAAGTTGATCAATCTTGCTGAAATTTTCACAGGAAACTCAGTTTATACCAGAGAATGAATTTGTATTGGTCTGGTCTACTCGAAGGCCATATTAGGAATTTCATTTCCGGGGTTTGGGGGGCCCCCTGGCCTCCCCTCATTTGGGGAATGTCAGGTATATCACAATATTGCCAGTCTGAAGCCCCTATTTAATTTCATGGTTGTTTTAACAATAAAGGGGGATATTTTAGGCACATTTGGAGCATTACATGTCTGAACAGAAAATATATAACCCGAATAATGCTGTTAAAATGGTCCAAATTAGATGTAAATCAGCCCAAACCAGTACTAAATATTGTTCCATAACCATGAAACTTGGCCCAAAAATCACCTGCCACCCACTGAATCTGATTGCACAGGTTTCAGGATTACATCTGGTGTACCAGTGATGTCATATGTGTGAAATAGGGTCCAGGAAGCCGAAAATGCAGCCTCAGCTGGCTGTCTCAGGATAGGCTGATATTTTCTCAGGTAAGGCAGGTTTAAGGTTGTAAACCATATTGTGTCCCACAGGAGTCGCCACTTGAATGAATTTTAGTAGTGTGTTCCTTCAGAAATGCATATCTAGCCCAAAGTACAGGTTCAGGGAGTGTGGGTGGCGAGGATGTCATAAAATGCCAGATCAGTCCAAACCACCTCTCAGAGTTGATCAATCTTGCTGAAATTTTCACAGGAAACTCAGTTTATACCAGAGAATGAATTTGTATTGGTCTGGTCCACTCGAGGGCCATATTAGGAATTTTATTTCCGGGGTGTGGGGGGGCCCCCTGGCCTCCCCTCATTTGGGGAATGTCCGGTATATCACAATATTGCCAGTCTGAAGCCCCTATTTAATTTCATGGTTGTTTTAACAATAAAAGGGGATATTTTAGGCACATTTGGAGCATTACATGTCTGAACAGAAAATATATAACCCGAATAATGCTGTTAAAATGGTCCAAAATAGATGTAAATCAGTCCAAACCAGTACTAAATATTGCTCTGTAACCATGAAACTTGGCCCAAAAATCACCTGCCACCCACTGAATCTGATTGCACAGGTTTCAGGATTACATCTGGTGTACCAGTGATGTCATATGTGTGAAATAGGGTCCAGGAAGCCGAAAATGCAGCCTCAGCTGGCTGTCTCAGGATAGGCTGATATTTTCTCAGGTAAGGCAGGTTTAAGGTTGTAAACCATATTGTGTCCCACAGGAGTCACCACTTGAATGAATTTTAGTAGTGTGTTCCTTCAGAAATGCATATCTAGCCCAAAGTACAGGTTCAGGGAGTGTGGGTGGCGAGGATGTCATAAAATGCCAGATCAGTCCAAACCACCTCTCAAAGTTGATCAATCTTGCTGAAATTTTCACAGGAAACTCAGTTTATACCAGAGAATGAATTTGTATTGGTCTGGTCTACTCGAAGGCCATATTAGGAATTTCATTTCCGGGGTGTGGGGGGCCCCCTGGCCTCCCCTCATTTGGGGAATGTCAGGTATATCACAATATTGCCAGTCTGAAGCCCCTATTTAATTTCATGGTTGTTTTAACAATAAAGGGGGATATTTTAGGCACATTTGGAGCATTACATGTCTGAACAGAAAATATATAACCCGAATAATGCTGTTAAAATGGTCCAAATTAGATGTAAATCAGCCCAAACCAGTACTAAATATTGTTCCATAACCATGAAACTTGGCCCAAAAATCACCTGCCACCCACTGAATCTGATTGCACAGGTTTCAGGATTACATCTGGTGTACCAGTGATGTCATATGTGTGAAATAGGGTCCAGGAAGCCGAAAATGCAGCCTCAGCTGGCTGTCTCAGGATAGGCTGATATTTTCTCAGGTAAGGCAGGTTTAAGGTTGTAAACCATATTGTGTCCCACAGGAGTCGCCACTTGAATGAATTTTAGTAGTGTGTTCCTTCAGAAATGCATATCTAGCCCAAAGTACAGGTTCAGGGAGTGTGGGTGGCGAGGATGTCATAAAATGCCAGATCAGTCCAAACCACCTCTCAAAGTTGATCAATCTTGCTGAAATTTTCACAGGAAACTCAGTTTATACCAGAGAATGAATTTGTATTGGTCTGGTCTACTCGAAGGCCATATTAGGAATTTCATTTCCGGGGTGTGGGGGGCCCCCTGGCCTCCCCTCATTTGGGGAATGTCAGGTATATCACAATATTGCCAGTCTGAAGCCCCTATTTAATTTCATGGTTGTTTTAACAATAAAGGGGGATATTTTAGGCACATTTGGAGCATTACATGTCTGAACAGAAAATATATAACCCGAATAATGCTGTTAAAATGGTCCAAATTAGATGTAAATCAGCCCAAACCAGTACTAAATATTGTTCCATAACCATGAAACTTGGCCCAAAAATCACCTGCCACCCACTGAATCTGATTGCACAGGTTTCAGGATTACATCTGGTGTACCAGTGATGTCATATGTGTGAAATAGGGTCCAGGAAGCCGAAAATGCAGCCTCAGCTGGCTGTCTCAGGATAGGCTGATATTTTCTCAGGTAAGGCAGGTTTAAGGTTGTAAACCATATTGTGTCCCACAGGAGTCGCCACTTGAATGAATTTTAGTAGTGTGTTCCTTCAGAAATGCATATATAGCCCAAAGTACAGGTTCAGGGAGTGTGGGTGGCGAGGATGTCATAAAATGCCAGATCAGTCCAAACCACCTCTCAGAGTTGATCAATCTTGCTGAAATTTTCACAGGAAACTCAGTTTATACCAGAGAATGAATTTGTATTGGTCTGGTCCACTCGAGGGCCATATTAGGAATTTCATTTCCGGGGTGTGGGGGGGCCCCCTGGCCTCCCCTCATTTGGGGAATGTCCGGTATATCACAATATTGCCAGTCTGAAGCCCCTATTTAATTTCATGGTTGTTTTAACAATAAAAGGGGATATTTTAGGCACATTTGGAGCATTACATGTCTGAACAGAAAATATATAACCCGAATAATGCTGTTAAAATGGTCCAAAATAGATGTAAATCAGTCCAAACCAGTACTAAATATTGCTCTGTAACCATGAAACTTGGCCCAAAAATCACCTGCCACCCACTGAATCTGATTGCACAGGTTTCAGGATTACATCTGGTGTACCAGTGATGTCATATGTGTGAAATAGGGTCCAGGAAGCCGAAAATGCAGCCTCAGCTGGCTGTCTCAGGATAGGCTGATATTTTCTCAGGTAAGGCAGGTTTAAGGTTGTAAACCATATTGTGTCCCACAGGAGTCACCACTTGAATGAATTTTAGTAGTGTGTTCCTTCAGAAATGCATATCTAGCCCAAAGTACAGGTTCAGGGAGTGTGGGTGGCGAGGATGTCATAAAATGCCAGATCAGTCCAAACCACCTCTCAAAGTTGATCAATCTTGCTGAAATTTTCACAGGAAACTCAGTTTATACCAGAGAATGAATTTGTATTGGTCTGGTCTACTCGAAGGCCATATTAGGAATTTCATTTCCGGGGTGTGGGGGGCCCCCTGGCCTCCCCTCATTTGGGGAATGTCAGGTATATCACAATATTGCCAGTCTGAAGCCCCTATTTAATTTCATGGTTGTTTTAACAATAAAGGGGGATATTTTAGGCACATTTGGAGCATTACATGTCTGAACAGAAAATATATAACCCGAATAATGCTGTTAAAATGGTCCAAATTAGATGTAAATCAGCCCAAACCAGTACTAAATATTGTTCCATAACCATGAAACTTGGCCCAAAAATCACCTGCCACCCACTGAATCTGATTGCACAGGTTTCAGGATTACATCTGGTGTACCAGTGATGTCATATGTGTGAAATAGGGTCCAGGAAGCCGAAAATGCAGCCTCAGCTGGCTGTCTCAGGATAGGCTGATATTTTCTCAGGTAAGGCAGGTTTAAGGTTGTAAACCATATTGTGTCCCACAGGAGTCGCCACTTGAATGAATTTTAGTAGTGTGTTCCTTCAGAAATGCATATCTAGCCCAAAGTACAGGTTCAGGGAGTGTGGGTGGCGAGGATGTCATAAAATGCCAGATCAGTCCAAACCACCTCTCAAAGTTGATCAATCTTGCTGAAATTTTCACAGGAAACTCAGTTTATACCAGAGAATGAATTTGTATTGGTCTGGTCTACTCGAAGGCCATATTAGGAATTTCATTTCCGGGGTTTGGGGGGCCCCCTGGCCTCCCCTCATTTGGGGAATGTCAGGTATATCACAATATTGCCAGTCTGAAGCCCCTATTTAATTTCATGGTTGTTTTAACAATAAAGGGGGATATTTTAGGCACATTTGGAGCATTACATGTCTGAACAGAAAATATATAACCCGAATAATGCTGTTAAAATGGTCCAAATTAGATGTAAATCAGCCCAAACCAGTACTAAATATTGTTCCATAACCATGAAACTTGGCCCAAAAATCACCTGCCACCCACTGAATCTGATTGCACAGGTTTCAGGATTACATCTGGTGTACCAGTGATGTCATATGTGTGAAATAGGGTCCAGGAAGCCGAAAATGCAGCCTCAGCTGGCTGTCTCAGGATAGGCTGATATTTTCTCAGGTAAGGCAGGTTTAAGGTTGTAAACCATATTGTGTCCCACAGGAGTCGCCACTTGAATGAATTTTAGTAGTGTGTTCCTTCAGAAATGCATATCTAGCCCAAAGTACAGGTTCAGGGAGTGTGGGTGGCGAGGATGTCATAAAATGCCAGATCAGTCCAAACCACCTCTCAGAGTTGATCAATCTTGCTGAAATTTTCACAGGAAACTCAGTTTATACCAGAGAATGAATTTGTATTGGTCTGGTCCACTCGAGGGCCATATTAGGAATTTTATTTCCGGGGTGTGGGGGGGCCCCCTGGCCTCCCCTCATTTGGGGAATGTCCGGTATATCACAATATTGCCAGTCTGAAGCCCCTATTTAATTTCATGGTTGTTTTAACAATAAAAGGGGATATTTTAGGCACATTTGGAGCATTACATGTCTGAACAGAAAATATATAACCCGAATAATGCTGTTAAAATGGTCCAAAATAGATGTAAATCAGTCCAAACCAGTACTAAATATTGCTCTGTAACCATGAAACTTGGCCCAAAAATCACCTGCCACCCACTGAATCTGATTGCACAGGTTTCAGGATTACATCTGGTGTACCAGTGATGTCATATGTGTGAAATAGGGTCCAGGAAGCCGAAAATGCAGCCTCAGCTGGCTGTCTCAGGATAGGCTGATATTTTCTCAGGTAAGGCAGGTTTAAGGTTGTAAACCATATTGTGTCCCACAGGAGTCACCACTTGAATGAATTTTAGTAGTGTGTTCCTTCAGAAATGCATATCTAGCCCAAAGTACAGGTTCAGGGAGTGTGGGTGGCGAGGATGTCATAAAATGCCAGATCAGTCCAAACCACCTCTCAAAGTTGATCAATCTTGCTGAAATTTTCACAGGAAACTCAGTTTATACCAGAGAATGAATTTGTATTGGTCTGGTCTACTCGAAGGCCATATTAGGAATTTCATTTCCGGGGTGTGGGGGGCCCCCTGGCCTCCCCTCATTTGGGGAATGTCAGGTATATCACAATATTGCCAGTCTGAAGCCCCTATTTAATTTCATGGTTGTTTTAACAATAAAGGGGGATATTTTAGGCACATTTGGAGCATTACATGTCTGAACAGAAAATATATAACCCGAATAATGCTGTTAAAATGGTCCAAATTAGATGTAAATCAGCCCAAACCAGTACTAAATATTGTTCCATAACCATGAAACTTGGCCCAAAAATCACCTGCCACCCACTGAATCTGATTGCACAGGTTTCAGGATTACATCTGGTGTACCAGTGATGTCATATGTGTGAAATAGGGTCCAGGAAGCCGAAAATGCAGCCTCAGCTGGCTGTCTCAGGATAGGCTGATATTTTCTCAGGTAAGGCAGGTTTAAGGTTGTAAACCATATTGTGTCCCACAGGAGTCACCACTTGAATGAATTTTAGTAGTGTGTTCCTTCAGAAATGCATATCTAGCCCAAAGTACAGGTTCAGGGAGTGTGGGTGGCGAGGATGTCATAAAATGCCAGATCAGTCCAAACCACCTCTCAAAGTTGATCAATCTTGCTGAAATTTTCACAGGAAACTCAGTTTATACCAGAGAATGAATTTGTATTGGTCTGGTCTACTCGAAGGCCATATTAGGAATTTCATTTCCGGGGTGTGGGGGGCCCCCTGGCCTCCCCTCATTTGGGGAATGTCAGGTATATCACAATATTGCCAGTCTGAAGCCCCTATTTAATTTCATGGTTGTTTTAACAATAAAGGGGGATATTTTAGGCACATTTGGAGCATTACATGTCTGAACAGAAAATATATAACCCGAATAATGCTGTTAAAATGGTCCAAATTAGATGTAAATCAGCCCAAACCAGTACTAAATATTGTTCCATAACCATGAAACTTGGCCCAAAAATCACCTGCCACCCACTGAATCTGATTGCACAGGTTTCAGGATTACATCTGGTGTACCAGTGATGTCATATGTGTGAAATAGGGTCCAGGAAGCCGAAAATGCAGCCTCAGCTGGCTGTCTCAGGATAGGCTGATATTTTCTCAGGTAAGGCAGGTTTAAGGTTGTAAACCATATTGTGTCCCACAGGAGTCGCCACTTGAATGAATTTTAGTAGTGTGTTCCTTCAGAAATGCATATCTAGCCCAAAGTACAGGTTCAGGGAGTGTGGGTGGCGAGGATGTCATAAAATGCCAGATCAGTCCAAACCACCTCTCAAAGTTGATCAATCTTGCTGAAATTTTCACAGGAAACTCAGTTTATACCAGAGAATGAATTTGTATTGGTCTGGTCTACTCGAAGGCCATATTAGGAATTTCATTTCCGGGGTGTGGGGGGCCCCCTGGCCTCCCCTCATTTGGGGAATGTCAGGTATATCACAATATTGCCAGTCTGAAGCCCCTATTTAATTTCATGGTTGTTTTAACAATAAAGGGGGATATTTTAGGCACATTTGGAGCATTACATGTCTGAACAGAAAATATATAACCCGAATAATGCTGTTAAAATGGTCCAAATTAGATGTAAATCAGCCCAAACCAGTACTAAATATTGTTCCATAACCATGAAACTTGGCCCAAAAATCACCTGCCACCCACTGAATCTGATTGCACAGGTTTCAGGATTACATCTGGTGTACCAGTGATGTCATATGTGTGAAATAGGGTCCAGGAAGCCGAAAATGCAGCCTCAGCTGGCTGTCTCAGGATAGGCTGATATTTTCTCAGGTAAGGCAGGTTTAAGGTTGTAAACCATATTGTGTCCCACAGGAGTCGCCACTTGAATGAATTTTAGTAGTGTGTTCCTTCAGAAATGCATATATAGCCCAAAGTACAGGTTCAGGGAGTGTGGGTGGCGAGGATGTCATAAAATGCCAGATCAGTCCAAACCACCTCTCAGAGTTGATCAATCTTGCTGAAATTTTTACAGGAAACTCAGTTTATACCAGAGAATGAATTTGTATTGGTCTGGTCCACTCGAGGGCCATATTAGGAATTTCATTTCCGGGGTGTGGGGGGGCCCCCTGGCCTCCCCTCATTTGGGGAATGTCCGGTATATCACAATATTGCCAGTCTGAAGCCCCTATTTAATTTCATGGTTGTTTTAACAATAAAAGGGGATATTTTAGGCACATTTGGAGCATTACATGTCTGAACAGAAAATATATAACCCGAATAATGCTGTTAAAATGGTCCAAAATAGATGTAAATCAGTCCAAACCACTACTAAATATTGCTCTGTAACCATGAAACTTGGCCCAAAAATCACCTGCCACCCACTGAATCTGATTGCACAGGTTTCAGGATTACATCTGGTGTACCAGTGATGTCATATGTGTGAAATAGGGTCCAGGAAGCCGAAAATGCAGCCTCAGCTGGCTGTCTCAGGATAGGCTGATATTTTCTCAGGTAAGGCAGGTTTAAGGTTGTAAACCATATTGTGTCCCACAGGAGTCGCCACTTGAATGAATTTTAGTAGTGTGTTCCTTCAGAAATGCATATCTAGCCCAAAGTACAGGTTCAGGGAGTGTGGGTGGCGAGGATGTCATAAAATGCCAGATCAGTCCAAACCACCTCTCAAAGTTGATCAATCTTGCTGAAATTTTCACAGGAAACTCAGTTTATACCAGAGAATGAATTTGTATTGGTCTGGTCTACTCGAAGGCCATATTAGGAATTTCATTTCCGGGGTGTGGGGGGCCCCCTGGCCTCCCCTCATTTGGGGAATGTCAGGTATATCACAATATTGCCAGTCTGAAGCCCCTATTTAATTTCATGGTTGTTTTAACAATAAAGGGGGATATTTTAGGCACATTTGGAGCATTACATGTCTGAACAGAAAATATATAACCCGAATAATGCTGTTAAAATGGTCCAAATTAGATGTAAATCAGCCCAAACCAGTACTAAATATTGTTCCATAACCATGAAACTTGGCCCAAAAATCACCTGCCACCCACTGAATCTGATTGCACAGGTTTCAGGATTACATCTGGTGTACCAGTGATGTCATATGTGTGAAATAGGGTCCAGGAAGCCGAAAATGCAGCCTCAGCTGGCTGTCTCAGGATAGGCTGATATTTTCTCAGGTAAGGCAGGTTTAAGGTTGTAAACCATATTGTGTCCCACAGGAGTCGCCACTTGAATGAATTTTAGTAGTGTGTTCCTTCAGAAATGCATATCTAGCCCAAAGTACAGGTTCAGGGAGTGTGGGTGGCGAGGATGTCATAAAATGCCAGATCAGTCCAAACCACCTCTCAGAGTTGATCAATCTTGCTGAAATTTTCACAGGAAACTCAGTTTATACCAGAGAATGAATTTGTATTGGTCTGGTCCACTCGAGGGCCATATTAGGAATTTTATTTCCGGGGTGTGGGGGGGCCCCCTGGCCTCCCCTCATTTGGGGAATGTCCGGTATATCACAATATTGCCAGTCTGAAGCCCCTATTTAATTTCATGGTTGTTTTAACAATAAAAGGGGATATTTTAGGCACATTTGGAGCATTACATGTCTGAACAGAAAATATATAACCCGAATAATGCTGTTAAAATGGTCCAAAATAGATGTAAATCAGTCCAAACCAGTACTAAATATTGCTCTGTAACCATGAAACTTGGCCCAAAAATCACCTGCCACCCACTGAATCTGATTGCACAGGTTTCAGGATTACATCTGGTGTACCAGTGATGTCATATGTGTGAAATAGGGTCCAGGAAGCCGAAAATGCAGCCTCAGCTGGCTGTCTCAGGATAGGCTGATATTTTCTCAGGTAAGGCAGGTTTAAGGTTGTAAACCATATTGTGTCCCACAGGAGTCGCCACTTGAATGAATTTTAGTAGTGTGTTCCTTCAGAAATGCATATCTAGCCCAAAGTACAGGTTCAGGGAGTGTGGGTGGCGAGGATGTCATAAAATGCCAGATCAGTCCAAACCACCTCTCAAAGTTGATCAATCTTGCTGAAATTTTCACAGGAAACTCAGTTTATACCAGAGAATGAATTTGTATTGGTCTGGTCTACTCGAAGGCCATATTAGGAATTTCATTTCCGGGGTGTGGGGGGCCCCCTGGCCTCCCCTCATTTGGGGAATGTCAGGTATATCACAATATTGCCAGTCTGAAGCCCCTATTTAATTTCATGGTTGTTTTAACAATAAAGGGGGATATTTTAGGCACATTTGGAGCATTACATGTCTGAACAGAAAATATATAACCCGAATAATGCTGTTAAAATGGTCCAAATTAGATGTAAATCAGCCCAAACCAGTACTAAATATTGTTCCATAACCATGAAACTTGGCCCAAAAATCACCTGCCACCCACTGAATCTGATTGCACAGGTTTCAGGATTACATCTGGTGTACCAGTGATGTCATATGTGTGAAATAGGGTCCAGGAAGCCGAAAATGCAGCCTCAGCTGGCTGTCTCAGGATAGGCTGATATTTTCTCAGGTAAGGCAGGTTTAAGGTTGTAAACCATATTGTGTCCCACAGGAGTCGCCACTTGAATGAATTTTAGTAGTGTGTTCCTTCAGAAATGCATATCTAGCCCAAAGTACAGGTTCAGGGAGTGTGGGTGGCGAGGATGTCATAAAATGCCAGATCAGTCCAAACCACCTCTCAGAGTTGATCAATCTTGCTGAAATTTTCACAGGAAACTCAGTTTATACCAGAGAATGAATTTGTATTGGTCTGGTCCACTCGAGGGCCATATTAGGAATTTTATTTCCGGGGTGTGGGGGGGCCCCCTGGCCTCCCCTCATTTGGGGAATGTCCGGTATATCACAATATTGCCAGTCTGAAGCCCCTATTTAATTTCATGGTTGTTTTAACAATAAAAGGGGATATTTTAGGCACATTTGGAGCATTACATGTCTGAACAGAAAATATATAACCCGAATAATGCTGTTAAAATGGTCCAAATTAGATGTAAATCAGCCCAAACCAGTACTAAATATTGTTCCATAACCATGAAACTTGGCCCAAAAATCACCTGCCACCCACTGAATCTGATTGCACAGGTTTCAGGATTACATCTGGTGTACCAGTGATGTCATATGTGTGAAATAGGGTCCAGGAAGCCGAAAATGCAGCCTCAGCTGGCTGTCTCAGGATAGGCTGATATTTTCTCAGGTAAGGCAGGTTTAAGGTTGTAAACCATATTGTGTCCCACAGGAGTCACCACTTGAATGAATTTTAGTAGTGTGTTCCTTCAGAAATGCATATCTAGCCCAAAGTACAGGTTCAGGGAGTGTGGGTGGCGAGGATGTCATAAAATGCCAGATCAGTCCAAACCACCTCTCAAAGTTGATCAATCTTGCTGAAATTTTCACAGGAAACTCAGTTTATACCAGAGAATGAATTTGTATTGGTCTGGTCTACTCGAAGGCCATATTAGGAATTTCATTTCCGGGGTGTGGGGGGCCCCCTGGCCTCCCCTCATTTGGGGAATGTCAGGTATATCACAATATTGCCAGTCTGAAGCCCCTATTTAATTTCATGGTTGTTTTAACAATAAAGGGGGATATTTTAGGCACATTTGGAGCATTACATGTCTGAACAGAAAATATATAACCCGAATAATGCTGTTAAAATGGTCCAAATTAGATGTAAATCAGCCCAAACCAGTACTAAATATTGTTCCATAACCATGAAACTTGGCCCAAAAATCACCTGCCACCCACTGAATCTGATTGCACAGGTTTCAGGATTACATCTGGTGTACCAGTGATGTCATATGTGTGAAATAGGGTCCAGGAAGCCGAAAATGCAGCCTCAGCTGGCTGTCTCAGGATAGGCTGATATTTTCTCAGGTAAGGCAGGTTTAAGGTTGTAAACCATATTGTGTCCCACAGGAGTCACCACTTGAATGAATTTTAGTAGTGTGTTCCTTCAGAAATGCATATCTAGCCCAAAGTACAGGTTCAGGGAGTGTGGGTGGCGAGGATGTCATAAAATGCCAGATCAGTCCAAACCACCTCTCAAAGTTGATCAATCTTGCTGAAATTTTCACAGGAAACTCAGTTTATACCAGAGAATGAATTTGTATTGGTCTGGTCTACTCGAAGGCCATATTAGGAATTTCATTTCCGGGGTGTGGGGGGCCCCCTGGCCTCCCCTCATTTGGGGAATGTCAGGTATATCACAATATTGCCAGTCTGAAGCCCCTATTTAATTTCATGGTTGTTTTAACAATAAAGGGGGATATTTTAGGCACATTTGGAGCATTACATGTCTGAACAGAAAATATATAACCCGAATAATGCTGTTAAAATGGTCCAAATTAGATGTAAATCAGCCCAAACCAGTACTAAATATTGTTCCATAACCATGAAACTTGGCCCAAAAATCACCTGCCACCCACTGAATCTGATTGCACAGGTTTCAGGATTACATCTGGTGTACCAGTGATGTCATATGTGTGAAATAGGGTCCAGGAAGCCGAAAATGCAGCCTCAGCTGGCTGTCTCAGGATAGGCTGATATTTTCTCAGGTAAGGCAGGTTTAAGGTTGTAAACCATATTGTGTCCCACAGGAGTCGCCACTTGAATGAATTTTAGTAGTGTGTTCCTTCAGAAATGCATATCTAGCCCAAAGTACAGGTTCAGGGAGTGTGGGTGGCGAGGATGTCATAAAATGCCAGATCAGTCCAAACCACCTCTCAAAGTTGATCAATCTTGCTGAAATTTTCACAGGAAACTCAGTTTATACCAGAGAATGAATTTGTATTGGTCTGGTCTACTCGAAGGCCATATTAGGAATTTCATTTCCGGGGTGTGGGGGGCCCCCTGGCCTCCCCTCATTTGGGGAATGTCAGGTATATCACAATATTGCCAGTCTGAAGCCCCTATTTAATTTCATGGTTGTTTTAACAATAAAGGGGGATATTTTAGGCACATTTGGAGCATTACATGTCTGAACAGAAAATATATAACCCGAATAATGCTGTTAAAATGGTCCAAATTAGATGTAAATCAGCCCAAACCAGTACTAAATATTGTTCCATAACCATGAAACTTGGCCCAAAAATCACCTGCCACCCACTGAATCTGATTGCACAGGTTTCAGGATTACATCTGGTGTACCAGTGATGTCATATGTGTGAAATAGGGTCCAGGAAGCCGAAAATGCAGCCTCAGCTGGCTGTCTCAGGATAGGCTGATATTTTCTCAGGTAAGGCAGGTTTAAGGTTGTAAACCATATTGTGTCCCACAGGAGTCGCCACTTGAATGAATTTTAGTAGTGTGTTCCTTCAGAAATGCATATATAGCCCAAAGTACAGGTTCAGGGAGTGTGGGTGGCGAGGATGTCATAAAATGCCAGATCAGTCCAAACCACCTCTCAGAGTTGATCAATCTTGCTGAAATTTTTACAGGAAACTCAGTTTATACCAGAGAATGAATTTGTATTGGTCTGGTCCACTCGAGGGCCATATTAGGAATTTCATTTCCGGGGTGTGGGGGGGCCCCCTGGCCTCCCCTCATTTGGGGAATGTCCGGTATATCACAATATTGCCAGTCTGAAGCCCCTATTTAATTTCATGGTTGTTTTAACAATAAAAGGGGATATTTTAGGCACATTTGGAGCATTACATGTCTGAACAGAAAATATATAACCCGAATAATGCTGTTAAAATGGTCCAAAATAGATGTAAATCAGTCCAAACCACTACTAAATATTGCTCTGTAACCATGAAACTTGGCCCAAAAATCACCTGCCACCCACTGAATCTGATTGCACAGGTTTCAGGATTACATCTGGTGTACCAGTGATGTCATATGTGTGAAATAGGGTCCAGGAAGCCGAAAATGCAGCCTCAGCTGGCTGTCTCAGGATAGGCTGATATTTTCTCAGGTAAGGCAGGTTTAAGGTTGTAAACCATATTGTGTCCCACAGGAGTCGCCACTTGAATGAATTTTAGTAGTGTGTTCCTTCAGAAATGCATATCTAGCCCAAAGTACAGGTTCAGGGAGTGTGGGTGGCGAGGATGTCATAAAATGCCAGATCAGTCCAAACCACCTCTCAAAGTTGATCAATCTTGCTGAAATTTTCACAGGAAACTCAGTTTATACCAGAGAATGAATTTGTATTGGTCTGGTCTACTCGAAGGCCATATTAGGAATTTCATTTCCGGGGTGTGGGGGGCCCCCTGGCCTCCCCTCATTTGGGGAATGTCAGGTATATCACAATATTGCCAGTCTGAAGCCCCTATTTAATTTCATGGTTGTTTTAACAATAAAGGGGGATATTTTAGGCACATTTGGAGCATTACATGTCTGAACAGAAAATATATAACCCGAATAATGCTGTTAAAATGGTCCAAATTAGATGTAAATCAGCCCAAACCAGTACTAAATATTGTTCCATAACCATGAAACTTGGCCCAAAAATCACCTGCCACCCACTGAATCTGATTGCACAGGTTTCAGGATTACATCTGGTGTACCAGTGATGTCATATGTGTGAAATAGGGTCCAGGAAGCCGAAAATGCAGCCTCAGCTGGCTGTCTCAGGATAGGCTGATATTTTCTCAGGTAAGGCAGGTTTAAGGTTGTAAACCATATTGTGTCCCACAGGAGTCGCCACTTGAATGAATTTTAGTAGTGTGTTCCTTCAGAAATGCATATCTAGCCCAAAGTACAGGTTCAGGGAGTGTGGGTGGCGAGGATGTCATAAAATGCCAGATCAGTCCAAACCACCTCTCAGAGTTGATCAATCTTGCTGAAATTTTCACAGGAAACTCAGTTTATACCAGAGAATGAATTTGTATTGGTCTGGTCCACTCGAGGGCCATATTAGGAATTTTATTTCCGGGGTGTGGGGGGGCCCCCTGGCCTCCCCTCATTTGGGGAATGTCCGGTATATCACAATATTGCCAGTCTGAAGCCCCTATTTAATTTCATGGTTGTTTTAACAATAAAAGGGGATATTTTAGGCACATTTGGAGCATTACATGTCTGAACAGAAAATATATAACCCGAATAATGCTGTTAAAATGGTCCAAAATAGATGTAAATCAGTCCAAACCAGTACTAAATATTGCTCTGTAACCATGAAACTTGGCCCAAAAATCACCTGCCACCCACTGAATCTGATTGCACAGGTTTCAGGATTACATCTGGTGTACCAGTGATGTCATATGTGTGAAATAGGGTCCAGGAAGCCGAAAATGCAGCCTCAGCTGGCTGTCTCAGGATAGGCTGATATTTTCTCAGGTAAGGCAGGTTTAAGGTTGTAAACCATATTGTGTCCCACAGGAGTCGCCACTTGAATGAATTTTAGTAGTGTGTTCCTTCAGAAATGCATATCTAGCCCAAAGTACAGGTTCAGGGAGTGTGGGTGGCGAGGATGTCATAAAATGCCAGATCAGTCCAAACCACCTCTCAAAGTTGATCAATCTTGCTGAAATTTTCACAGGAAACTCAGTTTATACCAGAGAATGAATTTGTATTGGTCTGGTCTACTCGAAGGCCATATTAGGAATTTCATTTCCGGGGTGTGGGGGGCCCCCTGGCCTCCCCTCATTTGGGGAATGTCAGGTATATCACAATATTGCCAGTCTGAAGCCCCTATTTAATTTCATGGTTGTTTTAACAATAAAGGGGGATATTTTAGGCACATTTGGAGCATTACATGTCTGAACAGAAAATATATAACCCGAATAATGCTGTTAAAATGGTCCAAATTAGATGTAAATCAGCCCAAACCAGTACTAAATATTGTTCCATAACCATGAAACTTGGCCCAAAAATCACCTGCCACCCACTGAATCTGATTGCACAGGTTTCAGGATTACATCTGGTGTACCAGTGATGTCATATGTGTGAAATAGGGTCCAGGAAGCCGAAAATGCAGCCTCAGCTGGCTGTCTCAGGATAGGCTGATATTTTCTCAGGTAAGGCAGGTTTAAGGTTGTAAACCATATTGTGTCCCACAGGAGTCGCCACTTGAATGAATTTTAGTAGTGTGTTCCTTCAGAAATGCATATATAGCCCAAAGTACAGGTTCAGGGAGTGTGGGTGGCGAGGATGTCATAAAATGCCAGATCAGTCCAAACCACCTCTCAGAGTTGATCAATCTTGCTGAAATTTTCACAGGAAACTCAGTTTATACCAGAGAATGAATTTGTATTGGTCTGGTCCACTCGAGGGCCATATTAGGAATTTCATTTCCGGGGTGTGGGGGGGCCCCCTGGCCTCCCCTCATTTGGGGAATGTCCGGTATATCACAATATTGCCAGTCTGAAGCCCCTATTTAATTTCATGGTTGTTTTAACAATAAAAGGGGATATTTTAGGCACATTTGGAGCATTACATGTCTGAACAGAAAATATATAACCCGAATAATGCTGTTAAAATGGTCCAAAATAGATGTAAATCAGTCCAAACCACTACTAAATATTGCTCTGTAACCATGAAACTTGGCCCAAAAATCACCTGCCACCCACTGAATCTGATTGCACAGGTTTCAGGATTACATCTGGTGTACCAGTGATGTCATATGTGTGAAATAGGGTCCAGGAAGCCGAAAATGCAGCCTCAGCTGGCTGTCTCAGGATAGGCTGATATTTTCTCAGGTAAGGCAGGTTTAAGGTTGTAAACCATATTGTGTCCCACAGGAGTCGCCACTTGAATGAATTTTAGTAGTGTGTTCCTTCAGAAATGCATATCTAGCCCAAAGTACAGGTTCAGGGAGTGTGGGTGGCGAGGATGTCATAAAATGCCAGATCAGTCCAAACCACCTCTCAAAGTTGATCAATCTTGCTGAAATTTTCACAGGAAACTCAGTTTATACCAGAGAATGAATTTGTATTGGTCTGGTCTACTCGAAGGCCATATTAGGAATTTCATTTCCGGGGTGTGGGGGGCCCCCTGGCCTCCCCTCATTTGGGGAATGTCAGGTATATCACAATATTGCCAGTCTGAAGCCCCTATTTAATTTCATGGTTGTTTTAACAATAAAGGGGGATATTTTAGGCACATTTGGAGCATTACATGTCTGAACAGAAAATATATAACCCGAATAATGCTGTTAAAATGGTCCAAATTAGATGTAAATCAGCCCAAACCAGTACTAAATATTGTTCCATAACCATGAAACTTGGCCCAAAAATCACCTGCCACCCACTGAATCTGATTGCACAGGTTTCAGGATTACATCTGGTGTACCAGTGATGTCATATGTGTGAAATAGGGTCCAGGAAGCCGAAAATGCAGCCTCAGCTGGCTGTCTCAGGATAGGCTGATATTTTCTCAGGTAAGGCAGGTTTAAGGTTGTAAACCATATTGTGTCCCACAGGAGTCGCCACTTGAATGAATTTTAGTAGTGTGTTCCTTCAGAAATGCATATCTAGCCCAAAGTACAGGTTCAGGGAGTGTGGGTGGCGAGGATGTCATAAAATGCCAGATCAGTCCAAACCACCTCTCAGAGTTGATCAATCTTGCTGAAATTTTCACAGGAAACTCAGTTTATACCAGAGAATGAATTTGTATTGGTCTGGTCCACTCGAGGGCCATATTAGGAATTTTATTTCCGGGGTGTGGGGGGGCCCCCTGGCCTCCCCTCATTTGGGGAATGTCCGGTATATCACAATATTGCCAGTCTGAAGCCCCTATTTAATTTCATGGTTGTTTTAACAATAAAAGGGGATATTTTAGGCACATTTGGAGCATTACATGTCTGAACAGAAAATATATAACCCGAATAATGCTGTTAAAATGGTCCAAAATAGATGTAAATCAGTCCAAACCAGTACTAAATATTGCTCTGTAACCATGAAACTTGGCCCAAAAATCACCTGCCACCCACTGAATCTGATTGCACAGGTTTCAGGATTACATCTGGTGTACCAGTGATGTCATATGTGTGAAATAGGGTCCAGGAAGCCGAAAATGCAGCCTCAGCTGGCTGTCTCAGGATAGGCTGATATTTTCTCAGGTAAGGCAGGTTTAAGGTTGTAAACCATATTGTGTCCCACAGGAGTCGCCACTTGAATGAATTTTAGTAGTGTGTTCCTTCAGAAATGCATATCTAGCCCAAAGTACAGGTTCAGGGAGTGTGGGTGGCGAGGATGTCATAAAATGCCAGATCAGTCCAAACCACCTCTCAAAGTTGATCAATCTTGCTGAAATTTTCACAGGAAACTCAGTTTATACCAGAGAATGAATTTGTATTGGTCTGGTCTACTCGAAGGCCATATTAGGAATTTCATTTCCGGGGTGTGGGGGGCCCCCTGGCCTCCCCTCATTTGGGGAATGTCAGGTATATCACAATATTGCCAGTCTGAAGCCCCTATTTAATTTCATGGTTGTTTTAACAATAAAGGGGGATATTTTAGGCACATTTGGAGCATTACATGTCTGAACAGAAAATATATAACCCGAATAATGCTGTTAAAATGGTCCAAATTAGATGTAAATCAGCCCAAACCAGTACTAAATATTGTTCCATAACCATGAAACTTGGCCCAAAAATCACCTGCCACCCACTGAATCTGATTGCACAGGTTTCAGGATTACATCTGGTGTACCAGTGATGTCATATGTGTGAAATAGGGTCCAGGAAGCCGAAAATGCAGCCTCAGCTGGCTGTCTCAGGATAGGCTGATATTTTCTCAGGTAAGGCAGGTTTAAGGTTGTAAACCATATTGTGTCCCACAGGAGTCGCCACTTGAATGAATTTTAGTAGTGTGTTCCTTCAGAAATGCATATCTAGCCCAAAGTACAGGTTCAGGGAGTGTGGGTGGCGAGGATGTCATAAAATGCCAGATCAGTCCAAACCACCTCTCAGAGTTGATCAATCTTGCTGAAATTTTCACAGGAAACTCAGTTTATACCAGAGAATGAATTTGTATTGGTCTGGTCCACTCGAGGGCCATATTAGGAATTTTATTTCCGGGGTGTGGGGGGGCCCCCTGGCCTCCCCTCATTTGGGGAATGTCCGGTATATCACAATATTGCCAGTCTGAAGCCCCTATTTAATTTCATGGTTGTTTTAACAATAAAAGGGGATATTTTAGGCACATTTGGAGCATTACATGTCTGAACAGAAAATATATAACCCGAATAATGCTGTTAAAATGGTCCAAAATAGATGTAAATCAGTCCAAACCAGTACTAAATATTGCTCTGTAACCATGAAACTTGGCCCAAAAATCACCTGCCACCCACTGAATCTGATTGCACAGGTTTCAGGATTACATCTGGTGTACCAGTGATGTCATATGTGTGAAATAGGGTCCAGGAAGCCGAAAATGCAGCCTCAGCTGGCTGTCTCAGGATAGGCTGATATTTTCTCAGGTAAGGCAGGTTTAAGGTTGTAAACCATATTGTGTCCCACAGGAGTCGCCACTTGAATGAATTTTAGTAGTGTGTTCCTTCAGAAATGCATATCTAGCCCAAAGTACAGGTTCAGGGAGTGTGGGTGGCGAGGATGTCATAAAATGCCAGATCAGTCCAAACCACCTCTCAAAGTTGATCAATCTTGCTGAAATTTTCACAGGAAACTCAGTTTATACCAGAGAATGAATTTGTATTGGTCTGGTCTACTCGAAGGCCATATTAGGAATTTCATTTCCGGGGTGTGGGGGGCCCCCTGGCCTCCCCTCATTTGGGGAATGTCAGGTATATCACAATATTGCCAGTCTGAAGCCCCTATTTAATTTCATGGTTGTTTTAACAATAAAGGGGGATATTTTAGGCACATTTGGAGCATTACATGTCTGAACAGAAAATATATAACCCGAATAATGCTGTTAAAATGGTCCAAATTAGATGTAAATCAGCCCAAACCAGTACTAAATATTGTTCCATAACCATGAAACTTGGCCCAAAAATCACCTGCCACCCACTGAATCTGATTGCACAGGTTTCAGGATTACATCTGGTGTACCAGTGATGTCATATGTGTGAAATAGGGTCCAGGAAGCCGAAAATGCAGCCTCAGCTGGCTGTCTCAGGATAGGCTGATATTTTCTCAGGTAAGGCAGGTTTAAGGTTGTAAACCATATTGTGTCCCACAGGAGTCGCCACTTGAATGAATTTTAGTAGTGTGTTCCTTCAGAAATGCATATCTAGCCCAAAGTACAGGTTCAGGGAGTGTGGGTGGCGAGGATGTCATAAAATGCCAGATCAGTCCAAACCACCTCTCAGAGTTGATCAATCTTGCTGAAATTTTCACAGGAAACTCAGTTTATACCAGAGAATGAATTTGTATTGGTCTGGTCCACTCGAGGGCCATATTAGGAATTTCATTTCCGGGGTGTGGGGGGGCCCCCTGGCCTCCCCTCATTTGGGGAATGTCCGGTATATCACAATATTGCCAGTCTGAAGCCCCTATTTAATTTCATGGTTGTTTTAACAATAAAAGGGGATATTTTAGGCACATTTGGAGCATTACATGTCTGAACAGAAAATATATAACCCGAATAATGCTGTTAAAATGGTCCAAAATAGATGTAAATCAGTCCAAACCAGTACTAAATATTGCTCTGTAACCATGAAACTTGGCCCAAAAATCACCTGCCACCCACTGAATCTGATTGCACAGGTTTCAGGATTACATCTGGTGTACCAGTGATGTCATATGTGTGAAATAGGGTCCAGGAAGCCGAAAATGCAGCCTCAGCTGGCTGTCTCAGGATAGGCTGATATTTTCTCAGGTAAGGCAGGTTTAAGGTTGTAAACCATATTGTGTCCCACAGGAGTCGCCACTTGAATGAATTTTAGTAGTGTGTTCCTTCAGAAATGCATATCTAGCCCAAAGTACAGGTTCAGGGAGTGTGGGTGGCGAGGATGTCATAAAATGCCAGATCAGTCCAAACCACCTCTCAAAGTTGATCAATCTTGCTGAAATTTTCACAGGAAACTCAGTTTATACCAGAGAATGAATTTGTATTGGTCTGGTCTACTCGAAGGCCATATTAGGAATTTCATTTCCGGGGTGTGGGGGGCCCCCTGGCCTCCCCTCATTTGGGGAATGTCAGGTATATCACAATATTGCCAGTCTGAAGCCCCTATTTAATTTCATGGTTGTTTTAACAATAAAGGGGGATATTTTAGGCACATTTGGAGCATTACATGTCTGAACAGAAAATATATAACCCGAATAATGCTGTTAAAATGGTCCAAATTAGATGTAAATCAGCCCAAACCAGTACTAAATATTGTTCCATAACCATGAAACTTGGCCCAAAAATCACCTGCCACCCACTGAATCTGATTGCACAGGTTTCAGGATTACATCTGGTGTACCAGTGATGTCATATGTGTGAAATAGGGTCCAGGAAGCCGAAAATGCAGCCTCAGCTGGCTGTCTCAGGATAGGCTGATATTTTCTCAGGTAAGGCAGGTTTAAGGTTGTAAACCATATTGTGTCCCACAGGAGTCGCCACTTGAATGAATTTTAGTAGTGTGTTCCTTCAGAAATGCATATATAGCCCAAAGTACAGGTTCAGGGAGTGTGGGTGGCGAGGATGTCATAAAATGCCAGATCAGTCCAAACCACCTCTCAGAGTTGATCAATCTTGCTGAAATTTTCACAGGAAACTCAGTTTATACCAGAGAATGAATTTGTATTGGTCTGGTCCACTCGAGGGCCATATTAGGAATTTCATTTCCGGGGTGTGGGGGGGCCCCCTGGCCTCCCCTCATTTGGGGAATGTCCGGTATATCACAATATTGCCAGTCTGAAGCCCCTATTTAATTTCATGGTTGTTTTAACAATAAAAGGGGATATTTTAGGCACATTTGGAGCATTACATGTCTGAACAGAAAATATATAACCCGAATAATGCTGTTAAAATGGTCCAAAATAGATGTAAATCAGTCCAAACCAGTACTAAATATTGCTCTGTAACCATGAAACTTGGCCCAAAAATCACCTGCCACCCACTGAATCTGATTGCACAGGTTTCAGGATTACATCTGGTGTACCAGTGATGTCATATGTGTGAAATAGGGTCCAGGAAGCCGAAAATGCAGCCTCAGCTGGCTGTCTCAGGATAGGCTGATATTTTCTCAGGTAAGGCAGGTTTAAGGTTGTAAACCATATTGTGTCCCACAGGAGTCGCCACTTGAATGAATTTTAGTAGTGTGTTCCTTCAGAAATGCATATCTAGCCCAAAGTACAGGTTCAGGGAGTGTGGGTGGCGAGGATGTCATAAAATGCCAGATCAGTCCAAACCACCTCTCAAAGTTGATCAATCTTGCTGAAATTTTCACAGGAAACTCAGTTTATACCAGAGAATGAATTTGTATTGGTCTGGTCTACTCGAAGGCCATATTAGGAATTTCATTTCCGGGGTGTGGGGGGCCCCCTGGCCTCCCCTCATTTGGGGAATGTCAGGTATATCACAATATTGCCAGTCTGAAGCCCCTATTTAATTTCATGGTTGTTTTAACAATAAAGGGGGATATTTTAGGCACATTTGGAGCATTACATGTCTGAACAGAAAATATATAACCCGAATAATGCTGTTAAAATGGTCCAAATTAGATGTAAATCAGCCCAAACCAGTACTAAATATTGTTCCATAACCATGAAACTTGGCCCAAAAATCACCTGCCACCCACTGAATCTGATTGCACAGGTTTCAGGATTACATCTGGTGTACCAGTGATGTCATATGTGTGAAATAGGGTCCAGGAAGCCGAAAATGCAGCCTCAGCTGGCTGTCTCAGGATAGGCTGATATTTTCTCAGGTAAGGCAGGTTTAAGGTTGTAAACCATATTGTGTCCCACAGGAGTCGCCACTTGAATGAATTTTAGTAGTGTGTTCCTTCAGAAATGCATATCTAGCCCAAAGTACAGGTTCAGGGAGTGTGGGTGGCGAGGATGTCATAAAATGCCAGATCAGTCCAAACCACCTCTCAGAGTTGATCAATCTTGCTGAAATTTTCACAGGAAACTCAGTTTATACCAGAGAATGAATTTGTATTGGTCTGGTCTACTCGAAGGCCATATTAGGAATTTCATTTCCGGGGTGTGGGGGGCCCCCTGGCCTCCCCTCATTTGGGGAATGTCAGGTATATCACAATATTGCCAGTCTGAAGCCCCTATTTAATTTCATGGTTGTTTTAACAATAAAGGGGGATATTTTAGGCACATTTGGAGCATTACATGTCTGAACAGAAAATATATAACCCGAATAATGCTGTTAAAATGGTCCAAATTAGATGTAAATCAGCCCAAACCAGTACTAAATATTGTTCCATAACCATGAAACTTGGCCCAAAAATCACCTGCCACCCACTGAATCTGATTGCACAGGTTTCAGGATTACATCTGGTGTACCAGTGATGTCATATGTGTGAAATAGGGTCCAGGAAGCCGAAAATGCAGCCTCAGCTGGCTGTCTCAGGATAGGCTGATATTTTCTCAGGTAAGGCAGGTTTAAGGTTGTAAACCATATTGTGTCCCACAGGAGTCGCCACTTGAATGAATTTTAGTAGTGTGTACCTTCAGAAATGCATATATAGCCCAAAGTACAGGTTCAGGGAGTGTGGGTGGCGAGGATGTCATAAAATGCCAGATCAGTCCAAACCACCTCTCAGAGTTGATCAATCTTGCTGAAATTTTCACAGGAAACTCAGTTTATACCAGAGAATGAATTTGTATTGGTCTGGTCCACTCGAGGGCCATATTAGGAATTTCATTTCCGGGGTGTGGGGGGGCCCCCTGGCCTCCCCTCATTTGGGGAATGTCCGGTATATCACAATATTGCCAGTCTGAAGCCCCTATTTAATTTCATGGTTGTTTTAACAATAAAAGGGGATATTTTAGGCACATTTGGAGCATTACATGTCTGAACAGAAAATATATAACCCGAATAATGCTGTTAAAATGGTCCAAAATAGATGTAAATCAGTCCAAACCAGTACTAAATATTGCTCTGTAACCATGAAACTTGGCCCAAAAATCACCTGCCACCCACTGAATCTGATTGCACAGGTTTCAGGATTACATCTGGTGTACCAGTGATGTCATATGTGTGAAATAGGGTCCAGGAAGCCGAAAATGCAGCCTCAGCTGGCTGTCTCAGGATAGGCTGATATTTTCTCAGGTAAGGCAGGTTTAAGGTTGTAAACCATATTGTGTCCCACAGGAGTCGCCACTTGAATGAATTTTAGTAGTGTGTTCCTTCAGAAATGCATATCTAGCCCAAAGTACAGGTTCAGGGAGTGTGGGTGGCGAGGATGTCATAAAATGCCAGATCAGTCCAAACCACCTCTCAAAGTTGATCAATCTTGCTGAAATTTTCACAGGAAACTCAGTTTATACCAGAGAATGAATTTGTATTGGTCTGGTCTACTCGAAGGCCATATTAGGAATTTCATTTCCGGGGTGTGGGGGGCCCCCTGGCCTCCCCTCATTTGGGGAATGTCAGGTATATCACAATATTGCCAGTCTGAAGCCCCTATTTAATTTCATGGTTGTTTTAACAATAAAGGGGGATATTTTAGGCACATTTGGAGCATTACATGTCTGAACAGAAAATATATAACCCGAATAATGCTGTTAAAATGGTCCAAATTAGATGTAAATCAGCCCAAACCAGTACTAAATATTGTTCCATAACCATGAAACTTGGCCCAAAAATCACCTGCCACCCACTGAATCTGATTGCACAGGTTTCAGGATTACATCTGGTGTACCAGTGATGTCATATGTGTGAAATAGGGTCCAGGAAGCCGAAAATGCAGCCTCAGCTGGCTGTCTCAGGATAGGCTGATATTTTCTCAGGTAAGGCAGGTTTAAGGTTGTAAACCATATTGTGTCCCACAGGAGTCGCCACTTGAATGAATTTTAGTAGTGTGTTCCTTCAGAAATGCATATCTAGCCCAAAGTACAGGTTCAGGGAGTGTGGGTGGCGAGGATGTCATAAAATGCCAGATCAGTCCAAACCACCTCTCAGAGTTGATCAATCTTGCTGAAATTTTCACAGGAAACTCAGTTTATACCAGAGAATGAATTTGTATTGGTCTGGTCCACTCGAGGGCCATATTAGGAATTTTATTTCCGGGGTGTGGGGGGGCCCCCTGGCCTCCCCTCATTTGGGGAATGTCCGGTATATCACAATATTGCCAGTCTGAAGCCCCTATTTAATTTCATGGTTGTTTTAACAATAAAAGGGGATATTTTAGGCACATTTGGAGCATTACATGTCTGAACAGAAAATATATAACCCGAATAATGCTGTTAAAATGGTCCAAAATAGATGTAAATCAGTCCAAACCAGTACTAAATATTGCTCTGTAACCATGAAACTTGGCCCAAAAATCACCTGCCACCCACTGAATCTGATTGCACAGGTTTCAGGATTACATCTGGTGTACCAGTGATGTCATATGTGTGAAATAGGGTCCAGGAAGCCGAAAATGCAGCCTCAGCTGGCTGTCTCAGGATAGGCTGATATTTTCTCAGGTAAGGCAGGTTTAAGGTTGTAAACCATATTGTGTCCCACAGGAGTCGCCACTTGAATGAATTTTAGTAGTGTGTTCCTTCAGAAATGCATATCTAGCCCAAAGTACAGGTTCAGGGAGTGTGGGTGGCGAGGATGTCATAAAATGCCAGATCAGTCCAAACCACCTCTCAAAGTTGATCAATCTTGCTGAAATTTTCACAGGAAACTCAGTTTATACCAGAGAATGAATTTGTATTGGTCTGGTCTACTCGAAGGCCATATTAGGAATTTCATTTCCGGGGTGTGGGGGGCCCCCTGGCCTCCCCTCATTTGGGGAATGTCAGGTATATCACAATATTGCCAGTCTGAAGCCCCTATTTAATTTCATGGTTGTTTTAACAATAAAGGGGGATATTTTAGGCACATTTGGAGCATTACATGTCTGAACAGAAAATATATAACCCGAATAATGCTGTTAAAATGGTCCAAATTAGATGTAAATCAGCCCAAACCAGTACTAAATATTGTTCCATAACCATGAAACTTGGCCCAAAAATCACCTGCCACCCACTGAATCTGATTGCACAGGTTTCAGGATTACATCTGGTGTACCAGTGATGTCATATGTGTGAAATAGGGTCCAGGAAGCCGAAAATGCAGCCTCAGCTGGCTGTCTCAGGATAGGCTGATATTTTCTCAGGTAAGGCAGGTTTAAGGTTGTAAACCATATTGTGTCCCACAGGAGTCGCCACTTGAATGAATTTTAGTAGTGTGTTCCTTCAGAAATGCATATCTAGCCCAAAGTACAGGTTCAGGGAGTGTGGGTGGCGAGGATGTCATAAAATGCCAGATCAGTCCAAACCACCTCTCAGAGTTGATCAATCTTGCTGAAATTTTCACAGGAAACTCAGTTTATACCAGAGAATGAATTTGTATTGGTCTGGTCCACTCGAGGGCCATATTAGGAATTTTATTTCCGGGGTGTGGGGGGGCCCCCTGGCCTCCCCTCATTTGGGGAATGTCCGGTATATCACAATATTGCCAGTCTGAAGCCCCTATTTAATTTCATGGTTGTTTTAACAATAAAAGGGGATATTTTAGGCACATTTGGAGCATTACATGTCTGAACAGAAAATATATAACCCGAATAATGCTGTTAAAATGGTCCAAAATAGATGTAAATCAGTCCAAACCAGTACTAAATATTGCTCTGTAACCATGAAACTTGGCCCAAAAATCACCTGCCACCCACTGAATCTGATTGCACAGGTTTCAGGATTACATCTGGTGTACCAGTGATGTCATATGTGTGAAATAGGGTCCAGGAAGCCGAAAATGCAGCCTCAGCTGGCTGTCTCAGGATAGGCTGATATTTTCTCAGGTAAGGCAGGTTTAAGGTTGTAAACCATATTGTGTCCCACAGGAGTCGCCACTTGAATGAATTTTAGTAGTGTGTTCCTTCAGAAATGCATATCTAGCCCAAAGTACAGGTTCAGGGAGTGTGGGTGGCGAGGATGTCATAAAATGCCAGATCAGTCCAAACCACCTCTCAAAGTTGATCAATCTTGCTGAAATTTTCACAGGAAACTCAGTTTATACCAGAGAATGAATTTGTATTGGTCTGGTCTACTCGAAGGCCATATTAGGAATTTCATTTCCGGGGTGTGGGGGGCCCCCTGGCCTCCCCTCATTTGGGGAATGTCAGGTATATCACAATATTGCCAGTCTGAAGCCCCTATTTAATTTCATGGTTGTTTTAACAATAAAGGGGGATATTTTAGGCACATTTGGAGCATTACATGTCTGAACAGAAAATATATAACCCGAATAATGCTGTTAAAATGGTCCAAATTAGATGTAAATCAGCCCAAACCAGTACTAAATATTGTTCCATAACCATGAAACTTGGCCCAAAAATCACCTGCCACCCACTGAATCTGATTGCACAGGTTTCAGGATTACATCTGGTGTACCAGTGATGTCATATGTGTGAAATAGGGTCCAGGAAGCCGAAAATGCAGCCTCAGCTGGCTGTCTCAGGATAGGCTGATATTTTCTCAGGTAAGGCAGGTTTAAGGTTGTAAACCATATTGTGTCCCACAGGAGTCGCCACTTGAATGAATTTTAGTAGTGTGTTCCTTCAGAAATGCATATCTAGCCCAAAGTACAGGTTCAGGGAGTGTGGGTGGCGAGGATGTCATAAAATGCCAGATCAGTCCAAACCACCTCTCAGAGTTGATCAATCTTGCTGAAATTTTCACAGGAAACTCAGTTTATACCAGAGAATGAATTTGTATTGGTCTGGTCCACTCGAGGGCCATATTAGGAATTTCATTTCCGGGGTGTGGGGGGGCCCCCTGGCCTCCCCTCATTTGGGGAATGTCCGGTATATCACAATATTGCCAGTCTGAAGCCCCTATTTAATTTCATGGTTGTTTTAACAATAAAAGGGGATATTTTAGGCACATTTGGAGCATTACATGTCTGAACAGAAAATATATAACCCGAATAATGCTGTTAAAATGGTCCAAAATAGATGTAAATCAGTCCAAACCAGTACTAAATATTGCTCTGTAACCATGAAACTTGGCCCAAAAATCACCTGCCACCCACTGAATCTGATTGCACAGGTTTCAGGATTACATCTGGTGTACCAGTGATGTCATATGTGTGAAATAGGGTCCAGGAAGCCGAAAATGCAGCCTCAGCTGGCTGTCTCAGGATAGGCTGATATTTTCTCAGGTAAGGCAGGTTTAAGGTTGTAAACCATATTGTGTCCCACAGGAGTCGCCACTTGAATGAATTTTAGTAGTGTGTTCCTTCAGAAATGCATATCTAGCCCAAAGTACAGGTTCAGGGAGTGTGGGTGGCGAGGATGTCATAAAATGCCAGATCAGTCCAAACCACCTCTCAAAGTTGATCAATCTTGCTGAAATTTTCACAGGAAACTCAGTTTATACCAGAGAATGAATTTGTATTGGTCTGGTCTACTCGAAGGCCATATTAGGAATTTCATTTCCGGGGTGTGGGGGGCCCCCTGGCCTCCCCTCATTTGGGGAATGTCAGGTATATCACAATATTGCCAGTCTGAAGCCCCTATTTAATTTCATGGTTGTTTTAACAATAAAGGGGGATATTTTAGGCACATTTGGAGCATTACATGTCTGAACAGAAATTATATAACCCGAATAATTCTTTTAAAATGGTCCAAATTAGATGTAAATCAGCCCAAACCAGTACTAAATATTGTTCCATAACCATGAAACTTGGCCCAAAAATCACCTGCCACCCACTGAATCTGATTGCACAGGTTTCAGGATTACATCTGGTGTACCAGTGATGTCATATGTGTGAAATAGGGTCCAGGAAGCCGAAAATGCAGCCTCAGCTGGCTGTCTCAGGATAGGCTGATATTTTCTCAGGTAAGGCAGGTTTAAGGTTGTAAACCATATTGTGTCCCACAGGAGTCGCCACTTGAATGAATTTTAGTAGTGTGTTCCTTCAGAAATGCATATCTAGCCCAAAGTACAGGTTCAGGGAGTGTGGGTGGCGAGGATGTCATAAAATGCCAGATCAGTCCAAACCACCTCTCAAAGTTGATCAATCTTGCTGAAATTTTCACAGGAAACTCAGTTTATACCAGAGAATGAATTTGTATTGGTCTGGTCTACTCGAAGGCCATATTAGGAATTTCATTTCCGGGGTGTGGGGGGCCCCCTGGCCTCCCCTCATTTGGGGAATGTCAGGTATATCACAATATTGCCAGTCTGAAGCCCCTATTTAATTTCATGGTTGTTTTAACAATAAAGGGGGATATTTTAGGCACATTTGGAGCATTACATGTCTGAACAGAAAATATATAACCCGAATAATGCTGTTAAAATGGTCCAAATTAGATGTAAATCAGCCCAAACCAGTACTAAATATTGTTCCATAACCATGAAACTTGGCCCAAAAATCACCTGCCACCCACTGAATCTGATTGCACAGGTTTCAGGATTACATCTGGTGTACCAGTGATGTCATATGTGTGAAATAGGGTCCAGGAAGCCGAAAATGCAGCCTCAGCTGGCTGTCTCAGGATAGGCTGATATTTTCTCAGGTAAGGCAGGTTTAAGGTTGTAAACCATATTGTGTCCCACAGGAGTCGCCACTTGAATGAATTTTAGTAGTGTGTTCCTTCAGAAATGCATATATAGCCCAAAGTACAGGTTCAGGGAGTGTGGGTGGCGAGGATGTCATAAAATGCCAGATCAGTCCAAACCACCTCTCAGAGTTGATCAATCTTGCTGAAATTTTCACAGGAAACTCAGTTTATACCAGAGAATGAATTTGTATTGGTCTGGTCCACTCGAGGGCCATATTAGGAATTTCATTTCCGGGGCGTGGGGGGGCCCCCTGGCCTCCCCTCATTTGGGGAATGTCCGGTATATCACAATATTGCCAGTCTGAAGCCCCTATTTAATTTCATGGTTGTTTTAACAATAAAAGGGGATATTTTAGGCACATTTGGAGCATTACATGTCTGAACAGAAAATATATAACCCGAATAATGCTGTTAAAATGGTCCAAAATAGATGTAAATCAGTCCAAACCAGTACTAAATATTGCTCTGTAACCATGAAACTTGGCCCAAAAATCACCTGCCACCCACTGAATCTGATTGCACAGGTTTCAGGATTACATCTGGTGTACCAGTGATGTCATATGTGTGAAATAGGGTCCAGGAAGCCGAAAATGCAGCCTCAGCTGGCTGTCTCAGGATAGGCTGATATTTTCTCAGGTAAGGCAGGTTTAAGGTTGTAAACCATATTGTGTCCCACAGGAGTCGCCACTTGAATGAATTTTAGTAGTGTGTTCCTTCAGAAATGCATATCTAGCCCAAAGTACAGGTTCAGGGAGTGTGGGTGGCGAGGATGTCATAAAATGCCAGATCAGTCCAAACCACCTCTCAAAGTTGATCAATCTTGCTGAAATTTTCACAGGAAACTCAGTTTATACCAGAGAATGAATTTGTATTGGTCTGGTCTACTCGAAGGCCATATTAGGAATTTCATTTCCGGGGTGTGGGGGGCCCCCTGGCCTCCCCTCATTTGGGGAATGTCAGGTATATCACAATATTGCCAGTCTGAAGCCCCTATTTAATTTCATGGTTGTTTTAACAATAAAGGGGGATATTTTAGGCACATTTGGAGCATTACATGTCTGAACAGAAAATATATAACCCGAATAATGCTGTTAAAATGGTCCAAATTAGATGTAAATCAGCCCAAACCAGTACTAAATATTGTTCCATAACCATGAAACTTGGCCCAAAAATCACCTGCCACCCACTGAATCTGATTGCACAGGTTTCAGGATTACATCTGGTGTACCAGTGATGTCATATGTGTGAAATAGGGTCCAGGAAGCCGAAAATGCAGCCTCAGCTGGCTGTCTCAGGATAGGCTGATATTTTCTCAGGTAAGGCAGGTTTAAGGTTGTAAACCATATTGTGTCCCACAGGAGTCGCCACTTGAATGAATTTTAGTAGTGTGTTCCTTCAGAAATGCATATCTAGCCCAAAGTACAGGTTCAGGGAGTGTGGGTGGCGAGGATGTCATAAAATGCCAGATCAGTCCAAACCACCTCTCAGAGTTGATCAATCTTGCTGAAATTTTCACAGGAAACTCAGTTTATACCAGAGAATGAATTTGTATTGGTCTGGTCCACTCGAGGGCCATATTAGGAATTTCATTTCCGGGGTGTGGGGGGGCCCCCTGGCCTCCCCTCATTTGGGGAATGTCCGGTATATCACAATATTGCCAGTCTGAAGCCCCTATTTAATTTCATGGTTGTTTTAACAATAAAAGGGGATATTTTAGGCACATTTGGAGCATTACATGTCTGAACAGAAAATATATAACCCGAATAATGCTGTTAAAATGGTCCAAAATAGATGTAAATCAGTCCAAACCAGTACTAAATATTGCTCTGTAACCATGAAACTTGGCCCAAAAATCACCTGCCACCCACTGAATCTGATTGCACAGGTTTCAGGATTACATCTGGTGTACCAGTGATGTCATATGTGTGAAATAGGGTCCAGGAAGCCGAAAATGCAGCCTCAGCTGGCTGTCTCAGGATAGGCTGATATTTTCTCAGGTAAGGCAGGTTTAAGGTTGTAAACCATATTGTGTCCCACAGGAGTCGCCACTTGAATGAATTTTAGTAGTGTGTTCCTTCAGAAATGCATATCTAGCCCAAAGTACAGGTTCAGGGAGTGTGGGTGGCGAGGATGTCATAAAATGCCAGATCAGTCCAAACCACCTCTCAAAGTTGATCAATCTTGCTGAAATTTTCACAGGAAACTCAGTTTATACCAGAGAATGAATTTGTATTGGTCTGGTCTACTCGAAGGCCATATTAGGAATTTCATTTCCGGGGTGTGGGGGGCCCCCTGGCCTCCCCTCATTTGGGGAATGTCAGGTATATCACAATATTGCCAGTCTGAAGCCCCTATTTAATTTCATGGTTGTTTTAACAATAAAGGGGGATATTTTAGGCACATTTGGAGCATTACATGTCTGAACAGAAAATATATAACCCGAATAATGCTGTTAAAATGGTCCAAATTAGATGTAAATCAGCCCAAACCAGTACTAAATATTGTTCCATAACCATGAAACTTGGCCCAAAAATCACCTGCCACCCACTGAATCTGATTGCACAGGTTTCAGGATTACATCTGGTGTACCAGTGATGTCATATGTGTGAAATAGGGTCCAGGAAGCCGAAAATGCAGCCTCAGCTGGCTGTCTCAGGATAGGCTGATATTTTCTCAGGTAAGGCAGGTTTAAGGTTGTAAACCATATTGTGTCCCACAGGAGTCGCCACTTGAATGAATTTTAGTAGTGTGTTCCTTCAGAAATGCATATCTAGCCCAAAGTACAGGTTCAGGGAGTGTGGGTGGCGAGGATGTCATAAAATGCCAGATCAGTCCAAACCACCTCTCAGAGTTGATCAATCTTGCTGAAATTTTCACAGGAAACTCAGTTTATACCAGAGAATGAATTTGTATTGGTCTGGTCCACTCGAGGGCCATATTAGGAATTTCATTTCCGGGGTGTGGGGGGGCCCCCTGGCCTCCCCTCATTTGGGGAATGTCCGGTATATCACAATATTGCCAGTCTGAAGCCCCTATTTAATTTCATGGTTGTTTTAACAATAAAAGGGGATATTTTAGGCACATTTGGAGCATTACATGTCTGAACAGAAAATATATAACCCGAATAATGCTGTTAAAATGGTCCAAAATAGATGTAAATCAGTCCAAACCAGTACTAAATATTGCTCTGTAACCATGAAACTTGGCCCAAAAATCACCTGCCACCCACTGAATCTGATTGCACAGGTTTCAGGATTACATCTGGTGTACCAGTGATGTCATATGTGTGAAATAGGGTCCAGGAAGCCGAAAATGCAGCCTCAGCTGGCTGTCTCAGGATAGGCTGATATTTTCTCAGGTAAGGCAGGTTTAAGGTTGTAAACCATATTGTGTCCCACAGGAGTCGCCACTTGAATGAATTTTAGTAGTGTGTTCCTTCAGAAATGCATATCTAGCCCAAAGTACAGGTTCAGGGAGTGTGGGTGGCGAGGATGTCATAAAATGCCAGATCAGTCCAAACCACCTCTCAAAGTTGATCAATCTTGCTGAAATTTTCACAGGAAACTCAGTTTATACCAGAGAATGAATTTGTATTGGTCTGGTCTACTCGAAGGCCATATTAGGAATTTCATTTCCGGGGTGTGGGGGGCCCCCTGGCCTCCCCTCATTTGGGGAATGTCAGGTATATCACAATATTGCCAGTCTGAAGCCCCTATTTAATTTCATGGTTGTTTTAACAATAAAGGGGGATATTTTAGGCACATTTGGAGCATTACATGTCTGAACAGAAAATATATAACCCGAATAATGCTGTTAAAATGGTCCAAATTAGATGTAAATCAGCCCAAACCAGTACTAAATATTGTTCCATAACCATGAAACTTGGCCCAAAAATCACCTGCCACCCACTGAATCTGATTGCACAGGTTTCAGGATTACATCTGGTGTACCAGTGATGTCATATGTGTGAAATAGGGTCCAGGAAGCCGAAAATGCAGCCTCAGCTGGCTGTCTCAGGATAGGCTGATATTTTCTCAGGTAAGGCAGGTTTAAGGTTGTAAACCATATTGTGTCCCACAGGAGTCGCCACTTGAATGAATTTTAGTAGTGTGTTCCTTCAGAAATGCATATCTAGCCCAAAGTACAGGTTCAGGGAGTGTGGGTGGCGAGGATGTCATAAAATGCCAGATCAGTCCAAACCACCTCTCAGAGTTGATCAATCTTGCTGAAATTTTCACAGGAAACTCAGTTTATACCAGAGAATGAATTTGTATTGGTCTGGTCCACTCGAGGGCCATATTAGGAATTTCATTTCCGGGGTGTGGGGGGGCCCCCTGGCCTCCCCTCATTTGGGGAATGTCCGGTATATCACAATATTGCCAGTCTGAAGCCCCTATTTAATTTCATGGTTGTTTTAACAATAAAAGGGGATATTTTAGGCACATTTGGAGCATTACATGTCTGAACAGAAAATATATAACCCGAATAATGCTGTTAAAATGGTCCAAAATAGATGTAAATCAGTCCAAACCAGTACTAAATATTGCTCTGTAACCATGAAACTTGGCCCAAAAATCACCTGCCACCCACTGAATCTGATTGCACAGGTTTCAGGATTACATCTGGTGTACCAGTGATGTCATATGTGTGAAATAGGGTCCAGGAAGCCGAAAATGCAGCCTCAGCTGGCTGTCTCAGGATAGGCTGATATTTTCTCAGGTAAGGCAGGTTTAAGGTTGTAAACCATATTGTGTCCCACAGGAGTCGCCACTTGAATGAATTTTAGTAGTGTGTTCCTTCAGAAATGCATATCTAGCCCAAAGTACAGGTTCAGGGAGTGTGGGTGGCGAGGATGTCATAAAATGCCAGATCAGTCCAAACCACCTCTCAAAGTTGATCAATCTTGCTGAAATTTTCACAGGAAACTCAGTTTATACCAGAGAATGAATTTGTATTGGTCTGGTCTACTCGAAGGCCATATTAGGAATTTCATTTCCGGGGTGTGGGGGGCCCCCTGGCCTCCCCTCATTTGGGGAATGTCAGGTATATCACAATATTGCCAGTCTGAAGCCCCTATTTAATTTCATGGTTGTTTTAACAATAAAGGGGGATATTTTAGGCACATTTGGAGCATTACATGTCTGAACAGAAAATATATAACCCGAATAATGCTGTTAAAATGGTCCAAATTAGATGTAAATCAGCCCAAACCAGTACTAAATATTGTTCCATAACCATGAAACTTGGCCCAAAAATCACCTGCCACCCACTGAATCTGATTGCACAGGTTTCAGGATTACATCTGGTGTACCAGTGATGTCATATGTGTGAAATAGGGTCCAGGAAGCCGAAAATGCAGCCTCAGCTGGCTGTCTCAGGATAGGCTGATATTTTCTCAGGTAAGGCAGGTTTAAGGTTGTAAACCATATTGTGTCCCACAGGAGTCGCCACTTGAATGAATTTTAGTAGTGTGTTCCTTCAGAAATGCATATCTAGCCCAAAGTACAGGTTCAGGGAGTGTGGGTGGCGAGGATGTCATAAAATGCCAGATCAGTCCAAACCACCTCTCAGAGTTGATCAATCTTGCTGAAATTTTCACAGGAAACTCAGTTTATACCAGAGAATGAATTTGTATTGGTCTGGTCCACTCGAGGGCCATATTAGGAATTTCATTTCCGGGGTGTGGGGGGGCCCCCTGGCCACCCCTCATTTGGGGAATGTCCGGTATATCACAATATTGCCAGTCTGAAGCCCCTATTTAATTTCATGGTTGTTTTAACAATAAAAGGGGATATTTTAGGCACATTTGGAGCATTACATGTCTGAACAGAAAATATATAACCCGAATAATGCTGTTAAAATAGTCCAAAATAGATGTAAATCAGTCCAAACCACTACTAAATATTGCTCTGTAACCATGAAACTTGGCCCAAAAATCACCTGCCACCCACTGAATCTGATTGCACAGGTTTCAGGATTACATCTGGTGTACCAGTGATGTCATATGTGTGAAATAGGGTCCAGGAAGCCGAAAATGCAGCCTCAGCTGGCTGTCTCAGGATAGGCTGATATTTTCTCAGGTAAGGCAGGTTTAAGGTTGTAAACCATATTGTGTCCCACAGGAGTCGCCACTTGAATGAATTTTAGTAGTGTGTTCCTTCAGAAATGCATATCTAGCCCAAAGTACAGGTTCAGGGAGTGTGGGTGGCGAGGATGTCATAAAATGCCAGATCAGTCCAAACCACCTCTCAAAGTTGATCAATCTTGCTGAAATTTTCACAGGAAACTCAGTTTATACCAGAGAATGAATTTGTATTGGTCTGGTCCACTCGAGGGCCATATTAGGAATTTCATTTCCGGGGTGTGGGGGGGCCCCCTGGCCTCCCCTCATTTGGGGAATGTCCGGTATATCACAATATTGCCAGTCTGAAGCCCCTATTTAATTTCATGGTTGTTTTAACAATAAAAGGGGATATTTTAGGCACATTTGGAGCATTACATGTCTGAACAGAAAATATATAACCCGAATAATGCTGTTAAAATGGTCCAAAATAGATGTAAATCAGTCCAAACCACTACTAAATATTGCTCTGTAACCATGAAACTTGGCCCAAAAATCACCTGCCACCCACTGAATCTGATTGCACAGGTTTCAGGATTACATCTGGTGTACCAGTGATGTCATATGTGTGAAATAGGGTCCAGGAAGCCGAAAATGCAGCCTCAGCTGGCTGTCTCAGGATAGGCTGATATTTTCTCAGGTAAGGCAGGTTTAAGGTTGTAAACCATATTGTGTCCCACAGGAGTCGCCACTTGAATGAATTTTAGTAGTGTGTTCCTTCAGAAATGCATATCTAGCCCAAAGTACAGGTTCAGGGAGTGTGGGTGGCGAGGATGTCATAAAATGCCAGATCAGTCCAAACCACCTCTCAAAGTTGATCAATCTTGCTGAAATTTTCACAGGAAACTCAGTTTATACCAGAGAATGAATTTGTATTGGTCTGGTCTACTCGAAGGCCATATTAGGAATTTCATTTCCGGGATGTGGGGGACCCCCTGGCCTCCCCTCATTTGGGGAATGTCAGGTATATCACAATATTGCCAGTCTGAAGCCCCTATTTAATTTCATGGTTGTTTTAACAATAAAGGGGGATATTTTAGGCACATTTGGAGCATTACATGTCTGAACAGAAAATATATAACCCGAATAATGCTGTTAAAATGGTCCAAATTAGATGTAAATCAGCCCAAACCAGTACTAAATATTGTTCCATAACCATGAAACTTGGCCCAAAAATCACCTGCCACCCACTGAATCTGATTGCACAGGTTTCAGGATTACATCTGGTGTACCAGTGATGTCATATGTGTGAAATAGGGTCCAGGAAGCCGAAAATGCAGCCTCAGCTGGCTGTCTCAGGATAGGCTGATATTTTCTCAGGTAAGGCAGGTTTAAGGTTGTAAACCATATTGTGTCCCACAGGAGTCGCCACTTGAATGAATTTTAGTAGTGTGTTCCTTCAGAAATGCATATCTAGCCCAAAGTACAGGTTCAGGGAGTGTGGGTGGCGAGGATGTCATAAAATGCCAGATCAGTCCAAACCACCTCTCAGAGTTGATCAATCTTGCTGAAATTTTCACAGGAAACTCAGTTTATACCAGGGAATGAATTTGTATTGGTCTGGTCCACTCGAGGGCCATATTAGGAATTTCATTTCCGGGGTGTGGGGGGCCCCCTGGCCTCCCCTCATTTGGGGAATGTCCGGTATATCACAATATTGCCAGTCTGAAGCCCCTATTTAATTTCATGGTTGTTTTAACAATAAAAGGGGATATTTTAGGCACATTTGGAGCATTACATGTCTGAACAGAAAATATATAACCCGAATAATGCTGTTAAAATGGTCCAAAATAGATGTAAATCAGTCCAAACCACTACTAAATATTGCTCTGTAACCATGAAACTTGGCTCAAAAATCACCTGCCACCCACTGAATCTGATTGCACAGGTTTCAGGATTACATCTGGTGTACCAGTGATGTCATATGTGTGAAATAGGGTCCAGGAAGCCGAAAATGCAGCCTCAGCTGGCTGTCTCAGGATAGGCTGATATTTTCTCAGGTAAGGCAGGTTTAAGGTTGTAAACCATATTGTGTCCCACAGGAGTCGCCACTTGAATGAATTTTAGTAGTGTGTTCCTTCAGAAATGCATATCTAGCCCAAAGTACAGGTTCAGGGAGTGTGGGTGGCGAGGATGTCATAAAATGCCAGATCAGTCCAAACCACCTCTCAAAGTTGATCAATCTTGCTGAAATTTTCACAGGAAACTCAGTTTATACCAGAGAATGAATTTGTATTGGTCTGGTCTACTCGAAGGCAATATTACGAATTTCATTTCCGGGGTGTGGGGGGCCCCCTGGCCTCCCCTCATTTGGGGAATGTCAGGTATATCACAATATTGCCAGTCTGAAGCCCCTATTTAATTTCATGGTTGTTTTAACAATAAAGGGGGATATTTTAGGCACATTTGGAGCATTACATGTCTGAACAGAAAATATATAACCCGAATAATGCTGTTAAAATGGTCCAAATTAGATGTAAATCAGCCCAAACCAGTACTAAATATTGTTCCATAACCATGAAACTTGGCCCAAAAATCACCTGCCACCCACTGAATCTGATTGCACAGGTTTCAGGATTACATCTGGTGTACCAGTGATGTCATATGTGTGAAATAGGGTCCAGGAAGCCGAAAATGCAGCCTCAGCTGGCTGTCTCAGGATAGGCTGATATTTTCTCAGGTAAGGCAGGTTTAAGGTTGTAAACCATATTGTGTCCCACAGGAGTCGCCACTTGAATGAATTTTAGTAGTGTGTTCCTTCAGAAATGCATATCTAGCCCAAAGTACAGGTTCAGGGAGTGTGGGTGGCGAGGATGTCATAAAATGCCAGATCAGTCCAAACCACCTCTCAGAGTTGATCAATCTTGCTGAAATTTTCACAGGAAACTCAGTTTATACCAGAGAATGAATTTGTATTGGTCTGGTCCACTCGAGGGCCATATTAGGAATTTCACTTCCGGGGTGTGGGGGGGCCGGCCCCCTGGCCTCCCCTCATTTGGGGAATGTCCGGTATATCACAATATTGCCAGTCTGAAGCCCCTATTTAATTTCATGGTTGTTTTAACAATAAAAGGGGATATTTTAGGCACATTTGGAGCATTACATGTCTGAACAGAAAATATATAACCCGAATAATGCTGTTAAAATGGTCCAAAATAGATGTAAATCAGTCCAAACCAGTACTAAATATTGCTCTGTAACCATGAAACTTGGCCCAAAAATCACCTGCCACCCACTGAATCTGATTGCACAGGTTTCAGGATTACATCTGGTGTACCAGTGATGTCATATGTGTGAAATAGGGTCCAGGAAGCCGAAAATGCAGCCTCAGCTGGCTGTCTCAGGATAGGCTGATATTTTCTCAGGTAAGGCAGGTTTAAGGTTGTAAACCATATTGTGTCCCACAGGAGTCGCCACTTGAATGAATTTTAGTAGTGTGTTCCTTCAGAAATGCATATCTAGCCCAAAGTACAGGGTCAGGGAGTGTGGGTGGCGAGGATGTCATAAAATGCCAGATCAGTCCAAACCACCTCTCAAAGTTGATCAATCTTGCTGAAATTTTCACAGGAAACTCAGTTTATACCAGAGAATGAATTTGTATTGGTCTGGTCCACTCGAGGGCCATATTAGGAATTTCATTTCCGGGGTGTGGGGGGCCCCCTGGCCTCCCCTCATTTGGGGAATGTCCGGTATATCACAATATTGCCAGTCTGAAGCCCCTATTTAATTTCATGGTTGTTTTAACAATAAAAGGGGATATTTTAGGCACATTTGGAGCATTACATGTCTGAACAGAAAATATATAACCCGAATAATGCTGTTAAAATGGTCCAAAATAGATGTAAATCAGTCCAAACCAGTACTAAATATTGCTCTGTAACCATGAAACTTGGCCCAAAAATCACCTGCCACCCACTGAATCTGATTGCACAGGTTTCAGGATTACATCTGGTGTACCAGTGATGTCATATGTGTGAAATAGGGTCCAGGAAGCCGAAAATGCAGCCTCAGCTGGCTGTCTCAGGATAGGCTGATATTTTCTCAGGTAAGGCAGGTTTAAGGTTGTAAACCATATTGTGTCCCACAGGAGTCGCCACTTGAATGAATTTTAGTAGTGTGTTCCTTCAGAAATGCATATCTAGCCCAAAGTACAGGTTCAGGGAGTGTGGGTGGCGAGGATGTCATAAAATGCCAGATCAGTCCAAACCACCTCTCAAAGTTGATCAATCTTGCTGAAATTTTCACAGGAAACTCAGTTTATACCAGAGAATGAATTTGTATTGGTCTGGTCTACTCGAAGGCCATATTAGGAATTTCATTTCCGGGGTGTGGGGGGCCCCCTGGCCTCCCCTCATTTGGGGAATGTCAGGTATATCACAATATTGCCAGTCTGAAGCCCCTATTTAATTTCATGGTTGTTTTAACAATAAAGGGGGATATTTTAGGCACATTTGGATCATTACATGTCTGAACAGAAAATATATAACCCGAATAATGCTGTTAAAATGGTCCAAATTAGATGTAAATCAGCCCAAACCAGTACTAAATATTGTTCCATAACCATGAAACTTGGCCCAAAAATCACCTGCCACCCACTGAATCTGATTGCACAGGTTTCAGGATTACACCTGGTGTACCAGTGATGTCATATGTGTGAAATAGGGTCCAGGAAGCCGAAAATGCAGCCTCAGCTGGCTGTCTCAGGATAGGCTGATATTTTCTCAGGTAAGGCAGGTTTAAGGTTGTAAACCATATTGTGTCCCACAGGAGTCGCCACGTGAATGAATTTTAGTAGTGTGTTCCTTCAGAAATGCATATCTAGCCCAAAGTACAGGTTCAGGGAGTGTGGGTGGCGAGGATGTCATAAAATGCCAGATCAGTCCAAACCACCTCTCAGAGTTGATCAATCTTGCTGAAATTTTCACAGGAAACTCAGTTTATACCAGGGAATGAATTTGTATTGGTCTGGTCCACTCGAGGGCCATATTAGGAATTTCATTTCCGGGGTGTGGGGGGGCCCCCTGGCCTCCCCTCATTTGGGGAATGTCCGGTATATCACAATATTGCCAGTCTGAAGCCCCTATTTAATTTCATGGTTGTTTTAACAATAAAAGGGGATATTTTAGGCACATTTGGAGCATTACATGTCTGAACAGAAAATATATAACCCGAATAATGCTGTTAAAATGGTCCAAAATAGATGTAAATCAGTCCAAACCACTACTAAATATTGCTCTGTAACCATGAAACTTGGCTCAAAAATCACCTGCCACCCACTGAATCTGATTGCACAGGTTTCAGGATTACATCTGGTGTACCAGTGATGTCATATGTGTGAAATAGGGTCCAGGAAGCCGAAAATGCAGCCTCAGCTGGCTGTCTCAGGATAGGCTGATATTTTCTCAGGTAAGGCAGGTTTAAGGTTGTAAACCATATTGTGTCCCACAGGAGTCGCCACTTGAATGAATTTTAGTAGTGTGTTCCTTCAGAAATGCATATCTAGCCCAAAGTACAGGTTCAGGGAGTGTGGGTGGCGAGGATGTCATAAAATGCCAGATCAGTCCAAACCAACTCTCAAAGTTGATCAATCTTGCTGAAATTTTCACAGGAAACTCAGTTTATACCAGAGAATGAATTTGTATTGGTCTGGTCCACTCGAGGGCCATATTAGGAATTTCATTTCCGGGGTGTGGGGGGGCCCCCTGGCCTCCCCTCATTTGGGGAATGTCCGGTATATCACAATATTGCCAGTCTGAAGCCCCTATTTAATTTCATGGTTGTTTTAACAATAAAAGGGGATATTTTAGGCACATTTGGAGCATTACATGTCTGAACAGAAAATATATAACCCGAATAATGCTGTTAAAATGGTCCAAAATAGATGTAAATCAGTCCAAACCACTACTAAATATTGCTCTGTAACCATGAAACTTGGCTCAAAAATCACCTGCCACCCACTGAATCTGATTGCACAGGTTTCAGGATTACATCTGGTGTACCAGTGATGTCATATGTGTGAAATAGGGTCCAGGAAGCCGAAAATGCAGCCTCAGCTGGCTGTCTCAGGATAGGCTGATATTTTCTCAGGTAAGGCAGGTTTAAGGTTGTAAACCATATTGTGTCCCACAAGAGTCGCCACTTGAATGAATTTTAGTAGTGTGTTCCTTCAGAAATGCATATCTAGCCCAAAGTACAGGTTCAGGGAGTGTGGGTGGCGAGGATGTCATAAAATGCCAGATCAGTCCAAACCACCTCTCAAAGTTGATCAATCTTGCTGAAATTTTCACAGGAAACTCAGTTTATACCAGAGAATGAATTTGTATTGGTCTGGTCCACTCGAGGGCCATATTAGGAATTTCATTTCCGGGGTGTGGGGGGCCCCCTGGCCTCCCCTCATTTGGGGAATGTCCGGTATATCACAATATTGCCAGTCTGAAGCCCCTATTTAATTTCATGGTTGTTTTAACAATAAAAGGGGATATTTTAGGCACATTTGGAGCATTACATGTCTGAACAGAAAATATATAACCCGAATAATGCTGTTAAAATGGTCCAAAATAGATGTAAATCAGTCCAAACCACTACTAAATATTGCTCTGTAACCATGAAACTTGGCCCAAAAATCACCTGCCACCCACTGAATCTGATTGCACAGGTTTCAGGATTACATCTGGTGTACCAGTGATGTCATATGTGTGAAATAGGGTCCAGGAAGCCGAAAATGCAGCCTCAGCTGGCTGTCTCAGGATAGGCTGATATTTTCTCAGGTAAGGCAGGTTTAAGGTTGTAAACCATATTGTGTCCCACAGGAGTCGCCACTTGAATGAATTTTAGTAGTGTGTTCCTTCAGAAATGCATATCTAGCCCAAAGTACAGGTTCAGGGAGTGTGGGTGGCGAGGATGTCATAAAATGCCAGATCAGTCCAAACCACCTCTCAAAGTTGATCAATCTTGCTGAAATTTTCACAGGAAACTCAGTTTATACCAGAGAATGAATTTGTATTGGTCTGGTCTACTCGAAGGCCATATTAGGAATTTCATTTCCGGGGTGTGGGGGGCCCCCTGGCCTCCCCTCATTTGGGGAATGTCAGGTATATCACAATATTGCCAGTCTGAAGCCCCTATTTAATTTCATGGTTGTTTTAACAATAAAGGGGGATATTTTAGGCACATTTGGAGCATTACATGTCTGAACAGAAAATATATAACCCGAATAATGCTGTTAAAATGGTCCAAATTAGATGTAAATCAGCCCAAACCAGTACTAAATATTGTTCCATAACCATGAAACTTGGCCCAAAAATCACCTGCCACCCACTGAATCTGATTGCACAGGTTTCAGGATTACATCTGGTGTACCAGTGATGTCATATGTGTGAAATAGGGTCCAGGAAGCCGAAAATGCAGCCTCAGCTGGCTGTCTCAGGATAGGCTGATATTTTCTCAGGTAAGGCAGGTTTAAGGTTGTAAACCATATTGTGTCCCACAGGAGTCGCCACTTGAATGAATTTTAGTAGTGTGTTCCTTCAGAAATGCATATCTAGCCCAAAGTACAGGTTCAGGGAGTGTGGGTGGCGAGGATGTCATAAAATGCCAGATCAGTCCAAACCACCTCTCAAAGTTGATCAATCTTGCTGAAATTTTCACAGGAAACTCAGTTTATACCAGAGAATGAATTTGTATTGGTCTGGTCCACTCGAGGGCCATATTAGGAATTTCATTTCCGGGGTGTGGGGGGCCCCCTGGCCTCCCCTCATTTGGGGAATGTCAGGTATATCACAATATTGCCAGTCTGAAGCCCCTATTTAATTTCATGGTTGTTTTAACAATAAAGGGGGATATTTTAGGCACATTTGGAGCATTACATGTCTGAACAGAAAATATATAACCCGAATAATGCTGTTAAAATGGTCCAAATTAGATGTAAATCAGCCCAAACCAGTACTAAATATTGTTCCATAACCATGAAACTTGGCCCAAAAATCACCTGTCACCCACTGAATCTGATTGCACAGGTTTCAGGATTACATCTGGTGTACCAGTGATGTCATATGTGTGAAATAGGGTCCAGGAAGCCGAAAATGCAGCCTCAGCTGGCTGTCTCAGGATAGGCTGATATTTTCTCAGGTAAGGCAGGTTTAAGGTTGTAAACCATATTGTGTCCCACAGGAGTCGCCACTTGAATGAATTTTAGTAGTGTGTTCCTTCAGAAATGCATATCTAGCCCAAAGTACAGGTTCAGGGAGTGTGGGTGGCGAGGATGTCATAAAATGCCAGATCAGTCCAAACCACCTCTCAGAGTTGATCAATCTTGCTGAAATTTTCACAGGAAACTCAGTTTATACCAGGGAATGAATTTGTATTGGTCTGGTCCACTCGAGGGCCATATTAGGAATTTCATTTCCGGGGTGTGGGGGGGCCCCCTGGCCTCCCCTCATTTGGGGAATGTCCGGTATATCACAATATTGCCAGTCTGAAGCCCCTATTTAATTTCATGGTTGTTTTAACAATAAAAGGGGATATTTTAGGCACATTTGGAGCATTACATGTCTGAACAGAAAATATATAACCCGAATAATGCTGTTAAAATGGTCCAAAATAGATGTAAATCAGTCCAAACCACTACTAAATATTGCTCTGTAACCATGAAACTTGGCTCAAAAATCAGCTGCCACCCACTGAATCTGATTGCACAGGTTTCAGGATTACATCTGGTGTACCAGTGATGTCATATGTGTGAAATAGGGTCCAGGAAGCCGAAAATGCAGCCTCAGCTGGCTGTCTCAGGATAGGCTGATATTTTCTCAGGTAAGGCAGGTTTAAGGTTGTAAACCATATTGTGTCTCACAGGAGTCGCCACTTGAATGAATTTTAGTAGTGTGTTCCTTCAGAAATGCATATCTAGCCCAAAGTACAGGTTCAGGGAGTGTGGGTGGCGAGGATGTCATAAAATGCCAGATCAGTCCAAACCACCTCTCAAAGTTGATCAATCTTGCTGAAATTTTCACAGGAAACTCAGTTTATACCAGAGAATGAATTTGTATTGGTCTGGTCTACTCGAAGGCCATATTAGGAATTTCATTTCCGGGGTGTGGGGGGCCCCCTGGCCTCCCCTCATTTGGGGAATGTCAGGTATATCACAATATTGCCAGTCTGAAGCCCCTATTTAATTTCATGGTTGTTTTAACAATAAAGGGGGATATTTTAGGCACATTTGGAGCATTACATGTCTGAACAGAAAATATATAACCCGAATAATGCTGTTAAAATGGTCCAAATTAGATGTAAATCAGCCCAAACCAGTACTAAATATTGTTCCATAACCATGAAACTTGGCCCAAAAATCACCTGCCACCCACTGAATCTGATTGCACAGGTTTCAGGATTACATCTGGTGTACCAGTGATGTCATATGTGTGAAATAGGGTCCAGGAAGCCGAAAATGCAGCCTCAGCTGGCTGTCTCAGGATAGGCTGATATTTTCTCAGGTAAGGCAGGTTTAAGGTTGTAAACCATATTGTGTCCCACAGGAGTCGCCACTTGAATGAATTTTAGTAGTGTGTTCCTTCAGAAATGCATATCTAGCCCAAAGTACAGGTTCAGGGAGTGTGGGTGGCGAGGATGTCATAAAATGCCAGATCAGTCCAAACCACCTCTCAGAGTTGATCAATCTTGCTGAAATTTTCACAGGAAACTCAGTTTATACCAGGGAATGAATTTGTATTGGTCTGGTCCACTCGAGGGCCATATTAGGAATTTCATTTCCGGGGTGTGGGGGGGCCCCCTGGCCTCCCCTCATTTGGGGAATGTCCGGTATATCACAATATTGCCAGTCTGAAGCCCCTATTTAATTTCATGGTTGTTTTAACAATAAAAGGGGATATTTTAGGCACATTTGGAGCATTACATGTCTGAACAGAAAATATATAACCCGAATAATGCTGTTAAAATGGTCCAAAATAGATGTAAATCAGTCCAAACCACTACTAAATATTGCTCTGTAACCATGAAACTTGGCTCAAAAATCACCTGCCACCCACTGAATCTGATTGCACAGGTTTCAGGATTACATCTGGTGTACCAGTGATGTCATATGTGTGAAATAGGGTCCAGGAAGCCGAAAATGCAGCCTCAGCTGGCTGTCTCAGGATAGGCTGATATTTTCTCAGGTAAGGCAGGTTTAAGGTTGTAAACCATATTGTGTCCCACAGGAGTCGCCACTTGAATGAATTTTAGTAGTGTGTTCCTTCAGAAATGCATATCTAGCCCAAAGTACAGGTTCAGGGAGTGTGGGTGGCGAGGATGTCATAAAATGCCAGATCAGTCCAAACCACCTCTCAAAGTTGATCAATCTTGCTGAAATTTTCACAGGAAACTCAGTTTATACCAGAGAATGAATTTGTATTGGTCTGGTCCACTCGAGGGCCATATTAGGAATTTCATTTCCGGGGTGTGGGGGGGCCCCCTGGCCTCCCCTCATTTGGGGAATGTCCGGTATATCACAATATTGCCAGTCTGAAGCCCCTATTTAATTTCATGGTTGTTTTAACAATAAAAGGGGATATTTTAGGCACATTTGGAGCATTACATGTCTGAACAGAAAATATATAACCCGAATAATGCTGTTAAAATGGTCCAAAATAGATGTAAATCAGTCCAAACCACTACTAAATATTGCTCTGTAACCATGAAACTTGGCTCAAAAATCACCTGCCACCCACTGAATCTGATTGCACAGGTTTCAGGATTACATCTGGTGTACCAGTGATGTCATATGTGTGAAATAGGGTCCAGGAAGCCGAAAATGCAGCCTCAGCTGGCTGTCTCAGGATAGGCTGATATTTTCTCAGGTAAGGCAGGTTTAAGGTTGTAAACCATATTGTGTCCCACAGGAGTCGCCACTTGAATGAATTTTAGTAGTGTGTTCCTTCAGAAATGCATATCTAGCCCAAAGTACAGGTTCAGGGAGTGTGGGTGGCGAGGATGTCATAAAATGCCAGATCAGTCCAAACCACCTCTCAAAGTTGATCAATCTTGCTGAAATTTTCACAGGAAACTCAGTTTATACCAGAGAATGAATTTGTATTGGTCTGGTCCACTCAAGGGCCATATTAGGAATTTCATTTCCGGGGTGTGGGGGGGCCCCCTGGCCTCCCCTCATTTGGGGAATGTCCGGTATATCACAATATTGCCAGTCTGAAGCCCCTATTTAATTTCATGGTTGTTTTAACAATAAAAGGGGATATTTTAGGCACATTTGGAGCATTACATGTCTGAACAGAAAATATATAACCCGAATAATGCTGTTAAAATGGTCCAAAATAGATGTAAATCAGTCCAAACCACTACTAAATATTGCTCTGTAACCATGAAACTTGGCCCAAAAATCACCTGCCACCCACTGAATCTGATTGCACAGGTTTCAGGATTACATCTGGTGTACCAGTGATGTCATATGTGTGAAATAGGGTCCAGGAAGCCGAAAATGCAGCCTCAGCTGGCTGTCTCAGGATAGGCTGATATTTTCTCAGGTAAGGCAGGTTTAAGGTTGTAAACCATATTGTGTCCCACAGGAGTCGCCACTTGAATGAATTTTAGTAGTGTGTTCCTTCAGAAATGCATATCTAGCCCAAAGTACAGGTTCAGGGAGTGTGGGTGGCGAGGATGTCATAAAATGCCAGATCAGTCCAAACCACCTCTCAAAGTTGATCAATCTTGCTGAAATTTTCACAGGAAACTCAGTTTATACCAGGGAATGAATTTGTATTGGTCTGGTCCACTCGAGGGCCATATTAGGAATTTCATTTCCGGGGTGTGGGGGGGCCCCCTGGCCTCCCCTCATTTGGGGAATGTCCGGTATATCACAATATTGCCAGTCTGAAGCCCCTATTTAATTTCATGGTTGTTTTAACAATAAAAGGGGATATTTTAGGCACATTTGGAGCATTACATGTCTGAACAGAAAATATATAACCCGAATAATGCTGTTAAAATGGTCCAAAATAGATGTAAATCAGTCCAAACCACTACTAAATATTGCTCTGTAACCATGAAACTTGGCCCAAAAATCACCTGCCACCCACTGAATCTGATTGCACAGGTTTCAGGATTACATCTGGTGTACCAGTGATGTCATATGTGTGAAATAGGGTCCAGGAAGCCGAAAATGCAGCCTCAGCTGGCTGTCTCAGGATAGGCTGATATTTTCTCAGGTAAGGCAGGTTTAAGGTTGTAAACCATATTGTGTCCCACAGGAGTCGCCACTTGAATGAATTTTAGTAGTGTGTTCCTTCAGAAATGCATATCTAGCCCAAAGTACAGGTTCAGGGAGTGTGGGTGGCGAGGATGTCATAAAATGCCAGATCAGTCCAAACCACCTCTCAAAGTTGATCAATCTTGCTGAAATTTTCACAGGAAACTCAGTTTATACCAGAGAATGAATTTGTATTGGTCTGGTCTACTCGAAGGCCATATTAGGAATTTCATTTCCGGGGTGTGGGGGGCCCCCTGGCCTCCCCTCATTTGGGGAATGTCTGGTATATCACAATATTGCCAGTCTGAAGCCCCTATTTAATTTCATGGTTGTTTTAACAATAAAGGGGGATATTTTAGGCACATTTGGAGCATTACATGTCTGAACAGAAAATATATAACCCGAATAATGCTGTTAAAATGGTCCAAATTAGATGTAAATCAGCCCAAACCAGTACTAAATATTGTTCCATAACCATGAAACTTGGCCCAAAAATCACCTGCCACCCACTGAATCTGATTGCACAGGTTTCAGGATTACATCTGGTGTACCAGTGATGTCATATGTGTGAAATAGGGTCCAGGAAGCCGAAAATGCAGCCTCAGCTGGCTGTCTCAGGATAGGCTGATATTTTCTCAGGTAAGGCAGGTTTAAGGTTGTAAACCATATTGTGTCCCACAGGAGTCGCCACTTGAATGAATTTTAGTAGTGTGTTCCTTCAGAAATGCATATCTAGCCCAAAGTACAGGTTCAGGGAGTGTGGGTGGCGAGGATGTCATAAAATGCCAGATCAGTCCAAACCACCTCTCAGAGTTGATCAATCTTGCTGAAATTTTCACAGGAAACTCAGTTTATACCAGGGAATGAATTTGTATTGGTCTGGTCCACTCGAGGGCCATATTAGGAATTTCATTTCCGGGGTGTGGGGGGGCCCCCTGGCCTCCCCTCATTTGGGGAATGTCCGGTATATCACAATATTGCCAGTCTGAAGCCCCTATTTAATTTCATGGTTGTTTTAACAATAAAAGGGGATATTTTAGGCACATTTGGAGCATTACATGTCTGAACAGAAAATATATAACCCGAATAATGCTGTTAAAATGGTCCAAAATAGATGTAAATCAGTCCAAACCACTACTAAATATTGCTCTGTAACCATGAAACTTGGCTCAAAAATCACCTGCCACCCACTGAATCTGATTGCACAGGTTTCAGGATTACATCTGGTGTACCAGTGATGTCATATGTGTGAAATAGGGTCCAGGAAGCCGAAAATGCAGCCTCAGCTGGCTGTCTCAGGATAGGCTGATATTTTCTCAGGTAAGGCAGGTTTAAGGTTGTAAACCATATTGTGTCCCACAGGAGTCGCCACTTGAATGAATTTTAGTAGTGTGTTCCTTCAGAAATGCATATCTAGCCCAAAGTACAGGTTCAGGGAGTGTGGGTGGCGAGGATGTCATAAAATGCCAGATCAGTCCAAACCACCTCTCAAAGTTGATCAATCTTGCTGAAATTTTCACAGGAAACTCAGTTTATACCAGAGAATGAATTTGTATTGGTCTGGTCTACTCGAAGGCCATATTAGGAATTTCATTTCCGGGGTGTGGGGGGCCCCCTGGCCTCCCCTCATTTGGGGAATGTCTGGTATATCACAATATTGCCAGTCTGAAGCCCCTATTTAATTTCATGGTTGTTTTAACAATAAAGGGGGATATTTTAGGCACATTTGGAGCATTACATGTCTGAACAGAAAATATATAACCCGAATAATGCTGTTAAAATGGTCCAAATTAGATGTAAATCAGCCCAAACCAGTACTAAATATTGTTCCATAACCATGAAACTTGGCCCAAAAATCACCTGCCACCCACTGAATCTGATTGCACAGGTTTCAGGATTACATCTGGTGTACCAGTGATGTCATATGTGTGAAATAGGGTCCAGGAAGCCGAAAATGCAGCCTCAGCTGGCTGTCTCAGGATAGGCTGATATTTTCTCAGGTAAGGCAGGTTTAAGGTTGTAAACCATATTGTGTCCCACAGGAGTCGCCACTTGAATGAATTTTAGTAGTGTGTTCCTTCAGAAATGCATATCTAGCCCAAAGTACAGGTTCAGGGAGTGTGGGTGGCGAGGATGTCATAAAATGCCAGATCAGTCCAAACCACCTCTCAGAGTTGATCAATCTTGCTGAAATTTTCACAGGAAACTCAGTTTATACCAGGGAATGAATTTGTATTGGTCTGGTCCACTCGAGGGCCATATTAGGAATTTCATTTCCGGGGTGTGGGGGGGCCCCCTGGCCTCCCCTCATTTGGGGAATGTCCGGTATATCACAATATTGCCAGTCTGAAGCCCCTATTTAATTTCATGGTTGTTTTAACAATAAAAGGGGATATTTTAGGCACATTTGGAGCATTACATGTCTGAACAGAAAATATATAACCCGAATAATGCTGTTAAAATGGTCCAAAATAGATGTAAATCAGTCCAAACCACTACTAAATATTGCTCTGTAACCATGAAACTTGGCTCAAAAATCACCTGCCACCCACTGAATCTGATTGCACAGGTTTCAGGATTACATCTGGTGTACCAGTGATGTCATATGTGTGAAATAGGGTCCAGGAAGCCGAAAATGCAGCCTCAGCTGGCTGTCTCAGGATAGGCTGATATTTTCTCAGGTAAGGCAGGTTTAAGGTTGTAAACCATATTGTGTCCCACAGGAGTCGCCACTTGAATGAATTTTAGTAGTGTGTTCCTTCAGAAATGCATATCTAGCCCAAAGTACAGGTTCAGGGAGTGTGGGTGGCGAGGATGTCATAAAATGCCAGATCAGTCCAAACCACCTCTCAAAGTTGATCAATCTTGCTGAAATTTTCACAGGAAACTCAGTTTATACCAGAGAATGAATTTGTATTGGTCTGGTCTACTCGAAGGCCATATTAGGAATTTCATTTCCGGGGTGTGGGGGGCCCCCTGGCCTCCCCTCATTTGGGGAATGTCTGGTATATCACAATATTGCCAGTCTGAAGCCCCTATTTAATTTCATGGTTGTTTTAACAATAAAGGGGGATATTTTAGGCACATTTGGAGCATTACATGTCTGAACAGAAAATATATAACCCGAATAATGCTGTTAAAATGGTCCAAATTAGATGTAAATCAGCCCAAACCAGTACTAAATATTGTTCCATAACCATGAAACTTGGCCCAAAAATCACCTGCCACCCACTGAATCTGATTGCACAGGTTTCAGGATTACATCTGGTGTACCAGTGATGTCATATGTGTGAAATAGGGTCCAGGAAGCCGAAAATGCAGCCTCAGCTGGCTGTCTCAGGATAGGCTGATATTTTCTCAGGTAAGGCAGGTTTAAGGTTGTAAACCATATTGTGTCCCACAGGAGTCGCCACTTGAATGAATTTTAGTAGTGTGTTCCTTCAGAAATGCATATCTAGCCCAAAGTACAGGTTCAGGGAGTGTGGGTGGCGAGGATGTCATAAAATGCCAGATCAGTCCAAACCACCTCTCAGAGTTGATCAATCTTGCTGAAATTTTCACAGGAAACTCAGTTTATACCAGGGAATGAATTTGTATTGGTCTGGTCCACTCGAGGGCCATATTAGGAATTTCATTTCCGGGGTGTGGGGGGGCCCCCTGGCCTCCCCTCATTTGGGGAATGTCCGGTATATCACAATATTGCCAGTCTGAAGCCCCTATTTAATTTCATGGTTGTTTTAACAATAAAAGGGGATATTTTAGGCACATTTGGAGCATTACATGTCTGAACAGAAAATATATAACCCGAATAATGCTGTTAAAATGGTCCAAAATAGATGTAAATCAGTCCAAACCACTACTAAATATTGCTCTGTAACCATGAAACTTGGCTCAAAAATCACCTGCCACCCACTGAATCTGATTGCACAGGTTTCAGGATTACATCTGGTGTACCAGTGATGTCATATGTGTGAAATAGGGTCCAGGAAGCCGAAAATGCAGCCTCAGCTGGCTGTCTCAGGATAGGCTGATATTTTCTCAGGTAAGGCAGGTTTAAGGTTGTAAACCATATTGTGTCCCACAGGAGTCGCCACTTGAATGAATTTTAGTAGTGTGTTCCTTCAGAAATGCATATCTAGCCCAAAGTACAGGTTCAGGGAGTGTGGGTGGCGAGGATGTCATAAAATGCCAGATCAGTCCAAACCACCTCTCAAAGTTGATCAATCTTGCTGAAATTTTCACAGGAAACTCAGTTTATACCAGAGAATGAATTTGTATTGGTCTGGTCTACTCGAAGGCCATATTAGGAATTTCATTTCCGGGGTGTGGGGGGCCCCCTGGCCTCCCCTCATTTGGGGAATGTCTGGTATATCACAATATTGCCAGTCTGAAGCCCCTATTTAATTTCATGGTTGTTTTAACAATAAAGGGGGATATTTTAGGCACATTTGGAGCATTACATGTCTGAACAGAAAATATATAACCCGAATAATGCTGTTAAAATGGTCCAAATTAGATGTAAATCAGCCCAAACCAGTACTAAATATTGTTCCATAACCATGAAACTTGGCCCAAAAATCACCTGCCACCCACTGAATCTGATTGCACAGGTTTCAGGATTACATCTGGTGTACCAGTGATGTCATATGTGTGAAATAGGGTCCAGGAAGCCGAAAATGCAGCCTCAGCTGGCTGTCTCAGGATAGGCTGATATTTTCTCAGGTAAGGCAGGTTTAAGGTTGTAAACCATATTGTGTCCCACAGGAGTCGCCACTTGAATGAATTTTAGTAGTGTGTTCCTTCAGAAATGCATATCTAGCCCAAAGTACAGGTTCAGGGAGTGTGGGTGGCGAGGATGTCATAAAATGCCAGATCAGTCCAAACCACCTCTCAGAGTTGATCAATCTTGCTGAAATTTTCACAGGAAACTCAGTTTATACCAGGGAATGAATTTGTATTGGTCTGGTCCACTCGAGGGCCATATTAGGAATTTCATTTCCGGGGTGTGGGGGGGCCCCCTGGCCTCCCCTCATTTGGGGAATGTCCGGTATATCACAATATTGCCAGTCTGAAGCCCCTATTTAATTTCATGGTTGTTTTAACAATAAAAGGGGATATTTTAGGCACATTTGGAGCATTACATGTCTGAACAGAAAATATATAACCCGAATAATGCTGTTAAAATGGTCCAAAATAGATGTAAATCAGTCCAAACCACTACTAAATATTGCTCTGTAACCATGAAACTTGGCTCAAAAATCACCTGCCACCCACTGAATCTGATTGCACAGGTTTCAGGATTACATCTGGTGTACCAGTGATGTCATATGTGTGAAATAGGGTCCAGGAAGCCGAAAATGCAGCCTCAGCTGGCTGTCTCAGGATAGGCTGATATTTTCTCAGGTAAGGCAGGTTTAAGGTTGTAAACCATATTGTGTCCCACAGGAGTCGCCACTTGAATGAATTTTAGTAGTGTGTTCCTTCAGAAATGCATATCTAGCCCAAAGTACAGGTTCAGGGAGTGTGGGTGGCGAGGATGTCATAAAATGCCAGATCAGTCCAAACCACCTCTCAAAGTTGATCAATCTTGCTGAAATTTTCACAGGAAACTCAGTTTATACCAGAGAATGAATTTGTATTGGTCTGGTCTACTCGAAGGCCATATCAGGAATTTCATTTCCGGGGTGTGGGGGGCCCCCTGGCCTCCCCTCATTTGGGGAATGTCTGGTATATCACAATATTGCCAGTCTGAAGCCCCTATTTAATTTCATGGTTGTTTTAACAATAAAGGGGGATATTTTAGGCACATATGGAGCATTACATGTCTGAACAGAAAATATATAACCCGAATAATGCTGTTAAAATGGTCCAAATTAGATGTAAATCAGCCCAAACCAGTACTAAATATTGTTCCATAACCATGAAACTTGGCCCAAAAATCACCTGCCACCCACTGAATCTGATTGCACAGGTTTCAGGATTACATCTGGTGTACCAGTGATGTCATATGTGTGAAATAGGGTCCAGGAAGCCGAAAATGCAGCCTCAGCTGGCTGTCTCAGGATAGGCTGATATTTTCTCAGGTAAGGCAGGTTTAAGGTTGTAAACCATATTGTGTCCCACAAGAGTCGCCACTTGAATGAATTTTAGTAGTGTGTTCCTTCAGAAATGCATATCTAGCCCAAAGTACAGGTTCAGGGAGTGTGGGTGGCGAGGATGTCATAAAATGCCAGATCAGTCCAAACCACCTCTCAGAGTTGATCAATCTTGCTGAAATTTTCACAGGAAACTCAGTTTATACCAGGGAATGAATTTGTATTGGTCTGGTCCACTCGAGGGCCATATTAGGAATTTCATTTCCGGGGTGTGGGGGGGCCCCCTGGCCTCCCCTCATTTGGGGAATGTCCGGTATATCACAATATTGCCAGTCTGAAGCCCCTATTTAATTTCATGGTTGTTTTAACAATAAAAGGGGATATTTTAGGCACATTTGGAGCATTACATGTCTGAACAGAAAATATATAACCCGAATAATGCTGTTAAAATGGTCCAAAATAGATGTAAATCAGTCCAAACCACTACTAAATATTGCTCTGTAACCATGAAACTTGGCTCAAAAATCACCTGCCACCCACTGAATCTGATTGCACAGGTTTCAGGATTACATCTGGTGTACCAGTGATGTCATATGTGTGAAATAGGGTCCAGGAAGCCGAAAATGCAGCCTCAGCTGGCTGTCTCAGGATAGGCTGATATTTTCTCAGGTAAGGCAGGTTTAAGGTTGTAAACCATATTGTGTCCCACAGGAGTCGCCACTTGAATGAATTTTAGTAGTGTGTTCCTTCAGAAATGCATATCTAGCCCAAAGTACAGGTTCAGGGAGTGTGGGTGGCGAGGATGTCATAAAATGCCAGATCAGTCCAAACCACCTCTCAAAGTTGATCAATCTTGCTGAAATTTTCACAGGAAACTCAGTTTATACCAGAGAATGAATTTGTATTGGTCTGGTCTACTCGAAGGCCATATCAGGAATTTCATTTCCGGGGTGTGGGGGGCCCCCTGGCCTCCCCTCATTTGGGGAATGTCTGGTATATCACAATATTGCCAGTCTGAAGCCCCTATTTAATTTCATGGTTGTTTTAACAATAAAGGGGGATATTTTAGGCACATATGGAGCATTACATGTCTGAACAGAAAATATATAACCCGAATAATGCTGTTAAAATGGTCCAAATTAGATGTAAATCAGCCCAAACCAGTACTAAATATTGTTCCATAACCATGAAACTTGGCCCAAAAATCACCTGCCACCCACTGAATCTGATTGCACAGGTTTCAGGATTACATCTGGTGTACCAGTGATGTCATATGTGTGAAATAGGGTCCAGGAAGCCGAAAATGCAGCCTCAGCTGGCTGTCTCAGGATAGGCTGATATTTTCTCAGGTAAGGCAGGTTTAAGGTTGTAAACCATATTGTGTCCCACATGAGTCGCCACTTGAATGAATTTTAGTAGTGTGTTCCTTCAGAAATGCATATCTAGCCCAAAGTACAGGTTCAGGGAGTGTGGGTGGCGAGGATGTCATAAAATGCCAGATCAGTCCAAACCACCTCTCAGAGTTGATCAATCTTGCTGAAATTTTCACAGGAAACTCAGTTTATACCAGGGAATGAATTTGTATTGGTCTGGTCCACTCGAGGGCCATATTAGGAATTTCATTTCCGGGGTGTGGGGGGGCCCCCTGGCCTCCCCTCATTTGGGGAATGTCCGGTATATCACAATATTGCCAGTCTGAAGCCCCTATTTAATTTCATGGTTGTTTTAACAATAAAAGGGGATATTTTAGGCACATTTGGAGCATTACATGTCTGAACAGAAAATATATAACCCGAATAATGCTGTTAAAATGGTCCAAAACAGATGTAAATCAGTCCAAACCACTACTAAATATTGCTCTGTAACCATGAAACTTGGCTCAAAAATCACCTGCCACCCACTGAATCTGATTGCACAGGTTTCAGGATTACATCTGGTGTACCAGTGATGTCATATGTGTGAAATAGGGTCCAGGAAGCCGAAAATGCAGCCTCAGCTGGCTGTCTCAGGATAGGCTGATATTTTCTCAGGTAAGGCAGGTTTAAGGTTGTAAACCATATTGTGTCCCACAGGAGTCGCCACTTGAATGAATTTTAGTAGTGTGTTCCTTCAGAAATGCATATCTAGCCCAAAGTACAGGTTCAGGGAGTGTGGGTGGCGAGGATGTCATAAAATGCCAGATCAGTCCAAACCACCTCTCAAAGTTGATCAATCTTGCTGAAATTTTCACAGGAAACTCAGTTTATACCAGAGAATGAATTTGTATTGGTCTGGTCTACTCGAAGGCCATATTAGGAATTTCATTTCCGGGGTGTGGGGGGCCCCCTGGCCTCCCCTCATTTGGGGAATGTCAGGTATATCACAATATTGCCAGTCTGAAGCCCCTATTTAATTTCATGGTTGTTTTAACAATAAAAGGGGATATTTTAGGCACATTTGGAGCATTACATGTCTGAACAGAAAATATATAACCCGAATAATGCTGTTAAAATGGTCCAAATTAGATGTAAATCAGCCCAAACCAGTACTAAATATTGTTCCATAACCATGAAACTTGGCCCAAAAATCACCTGCCACCCACTAAATCTGATTGCACAGGTTTCAGGATTACATCTGGTGTACCAGTGATGTCATATGTGTGAAATAGGGTCCAGGAAGCCGAAAATGCAGCCTCAGCTGGCTGTCTCAGGATAGGCTGATATTTTCTCAGGTAAGGCAGGTTTAAGGTTGTAAACCATATTGTGTCCCACAGGAGTCGCCACTTGAATGAATTTTAGTAGTGTGTTCCTTCAGAAATGCATATCTAGCCCAAAGTACAGGTTCAGGGAGTGTGGGTGGCGAGGATGTCATAAAATGCCAGATCAGTCCAAACCACCTCTCAGAGTTGATCAATCTTGCTGAAATTTTCACAGGAAACTCAGTTTATACCAGGGAATGAATTTGTATTGGTCTGGTCCACTCGAGGGCCATATTAGGAATTTCATTTCCGGGGTGTGGGGGGGCCCCCTGGCCTCCCCTCATTTGGGGAATGTCCGGTATATCACAATATTGCCAGTCTGAAGCCCCTATTTAATTTCATGGTTGTTTTAACAATAAAAGGGGATATTTTAGGCACATTTGGAGCATTACATGTCTGAACAGAAAATATATAACCCGAATAATGCTGTTAAAATGGTCCAAAATAGATGTAAATCAGTCCAAACCACTACTAAATATTGCTCTGTAACCATGAAACTTGGCTCAAAAATCAACTGCCACCCACTGAATCTGATTGCACAGGTTTCAGGATTACATCTGGTGTACCAGTGATGTCATATGTGTGAAATAGGGTCCAGGAAGCCGAAAATGCAGCCTCAGCTGGCTGTCTCAGGATAGGCTGATATTTTCTCAGGTAAGGCAGGTTTAAGGTTGTAAACCATATTGTGTCCCACAGGAGTCGCCACTTGAATGAATTTTAGTAGTGTGTTCCTTCAGAAATGCATATCTAGCCCAAAGTACAGGTTCAGGGAGTGTGGGTGGCGAGGATGTCATAAAATGCCAGATCAGTCCAAACCACCTCTCAAAGTTGATCAATCTTGCTGAAATTTTCACAGGAAACTCAGTTTATACCAGAGAATGAATTTGTATTGGTCTGGTCTACTCGAAGGCCATATTAGGAATTTCATTTCCGGGGTGTGGGGGGCCCCCTGGCCTCCCCTCATTTGGGGAATGTCTGGTATATCACAATATTGCCAGTCTGAAGCCCCTATTTAATTTCATGGTTGTTTTAACAATAAAGGGGGATATTTTAGGCACATTTGGAGCATTACATGTCTGAACAGAAAATATATAACCCGAATAATGCTGTTAAAATGGTCCAAATTAGATGTAAATCAGCCCAAACCAGTACTAAATATTGTTCCATAACCATGAAACTTGGCCCAAAAATCACCTGCCACCCACTGAATCTGATTGCACAGGTTTCAGGATTACATCTGGTGTACCAGTGATGTCATATGTGTGAAATAGGGTCCAGGAAGCCGAAAATGCAGCCTCAGCTGGCTGTCTCAGGATAGGCTGATATTTTCTCAGGTAAGGCAGGTTTAAGGTTGTAAACCATATTGTGTCCCACAGGAGTCGCCACTTGAATGAATTTTAGTAGTGTGTTCCTTCAGAAATGCATATCTAGCCCAAAGTAAAGGTTCAGGGAGTGTGGGTGGCGAGGATGTCATAAAATGCCAGATCAGTCCAAACCACCTCTCAGAGTTGATCAATCTTGCTGAAATTTTCACAGGAAACTCAGTTTATACCAGGGAATGAATTTGTATTGGTCTGGTCCACTCGAGGGCCATACTAGGAATTTCATTTCCGGGGTGTGGGGGGGGCCCCCTGGCCTCCCCTCATTTGGGGAATGTCCGGTATATCACAATATTGCCAGTCTGAAGCCCCTATTTAATTTCATGGTTGTTTTAACAATAAAGGGGGATATTTTAGGCACATTTGGAGCATTACATGTCTGAACAGAAAATATATAACCCGAATAATGCTGTTAAAATGGTCCAAATTAGATGTAAATCAGCCCAAACCAGTACTAAATATTGTTCCATAACCATGAAACTTGGCCCAAAAATCACCTGCCACCCACTGAATCTGATTGCACAGGTTTCAGGATTACATCTGGTGTACCAGTGATGTCATATGTGTGAAATAGGGTCCAGGAAGCCGAAAATGCAGCCTCAGCTGGCTGTCTCAGGATAGGCTGATATTTTCTCAGGTAAGGCAGGTTTAAGGTTGTAAACCATATTGTGTCCCACAGGAGTCGCCACTTGAATGAATTTTAGTAGTGTGTTCCTTCAGAAATGCATATCTAGCCCAAAGTACAGGTTCAGGGAGTGTGGGTGGCGAGGATGTCATAAAATGCCAGATCAGTCCAAACCACCTCTCAGAGTTGATCAATCTTGCTGAAATTTTCACAGGAAACTCAGTTTATACCAGAGAATGAATTTGTATTGGTCTGGTCCACTCGAGGGCCATATTAGGAATTTCATTTCCGGGGTGTGGGGGGGCCCCCTGGCCTCCCCTCATTTGGGGAATGTCCGGTATATCACAATATTGCCAGTCTGAAGCCCCTATTTAATTTCATGGTTGTTTTAACAATAAAGGGGGATATTTTAGGCACATTTGGAGCATTACATGTCTGAACAGAAAATATATAACCCGAATAATGCTGTTAAAATGGTCCAAATTAGATGTAAATCAGCCCAAACCAGTACTAAATATTGTTCCATAACCATGAAACTTGGCCCAAAAATCACCTGCCACCCACTGAATCTGATTGCACAGGTTTCAGGATTACATCTGGTGTACCAGTGATGTCATATGTGTGAAATAGGGTCCAGGAAGCCGAAAATGCAGCCTCAGCTGGCTGTCTCAGGATAGGCTGATATTTTCTCAGGTAAGGCAGGTTTAAGGTTGTAAACCATATTGTGTCCCACAGGAGTCGCCACTTGAATGAATTTTAGTAGTGTGTTCCTTCAGAAATGCATATCTAGCCCAAAGTACAGGTTCAGGGAGTGTGGGTGGCGAGGATGTCATAAAATGCCAGATCAGTCCAAACCACCTCTCAGAGTTGATCAATCTTGCTGAAATTTTCACAGGAAACTCAGTTTATACCAGAGAATGAATTTGTATTGGTCTGGTCCACTCGAGGGCCATATTAGGAATTTCATTTCCGGGGTGTGGGGGGGGCCCCCTGGCCTCCCCTCATTTGGGGAATGTCCGGTATATCACAATATTGCCAGTCTGAAGCCCCTATTTAATTTCATCGTTGTTTTAACAATAAAAGGGGATATTTTAGGCACATTTGGAGCATTACATGTCTGAACAGAAAATATATAACCCGAATAATGCTGTTAAAATGGTCCAAAATAGATGTAAATCAGTCCAAACCAGTACTAAATATTGCTCTGTAACCATGAAACTTGGCCCAAAAATCACCTGCCACCCACTGAATCTGATTGCACAGGTTTCAGGATTACATCTGGTGTACCAGTGATGTCATATGTGTGAAATAGGGTCCAGGAAGCCGAAAAAGCAGCCTCAGCTGGCTGTCTCAGGATAGGCTGATATTTTCTCAGGTAAGGCAGGTTTAAGGTTGTAAACCATATTGTGTCCCACAGGAGTCGCCACTTGAATGAATTTTAGTAGTGTGTTCCTTCAGAAATGCATATCTAGCCCAAAGTACAGGTTCAGGGAGTGTGGGTGGCGAGGATGTCATAAAATGCCAGATCAGTCCAAACCACCTCTCAAAGTTGATCAATCTTGCTGAAATTTTCACAGGAAACTCAGTTTATACCAGAGAATGAATTTGTATTGGTCTGGTCTACTCGAAGGCCATATTAGGAATTTCATTTCCGGGGTGTGGGGGGCCCCCTGGCCTCCCCTCATTTGGGGAATGTCAGGTATATCACAATATTGCCAGTCTGAAGCCCCTATTTAATTTCATGGTTGTTTTAACAATAAAGGGGGATATTTTAGGCACATTTGGAGCATTACATGTCTGAACAGAAAATATATAACCCGAATAATGCTGTTAAAATGGTCCAAATTAGATGTAAATCAGCCCAAACCAGTACTAAATATTGTTCCATAACCATGAAACTTGGCCCAAAAATCACCTGCCACCCACTGAATCTGATTGCACAGGTTTCAGGATTACATCTGGTGTACCAGTGATGTCATATGTGTGAAATAGGGTCCAGGAAGCCGAAAATGCAGCCTCAGCTGGCTGTCTCAGGATAGGCTGATATTTTCTCAGGTAAGGCAGGTTTAAGGTTGTAAACCATATTGTGTCCCACAGGAGTCGCCACTTGAATGAATTTTAGTAGTGTGTTCCTTCAGAAATGCATATCTAGCCCAAAGTACAGGTTCAGGGAGTGTGGGTGGCGAGGATGTCATAAAATGCCAGATCAGTCCAAACCACCTCTCAGAGTTGATCAATCTTGCTGAAATTTTCACAGGAAACTCAGTTTATACCAGAGAATGAATTTGTATTGGTCTGGTCCACTCGAGGGCCATATTAGGAATTTCATTTCCGGGGTGTGGGGGGGCCCCCTGGCCTCCCCTCATTTGGGGAATGTCAGGTATATCACAATATTGCCAGTCTGAAGCCCCTATTTAATTTCATGGTTGTTTTAACAATAAAGGGGGATATTTTAGGCACATTTGGAGCATTACATGTCTGAACAGAAAATATATAACCCGAATAATGCTGTTAAAATGGTCCAAATTAGATGTAAATCAGCCCAAACCAGTACTAAATATTGTTCCATAACCATGAAACTTGGCCCAAAAATCACCTGCCACCCACTGAATCTGATTGCACAGGTTTCAGGATTACATCTGGTGTACCAGTGATGTCATATGTGTGAAATAGGGTCCAGGAAGCCGAAAATGCAGCCTCAGCTGGCTGTCTCAGGATAGGCTGATATTTTCTCAGGTAAGGCAGGTTTAAGGTTGTAAACCATATTGTGTCCCACAGGAGTCGCCACTTGAATGAATTTTAGTAGTGTGTTCCTTCAGAAATGCATATCTAGCCCAAAGTACAGGTTCAGGGAGTGTGGGTGGCGAGGATGTCATAAAATGCCAGATCAGTCCAAACCACCTCTCAGAGTTGATCAATCTTGCTGAAATTTTCACAGGAAACTCAGTTTATACCAGAGAATGAATTTGTATTGGTCTGGTCCACTCGAGGGCCATATTAGGAATTTCATTTCCGGGGTGTGGGGGGGCCCCCTGGCCTCCCCTCATTTGGGGAATGTCAGGTATATCACAATATTGCCAGTCTGAAGCCCCTATTTAATTTCATGGTTGTTTTAACAATAAAGGGGGATATTTTAGGCACATTTGGAGCATTACATGTCTGAACAGAAAATATATAACCCGAATAATGCTGTTAAAATGGTCCAAATTAGATGTAAATCAGCCCAAACCAGTACTAAATATTGTTCCATAACCATGAAACTTGGCCCAAAAATCACCTGCCACCCACTGAATCTGATTGCACAGGTTTCAGGATTACATCTGGTGTACCAGTGATGTCATATGTGTGAAATAGGGTCCAGGAAGCCGAAAATGCAGCCTCAGCTGGCTGTCTCAGGATAGGCTGATATTTTCTCAGGTAAGGCAGGTTTAAGGTTGTAAACCATATTGTGTCCCACAGGAGTCGCCACTTGAATGAATTTTAGTAGTGTGTTCCTTCAGAAATGCATATCTAGCCCAAAGTACAGGTTCAGGGAGTGTGGGTGGCGAGGATGTCATAAAATGCCAGATCAGTCCAAACCACCTCTCAGAGTTGATCAATCTTGCTGAAATTTTCACAGGAAACTCAGTTTATACCAGAGAATGAATTTGTATTGGTCTGGTCCACTCGAGGGCCATATTAGGAATTTCATTTCCGGGGTGTGGGGGGGCCCCCTGGCCTCCCCTCATTTGGGGAATGTCCGGTATATCACAATATTGCCAGTCTGAAGCCCCTATTTAATTTCATGGTTGTTTTAACAATAAAGGGGGATATTTTAGGCACATTTGGAGCATTACATGTCTGAACAGAAAATATATAACCCGAATAATGCTGTTAAAATGGTCCAAATTAGATGTAAATCAGCCCAAACCAGTACTAAATATTGTTCCATAACCATGAAACTTGGCCCAAAAATCACCTGCCACCCACTGAATCTGATTGCACAGGTTTCAGGATTACATCTGGTGTACCAGTGATGTCATATGTGTGAAATAGGGTCCAGGAAGCCGAAAATGCAGCCTCAGCTGGCTGTCTCAGGATAGGCTGATATTTTCTCAGGTAAGGCAGGTTTAAGGTTGTAAACCATATTGTGTCCCACAGGAGTCGCCACTTGAATGAATTTTAGTAGTGTGTTCCTTCAGAAATGCATATCTAGCCCAAAGTACAGGTTCAGGGAGTGTGGGTGGCGAGGATGTCATAAAATGCCAGATCAGTCCAAACCACCTCTCAGAGTTGATCAATCTTGCTGAAATTTTCACAGGAAACTCAGTTTATACCAGAGAATGAATTTGTATTGGTCTGGTCCACTCGAGGGCCATATTAGGAATTTCATTTCCGGGGTGTGGGGGGGGCCCCCTGGCCTCCCCTCATTTGGGGAATGTCCGGTATATCACAATATTGCCAGTCTGAAGCCCCTATTTAATTTCATCGTTGTTTTAACAATAAAAGGGGATATTTTAGGCACATTTGGAGCATTACATGTCTGAACAGAAAATATATAACCCGAATAATGCTGTTAAAATGGTCCAAAATAGATGTAAATCAGTCCAAACCAGTACTAAATATTGCTCTGTAACCATGAAACTTGGCCCAAAAATCACCTGCCACCCACTGAATCTGATTGCACAGGTTTCAGGATTACATCTGGTGTACCAGTGATGTCATATGTGTGAAATAGGGTCCAGGAAGCCGAAAATGCAGCCTCAGCTGGCTGTCTCAGGATAGGCTGATATTTTCTCAGGTAAGGCAGGTTTAAGGTTGTAAACCATATTGTGTCCCACAGGAGTCGCCACTTGAATGAATTTTAGTAGTGTGTTCCTTCAGAAATGCATATCTAGCCCAAAGTACAGGTTCAGGGAGTGTGGGTGGCGAGGATGTCATAAAATGCCAGATCAGTCCAAACCACCTCTCAAAGTTGATCAATCTTGCTGAAATTTTCACAGGAAACTCAGTTTATACCAGAGAATGAATTTGTATTGGTCTGGTCTACTCGAAGGCCATATTAGGAATTTCATTTCCGGGGTGTGGGGGGCCCCCTGGCCTCCCCTCATTTGGGGAATGTCAGGTATATCACAATATTGCCAGTCTGAAGCCCCTATTTAATTTCATGGTTGTTTTAACAATAAAGGGGGATATTTTAGGCACATTTGGAGCATTACATGTCTGAACAGAAAATATATAACCCGAATAATGCTGTTAAAATGGTCCAAATTAGATGTAAATCAGCCCAAACCAGTACTAAATATTGTTCCATAACCATGAAACTTGGCCCAAAAATCACCTGCCACCCACTGAATCTGATTGCACAGGTTTCAGGATTACATCTGGTGTACCAGTGATGTCATATGTGTGAAATAGGGTCCAGGAAGCCGAAAATGCAGCCTCAGCTGGCTGTCTCAGGATAGGCTGATATTTTCTCAGGTAAGGCAGGTTTAAGGTTGTAAACCATATTGTGTCCCACAGGAGTCGCCACTTGAATGAATTTTAGTAGTGTGTTCCTTCAGAAATGCATATCTAGCCCAAAGTACAGGTTCAGGGAGTGTGGGTGGCGAGGATGTCATAAAATGCCAGATCAGTCCAAACCACCTCTCAGAGTTGATCAATCTTGCTGAAATTTTCACAGGAAACTCAGTTTATACCAGAGAATGAATTTGTATTGGTCTGGTCCACTCGAGGGCCATATTAGGAATTTCATTTCCGGGGTGTGGGGGGGCCCCCTGGCCTCCCCTCATTTGGGGAATGTCAGGTATATCACAATATTGCCAGTCTGAAGCCCCTATTTAATTTCATGGTTGTTTTAACAATAAAGGGGGATATTTTAGGCACATTTGGAGCATTACATGTCTGAACAGAAAATATATAACCCGAATAATGCTGTTAAAATGGTCCAAATTAGATGTAAATCAGCCCAAACCAGTACTAAATATTGTTCCATAACCATGAAACTTGGCCCAAAAATCACCTGCCACCCACTGAATCTGATTGCACAGGTTTCAGGATTACATCTGGTGTACCAGTGATGTCATATGTGTGAAATAGGGTCCAGGAAGCCGAAAATGCAGCCTCAGCTGGCTGTCTCAGGATAGGCTGATATTTTCTCAGGTAAGGCAGGTTTAAGGTTGTAAACCATATTGTGTCCCACAGGAGTCGCCACTTGAATGAATTTTAGTAGTGTGTTCCTTCAGAAATGCATATCTAGCCCAAAGTACAGGTTCAGGGAGTGTGGGTGGCGAGGATGTCATAAAATGCCAGATCAGTCCAAACCACCTCTCAGAGTTGATCAATCTTGCTGAAATTTTCACAGGAAACTCAGTTTATACCAGAGAATGAATTTGTATTGGTCTGGTCTACTCGAAGGCCATATTAGGAATTTCATTTCCGGGGTGTGGGGGGCCCCCTGGCCTCCCCTCATTTGGGGAATGTCAGGTATATCACAATATTGCCAGTCTGAAGCCCCTATTTAATTTCATGGTTGTTTTAACAATAAAGGGGGATATTTTAGGCACATTTGGAGCATTACATGTCTGAACAGAAAATATATAACCCGAATAATGCTGTTAAAATGGTCCAAATTAGATGTAAATCAGCCCAAACCAGTACTAAATATTGTTCCATAACCATGAAACTTGGCCCAAAAATCACCTGCCACCCACTGAATCTGATTGCACAGGTTTCAGGATTACATCTGGTGTACCAGTGATGTCATATGTGTGAAATAGGGTCCAGGAAGCCGAAAATGCAGCCTCAGCTGGCTGTCTCAGGATAGGCTGATATTTTCTCAGGTAAGGCAGGTTTAAGGTTGTAAACCATATTGTGTCCCACAGGAGTCGCCACTTGAATGAATTTTAGTAGTGTGTTCCTTCAGAAATGCATATCTAGCCCAAAGTACAGGTTCAGGGAGTGTGGGTGGCGAGGATGTCATAAAATGCCAGATCAGTCCAAACCACCTCTCAGAGTTGATCAATCTTGCTGAAATTTTCACAGGAAACTCAGTTTATACCAGAGAATGAATTTGTATTGGTCTGGTCCACTCGAGGGCCATATTAGGAATTTCATTTCCGGGGTGTGGGGGGGCCCCCTGGCCTCCCCTCATTTGGGGAATGTCCGGTATATCACAATATTGCCAGTCTGAAGCCCCTATTTAATTTCATGGTTGTTTTAACAATAAAAGGGGATATTTTAGGCACATTTGGAGCATTACATGTCTGAACAGAAAATATATAACCCGAATAATGCTGTTAAAATGGTCCAAAATAGATGTAAATCAGTCCAAACCACTACTAAATATTGCTCTGTAACCATGAAACTTGGCCCAAAAATCACCTGCCACCCACTGAATCTGATTGCACAGGTTTCAGGATTACATCTGGTGTACCAGTGATGTCATATGTGTGAAATAGGGTCCAGGAAGCCGAAAATGCAGCCTCAGCTGGCTGTCTCAGGATAGGCTGATATTTTCTCAGGTAAGGCAGGTTTAAGGTTGTAAACCATATTGTGTCCCACAGGAGTCGCCACTTGAATGAATTTTAGTAGTGTGTTCCTTCAGAAATGCATATCTAGCCCAAAGTACAGGTTCAGGGAGTGTGGGTGGCGAGGATGTCATAAAATGCCAGATCAGTCCAAACCACCTCTCAGAGTTGATCAATCTTGCTGAAATTTTCACAGGAAACTCAGTTTATACCAGAGAATGAATTTGTATTGGTCTGGTCCACTCGAGGGCCATATTAGGAATTTCATTTCCGGGGTGTGGGGGGGCCCCCTGGCCTCCCCTCATTTGGGGAATGTCAGGTATATCACAATATTGCCAGTCTGAAGCCCCTATTTAATTTCATGGTTGTTTTAACAATAAAGGGGGATATTTTAGGCACATTTGGAGCATTACATGTCTGAACAGAAAATATATAACCCGAATAATGCTGTTAAAATGGTCCAAATTAGATGTAAATCAGCCCAAACCAGTACTAAATATTGTTCCATAACCATGAAACTTGGCCCAAAAATCACCTGCCACCCACTGAATCTGATTGCACAGGTTTCAGGATTACATCTGGTGTACCAGTGATGTCATATGTGTGAAATAGGGTCCAGGAAGCCGAAAATGCAGCCTCAGCTGGCTGTCTCAGGATAGGCTGATATTTTCTCAGGTAAGGCAGGTTTAAGGTTGTAAACCATATTGTGTCCCACAGGAGTCGCCACTTGAATGAATTTTAGTAGTGTGTTCCTTCAGAAATGCATATCTAGCCCAAAGTACAGGTTCAGGGAGTGTGGGTGGCGAGGATGTCATAAAATGCCAGATCAGTCCAAACCACCTCTCAGAGTTGATCAATCTTGCTGAAATTTTCACAGGAAACTCAGTTTATACCAGAGAATGAATTTGTATTGGTCTGGTCCACTCGAGGGCCATATTAGGAATTTCATTTCCGGGGTGTGGGGGGGCCCCCTGGCCTCCCCTCATTTGGGGAATGTCCGGTATATCACAATATTGCCAGTCTGAAGCCCCTATTTAATTTCATGGTTGTTTTAACAATAAAGGGGGATATTTTAGGCACATTTGGAGCATTACATGTCTGAACAGAAAATATATAACCCGAATAATGCTGTTAAAATGGTCCAAATTAGATGTAAATCAGCCCAAACCAGTACTAAATATTGTTCCATAACCATGAAACTTGGCCCAAAAATCACCTGCCACCCACTGAATCTGATTGCACAGGTTTCAGGATTACATCTGGTGTACCAGTGATGTCATATGTGTGAAATAGGGTCCAGGAAGCCGAAAATGCAGCCTCAGCTGGCTGTCTCAGGATAGGCTGATATTTTCTCAGGTAAGGCAGGTTTAAGGTTGTAAACCATATTGTGTCCCACAGGAGTCGCCACTTGAATGAATTTTAGTAGTGTGTTCCTTCAGAAATGCATATCTAGCCCAAAGTACAGGTTCAGGGAGTGTGGGTGGCGAGGATGTCATAAAATGCCAGATCAGTCCAAACCACCTCTCAGAGTTGATCAATCTTGCTGAAATTTTCACAGGAAACTCAGTTTATACCAGAGAATGAATTTGTATTGGTCTGGTCCACTCGAGGGCCATATTAGGAATTTCATTTCCGGGGTGTGGGGGGGGCCCCCTGGCCTCCCCTCATTTGGGGAATGTCCGGTATATCACAATATTGCCAGTCTGAAGCCCCTATTTAATTTCATCGTTGTTTTAACAATAAAAGGGGATATTTTAGGCACATTTGGAGCATTACATGTCTGAACAGAAAATATATAACCCGAATAATGCTGTTAAAATGGTCCAAAATAGATGTAAATCAGTCCAAACCAGTACTAAATATTGCTCTGTAACCATGAAACTTGGCCCAAAAATCACCTGCCACCCACTGAATCTGATTGCACAGGTTTCAGGATTACATCTGGTGTACCAGTGATGTCATATGTGTGAAATAGGGTCCAGGAAGCCGAAAATGCAGCCTCAGCTGGCTGTCTCAGGATAGGCTGATATTTTCTCAGGTAAGGCAGGTTTAAGGTTGTAAACCATATTGTGTCCCACAGGAGTCGCCACTTGAATGAATTTTAGTAGTGTGTTCCTTCAGAAATGCATATCTAGCCCAAAGTACAGGTTCAGGGAGTGTGGGTGGCGAGGATGTCATAAAATGCCAGATCAGTCCAAACCACCTCTCAAAGTTGATCAATCTTGCTGAAATTTTCACAGGAAACTCAGTTTATACCAGAGAATGAATTTGTATTGGTCTGGTCTACTCGAAGGCCATATTAGGAATTTCATTTCCGGGGTGTGGGGGGCCCCCTGGCCTCCCCTCATTTGGGGAATGTCAGGTATATCACAATATTGCCAGTCTGAAGCCCCTATTTAATTTCATGGTTGTTTTAACAATAAAGGGGGATATTTTAGGCACATTTGGAGCATTACATGTCTGAACAGAAAATATATAACCCGAATAATGCTGTTAAAATGGTCCAAATTAGATGTAAATCAGCCCAAACCAGTACTAAATATTGTTCCATAACCATGAAACTTGGCCCAAAAATCACCTGCCACCCACTGAATCTGATTGCACAGGTTTCAGGATTACATCTGGTGTACCAGTGATGTCATATGTGTGAAATAGGGTCCAGGAAGCCGAAAATGCAGCCTCAGCTGGCTGTCTCAGGATAGGCTGATATTTTCTCAGGTAAGGCAGGTTTAAGGTTGTAAACCATATTGTGTCCCACAGGAGTCGCCACTTGAATGAATTTTAGTAGTGTGTTCCTTCAGAAATGCATATCTAGCCCAAAGTACAGGTTCAGGGAGTGTGGGTGGCGAGGATGTCATAAAATGCCAGATCAGTCCAAACCACCTCTCAGAGTTGATCAATCTTGCTGAAATTTTCACAGGAAACTCAGTTTATACCAGAGAATGAATTTGTATTGGTCTGGTCCACTCGAGGGCCATATTAGGAATTTCATTTCCGGGGTGTGGGGGGGCCCCCTGGCCTCCCCTCATTTGGGGAATGTCAGGTATATCACAATATTGCCAGTCTGAAGCCCCTATTTAATTTCATGGTTGTTTTAACAATAAAGGGGGATATTTTAGGCACATTTGGAGCATTACATGTCTGAACAGAAAATATATAACCCGAATAATGCTGTTAAAATGGTCCAAATTAGATGTAAATCAGCCCAAACCAGTACTAAATATTGTTCCATAACCATGAAACTTGGCCCAAAAATCACCTGCCACCCACTGAATCTGATTGCACAGGTTTCAGGATTACATCTGGTGTACCAGTGATGTCATATGTGTGAAATAGGGTCCAGGAAGCCGAAAATGCAGCCTCAGCTGGCTGTCTCAGGATAGGCTGATATTTTCTCAGGTAAGGCAGGTTTAAGGTTGTAAACCATATTGTGTCCCACAGGAGTCGCCACTTGAATGAATTTTAGTAGTGTGTTCCTTCAGAAATGCATATCTAGCCCAAAGTACAGGTTCAGGGAGTGTGGGTGGCGAGGATGTCATAAAATGCCAGATCAGTCCAAACCACCTCTCAGAGTTGATCAATCTTGCTGAAATTTTCACAGGAAACTCAGTTTATACCAGAGAATGAATTTGTATTGGTCTGGTCTACTCGAAGGCCATATTAGGAATTTCATTTCCGGGGTGTGGGGGGCCCCCTGGCCTCCCCTCATTTGGGGAATGTCAGGTATATCACAATATTGCCAGTCTGAAGCCCCTATTTAATTTCATGGTTGTTTTAACAATAAAGGGGGATATTTTAGGCACATTTGGAGCATTACATGTCTGAACAGAAAATATATAACCCGAATAATGCTGTTAAAATGGTCCAAATTAGATGTAAATCAGCCCAAACCAGTACTAAATATTGTTCCATAACCATGAAACTTGGCCCAAAAATCACCTGCCACCCACTGAATCTGATTGCACAGGTTTCAGGATTACATCTGGTGTACCAGTGATGTCATATGTGTGAAATAGGGTCCAGGAAGCCGAAAATGCAGCCTCAGCTGGCTGTCTCAGGATAGGCTGATATTTTCTCAGGTAAGGCAGGTTTAAGGTTGTAAACCATATTGTGTCCCACAGGAGTCGCCACTTGAATGAATTTTAGTAGTGTGTTCCTTCAGAAATGCATATCTAGCCCAAAGTACAGGTTCAGGGAGTGTGGGTGGCGAGGATGTCATAAAATGCCAGATCAGTCCAAACCACCTCTCAGAGTTGATCAATCTTGCTGAAATTTTCACAGGAAACTCAGTTTATACCAGAGAATGAATTTGTATTGGTCTGGTCCACTCGAGGGCCATATTAGGAATTTCATTTCCGGGGTGTGGGGGGGCCCCCTGGCCTCCCCTCATTTGGGGAATGTCCGGTATATCACAATATTGCCAGTCTGAAGCCCCTATTTAATTTCATGGTTGTTTTAACAATAAAAGGGGATATTTTAGGCACATTTGGAGCATTACATGTCTGAACAGAAAATATATAACCCGAATAATGCTGTTAAAATGGTCCAAAATAGATGTAAATCAGTCCAAACCACTACTAAATATTGCTCTGTAACCATGAAACTTGGCCCAAAAATCACCTGCCACCCACTGAATCTGATTGCACAGGTTTCAGGATTACATCTGGTGTACCAGTGATGTCATATGTGTGAAATAGGGTCCAGGAAGCCGAAAATGCAGCCTCAGCTGGCTGTCTCAGGATAGGCTGATATTTTCTCAGGTAAGGCAGGTTTAAGGTTGTAAACCATATTGTGTCCCACAGGAGTCGCCACTTGAATGAATTTTAGTAGTGTGTTCCTTCAGAAATGCATATCTAGCCCAAAGTACAGGTTCAGGGAGTGTGGGTGGCGAGGATGTCATAAAATGCCAGATCAGTCCAAACCACCTCTCAGAGTTGATCAATCTTGCTGAAATTTTCACAGGAAACTCAGTTTATACCAGAGAATGAATTTGTATTGGTCTGGTCCACTCGAGGGCCATATTAGGAATTTCATTTCCGGGGTGTGGGGGGGCCCCCTGGCCTCCCCTCATTTGGGGAATGTCCGGTATATCACAATATTGCCAGTCTGAAGCCCCTATTTAATTTCATGGTTGTTTTAACAATAAAAGGGGATATTTTAGGCACATTTGGAGCATTACATGTCTGAACAGAAAATATATAACCCGAATAATGCTGTTAAAATGGTCCAAAATAGATGTAAATCAGTCCAAACCAGTACTAAATATTGCTCTGTAACCATGAAACTTGGCCCAAAAATCACCTGCCACCCACTGAATCTGATTGCACAGGTTTCAGGATTACATCTGGTGTACCAGTGATGTCATATGTGTGAAATAGGGTCCAGGAAGCCGAAAATGCAGCCTCAGCTGGCTGTCTCAGGATAGGCTGATATTTTCTCAGGTAAGGCAGGTTTAAGGTTGTAAACCATATTGTGTCCCACAGGAGTCGCCACTTGAATGAATTTTAGTAGTGTGTTCCTTCAGAAATGCATATCTAGCCCAAAGTACAGGTTCAGGGAGTGTGGGTGGCGAGGATGTCATAAAATGCCAGATCAGTCCAAACCACCTCTCAAAGTTGATCAATCTTGCTGAAATTTTCACAGGAAACTCAGTTTATACCAGAGAATGAATTTGTATTGGTCTGGTCTACTCGAAGGCCATATTAGGAATTTCATTTCCGGGGTGTGGGGGGCCCCCTGGCCTCCCCTCATTTGGGGAATGTCAGGTATATCACAATATTGCCAGTCTGAAGCCCCTATTTAATTTCATGGTTGTTTTAACAATAAAGGGGGATATTTTAGGCACATTTGGAGCATTACATGTCTGAACAGAAAATATATAACCCGAATAATGCTGTTAAAATGGTCCAAATTAGATGTAAATCAGCCCAAACCAGTACTAAATATTGTTCCATAACCATGAAACTTGGCCCAAAAATCACCTGCCACCCACTGAATCTGATTGCACAGGTTTCAGGATTACATCTGGTGTACCAGTGATGTCATATGTGTGAAATAGGGTCCAGGAAGCCGAAAATGCAGCCTCAGCTGGCTGTCTCAGGATAGGCTGATATTTTCTCAGGTAAGGCAGGTTTAAGGTTGTAAACCATATTGTGTCCCACAGGAGTCGCCACTTGAATGAATTTTAGTAGTGTGTTCCTTCAGAAATGCATATCTAGCCCAAAGTACAGGTTCAGGGAGTGTGGGTGGCGAGGATGTCATAAAATGCCAGATCAGTCCAAACCACCTCTCAAAGTTGATCAATCTTGCTGAAATTTTCACAGGAAACTCAGTTTATACCAGAGAATGAATTTGTATTGGTCTGGTCTACTCGAAGGCCATATTAGGAATTTCATTTCCGGGGTGTGGGGGGCCCCCTGGCCTCCCCTCATTTGGGGAATGTCAGGTATATCACAATATTGCCAGTCTGAAGCCCCTATTTAATTTCATGGTTGTTTTAACAATAAAGGGGGATATTTTAGGCACATTTGGAGCATTACATGTCTGAACAGAAAATATATAACCCGAATAATGCTGTTAAAATGGTCCAAATTAGATGTAAATCAGCCCAAACCAGTACTAAATATTGTTCCATAACCATGAAACTTGGCCCAAAAATCACCTGCCACCCACTGAATCTGATTGCACAGGTTTCAGGATTACATCTGGTGTACCAGTGATGTCATATGTGTGAAATAGGGTCCAGGAAGCCGAAAATGCAGCCTCAGCTGGCTGTCTCAGGATAGGCTGATATTTTCTCAGGTAAGGCAGGTTTAAGGTTGTAAACCATATTGTGTCCCACAGGAGTCGCCACTTGAATGAATTTTAGTAGTGTGTTCCTTCAGAAATGCATATCTAGCCCAAAGTACAGGTTCAGGGAGTGTGGGTGGCGAGGATGTCATAAAATGCCAGATCAGTCCAAACCACCTCTCAGAGTTGATCAATCTTGCTGAAATTTTCACAGGAAACTCAGTTTATACCAGAGAATGAATTTGTATTGGTCTGGTCCACTCGAGGGCCATATTAGGAATTTCATTTCCGGGGTGTGGGGGGGCCCCCTGGCCTCCCCTCATTTGGGGAATGTCAGGTATATCACAATATTGCCAGTCTGAAGCCCCTATTTAATTTCATGGTTGTTTTAACAATAAAGGGGGATATTTTAGGCACATTTGGAGCATTACATGTCTGAACAGAAAATATATAACCCGAATAATGCTGTTAAAATGGTCCAAATTAGATGTAAATCAGCCCAAACCAGTACTAAATATTGTTCCATAACCATGAAACTTGGCCCAAAAATCACCTGCCACCCACTGAATCTGATTGCACAGGTTTCAGGATTACATCTGGTGTACCAGTGATGTCATATGTGTGAAATAGGGTCCAGGAAGCCGAAAATGCAGCCTCAGCTGGCTGTCTCAGGATAGGCTGATATTTTCTCAGGTAAGGCAGGTTTAAGGTTGTAAACCATATTGTGTCCCACAGGAGTCGCCACTTGAATGAATTTTAGTAGTGTGTTCCTTCAGAAATGCATATCTAGCCCAAAGTACAGGTTCAGGGAGTGTGGGTGGCGAGGATGTCATAAAATGCCAGATCAGTCCAAACCACCTCTCAGAGTTGATCAATCTTGCTGAAATTTTCACAGGAAACTCAGTTTATACCAGAGAATGAATTTGTATTGGTCTGGTCTACTCGAAGGCCATATTAGGAATTTCATTTCCGGGGTGTGGGGGGCCCCCTGGCCTCCCCTCATTTGGGGAATGTCAGGTATATCACAATATTGCCAGTCTGAAGCCCCTATTTAATTTCATGGTTGTTTTAACAATAAAGGGGGATATTTTAGGCACATTTGGAGCATTACATGTCTGAACAGAAAATATATAACCCGAATAATGCTGTTAAAATGGTCCAAATTAGATGTAAATCAGCCCAAACCAGTACTAAATATTGTTCCATAACCATGAAACTTGGCCCAAAAATCACCTGCCACCCACTGAATCTGATTGCACAGGTTTCAGGATTACATCTGGTGTACCAGTGATGTCATATGTGTGAAATAGGGTCCAGGAAGCCGAAAATGCAGCCTCAGCTGGCTGTCTCAGGATAGGCTGATATTTTCTCAGGTAAGGCAGGTTTAAGGTTGTAAACCATATTGTGTCCCACAGGAGTCGCCACTTGAATGAATTTTAGTAGTGTGTTCCTTCAGAAATGCATATCTAGCCCAAAGTACAGGTTCAGGGAGTGTGGGTGGCGAGGATGTCATAAAATGCCAGATCAGTCCAAACCACCTCTCAGAGTTGATCAATCTTGCTGAAATTTTCACAGGAAACTCAGTTTATACCAGAGAATGAATTTGTATTGGTCTGGTCCACTCGAGGGCCATATTAGGAATTTCATTTCCGGGGTGTGGGGGGGCCCCCTGGCCTCCCCTCATTTGGGGAATGTCCGGTATATCACAATATTGCCAGTCTGAAGCCCCTATTTAATTTCATGGTTGTTTTAACAATAAAAGGGGATATTTTAGGCACATTTGGAGCATTACATGTCTGAACAGAAAATATATAACCCGAATAATGCTGTTAAAATGGTCCAAAATAGATGTAAATCAGTCCAAACCACTACTAAATATTGCTCTGTAACCATGAAACTTGGCCCAAAAATCACCTGCCACCCACTGAATCTGATTGCACAGGTTTCAGGATTACATCTGGTGTACCAGTGATGTCATATGTGTGAAATAGGGTCCAGGAAGCCGAAAATGCAGCCTCAGCTGGCTGTCTCAGGATAGGCTGATATTTTCTCAGGTAAGGCAGGTTTAAGGTTGTAAACCATATTGTGTCCCACAGGAGTCGCCACTTGAATGAATTTTAGTAGTGTGTTCCTTCAGAAATGCATATCTAGCCCAAAGTACAGGTTCAGGGAGTGTGGGTGGCGAGGATGTCATAAAATGCCAGATCAGTCCAAACCACCTCTCAGAGTTGATCAATCTTGCTGAAATTTTCACAGGAAACTCAGTTTATACCAGAGAATGAATTTGTATTGGTCTGGTCCACTCGAGGGCCATATTAGGAATTTCATTTCCGGGGTGTGGGGGGGCCCCCTGGCCTCCCCTCATTTGGGGAATGTCCGGTATATCACAATATTGCCAGTCTGAAGCCCCTATTTAATTTCATGGTTGTTTTAACAATAAAAGGGGATATTTTAGGCACATTTGGAGCATTACATGTCTGAACAGAAAATATATAACCCGAATAATGCTGTTAAAATGGTCCAAAATAGATGTAAATCAGTCCAAACCAGTACTAAATATTGCTCTGTAACCATGAAACTTGGCCCAAAAATCACCTGCCACCCACTGAATCTGATTGCACAGGTTTCAGGATTACATCTGGTGTACCAGTGATGTCATATGTGTGAAATAGGGTCCAGGAAGCCGAAAATGCAGCCTCAGCTGGCTGTCTCAGGATAGGCTGATATTTTCTCAGGTAAGGCAGGTTTAAGGTTGTAAACCATATTGTGTCCCACAGGAGTCGCCACTTGAATGAATTTTAGTAGTGTGTTCCTTCAGAAATGCATATCTAGCCCAAAGTACAGGTTCAGGGAGTGTGGGTGGCGAGGATGTCATAAAATGCCAGATCAGTCCAAACCACCTCTCAGAGTTGATCAATCTTGCTGAAATTTTCACAGGAAACTCAGTTTATACCAGAGAATGAATTTGTATTGGTCTGGTCCACTCGAGGGCCATACTAGGAATTTCATTTCCGGGGTGTGGGGGGGGGGGGCCCTGGCCTCCCCTCATTTGGGGAATGTCCGGTATATCACAATATTGCCAGTCTGAAGCCCCTATTTAATTTCATGGTTGTTTTAACAATAAAGGGGGATATTTTAGGCACATTTGGAGCATTACATGTCTGAACAGAAAATATATAACCCGAATAATGCTGTTAAAATGGTCCAAAATAGATGTAAATCAGTCCAAACCAGTACTAAATATTGCTCTGTAACCATGAAACTTGGCCCAAAAATCACCTGCCACCCACTGAATCTGATTGCACAGGTTTCAGGATTACATCTGGTGTACCAGTGATGTCATATGTGTGAAATAGGGTCCAGGAAGCCGAAAATGCAGCCTCAGCTGGCTGTCTCAGGATAGGCTGATATTTTCTCAGGTAAGGCAGGTTTAAGGTTGTAAACCATATTGTGTCCCACAGGAGTCGCCACTTGAATGAATTTTAGTAGTGTGTTCCTTCAGAAATGCATATCTAGTCCAAAGTACAGCTTCAGGGAGTGTAGGTGGCCAGGAGGTCATAAAATGCCAGATTAGTCAAAACCACCTCTTAAAGTTGATCAATCTTTTTGTCAGGTATGTCACAATATTGCCATTCTGAATCCCTTATTTAATTTCATGCTTGTTTCAACAATAAAGGGGGATATTTTAGGCACATTTGGAGCATTACATGTCTGAACAGAAAATATTTAACCTGAATAATGCTGTTAAAATGGTCCAAAATATATGTAAATCAGCCCAAACCGGTACTAAATATTGCTCTGTAACCATGGCCCAAAAATCACCTGACACCCACTGAATCTGATTGCACAGGTTTCAGGATTACATCTGGTGTACCAGTGATGTCATATGTGTGAAATAGGGTCCAGAAATCCGAAAAAATAGGTTAAAAACATATAAAAGGAAATAATGTAAATGCAATAATTTCAAGTTACAACTGATTTACTCATCAGTGAAAATCTCAAAGTAGCTTTTCTCAGCTATAAAATAATTAACAGGTCTGCAATTTTACTATGGTATATCTGACCCAAAGGTAGGTGAATAACAAATTTAAACAGTATACTCTAAATACAATAGTTTTTATGTTACAAAAGATTAATTCAACACCGAGAACCTCAAAGCAGCCATTGCTCAGCTATGCAATAAGCTATAGGTCTGCACATTTTAATACGTGGGAGTTTAAGGTCATCTTAAAATAGAGCACACCTTGACAACCACTTACAACCACATGCCAAATTTAAATTGAATCCATCAAGCATTTATCAAGCCATACTGTCCGGAAACGAAAACCTTAACCTTAATATATTACTCCTGTGAGTTTAAGGTCACCTTAACATAAGGCACATGCACATGCCAAATTTGAATTTAATCCATCTGGCCATTTTTGAGATGTCTGGAAAGGAAGTATGACAACGACTCTGACCATAGTTGTCCATCATAGCTGCTAGTGACGCAAAAGTAATGCAATCTTAAACTCACAAGTTTATAACATATGAGCAATTTACTATAACCTTACAAAAGAGATTTTTTGCTGTAGACAGATGTACATGATGAATATCAAAGGATAAAGTCTTCATTAGCACATCAATTATCTTCCAAAGACCAAAAAATTGTCCCAACCAAGGTAATCTCCTGAAGGTTCTGTTCAAGGTTTGTTAAATCCACAACTGAAAGATACTTAGAATTGCACAGTGTTTGAAATACTGTTCAAAAATTGCCAAACTTAGTGAATACAATTCTGTTATTACTGGGTGTTTAAGGTCACCTTATTGTATGGCACTTACCTATGGCCTGTTACATATACATGCAAAATTTTAATGAAATTTCGCAAGTTATTTGCAGTATACTCTATGGAAACATAATGTAAATTCAACAGAACTTTTTAACACGAGTTTAAGGTGACATTAAAATAGGGCACACCTTGAGGACCAGTTCCATGCCACATGTCATGCCACATCATAGCTGCTAATGACACAAAGTAATGCAACCTTAAACTCATAAGTTTATAAAATCTGAGCAATTTATTCTAACCTTACAAAATTGAAAATTTTAATTAATTAAATGTAGCTTTTACATTACATTTTATATTTTATTGTGCTACAACAGCTTACCATGTGGAACTGAATGCTGAATTCAACTGTCTGGTGGAGGGATTACAGCTGAGACTGAAAGCATAGTAAATTTTTCTAGGATTTGAATTGATAAATAAATGGAATGAACATTGAAAAATCCAGTCTGAGTTCCGCAGACAGAGTCTGAAATCGGACCTGCAAGAACCCAAAAACCAATCGATTATTGAATGACAGTACAGATACTGTCTGGATATTTTGATAGAAGGATCAAGTGCAGCCATGCTCATTTAAGTGGGTATAGCCCCAAGGGCTGCGATGAATACAAGCTCTGGGCTTGAAATCTCATTAACTCGCCATCCTAATTATGATTTTATGGTACACTGAGTGAAACATTATACAGTTAAATACAGTAATGATAGATAAATGACCTTACCATAACATCCTCAGGAGGTAACCAAATACATAGACCTTGGGAGTAGACTCCTGCAGACTTGGTTGCAGCAGGTTTGACACCCCCCCCCCCCCCCCCCCCCCCCACACACACACACACACACCCCTTTTCTTTCTGGGGATGAGTAGTCTGAGGGAAAGGGTCTATGACTTGTGTCATTGGTACTGGTCTCAGATACATATTGTTGTCATTGTCTGACCAAGGTAAGGTCTTTTAGGTAAAAATTTGTAAATGTGTTGTGAGCTTTCCAGTGACAGGCGTGCATGATTTGGTCCACCGATACCTCACCGTAAAAGGAATTAGAGGTCATAAAGTCCCTGTCATGCGCTTTGACTTGGACCAGGTCCAAGGCTTGTTGATCTTTTTGTTTGAAACAAAATAGGATAGTTTGTTTTAGCCAAGAAGAGAGTGTAGTGGGTCTGAGGTATGTCCTTTCTTAAACGGGGACTAGAAACAGGTGACTGTAAAAACCGAGATTTTACATTTTTCACCCTTTCTATTGTGTTCTTTGACAGAAGAGACCGGATATAAGTGGCCAGAGCTTGGTCTTTTTGAAGGGCCTTGTGTCCTGAATGAATCAGAGAAACTCTGGCAAGATTTGGTTTTGAAATGAATGGAACCATTGGTGATAATGTTTAGCACATTGTTTGAACTTTTGTTTGTTTACCAGTCTCTTCTGAAAGAATGGAGGCGACCTCCTACTGGTGGACTGAGGGAGGTTTTAAGGAGTCATTGGGGGGATTTCCACGCCCTCATCCCCTAGAGTGGGTTCGAAAACAACCCCTGGAGCATCTGAAATTGGGTTTCCCCCTACCTGAAGAAAACGATTGGTTACTGCTTTGTGAGGAGTTGCCCCCATAGGGGCATTTCTTGTAGGAGCCTCTTTTATTATTGTGGGGACCACAAAAGGGCTTATTTTGATAGAGTCTGAAACCCTGAGCATCTTTAGAGGTGAATTTTTTGAGGAGGAAGTCTTCTACCCACTCGACTGAGACTTGAACAACAAGGAAGGCCAAAAAGGCGAATTCCTGAGTTCTTGGCGTCTCATATCCGCTAAATGTGGTTGAAGTAGGGTCATCTCGGCCTCGCACCTAAGCAGGCCAGTGTTACCCATGGTGTATAGCTCCCTCTGGAGTATATGAGCTAGAGATTTGCTTAGGCAGGCAAGTGCTCTTTGTTGAATTAGCATGGCCTTATTCCAAATCTCCAAATATTCACAGGCCTGTTCATAACCACGCCTGGCTGCTTTTTCAGGGTTGGCACCTTTCTGGATCTGAGATTTAACCCTTTTGAAGGAAGCCTTCAGACTATGTTGACGGAAAAATGGAGTTACAGGAAGAAGTCTTACCAAAAGCAGCCATGAAGTTGATAGTGGAAAGGTTCTGCCTAGCTTGATGCTCCAGTTCCTTTAGAACTGGTAGGGGAACCGTGCCCGTAGGGGCTCCGGAGGGTTTAGGAGAGATACAGATCTTCGAAAAGTCTGTATTCAACTCCTGGATCTTGTCCTCATAACAAGGCTGTCTCACCTTGTAACACTTTGCAGTGGAGGGAGGGGGTTTAATATATTTACCCTCAGGTAAATTAGAGGCCAGAAAATCATGCTCAAGATTATCAAAGGCATCTTTGATGTGAGAGCTAAGGGGCAGCATAGAAGAAGGGCCTCTTGGCCTAAGCTCCTGTTGGCCCATTTTGTCGTCCAGGCCCAGAACAGAAGTGGAAGACCTAGGCATGGTTTCCCTGGGGTCACAGAGATCATGAATACACCTAAAGGTCTCCACTTCCTCAGCATATTGAGAGGTTAAGTCAGCCATAGCTACTTCCCTATAAAAAGTGGGTCTGGATTGTGTTTAGGTTGGTCTTGATCTTAAGGGGCCCTAGAGGACTATGTGTGCAGAGGACTGATCTTCCTCTGAAGATGATGGCTGAGACAAGTATCTGGACCTAACCTTGTGCTTTCTTTTATCTGCATGTTTTTTGGGTCTAGCCGAGACCACCCAAGAGGGTTTGTCGGACTGACCTGAATGCTGATCTGAGACATGTCTCGGGTGAGAGTCAAGCATGGACTGATTATCTCTGAGACAAGGCAGAAGGGATGAAACAAGTCCACCTCCATAGCCTCATCTGTATGTGAGGATGGGTGAGCTCTCGGAGGAGGGGTTGGGTCCAGATTCTCTGTTTACTGGTACCAGGCTTAGAGGCTGAAGTGGAGGTCTGATCCACCTCCACTTCGTTAGACGTCTTTTTGAAAGACTGAAATTCGTCTCAGAGAGACTTCATGGCCTCAAAAATAGAAGCCTGGAAACCGCCCCCCCCCCCCCCCCCCCCCCCCATTTGCTGTGGCAATTGGATGTTAAACTGAGAATCCAGGGATTTCTCGAGTTTGGACTCAACTTTCTGTTGTCAAGCTGTACCGGGGGTAGGTGGGACCAATTTAGCTGGAGTTTTAAGAGACAATGATTCAAAACGTGGGGGCTGAGGACATGGTGGAGAAGCAAATAAATTGTCTGCAGCACCCTCAAGGTCTGCCTGAGATCCAGTAAAGGATTCCACATCCTCGTCCCCCTAGCAAATCTAGCATTTGTTCTTCTGAGAACCCAGAGCAAATGTCACATGGAGATTCAAAAGGAACACAGGGTTCATCCCCTTTATTAGCTTCTCTACATGAAGGATAGAAATTTGGTTAATTTTATTGTAATTGGAATTTTTATAAATAAAAATACTTACATAATCCCAACAGAAGCTTACGTGACCTACCGTTCGGTCAAGGACACAGACAATGTGTCTCGCCATTTTTTTCTCTCTTAATGTACACACGTAAACCCCAGCGGGCACCTGCTGGAGGTTATATCTCCACTGTAAGTTGTCATTCTAATTTTGACCCTACCCCTCAGAAGATGGTAGAGGGGAGGAGGGTGGGACTCTCCCTGTTGGGATTATGTAAGTATTTTTATTTATAAAAATTCCAATTCCAATTGCATAAAAACGTACTTACATAATCCCAACAGAAGCTTGAATGCAGCCCTGAGGTCCATGGTGGGTAGACTTCTGAGGACTTTCAAGTGCTATAGGAGAGTTCTTTAGGTATACAGATACAAAAAAATGCATACACAATATGTTATACTACAAACACTGTAATATACTACATATATGAATACTAGTATCATTATTACTGTCATAGTCAATACAAGTACTGTTAAAGTGAAAAGTAATTGTAATAAAGTAGCTGTAAAGTACTCACCCACTTATGAAAGCAGCATGCTGTACTGTACATCAAATAATATGTATGAAACCCTCCACCTTGTCTATACAGTAGTGCAGGGGTCAAAGGTCAGCTGTGCCCAGTTGAATAAAACTCCAACAGTCAGAGTGCAGCTGTCCCTCAAGCCAAGCAGCCATAACATGAAGTCTTATCCATATTCTTGTTCCACAAATCAAAGTCCTAGTACATTCCAGTCCAAATCCATACATCCTGAAAACATAAAGACTGATTATATTATTAAGTCTCAATTGTTCACTACATGCTGTGCAGACACAATGGGACCTAACTTAAAGATATCATCATTTTCCCAGCAAATATCCTTCAAATAAAAGTTTGTAAAGGTATTGTGGGATTTCCAGTAACAGGAGCTCAAGACCTGCTCTAAGGAGATACCTCCTTTAAATGCAAGTGATGCAGCCATAGCTCTAACATCATGAGCTCTAACCTGAGTGACCTGTTGATCAGCCGTATCTGAAGACTGATAGCAAGTTTGAATGGTATGTTTGATCCACTGGGAAATGGTTATTCTTGTGATATCCTTAGAATAACCCTCCCTAAGGGATACAAAGAGCAGGGCCTTGCCCTTTCTCATGGATTTGGTCTTCTCTAAATAGACCTTGAGGGCCCTAACTGGACAAAGTGACTTGTCCTCCACCAGTGAGCTGTCCAACATGGTAGTAAGGGCTGGTATCACTACTGGCTTAATGGAATCAGGGCCATCCGAAGCCAATTGGTTTTTAGCCAGGAAGGCCGGAGAAGGAGAGACAGTAACTTCTGACCAATTTCTCCTTGAAGAGACAGAAGAGTGAGTCCATGCATGTATCTCACTCCTTCTTTTTCCTGAGGCTAAAGCCAACAGGAACACTGTCTTGTAAGTTAGCCACTTCAAAGGAGCCTCTGACAAAGGCTCAAAGGGAGGTTTTGTCAAACCTAAGAGGACCAATGAGAGGTCCCATGTAGGTATGGACCTATTTCGTTTAGGTCTATCCCTGGTGAAGCTGGCAATAAGTCTATTCAGTTCTAGACTTTTTGAAATGAATTCACCCTGTGAACCCAAAGCATCAGCAATTGCTGTTCTGTAACCAGTGATTGTAGCTGGTTTGAGGTTTTTGACTGTGAACAGGTAGTTTAAAAATTCTGCTACCTGGGGAACAGCTGTTGAGGTGATGTCCACCTTATTCTCTGTGCACCATTGCCCATAAATGGTCCACCTTGATTGGTAGACTTTTCTTGAGGATTCCCTCTGAGGTGCCTTAATTCTTTCTGCCACCTCAGATGAGAATCTTCCAGAATTGGATTCCTGGAATCCAGAAGCCACACATGTAGATTCAGGTACTCCACGTTGTTGTGGAACCTGTTGGAATGTGGTTGTTTCAGTAATGTCTTCCAATGAGGGAGCTGTAGAGATACCCTGGTCGAGAGATCCACCAGATCCCAGAACCACGGCATCCCTGGCCACCCTGGAGCCAGTACTATCATCCTGCATGGGTATGTTATTATTTTTTGAATTACTTGTGGCAGGATGGCTACTGGACAGAAGACATAGCCGTCTAGGCCTTCCCAACAGATATTCAATGCATCTATTTTCCAAGCCTTTCTGTCTGGGACAGGAGATACATAAATTGGAAGTTTGTAATTTAGATGAGTTGCAAAAAGATCTACCATTGGTGTGTGCCAAACTTTGCAAATTTGGTTGAATATCTGTTGGTGAAGTGACCACTCCGTCTGTATGACCTTGTCCCTTCGTGATAGAGAGTCTGCTATGACGTTTAGGGATCCAGGTACGTGTCTTGCCCTTATCTGGATTTTTCTGGAATTTGTGAATGCAAGAATTCTCCAGATAAGAGCACACATTTCTATGGAATGTGTGCCTCCTTCTTTGTTCAGATAAGCTACTACTGTGCTGTTGTCTGAACAAATGAGCACTGTTTGACCTTGTAAGTGTTCCTGAAAGCCCTTTAGGGCTAGAAGAACAGCTTTTAGCTCCAATACATTGATGTGGAGCTGGGCTTCCTTGTTTGACCAGAGACCACTTAACACTATCTCGTTTAAGTGAGCTCCCCAGCCTTTTTGTGAGGCATCTGTAAACACCAGTGTGTTGTGTACCTGAGGATGGATAGGAGCACCTGCCATGAGATTTTTGATATCCTCCAACCACTTTAGGTGCTTCAGGAAATTTCCTGTTACTGGAATCCTTATGTCCAATGACTAGGGAAACTTCCAGTGCGACTTTAGGTACCACTGGAAAGGTCTCATGTGTAACCTTCCTAGTGGCACTGTTTTTTCCAAGAAAGCTTAAGTCCCTATGAGCGACATGAGCTTTCTTGGAGTCAAGACTAATGACTTTCTGATGGAAACAGTCTGAGCGTTTAGCCGATCGAGTTTCTTCTGGGTTGGGAACACTAGACCCCTCTGAAGGTCGAAATGATAGCCCAGAAAATCCAGTTTTTGCGTGGGTATCAATTCCGATTTTTGAAAATTGATAATCCAGCCTAGTTCTTGGACCAACTGAACTAACTTTTCCGAATTTTTGAGACATTGATCTTTTGATGGTGACCGAAGAAGCCAGTCGTCCAGATATTGATGGATTCTGAGGTTCCTGGCTTGAGCTATGAGTTTGACCTCTTTGACAATGCGAGTGAACTCTAGGGGAGCTGTCGCGACACCAAAAGGAAGAGCTTGAAACTGAAAAACCCCTTTTTTGGTCTGAAATCTCAGATATTTTTGAGATTGTGGATGAATTGGAACATGGAAATAAGCATCTGTGAGGTCTATCGAGATGACCCACTCCCCTTTTCGAATCGATTTCCTGATAGATTCGGCCGTTTCCATCTTGAATGTCGGTACATGCAAATGAAGGTTTAACATACTTAGATCTATATCTGGTCGCCAACGATTCATGGGTTTTGGAACCAGAAAAAGTCTGCTGTAATATCCCAGAGTAGTGAGTTTTTTTACAGGAACTATCGCCTTTTTTGTAAGCATGGCCTGAACTGCCTCTTGGAGGGCGCCATCTTTGTTTTTGTTGTGATATTCGCTCAAAATGAGCGGAATTTTCGACAATTTTGGAAGAAACTTGAAATCTAGGCGATAGCCATGTTGCAGTAAACTTACTACTCTGGGATGGGCGTGGTTTTTTGACCATACCTGCCAAAAAGTCCGCAATCTTGCCCCTGGGAAGTCATTTCCTCTTTCCACCTCTGCCTCCTCGCGATGCGCACGCAGAGAAGTGGCCATAGGTTGAATTTTGCTGCGTTCGTTTGTCACGAAACGACCTGGTATTCTCCTGAGATTTTGGATGTGAAGACTTCCCGAAATCGAAACTCTTGACAGACTCTCTGTAGGACTTGGGCTCAGAATCCTTCATAATGGAGAGTCTCTTGATCATGTTATCCTCAACCTGGGATAGGATAGCTGAATTAAACACCTCCTGCTGGTCAAAATGATCAGTACGCAAGTTTGCCAAGTCCTTAGGACCTAATTTTGAGCTGCAGTCCTTCAATAAGCTGTCTCTCCTTGCAAGTAGCATATTGCAGGCCAGAGTCATATTCTGCTTGAGGACTGTATCCAGAGCTATTTCTAAGGAAGATGTGACAGAAACCTGGAGTTGAGAGTATTTGATCATGAGATCTGATGATTCCCTGATGGTTTCCAGATCTTCTGAACATTTGATCTCAGTAGCTAACTCCTGGATCCTATTGTTGAGTTCCTCAATAGCCATTTTAAACCATACAACATGGCCCAGGATTTGAACATTTTCTCTGCAAACTGTCTCCTGTACAATAAACTGCTTGGAAGGTACAGAGATTGAAGATGACAAAGACTTTACTTTAGCTATGTTGAAGTATGAGTCAGGAAGTTTAGGAGCTTTCAGAGGAGTATTTTGAGGAGAGGTGGTGTAATAAATCATGTCAGGCCTCTCAAAGGCCAAAAACTGTCCCTGAGATAGAGATTCAGAGCTGGACTTGTCTTTTACTGTTGTTTCAGAGGCCTTTCTGAATCTATAGTCCCACATGGACTGTATATCTTGAACAGGAGGTAAAGCCAAATTCTGTTTTCTGACCACCTGCTTTGAAGGTTTCTTAGAGAATGCAGAGGGAGCCACAAGGCACTCTACTTGTGGTACCTCTAAATCCAACAGATTCCTGATGGCATTGAGCATTTCCACATAGGAAGGATCTAATTGCTGAGAATGAGTGTCTGAATCACCCTGAGGAGACCTGGATCTATGGCGTTTCATAGCAGGTAAAGATGATTCCTCATCAGATAATTCCCCCTCTGAGGGGACTGGTCTGCTCTGGGAGGCAGGGGCACACATACCCTGCTCCTGAGAGTGTGGAAGAGTTGTTTTGGAAGCTGAAGGTTTATCCCTGCGCTTGAACTCCTCAAATTGAGAAGCCAGGGAAGATAACTGAGAATTCATAGCCTTTAACATCTCCTGAAGAGATGAATCAGGAGTAGAAGTGGAGGAAGTTGAGGACTTTGAAGGAGTTGGCTCATCCAACAGCGAATCATCAAACTTGTCAGAAACTTTAGTTTTTGAAGATTTCTTTCTATGAGGAATTTTCAAAGCACCAGCACAAATAGTACAGTCACTTTCCTTACCAATCACACACTTATCCTTCCCTTTCTTGTCGTTTCTGCATTTTAAACAGGCCTGATGGTTGTCCCAAGGCAACATATCACCTGCACAAATGGAGCATTTCCTTTGTTTTTCGGACATGGTAAAAAATCTTTGAAGATCCGAAAAGAACGCGTGTGTACTTGACGGCGGTCAAAATAAGAATGACAACTTACAGTGGAGATATAACCTCCAGCAGGTGCCCACTGGGGTTTACGTGTGTACATTAAGAGAGAAAAAAATGGCGAGACACATTGTCTGTGTCCTTGACCGAACGGTAGGTCACGTAAGCTTCTGTTGGGATTATGTAAGTACGTTTTTATGCAATAAAATGTGATTATCAAATGGGAGACAGAAATGACGACACAGATCTAGGTTTATCTTTGCTTGATCTTTAGTGGGAGGACATTTATACAGCAATAAAAATGTGTAAATGAGCAAGCATGAACCGAGAAAACTCACAAAACACAAAAAAGTAAAGAAATACTTATCCTGTCGAAACAGAACTTTCACAGAATATTCTATATCATTAATTAAGCAAAGTAGCCAGGTGATAATAGCATCCGACAATACGTAAAAACTGGGAAAAATATAAAATTGAAAATTTTAATTACTTAAATGTAGCTTTTATAAGCTACAAGCTTACCATGTGGGACTGAATGCTGTTCTCGAATGGCCACCAGGCCCAGCCAGTGTCTAAGAAAAAAAAGACATTTATTGTTGGCCGTAGCCTCAGGTTGTCGTCACGTGACCTACCCCATTTGTCTTCTCCTTTCTCATTGAAATTTTAACCCATACCCTCTCAGCAGTAATACAGCGGGGAGGTCGGGTGGGACTCTTCTCAGTCCCACATGGTAAGCTTGTAGCTTATAAAAGCTACATTCAAGTAATTAAAATTTTCAATTTTATTACGCTACAATAGCTTACCATGTTCGATTGAATGCTGAATGCAACTGCCCGGTGGCGGGATTACAGCTGAGACTGGAAGATATGTTGTTTTTTCTTAGATTTTGATATAATAAGCAGAATGAAGGTTGGAAAATACCAGTCTGAGTCCCATTTACAGTGTCCTAAACCCGAGGGTTGGACCTGTGGGAAGACAACAAACCTAAAAATTATTGACAGTGCTAATAAACTGTCTGGGTGTTTGGACAGGAGGAGGTGTAGCCGAAGTACACTTAGGTGGGGTAAAGCCCCAAGGGCCATCACGGAAGAGGTCTAAGCCCAAGGGCCAGAGTTATCAAAATATTGCCACCTAAAGGAGATTACTGACAACCTTAAAGTCCTTAATACATTATACAATTAAAGCTAAAGAAAATCAAGAATATAAAGACCTTACTCGAAACACCCTGATGAGGTAACTTATACCTAGACCCTGGGATTAGACTCCTGAAGACTTGGTTGTAGCGGATGTGGCCCCCCCTTCTTTTCTTTCCGAGGAGGACAGTTCTGAGGTGAAGGGTCTAGGACCTGTTGTGCCGCTACTACTGGTCCCAGATGCATATTCTTGTCGTTGTCTGACCAAGTAAGGTCTTTTAGATAGAAATTTGTAAATGTGTTGTGAGCTTTCCAGTGACAGGCTTGCATGATCTGGTCCACCGATACCCCACCGTAAAAAGCCTTAGAGGCTGCGAAGGCCCTAATGTCATGCGCTTTTACTTTGACCAAGTCTAAGGCTTGTTGGTCTGCTTGTTTGTAACAAAAGAGAATGGTTTGTTTCAACCAGGAGAGAGTAGCGGGTCTGATGTCTGAGGTATGTCCTTTCTTGAAGGAGATGAAAAGGAGGGACCGAGACCCTCTCAGGTCTTTGGTCCGATCCAAATAGTACCTCAGGGCCCGCACAGGACACAGGATCCTATCTTTTTTGAATTGTCGATCTACTATGGTAGTCAAAGCAGGAATAGTCACTGGAGACACACTTTGAGAACCTTCTCTTGCTAGTTGGTTTTTGGCTATGAAGTCAGAAGAAGGGAACAAGGCAACCTTTTCCCATTGGCCTAGATTAGATACTTTGTTTGCGACCCAGGCATGGATTTCGCTGCGGCGCTTGCCGGAGGCCAAAGCTAGCAAGAAAGCAGTTTTGAGGGTAAGATGTTTGAGGTCTGTGTCTTTCATAGGCTCAAAGGGTGCTTTTGTGAGCTCAATGAGAACAACAGAAAGGTTCCACTTAGGAAGATTTCTGGAAATTTTTGGACGATCCCTGTGGAAACTGGAGAGTAACCTATGAAGGTCTGCATTGTGTGCAATATGGTGGGCCGTTGGGCCCAAAGTGTCAACGATGGCAGTCCTGTAACCATCAATGGTCGAGGGGCGCCTGTTTAGGTCTTGGTACAGGAACATGAAAAAATCTGAGATTTGTTTCACAGATGGAGTGGAGAGATCCACCAAATTTTCTCTGCACCATTTTTCAAATAGGGCCCACTTTGACTTGTAGATGGTCCTTGTTGATGACCGCTGAGGAGCAGCAATTCTCTCTGCCACCTCCACAGAGAAGCCTTGTTCTTGGAGTTGTCCACTCCTAGACACCAGGCGTGGAGGTTGAGCTGTTGTGGGTTGTTGTGGAACACATACTTGTGGGACTGTTTGAGTAGGGTCGTTGACACTGGGAGTTGTAGTGAGATCTCTGTTGAGAGCTACACTAGGTCCCAAAACCAGGGCATGCCTGGCCAGCCTGGGGCTATTACGATGACCAGGCAATGGCATTGCTTGATCTTTTGGATCACCCTGTGAAGGAGAGCCGTCAGAGAGTAAGCATAAGCAGTGAGACCCGTCCAGTTTATCTGTCACAGGCCTTTGGGGACACGTAGAGAGGAAGTTTGTGGTTCAGATGAGTGGCAAACAGGTCCACATGAGGAGTGAACCACTTCTGGCAGATCTGTTTGAACACCTGTGGATGCAGTGACCATTCTGTCGACTGCACTTGGTTGGACCTGGATAGGAGGTCGGCCACCACATTCAGACACCCGGGAATGTGTCTGGCCTTTAATGTTATGTGATAGTGGTGGCACCAAGTCATGATCTTCCACAGGAGAGCGCACATCTCTACTGAGTGAGTTCCCCCTTGTTTGTTTATGTAGGCTATCACTGTTGAGTTGTCCGTTGCAACTAAAACGGTTTGGTCCTGGCACTGGTCCTTGTAGTTTCGAACTCTAGGACGTTTATGTGTAGCCTTTTTTCCTGGTCTGACCACAGACCCTGGGTAGATCTTTGATCTAAGTGAGCGCCCCAACCTTCGTTTGAGGCGTCTGTAAAGAGTTGGATACTGTGGTCTTTGGGATGAAGGTCTGCACCTTTCATCACATTTGCGGGATTCTGCCACCAGTCTAAGTGTGCAGTAATGACATCTGTCCAAGGTAGGAGGTTGTCCAGTGACTGAGGATATCGCCAATGCTCCTTGAGATGAAACTGAAAGGGCCTCATGTGAAGGCGTGCCTCCGGGACCATTTTCTCTGTTGAGGCAAGCAACCCAATTAGCGACATCAAACATCTTGCAGTCAAAACATGTTTTGACTTGAGTCGTAGGATCAAATCCTGAAGTTTGAGCCATCTCTCTTGAGTGGGTTTTACAAGGGCTGAATCTAGATGGTATTCGTAGCCCACGAATGAAAACACCCGAGTAGGAGTCAGTTCTGATTTTTCCTGATTTATTATCCACCCCAAGGACTGGGTTTGGTCTACCACTGCCTGAGTGTTCTCTTTCGGCTTCTTCCGGAGACTAGGACAGGGTTGTTATGGGAAATATCGGGCGGTATTTCCCGCCTGGGAAATACCGCCCTGTCCAATACTCCCCAAGTGGGAAATACCGGGAAATACTGGGAAATACTCATTTTGGACTTCAATATATGTATAAAATGATGGGAAAAATACCAAAACATACATCTGAAACATCTATTTATTTAGATTAACACATTCTATATAGTACAGAATTTCAATTTAATTGAATTTACAGACACTTTTATAAGTAACAACTAAATCATACAACCCCCAAATAGGATCTTTGGGCTTCATGTTGAATGTTTGACAGATTGGCAAATATATAATATATAAATTTAGTTCTATGCAGTTTCAGAGTTTCAATAAAAATATAATCATAACTATTTTTGATAATGTTTTATCCTTGTAATAAATTCACAACTTATTCTACTATCACACTTAAATATTATGTATATTGATTAACACTTGTGGTATTAAGCCTGTGTCACTGACACTGCTCCCATTTCTTTTAGTAATGTAGAAGTAGAAAAGGGATTATACTGGCAGCTTTGCCAAAGAGACAACAATGACCAGAGTACAGGACAATTGACTATCACTTTTCAGACAGCTCAATTGGATTTCAAGAGTGTACCCATTTCCAGTGTAAGAGGGAATTATAGTTAAAACATTTGTCATCAAAACCTCATCCTCCTTGAAGAGATTAACAATTGACCATCACTTTTCAGAGGAGCTCAATTGGATTTCCAGAGTGTACCCATTTAAAAGAGGGAATTATAGTTAAAACATTTCTCATCATCCCCTCAATCTATTACATACTTGCAAATTGTTTCTTCCTTGAAATTTTTAACACCAACCATGGTGCTGACTTTCAAAACCTTAATAGTTTGATATTCTAGCCATTTATGTTCATTAAGTCACTCAATCTTTTTATTTATAAATAGTCAGTATCTTCCATTGTTGGGTTAAAAAGGAAGTATATTTATAAAAACTGCAGATTTCATATTTCCCGGTATTTCCCGGTAATTCCCGGTATTTCCCACTGTCCTGGGAAATACAGTATTTCCCGGGAAATATAACAACCCTGGACTAGGACCTGATCTGCCAGTTGTCCAGGTATTGGTGAAGTCTGAGTCCTCTGGAGAGGGCCATGAGCTTCACTTCCTTTACGATCATTGTAAAGACCTGGGGGGCTGTGACTAGGCTGAACGGAAGGGAGGTGAAATGGAACACCTGTGACCTTGGTATTTCCTTGAGTTTGGGTGGATGAGGATGTGAAGGTAAGCGTCCAATAGGTCTATCGACGATACCCATTCCCCTGGAACCAGGGAGGTCCTGATGGACTCTGGAGTTTCCATTTTGAACTTTTCTACATGTAGAAAAGTGTTGAGCCTTTGATGAGGCTTGGGGACTAGAAACAGGCGACTGTAAAACCCGAGAGATTTTACATTTTCCACCCTTTCGATAGCGTTCTTTGACAGGAGAGACTGGATGCAATCAGCCAGAACTTGGTCTTTTGGAAGGGTCTTGTATTCTGACAGAATCAGAGAAAATCGGATCAAGTTTGGCTTTGAGAGGAATGGCAGTACATAGCCATTGGTGATAACGTTTAACACGTTTGATGAACATTTGTTTGTTTGCCAGTCTCTCCTGAAAGAACGGAGGCAACCTCCTACTGGTGGACTGAGTGAGGCTTTGGAGGAGTCATTGGGAAGAGGGGTTTCCACGCCCTCTTCCCCTGTTGTGGGGTCGAAAACGACCCCTGGAGCCTCTGAAGTTTGGTTTTCCTCTGGAAAACGACTGGTTACTGTTTTGAGAGGAATTGCCCCCATAGGGACGTTTCCTGTAGGAGCCTCTTTTCTTGTGGGAACCACGAAAGGGCTTATTCTGATAGGGTCCAAAACCCTGAGAGTCTTCTGAGGTGCCTTTTTAAGAAGGAAGTCTTCACCTTCCTTGACTAGTTGAGACTTGAACAAGAAAGGCGACCAAAAGGATGCATTCCTGAGTTTCTGACATCTCGTCTCCCCTATATGTGGTTGTAATAGGGTCATTTCGGCTTTGCGCCTAAGCAAGCCGGTGTTGCCCATAGAATATAGCTCCCTCTGGAGTATATGAACAAGTAATTTGCTAAGACAGGTCAAGGCCCTGTGTTGGATAATGAGGGTCTTGTTTCCAGATACTCACAGGCTTCCTCGTACCCACGCTTTGCAACTTTTTCAGGGTCAGCACCTTTCCTGATCTGTGATTTGACCTTCTTAAAGGTCGCCTTCAGACTATGTTGGCACTTCTCCAGAGTGGAGTTACAGGAAGAAGAAGTCTTGGCAAAGGTGGTAGTGAAGTTGAGGGTGGATATGTTCTGTCTAGCCGGATGTTCCAATTCCTTGAGAATTGGTAGGGGAACCTTGCCCATAGGGGCCCCAGAGGGCTTAGGAGAAATTTGGTTAATTTTATTGTAATTGGAATTTTTATAAATAAAAATACTTACATCATCCCAACAAATGCTTACGTGACCTACCGTTCGGTCAAGGACACAGACAATGTGTCTCGCCATGTTTTTTCTACTGAAAGTACACACGTAAACCCCAGGGGGCACCTGCTGGAGGTTATCTCCACTATAAGTTGCCATTCTTAAAATTTTGACCCTAACCCTCAGAAGATGGTAGAGGGGAGGAGGGTGGGACTCTCCTTGTTGGGATTATGTAAGTATTTTTATTTATAAAAATTCCAATTACAATAAAATTAACCAATTTTATTGCATAAAAACGTACTTACATAATCCCAACAAATGCTTGAATACAGCCCTGAGGTCCATGGTGGGTAGACTTCTGAGGACTGTCAAGTGCTATAGGAGAGTTCTTGAGGTTATACACATACAAAAAATGCATAGACACCATATGTTATACTACAAACAACTGTAACATAGTACATATAGTTAAACTGTAATTATATTATTGTTATTACAAGTACTGATAAAGTGAAAAAGTAGTTGTAATAAAGTAACTGCAAAGTACTCACCCACTTTTGAAAGCGGCATATTGTACTATACATAGTATGATATTTATGAATCCCGTCACCGTATCTGTACAGATGTGCAGGGGTCAAAGGTCAGCTGTGCCCAGTTGAATAAAACTCCAGCAGTCAGAATGCAGCTGTCCTTCAAGCCAAGCAGTCATAACATGAAATCTTATCCATAGTCGTGTTCAAAAATCAAAGTCCTACTACATTCCAGTCCAATTCCATACATCCTGAAAAAATAAAGACTGATTAAACTATTAAGTCTCAATTGTTCACTATATGCTGTGCAGACACAATGGAACCTAACTTAAAAATATCATCATTTTCCCAGCAAATATCTTTCAAATAAAAGTTTGTGAAGGTATTGTGGGATCTCCAATAACATGAGCTCAAAACCTGCTCTAAGGAGATACCTCCTTTGAACGCAAGTGATGCAGCCATAGCTCTAACATCATGAGCTCTGACCTGAGTGACCTGTTGATCAGTCATATCCGAAGACTGATAGCAAGTGTGAATGGTGTGTTTGATCCACTGGGAAATGGTTATTCTTAAGATATCCTTGGAATAACCTTCCCTAAGTGATACAAAGAGAAGGGCCTTGCCCTTTCTCATGGATTTGGTCTTGTCTAAGTAGACTTTGAGGGCCCTAACTGGACAAAGTGACTTGTCCTCCACCAGTGAACTGTCCAACATGGTAGTAAGAGCTGGTATAACTACTGGTTTAATGGAATCAGGGCCATCCGAAGCCAACTGGTTTTTGGCCAGGAATGCTGGAGAAGGAGAAACAGTGACCTCTGACCAATTTCTCCTTGAAGAGACAGAAGAGTGAGTCCAAGCATGTATCTCACTCCTTCTTTTACCTGAGGCTAAAGCCAGCAGGAAAACTGTCTTGTAAGTTAGCCACTTCAAAGGAGCCTCAGATAAAGGCTCAAAAGGAGGTTTTGTCAAACCTAAGAAGACCAAGGAGAGGTCCCATGTAGGTATGGACCTATTTGGTTTAGGTCTATCCCTGGTGAAGCTGGCAATAAGTCTATTCAGTTCTAGACTTTTTGAGATGAGTTCACCCTGAGAACCCAAAGCATCAGCTATTGCTGTTCTATAACCAGTAATTGTAGCTGGTTTGAGGTTTTTGACTGTGAACAGGTAGTTTAAAAATTCTGCTACCTGGGGAACAGTTGTTGAGGTGATGTCCACCTTATTCTGTGAGCACCATTGCCCATAAATGGCCCACCTTGATTGATAGACTTTTCTTGAGGATTCCCTCTGAGGTGCCTTAATTCTTTCTGCCACCTCAGATGAGAATCTTCCAGAATTGGATTCCTGGAATCCAGAAGCCACACATGTAGATTCAGGTACTCCACGTTGTTGTGGAACCTGTTGGAATGTGGCTGTTTCAGAAGTGTCTTCCAGTGAGGGAGCTGTAGGGGTACCCTGGTCGAGAGATCCACCAGATCCCAAAACCATGGCATCCCTGGCCACCCTGGAGCCAGTACTATCATCCTGCATGGGTATGTTATTATTTTTTGAATTACTTGTGGCAGGATGGCTACTGGACAGAAGACATAGCCGTCTAGGCCTTCCCAACAGATATTCAATGCATCTATTTTCCAAGCCTTTTTGTCTGGGACAGGAGATACATAAATTGGAAGTTTGTAATTTAGATGAGTTGCAAACAGGTCTACCATTGGTGTGTGCCAAATTTTGCAAATTTGGTTGAATATCTGTTGGTGAAGGGACCACTCTGTTTGTATGACCTTGTCCCTTCTTGATAGGGAGTCTGCTATCACATTTAGGGATCCAGGTACATGTCTTGCTCTTATCTGGATCCTTCTGGAATTTGTAAATGCCAGAATTCTCCAGATAAGAGCACACATTTCTATGGAATGGGTGCCTCCTTCTTTGTTCAGATAAGATACTACTGTACTGTTGTCTGAACAGATGAGCACGCTTTGACCTTGCAAGTGCTCCTGAAACCCCTTTAGGGCCAGAAGAACAGCTTTTAGCTCCAATACGTTGATGTGAAGCTGAGCCTCCTTGTTTGACCAGAGGCCACTGAGGACTATTTCGTTCAAGTGAGCTCCCCAGCCTTTTTGGGAGGCATCTGTGAACACCAAAGTGTTGTGAACATGAGGATGGACGGGAGAACCTGCCATAAGATTTTGTAGATCCTCCCACCATTTGAGATAATTGAGGAAATTCCTTGTTACTGGAATGTTTTTGTCCAGTGACTGGGGAAACTTCCAGTTTGACCTTAGGTACCACTGAAAAGGTCTCATGTGCAACCTTCCCAGAGGTACTGTTTTTTCTAAGGAAGCTAATGTCCCTATGAGTGACATGAGCTTTCTTGGAGTCAAGACTAATGACTTTCTGATGGAAACAGTCTGAACTTTCAACCGATCGAGTTTGTTTTGGGTTGGAAAAACCAGACCCCTGTGAAGATCGAAGTGATAACCCAGAAAATCTAGATTTTGTGTGGGAACCAATTCCGATTTTTGGAAATTGATAATCCAGCCTAGTTCTTGGACCAATTTCACTAATTTTTCCGAATCTTTGAGACATTGATCTTTTGTTGGTGACCGAAGAAGCCAGTCGTCCAGATATTGATGGATTCTGAGGTTCCTGGCTTGAGCTATGAGTTTTACCTCTTTCACAATGCGAGTAAACTCTAGGGGAGCTGTTGCGACACCAAAAGGGAGAGCCTGAAATTGGAAAACCCCTTTTTTCGTTTGAAATCTCAGATATTTTTGAGATTGTGGGTGAATTGGAACATGAAAATAAGCGTCTGTGAGGTCTATCGAGGTGACCCACTCCCCCTGTCGAATCGACTTCCTGATAGATTCGGCTGTTTCCATTTTGAATGTCGGTACATGTAAATGGTTGTTTAACATACTTAAATCTATCACTGGTCTCCACCTTTTCATGGGTTTGGGTACCAGAAACAGTCTGCTGTAATATCCCAGAGTAGAAGGTTTCCTGACATGAGTTATCGCCTTTTTTGCAAGCATGGCCTGAACTGCTTCGTGTAGAGCGCCATTTTTGTTGTGATATTTGCTCAAAATGAGCGGAATTTTCGATAATTTGGGTAGAATTTTGAAGTCTAGGCGATAACCATGTTGTAGTAAACTTACTACTCTGGGATGTGCTTGATTTTTTGCCCATACCTGCCAAAAATCCTGCAATCTTGTCCCTGGAAAGTCACTTCCTCTTTCCGCCTCTGCCTCCTCGCGATGCGCGCGCAGAGAAGTGGTTATAGGTGTTTGGCTGCGTTCGTTTGTCACGAAACGACCTGTTACCTTCTTGTGAGGGCTTTGGATGTGAAGACCTCCCGAAATCGAAATTCTTCACAGAGTCTCTGTATGCCTTAGAATCAGATTCCTTCATTATTGACAATCTTTTGATCATGTTATCCTCAACCTGGGATAAAATATCTGAGTTGAAGACCTCCTGTTGGTCAAAATGGTCTGTACGCAAGCTTGCCAAGTCTTTTGGACCTAATTTTGAGCTGCAGTCCTTCAATAAGCTATCCCTCCTTGCAAGGAGCATATTGCATGCCAGAGTCATGTTTTGTTTGAGGACCGTATCCAGGGCTGTCTCCAGAGAGGAGGTAACTGAAGCCTGTAGCTGAGAATATTTTATCATGAGGTCTGCTGACTCCTTGACTGTATCCAGATCTTCAGACCCTCTAATTTCAGTAGCCAACTCCTGGATTCTGTTGTTGAGCTCCTCTATAGCCATTTTAAACCACACTACATGGCCCAAAATTTGAACATTTTCCCTGCAAACTGTCTCTTGAACAATATGTTGTTTGGAAGGTACAGAGATGGAATTTGACAATGATTTCACTCTAGCTATGTTGAAGTAGGAGTCAGGTAGTTTAGGAGCTTTCAAAGGCGTATTTTGTGGAGAGGTAGTGTAGTAGATCATGTTGGGCCTCTCGAAGGCCAAAAACTGTCCCTGGGACAATGATTCAGGGCTGGATTTGTCTTTGACTGTGGTTCCAGAGGCCTTCCTAAACCTGTAGTCCCACATGGACTGAATATCTTGGACAGGAGGTAAAGCCAAATTTTGTTTCCTCACCACCTGCTTGGAGGGTTTCTTGGAAAAAGCAGAAGGGGCCACAAGGCACTCCACTTGTGGTACCTCCAGATCCAGTAGACCTCTGATGGCATTGAGCATCTCGACATAAGAGGGATCTAACTCCTGTGAATGAGAGTCTGCATCCCCTTGAGGAGACTTAGATCTGTGTCGCTTGCTGGCAGGCAAAGAGGAGTCCTCATCAGATAGCTCTCCTTCTGAAGGCTGAGTTCTCGTCTGGGAGACAGGGGCACTCATACCCTGCTCCTGACAGAGAGGAAGACTGTTCTTAGAGGCTGAAGCTTTGTCACTGCGTTTGAACTCTTCAAACTGGGAAGCCAAGAAAGCCAATTGATTATTCATAGCTTTAGTCATGTCTTGGAGTGAGGAAACAGGTTTGGAAGTAGAAGGCTGTGAAGATTTTGAAGGTGTTGGTTCATCCAAGAGAGAGTCATCAAACTTCTCAGAACTTTTGGACTTGGAAGCTTTTCTTTTGTGTGGAATTTTTAAGGCCCCAGCACAAATAGAGCAATCAGATTCCTTACTCACAACACACTTGTCTTTTCCCTTCTTGTCGTTTCTGCATTTTAAACAAGCTTGGTGATTATCCCATGGAAGCATATCACCCAAGCAAACTGAACATTTCCTTTGTTTTTCGGACATCTTGAATCGTACAAAAGAACGCGTGTGCACTTCACGGCGGTCAAAATTAGAATGGCAACTTATAGTGGAGATAACCTCCAGCAGGTGCCCCTGGGGTTTACGTGTGTACTTTCAGTAGAAAAAACATGGCGAGACACATTGTCTGTGTCCTTGACCGAACGGTAGGTCACGTAAGCATTTGTTGGGATTATGTAAGTACGTTTTTATGCAATAAAAACAGATCTTGGCAAAGTCTGTACTGAGTTCTTGCATCTTATCCTCGTAACAAGGTTGTCCCACCTTGTACCACTTGGCAGTGGATGGAGGAGCTCTGATATATTTACCCTCGGGTAAATTTGCTGCCTGAAAATCTTAGTCAAATTTATCAAAGGCATCTTTGATAATGGAGTTCAGGGGCAGCATAGATGAAGGACCTCTTGGCCTGAGCTCCTGCCTCCCTTTCTCATCGTCAAGGCCCATGACCGCAGTTGAAGACCTGGGGTGTCCCTAGGGTCTGGATGTTTGAGGATACACCTAAATGTATCCACCTCCTCTGCATACAGAGAGGGGATGTCAGACAGAGCTACTTCCCTGTAGTAAGGAGGGTCTGGGTCATGTTGAGGATAGTCTTGATCAGAGTAGGTCTTCCTAGAAGGTTTTGGAGACTTATGTCTGGCCTCAGGGGACTGATCCTCCTCTGAGGAAGAAGGTAGATATCTGGACCTGGACTTGTGTTTTGACTTATCAGTGTTCTTCTTGGCTCTGCTAGGGGCAGGCCGAGGTTCATCTGAATGGTCAGAGTAGTGGTCCGAGGCAGAGCTCGGGGCCACAGCATACTATTTTGAAGAGTGATAAATCTTCTTTGGTTGGGCCGAGGGCAACCTCGAGGGCTCCTTGACAGCACTAACATTGAAAGCCGAGGCGTCATCGACGCGACCATGAGAGTCGAGGCGAGGCAAGACTGGGCCATAATCTATGTCCATCGACTCGACTGTATCAGTGCTCGGGGGTCCAGACGTGTATTAGATGGGCCAGGTTTTGAGACCGAAGCGGAGATCTGATCCACCTCCACTTGAGAAGTTTTACTGAGACATTTCTGAAAATCTTCTCTCAGGGACTTCATTGCCTCTAAAATATTAGCCTGGAAGGCACCCATCTTCTGGTCCAGTTGGATGTCAAGCCGAGATCCCAAGGACTTCTCAAGCTTGGTTTCTAATTTTTGTTGTAAAACAGTACCTGGAGTTGGTGGGACAGTTTTCCCTGGCGTTTTCAGTGACAAAGCCTCGAAGGCAAGAGGGGGAAGTAAAAAGGTTATCAGCAGCACTCTCGAGGTCTGCTTGAGAGCCCACAAAAGATTCAACAGAATTATCACCCAATAAATCTAGTTCTTGATCATTCCTGTCAGCCTTCTTATCTGGCTTCTTTACATATCTCTTCCTGTGTGTAATTTTAGTTAACTGTTCTTCCGTAAAGATAGTGCAAATCTCACAAGGTGAGATGAAAGTGACACAGGGATCATCTCCTTTGCCTGCCTCTCTCTGCAGGTAGGACAGTAATTGTGGGTATCGAAGGCATGACAGAAATGATGGCATTTAGATGCACGGGGTTTTTGACTTTATTGGATTGGTGAGAAGATATGTTGAAACGCAATAAAATAGGTGGACCCGATTACATAAAGTAAATTAGCCGAGGCGAAAACAAAAACAGAGGAAATACTTATCCGAATGGATGGAAAGTTAAGCAAAACGTGCTTGAATGGTAAATAAACAAAATGGCTAAAAATAAACATCCAACAATATCAATAAGCTGAGATATAAGTAGAAAACGGCATCTTATCCTCGTAACAAGGTTGTCCCACCTTGTACCACTTGGCAGTGGATGGAGGAGCTCTGATATATTTACCCTCGGGTAAATTTGCTGCCTGAAAATCTTAGTCAAATTTATCAAAGGCATCTTTGATAATGGAGTTCAGGGGCAGCATAGATGAAGGACCTCTTGGCCTGAGCTCCTGCCTCCCTTTCTCATCGTCAAGGCCCATGACCGCAGTTGAAGACCTGGGGTGTCCCTAGGGTCTGGAAGTTTGAGGATACACCTAAATGTATCCACCTCCTCTGCATACAGAGAGGGGATGTCAGACAGAGCTACTTCCCTATAGTAAGGAGGGTCTGGGTCATGTTGAGGATAGTCTTGATCAGAGTAGGTCTTCCTAGAAGGTTTTGGAGACTTATGTCTGGCCTCAGGGGACTGATCCTCCTCTGAGGAAGAAGGTAGATATCTGGACCTGGACTTGTGTTTTGACTTATCAGTGTTCTTCTTGGCTCTGCTAGGGGCAGGCCGAGGTTCATCTGAATGGTCAGAGTAGTGGTCCGAGGCAGAGCTCGGGGCCACAGCATACTATTTTGAAGAGTGATAAATCTTCTTTGGTTGGGCCGAGGGCAACCTCGAGGGCTCCTTGACAGCACTAACATTGAAAGCCGAGGCGTCATCGACGCGACCATGAGAGTCGAGGCGAGGCAAGACTGGGCCATAATCTATGTCCATCGACTCGACTGTATCAGTGCTCGGGGGTCCAGACGTGTATTAGATGGGCCAGGTTTTGAGACCGAAGCGGAGATCTGATCCACCTCCACTTGAGAAGTTTTACTGAGACATTTCTGAAAATCTTCTCTCAGGGACTTCATTGCCTCTAAAATATTAGCCTGGAAGGCACCCATCTTCTGGTCCAGTTGGATGTCAAGCCGAGATCCCAAGGACTTCTCAAGCTTGGTTTCTAATTTTTGTTGTAAAACAGTACCTGGAGTTGGTGGGACAGTTTTCCCTGGCGTTTTCAGTGACAAAGCCTCGAAGGCAAGAGGGGGAAGTAAAAAGGTTATCAGCAGCACTCTCGAGGTCTGCTTGAGAGCCCACAAAAGATTCAACAGAATTATCACCCAATAAATCTAGTTCTTGATCATTCCTGTCAGCCTTCTTATCTGGCTTCTTTACATATCTCTTCCTGTGTGTAATTTTAGTTAACTGTTCTTCCGTAAAGATAGTGCAAATCTCACAAGGTGAGATGAAAGTGTCACAGGGATCATCTCCTTTGCCTGCCTCTCTCTGCAGGTAGGACAGTAATTGTGGGTATCGAAGGCATGACAGAAATGATGGCATTTAGATGCACGGGGTTTTTGACTTTATTGGGTTGGTGAGAAGATATGTTGAAACGCAATAAAATAGGTGGACCCGATTACATAAAGTAAATTAGCCGAGGCGAAAACAAAAACAGAGGAAATACTTATCCGAATGGATGGAAAGTTAAGCAAAACGTGCTTGAATGGTAAATAAACAAAATGGCTAAAAATAAACATCCAACAATATCAATAAGCTGAGATATAAGTAGAAAACGGCAGAAAAACTTCACAATATATTCCAATATGGTGGCGGCCAACGAGAAAGGAGAAGACAAATGGGTTAGGTCACACAACGACAACCTGAGGCTATGGCCAACAATAAATGTCTTTTTTTCTTAGATGTTGGCCGGGCCTGGCGGCCATCCGAGAACAGCATTCAGTCCCACATGGTAAGCTATTGTAGCGTAATAAAATATGAATGCAAAAACCAAACGCTTCCAAATCACGCGGCCAATGAGAAAAGGAGGACAATTTGAGAAGAGTTCCACAAGGGTACAACCTGAGGCTATGGCCAACACTAAACGTCAATATTCTTGGACATTGGCCGGGGCCTACGGCCTCCCGAAATCAGCATTCACTTCCACATGGTAAGCTATTGTAGCACAATAAAATAAGGTTTCAGCAGCACCCTCAAGGTCTGCTTAACATCCAGAAAAAGCCTCCACGTCATCCCCCAACAAGTCCAGATCATCATCTTTAGATGTATTGCTTTTTGACATATCTATGCAACACAACAATGAAAAATAAAATAAATACTTATCCTGCAGAATTCAAAGTTTGACAGAATAAGCTATGATATAAAATAAAATAATAAATGGCTGAACAGTCACATCCAACAATACACATATCCTGAGAAAACAGTGAAATAAAGCTTATTTTAAATGCTTGCTAGTCACGCGGCCAACGAGAAAAGGATAAGGCACGGGATTACACTGCTATGGTAAACTCTCACGACAGGGGTTCGGTCAATACTAGACAGCTATTTTTCTTGGATGTTGGCCGGATGCCTCCAGCCTTCCAAGAAAGCATTCAGTTCCACATGGAAAGCTATTGTAGTGCAATAAAAGAGACCTATTTTGGGGGTAGATATACGTATATGATGAATATCAATGTAAAAGTCCTAACTAGCACATATAATATCTTCCAAACACCAAAAAATTGTCCCAACCTTAAACTCAAAGTTTCTTTGCAGCTGTGAGTTTAAGGTAACCTTTTCCTGAAGGTTCTGTTCGAGGTTTGTTGCATCCACAACTGAAACATGCATAGAATTGCACAATATTTGAAATACTGTTCAAAAATTGCCAAGCTTAAAGTGAATATAATTCTGTTATTGTTAGGACTTTAAAGTCAACTTATTTTATAGCAATTACCTATGGCCAGTTACATATACATGCAAAAGTTATATGAAATTTCTGAAGTTATTTTCAGTATACTCCATGGAGAAAAAATATATAAACTCAACATAAGTTTTTTTTATATGTGGGAGTTTATGGTTACCTTAAAATAGGGCACACCTTGAAAACCAGTTACAATCACATGCTAAATCTGAATTGAATCAAGCAATTTTTGAGATACTGTCCAGAAATGAAAAACATACACTCAATATAAATATCCTAATACTGGGAGTTTAAAGTCACCTAACAATAGGACACACCTTGAGGACTAGTTACATCCACATGCCAAATTTTAATTACATCAGACAAGCCATATTCGAGATACAATCCGGAATACAAAGTGTGACAACAATGCCACAAAATGAGATGACAAAACAATCCCTATAAGCCACGCAGCATAAATACTGGTGACACAATAAAAGGATAGTTTGTTTTCACCAAAAACAGAGTAGGTCGAAGTTATGTATTTTTTAAAAGTTTGAAGGCGACCATCAGGGACCATCTTCTCTGTTGATTCCAGCAACCCAATTAGTGACATCAAACATCTTGCAGTCGAAGCAGGCTTTGACTTTATTCTTTGGATCAAACTGTTGAGCCATCTGTCTTGAGTGGGATATACAAGGGCTGAATCTAGATGGTATTCATAGCCCATTAATGAAAACACCTGAGTGGGTTTGAGTTCAGCCTTCTCCCGATTGATTATCCACCCTAAAGACAGGGTTAGGTCCACCATGATCTGTGTGTTCATTAGTACCTCCTCCGTAGACGGGGTCTGATCCCTCTTGCGAGAGCCATCAGTTTAACCTCCTTTACTATCATTGTAAATATTTGTACTGCATTGGCTAGGCCAAAAGGGAGGGAGGTGAACTGGAACACTTGTGATCCTTGGGTGAACCGAAGATACTTTCTTGAAGCTGGGTGGATAGCTTGAAGCTGAGTGGATGGGGATATGGACATAGGCGTCCGACTGATAGATCGACAACACCCATTCCCCTTGAATCAGAGGCCCTGATGGACTCTGGGGTTTCAATTTTGAACCTTTCTATTTTGAACCTTTCTACTGCAAAAAAGGAGTTGAGCCTGCCGAGGTCCACCTTTGTTGAGGCTTGGAAACTAGAAACAGGCTACTGTAAAACCCAAGAGATTTTACATTTTCCACCCTTTAGGATAACGTTCTTGGTCAGAAGAGACTGGGTGCAAGAGGCCGGAGTTAAATCTTTCTGATGGTCCTTGTATCCTTAGTGGATCAGGGGAACTCCCCCTCCAGTAATTTACAAGCTTCAAGGTCAAATGGAAAATTTAATTTTAAATTAAATTTTTGTAAGTTAATACCTTACCTAGTGGACAGATGCATTTGTCTGGCGCTCTGCCGGTCACGCCAAACGTTAGAAAAAAACGTCCTGAGCTGGGCTCTGGCCGGGACCGGTAGTGTCCTGTTCACTCGCCAGGTGGCTGTGTCGGCCACCTGCCAGTATACTGCGCATGCGTGCACATGCGCTCTTCCTCTTTTTGTTGCCTACCCTAAAAGGTCCCCTAGTTTGGTTTGTAATAGCGGGGAAGGTAGGGTGGGATTCCCCCTGTCCACTAGGTAAGGTATTAACTTACAAAAATTTAATTTAAAATTAAATTTTTCATTTTATTGCGTCAATACAACTTACCTAGTGGACAGATGCAGAATGTCTACCCATTGGATGGGGGGTAGCCAAAGCCAGGGGGATTCCTTCAGGAAGCTAAAGAAGAGATAGGGTGTACCCGGCAATGGTTAAATAAACCCATGTCAGCGGGTCAAAACACCCATACCCCCCCCCCCCCCCCCCTAGAATTTGAGCATCGTCTTTGTACTAGCTCGAACCAAGAGTACAGGGAGACGAAGGAGTCCTGAAAAATTTCCATTTAAAACTGAGGAAGTGGAACAGGAACTTCAAAAGGCACTATTCCAAACCCGCTGCCGGACCCACTTTGGATCATGGCAATCCGGTAGCCCCGGATAGTGGAAGTTTTTTTGTTTTTTTTATATACACAAGGCAGGATATGCACACTATATACACCCCTATTAATGCCAAACATGTAGTCAACTTTCTTCATAGACCTGTTGTGCAGCCACCACAGGACCCAGGTGATATAGGTCCTTCAGATAGAACTGGGTAAAAGTGTTGTGGGCTTTCCAGTGGCAAGCAGAAAGAATCTGCTCTAAAGAAACCCCACCATGAAAGGCTTTGGAAGCTGCAAAGGCACGGACATCATGAGCCCGAACCTGGTGAATGTTTTGAGCTTCTTCATCTGAAAGTTGATAGCACAATAACACCGTCTGTTTGATCCAGGAAGAGATAGTAGCAGGGACAATATCCTTCTGAAAGCTCTTCCTAAAGGAGACAAAGACCAGATCTTTACCCGATCGCAAATCCTTAGTCCTGTCTAAGTAGTAGCGCAAAGCCCTCACAGGGCAAAGGGACTTAACCTCCTTCAAAGACTTGTCAAGAGATGGAGCTAAGGCCGGAATCACTACTGGTGCTATCGAAGACGGTCCGTCTCTAGCCAGTTGATTCTTGGAAAGGAAACTGGAAGAAGGGTAAAGGGAAACCTGTGTCCAGTTTTCCTGGTGTCGGATGTTTCTATACAGCCAAGCATGGATTTCACTCCTTCTTTTACCAGAACCAAGGGCGAGCAGGAAGACTGTCTTAAAGGTTAGCTGTTTAAGGGAAGCTTTCCGCATTGGTTCAAAGGGAGCTTTGGTTAACTGATAGAGAACCAGGGAGAGATTCCACGCGGGAACTCCCCTCCTACCCTTAGGTTTGTCCCTATGAAAACTATCTAATAACCTAGATAAGTTTTCATCTCGACTGATATGGACTATGTCATTTCCTACCATATCCGCAATAGCTGTTCTATACCCTTCAATGGTACTTGGCTGCAGTTTCTTTTCCTTAAATAGGAACAGCAAAAACTCTGCAATATGTTTTATAGAGGGCGACCTGAAGTCCACCTGGTGGGATTCACACCATTTAACAAAAATGTCCCACTTTGACTTGTAAATCGCTCTGGTCGAGCCTCTCTGAGGAGCTTCAATTCGCGCTTCCACCTCTGCAGAGAAACCTCGTTCCAGGATGGAGGAGATTCTAGGAGCCAAGCATGCAGGTTCAGATGGCATAGGTTCCTGTGAAGGAGACCGTTGAACGGCTGTTTTAGCAGATCCTGCTGTAGAGGGAGACTGAAGGGAATTTGGCAGACTGATCAAATCCCAGAACCACGGCATGTTGGGCCACCCTGGGGCGATCAGAATCATCCTGTAAAACCCTTGGTTTATGAGTTTGGACACCACTTGGTTTAGCAGGGAAACCGGGGGAAACGCATATGCATCCAGATTTTCCCATGACAGGCTGAGAGCATCCACTGCCCAAGCCGACAGATCCGGGACCGGAGAGACAAACTTGGGAAGCCTGTGATTGAATTGAGTTGCAAAGAGATCCACTTGAGGATGGCCCCATTTGGAGCACAAGAGATGGAAAATTTGTTGAGATAGGGACCACTTTGTCTGAACCACTTGATTGTGCCGGGACAGTTTGTCCGCTATCACATTTAACCGCCCTGGAATATGCCGAGCTCGTAGAATAATTTTTCTGAGGTGACACCAAGACAGGAGTCTCCATAGCAGGGCACACAGAGAGCCGGATCTCATAACGCCCTCCTTGTTGATGTAGGAGACTACAGTGGTATTGTCCGTTGCTATCAGGACAATCTGATTTCTGCAAAGGTGCTCGAAACTTTTGAGCGCCAACAGTACAGCTTTTAGCTCCAAGAAATTTATGTGAAGCTGACTTTCTGGCTGAGACCAGGTGCCTCTTGCTGTGGAGTCCCCTAAGTGTGCGCCCCAGCCTTCGTTTGAGGCGTCGGTAAATATCTGTAGGGCGTGTTGGAGGGGATGTAAGGGCTGACCCCGGAGAACGTTTTCCTCTCTTAGCCACCAGTCTAAATGCGGATGGAGTGACAGAGGAATTGGGATAATTTTCTCTAAACTCTCTGGAACGTGCCAGTGTCTTATCAGATGCCACTGAATGGGCCTCATGTGGAGCCGCCCCGCCCACACTTGTTTCTCTGTGGCAGTAAGAAGTCCGATGAGTGACATGAATTGTCTGACCGAACAAGTCTTGTGACTATTGATTGCTACTAGTTTCTGTCGTAGGGAGTCCCATCTGTCTTGAGTGGGCAGAACCCGACCGGACAGGAGGTCGAACCGGTAGCCTACGAAATTGAACACCTGTTGTGGCGTAAGCTCCGATTTGGTCATGTTTACCAGCCACGCTAAATCGCGGCACAGGGCCAAGAGGGTCTGGGTATGTAACAGGCAAGTCCGGTGGCAAGGGGCCCTGACTAACCAGTCGTCTAGGTACTGGTGGATCCGGATACCCCGTGCCTGTGCCATCAATTTCACCTCCTTGACTACTTTTGTAAACTCTAGCGGGGCCGTAGCTAGCCCGAAAGGTAGAGCTGTGAACTGATAAACCTTCTTCTCTAGGCAGAACCGGAGGTACTTGCGGGACCGTTGATTGATTGGTATGTGAAAGTAAGCGTCGCTGAAATCCAGCGAGGTTACCCATTCTCCTTTTTGGAGGGACAGTCTGATTGTTTCTGGGGTTTCCATCTTGAACGTGCCCGGATGCAGGAAAAGATTTAGTTGGCTGAGGTCTAGGATAGGCCTCCAACGATTGTTGGGCTTTGGTACCAGAAAGAGACGGTTGTAAAATGCCAGGGAGGATCTGACTAGCACTTTCTCTACCACCAATTTGTCGAGCAGTTCTAACAGAGAGTTTGCTAAGGCCTTGCTTTTTATGGGGTGAGCATAACCGCTCTGAATAACCGGGATCCTTGACAAAGGTGGTCTGATTTTGAAGGGTAGCGTGTATCCCTCTCGCAAAATCGAGACCACCCTGGGATTTGCTCCCAACTTGAGCCAGGTTTGCCAAAACTTCTGTAGTCTGCCCCCGATAGCCAGATCTGACACAACACTGGGGACATTTGACACATGAGGGGCAGAAAGACATTGATTTACAAAGGAAGCACTTTTGACATCTTTTATTTCTGTCACTTTTACAGAGGGACTTATACCTTTCTTTTGCGGTAGCCCTTGGGAACAAACAAAATGAACATGATTGGCAGCAAGACAAGATACATTTTGAACAGACTTGTTAAAAATTGACTCTTGTTTAGACTTTGTGAACGGTCTCTTAACTTCAGGTTTACAGTTTGAACAGGTCTTTGAACAACTCTCTTTGATTTTTGCACTACTTTCTTTGCAAGAGTTGGACCTAGTAGGTAATTGTCATTTATATGTTTTATACCCCTTGGATCTAGAAAAACGGGGGTTGTTGTTGCGTCCTCTACCCCGGCCTCGACCTCTGGGACGACCAAATTGTCTCCAAGGTTGTTGTTCTTGATCCCCAGTACCTGAGGAGCGACCATCTTTTCTGCTGTATGGTTGGTACCTATTGGAGGACCGCTAGCCGGTCTGTTGGCCAGCACCCGGACCGGGTCTGGGAACAGAGCCGGTAGTTTGATGACTGGCCATGTCTTGCTCAGCTGTGCAGATAACTGCGTCCGGACAGAGCCCATGACCAAAGAGTGGAGCATTCCTGAGCTGGTTATAAGTGTCTGGCTTATTCCCAGTTTTAACGTGGTCCAGATAGGAATCTCTGCGGAGAAGAATCACATTGGTCAGGTGGACGAAAAGGCTATCCGCCAAATGTTGGAGTGCAGTCCCCATAGCGACCGATACATTCTGATGGAAGGCAGTAAGGTCTTTTAATTCCGCTATGGCAGCAGAGACTTCTTTAGGAACTTTTCCTTTGGTGATTTTAGTACCAAGCACATTTATGTTGGAAATCATACGTTCCTGCAATTCACTGGTGCAGCGGTTGAAACCTGCCGCGTGATTCACAATATACGAGTTTTCCCTAGCACACTTCTCCCATCTTCGTAAGTATTCCTGGGAAATCTGACGGGAATGGGGACCAGTGGCGGGGTAAGCTGACGCTTTGACTATGCGAGGAAATTGCGAATTCACCTTCGCTTCAGAATTGTGCCAACTAAACAATGTCTTCCCTGGACGATGAGGCCCATCAGGCTTGATCATATGCATGTGGTACCAGCGACTTTGTGATTTAGGAACCTTCACAAATTGATCCCGCTTCAAACCAGCCGAGTCCTGTGCTCTAGAAGGATAACCCTCAGCTACCACAGTATTTAACTTTTCTAATTTTTGACAGAGCCAGTCATCTGGCGGCATGGCCACAGAAATGCGGGCAGGTCTTTTGGGCAATTTCCCTTTCAATGGGTTATTTGACTTATTTGGTTCACTGAGATCACTCTCGAAAGTTGGTATGTGATTCCATCCCATAAATGAGCGGATGGATCTGCTGTCTCTCTATAGTTCATATCCTCTGTTTGTTCAGGTTTTTCCAGAGTGTCCGACGATATCTCACCTTCATCAGAAGAAACTTGTTCCTCAAAACCACTAACACTAGCATCAGACAGTGGGGGATCAATATCCAAAGTGTCCGGTTCCGGTGGGACATTGTAAGCACCGGTCAATTTTGAGTCATCAAAAGGTGATGTAGAAGGCAAGTTCTGACCGGCGGAGCCGGGATGCATAACTTCCTGACCGGGAGGAACTGGTGGTACATATTCACTATGAGGAGCATGAGACACGTGCACCGGAATGGGGTTATAGTGAGCTCCCTGCACAACCTCCGGGCCGGAGGTAGACCGAGCTTGGATCGGTGGCTTAACATGGACCGGAGGAGGCTTAACCTCTGACCTGACAGCGGGTCTGATATCCGGTGATGGGGAGACTTGTCTCTTCCTAGGTTCTTTGTCCTTATCTTTATTGTCTTTACGGGCCTTCCTAGATTTCTTCTTTTCTTTAACCCCTTTGTCTTGTGGTAAGCCTAATTCCCCTTCCACCGGAGCGTCCACCGGACCGGTGAGTCGGGTGGAAGGAGGAATGAAAGGTGTATCAGACACCAAAGTATGAGAGGCTACCGGGTTAACTGCAGATTTAGGCGTAGAGAAAACATTCCCTCTGGATAATAGTGCCTCAAATCTGGCAAACTGTTCCGCCCATTGATCGGAGATCTGCTTCAGCTGATCAGAGGTGACAAAAGAAGCGGAGGAACTGGAAGCCTCAGGCTGCGCATGCGCAGCAGCAGTTGGAGGCGGCGAGGAAGATGAATGAGAAGTAGGTTCTTTATCCTCGATAGAGGTAATCACTGTAACTTGATCCGGGGAAACTAAGACACCCGATTTCTTTTCCTTGCGGATTTTATATGTTGGAGTAGAGAGGATTTCCTTTTGACCTTCTGAAAATCCGTCACAGATAGAACAAGGCAATTTCTTGACACAGTCATCATCACCAATAGCTTTCTCTCTACAACGCGCACATCTTTTGTGCAGATCAAAAGATGCCATTATATGGCCACATACACCCCGCCTCTGTCCTTTCTTGTCACCAGGAGATGCCATGATGAGTAACACAAATAATGGCTAACACAAATTTAAAATATCCAGATATAAAACACAATAAAATGAATAAAAGTTTCTCTTAATTCCAAGCGTTCTAAACTTCACGCGCCAAACAAAAAGAGGAAGAGCGCATGCCACCTGGCAAGTGAACAGGACACTACTGGTCCCGGCCAGAGCCCAGCTCAGGACGTTTTTTTCTAACGTTTGGCGTCACCGGCAGAGCGCCGGACAAATGCATCTGTCCACTAGGTAAGTTGTATTAACGCAATAAAATGTCTGTTGGCTATTGAGAACACATCTAAATATTAAAGATGTTAATCATGAAATGATTTAACTTTTTATTGATGACAAAAGCCTCAGAATGTGCAAAACTCCTTGATGATGGTGGACAAAATGCCCGTGTTGGCCATCTTGTTTTTCAAAAGATAGCCAAGATATTCTCAGGTAAGATTTGGTAATGATGAATATATCCTGAAAATTTGAAAACTCTACCTATAATACCTATAACTACAGGGTAAAGGTAAAACCCAAGATGCTATCTGGTGGATTCAATAAGAATTACTATTAACCACATGATTTTGTGAAAACTTCAAAACCTAATAGACCAACTTTGGGTACTGCATTTGACTCACTTCATCATCTTTTTAAATTCAGTTTGGTTTAAATAAAATTTTGTTAACATGTACAGTTCAAAGAAATGTCATATCTTCTGTAACTGTTGAAATATGAATGAAATTAAAATAGAAATAAACTCAAAGATTACACATTTTTTTTAACATTTTATTAGAAATAGAAGTAACTTATAATAAAATGCATAAAATCACTAAATGTAAAAAATATTGAATGCTTAACAAATAAGGAACCTTTGAATGGACAACTGTTATCTTTAAAACATGGAGAATACAGAGAAATAAACTACACATTCACAATGAGGAAACAAAAAAAAAATAACAGAACCTCTATTTTCTGAACATCCTGATAGGGTTACCTTTTAATAACTAGAACCGATGCAAATCTGTATCCACCGGAAAGACAACTCACCAAAGCCAGTGAACCATCGTTTGACCTTAAAGGAGGGGCCAAAGGTCAAATCTGACATCAAAAGATTCCCAGCCCACAATATCCTGCAAGTTGGTTTCACTTTGCAAACCTCTAGGATCAATAATAAATGAGATATTTAACCCTTTTAAGTTTGGCTGTCCTCGTTTGACCTTGAAAGAGGGGCTCAAGGTCAAATCTGACCACATCAAAAGATTCCCTGCCCATGATTTCCTATAAGTTGCTTTACCATCCCAAACCTCTAGGACCAATAATATGTGAGTTATAAGCACTTTTAAGTTTGGCTATCCTCGTTTGACCTTGAAGAAGGGGCCCAAGGTCAAATCCGACCACACCAGAAGATTCCCAGCCCATGATTTCCTGTAGGTTGTGTTTACCATCCCAAACGTCCAGGACCAATAAGCGAGTTATAAGCACTTTTAAGTTTGGCTATCCTCGTTTGACCTTGAAGGAGGGGTCCAAGGTCAAATCTGACCACATCGAAAGATTCGCAGCACATGATTTTCTATATGTTGGTTTCACATTGCAAACCTCTAGGACCAATAATAAGGGAGATATAAGCATTTTTAAAGTCCGCTATGTGGGTTACTTTGAACACTACGTGGATGACCTTGAATGAAGAGCTTCAAGGTCAAATGTCTGCAAGGTTGTAGAACAAAGTCAAAGTTGGGGTTTAACGTCCCGTTCAACAGCCAGGGTCATATTGGGACAGGTTCTCAGCATTGCCACTTTGGGACTCGAACCCACAGAGGTGACAGCCTATGATTAGATGCCAAACTTGCTAACCACTAGGCCACTGAGGACCTCATGCAAGGTTGTAGAAGACATATATATCTGTTATACATATCACATATGAAGACATTCAAGCTTCTACCTATGAGAAACAGCCAGTAGAAAAATGTAGATAATTTTCAAAGAAATGCCCACAGCGGCCATCTTGTTTTTTAGAATGAGGCTAATTTCCTTCCCAGAGAAGCTTACCCCCCAATGAAGATATCCTGCAAATTTGGTGAAACTAGTGGATGTAGTTTTCCTCTTAGACCGTTAACGCCGAAAATCTCTCGGCAGCATAGCGAACGCTGAACCAAAGTATGCACTGGATGCCTCCGGGGAATATAATAATAATTAACTACAGTACTGCTTGCAAAAAAAGATACTGCCTTGCTACCAATTATCGCCAGGTACCAATTATCGCCACCAATAAATAAAACATTGATATTTCAGAAATGCCCACATATTTGCAAAGCTATTTGTAGTGTATTTTTTCTATTCTGTTGGAAACAGTTTAACCTTAATTACTTGACTTGGGATGTACTTTTTGTCAAGTTATGTCTGTTTGAAATCTGTCTGGCGATAATTGGTACCCAGCGATAATTGTTAGCAAGGCAGTAATGTTTTCGCACAGCAAAAACAAAGCATCCCAAAAAGGATATAAAGGTGAGTGCTAAAGTATTAAGAAAATGGCATATATTGATACATGGCCACCTGTATGTCAGACACGCAATACAGATCAATGACATGTACTTAAAAGTTGTGATAACTACATGTATTGTGTATATTTTTGGCTGGATGATAGTTACTTGCCTTGGTACTGTCCTCTGAATGGATATTCATTTTCTGCTTTTCTTGAGTTACTGAACAATACTGTTCAATCTACAAGCCACATTTCTTTTTCGATTTTTTTTAAACTTTGCAAGTGGCTTGCTGTGGCAAAGATCTGGCCACCCTATTATTTAGTAGCCCAGGAGTTAAAATTATGCTCGCGGGAGTCAAAAACGCAAAAAATCCTTTTGAGTTCAAGCTATAGGCCAGTTTCTTCTAGATTTTTTTATATTTGGTGCATTTATTGGTGGGATTTGAGATCTCACCATCTTATCTTTTTTGTAAGCCTTGGGTCAGAGAAACCCTGTGGGTAAAAAAAAATTTTGAAAATTCAAAATGGCCGCCATTTTTGGTGAGATAAAAATTTTGCGTAAAATGTGTTCGTTGATCTACGGAAATACCCTGCGGATCAAAAATTTCATCGAAATCGCTGTATCGCGCAGTTATAGAGATACAGGCATTTTTGTGTTTTCCTCATTTGGAAAATTCGTAATGATTAATCATGAATTACTCGGCCATTTCTTAACCAATCAATGCCAAAATCTACTGATTTCCAGATTTTAATAGAATTAATATATTTGCCAAGCTTCAAGTGAATAGATAAAATCCCTTTCAAGTTATCATCCGGACAAGCTTACCCATCGAAAAAAACACACTTTTGGTCATGTGACCCCTCTGATTGGTCAAGATGTCACTACAGCATATTCAAAAAAATACCATCAGAGATGCCCGTACCCCACAGCCTAGGGAAATATGTTTATCACCATGAGATATAGAAGTACTGTATCAGTACAAAGTTCAGGGTTCTTTCAGAGCACTGTCAGTAATATAAAGGTCCAAACAATGTTAAATAGAGAAAATTATGTCTAAGAGAAAGATAATGCATGTCCTCTTTATCTACATCTGGCATGGCCGAATTATGGCTTAGATGTTTTGAATATTACCATGCATACAGAAGTGGTAATACATTCAATGAATGCTTATGTGTGGTGTAGGAGCAAAATCTGTGGCTCACTTGATGAAATTCCATCTGTTACAATGGGAAGTTGTAAAAGTAAAATTCTTAATGAATTCTAATATGACTTTAATGGTGCTTAATCTGCATCAAAAGACAAACCCAAAGGTGAGACAAGATTCTAAAGGTCAAGGTCACAAGTCAAATCAAGGTTACACCATGATGCTGCACACCTACAACCCGTAACCAATGTCCCTATCAAGCATCAACTTCCTACACCTTACAGTTTCTGAGATTAACCCAGACAAGATTTTATAGGTCAAGGTCACTACAGCAAGGTCAAATCAAGGTCAGACCATGACGTTGCACACCTACACCCCTTAACCAATGTCCCTAGTACGTATCAACTTCCTACACCTCACAGTTTCCGAGATATAGCCCATACAAGATTTTATAGGTCAAGGTCACTATGGCAAGGTCAAATCCTGGTCAGACCATGATGTTGCACACCCACACCCCTAACCAATGTCCCTACCAAGTATCAACTTCCTACACCTTACAGTTTCCGAGATATAGCCCGGACAAGATTTTATAGGTCAAGGTCACTACAGCAAGCTCAAAGGTCAAATCAAGGTCACACCATGACGTTGCATACCTACATCCCCTAAACAATGTCCCTACCAAGTATCAACTTCCTACACCTTACGGTTTCCGAGATATAGCCCGGACAAGATATTCAAACTCAAGGTCACTATGACAAGGTCAACGGTCAAATCAAGGTCAGACCATGACGTTGCACACCTACACATCCTAACTATGTCCCTACCAAGTATCAACTTCCTACACCTTACGGTTTCTGAGACACAGCCCGGACAAACTTTTTCCCGCCGCCCGCCCATCCAGACACCATGGGTGTAAACAATACCCCAACAGCCCTTAAGGGCTGTGGGGTAAAAATTCCTCAGGGCTACTGCATACACCTGCAAATTTGAAAAGAATCTGCCCAACGGTCAAAGAGTTATAAAGAAAACAAAACGCGGAGCCCGATTTCCTCCTATATACAAACAAATTCTGCTTGATGATGATGATGATGTGTTCGTAACAGTGAAACTTTTATAAAAAAGCAATTGCAAATCAATTATTTTGAAAATTAACTATCAAAACAACTTGTTTTACAGAACTATTTTCAGTCAGATTCACAGTGAAAACAACTTCAAAGTGAGGGTTTTACATCCTGTTCAACAACCACTGTAGTCAAAATAAAGGTAGGTCACATTTGGTTGAATAACTTTACTGAGGTTGATTAATTCAAGCATGAAGAATAAACAATCAAAAATAGCATCAAATGTGATGGCATTTAAAAGGAGGGAAATTTAACAGCCATTGCATGATCAAACTGATTTTATATAGTTTATGAATCAAATCTTAACATCACTGACATTGATTTTATAAAATACCATGTTTCTTTTAATCACGGTTGAAAGTAGGCCTATGATAAATTATAGCTGCTCTGGTCAAAGCCTTATTTCTCTATAAATAATAACTTAAAATTAAAATATTCAAATCCAGGTAAAAACTTTTTGCAGAATAAATAGTCTTAAGTAGAAAAGTGAGACAAAATTTTCCACATTTACACCAATTAAAATTATAACATTATAACTATCACAAAATCAATTGTCAATACATTAAAATGACTGAGATATCATATTGAATAAATTGTCATAACTAACATTACTTGTGCATAGTTACTTTTAAAACACAAGTGTAAGACATCTAACTCACTTTACATTAAATCCCAGTAATATATTGATATGTACAATTCCCAAAAAAGGTTACCAACAAGTGAAATAGCACGGAGTTTAACACTGTAAATGGTGACCATAAATGCGTAGCCCAGGCATCTTCCAACAATTTTCTTTGCTGTTTTTAGTTAATCCTTCTTTTTGAAGCTGGAATACAAACAAAACATGTTATCATAAAACATGAACTGAATTAAACACAACTCTTAAATGCCACACAAACATGTCTGACACAAAAAAGGTGTTCACAATTTAAGTTTTCCTTCTATAACAGGTGGACTGGCAGTTGTAAAATGTTGCAGTAATTCTTTATAGTGTTCTCAATACCGAGACATTGGGTCTACCAACTGATCCCTAATAGTACCTGAATAGTCTTTATTCACACCATCTCAAACCTTTTTGTGTGCACAAGGTAAAGAAACTTGTCACATGATCTAAAATTTGGCGCAAGTTTAAATCCAGGTATTTCATAATATTTTGCCAATGACACTTAATCAGTGCCTACACACTCACTGGATGATTGTAATGCTGAAAGACTGTCATTCTCATAACTAGACAGACTAGACAGTAGTGGGTGGACGATTAGACGTGTGCTCGCTTAATCATTGGTAACAGTGTACAATCGGTCAATAACGTTTTCTAATGATCGACTATAAACCTTAAATGTTACCTTTCCAGATTTATCTCAATATCCACGTATTTTCCATATATTTTATGAATTTCTACTTAATAAATCAACAGATTTGTCATGCATTTCGAGTTTGTTTATGTCTACCGCCATAGTAAAAGGAAGTGGGTGCTTTCAGTAGATTCTAAATGTCGGAACACTGTTATTCTTACCGGATTGACCTATACTTTATTCCGGAAAGTGTTTCTTAAATAACAAGACCACTGCCGTGGTATGATCTCCCGCCGCACTACATCAAAGAGTAGGTGAACAACATATTTGTAACAAGAGGAGAGTGCCCGTGAACGGGCACTGTGTCAGCTGAATGAGCGTTTTTGATTTGTGAAGGTGATAATGAGAGGAAAGCATAATTATGAGGGAAAGTGCAGTACAGAAATACAGTAAATGGTAATTGAACAGCATGTTCGAAAGAAATTCCGAAGCTGACAGAAGAAAAGGACAAAAAAGTTGTGCCCTGCAAATGGTATTATGAAGGAAAGTAACAAGGTAATTGTTTAAGTGTAAAAAGTAGGTTAAAACATAATTAAAGAAATACTGCAAATACAATATCCTCGCTCGATCTTGAAGAAGGGGTCCAATAAAAAACTCTAACCACACCAAAAAATTCACATCCCATGATTTCCTATAGGATGGTTTACCATCCCTAACCTATAGGACCAATAATAAGCAAGTTATAGACACTTTTAAGTTTCGCTATCCTTGTTTGACCTTGAAGGAGGGGTCGAAGGTCAAATCCGACAACACTAAAAGATTCCCAGCCCATGATTTCCTGTAGGTTGGTTACCATCCCAAACCTCTAGGACCAATAATAAGCGAGTTATAATCAATTTTAAGTTTGGCTATCTTCGTTTGACCTCAAAGTAGGGGTCCAAGGTCAAATCTGACCACACCAATAGATTTCCAGCCAATGATTTCCTATAGGTTGGTTTACCATCCCAAACTTCTAGGACCATTAATAAGCGAGTTATAAGCACTTTTAAGTTTGGCTATCTTCATTTGACCTTGAAGGCAGGGTCCAAGGTCAAATCCGACCACACCAAAAGATTCCCAGCCAATGATTTTCTATAGGTTGGTTTCCATTCCAAACCTCTAGGACCAATAATAAGCGAGTTATAAGCACTTTTAAGTTTGGCTATCCTCATTTGACCTTGAAGGAGGGGGTCTAAGGTCAAATCGGACTACATCAACAGATTCCCAGCCCATGATTTCCCACAGGTTGGTTTACCATCCCAAACCTCTAGGATCAATAATAAGGGAGATATAAGCACTTTTCATGATTGACAAAGAAACGCCTGTGGCGGCCATCTTGTTTTTCAAAATGAGGCCAAAAATATTCCCAGTCAAGATTTTATAATGAGGAGCATATCCTGCGAATTTGAGATCTCCACCTTTTATACCCTTTGCTCTAGGGGGCCAACAAAAGTCATTGTTTAAAGTCGAATAAACGTCCCTGGCGGCCATCTTGTTTTTCAAAATAAGGCCAAAAATATTCCCAGGCAACATTTCATGGTTATTAATATATCCTGCAAACTTAAGAAGGCTAGCTATAATATTTTTTTCGTTAGAGCGGTAATGGTGAAATCTCTCTACACACTGCGGCTATCCAGTGGATACAATGATTTACTCAACAGTGAGAACCTGAAAGTAGCTATTGCTCAGCTAAGCCATGACATAGAGGTCTGCAATTTCACTATGTTATAGATGACCAAAAATTATGTGAATAACATATTTAAACAAAATACTCTAAATGTAATAGTTTTCAAGTTACAACTGATTTACTCAACAGTGACAACCTCAAAGTAGCTATCACTCAGCTATGCAATGAGCTACATGTCTGAATTTTTACTATGTTATAGGTGACCAATAAATAGGTGAACAACATATTTAAGCAAATTACTGTAAATGCAATAGTTTTCAAGTTACAACTGATTTACTCAATAGTGAGAACCTGAAAATAGCTATTGCTCAGCTATGCAATGAGCTATAGGTCTGTAATTTCACTATGTTATAGCTGATCCAAAAGTAGGTGAACAACATATTTTAACAAAATACTCCAAATGCAATATTTATCAAGTTACAGCTAATTTACTCAACAGTCAGTACCTGAAAATAGCTATTGCTCAGTTGTGCCATGAGCTACAGGTCTGTAGTTTTACTATGTTATAGCCGACCCAAAAGTAGCTGAATAACATATTTACACAAATTTCACAAATTACACAAAGGTCTGGAATTTCACTATGTTATAGCTGACCCCAAAATACGTGAATAACATAATGAAACAAAATACTCTAAATGCAATAGTTTTCAAGTTATAAGTGATTTACTCAACAGTGATAACCTAAAAGTAGCTATTACTCAGCTATGCCATGAGCTACAGGTTTGAAATTTAACTATGTTATAGCTGACCCAAAAGTAGCTGAATAACATATTTATATGAAATTCTCTAAATGCAATAGTTTTCCAATTACAACTGATTTACTCAACAGTGAGAACTTCAAAGTAGCCATTACTCAGCTATGCAAGGAGCCACAGGTCTGGAACTTCACTATGTTATAGCCGACCCCAAAATAGGTGAATAACATATTTAAACAAAATACTCTAAATGCAATAGATTTCAAGTTATAAGTGATTTACCCAACAGTGATAACCTAAAAGTAGTTATAACTCAGCTATGCCATGAGCTACAGGTCTGCAATTTTACTATGTTATAGCTGACCCAAAAGTAGCTGAATAACATATTTACACAAATTTCTGTAAATGCAATAGTTTTCAAATTACAACGGATTTACTCAACAGTGAGAACTTCAAAGTAGCTATTACTCAGCTATGCAATGAGCCACAGGTCTGGAATTTTACTATGTTGTAGCTGACCCCAAAATAGGTGAATAACATATTTAAACAAAATACTCTAAATGCAATAGTTTTCAAGTTATCAGTGATTTACTCAACAGTGATAACCTAAAAGAAGCTATTACTCAGCTATGCCATGAGCTACAGGTCTGAAATTTTACTATGTTATAGCTGACCCAAAAGTAGCTGAATAACATATTTATATGAAATTCTCTAAATGCAATAGTTTTCCAATTACAACTGATTTACTCAATAGTGAGAACTTCAAAGTAGCTATTACTCAGCTATGCAAGGAGCCACAGGTCTGGAACTTCACTATGTTATAGCTGACCCCAAAATACGTGAATAACATATTTAAACAAAATACTCTAAATGCAATAGTTTTCAAGTTATAAGTGATTTACTCAACAGTGATAACCTAAAAGTAGCTATTACTCAGCTATGCCATGAGCTACAGGTCTGAAATTTTACTATGTTATAGCTGACCAAAAAGTAGCTGAATAACATATTTACACAAATTTCTGTAAATGCAATAGTTTTCAAATTACAACGGATTTACTCAACAGTGAGAACTTCAAAGTAGCTGTTACTCGGCTATGCAATGAGCCACAGGTCTGGAATTTTACTATGTTGTAGCTGACCCCAAAATAGGTGAATAACATATTTAAACAAAATACTCTAAATGCAATAGTTTTCAAGTTATCAGTGATTTACTCAACAGTGATAACCTAAAAGTAGCTATTACTCAGCTATGCCATGAGCTACAGGTCTGAAATTTTACTATGTTATAGCTGACCCAAAAGTAGCTGAATAACATATTTATATGAAATTCTCTAAATGCAATAGTTTTCCAATTACAACTGATTTACTCAATAGTGAGAACTTCAAAGTAGCTATTACTCAGCTATGCAAGGAGCCACAGGTCTGGAACTTCACTATGTTATAGCTGACCCCAAAATACGTGAATAACATATTTAAACAAAATACTCTAAATGCAATAGTTTTCAAGTTATAAGTGATTTACTCAACAGTGATAACCTATAAGTAGCTATTACTCAGCTATGCCATGAGCTACAGGTCTGAAATTTTACTATGTTATAGCTGACCCAAAAGTAGCTGAATAACATATTGATACAAAATTCTCTAAATGCAATAGTTTTCAACTTATAAGTGATTTTACTCATGATGGAAGTTACTGAAAAGCCCAAAAGTAGCTATTACTCACTTAGCTATTGAGACAGACACCCAAGTTACTCACCATGTTGTAGCTATGAAAAAAGTAGCTGAATAACATATTTTAACAAAATGCTCTAAATAGCATAAGTGATTTATAAGTGATTTAGTGCATGATTTCATGAATTTTAATGCATTAAAAATAATTAAAAAAATTTATTAAAAAAAAATTAAGACAGATCCAGGTCTCATACTCACACAAGAGAATCTACCTCTGACCTAGTACATATATGCAAGATATGAGAGAAATCCCTTCAATAGTCACTGAGAAAATTGTGATACAGTGTTGAAATTTTCACACTTTTGGTGGGGGTACCCCCCTTGTAATGTCTCTAGCAAACAGACGAACAGACAGATTTGCATGCCTTGAACAATTTTTCATCCTCGATAGATAAGGAATCTTTTAAAAAAAACAGCATGTCTCTAGGCCTTGTAGTTTTGGAGGAGAAGTTGTTCACGCGGACGTGGACGCCCACGCCGCAGAGTGACGACATAAAAAAACCCCTTTAAATTCAACAGTTTTGCGGTTTTAAGTGATTTACTCAATGGAAAACCATGAAAGCAGCTATTACTCAGTTATGGACCTACAGCTGTGAAACTTTGCCATGACACAGAACATTAAAAAGTAGCTCAACAACATATTTGACAACAAGATGGCCGCCAAAAGTGGCGAAAATTGAAATTTTTCCCCTTTGCATAGGTGAATGAGTTATTTGAGAAATACTGGCTATCTGCAATACTTCCAGAGATAATTCACATTTACTCATTTTGAGTAGGTGAGTAATTATCTACAGGTCTAAAACTTCACTAAGTGAAAGCTCTCCCAAAAGTAGATGAATCAGTTATTTGAGAAAAATTGGCTATCTACAATACTTTTAAGAGATAATTCGCATTTACTCATTTTCAGTAGGTGAGTAATTATCTACGGGTCTGAAACTTCACCATGTGAAAGCTCTCCCAAAAGTAGATGAATGACTTATTTCAGAAAAATTGGCTATCTGCAATACTTTTAGAGATAATTCGCATTTGCTCATTTTGAGTAGGTGAGTAATTATCTACGGGTCTGAAACTTCACCATGTGAAAGTTCTTCCAAAAGTAGGTGAATGAGTTATTTGAGAAAAATTGGCTATCTGCAATACTTTTAGCGATAATTCGCATTTACTCATTTTCAGTAGGTGAGTAATTAGCTATGGGTCTGAAACTTCACCATGTGAAAGCTCTTCCAAAAGTAGATAAATGTGTTATTTGAGGAAAATTGGCTATCTGCAATACTTTTAAGAGATAATTCGCATTTACTCATTTTGAGTAGGTGAGTAATTATCTACGGGTCTGAAACTTCACCATGCGAAAGCTCTCCCAAAAGTAGATGAATGAGTTGAGAAAAATTGGCTATCTGCAATACTTTTAGTGATAATTCGCATTTACTCATTTTGAGTAGGTGAATAATTAGCTATGGGTCTGAAACTTCACCATGTGAAAGCTCTTAAAAAAGTAGGTGAATGACTTATTTCAGAAAAATTGGCTATCTGCAATACTTTTAGCGATAATTCGCATTTACTCATTTTGAGTAGGTGAGTAACTAGCTATGGGTCTGAAACTTCACCAAGTGAAAGCTCTCCCAAAAGTAGGTGAATGAGTTATTTGAGAAAAATTGGCTATCTGCAATACTTTTACAGATAATTCGCATTTACTCATTTTGAGTAGGTGAGCAATTAGCTATGGGTCTGAAACTTCACTAAGTGAAAGCTCTCCCAAAAGTAGATGAATCAGTTATTTGAGAAAAATTGGCTATCTGCAATACTTTTAGCGATAATTCGCATTTACTCATTTTGAGTAGGTGAGTAATTAGCTATGGGTCTGAAACTTCACCAAGTGAAAGCTCTCCCAAAAGTAGGTGAATGAGTTATTTGAGAAAAATTGGCTATCTGCAATACTTTTAGAGATAATTCGCATTTACTCATTTTCAGTAGGTGAGTAATTAGCTACGGGTCTGAAACTTCACCATGTGAAAGCTCTCCCAAAAGTAGGTGAATGAGTTATTTGAGAAAAATTGACTATCTGCAATACTTTTAGCGATAATTCGCATTTACTCATTTTCAGTAGGTGAGTAATTAGCTATGGGTCTGAAACTTCACCATGTGAAAGCTCTCCCAAAAGTAGATGAACGAGTTATATGAGAAAATTTGGCTATCTGCAATACTTTTAGAGATAATTCGCATTTACTCATTTTGAGTAAGTGATTAATTAGCTACGGGTCTGAAACTTCACCATGTGAAAGCTCTTCCAAAAGTAGGTGAATGACTTATTTCAGAAAAATTGGCTATCTACAATACTTTTAGCGATAATTCGCATTTACTCATTTTCAGTAGGTAAGTAATTAGCTATGGGTCTGAAACTTCACCATGTGAAAGCTCTCCCAAAAGTAGATGAATGAGTTATTTGAGAAAAATTGGCTATCTACAATACTTTTAAAGAGATAATTCGCATTTACTCATTTTGAGTAGGTGAGTAATTATCTACGGGTCTGAAACTTCACCATGTGAAAGCTCTCCCAAAAGTAGATGAATGAGTTATTTGAGAAAAATTACCTATTTGCAATACTTTTAGAGATAATTCGCATTTACTCATTTTCAGTAGGTGAGTAATTAGCTATGGGTCTGAAACTTCACCAAGTGAAAGCTCTCCCAAAAGTAGGTGAATGAGTTATTTGAAAAAAATTGGCTATCTGCAATACTTTTAGCGATAATTCGCATTTACTCATTTTGAGTAGGTGAGTAATTAACTATGGGTCTGAAACTTCACCAAGTGAAAGCTCTCCCAAAAGTAGGTGAATGAGTTATTTGAGAAAAATTGGCTATCTGCAATACTTTTAGAGATAATTCACATTTACTCATTTTGAGTAGGTGAGTAATTAGCTATGGGTCTGAAACTTCACCAAGTGAAAGCTCTCCCAAAAGTAGGTGAATGAGTTATTTGAGAAAAATTGGCTATCTGCAATACTTTTAGCGATAATTCGCATTTACTCATTTTCAGTAAGTGAGTAATTAGCTATGGGTCTGAAACTTCAACAAGTGAAAGCTCTCCCAAAAGTAGGTGAATGAGTTATTTGAGAAAAATTGGCTATCTGCAATACTTTTAGAGATAATTCGCATTTACTCATTTTCAGTAGGTGAATAATTTAGCTACGGGTCTGAAACTTCAACAAGTGAAAGCTCTCCCAAAAGTAGGTGAATGAGTTGAGAAAAATTGGCTATCTGCAATACTTCTAGAGATAATTCGCATTTACTCATTTTGAGTAGGTGAGTAATTAGCTATGGGTGTGAAACTTCACAATGTGAAAGCTCTTCAAAAGTAGGTGAATGAGTTATTTGAGAAAAATTGGCTATCTGGAATACTTTTACAGATAATTCGCGTTTACTCATTTTGAGTAGGTGAGTAATTAGCTACGGGTCTGAAACTTCACCATGTGAAAGCTCTTCCAAAAGTAGATGAATGAGTTATATGAGAAAAATTGGCTATCTGCAATACTTTCAGAGATAATTCGCATTTACTCATTTTGAGTAGGTGAATAATTTAGCTACGGGTCTGAAACTTCACCAAGTGAAAGCTCTCCCAAAAGTAGGTGAATGAGTTATTTGAGAAAAATTGGCTATCTGCAATACTTCTAGAGATAAGCCACCTGCCAAATATGAAAGAAATGGGGAAAGAAATGTGGACTGTAGGTTGCCAACAAGTAATATTCCACAATATAGACATTTTTGTCTACTAAAGGCCTAATTTAAACATAAACCCTACAATAGGTAAAGTGCTATTACTTACTCAAAAGTAGGCCAAAGTTCACCAAACCTTTTTCCCCTTAGCATAAGATACCCTTGTACTACCCTGTGGGTCAAAAATTCGCTCGAAATTGTGATTTTTCACATTTTCACTAACAGTAGCAATAAAGTAGAAATTACTCACTTGTACATTGAGCAACAGTTGTGAAACTTAAATATGTTACAGTTCACAAAAAAGTAGATGAACAACATATTTGAGAGAAATACTGTAGCTGCAATACTTTTGAAGATGTAAGCCATTTACTCATTATGGTTATCATTAAAAATTGAAAAAGTAGCTATTACTCACTTAGCTATGCAGATACACTTGCAAACTACTGACCATGTTGTAGCTGTGAAGAAAGTAGCTGAACATCATATTGCAACAAAATTATGTAGCTGCAATACTTTAGAAGATATAAGCCATTTACTCATTATGGTTATCATTAAAATTAACAAAGTAGCTATTACTCCCTTAGCTATGGAGGTACACTTCCAAACTAGGGACCATGTTGTAGCTGTGGAGATAGTAGCTGAACAAAATTGTGTAGCTGCAATACTTTTGAAGATATAAGCCATTTACTCATTGACAGTTATAAGTCATATAATGATATTAGGTAAAAGTGCTATTACTTACTCAAAAGTAGGCCAAAGTTCACCAAACCTTTTTCCTTTTAGCATAGGATACTGTTATATTACCCTGTGGGTCAAAAATTCACTCAAAATTGCTCTATCTCTTACGGTTTGCGAGATATTTGTCATTTTTCACATTTTCACCAAAAGTAGCAATAAAGTAGCCATTCCTCACTTATACATCGAGCAACAGTTGTGAAACTTAAATATGTTACAGTTCACAAAAAAGTAGATGAACAACATATTTGAGAGAAATTGTGTAGCTGCAATACTTTTGAAGATATAAACCATTTACTCATTATGGTTATCATTAAAAATTGAAGAAGTAGCTATTACTCACTTAGCTATGGAGATACACTTGCAAACTACTGACCATGTTGTAGCTATGGAGAAAGTAGCTGAACAACATATTGGAACAAAATTGTGTAGCCGCAATACTTTTGAAGATATAAGCCATTTTCTCATTAGGTAAAAGTGCTATTACTCACTCAAAAGTAGGCCAAAGTTCACCAAACATTTTTCCTTTTAGCATAGGATACTGTTATATTACCCTGTGGGTCAAAAATTCACTCAAAATTGCTCTATCTCTTACGGTTTGCGAGATATTTGTCATTTTTCACATTTTCACCAAAAGTAGCAATAAAGTAGCCATTCCTCACTTATACATCGAGCAACAGTTGTGAAACTTAAATATGTTATAGTTCACAAAAAAGTAGATGAACAACATATTTGAGAGAAATTGTGTAGCTGCAATACTTTTGAAGATATAAACCATTTACTCATTATGGTTATCATTAAACATTGAAGAAGTAGCTATTACTCACTTAGCTATGGAGATACACTTGCAAACTACTGACCATGTTGTAGCTGTGGAGAAAGTAGCTGAACAACATATTGGAACAAAATTGTGTAGCCGCAATACTTTTGAAGATATAAGCCATTTTCTCATTAGGTAAAAGTGCTATTACTCACTCAAAAGTAGGCCAAAGTTCACCAAACCTTTTTCCTTTTAGCATAGAATGCTGTTGTATTACCCTGTGGGTCAAAAATTCGCTCGAAATTGCTCTATCTGTTACGGTTTGCGAGATATTTGTGATTTTTCACATTTTCACTAAAAGTAGCAATAAAGTAGCCATTACTCACTTGTACATTGAGCAACAGTTGTGAAACTTAAATATGTTACAGTTCACAAAAAAGTAGATGAACAACATATTTGAGAGAAATTGTGTAGCTGCAATACTTTTGAAGATATAAGGCATTTACTCATTATGGTTATCATTAAAAATTGACAAAGTAGCTATTACTCACTTAGCTATGGAGATACACTTCCAAACTACTGACCATGTTGTAGCTGTGGAGATAGTAGCTGAACAACATATTGGAACAAAATTGTGTAGCTGCAATACTTTTGAAGATATAAGCCATTTACTCATTATGGTTATCATCAAAGTAGCTATTACTCAGTTAGCTATGGAGTTACAGCTGTGAAAATTCACAATACAGTATATCCAAAAGGTAGATGAACAACATATTCGACGGGGCGGCGGGAGATAAAAACAACAATGGAATAAAATAATCGATAAGGGGTCGATCATCGGTCGGAAAAATGGACAAATAATCGACCATGAAAATTGGGAGGTAATTCCCAACACTACTAGACAGTTTGAACAATAACCCACGTAATTCAAATCATTGATAGGGCCAATAGATACCACAAGCACGTTAACACAAACATACCTGTCCAGATATTCAGCAACATTGTCATAGCCATACTCCCTGGCCAAATGAATAAGTATTCCTGTGGCATGTTTACCCGAGCGTCTCCGACAGAAGCTACAGTTACAGACACCTCTGCATGGGGGACACACCCATTCCTAGAAGGCAAATTATACAGGAGTGACATGGTACCAATGCACACTAGTGCTGTCACAACTCAAAAGTAGGGTTTTTTTTGTATACAAGTAGATTCCCCATTACTATTGCCTTTTAATGATAAAAGTTATAAAATGTATCATCCTTCCTTGTAAATTGGACTAAGTTTACAAAAATATTCAACTACAAAATTATTTTAAAGTATTTTTTATGTTCCATCATTATCTTCACCATCCGGTAAAAAAAAAATTCTTCAAAAATAGCATCTCTGCTACGCCACAGCCTGGGGAAACACCATGGAATACCGTGAGAAAATGTGAAACAGTACAAAGGTCAGGAGACCTTCAGAATAGACAGTGTATTACATAATAGAGTAATGAATTATTTGACATAAGAAAAATCTGAGAATATAATATTTCATGCCTGACACCTAGAGCTGTAATCATTAGTGATTTCTGTAGATCGAGGATCGCCTGTTAGATGTGAGTTGAACTCGAGTAAATGACACAAATATAAATAAAATAACAATGTCCAAATATTGTCATTAAGGGATCCGCCATTACGTAATTGTGTTTAGTACCATTTTATTGCAAGGAAATATACTTTGTTGCCAATTAAATTGTGCAGATATGTATGAGCACTCTATGGAACAGCCACGTAAACTAGACCTAGCGCATCAGAGAACCGATGCAAATTGTATCCACCGTAAAGACAATGCACCAAACCAATGCACCAGGACCAATAATAAGCCGGTTATAAGCACTTTTAAGTTTGGCTGTCCTCATTTGACCTTCAAGGAGGGGCCCAAGGTCAAATCCGACCACACCAGAAGATTCCCAGAACATGATTTCCTATATGTTGGTTTACTATCCCAAACATCTAGGACCAATAACTAGAAATAGGCCGCCCTGTTGATAGTAGATGCGAATAGAAACAGGATAGCATAGAAGAACACACATTATCATGTGTAATGTCCACCCATGAACCTTTTGCCCAAATTGTACAGTAGTCTTACAAGACCCTGTTTCATTTGTAAAATATATCAATGATGCTTAAATATTTGTTAGTGTAGATGTAAATTATTTCAGCTTCATGCCTTTTTGCATTGGTTGGGTTGAAAATTTTGACGAAATCACTCTATCTTGCACGGTTAAGAAGATAGAAGCAAATTCCTGTTTTTCTATTTTTGGCAAAAATTTGAAAATTCAAAATGGCCGCCATTTTTGGAAAAAGGAAATTTTTTTGAAAATTGCCAAGAGTACATTTCTTAGATACCCTATGGGTCGAAAATTTCAACAAAATAACTCTATTTTGCACGGTTAAGGCCAGTTTGTGTTTTTCCATTTTGGGCAAAAATTCGAAAATTCAAAATGGCTGCCATTTTTGGGGAGGGGAAAATTTTTTGAAAATTGCAAAGATTACATTCCTTAGATACCCTGTGGGTTGAAAAATTTCGACGAAATCGCTCTATCTCGCATGGTTAAGGAGATAGAAGCAAATTTGTGTTTTGCCATTTTTGGCAAAAATTTGAAAATTCAAAATGGCCGCCATTTTAGGGGAGGGGAAATTTTTTTTTAAATTGCCAAGAATACAATGCTCAAATACCTGTGGGTCGAAAATTTTGACGAAATCGCTCTATCTCGCATGGTTAAGGAGATAGAAGGAAATTTGTGTTTTGCCATTTTTGGCAAAACTTCGAAAATTCAAAATGGCCGCCATTTTTGGGGAGGGGAAATTTTTTTGAAAATTGCAAAGATTGCATTGCTTAGATACCCTGTGGGTCGAAAATTTTGACGAAATCGCTCTATCTCGCACGGTTAAGGAGATAGAAGCAAATTTGTGTTTTGCCATTTTTGGCAAAAATTCGAAAATTCAAAATGGCCGCCATTTTTGGGGAGGGGAAAATTTTTTGAAAATTGCAAAGATTGCATTCCTTAGATACCCTGTGGGTCGAAAATTTCGACGAAATCGCTCTATCTCGCACGGTTAAGGAGATAGAAGCAAATTAGTGTTTTGCCATTTTTGGCAAAAATTCGAAAATTCAAAATGGCCGCCATTTTTGGGGAGGGGAAAATTTTTTGAAAATTGCAAAGAGTACACTCCTCAGATACCCTGTGGGTCGAAAATTTCCACGAAATCGCTCTATCTCGCACGGTTAAGGAGATAGAAGCAAATTAGTGTTTTGCCATTTTTGGCAAAAATTCGAAAATTCAAAATGGCCGCCATTTTTGGGGAGGGGAAAATTTTTTGAAAATTCCAAAGAGTACACTCCTGAGATACCCTGTGGGTCGAAAATTTCGACGAAATCGCTCTATCTCGCACAGTTAAGGAGATAGAAGCAAATTTGTGTTTTGCCATTTTTGGCAAAAATTCTAAAATTCAAAATGGCCGCCATTTTTGGGGAGGGGAAAATTTTTTGAAAATTGCAAAGAGTACACTCCTTAGATACCCTGTGGGTTGAAAATTTCGACGAAATCGCTCTATCTCGCACGGTTAAGGAGATAGAAGGAAATTTGTGTTTTGCCATTTTTGGCAAAAATTCGAAAATTCAAAATGGCCGCCATTTTTGGGGAGGGGAAAATTGTTTGAAAATTGCAAAGATTGCATTCCTTAGATACCCTGTGGGTCGAAAATTTTGCCGAAATCGCTCTATCTCGCACGGTTAAGGAGATAGAAGCAAATTAGTGTTTTGCCATTTTTGGCAAAAATTCGAAAATTCAAAATGGCCGCCATTTTTGGGGAGGGGAAAATTTTTTGAAAATTGCAAAGAGTACACTCCTCAGATACCCTGTGGGTCGAAAATTTCCACGAAATCGCTCTATCTCGCACGGTTAAGGAGATAGAAGCAAATTTGTGTTTTGCCATTTTTGGCAAAAATTCGAAAATTTAAAATGGCCGCCATTTTTGGGGAGGGGAAAATTTTTTGAAAATTGCAAATATTACACTCCTTAGATACCCTGTGGGTCGAAAATTTCGACGAAATCGCTCTATCTCGCACGGTTAAGGAGATAGAAGCAAATTTGTGTTTTGCCATTTTTGGCAAAAATTCGAAAATTCAAAATGGCCGCCATTTTTGGGGAGGGGAAAATTTTTTGAAAATTACCAAGAGTACACTCTTTAGATACCCTGTGGGTCGAAAATTTTGACGAAATCGCTCTATCTCGCACGGTTAAGGAGATAGAAGCAAATTTGTGTTTTGCCATTTTTGGCAAATTCGAAAATTTAAAATGGCCGCCATTTTTGGGGAGGGGAAAATTTTTTGAAAATTGCAAATATTACATTCCTTAGATACCCTGTGGGTCGAAAATTTCGACGAAATCGCTCTATCTCGCACGGTTAAGGAGATAGAAGCAAATTTGTGTTTTGCCATTTTTGGCAAAAATTCTAAAATTCAAATTGGCCGCCATTTTTGGGGAGGGGAAAATTTTTTGAAAATTGCAAAGAGTACACTCCTTAGATACCCTGTGGGTTGAAAATTTCGACGAAATCGCTCTATCTCGCACGGTTAAGGAGATAGAAGGAAATTTGTGTTTTGCCATTTTTGGCAAAAATTCGAAAATTCAAAATGGCCGCCATTTTTGGGGAGGGGAAAATTGTTTGAAAATTGCAAAGATTGCATTCCTTAGATACCCTGTGGGTCGAAAATTTTGCCGAAATCGCTCTATCTCGCACGGTTAAGGAGATAGAAGCAAATTAGTGTTTTGCCATTTTTGGCAAAAATTCGAAAATTCAAAATGGCCGCCATTTTTGGGGAGGGGAAAATTTTTTGAAAATTGCAAAGAGTACACTCCTCAGATACCCTGTGGGTCGAAAATTTCCACGAAATCGCTCTATCTCGCACGGTTAAGGAGATAGAAGCAAATTAGTGTTTTGCCATTTTTGGCAAAAATTCGAAAATTCAAAATGGCCGCCATTTTTGGGGAGGGGAAAATTTTTTGAAAATTCCAAAGAGTACACTCCTGAGATACCCTGTGGGTCGAAAATTTCGACGAAATCGCTCTATCTCGCACGGTTAAGGAGATAGAAGCAAATTTGTGTTTTGCCATTTTTGGCAAAAATTCGAAAATTTAAAATGGCCGCCATTTTTGGGGAGGGGAAAATTTTTTGAAAATTGCAAATATTACACTCCTTAGATACCCTGTGGGACGAAAATTTCGACGAAATCGCTCTATCTCGCACGGTTAAGGAGATAGAAGCAAATTTGTGTTTTGCCATTTTTGGCAAAAATTCGAAAATTCAAAATGGCCGCCATTTTGGGGGAGGGGAAAATTTTTTGAAAATTACCAAGAGTACACTCCTTAGATACCCTGTGGGTCGAAAATTTTGACGAAATCGCTCTATCTCGCACGGTTAAGGAGATAGAAGGAAATTTGTGTTTTGCCATTTTTGGCAAAAATTCGAAAATTTAAAATGGCCGCCATTTTTGGGGAGGGGAAAATTTTTTGAAAATTGCAAATATTACATTCCTTAGATACCCTGTGGGTCGAAAATTTCGACGAAATCGCTCTATCTCGCACGGTTAAGGAGATAGAAGCAAATTTGTGTTTTGCCATTTTTGGCAAAAATTCTAAAATTCAAAATGGCCGCCATTTTTGGGGAGGGGAAAATTTTTTGAAAATTGCAAAGAGTACACTCCTTAGATACCCTGTGGGTTGAAAATTTCGACGAAATCGCTCTATCTCGCACGGTTAAGGAGATAGAAGGAAATTTGTGTTTTGCCATTTTTGGCAAAAATTCAAAAATTCAAAATGGCCGCCATTTTTGGGGAGGGGAAAATTGTTTGAAAATTGCAAAGATTGCATTCCTCAGATACCCTATGGGTCGAAAATTTTGCCGAAATCGCTCTATCTCGCACGGTTAAGGAGATAGAAGCAAATTTGTGTTTTGCCATTTTTGGCAAAAATTCGAAAATTCAAAATGGCCGCCATTTTTGGGGAGGGGAAAATTTTTTGAAAATTGCAAAGAGTACACTCCTTAGATACCCTGCGGGTCGAAAATTTTGCCGAAATCGCTCTATCTCGCACGGTTAAGGAGATAGAAGCAAATTACTCAAAAGTAGTACTGAAAATACACAATGAAGTACCTAAATGGCTATTACTCATGTACTGACAAAGCTATCAGTCCCAAATGCAATACCAAGCGAGCTATGGACATAACAATCTTGTATTCAAAATTGTAGTAAAATATCTTTAATTATTTTGGCTTAAATGCACGGAAACCAATGGGTACTGAAAATAGCTGTACTTAAGTATTACTCAGTAAGCAAAAGAGGTACAACAGCCAAAAGCAATCCCAAGCAAGCTACTGACCCAATAAGCCTGCATACCAAATTTGGTGACAATAGCTCTAATACTTTTCCTTTAAATGAGCAGAAACCATGCGTGACGCCGGACATCGGACGCCGGACGCCGGACATCGGACATCGGACAACGGACATCGGACGGCGAAAAAAGCAAAAATAATATATCCACCCCCCAGGGGGGTGGACATAATAAGCGAGTTATAAGCACTTTTTAGTTTGGCTGTCCTCACACTTGACCTTGAAGGAGGGGCCCAAGGTCAAATCCGACCATGACAGAAGATTCCCAGCCCATGATTTCCTGTATGTTGGTTTACCATCCCAAACCACTAGGATCAATAATAAACGAGTTATAAGCACTTTTAAGTTTGGCTGTCCTCATTTGACCTTGAAGGAGGGGCCCAAGGTCAAATCCGACCACACCAGAAGATTCCCAGCCCATGATTTTCTATATGTTGGTTTACCATCCCAAACCTCTAGGACCAATAATAAGCGAGTTATAAGCACCTTTAAGTTTGGCTGTCCTCGTTTGACCTTGAATGAGGGGCCCAAGGTCAAATCCGACCACACCAGAAGAATCCCAGCCCATGATTTCCTATAGGTTGGTTTACCATCCCAAACCTCTAGGACCAATAATAAGAGAGTTATAGGCACTTTTATCTTTGGCTATCCTCGTTTGACCTTGAAGGAGGGGCCCAAGGTCAAATCCGACCACACCAGAAGATTCCCAGCCAATGATTTCCTATATGCTCGTTTACCATCCCAAACCTCTAGGACCAATAATAAGCGAGTTATAAGCACTTTTCAGTTTGGCTGTCCTCGTTTGACCTTGAAGGAGGGGCCCAAGGTCAAATCCAACCACGCCAGAAGATTTCCAACCCATGATTTCCTATATGTTGGTTTACCATCCCAAACCTCTAGGATCGATAATAAGCGAGTTATAAGCACTTTTAAGTTCTGCTATCCTCGTTTGACCTTGAAGGAGTGGTCCAAGGTCAAATCTGACCACATCAGAAGATTCGCAGCACATGATTTCCTATAGGTTGGCTTCACATTGCAAACCTCTAGGACCAATAATAAGGGAGATATAGGCACTTTTAAAGTCCGCTATGTGGGTTACTTCGGCACTCCGTGGATGACCTTGAATTAGGAGCTTCAAGGTCAAATGTGTGCAAGGTTGTAGAGGACATGTATATGTGTCATACATGTCACCTATGAAGAGATTCAACCTTCTACCTATGAGGAACAGCCAGTAGAAAAATGTAGATTATTTTCAAAGAAATGCCCGTGGCGGCCATCTTGTTTTTCAGAATGAGGCTATTTTCCTTCCCAGAGAAGCTTACCCCCCAATGAAGATATCCTGCAAATTTAGTGAACCTAGCTGCTGTTTTCCTCCTAGAGCGTTAACGCCGAAAATCTCTCTACGCGCGGCGGCACCGGCGGCGTAGCGGACGCTAAACCAAAGTATCCACCGGATGCTTCCTGTGGATACAATAAGGGAAATAAAAAACCGACCATTGCTCATTGATTTTTATGTCTTTATGGTTAAATAAATTGCAAAAGTGCTAGTTTGTAACAAGATTAGTATATCATTATTTATTTCTTAAAAACTCGAGTTTAAATTGCGTAAACCGATGTTATCCCCAAATATCGCCCATCGAGTTACGACTCGAGTTTCAGTCAACTCGTTACAGCACTACTGACACCGGACAGTTTATTTTGCACATTACACAGTCTGACCTCATTCTTGAGAGCAGTCCTCACATCCTCCCCGTATCTATTCCTCAGACAAGGACCACAGAACTGGCCCCTCACGCCCTGACACATCTTATTGTGGCAAATTGTCTTCATGTCAATTGTCTTTTGTCTGCACTGATGACAGGTGCTCCCCTACAATATAGAACTGAGTTGATAAAGTTAGGGTTAACTACTTAACATTACTGGTTTCATTGACTTACATTATTTCCAACAGATTCCATTGGTCCAATAAGTAAATGTTAACTATAGTTTAAGTAAGTAACTTGATTGTTGGGATTATTTATTGTGCAAAAATGTCACTTTAACGAAACAAAGTTTGACAGTGCACTAATGCATATGATTTTTACTGTAGGTCACTCCTGAAGGATTTGCTACAACACAGTTCTTTTCAACACAGTACAGACCACGCCAGTCAAGATTCTGCGCTACATACTAAAACGCATATGAGACTCACTACTAACTTCCCGCTAAAGACTCGAACCCACTTCTTGATTTGATTTGGATTTCAAAATTGTAAAGGTTTCTTTTCAATTGTAATAAAGATGTCATGAAGGGTTATGTTTTTTAAACTAAACCACAACAAAGAAGTAACACAAATAGGTATCATAACCTCTATTTTTTAAAGTTATGTGCTAAATTTGCAATATTGTATTGTCTGAACTTTTTTTCCAAAATTACACTTTCTACTATTTTATAATGCATCAACTCTTCCAATGAATGAACCCCTTATTATCTGAACAAAATTTTCATCTTAAAAATAAATTTGAACAAGAATTTTTCTTCTGAATTGTCTGTGGCAGCTCAGTGGTGTAGTGGTTAGTGCTCGCCTTCAACCTCTGAGGTCACCGTTTCGAATCTCAGCCCAGGCGCTTCATTTTGGAAAGTTGGCACTTACTTGCCAATACCCAGTGGTTTCCAGTGCAGAATCTTGACAAACTAGTATGCACTGGTTCCTCCAATCATAAACTACCAGTCACAAAATGACCCCGACTGTTGAACTTGACGTAAAACAAAAAATAAATCTAAATCTGAATTGTCTGATAAAAGTGGCTGTAATAGTACCAGTGTCTAACTAGTTGAAATTGAGCTTTATAGTCCACTGACCAAATATGGTAAAAATTCAATTTTTGGCTTTTCCATGAACACCTTGTTTGGTCACATTAATTCAAGCCATTTGTTCTCACACATGATTTAAGATTCTTACATAGACAGTGTCATAGACTTTTTCTGATGTTGTCTCGGCCACCATTTTCAGATCCTCCTCTGTGATGTCATCAGGTGACCTCACTTCCCTCTCTATCATCTTTATATTGTGACGTCGTCGTGGCAACTTATCCTGAAAATAGACCACCCCTTGAAAGTTAGCAATTATGATTAATTGAACTGTTTTATATCTAAACAGTAGTGTTAAAATGCCAATTATTACAGACAATTATCGATATTAAGATAAATAAGAACAGAATATTATAACTGGAACTCCAATGTCAGCTCATAAATGGTGGGTAACTTAGAAACAAGGAACTGATCTTCAATCTAAACAACTTTTAATCTTCTGTTACGTATATATTTGTGAATTTCTCGGATTATATAGCAGTTTGTTTTCCTCTTAGTTTCCTGTTGGCACTAATGCTGTGAAATCGCTTCGAATATCGGGTTTGATGTTTGGTACCTGTACAAGCCAGTGAACTTCGGTCTAGTTCGATCTTCAAAACAACATTTTCAAAACCAGTTAAAACGCAGAAATCTTACATAAAATCTTGTCAAATGTTGAAAATACAGTAAAAATATAAAATCAATGTATATTTTAAATAAATTCCGCCATATTTTTTCTATAAAAAAAACTGGTTTTTAGAGATGGGCGAAAATAGGATCCATTGGAATGTTGTGTGATATTGGTGATTTCTAAACGTTTTGCAAAGTCCAAATTTCAGACGTTTGTACCGAACCCCGAAATCGGGGCAGTAAACGAGCAAACTATCGAACTTCTTCAAACATTGTCGCAGCACTAGTTGGCACACCCCTTTATTTGGACCTACACTTCAATACAAGCTTATTGGTATCCAGGAATCTAAATGGCTTTGCACTGGCAGGACACTGAATGGAAAATTGATACTGATCCATCCCTACAAACTAGATTGGGCCAACTCGGCGCCAACATATCCCCAGACAGGTCATCACTCACGCCACAGGTTTTGATCGGGAATTTTTTATTTAATCCATTTGTTGTATGCCATAAATATTGGGAAAAGTTATGAACTTCAGCACATCAATCTACTAAGTTTATATCTTCCCAAGGAAGATGGTGTATCCCCAGACGTCGAATACATAACTCAACAGATCATATTTTCAATCTTCCTCCAATGATAACTCTGAACCTATTTTCAAAGTATTTAAATGATTGATGATTGAATGTCCATTCTAAATTAATAATCTCAAAAGAGCATATCTGTTTCTATATTTGTTGACAAATAAAATATTAATTTTAACTCAACTCATCATACTTTTCAATGTTCCTGCAAAGGGTAACTCTGAACCTATTTTCAAAGTATTTAAATGATTGATGATTGAATGTCCATTCTAAATTCATAGTTCCAAAAGCGTATCTCTGTTTCTATATTTGTTCACAAATAAAATATTATTTAAAAATCATATATTATTTATATTATTATTTTATTATATTATTTTTAGAATTTGCATTGTTTTTCAGTTATTCATTTCCTCAATTCCTATATATGTGGTCCATATATATGCAACCTAAATATGTGACACAATCTCAGTTCTGACTCCCTTTGTCTTAGATAATTAGATAATGAAGCAAACACCACCTCCCACCCCCACCCCACCTCTCTCCCCTTCTCCACACCTCTCTCACTATTACAGAAGATCTGTATACCTTTGTTTATTTAGTGTCACTCAATAGCTGGAGGTCCCAGAGGTGGGTGGGGGATGGGGGGTGGGACTACAAAGAGATGGAGTGCTGCAGCACAAATGGTAAACAAACACTTATAATATAAAAGGGGTAATCAAATACAAAAAGCTCAGTTAATCTTATCACTAAAATAAAATCAAATATATAAATAAGGAATGTCCAACAGGAAGATTATATACCTCCAGAATTAAATATAAATTATCAAACGACAAGAACAGATTTATAATAATAATTCAGAATTGAGAATTTTAAGTATGTGATTATCAATTGAAATGAGTTCGTAACTGTAGGAGCTGTGTCAAAATTAAGGCAAGTTGAATAAAACTGGGCTAGTTGAGGGTTAAAAATCCCCTATTTTTACTACATAAGGCTATAATTTCATTAATATTTGGGACTTAAAGCTCACCAGAAAATAACAGTGTCCATTTTGCCTACTTGAACATGTTTAACCAGTTTCATATTAAAAATTAAAAACTCAGCAAGCAGAGAGATAACACACAAAAATAGGTTCTTAAAGCCTAAGATAGCCATAACATTATTAATATTCAAAATTTAAATAGACAGGCACTTCCTTTGAAAAATTCAAAGATTTCAGCTCTATGAGCCACATAGTTTGACAGTTACAGGGCTTTAAAGTGGCATAGTATCCATAAATTGGGTCTCTGTGGGCATTTTACAATTGTTAAAGAGACCTTAGCAATTAAACTACAGAACTGAAACTTTTTGGGGGACATACACAACAAACAAAAATTATATATAATACAGTTTAAGACTCGTCACACTAAGCATTTCCAAATAACAGGGCAAAATACAGAAAAAAATGTCAAAAAAGGTCACTTGGGCAAGTGTCTATGGCCCTCATACACAGGTTAAATGTCTACTAAAAGCCTTGATTTTCGGCACATGTGAAAAGGACATAATAATGCATTCCCAGATGGGATTTCAGCTCAATCAATCACATAGTTTAACAGTCACAGGGCTTAAAGGTGGCAAAAAGTCCAACTATTGGGTCTCTGTCGGCCTTTTAGAGATCTCGATGTGGCCTTCAAATTAAAGCATCAGACTTAAAATCTGCTACATACTAAGACTACACATAGAATATGTATCTAATAATAAAGTTTGAAACTTCTCAGACTCACCATTTCCAAGTTACAGAGCAAAATATGTGAAAAATGTCTTAAAACGGTCACTCGGGTGGGTGTTAATGGTCCTCATACACAGTTTAAATGTCTACTTGAAGCCTTGATTTTTGGCACATGTAAAAAGAACATAATAATGTATTCCCAGATGAGATTTCAGCTCTATCAGTCACATAGTTTAACAGTCATGGGCCTTAAAACTGGCAAAAAGTCCAAATAGTGGGTCTCTATGGGGCCTTTTAGAGACCTCAATGTGGCCTTCAAATTAAAGCTTCAGACTTAAAATTTGTCACATACTAAGATTACACATAGAATATGTATCTAATATAAGGCTGTGATAGGTTACCCGGTTACCCGAAAACGGTCCGAATTCCTTATGAAACCGGTTACAAACTGGCGAAGCGGGTAACCGAAAATATATTAAATATAGCGTAAATCAATGAAATATTCAGCTAAACCTTAGTATTCTGTCAGATTTCTTTAATTACTGTTAGTTTTTGACGTAATTTTCCTTATTTATAGAGATATTTAACCTTATTTTTCGTAACGTTTTGTTTACATCATCCGCCATGTTTGCTTCTCTGTCACTTCCACTGGGTGAGAACTAAAACACGGTTACCCGAATTCGGATCGATTCTTTCGAGGCGAATATCCGGTGTCGTTTTTCTAACGAAGTCACAGCCTTAATCTAATACAGTTTGAAACTTCTCAGACTTACCATTTCCAAGTTACAGGGCAAAATATGTGAGAAATGTCTAAAAAGGGTCACTCGGTGGGGATTTATGGTCCTCAAACACAGGTTAAATGTCTACTTAAAGCCTTGATTTTCGGCACATGTAAAAAGGACATAATAATGCATTCCCAGATGGGATTTCAGCTCCATCAATAACATAGTTTAACAGTCACAGGGCTTAAAGGTGGCAAAAAGTCCATATATTGGGTCTTTGGGAGCCTGTCAGAGACCTCAATTTGACCTTCAAATTAAAGCTTCAGACTTAAAATCTGTTACATACTAACATTACACATAGAATATATATCTAATACAGTTTGAAACTTCTCAGACTTACCATTTCCAAGTTACAGAGCAAAATATGTGAAAAATGTCTTAAAAGGGTCACTCGGGTGGGTGTTTGGGTTAAACGTCTATTAAAGGCCTAAATTTTGGAGTACATACAAGAAAAACATATTGATATATTCTCAGATGATATTTCACTTAGATGAGAGACATAGTTTGAAAGCTACAGTGCTTGAAGATGGCAAAAAGTCCATAAATTGGGTCTCTGTGGGCAATTTTGAGATCTTAAGTCGGCCTAACAGGTAAACCTACAGCCTTTAAATTTTTCACAGACAAGGATTACATATAAGAGTTACATCTAGTGCAGTTTGAGACTCATCAGAATTACCACTTCCAAATTATAGGGCAAAATAAGTTAAAAATATAGGAAAAAAGTCCTAAGTGGGGTCTTTATGGGCCTCAAAGACAATTTTCTCCTCAACTTAAAGTCTTGATTTTCGGCACATGTACTAAGAATATATTAATGTGTTCTCAGGTAAAATTTGAGGCAGATAAGCCTCATAGTTTGTGACCTAGAGGGCTCCAAGTGGCCAAAAGTGCAATTTCTGACCTAAAGGTGGCCATAAGTTCTTTATTATTGGGAGTTTAAGGTCAACTTGAAATAGGGATCTTCCTTTGGGCATCCTTAACATGTGTACCAAGTTTGAAAAAAAAATATTAATCCCTTTTTGAGTTATCGCGTCCACAAGGTAATTTCTGCGGCGGCGCGACGGACCTGAATCCAATATATCCCCGACTTTCGTCTGGGGATATAATTATAGATTTAGTTATATAAATGAGCTTGTAGTGATGATTGGGAATCATGTGAAAGGCTTGCAATTTCAGAAAATAACCTAGTTATATGGAGTATACGAAAGTTCACACTTTGACACAAACATGAATATACAAGTGTGTATATGTAGTGGTACATATAAGAGGTGTTATGACAAAAAAAACTGACACTACCTTGATACATTATATTTGAAGATGAAAGTGAGTTTTCATCTTTCTGTAACATAAAATTAAAGAAAATTCTAGTACATTTCATCTATTAAAATGAATTAAAAATATCTTCATAACAGGTTTACTGTAACATTTCTGAACATTTAAAACATATTTCTTGCTTTTCTGATAAGGATGAAACCTGTTAGTTTGAATTTCAATGAAGTAGAAAAATACTTTTCTTAAAACAGAATTTCATATGAAGTAAACTTCGATAGAAAGAACCTGAATTTAAACTAATGGTAAGAAACAGTATTTAACAGAGTCTGATTGGTTACACTGATGCCGCACCTCAAACTCTTCACTGAATCCTTCAAGAGATTCTGCATCAAAATCAGATCTACGGGCACCAAAGAAATCCAATCTCATCCTGAAAGACTGAAATACAAACATATTCTTAAAGGATAACTATTACAAAAAAAAAAAAAAATTAAATGGCACAAGTTTATTTCAGACTTTCAAAGAAACATTATAAAATGTTATAAATTGATAGCTGTCTGACAGAATACCATTGGATTTAAACATTTGCAAAAGTCAAAACTATTCTACTACTAAAACTGATGAAGGTATATACTTAATTTGCAGTTTTTAAAGGAGGTTTTTATATGTTAGAAAAAAACTTCAAATGAAATGTAACTCCACCATTTGTAATGCTGTGAAATAGTTAGAATATGGTGGTCGATATTAGTGCTGGGACGAGTTGACGGTAACTCGAGTCGTAACTCGGTGGGCGATATTTGGGGATGATATCGAGTTACGCAATATAAACTCGAGTTTTCACAAAATAAATAATGATATACTTATCCTGTCTCAAAGGGATATTTTTGGAACTGATCAAACCATCAAAACTTAAAACTCAATAATTAATGGCCGTTTTAATATTAACCTTAGCTGTGTGGCTGTTCCATGACATGCACATACATACCTGCACACTTTAAATGGCCAAAAAATATTTTTCTTGTAATAAAAAGGTACTTAACACAACTGGTAATAATATTTGGATTTTTCTTATTTTATTTTTATTTTTGTTTATTTACTCGAGTCCAACTCGAGTTCAACTCACTTCTAACAAATGATCCTCGATCTGCAAAAATCGCCGACGATCCCAGCACTAGTCGATATATGGATTTGTTGTGACCCTCCAACTTACTCTTTTTTTTCAGGTGAACAAATTACAGAAACCTCCCTATCAGTTAGGATGAGTCAGTAACCCTAATATCTTATAAAGAGCATTTTATTGAAATATGATGCTAACATTAATCAACAGCTATCTTGATTGCCCCACATATAATTCATGGCAAACATAAAATATTGAAGACAAACCCTAAAGTTAAGAAATTGTACACTTTGACCTAGGGACGTCATCGTCTAGAAGTTTGCTGTCTCGATACCGTGAGCAAAACAGTGGGCGATATCACGGTATTTATCGCTAAGTTAATATCTACATTTCAACTTCATATTTCTAATTCAAACCATTTTAAAACTAGTAAAATTTCATAAATAACATAGTTTTTTACTTTATCAAGGGTACAATATACAAGAATCTTAACTTGAGATCCATTTCCAGTTACGAGTTCAGGCTCATGTACACCCGCGTGTTTGATTTTCACTAGCATGGTAACTAAACCCCGGAAATCGGGTTATGAAGACAGGGCTCGATATCGTGTGCGGACTTGAACCATCGGCGATATGATGATATCACGGTTAGTGCTGTAACGAGTTGACCGAAACTCGAGTCGTAACTCGGTGGGCGATATTTGGGACCACATCGATTTACATAATTTAAACTCGAGTTTTTAAGAAATAAATTATGATATACTAGTCTTGTTATAAAACCAGCACTTTTACAATTTATCTAGCCATAAAGACAAAAAATTCAATGAGCAATGGCCGTTTTTTATTTTATTTCCTTATTTACGTGGATGTTCCATAATGTGCTCATACATATCTGTACAATTTAACCGGCAACAGAATATATTTCCTTGCAATAAAATGGTACTAAATACGTCAATGGCGGATCCCTTGATGACAATATTTGGACATTGTTATTTTATTTATATTTGTGTCATTTACTCGAGTTCAACTCGAGTTCAACTCGCATCTAACAAGCGAGCGTCGATCTACAGAAATCACTGTTGATTACAGCTCTAATCACGGTACACGATGACGTCCCTACTTTGACCCCATATTTGTGTACATTTTGGAACTTTTAGTTTCTACATAAACGTTAACAATATCCGCTGACGTATGTCCAAGTACTGATTCCAGAAAAACTATATATTTCACATCCAAGTATAAAACATTGCAAAGAAATGCATAAAAATGTGTAGTTGTATTATATTTGTCAATATACAGTGAAGTTTGGCGTATACTAATTAAGTGAATCCAGTTTTCGTTGAATTTCTATTTTCAGGACAGTTTCCAAATTTATTCAATTGTGACACAAAACTAAAATGCTTATTTTGGGGGGGAATCCTGTAATCAAAATGGTTTTGCACTTCAGAGACACCAAAACAAAATGCTATCGACACATCCCTACCTATAAAGCACCATAAGTGATACTAACCTCCCCACAAAGCCCCATGCACACTAGGTCATATAAATATTATGTCAATGTTCAATGCTAGATGAAATGGAGTCGAGTTGAGCTAGACCGTGCAGAATATGTAAGGAGACAAGATTTCAGGTCAGTTAATCCGGAGATTCGGATTATAGAGGGAGGGATATAACGAGGTTCTACTGTACTTATATTTATAATTAAGGCATGATACAATTGCCTATGCGAAATATGATGGATGAGATGACCTTGCACCATAGTCTTCATACAGATTAAAGGAGGAAGGGAAAAATATTATAAAACTTAAATTCAGAATGCTCAACAATAGGGGCGTCACGACTAACCGAATAATCGACAACGGTTAGAATAGTGATATTTTCCGGTTTCATATTTTAAAATAAGAATAATCGCTTAATATAGTAAAAGATGGCAGAAAGTCTAAATCTATAAAATATATCCATATTGTCACATAAAATAAGTTAAAACCCGAAAACAGCCATGTTTTCGGTACTGTTTATGCATTCACGTAAAGCCAGAAGTACTAGTGGGTAAATTGTTGATCGATATTGCCGATATTTATTGTTTTGGAACTGGACTCCCGATATCGAGATCTAAACACGTATTTCAATATCGCCATTTTAAGTAAAACTGTAAACTTACACTGTTAATACTCGAAATAAAGCAAAAATCTGAAGACATTGTACACTTTTATCTCACATTTTTGAAGTTTTCAATGCGTTTTTGATGAAAACTGCATTGTTTTGATTCATTTCGTTTCCTGTTAGCGGTTCGGGAAACACTAAAATAAAACGTTTTCAGTTTCCCGAATTCGGACTATTTGGTAGACAATATGAACCCCCGATATCGCCCGATATTGAAATATTTTTACATTCAATATCGATACCCACAAAGCCAAACGATTTACCCCCTAAGAAGTACCATATATCTCTTATATCGCCCACGTCCTGTCTGAAATAAACGAAGCAAAAGTCGCAGGAAAACAGCAAATTTATTCACTTTTACAGGTTATATACATATATTTTCATTTTATGTCATATATTTATCGTTTTCAGTGCTTTTTACAAAATAAAACTTTTTTGGGATGTTATTTTAATTCAACGGTTATTCGGTGTCGACACGAATAGTACTTACCGATTAGTCGACATGAAATATTTGGAGTCGTGACATCCCTACTCAACAAATATCCAGTGTAATTGAAATTCAAAATTTTCAATTTCAGTGTTAATATTTTCTAATACAATTACTAATACACAGTTTCTTTTAAAAAAAAAAATCATTTTCAGGATAACTCAATTACTTGTGTATTTAACCCCAATCCTGATGTGTTTATGTCCACATTACTTTATAGTAATATTCCTTACCCCATCTTTTCCAGGTGAAGACAAATTGGATGAGTCATCACTGGACAGTGAACCTCTCCTTGCTCTTGACCTTGTTATGCGTGGACTCACTGACAGTGGATTGTACCTGTAAGTAAACTAGACTTATATTCACCTCAGAAACTAGCCATATAATTATTGCTCTGATTATTCAATTTTAAACCCTGAAAATACAGGAAAGGTTCATTAATTAAGATGGCACATTTAAAACTATGAGCTAAAATGCAAGATTTTTTAATCTAGGCAAACATTTAGAATGTTATACTGGAAGTTATTGAGGTTTGAACAATTAGTAATATTTGTACCCTGTGTTCTTGTTCATCATTTATTCATTTTTAAAAAAGTGCTCTTCTTTTATATAAAAAAGTTATCAAACATTGTGGATTTATTTTAATATGTAGAGAAAATGCCATTTCTGATGCTATTCTTATCTCCTGCTAAAAGTTGTACTTTGTTTAATCTTCCTTTATAAAAATAATTGTGTTTTGAAGAAATAACACTGCTACTTTAAGAACATAAAGTTTCTGCTATGATTTTGAAACAAAAACTGCAAATGAGGAGGTACCTCACTTGTAATGGAACAGATAAACAGATCTGCAAGCTTTGAACAATTTTTCATTCTGGATAGATATCTTATAAAAGAAATAGCACATCTCTGAACCTTGTACTTTTGGAAGAGATGTTGTTAGTGGATACCCACGCTGTAGAGTAATGCCATAAAGCCAGCTGATTGACACTCACAGGTCACTACAGCAAGGTAAAAGGTCCAATCAAGGCGACACCATAATGTTGTACACTTACATCCCCAACCAATGTGCCAATCAAGTACCGACATCCCACACCTCTAAGATACACTTCAGACAAGCTTTTCCTCCGAACCCACCCATCTGTAAGCGAGTCTTACGATGGGTGAAAACAATACATACACTGCCTTAAAAGGTGGTGGGGTAAAAAAAATAGAATGTTCAGGATCTTAATTCATGCATTATTTAGTCATTGTAAATTGGTTTTGAATTAGCAGGCATGAAAAATACATGGATCGATCTTTTCAATAATTGGTTCTTACGTGCCCCTAATGTTTTCCCTATGCCTACAACAACCAAATGAAAATAGAACACCAGGCTACCATTCCTAAAACCACAAGGCTCGCATACCTGACCGATCTGCTTGGGTTCCTTCTCAGTTCTGCTGGGGCACTGGTCCTCTTCTTCTTAGGTGATTTCTGTTTTGTTACAAAAAATAGCTTTGATTTTAGCCAATTTACATACAGAGCACTCAATATAACTAGAATCTTTCATATCCACAGTTTTTTTTGTTTTTGTTATGGCACTCTTCTACTTATGCCTACAAAAATAAATTTTTTTTTCCCGTTTTAGAACCTCAAAATTACACAGCTTGCTCAATATGTGTTGTTAAAGAACTTAAACTATAGCTATGTGTATTGGTAAATTTTAAGCATATAGTTTCAAATACATTATGCAAATATTTACTTTTCCTTTTTTTCTAAATTTTAACAAAGTCAAGGTATTCTTCCGCGCTATATGATTATACCAGGCCTCAACTGTGACATCACTCTCCAAATTTAAGCCAAGTGTACTGGTTTCAAAACTTAATACCAGTGGTGCAATCATTTGCAAAAATTAAAACTGACTGTCCAGGGCTTTGGAACAAACAACATACAATTTTTTTTTTGTTAATGGCTTAATGAAATGCAAACACGGACATAGATGAGCCATAAATTGAAATGGGAAATGTCTTTGCACAATGTTATAGTCAATAAACTCCACTTTACTTCACATGAAGTTAAAATACCAGATATTTAACCAATTTTATTAGTTTTTCATTGTTTTTATAAAATATCAGCCATGAAAAGGGCCCAGTATTTCATAAGGTTAAAGGTATTTTCCTCGTTTTAACAACAACCAAACAAAACCTTCCTAAGTGTAAAAAAAAATTTATTCCAATAACAATAAGTAATGGCCACCCATTACCTCAGTAACTCTGCACAATTTTAACATTTTGACAAGACTGCTTCAAAATAGTTATGAGAATTAGAATGCACATATATCTTGACAATGAGTAAATATGCCACATTTGGCTATTCTTACTTTGACACGCACAGATCCAAGAATCGTAGGCAAGGGTGCAACGTCCTTCAAGTCCTCCATGAGTTTGGCTAACTGAAACATGAAGAAATATTAAATGTCACATTAATATTACCTGAAACATTATTTTAAAACTTTGAAGAGATTTTTATTTTTTTATCACTCATGTGTGAATGTAACACATGTAAATGCAAAACTTTTACAACTGTAACTCCTAAATAGACAAAAACTTATTTTGAAAATTATGTAGACAAAAGTTATTTTGAAAATTATGTAGATGTGAAGCCTATCCTAATTTTTAAATCATAAAAATTAACAGTAAAATAAATGCATAGTTTGTTTCTTCCCCAAATTCATGGAGCGAAGTACCATGTTCATTTGTATCTCAATATTTCTTTTCAATTAAATTTTCAGGTTGAATGAATTGTCAGCAGTAAAATGAACCAATACCATGTGATGTCAGTAATTTCACTAAAATATGGCAAGTATTCCGATCAATGAAAAATGCTTGTCTGGAACATTACTTACCATGGCTTTGTTATCAGCAACATTCTGTTGTCTCTTCTCCTCATACTCACTAACTTTCTGACTCTGAAACAATATTTCTTCTTGTTTACACGAGTTTAGTCGGACACTACTAGACAACCTCTAGTAATGCGTAATATTCCCCATGCAGAGTTGAATTGGCTAATTGGCTCCGATGGTTTGAGAGTGACACCCATGTCTATGGTCAACTGAACGTATTTTTTAAGTAAGACTCGAAGTTTCAAGCGATTATTTTTTTTTTATTTTGTGTGTGTGTGTGCTGGGGCACTGAACTTTCATGAATTGTGGCATAGCATGATAAATTCCTGTCTGATCATTGAAAGTAAGCAGCACTGGGCCAGGTTAGTAAAAGATGGGTAAAAGTCTGTGTTCGAAGCCAGGTTATGGCATGTAACGGACACAAAATTGTTTTTGCCACTAACTTTCATAAATTCCAGTGCATTACTTATATCTCTGATACCTTTGCAGCTCACACATGTGAACGGTGAACCAAAAGACTATTCTTACTTTTTCAGAAAAGGAGCAACTTACCGTGCTTAAGATACAAATGTAGGCGGTATGAAAATTTGAGAAAAAAGTGAAATTTCTGGGAGCTGTATCATTGTGGAGAAAATTTCTGGTAGTTTTTTTGAACAGGAATACTTGAGATTTCTGTAAATTGTTCACATTCTGGACGATTTTCGACAGAAAAAATTACGAAAATTCTTCAATAAAATGACACGCAAATTATGTAAAATTTTGAATATTTGGTTGTGAACCACAACTCATCCTGCATTATTTCTTGATTTCCATTGCCAAGTGATATATTTTTTTTTTAATTTAGTGTCTTAAATAAAATCCTAACAACATAGTACAACTTTTTCAACAAACTTTATGAGATTAAGAATAACTTAACATGGTTATACAACTTCAATACATTACAGGCTCACATCAAGTAACATGATAATACAATTTTTAGCACTATTTCATTCAGATGCAGACATCCTTTGATATAAAAATAAAAGAAATAATTGTAATTTACAAATACAATCTCACTCTTAACCCATCATTTGATTTATACTGAGGAATGATAATGAAAGAGGCACTAAGTTGCAATTTGTAATTACCCTCACACACTGCCCATCAATTGATTTGTTCACAGCTTTCAAACAATTTCTTACACAGATTATACATCAAGCAATAGCTTTTTATTGATCTCACCCGAGTAGAAACACCACATACATCCTTCCTTTGATGTAAATAAGAAACTTAGGAAACTTATGCACGCGCATCCTTCTTTTAATATAAATAAACGTGCCATAAATAAAATAGCTTATGAAACTTATGCACTCTTCCTTTGGTATAAATAAATAAACTTATGCACAAACCTGAAATAGAAGTGGACCTTAATCAATTGTAAATGTAGTTTATCATTACCTTATGTCAGATTTTTATAAGTAATAGTTAAATTATACAGAGTGGTTAAATCACGGGACATCCCGATATGTAAATTACTGGCTAAATGTTAGGAAATAATTTCACTGGTTGATTTTTTATCGTTAGTTTTCCGGGAAATCGGTGACCTCATATCTTCTCATAAATATTAATGAGTTGGTGCTACTGCCGTAAGTTCTCGAGTTTAAGGTATTTGATCTTCATTGAAGCTTCCATTTTATAAAATATTGTAAGAAAAACCCTGGAAATCCACGACCTCATATCTTCTCATAAATATTAATGAGTTGGTGCTACTGCCGTACCGCCACGAGTTCTGAGTTTAAAGTATTGGATCTTTTTTGAGGCTTTCATTTTGTAAAATATTGCTACAATCCTAAAACAAGGCATCCCATGATATAGAGCAAGTGATGTAAATTCGCCACTGGATGTAAATTTGCCACTTTTTGGTTTACGTAAATTTTACAGCAGATATATGGAAAACATTTCATAATTTTGTTAAATATAAATAGATAAAATACATATCTATTGCACTACAAGATTTTATTGTCCAACTTTATATGTTTTCAGAGTATTAAGTATAATTTTGAACGATACATTTCTACAAGTGACTTTAAAGAGTGTAAATTGTGCAGTTTTTAACAAATACCAAGCAACATTTAAAACTTCTCTGGGACAAACTTTTGAAAATATACATTTATGTTAATGACACTTTTTGGCTAGAAAAGATGTAAAATAATTATTTAGCTTAAATTTTTCACAGTATGGTAGGTATTATACTTGAAAAACAGTTTTTTCAATAAACGGCGAATTTACATCCATTTTCATAAATAATAGATATTTTTGTATGAAATAACAACAGCCCTCTGAGTGAACCTATATGTCCAGGTGAGTTAATTTTTTTTTCAGTTTTGGATAATGCAGGGATGAGCCATATTTATTAAAACAAAAAATTGAAAAAAGAAATTGTGACTTGATGTAGCAGAACCAAAATTGCAAAAAAAACTGGCGAATTTACATCATTCACTCTAAAGCACTTCCCTAGATGAAGCACTTCCCGACATATAGTGGTGGTGGACCAATTCACGCCCGGGTACCAATTCACGCCCACCCCTAAATTTATGCAAAGCAATCACAGTTAAACAATAAATCACAAATGTATATGATCAATTTGATGATTATCTATGATGTGGTAAACACCATGTCTATGAAAAACTATAAATATTCAAGAAAATTGAGGGTGGGCGTGAATTGGTACCCGGGCGTGAATTGGTCCACCACCACTAGCCAAAATGTTACATTTCAGGACGTCCTGGGACATAACCTTGCCGTAAATTATACATTGTAAAGAAATTTTGAAAATTGATGGGCAGTTTTCCTACCTATCACTTTAGCTGATGGGCAATTTTCCTGATGGGATTCACTTGATGGGCACTTTTCTCAGGGATTGTCAGTATAAGTGGTCACAAATTGGAAAGTCTCTGGAGGCACCCAACTCACGAGTGGTAAATATGACCAGTAACACCGTTCTTAACAAATTTACAGGCTGTGAAGTCGTGTTTACGGCCGGTAAGAACGCTGCATTAGTGCACTACAGTAGTCACTACAAAAAAAGAGAGGGTCTTTAAACTTTGGCGGGAATTTTTACAAAAATATAATAAGTCAATATAAATGGAAAGATGCATTGATCATAATAGATTTTGTATCGTATGTATAAACATTACAATCTTACCTTCTTTGTTACTTTACCGGGCATTGTTATGACTTGCAAACTTCAAGAAAGACACAAACTAGAAAAGTTTTGGAAGTTTTCACACGCCAAGCCGAGATCGGTTTACATAGGGAAATTCGGCATTCAAAATAATGCGAGATAACAGCATTGTCCGGAATGAAAGGAAAGTCTCAGTTGTGGTATTTTTCGTTTGTTTACTCAAAGAAAAGACACTTCCTAGTTAGTTTAATTTTGAAAAAAGTGAAAATCACCCAAACACGTAAAACATTTGTCTTAGACTTAGGCCTAGCAGATTTTACAGAGCTACAAAATCTAACTTTTGTCTAAATCTTGGTTCTAGGGATTAAATAAACTTAGAAATGGGCTTAACTTTTGTAAACAGATACTTAAATATGGTTGGCATATAGTCCTTTTTGTCCACTTTACAATTTGAAATACCTATTAATTATAACTTATATACAACATATCCAACAATATACAACAGTTTTTTGAAGAAGAATTTAAAGTTACCCCGAGATTTACCAAGAGGTAATGGCCTGAAAACATTTTTCTAACATTTATCATAAAAATTTAATCAACGGTATGCATAAGACATTTTCAAAACATTCTATTATAAATGGTTATCATACCCATAATTTTTAACCTTCACAAAATGTTTCCTTTCAAATGTTTGTGAAATCCAAAAATGTTTACTGGGACAGTATGCACCAGATTATGCAAATACACTAACTACCTATAGATCACTAAATTAGACACATTTGTTAGTCACCACAGTAACAAACAATACAGATGCATCAATTAAATACCCAACAAACCTTAACATACTGGTGAATTACAAAACGTAATCTACATAATTAACTGTTTCAAATATGGTAAGCAATACATAGGGTAAACAGGGAAAGCATTCAGACACAGAATGTATGAACATATTGCAAGTGTTAAAAATATAACACTAATAAACAACTCCAGTTTCTAGTCATTCCCAGTAAACATTAGAAACGTTTTTAAATGGTTGAAATGTTTACAAAACTTTATAAACCTATTTAAACCCTAGCTTATGGTTTTCTAAACGTTTCCAAGTAATGTTTATGCTGTAATGTTTAAAAAACGTTTTATAAACAGTCTCTATACAAATGTTTTCACTGAAAATGTTTATTAAACGTTTATAAAATAACTCAAGAAGATAGGTTTGACTGAAAACGTTTTTAAAACATCTATAAAATAGCTGATGAAATGAAGGTTTTGCTGGAAATGTTTTTCAAACATTCATCATGAAATGTTTGATAAACAGTACACACAAAACGTTTAAACAACATTGCTTGTCAAACATTTTAAAAACATTCTATCAAAAACGTTTTTTAAACCCATATTTTTAAACCTTCACCTTGAAATATGTCCAAACAAAGATGGTTGTGAGCAATAATAGGGGATTTTAGAGGACTTTGTCAAAAATTGCCACACAAGCAATCCCTAAAAGTAAGAATTGAATGGGAGCACAATTTCTAAGCCACTGTCTTACAATTTTAGACATAAAAATAATATTTTCAATAGTGAGCAACCATATAAAGATATTGAATTTGACCTCTGACCCCATTATTATTCAGACATTATTATAACATTTATCGTTAAAGGTTTAATAAATGGTACACATAAAACGTTTTAAAAACATTCTATTACAAATGGTTTTCGTACCCATCATTTGTTAACCTTTGTCAAACATTTGCAAAACCTAAAAATGTTTACTGGGTTTTAACCCAGAAGGCCATTCTCACAAGCACATGAGATCTAGTGTAATTCAATGGCTGGAAAACCAAAATGGCCATATTACATAGCCTAGACGCAGAGACAAAGAATTGATGTATATTTGGGACATTCCCACTATTGGGCCAATTGTCATTAATCAACATATGTAATAATATTTCCTCTCATTGTACAGTTGGTGTCCCTATATCACCTTCTATCTTTATTATTTTGAAGGAGTTTTGGTGGTTCGAAGGTTTACATGCAAAACTTACCCTTTTCCAATCCATTTACCAAAGTTTTAACCATAATATAATGTAATGAATCCAGAATATTAAGAGGAAAGTGGGATTTTAGCTTATTGTGTGGCTGTTTTAACCCAAACACATTACAATAATTTAATAAAAGTATGTTGTGAAACTTTCATTAACTCTAATGACAAGCATGAGTATATCTTTTTCAGTTCTTACTTAGGCCTATTAACTGCTGGTGTAGTGTAAGGCCATGTCCACAAAGTTTCTCCCCTCCTGTCCTTAGGCAGTTTTTCTGCTTCACTCCATGATCCCATTTGTTTTAGACCTGTTTCTATGGTTCATCACCAGGGGGTTTTGGCCTCCTCTGTTTCCTCTTTCCTGCTGGTGTCCATTTTAAAGAAACCCTAGGTATCCTGTTGTTTGTGCAGTCTATAAACATGACCTGCCTAATGAAGTCATTCTTCTTTTTATTTCTCTACCCATTTTGATGAGATGAGTTCTCTCAAGCAGTTTTTCACTGGAAATGGTAATTAGCCAGAAGTTTTTGTATATTTTTCTTAGACATCTATTGTGAAAAGTATCTAGTTTGTCAGTTTCCCTTTTAACACGTCAGTTTCATTATACATGTCTTATTTTAAACTACACAACACAAGCTATAAATGTAACACATCAATTTAGCTTAGCACTTCAAAAGGAAAACAAAAAGCACATAAATATGTTTTCTTAATTATGTACAACAGTTTAGTATAATTTTCTTGAAAACACAAGCATTTAAAAATACCCATTGTTTTCAAAACTGCAATTTAAAGCAAAATAATAATTTGTTTTTGTAACAAAATATACTTATTGTTTTGAAAACTATTTTAAGATGCATATAATATGCTATTTTGCATTAAAACACATGAACATTTTGCATGCACATTGACTAAAATCTATTTAAGTCTGATACAGCAGTGGTTTATACAGAGATGTATATCTGGTGTAAACTTAGAAGTCTGTGATGTAGAAATTTGATTGGTTGTGCCAGGGAATGTGAACATACGTCTGCCATTAGTTTAACCTAACATATAGCACTTTGATAAACATACATAATCACAGGCTGTTACCTCTGTTGGGTTAAACTCCCAAAAGTGATAATGCTGAAAACCTGTTCAAATATGATCCTGCATGGCTGTTGAATGGGTGTAAAACCTTAACTTTGACCTTTGGCCACTTTGATAAAATAATAATATATAAAAAAGTTTTGAGCAAGTAATATGATTATAATGTCAGGCTATGTCAACAATGGGAAACAACGACATATTTTACTTTGTGAGAATTATTTCATAATTTCAAATTTATGTCATACAGTTTTTTACCTCTGATGTTTGAAACATTTTAGGGCACTTTTCTTATCCCACAAACTCGTGTGTAAAACAAACAGCACTTCTATTTTCAGAATATATAGATTTTGATTTATATTTTTGCACAACAAACATGCATAAACCTGATGCTAACACAATTTATAGACAGGAATGTGAAATCATGAATGATGAACAAAGTCAGGGGTACATAATAATTTACATTAATGATGATATTTTATGCTTTGAGTATGCATTTTCGAACCATTTGATATTTCATTCTTTGTAAGGAAAACAGGGTCAGGATTCACAAAAAGTCTTAAATCTTAGACAATATTTTAGCTAAGACCAGTGTTAAGTTCAAGACTTTTGTCTTAGCTGAGACTTTATCTTAAGTTGGGATTCATAAAAAGTGCTTAACAAAATCTTAGCTGAGACAAAATTTATGCAAAAAGTCTTAACTTTTTTGTATCCAAATTAACAAATTTTAACAAAACAAAAATATTTTTCACCAATAAATACACCAGACATGGTCTTCAAAATTATTCACAGATTTGTTACTTTTTGTTTGTAAATTATGTAAAAATAGTAATCTTTGTCTTTTATTGTCAGTCAGCCATTTTTATGACAATATCTTTGCCACAAGGAGGTAAAATGTGGAAATTTATAGGAACTTGAATGATGCAAATTTCTATTGCAATCCACAAAAATTACTTGTATTGAAAGTATAGATTCCCATAGTATATTTTTTGTTTTACATAACAAAGGGTAAAGTGTAAATACATGCAATGGAATATTTTAAAAATGACTTAAGTCTGCCTTGCAGTGGTCTTAACCTTAAGACAAAACTTAAGACCATATTTTGTCTAGACCTTTTATAAATCCCATTTTGTCTAAGCATAAATTTTGTCTTACCTTTATGACAAAGTTTTTTAATATTTAAGACCTTTATCATAGACATAAGACAAATCTTAGACTTAAGACCTTTTGTGAATCCCGCCCCGGGAATTGAAAGATGGGACGGTGGAAGTTTGCATATTTAATAAAATAAGTAACTTGCACTACAAAATTATGTCAAGGCCGTTTCAGGGATAAACAAAAACATATTCTACTGTCAAGAATATGGTATAAAGTAACATTATAGCATTACTGTTCACATATCCGTATTGATATCGATCTCTATGACTGGTGTACCTATTTCCAGTTTATTACAAAAATGTGCAATGATTTTAGCTGTACGTAACATCTGAAACATTTCACCGCACTTCCAGGAACATCAGACAGGCAGCCCAGTAATATAAATCGTCGTTGTACGGAAATTCGATCGCTTAAGAAAATTAATGTCAAATATACAAGTAAAAGTCTAATAAAAAGTGTTATTAAACGTTGAAACGAAAATATGCGTAAAAATATCTATATTTTAGTGGCATTCTACCAGTAAACGCCCATTCTGGAGCAAATATATTGAATTTAAATTATATAAACAGATTTATATTTTATTCTTCTTCCACCAGATTGTCAAATGATGTACACAGCAATTAATAATCCAGGTGCATGTTGCTACATTTGTTTCAAAGCTTTATATTTTAATAATTTAACTCGATCTATTATCAGCCGTTTTTAGCGCAAACCGGAAATACCAGTGAACGCCCATTTTGTAGATAAATAGAAGCATTTGTCCTTGACCTCCAACAAAGAAATATAAGGCGGGGTTTACTGGTAGAATGCCACTAGTTTTGCTAAGTTGTTTTTATTTGAAATTATCTAAAATATAACAAGTTTATTCATATTTAAAAGATCGCATTTCCTTTAACTGTTGTCATAGGGGACAGAGATGTACAAAAATTGATCATATGGTACACACCTCTTTATCGGGGGAAGGAAGTGGGGGAAAACACAACTAAATTTTGAAAAAGGTAGTTATATCAATTGATTGATTTTTTCATCTCCGTCAGGTAAGTAAAACATCTAATAAAAATGCAATTTCTTTAAATTTTGCAATGGAAAGTTCTTTAAAAACAATTTTCGATTGTGCAACAACAATTATTACATCTATTTTTGCAAAGGAAACATAAAAATACCTGTATTTTGACATCAGAATAAAATAATTTTGATTACATTCAAAACGCCAGCAGCCTTCCGTTCCTCATACAACCATTCAAAACGAAGCGGATCGGAAGAAAAGGAAGCCGATCGACATTTTTGTCTATATCGAACTTACATACATTGACGAAACGTTATGTGAGACGCGGACCTCCGCTGTAACAGCCTACATTAGGGCTGATCAGACAGGGTACTTCTGTGTAACTATAAAACTCAGACTTCAGTCCTACTAATACTTTAGTTTTCTTGGATATATTCTACAAAAATACTCGTGCAATGCGTTCCCTGCAGATTTATTTTTATATTTTCTTAAATAAACACTAACATGATACCTCATCACAGAAATAAACCATCCAGTTTATCATAATACAACTAATATAAAATCTGTGTACAAATTTTTGTTCGATAGATATATTTGATCATCTAGTTGATCCCAATGAAAGTGGTGGTACTAGGTGATCGACTTAATGATCAATCTTACAAATGACAGTCTTTTTGTGCACTTTTAAAGCCAAGTTTGAACTTTCTGTTGAAAAAAAAAATCTTAAAAGTCTTGCAACATTTTGTTAGTTTATTTGCTTTATGAAGTCGTATTTTTCAATATACTTTAATATTTTGGGATTGAATTTACCGGTAATTTTATTAAGTGACAACAATCGCTCTTTATAAGTCTCCCTTAAGTGATCGACTTTACGATCATCCACTATACCTGTGTCCGTATTCACACTCCTAAATAGTTGAGGAACATTGAAGTAATTTTAAGCCATGTGAAATGTGGTGGTAGTCAGTCCGAATATTTTGTTGTTTTTTTAACCCAAAACAAAAAAAAATCAGTTTTATTAGGGTTGAGCTTCAATTTACTAAGAGCCATTTATTGTACTTTATACTTCCTGTAGCCAGGCATTCACCTTGATGAGAGCAACAGAAGCATTCTTGTGAGATAGAATACTGTCCACTCTACACAAGTTACATATAAGCCCCAATGTGTATATGTCATCCCTATTATTAATTAATTAAGTACATTGATTACAGTCATCCAAATAGCCTGAGCCTTATTCTGCTGACTGTTGGTAAAATAAGTCATGCTCTATTTTACCGACAAGATTGTCGGTAAAATAGCCATATGTTTAATGCCTTGTACATAATATACTTTATTGCTAAATATAAATATTTTAATCTGCAGGGTGTTGAAATGGCACTGAGTAATAAGCGTGTGCCATTTAAAACAGCCACGCAAAATACAATCTAGTGTATGGTTTCAAGATGGCACACTTTTATGGTGCTCCAAATCGAAACTGTGCATGGTGTTCAAATGGCCCGTAACATAAACAGTGTATGGCTATCCACATCCGTGAGAAAAAGGGGTCAAGATGTACCTTATTTCACAGATGCGAACAATAATTGGCAGTTTTATACCAAAATATCTAGTGTATGTATCATTGGTGCAGACAATTGTGGATACAGACCAAAAATGTAAATATAATGACAGTATTTGAATAATTTTGGTATTAATTTCTTCTTTGCTATCAATAACAGCCAACTTTTTCTGAAGGTCTTATTTCAGTTAACACAAATTAATTAGGAAGCAAACCTTAGCAAAGGCTTCAATAATAGAATATATTTATAATATTGTATTATGTTATAAAGTAAACAGTCAGCTGACATTATGGCATCACTCTGCGGCATCTGTTAGCATCCTTTCCTTCAAAAGTACAAGGCCCAGAGACATGCTGATACTTTTAAAAGATACCTTATCTATCAAGGATGATAAATCGTAAAATCCATGCAGATCTGTGTGTCTGTCTGGTATAAAGGAGAGTATAAGGAAGGAGTCAATTGTTCACGTATACAATTACTTATATTTTCTTTACACTGGGCTACCATGAGTGTAAGTGAAACTGGCCTTAATGCTGCAATGAACAGTCTTGACATACAACCAGGATCAGCATTCCAATTTTAGACCAATTTTTAGGAGATCAAGACCAGCATAGACAGCAAATATAAAGATGCTGCTAAAGCCAGAATGAACAAAAGAATGGAAGTTAGCGAGAACAATCCTCCCCCAAACAAGAGGAGGAAAGCACAGCCTAGGCACCGTCAGCAAAGAGGAGCCCCCAACAGGAGGCAAAATGAATTCAGAGAGCTACTAGCAGGACTTAATAAACTCATTAAATCTAAATAGAGTTTACAGCCTAGACTATTTTATCAACCTGTTTTTAATGTGTTAACACATAACTATTAATTATATTCTACTGTATTTTATTACTCACACTTAATAAAATATTAAATGTCAAGTTACTCCTTTACTAGGAGCGTACTGGTTCCGTTTTTTACACCTCCACTAACTTATCCTATTCCACATTGTTCATGATGGAGAGGATTAACTGTCTTAGCATCTTGGACAAAATTAAGGAGGAAGCCAAAACAGCTCCTCCTGGGATTCTACCCAAAGATAAATCTATATATGGACAAATATGTGTGACATACTGTTATTAACTTCTCTGATGTAACCTAACAAAGGATCAAGTTGGAGCCCTAGAAAAAGGCCTCACTTTTTGCCCAACACCTGGACCTCCTGATAAATCTAAAATCTGGACTGATTTCAAGGAATGTTATAGAAAACTTTCCTTAAAATACCACTTCCACAAAGATAATGGACACTTTGACCACCTCACTCCTGAGGAGGCTGAGTTGGTAGGATTCCTCGCCTCTAACTTAGAGGAGAGTGAAAACCCATACAAGGCCATTCATTCCAAATTCACTGAAAAAAGCAACTGGAAACCCACCAATCCTCGCCAATCACTGGAGGTATTCAAAAGAGCTTTTAAGACTTGTCTCTTAAAATCAAAACCAAAAAATGTGAGAAAAGTCAGAAAACCAAATCTCACATATCATCAGACCAAAGGCCTGAGACTTTTATCAGAAAATCCTGACATAGTCATCAAAAAAGCTGACAAAGGATCTGCCATTATAATCATTAACTCCACTGACTACCTGAGAGAGGGCTACCGCCAACTCGGTGACCCTAATTTCTACACCAAATTAGACCATGATCCTACCCCAAAAATTAAAGAATCCATTGATAAGACTCTTAACCAAATGAGGTCAAAAGGTCCTTTAGATGATAAAATTTGGACTACTTAAGTACTGATACTTAATATAGTGAGGGTAGATTCTACCTCCTACCGAAAATACACCAAAATGGTGTTCCAGGTAGACCTATTTGCAGTTCTGTTAACTACCCTACAAACAGAATTAGCAAACTTGTTGATGAACACATTAAGGGATATGTACCACAAACAAGGTCTTACATACAGGACACCCAAGACTTTATTTCAAAAATAAAAGAATTGGGACCAATCCCTGAAGGAGCATTACTCTGTACCTTAGATGTGTCCTCTTTATATACCAATATCCCAAATAGAGAAGGCATATTGGCAGTGGCTGAAAAAGTGACCCCAGTAAAATGCCTATAGCCAAATTTATCCTGGACCTATTAAGTCTGGTACTCCATAACATGAATTTTGAGTTCAATGGTGAACATTTCCTATGTAACAAACAGGGGGCACTGCCATTGGCACATCCTTGGCGCCTAATTATGCAAATCTATATGAATAGATTTGAAACTAAGGCCCTCTCAGGATATCACCTTAAACCACTGACATGGAAGAGGTTTATTGATGACATATTCATGGTTTGGACCCATGGGCAACATTAACTCCTTGAGTTCATAAACTATTTGAACTCCTTACATCCTACTATCAAGTTCACTCATGAATACAGTACCACCTCTATTGATTTCCTGGACACTACAGTGAAATTTGGGCGTAATAGGGAACTGATCACAACCCTATTCAATAAACCCACTGACACTCACTTGTACCTACACTATACAAGTGCCCATCAACAAAGTATTTTGACCAATACAGCCAGTACTTGAGACTGAGGCACATCTGCACTCTAGACCAAGACTTCAAGGATAATGCCTATAAACTCACTTTTTTTTTTTTTTCCAGACTTTATTTGCTTTATGAACAACAGGACTTAATCCTTTCCTTTGTGGATGCCCGATAGATTATACATGATATATGACATGATAATATACATTTAAAGTCTGACTTTTTTAACACAAACACATTTATGTTAACAACACAATATTTTATCTGCACACAAAACAAATGCATAGCAGACATAACACATAAACAACACATACACAAGATTACAAAGTGTAACAGGATATTGATCAATTGAACCACATATTATATTTGACACAAATCTGACACAGGATTTTCTGTTAAAATCGAGCAGTTATGATTTAACCAATTTTCAATGTTCTGAAGGACAGGTTGATACTCAGTATTTTTAACATATCCTGTAAAATGCAAAACATACTTTGCCAAATATACATAAAAATTATTTAAAATTAACTCCTTTTCATTGATGTGGCATAAAAAAATATAGAATTTTGCTTTAAGAATAATAATATTTATTTCTCTATTTTGGGCTACCTTTTCCCATTTAAAACCAAGTATTATATGTTTTAAATTAATGTCTAACTTTGTATTACCTGTATCTTTACCCCATGATTCCCATAATTGAGCCCAGAATGTTTTGACAATTGAGCACTCAAAAAATAGGTGTTCTATAGTTTGAATGGATGATAGACACATGTGACAATTTGGCGAAGTTTTTCTCTTTATTTTATATAGCAACTTATTTGTTGGCACATAACGGAATAAGATTTTATACTGCATTTCTTTCACCTTATTTTCAACTGGTAGTATATGTGGCAATATAAATATATTTTCCCATTCAGCATCAGATAGTTTACCATATTTGCTGTTATACCAATTAATGTTTTTATAACCTGTTTTGTTTTTAATAGATTTTAACACTTTGTGCGTGTAGAAAAGTTGTAACTTTTTACTATTTAGCTTGTCTAAAGAAATTTTCTGATTAAGTACACATATACCCGTAAAAGCATCAATGTTTGCCGCTTCTGCTCCCTGAATGATTATCTTATTCCTGACAGCCATGACTATTTTTCTCCAGATTAAATAATCTCTTGGTGGAACCCCTCTTGTTAACCAAGAACTAAATGGAATTATTTTGCCAAAATGATCATATAAATCATTGATGTACCAAATGCCAGCTTGAAAGAGAGAGACTTGCTAAAGTACTGTGGGCAATTTTCATTAAATAGATTAGAATTATACCAAACAAACTGTGATTTTATCTCCTCTAAAGTTGAAGTATTTTGGTATTGAACAATTTTCCAGTTACTTATAACTTCTCTATAAAATAATGGCAGCTTTGAATAATTTGGAATCATATATTCACTAAAGTAACATCTGAAGAAAATATTTGTATTGCCTATTCCTAATTTATCTATAATATATTTTTTCCAAAGTGAGTTTTCATTATCATGGAAATGTTTTATCCACAATACCTTAGTTACCTTATCAATGACATGCAAGTCATGCATGTTGTATCCACCGTTACAATAATTTTGCATAAATATGTTTCTGCTTACTTTATCCGTTTTACCATTCCAGATGAAATTGTATATGATAGTGTTAATTTTTTTCTTAATTTTTTCAGGTATATGAATAACTTTTGCTAAAAATAAAATTTTTGATATTCCCAATGTTTTAACCAATAATACTTTGCCTATCAGTGATAAATTTCTAGATTTCCATAGATTTAACTGAAGTTCTAAACTTCTAATTGGTTTACCAAAACTATAGCCTCTTCTACTTCTCTTTGATTATGACCCACATATACACCCAAAATTCTGATTGGTTTTTCTGGCCATAGTATGTGAAAAGGTTTAGCCATAGAATATTGGCTTTGGCCTAACCACATGCCCTCAGATTTAGTATTATTCAATTTAAGTCCACTTATATGTTCAAACAATTTTAACAACCTAAAAACCTCCAGACCTGATGGTATATCTGTTAATGAACATGTTAAATCATCTGCAAACTGCATAAGTTTAATTTCTTCTCCACCTACATGTATACCTTTAATGTTTTTATTGGATCTTATTGCTATAGCTAATAATTCTATACAGATGATAAAGAGGTAAGGTGACAGTGGATCTCCCTGTCTTACACCTCTTCCAATTTGAAAATATTGACCCGTTGTTCCATTATTTATTATACAACTCGATACATTTTTGTAAAATGTTTGGATCCATTTCATTAAATCTGGGCCAAAGTTGAAGATTTCCAAGCATTTTAACATAAAATTCCATTCAAGTAAATCAAAAGCTTTTCAAAGTCTATAAATAACAGGTATGAGAATAATTTGTCTTTACTTGAATTAATTATGTCTTGTATAGTTTTGAGTGCAAATTCTATTTTACAGCCTTTTACGAACCCACTCTGATTTTCATGAATTATGCTTGGTAGTACATTTTTAATTCTCTTGGCCACTGTTTTTGTTAAAATCTTATAATCCAAGTTTAGTAAAGATATTGGACGCCAGTTACTCAGCACTAATCTGTTTTTTCCAGGTTTTTGTAACACAGTTATAACTGCTTGTCTTTGACTACTACTAAGTTCCCCTTTTTGAAAACTTTCGTTGAAACTGCTTAATAGTGATGTGTTTATTTGTCCCAAAAGAATTTATAAAATTCAATTGTTAGCCCATCATTTCCAGGGGACTTATTTTCCTTAAAAGTATTCAATATATTTGTACACTCCTCAACTGTGACTTGCCCTTCACACAATTGTCTCTTGAGACTCGCTTAACTTAGGGATAGTTTTGTTGTTGAGGAAATAAGTCTCTTCAGTTAAATTTACATTTATTTCTTTTGCACTAAGTAATTTACTATAGAAGCTCCTCTGGTATGTTGCAATCTTTTCCGGATCTGTAATAATCTGACCAGAATCTGTTTGAAGTTTTCTAATGTGTTTTTAAACATAATTTTCATTGCGTTAATACATCTTACCTACCAGACGATAGCTATAGCCCGGCGCCAGCCGGTCCCGCCAAACGAAAGAAAAGACGTCCTGGGTTTCACCCCCGGCAGGACCGGTACACTACACTCCACTCGCCAGGTGGCCTAGTTCCTGCTTCACTCGCCAGAGGGACGTGACGTCATAGCATCTTTTTCGTTTGGCGCGATATTCAAAGTTTGAATTTTTGGAAACTCTTTTTATTTTGAGTATTTCTTAAGTTATACAGTGTGTTTTGTGTTACGATTTGTCAGTTAGTTGGATAAACTACCATGGCATCTCCAGGACAAAGGAAAGGAGCCTGCGGGCATATCATGGCTAATTTTGACCCTCATTCTCGTTGTGCCAGATGCAGAGATAAAGGGTTGGGCCAAGACCCGTGTGTTTTAAAGTTGCAGTGTGAGTTTTGTGACACTTTAACCCCTGAACAATTGCTCCAGCTTTCAACCCCTACGTACAAACTGCGGAAGGAGAAATCTAAAACCAAAGAAGCCCTTGTGGATCCGTCCACTGTCACTATCGTGTCGCAGGTGGAATCTCAGGAAGTTGCTTCAACTTCTCCACCCCATGTTGCTGAGCAAGATCTCTCTTTACCTCCACCTATGTTCCGCCAAGAGTTAAAAGACTTGGACGAAAAGTGGTCAGTACGTATGGCCCGTCTGGAAGCACTCATTACTTTGGGGCAGCGTCCTTCACCTCAACCTTCCTTCTCACCGGTCAAGGCACCGGTACCGCATCAAGCTCCCGCGGGAGCTCTTTCTCAGGCACCTTTTCTCTTATCATCTGTCCCTTCCGGCCAAGCCGCCCCGGCTTTTGGCCCGGATAGGATAAAACCTAGTGCCACTGTCACTACCAGCTCAATAACTAGGACGTCTCCTCTAGAAGGCCTTTACTCTGAACAGGACCCGGAACCGGTATTCTCTCAACAGAGTTCTTCCGGCCCGGTGGCCTCTGCTTTGCCTCAACCTCCTCCGCAATCCAGCTTGTTCAAGTCAGCTCCGGAGCACTTTGAGGAAGGTGAGGTATCTGACCAAGAAGACGTCACTGACCATCCTGATCAAGAATCTCCAGACTTGGATAAGACATTGAGCGAAGATCAAAATTACAGAGAGACTGTTAGGGGAGTACGTGCTTTCATGGGCTGGTCACATATCCCAGATCTTGAGTATACTCCAAGTTCCAAATCAGACAATCCCTGGATTGGCCACCGGGCACAACCTGTAGGCAAGGTCTCTATCGACTTACCACCAGAGGACTGGCTTTGTAAGAAACTTGAAAATTTAAATCTCGTCCTCATAGAAGGTTACCCGTCCAAGTCTACGGAACCGGGTGGACTTCATGTTGATCAGTATCTCCGCCCCCCCAAGTCTCAGGCAAGGTGGTACGGGATTCATCCCGCTGAAAATAAAGACATCACTAGGCCGGGAAAATATGTAACTACTTGGCCCAATGACGCGGCGAAGTTGAACAGTTCCTTTGCCCGAATTGGTAAACCTGCTCTTGCTTCATCCCAACCCACCTCCCGCCCTATTGCTCAGGATACGCTCCGGAAGTGGGAGAAAGCAGCAAAAGAGACCAGTTATATTTGTAACCAGTCCGCTGGTTTCAATAGGTGCATCACCAAGATACAGGACTCGTTTCAAGAACAGTTACAAATTCTTCAGACAGAGTTGGGAAAAGGAAAATCTTCCACAAAAGCTCAAGGTGCACTTGATGAATTACATTTCCTGTCTGCATTCAACCAAAATGTGAGTTTTGCGGTTGGCAAATCCCTCCAACACCTCTCAGATTTCACTTTTATACAAATGGCTAATTTAACTCTGGTCAGGAGGGATTCTTATCTTGAGCACCTAAAAGCTGGCGTCAAGCCAGATACCTTTTCCTCTCTCAGGAACTGTCCTCTACAAACCAGGGCTTTGTTTCCGGACGACATTATCCGGAGGGCGGAAGATGAAATAGCAGCATTTGAGTCACATAAGCGTACCAACCAGCCCGGTCCGGGCCGTGGTGGGTTCGCCGGCACTCAGAAAAAGCAACACCGTTACCAGCCATATTCAACATGGAAACAGGAGGATTCTGGAAACTCCGGGGCTCCCGGCAAAGAGATGCCTGCATGGAAAACATTTGGCAATCGCGGGAGAGCCCGTGGCAGAGGCAGGGGTGGTCAACCCGGTCGCGGTTCGCGCCCTGCCAGAGATGCTAAGGCGTATAAATGACAATCACTGCAAAGTTCCTCCGGAAGTAACATCCTGTCCGGAGTTTGGTGTGGTAAATGTAACAAAGACAAGTCTTCCTGTTCTTGTGAAAGACTCTGTAAATTGTCACAATGTTGTTCATCATGTACTTTCTGTAAAAAACATCAGGCAGCCGCAAAAGAAAGGCATAAGTCCAATCTTAAACTCACAAAATACAATAAAGTATGTGAAAAGTGCTTCTTTTGTAAATCACTGTGTCTTTGCCCCAAGTGTGTCAAATGTCCTCAGTGTTGCAAATGTCCAATCAGTAGGGGGACGCCTACAAAATTTTTGGAAAATATGGGCTCTCAAGGGTGCAAACCCGAAGGTAGTATCCATTTTGAAAAAGGGCTATGTGCTTCCCTTCAAGGTCAGACCTCCCTTAATAAGGGAACCCCTGATAGTAAGCGGCTATGCAAACCCCACCAGAGACTCCCACTTACAAGAAGCAGTGCAAGCTCTGATCAAGAAAAAGGCAGTAGAGAGGGTCAGGGTTCGAACCTCACTAGCCTTTTTCAACAGATTGTTCATTGTCCCAAAGCCGAACCAAAAGTGGCGGCCAATCTTGGATCTCAGTACTCTAAATCAGTTTTTATGCGTAAAAACATTCAAAATGGAGACTCCAGAGACAATCCGGACCTCTCTACAACAAGGCGAGTGGGTGTCATCAATAGATTTCAGCGACGCCTATTTCCACATTCCAATCCACTTCACATCCCGAAAATTCCTCAGGTTCCACTTCCAGAACCAGTCGTACCAGTTTCGGGCTCTTCCCTTTGGCCTCTCAACAGCTCCCATGGAGTTCACTGCTGTGGTCAAAGAGGTCAAGTTAATGGCTCAGTCACGGGGTATAAGAATCCACCAGTACCTAGACGACTGGTTGATTCGAGCCCCTACCAAAGAATCTTGCCACCAGGGAACCCAGTCCCTCCTAGCCCTTTGCCAGGAGTTGGGCTGGATGGTAAACATGCAAAAATCAGAACTGGAACCCCAACAAGTCTTCGACTTTGTAGGCTACCAGTACGACCTGCTCAACGGACTGGTCAGACCGACTCAAAACCGTTGGGAAGCCCTTCAACAAAAAATAACAGGGCTATTGCAGAGGAGATCTTGCCAAGTGAGAACTTTCATGTCTCTTATAGGCCTTCTCACTGCGACAGAAAAACAGGTGACCCTAGGCAGACTGCACATGAGACCTATTCAGTGGCACCTCAAGAAACACTGGAGAGTCCCGGAATCTCTGGAAAAAGAGATCCCAATTCCGAGGTCTCTCCATCAGCACCTGCAGTGGTGGACCCAGGAGTCAAAGGTCCTAAAGGGTCAACCCTTACATCCCCTACAACACGCAATACAAATCTTTACAGACGCCTCAAAAGAAGGCTGGGGTGCTCACTTAGGCGACTTCACAGCAAGCGGGACTTGGTCAGTGCCCGAAAGCAAATTACACATAAACTTCTTAGAGCTAAAAGCCGTGTTGTTAGCACTAAAAAGATTCCAACACTTAGTGCAAGGAAAGGTCGTCCTGATTGCCACAGACAACACCACAGTTGTGGCATACATCAACAAGGAGGGAGGTATGAGGTCAGGTTCACTTTGTGCCCTTCTTTGGCGGCTCCTATGTTGGTGCAATCTCAGACAAACAGTACTGAAGGCCAGACATATTCCGGGCCGTCTGAATGTAATTGCAGACAAGTTGTCTCGCCAGGGACAGGTCATTCAGACAGAGTGGTCCCTCCATCAGGAGATCTTCGACACCCTTTGTCGAACTTGGCATTATCCCCAAGTGGACATGTTTGCAACAAGGTACAACTGCAAACTAGTCCGGTTTGTGTCCCCAATTCCAGACCCGAAGGCCTGGTCAGTGGACGCTCTGACGCTGTCCTGGGAAAACCTGGACATGTACCTCTTTCCCCCAGTGTCTCTGATGGGGAAGGTGGTCAGCAAGCTGTCAGACCATTGGTATCACAGAGCAATCCTGATTGCTCCGGGATGGCCAAACATGCCTTGGTTTTGGGACCTAGTGGAGCTGTCGGCCATGGTTCCTCTTTGTCTTCCACACCATCCAGATCTAGTGACCCAACCTTTCAACAAGGCACGTCACAGGGATCTGACAAGCTTAAATCTCCATGCCTGGCTCCTAGAGCCCAGACCATCAAGGAGCAAGGGTTTTCTAGCCCAGTGGCGGCAAGAATTGAGGCGCCTCAAAGACGTTCAACCAGAGCAGTCTACGAGGCAAAGTGGGCCCTTTTTGTTAGATGGTGCGAAACAAGTCAGGTGGACTTCAGGAACCCATCTATAAAACAAATAGCAGATTTCCTCCTGCATCTTTTCCAGGAGAAGAATCTCCAGCCCAGCACTATTGATGGTTACAGGTCAGCCATTTCAGACAAACTGGGAAATGCCTCGGTTAATGTTGGCAAGGATGACAATTTGACTAGACTGTTAGACAGTTTTCACAGAGATAGACCCAAAGGGCGCCGGGGGGTTCCTGCTTGGAACCTCTCCCTGGTTTTACACCAGCTTACAAAGGCGCCTTTTGAACCACTCAGAAAGGCTTCTCTGAAACACCTTACTTTCAAAACGGTTTTTCTCCTAGCCCTGGCTTCAGGAAAACGTAGGAGTGAGATTCACGCTTGGTTAAACAAAAATATCAGACACCAAGCTGACTGGTCCAAAGTTTCCCTCTACCCTTCACCAAGCTTCTTGGCGAAAAATCACTTGGCAAAAGAGGGACCAGAGTGCGTGGCCCCGGTGGTCATCCCGGCTTTAGCCCCCACTCTGGATAAGTCGTTACAAGAAGACAGATCCCTTTGCCCCGTTCGGGCTCTTCGCTATTACCTGGACAAAACCCAGGACCTAAGAACGGGAAAGGAGTTAGTTTTTGTTTCATTCAAACAAGGTTTTAACAAGGACATCTCTCCTGCCACTATCTCATCCTGGATCAAACAAACAGTAGTTTTGTGTTATGATCTTTCTGACCAAGATACCTTGACCCTACATCAGGTTAAGGCCCATGATGTTAGGGCATTTGCGGCCTCCAAGGCCTTTCAAGGTGGCATATCTCTGGACCAGATTCTAGCAGCATGCCACTGGAAATCCCACAACACCTTTACACAGTTTTACCTTAAGGATGTTGCCTGGGCAGATAAGGAGCTTTTTCACTTGGGTCCTGTGGTGGCTGCCCAGCAGATCCACCACTAGTCCCCTAAGCTTCTTTGTATATAATTTTATATAGTGTACATACTAGTTAGTTTTAGGTATAGGCTCACCTTTAGCCTCGACCTTGGCTTCTCAAAGTCGTTTACTTCAGAATAATCCTCTGGGTATAGGACTTTCCCCACTCTTCCAGGTTAACCGTGGAATTTCATTGCCTTGAACTCTTACTCTCTTCCTCCCCTCAGAGCAGTCAAAAAAAGGGGGGGGGGGGGGCAGGTGGGTCTAGTTACCCTCGAGACTAACATGTCTCCGCAAAAGGGCTAGAACCTCACACCTAAGCACAATATAAGAGTTCTCTCTAATCCTCAGAAGGCTGCCCTCCTTCCACTGGGTAGTTATTCTAGCTATCGTCTGGTAGGTAAGATGTATTAACGCAATGAAATTGCAAATTTTAATTGGTAAATTAAATTTTTATTAGTTAATACCTTACCTACCAGACGGGAAATTCCCACCCAACCTTCCCCGCTTTCAGCCTTACAATTCAACCTTAGGGACAAAAAAGATGCTATGACGTCACGTCCCTCTGGCGAGTGAAGCAGGAACTAGGCCACCTGGCGAGTGGAGTGTAGTGTACCGGTCCTGCCGGGGGTGAAACCCAGGACGTCTTTTCTTTCGTTTGGCGGGACCGGCTGGCGCCGGGCTATAGCTATCGTCTGGTAGGTAAGGTATTAACTAATAAAAATTTAATTTACCAATTAAAATTTGCAATTTGCTTTTCTAATTTAAAAAAATATTTTGAACTTTTTTCTCGTTCTTCAGTCCATTTTATTTTGGATCGAATTATTGACCCTTGTAGTTTATTGTCATCTATTTTTGTTAGTTCATTTTTTACATTTTCTACTTGCCCTATTAAATCATCACTTGGCCTGTGTCCCAAAATATTTTCAAGGTTCATTAGTTCTTGCCTAAGACTATGTTCTCTATTAGTTTGTTTTCGTTTAATTTTCTTACTGTATTCAATTGTAAATTTTCTTATTTCATACTTGAGTATTTCCCACTGTATCTGTTTACTGTTCAACATTTTGTATTGTTCTACCCATTCTTTTAACTTTTCACTGAGTCTGTCTGTGTAAACAGTATCTTATAAAAGAGCACTATTAAATTTCCAGATATCCCTTACCTCGATATTTTTCATGCAATGTATTAAAACCAAGAATAATTGCTGAATGGTCAGAATATATACTTGGTATTATGTCACTCAGCACCACAATATCCTGTAATGCATTGCTAATTAGCCAATAATCAAGTCTGCTTTGATGCAGAGGTTTTGTTCTTCTCTATGTATATCGTCTCAAGATGGGATTTCTTACTCCCCATATATCACATAAATTAAAATGTTCTATTATATTTTCAACTTGTAATAATGAAGAATCTTTTGCACTTGTTTGCATACTGTATCTATTTATATCAAGTAATATTGTATTCCAGTCCCCTCCCAATATTAAGTTGCTACTTTCATCGACATTACAGGTTATTAATATTTCCTTTAATTCATTGAAGTATTTATCTTTGTAGCTTATATCATTTGGTGCATAGATATTGCTTACTGTGTACTTTTCATCATTTATTTCTAGTTCCAAAATTATGTATCTGCCTTTAGTATCAAGTTGGGTATTCAAAACTTTAATATCTACTCTACTGTTGATTATTGTTAAGCAACCTTTTGAATGATTTGTACCATGTGAGAAAAATGCATTCTTTGTTCCCCAATCATTCATCCAATCATTTTCACATGTTTCATAACTATATGTTTCTTGGAACATTACAATATCTATGTTCAAATTTTTAACCCAGTGGAATAGTTTCAACCTCTTTGACCTGTCATTTAGCCCACGTACATTTAAAGATAAGAGTGCAACTTCACAATCTGTTAAATGATCCACTTATATATTTTTCAGATAAATTTGTTGTTAAAACTACCTGTGCCAAAAATATGTTATTTTCAGTGTACTGTACACTAGAATACATGTACAAAAACACATGGACAACATTTAACATAGAAAGAATCACAAATGTTTCATGAAACATTATTATGTTATACACTGTAATATACAAAAGCTGCTGGTACATTTGATAAACATGTATATTAGTATTATGGATTTTAGCTTTATTTCCTTACAACTACATTTCGCTAGTATGTATTTTTTTTTTCTTTTAAGTGAGATTGTATTCCCCAAAAGTATACAAATATTGTGTTTCCGCTTTAGCGGTAAGTGACAATTGACAAAAATTATATGAAAAACCAATGTATTCCTCAAACTTTATACTTCATTTAAATGGAAAAAAGACTTAATCGCATCTATTAAATTTGTTGCGATATTGGTATTGTACCCTACATGATCGATATCAGCTAATTTAGCAAAAATTGATAAATATTTCAATATCGCTAAATAATACCACCACTAGCAGACACCTGATCACACATATTCACTGTAACTTATATACACACACACATTATATAAATATTTAGTTGCATGATTTCCTGAACTTGTTGCACATGTTTAGCACAATATCATAAAACTGTGCATACATATATCTTTACAAAAAATTCAAAATATGACATTATATCATTCTTATTTATATACCATTACCAATAAACTCACTGGTTTTTACCTTAAAAGAGGTTACCCAACTCTAGTCTCTGAAAAAACATTTCCAGAAAGCCAATTCCTTCGCTCAGGACCAAATTCTGGAAGTGAATGAAAAAACAGAAACTGAGAGACCAGTTATGGTCATTACTTTTAGTCCTAAAAACCCTGATGTCAGCAAACTGATTAGAGACAACTGGAACATTATCCAGAATACTGAGGAATTAACTAATATTTTCCCAAACAAACCTATTGTGGGATTCAGGCGACTACCCAACCTAAGGGATATAGACTTACATCAGCCAAAATTAGGTACCCACTGATAGAAAAACCTATCTCTATTAAGACTTTCACTCCAGTCTGTACAAGACTTGGTAAGTGCACATATTGCCCAAAAATTAAAAAAATTGGACAACATACAAAGTTTTTTCAGTAAAAAGAATTTTGTGTGTAAAAACCTTCCCCCCAAACACAAAATCACATGCGAATTATAAAAGCAAGTTGATTTACATCATTAACTAAAAGAATTTTGTGTGTAAAAACCTTCCCCCCAAACACAAAATCACATGCGAATTAAGCAAGTTGATTTATATCATTAACTGCTCAAAATGTAGTCTCCAATACATAGGAGAGACCAAAAGACCATTGAGACAAAGAATGTATGAACACTACAGCGTTCAGAACAAAAAACTGCACAATGCAACTCCTGTTTCTGGACACTTTTCTGGAAATAACCACTCGAGTAAAAACATGGAGTTCTCAGTGCTACATTGGATGGGAAATGACACCAACCGAAATGACCCCTCAGGCTGTACAGGCCAAGAATTATTTTACATTTGCATTTTCTACCCTTTACCCAGCAGGCATTAATATATTTGTGTGAATTTTAGTGTCCTCTTATTGCACCCTTGACCCAGGTGCCTTTCCCCATACAGATCTGTCTGTTTGTCTCTTTGCTTTGATTTTCTTAAGATCAATGTTTTGATTAAAGGCCAAGGTCGCCCCTGACCTCCCAAATGTGTGAAAATGATGAAAATGTAACACCTTGAGAATCTTTTTCAAATGGGCCCGAGCTTGAACCCAAGTGACTGGACTCTCCTGAATGCAAAATAATGGGTCGTTCTCATTGGCTGGATAAGCTTTCTGCATTTCCAAAAGGCTTTTGACAGGGCAGACAGGAGATTTTCCCAATTATGGTATCATAATTAAAAACCCCTGGTTCGAAGCCTGAAGAGTTTTAATCCATTTGGCAAAAATTATAGCATAATTTACTTCTGTTATGACGTCAACTCTACAGCGTTGTTTCTTACGATAAAATGAAAGGTGTGTTGAGTTAAACGGAAACGTCGTACTTATTCTCGCAATAAGCGAGTTCACAGTTTGGAAGTGCGCATGCGGTAACCGGTCGTATCGTTTCCGGGTCAAAGTTCGAGAGGTGTAGGAAGTAACTTGGTAGAACAGAAACCAGTTTTATATTCTTCTTTAATGTAAGCAAACTATTGATTGTTTGAAAAGTATTTTAATACAAAACGTTGTATGATATACTAATTTAATGCAATCTACATCAATTTGCTTGTGTCATCTTTAAAAAGGAAACCTTTGAGCATTAATAACCGATTATCGCTCAGTGCATATAAGGGTCCTTCTACTCTTTTGCGACAGGGTGTTGTAAAATCTTTAATAAGTTTTGCATTTCTGAACAGATTTTCATGAAATAAAAACCAGAAGAAAGCTTATGATCGTAGCTTTCGAAGGATATAAGTTTAATGGGTGTAGGTGTAACAACCGATTTTTGAGGATTTTTTTTTGGAAAAGTCAAAATGTCAAGCTTTTAATACAATTTTGTTTGTATACCTGCGCCATTAAATCCTGAATAGCTTTGGCATTTTCCAACAGATATTTTTAAAATTAAGGCCACCTCATAGTCAGAATCGTAGTTTTTCACTGATTTAAGACTATTAATGTCTGAGCATTTTCCTGATTTTCTAGGATTTTGTCAATGTGCAAAAATATATATGGTTGTAGTACTGGGGCCGGATTCACAAAGAAGTACAACATTTGTGGTTATTATTTAACCACAAATGTTGTACTTAAGTAAGAATTCTTAAGAATCTTTGTGAATCCCAGCCCTGTTGTTATTAAGGGCTTATAAATTGTTGGATATACTCATAATGAATGAGTTACTGTACTCATTAATTAAACTTAAGGTTGCCACTAAAATTTCAAAAATGTGTAGGCAATAGAGGAGACTTTGAACCTAGGTAGAGGTATTGGCTTGGCTGGCCGTTTTAGCGACCCTTGGATTTAAGAGATTTATATTTTGTTTTACATCATGTTCAACCGCCAGGGTCGTATTGTGACGGGTAGTTTATGGGTTGAGGATCCAATGCATACTAATTGGTCAAGATTCTGCACTGTAAACCACTGGGTGCCATCAAGTAACTACTAACTTTCCAACATGAAGCACCCAGGCCAAGATTTAAACCAGCGACTTCAAAGGTTGAGTGCTTTTGTTCATCTAACTTTTGATTCATGCCTCAAGGTCAAATATGGGGCCACGGTGGCAGAGTGGTAACACACTCGCCTCCCACCACTGAGGTCTGTCGTTCAAACCCCAGACACTATGTGGGGAAATTGGAGGTTGCTGACCAATGATCGGAAGCATACTGTACAGAACCTTGCACAATTGTATGTGCTGGTTTCCTCTGCCCACAAAATCACTTGCCGTGATATAACCTATAGTGTTGAAAGTGACGTTTAAAAACCAAATAAATAATTTGGAAGTGTAGGGGTGAAAAGTCTTTTCTTGATTTCATACAATTCGTTTATTCATATTCACACTCCATTGGTGTTGTTTATTTCAATAGTTCTTTACATTAATATTCTTTTTTTATTTTTTTATCAAATACATTAATATTTTTAAGAGCACATGAATTTCAGCACATAAAATATTACTTAATTTAATACATAGCTAATGGTTTTGCAAATTATAACTATACATATAAAGACAACTCTATATATTCAAAAGTTGAAATAATTTCTAAAGCCAATTTCATTCAATTTCATATAATGACTAATCATTATCTGGTCACAGTAATGAAGTTAATCAGTCAATCAGCATTGAAAAAATATCCATTCTGTGGGACAGCAAAGTCATTCAGGATAATTTAGGATAAGACACAATTGTATATGTATCTGGCATCTTCATTTGCATCTTTGTTCTTCATGTTATGCCTCATATTTACCTGAAAATACATAAAAAAATTAAATGTTTGAAGACAACTTTTGCAGAAATAAATACTTTGTATATAACAACTGAATGAAACACAATTGCATGGAAAAGCATTTTTATGCACATTTTTTAAAATACTTCAAAAATCTGTCAATCTGTATATATTGTTACACATATGTTTCACATATTGTTATATATTCGGCGGTGGCGACAGCGGACTGATAACATGGCGAGAAACAAGTAATTCATTTGATGAAGGGGTTCAAGTGACAAAGTAGTGTAGTTTAATGCTTGTATCAGGCTGTTTCTTTCACAAACAACCATGAATGATGTTATTAAAATGATAACAGAAATATAAAATAAATATTTTCGTCTATTCCTGCAAAGGCAGAAACGACCTGCAGTAGTGAGATTTTATAATATTTTTGAAAATATTTTCAACAAACTATATTGAGCAGTTCCACCAACCGCAATGATGACAGCATTTTACATTTTATTTCATCTAAATCCATCCATTAACAAGGGAGCAATTGGGTTGTAAAATATATGCATTTTAAAGACTGTTAAGCCTCAAATATCCCCTATTTTCGCCCATCTAAGAAGGCTGTAAAACATAGTTTAAAATATTTTTTCCAAACATAAAACGCCTATTTTGTAAATCTATATGTATGTCTTTATGTCCAATTACAATTTTAATAAAAAATGTCCCATAATACAGGTATTACATGATTTACTTTCGCAAGTTCTTATCCGTAGATTTACTTCCTACACCTCTTGACCTTTGACCTACGCTACGAGATCGACAACGAGAACGAGACCTCTGAAACTGTGAACTCGCTTATATTTGCAGACTATTAGGTAGATGGTAAATCAAGTACTAAAACTAACGGCACCTTATAAAGAGGGTAAAAACGTGTTCCATCACTTGTGTTGTGTGTGATAGGATGTGAACCTTTGTGTGAAATAAAAACATGGAATAAAAGACAATTAAAACTTATTCCAGATTATTTTTTTTTAATCTTCCCACAATGGCTACAAACATACCAACAAGGTGAGTAGGTGGCAGTAGATTGGAAATCCTGAGAAAACCAAAGAAAGCCAGCAGATAAAGAGATTTAAAAACTAAGGGATGGGGAAGAGCAGAACAAGAAAGAATAATTTGGAAAAGTATAGAAATATCAAAAATTTGTTTTAATTTAGGAGGATTTCTAATGGAGACTGCCACCACCTTGAGCATCAGTTTTACTTTTGTGTGATCAAACACAGTACTTGGAATCTCTAGCCATTTAAACTGTGACTTTATGGCCAAAATATAGTTCAAAATGGACACATGTTTGAGGCCATTATAGGCTAGAAACTCTACAAACATGAGAGAAGTATTAACATTTATTCTGAGAATGTCTTTACCCATAAATTCACAGAACATCATGAAAGTGAGAAACATGCTTTGTAAGAAACCCAGGTTTTTGGTCTGTAAGCTTGTGAGAGTGTTTGCAAGACTCTGTTGTGTAGAGCAGAGCCCAGGGGAGAAGTATCTGGAATATTGAAAAATAATTCCTTAAATATCATAATTGATATAAAATAAGTCACTGTTTACCTCATACCAGTTAGGATTCGCTATTTAACTAGTCAACTGACTCTGTTTGTTAGTTTTGTTGTCCCATCGAGATAATAAATCTGCTATGTTATTCAACTTGCCTGGAATATATGTGACGTTGATCTCAGTACCCCAGGTGGCTGTAACTAACCAGATATTTCGAATTATTGCAGCTAGATGCTTGCATCTGGTGTAGCCTGTATTATATACTGTGACTACTGCCAGATTATCAATTTTAAACATAATTTTCTTATGTTGCCACATATGACCCCACACTCTCAGAGCTAATAATATCTTCAGCATATCATACTGTGTAATACTAAATTCACCAGAATTTTTCAGACAATCTGGGATACCGGAAGTTTATACATTATTACCCCAAACCCCTCCCATGCCTTTAAGACAAGCATTTATTTCGATTTGTTCATGAAAAGGGGGATTCGCATGGTTGTAAGTTGTCAAGCCATTGAATTTGGATATGCACGCCTGAAACCAGGCTATATCTCGGGTCATATCTTCTGTAATCCGTATTTTTTTGCTAGCAGCTTCTCTTAAGGCATTCCATAGGTGATTTGTGAAGAATCGAGAGAATTTGACACTTTTATTGCGTTAATACATCCTATCCAATGGACAATAGCTTATCCGGTCGGCGCGGACCGGCCCGCCAAACATCAGAAAAAGACGTCCTGTGTCTCCACCGGCTAGGCCGGCCCAGTGGTGTGCACTCGCCAGATGGCGTGTAGTACTTCCTTCCTGTCTAGACAGAGTGACGTCATAGCATCTTTTTCGTTTGGCGCATGTGTTGTGTACACGAAATTTCTGAGTTGAAATATATTTTGAGATTTATTAAAGTTATTCTTCAGAGTGTGCTTTTATTTTTTATTATTGTGTTCAAGAGTGTGTATAGATCATTTTGACTTGGTTTTTGGTTACGGATCGTCATGTCTTCCCCTTCACAGAAGCATGGAAGTTGTGGCCACATCATGGCTAGCTTCGACAGCCATTGTTTCTGCGCACGTTGCAGAGAAAAGGGTAAGGGGTCAGATTCGTGCGTTGCCAAGAAGGATTGTAACTCTTGTAACATTTTGTCTGAGGAACAACATTTACAGTTGTCCACTCCCTCTTACAGACTAAAGAAGGAGAAAAGAGACCTTAAGAAATCTGCGGATACGCCTAAACAGGACTCTACCAGTTCCTCTCTCATAGACCTGTCCTCTGTGACAGTAGTGGGAGCTGTGGACGACCAGGGGATTTTGCAGTCCCCGGGTGCCAGTTCTGAAAAGAAGAAGAAACCTAATCCTTCTGAAAAGACTAAAGCTCATTCTTCAAAAGATTCCAAGCCGGCTTCTGACAAAGCCTCTAAGTCGCTTCCCAAGACTCACAGATCCTCACCGGACACAAGGATCGATGAGTTAGACCAGAAATGGTCTGATCGGTTTAACAGACTAGAGGCGCTTTTGTTAGCCAAATCCTTGGATAGAGAACCGACCTTTGCTACAGTGAAAGTCACCCCAGCACACTCACCTCCTTCAGGTTCGGCTATATCATCCAAACCTTTTATCAGACCTCAAGATACAGAGTTGTCGGCTACCGACCTCGTCTCTCAGAGACCGGATACCGACCAACCACAACCTTCAGCTGCCCCTCAGCTATCTTCAGATTTGCCTGGTGTTTGTCAGACTGTATCCAAGTCGACCAGCAAATCGTGAAGGGCAAAGGTTCCCACCGACCGGCGTTCAGATGTGGCTGGTACCGACTCCCCATTGGGTCAACAGGTACCCAGCAGAGCATCTTCAGTACCGGCAAGGAAAACCAGTGTGTCTTCCACAGATACCGACTCCGACTCCGACCTGTCTGACCGTCCGCCTGTGGACATTTTTGTTGAAGAGGGAGAGCTCTCTGACCAGGATCACGAAGCCTCTGTTAATGACCCAGATCTGACCCTCTCAGAGGAACAGAATTACAGAGAAACGATGAGTGGGATCAGATCGTTCATGGGGTGGAACCACATCCCAGAAATTGACACTGCTGCTTCCAAGTCGGAGGATAATCCGTTTGCTGGCCCTAAAGCCCAGCCCACAGGAAAGGTTTCGGTCACAATGCCCATGGATGAGTGGCTATGCAACAAGATGGGGAAGCTCAACCTCACACTTACAGAGGGATACCCATCACGTAGTTCGGAGGCTGGAGGTCTCCTCAAGGACCAGTTTGTCCGACCCCCAAAGTCCCAGGCCAAGTGGTATAACTTTGTTCCTAATCCACAGAAGAGTGATCAGGAAATGGGGAAAACTGTTCAGACTTGGAGCACTGACGCATCCAAAGTTAATAGCTCTTATAGTCGCATCGCAATTGCATCAACCCCACCTGCTTCACGCCAGATCTCCCAGGACAATTTACGAAAGTGGGAGAAGTCAGCCCGCGAAGCCTCTATTATTTGCAACCAAGCGGCTGGCTTCAACCGGTGTCTATACAGGGTACAGGACAACATGCAGTCCGAACTCAAAGCTATCAAAGGCAAACTAACCAAGGGGAAATCCTCAGGGAAGCTTTCTCATGCTGCCGACGAATTACAGTTTCTCATGAACTTTAATTCTAGCATAACACAGTCCATGGCGAAAACCCTTGAACATTTGTCAGATTTTGTATTTGTGACGGTGGCCAATATGACACTCATCAGAAGAGATGCCTACCTCTCTCATCTTAAAATGGGTATAAAGCCAGACACCCTGGGTGCCTTACGGACTGGACCTCTCCATATCTCAACCCTGTTCCCAGATGCCGCATTGAAACAGGCCGAGCAAGACATTGCCAATTTTGAGAGTAAAACCCAAGGTCAGTCAGGAAAGAAAGGTCGCTTCCACCCATACGAACGGCCAGAAAAGCGTTCGGACTACAGGAAACCAGACCGTCCTGCATGGAAGAACATTGGCAATAAGGGTCAGGGCAAGAAGCAGAAAGGCAAGGCCTCTTACTACTCCTCGCGTCCAGCCAAGGGCCAGCAGTCCTATAAATGACAATTACTTTGTAAACAGTTTACAGGCGGGACTGCTGGCCGGGAGCAAGACTCTAGCACAAGAAAAGACATTAAACTCTGTAAATTATCATGTTGCAATGGATGTACCTTCTGCACCCGGGCACTCCCAAAAGAGAGAGTTAAGTCCCGGGTGGGCAGAGTGTCAATCAAAAGTGTGTCACAAATTAAAATATGTGAAACCTGTTTCTTGTGTCACTCAATTGTCTTGTGTCCAACCTGTAAAAACTGCCCAAAATGTTGTAAACGATCAACCTGTAGGGGCCAGGCTACAAATCTTTTGGAAAACTTGGCTGGATCTGGGGGCCGGTCCGAAAATAGTTCAAATCTTGAAAGAGGGTTACACCCTCCCCTTTCGGATCCGCCCCCAACTCACACGGTCTCCTTCAGTCATAAGCCGTTATGTCAATCCCCACAGGAACAGCTACCTGCTGGAGGCATTACATCAGCTTATAGACAAAAATGCAGTGGAAAGGGTTCGAAATCAAAAGTCTCTAGGGTTTTTCAACCGACTCTTTCTCGTCCCCAAACCCAACAACAAATGGCGGCCAATCCTGGACCTAAGCAACCTAAATCTCTTCCTCAAGGTGGAAACATTCAAAATGGAAACGCCGGAAACCATCCGAACATCTCTCCAGCAAGGAGAATGGGTTACCTCAGTAGATTTCAAGGACGCCTACTTCCACATACCAATACAGGAACAATCCAGAAAATATCTAAGATTTCATGTTCAGGGCCGGACTTATCAGTTCAGGGCACTGCCCTTTGGTCTGTCCACAGCGCCCATGGAGTTCACTGTGTTAGTGAAGGAAGTCAAACTGATGGCCATGCAAAGGGGTATAAGGATCCACCAATACCTAGACGACTGGTTGGTGAGAGCCAGATCCCAGCACATTTGTCTCCGACATACCCAAATCCTGGTGAAGATGTGCCAGACCTTAGGTTGGCTGGTAAATCTGGAGAAATCAGAACTGGAACCCAAACAGGTCTTCGACTTCGTAGGTTACCAGTTCGACCTCCGTTCCGGCCGGGTCAGACCGACTCCGGACCGGTGGAAAAGCCTTCAGGACAAGATACACGCACTCTTGCTGCTACCGGCCTGTCCGGTCCGGCAGTTCATGTCCCTGATAGGTCTGCTAACAGCCACAGAAAAACAGGTTCACCTCGGCCGACTACATATGAGACCCATACAGTGGCACCTCAAAAACAACTGGAGGGTACCAGAATCTCTAGAGAAGATTATTCCTCTACCGCGGGCCCTACATCCTCACTTACAATGGTGGCTAGACGAAGACAATGTGCTTCAAGGTCAGCCATTACACCCAGTAAGACATGCTCTGCAAATTTTTACAGACGCATCAAAAGAAGGGTGGGGTGCTCACGTAAACGAATTCACTGCAAGAGGGTCCTGGTCGGTTCCGGAAAGCAACCTGCACATAAACTATCTGGAACTCAAGGCTGTGTTTCTGGCCTTAAAAGAGTTCCAAAATCTCTGCGTAGACAAGATAGTTCTGATAGCAACCGACAATACTACAGTGGTCGCTTACATAAACAAGGAAGGAGGGATGAGGTCGGGCCCGCTTTGTGCCCTACTTTGGAGAATCTTGACCTGGTGTTCCCAGCGACAAGTAACTCTAAAAGCCCGACACATCCCAGGCCGTTTGAATGTGATAGCCGACAAACTATCCAGACTAGGTCAGACCATTCAAACAGAGTGGTCTCTCCTCCCGGAGATTTTCCAACAGATATGCAACCAATGGCACCGGCCTCAAGTGGATCTGTTTGCCACGAGGTTCAACCACAAGTTACCTCGGTTTGTCTCTCCAGTACCGGACTCCCTGGCTATAGCAGTGGATGCACTTACTCTGCCATGGGGGGATCTGGATGCATACGCCTTCCCACCGACCGCCATATTGGGCAAAGTAGTGGAGAAGCTTCTGGACTCCCCTTGCAAGAGACTCATCCTGATTGCCCCGGGGTGGCCCAACATGCCTTGGTTTTGGGACCTGGTGACCATGTCCAGTCAGGTCCCTCTCTGCCTGCCCAACCTGCCAAATTTGCTGACACAGCCCTTCAATCAGATCCCTCACAGAAATCTGACAACTCTGAACCTCCATGCCTGGCTCCTAGAGCCACAAAAATCAAGGAACAGGGCTTCTCTGAGGCAGTGGCAGCAAGAATTGAGGCTCCTCAAAGAAAGTCGACTAGATCGGTCTATGAGGCAAAGTGGACCATCTTTACAAAGTGGTGCATCACTAATCAGGTGGACTTCAGGTCACCACCTGTAAAGTCGGTGGCTGACTTCCTAATGTACCTCTTTGAGGACAAGAAGTTGCAGCCCAGCACCATTGATGGATACAGATCTGCCATTGCTGATAAACTAGGTACTACAACAGTCAATATCAGCAAAGATGATAATCTCACTCGTCTCTTGGAAAGTTTCCACAGAGATAGACCCAAGGGGCGGAGGGGAGTACCCTCCTGGAACCTTTCCCTGGTACTACACCAGCTGACAAAGGCTCCTTTCGAACCTCTTAAGGAAGCATCACTGAAGCATCTGACCTTCAAAACTGTCTTCCTTTTGGCCCTGGGCTCTGGTAAAAGAAGGAGTGAGATCCATGCATGGCAAAACAGGAACATCAGACACCAAGCCGATTGGTCGAAGGTATCCCTGTTCCCATCTCCCAGCTTTCTCTCCAAGAATCAGCTGGCCAAGGAGGGTCCAGAGAGTGTAGCCCCAGTGGTCATACTAGCCCTGGCCCCTACTCTGGATAAGTCCCTCAAAGCTGACAGATCCCTTTGTCCAGTCAGAGCCTTGCGCTACTATTTGGACAGGACTTCAGACCTCAGGCAGCACAAGGAATTAGTCTTTGTCTCCTTCAAGAAAGGCTTCGACAAAGACATTTCTCCTGCCACTATCTCCTCATGGATCAAACAGACTGTGATCCTATGCTATGAGCTCTCTGATCAACAGGCCCACACCCTACATCAAGTTAAAGCTCATGATGTCAGGGCCTTTGCTGCCTCCAAGGCCTTCCAGTCGGGAGTTTCCTTGGAACAGATCTTATCAGCCTGCCACTGGAAGTCTCATAACACCTTCACTCAATTTTACCTGAAGGATGTGGCTTGGGCCGATTCAGAGCTATACCATCTTGGCCCTGTTGTGGCTGCTCAGCAGATCCACCAGCAACCGAGGACTTAGAGGAGATCTGTGCATTTATAAATAAGTGGATGTATTGTATATATTGCACATATAGTTAAGCAACAATTTAAAAAAAAAAAAAAAAAAAAAAAAAAAAAAAATCTCTCATGTACTTCCTTCGGGAGAGGTGATTTTATGGGACTGAACTCATCCCTCTCTTCCCCTACCTCAGAGCAGGTCTGTTAAAAAGGGGGGGGGGGGGGCGCAAGGTCGACTCTGACGGTTCCTTCCGGATAACCGGATGATGATACTCGACCACAGCCTTAAGGGTATCTGACTTCAAGGTCTACCCGGGCTGTAAGGAAAGAAGAAATGGTCATTATTTCTAACATGAGTTCAACTTCTTTAGTCCCTAGTAACGCACCCGCCATCCAAGCGGTAGTTATTCAGCTATTGTCCATTGGATAGGATGAATTAACGCAATAAAATTGCAAATTTAATAGGTAAATTAAATTTTTATAAGTTAATACCCTATCCAATGGACACACAAGACCCTCCCACCTGACCCCGCTTTCACTTTACTAGGGGTCTATATATGTTTAGACAACGAAAAAGATGCTATGACGTCACTCTGTCTAGACAGGAAGGAAGTACTACACGCCATCTGGCGAGTGCACACCACTGGGCCGGCCTAGCCGGTGGAGACACAGGACGTCTTTTTCTGACGTTTGGCGGGCCGGTCCGCGCCGACCGGATAAGCTATTGTCCATTGGATAGGGTATTAACTTATAAAAATTTAATTTACCTATTAAATTTGCAAATTTGTGTACAAACATTATACTGCCGATAAGGGACTGAAGTTGTCTTTTTGTAATATATTGTTGTTGCTGTATATGCCCACATTTGCTGATGTCTCAAGTTGTTTTTCTTTCGAGATAAATAATGTCTAAGCCTTGGTGTCACTCATGATGCCTAGACAGTTGCAGACATGAGTAGGTCTTACCAATTTAGCCAAACTTATCAGGAAGCCTAAATTTTCAAGAAGCCGAAGGAAGAAGTCACATTGTGTTTCTGCCTCGCCCACCAGGGCACATCCAATCATATCATCCACATAGAGAAACATGCAATAGTCTTGTTTCTTCATGATTTATCGAAAGAAAGAACTCAGAAGTTAATCTAGTCATCGCCATTAACTACCTGATCTGTGGCCAAAAGGACAATAATAAATCACTGAAGTACTTATCTCTCCATTTAAGACATAATAAGTTATAGTCACTGGGGTCAATTCTGAGTTGTCTGAACACCCTGGAGAGGTCAGTTTTGTACAGAACCCATATTACGCAAACTCCTTAATTTTTCTGTGATATTGTCTGCTGTAGGATATTGAAGCTTATAAATAGTATTCATGTAAACATTCGGTGGGGTAAAAACATTTACAGAACCCTGAAGAGGCCAGCTGAGACCAATGATAATACACCGGTTCTCACTATCACCCTTAGGCCTGGACATGAATGGTGAGACATGAGTGTCATTTCCATAAAGAGGGCTCCCATGATTTAACTCAGTATCTAAATACTTATCGACATGAACAGGAAAATTGTTTGCTGATGTATGATTACCTTCACCATGTTTAAGATCAATTTCCTTTGCATAAGGAAAATCCAGAAGAAATCTATATTTAACGAAAAATGGTAGCTGCCAGTCCCAATACCCTTGAACCAAACTTTCAAAAAGTGGAAAATTAATTTTCGCAGGAAGTAAGATTCTTGCCCCTTCAAATATGTACTGTCCTGTATTTCTAACCAATCGATGAATTTTGACAGGGTCAAATTGGGGTCAGAAATTATGACCTTGGGGGCAAGTGATAGATTCCTGCTTCCATAGCTAAGGTTATTTATTGGCAGAAAACCTAAAGGATTGTTCTGTTGTTGTAAGCATAGTTTTAGATCTTCACTTTTATTGGCTATATTGTTCACATTAACCCTCTTAATGCAACCATTGCCCGCCACAGTGGCTTCTATTATGGACTGAGAATTGGTGAAACAAGTTGCATTAGAAAGATCACCAAGATACCTGTGACCCTTGTTGAAGGTCACTGTTTTGTCTTGACAATGTGCAGTTTTCGCCAACCTGATCCTTACTCTGAACTGGGTCAATGTGAGATTTTGTCTCTTTTTCAAAATTATGATCTTGTGTGTATACCATGTCAGATTCAGGTTTCGACATGCCTGCATTGTCGTGATATGTGTCACCGAATAACCAGATAAACTGACTGGAAGTACTGTAAACTCCCTCACTATGAGTCGGATAACTGGTATTCTGTATGTAGATAAAGTCTCTTGAGAAATTCTCATCTCTACTGTCCAAATTGGGGCATCATACATGTTCATACTCAGGATTTATCCTGTTAAGATTGTTAGAATATTTGTCTCCGGATAACTGGATTAACTGACTTGAAGCACTTTGCAGTCCTTCACAATGAGTCAGATAACCAGTATTCTGTGCACAGATAAAGTCTCGTGAGAGATTTTCATCTCTACTGTCACAACTAGACCACATTTGTGGTTATTTGCAAAGTACACTTTCAGCATTGATAGTTATAGGGATCTGTTGTCCCTCATTCCAATGAATATTTGACAATTCATTCTCACCTGTAACATGACCTTGTGAATTTCTTGATTGTTTTTCATCGAACTCATAACAAATCTTGGAACCTTGTTGGTGAACATCAACTCGTCTAACTCCCCATGTATTGCAAATCTATTACTAAGCTGTATGCTACGAGGGCCCTGAGGGGTCTTATCCCTGAATTTTGACTTTTGGGGCCCCCCAATCCTGGTTCCAAGATCAGTCCTCTGCCTACTACGAAAATATGTTCTTGTTTTAACTCTTATATTTGTATCAGTGTTTACATCTTTTATCTGCACTCTATTAACCCTACATCCATGAACATTACCTTTCTTGTTGATATCTAAATTGTGGTATAATTTTTTTATCTGAGGAGGAAAGACCTGACTTGTAGAAAATTCTACTAGCGCAACGTACATGAGCAGCTTTACCTAGTTTTTTGTGGCCTTAAAACAGTCTTTCATAGGATGTGACTCATGCATGTCTGTTGTAATTGGAAAGGCAATGCTGACACACATGTTTCAGCAGCATATTCTGCCACTCATGATCCCCCTGCCTTTATTGAATTTAAAACACTGAACTACTTTAGATACTTTCCCTTTTGACCCTGTAGCACTTTGGGTGGAGGAGGTGTGTGCATACCTCTTGCAGATCTTATTGACCTCCTTAAGATTTTGCCAGGACACTACTCCATCCTGCATACGATGCAAAAGCACACAGTGGGCCCCCTTTGCAGCCTCCCAGCTATAATAACATGCATCATGTAATAATTCAGTAAGATATTCAACCATATTCTCCTTAACAATGGGATCCTGTTTTTCCTGTCTGAATCTGAGAAACCCAAGAAGCCATTGACAGGTGATCAACCAGTCATAAGATGGTCTTTTGTGTAGGCTCCCCACAAAGCCTCGGGCACTAATGGATGTGTCAGGCCGATAATCATTGATGGCGGTCCATTTCTTCAGCATATTGCCCTATAAAATTTCATTATTGCACTATTGTTGCATCTTTTTATTACATATAAGCATGTTTACATAATCACAAATAATGCTTACATGACCTGCCGTTTGTTCAAGGACACAGACAAATGTGTCACACCATTTTTTTGACACTCTGAATGAGAACCCATGCGGGCACCTGCTGGAGTTTATACTTTGCTTGGAAGTTGTCATTCCTATTTTGACCACCATGAAATTTGGATTGCATTCTGTACACTTCTCATCATGGCAGATAAGCAATGAAAATGTACATTTTATTGCGTTAATACATCCTATCCAATGGACAACTGCTTTATCGGTCGGCGCGACCGGTCCCACCAAATGACAGAAAAGTCATCCTGTATAACTACCAGCAGGACCGGTCACGGAGTGTACATTCGCCAGGTGTCGCCTCATGCATACTTCCTGTCTAGACAGGATGATGTCATCGCGTCTTTTTCGTTTGGCGCGTGGAGTGTACAGACGTGTTTTGCAGAGAGTGTTTCAACGCGAAGTATTTTTAAGACAACTACAAACTTTCATTTTATTTTCAACTATTAAGAACTTTTATTGCTTCTGGAGTAGTTATGGCGTCTCCTGGACAAAAGAAGGGTTCATGTGGCCACATTATGGCACCTTTTTGATGCACAATCTAAATGTGCACGTTGCCGTGACAAGGGCATTGGCCAAGATCCTTGTGTAGAGAAGAAACCTTGCCAGATCTGTGATAATCTGTCTGAAGATCAGAAGAAACAGCTGGCCACCCCTACCTACAGGACATGAAAAGAGCTCCAGAAGAAGATAAGCTCTCACTCCCAAACTGTTAATCCTGCTGACGTCACTGTTTTGGGTAAGGTAGAGAGCAGGGGTGAGAATAGTGATCGAGGCGAAACTCCTAGTAAGAAACCAAGAAGTCCTCTCACAAATCGCCCACTAAGAAGAAAGCCAGCAAAATTTCTGTGGACTTTCAAGCTGACCTGAAATCTATGGACGACAAGTGGTCAGAACGTTTTGCCCGGCTAGAAGCAGTTTTCCTGGCCAGGAAATGTCCAGCCAGATTCCCCTGTGTTTGCCAAACATACCCAACCTAGTGTCTCAACCATTCAACCAGACCCTACACAGGAACCTGTCAAATTTGAATCTGCAGATCTGTCTATGAGGCAAAGTGGACCATTTTTACAAAGTGGTGCCTCAGTAATCAGGTGGACTTCAAGGCACCACCTATAAAAGCCATAGCTGACTTTCTCCTGTACTTGTTCCAGGACAGGAAGTTACAGCCAGGCACTATTGATGGCTACAGATCAGCCATTGCTGACAAATTAGGCAACGTGCCCATAAATGTTAGCAAGGATGAGAACCTCACTCGTCTCCTGGATAGTTTCCATAGAGACAGACCCAAGGGTAGAAGGGGCATTCCCTCTTGGAACCTTTCCCTGGTGTTACACCAGCTGACCAAGGCTCCATTTGAACCCCTTAAAGAGGCCTCCTTGAAGCATTTGACCTTCAAGACTGTTTTCCTATTGGCCCTGGGTTCAGGTAAACGCAGGAGTGAGATTCATGCTTGGTTACACAAGAACATAAGACACCAAGCTGACTGGTCCAAGATATCCTTATACCCCTCGCCCAGTTTTTGTCCAAGAATCAATTGGCTAAGGAAGGTCCAAATAGTGTGGCCCCGGTTGTGATCCCAGCCCTGGCTCCCACTCTTGATAGGTCACTCAAGGGTGACAGGTCATTATGTCCAGTCAGAGCCCTGCGTTACTACCTGGACAGGACCTCAGATCTCAGGCAGAATAAGGAATTAGTCCTTGTGTCCTTCAAGAAAGGTTTCAACAAGGACATTTCCCCTGCCACCGTCTCCTCATGGATCAAACATACTGTGATCCTATGCTATGAGCTCTCTGACCAGCAGGCTCTCACCTTACATCAGGTTAAAGCCCATGATGTTAGAGCCTTTGCTGCATCTAAGGCATTCCAATCTGGTATCTGGAATCTCTGGAAGACCAAATTTTGTCAGCCTGCCACTGGAAATCACATAAAACCTTCACTTAATTCTACCTGAAGGATGTGGCTTGGGCTGACTCAGAGCTTTTCCACCTAGGGCCAGTTGTGGCTGCTCAGCAGGTCCACCAACAGGCCCAATAATGAGGGGAAAATTATTGTAAATATGTACATAGTGTATATACTGATACTTAGATAAGTATAAATCATCCAATCAACAAAAAAAAAAATCTGTGACATGCTTCCTTTGGGAGGTTTATTTCTTAGGACTGAACTCACACCCCTCTTCCCTAACGTCAGCAGGTATGACAAAAAAGGGGGGGGGGAGGTAGTGTCTGTATACTTCCGTTTAACCGGATTCTAGTATCAGACCTTGACCTCAGGGGTTCTATAAGTAACCCAGGTCTGGAAATTATTGTGGTTCTTATGAGTTCACTCAAGTCCTAGTAGCTTACCCGCCTACCAAGTGGTAGTTATTCAGCAATTGTCCATTGGATAGGATTTATTAACGCAATAAAATAAGTTAATACCCTATCCAATGGACAGGGAAGGCCCTCCCAACCGGCCCCGCTATCAGCTTACTAGGGGTCTAATAGGTTTAGACAACGAAAAAGACGCGATGACGTCATCCTGTCTAGATAGGAAGTATGCACGAGGCGACACCTGGCGAATGAACACTCTGTGACCGGTCGCGTCGACCGATAAAGCAATTGTCCATTGGATAGGGTATTAACTTATAAAAATTTTATTTACTTATTAAATTTGCAAGTTTGTTCCTCCGAAATGCTACCTTGAGACAATCATCATGCTTTCTTAAAATGTCGGAATGAAAAGAAGGGTACAGACAAGTGTGTGACTTCAGGGAAAAATTCACAGTTCTATTTATGCGGCCTTTTCTAAAGTATCACACAAAAACAAATCATCAAAAGGCCAGATCACCTCTTAAAAGTTTGATGATTTTCTTTTAGATTAACCTTCTCCTTGTAAGTCCACTTCATCTACTTCAATTGATTCTTCTCTGCAAGATCTTATCAAGTCTATGAGTAATCAACTGGCCTCCCTATCCTCTCAGTTTGAGGAATTGAAATGCCAGAATAAGGCTCCCTTCACACAGAAAGAGCTGTCTGTTTCTCAAGAGCAGAGTATGAGTGCCCCTTTCTCTCAGACTAGGCAAGAGTTTTCATATGGAGAGTTATCTAAGGACTCTAAACAGCCATCTAGAAAAGACGTAGGTCCAGGTCTCCTCAGGATGCATCAGAGTCTCAAAATCAGGAGCTAGATCCCTGAAATGTTAACAGCCATTAGGCTGAAATGTTAACAGCCATTAGGAGTCTTCTAGAATTGAAAGTACCACAAGTAGAGTGCCTTGTGGCCCCTTCAGCATTTTCAAAAAAGCCCTTCAAGCAAGTGGTGAGTAAACATAATCTAGCTTTACCCTGAATCCCTAACACAGAGTCAGTTTTTTACCCCACAGCTGTTAAGGGCTGTTGGGGTATTGCTTTCACCCATGGTGTCCGGATGGGTGGGCGGTGGGAAAAAGTTTGTCCGGGCTGTATCTCAGAAACCCTAAGGTGTAGCAAGATGATACTTGGTAGGGACATTGGTTAGGGGGTGTAGGTGTACAATGTCATGGTGTGATATTGATTTGACATAGTGCATGCTGTATTCTTGCTATTGAATTGTCTTGTTTTAATACTTTTACACATTTTCTTTCTCGTATAAGACGTTATTTTTGCTACTTAAACATTATTTATACCTTTATATAACTGACACTGCATATGACCAGCAGTTTAACAGTAGGTTACTTGAAGTGATACTTTATTGAATTTGCTGCTGAGAGCTGACATCTAGTAAAAACTTGGTGATAACTTTGTGTTTGCCTTCCTGTCTGTCTCCCTGTGTGCATTTGTCAGAACCTGTACATTGGATCTAGGTTATATTTTTCAACAGGGAGCAGCCTCACCATGGCTTGGTCCTTCTCAAAGATGGTCTTGTTCTGCAAAAGTACTACCATTCAGCCAACTATTTATGTCTACCCAGCATAACTTTTGTAGAATTTCATCTATTTCAGTCTTTAGCCAAAGCTGGTGACACAGTGCAATTTGACTGTATTTTTGTTAGATGGATATTAAACCAACAAAAATTCAGTCTAATCATCTGATGTATGTCAGTCCCTTTACAGTCATCTAACTTAGCCCTTTCATAAACTTGGCTCAGAGAATATATTTTTGACCCCTTCAATGTTCATACTCAGCCTCTGTGTTTCGAATTCGCACCACCATAAAACATTTAGGTGAAAGAAAGAAGTTAATGATCATACAATACAACAAAAGTTGGGAATACAGTAGAACCTCCATTGTCTGACCTTAGGAGAGTAACAATTAGGTCAGATGATAGAAAGGTTGGATAATGGAATGCCTAAAAGAATAGGTTTAAATGTAGTTGGGAGAGAGTGTCTGAGGTCTGATAATTGAAAGTTTGAGTAATAGAGTGTCGGATAATAGAAGTTTTACTGCATATACCGATTTCTCCTGCCCCCCCCCCCCCCCCCCCCCCCCACACACACACACTACTACAAAACATTTTGACTTGTGTGGATGGTAATTCCAAAATACTTTAAATGATTTCATTCAAATTTTGCACACATGTATTTGGGCCAGCAGAAGAATCAGATTTTCAGGTGACATTAAATTTCCAGTATTTAAAAACTTTATGATGGCCAATTTAAGTTCAGATATGTAGGTTTAGCAACTTAAAACCCTATACTTAACTGCAGCCTCAAAAGCTACTACATAAACTTTTGTTTGTGTAATTTAGTTCCAAGTACACATGTACTTGGTAAACCCTGCAAATGGCTATTGAGTAAGTGATAATATCCATAGCTATACCATTTTTGAAATGTGCATCTATCATTTGTAGGACAGTGAATCTGATTGGGATACTGCTTCCGAAGCAGAAACAAAGAGTCCTAAGAGGATAAATACGCATTATCCCAAGATTGATGGAATTCTTGAAGTCCCAGAAGAAAACAATTGGAACCAAAATGGCCAAACAGGTTATCAGCAAAAATTAATATAAATTTAATAATAATTATCAATTAATATATGAGTTAATAAGAATTTTTTACTTGTATAAACATTATTTCATTAAACGGTATTGTGTAAAAAATTTGTTCTTTTTTTGGTCATGGCTGTGATAGTCTTTTCGACAGCCATTTTCATGTAACTTATTGAGAGAGTTTGTTTACTTATCACTGAAGTAATCTTTTATGACCATGCAACTACCGCATATCATCTTTCTTTTTAAATTTTTAAATAAGATTTGAAATTGTACAAGGTACTTTGTACATGTGTCCTCTTCATTCACTCAGCAGTCAGAGTGGGTATACGGTAAACAAACCACAGTACCTCTACTACCATTCCACCTGGATGCCTTCTTACTATACACATATAATTAAGTTAACACAATTCATGCATGCATGCACATACATATCCAAAGAGACTTAGCTGAAAATCTCAAAATTCCTGTATAAGAAGAACCAGCATAAATTATAAAATAATGAGGTCCAAGCATCAGAAAATGTATCTTTTTAGGTATAAGTGGAAATTAGCCACAAATAGGACCATGTTCTGGGGATAATGTAAGGGGAAATTTATAAAGTCCCAACTGTCCCATGTCATTTTGCATTATTTGAAGGTAAATTAATTTTGTGAATTTGTGAACAACTGGCATCAACTACATATATGTAATAGAAATTAACTGTTAAATCACTTATAATATAGGAATAAAAGACATATTCGAGTGCTTTATGATGGTTTTAAACTATCGAGCGGCTGAATATTAAAGCCACGAAGCCCGAAGGGCTGAGTGCTTTAATACAGCCGATCGATAGTTATAATCGATCAATTATAATCAACAAAACTTTAATTTTAATGTTGTAAACTACATAAAATATTTGTTTTATTGTGCTACAATAGCTTACCATGTGGAACTGAATGCTGTCTTGGGATGCCGCAGGCATCCGGCCAACGTCCAAGAAAAATAGACGTTTAGTACTTGCTGGAGTCTCACAGGAAGGTGAACCCCGTAGTTATATACTGCTTAATCCCCCTTCTTTCTCTTTGGCCGTGTGACTATTTTTGCTCACTGATATATTATTGAATTTCTCTGGATATATGTATTGTTGGATGTTTTTATGTAGCCATTTTCTTTATTAATAGTCATAGTTCATTCTGTACTATTTGTGGCTTTATAGGATAAATATTTTCCTTATTTTCAGTGTTTGTAAGTTTCCAGGTTTGGCTTGTTCGGTCAACCAATATGTCTTCCCACCAAGCGAACACTAATAAACCTAGATCTTTGAAATGCTGTTGTTTCTGCTTGCCATTTGATTTGCATCATTATTGTCCCTCCTGCAGAGAAGCAGGTAAGGGTGATGACCCTTGTGTCATAAATGAGTAGCAAGGCCACTTATGCAAGTCATTCTTAGTCATTCTCCCCAGCCATTATGTTTTGAAACTTTATCTTTGAAAACGCCTCAAACTGTCCCACCCACTCCAGGCACAGCCCTTCAAAATCGAATTGAAAACAAACTAGAAAAAAATCTGATTTCTGAATTAAACATTCAACTCTAGCAACAAACGGGGGCTTTCCAGGCTTCAATTATGGAAGCAATGCAGTCTCTTAGAGACAAAATTAAATCTGTCAAAAAGATAAATTACGAAGCAGGGGTGGATCAGATCTCCACTTCAGATCCGAAGCCTGGTCTGAGCAAACAACCAGATGGTTTACCCGTATCTCCAAACACTCAACCGAACACTCAACCGAACACCCGAAGTTCGCATGAGCCCAAAGACACAGAGTTTTTTGGGCCTTCCTTACCACCACAGTTTGGTCAGAGGTTGCAGTTTGAGATCAGATCTGAACTCCAAACAATCCGAGAGTGTTTGTTCAGTTAGGCCAGAGAAACACTTGGATAAGAGAAAACATAAGGTTAGACTCAAAAATGTTCCTTCATCTTCTTCCTCAGAAGAATCTGAGGCTTCTGTGCAAGCCAAAAAAGGCTTCTTCTGAACAAGACAAACAACAAACAGACCTACATCAAGTATTTATAGGGAGGTAGATATGTCTGACTTGCAGCTACTTGCCCTCACACTATGCAGAGTACATAGAAACTTTTAGGCAGATTTTAAATCTCCCTGACCCCAGGGACACTATGCCTCTACCACTATCTGGGCTCTGGAAGATATGGGCCCTTCAGCTATACTACCACTCAGTCCTTATCTAAAAGATGCCTTTGAAAAATTTGAACAGGACTTTCAGAGGGTAAATATATAAAACCCCCTGCTCCCACTTTGAAGTGATAAAAAGTGGGACAACCTTATTTGGAGGACAAATTACAGTAATTGAACACAGATTGTGCAAATCTGTATCTCCCCTAAACCATCTGGGGCCCCTATGGGCAAGGTTCCCCCTACAGGTAGTCAAAGACTTTGAGCATCAGGCAAGGCAAAACCTCTGCACTGTTAACTTTGCAGCTACTTTTAGTAAGACTGCTTCCGTTTGCAATTCCACCATGGAAAAATGCCAGGGCAGTATCAAGTCTATGGTCATAAGAATTAAAAGCCAAATTCAAAAGGGTGCCAATCCTGAAAAAAGCAGCCAGACATGGTTATGAAAAAGCCTGTGACTAGATACCCTGAATAAGAGGATACTCATTCAGCAGAGAGCCTTAGCCTGTCTAAGTAAGGCCTTAGCCCACATTCTCCAGAAGGAGTTGCACACCATGGGTAATTCTAGCCTTATCAGACGTGAGGCTGAAATGACCCATCTACAGCCTCATTTGGATTTTTCTAGATGTCAGGGACTTAGGAGCTGCCCCTTTTGGCCCACTCCTTTGTTCCGGTCTGAACTGGTTAAGGACGGACAAGAGTTCCTCCTTAAAAAGGACACCCCTAAAGACACTCAGGGTTTTGGACCCTATCAAAGCAAGGCCTTTTGTGGTCGCCACAATAAGACAAGAGGCTCCTACAGGAAACGCCCCTATGGGGGACAATCCATTCCAAGCAGTAACTAATCATTTTCCTCAGGTAGGGAAAAAGTGAATAACAGAGGCTCCAGTGGTCGTTTTCGACCTCACCCAAGGGGACAAGGCATGGAAACCCCTGCTCCCAATGACTCCTTAAAAGCCTCCCTCAGTCCACCAGTAGGAGGTCGCCTCCATTCTTTCAGAAGAGACTGGCAAACAAATAAATGCTCAAACAACATGTCTAGCATTCTTACCAATGGTTACCTTCTACCATTCATCACAAAACCAAAATTAGCCAGAGTTCCCCAATTCACTCAGGATACAAGGCCCATCAAAAAGATCTAGCTCTGGCCTTTTGTATCCAGTCTCTTCTGGAATTCTGGAACGCAATAGAAATGGTGGAAAATCTAAAATCTCTCGGGTTTTACATTCGCCTGTTTCTAGTCCCCAAAGTGGAGGCCAGTGATAGACTTAAACAGGCCCAACCATTTCCTACTTGTTCAAATGGAAACTCCAGAGTCCATCAGGGCCTCTCTGATTCCAGGGGAATGGGTTTCTTTGATAGACCTGTCGGACATCTATCTTCACATCCCCATCCACCAAAACTCAAGGAAATACCTACGGTTTTGCAATGATTCTCAGGTGTTCCAGTTCACCACCCTCCCTTTCGGCCTAGCTATGGCCCCAAAGATCGTTACAAGGATTGTAAAGGAAGTGAAGCTGATGGCCCTCACAAATACCTGGACAACTGGCTGATCAGGGTTCCATCTCAGGAGGAAGCACAAATGAACACTCAGACAGTGGTAGACGTGACAGAGTCCTTAGGGTGGATAATCAATCAAGAGAAGTCCTAACTCAAATCCACTCAGGTGTTTTCGCTCATAACTTCAGGATTTGATCCTACGCTTAAAGTCAAAACATGTTTTGACTGCAAGATGTTTGATGTCGCTAATTGGGTTGCTCATCTAATTGGGACGCATGAGGCCCTTTCAGATTCATCTGAAGGAGCACTGGAGATATCCTCAGTCATTTGACAGCCTCCTTCCTTGGTCAGAGATCATTTCAGCTCACCTAGAGTGGTGGCAAAATCCCACAGACAACTCAACAGTATTAGCCTACATAAAGAAACAAGGAAGAACCCACTCAGCGGAGATGTGTGCTCTCCTGTGGAAAATCTTGAACTGGTGCCATCATTACCAGAAAACTATAAGAGCCAGGCACATTCCAGGGTGCCTGAGTGTGATGGCCTACCTGCTGTTCAAGTCGATCCAAGTCCAAACAACAGAATGGTCACTGTATCTGCAGGTGTCCAAACAGATCTGTCAAAAGTGGTTCATTCCTTATGTAGATCTTTTCACCAGCTGTCTGAATCACAAATTTTCATTATACATATCTCCAGTCCGAGTCCTAAATGCTTGAGACACAGTTGCTCTGAACATAAACTGGTCGGGTTTCACTGCTTATGTTTACCCTCCCACAGCTCTCCTTCACAGGGTGATCCAGAAAATCAGGCAAAGTAGTTGCCTCATCATTCTAATAGCCCCAGGCTGGCCAGCAATGCCCTGGTTTTGGAACCTAGTGCAGCTCTCAACAGAGATCCCACTCCAGTTACCAGTGTCAATAACTCCTCTCAAACAGTCCCACAACATCTCAACCTCCACACCTGGTGTCTAGGAGTGAACAGCTCTAAGAAGAAGGCTTCTCTGTGGAAGTGGCAGAGAAAACTGCTGCCCCTCAAAGGTCATCAACAAGGACCATCTGCAAGTCAAAGTGGTCCCTATCTGAGAAATGGTGCACAGAAAATTCGGTGGATTTCTTTACTCCCTCTGTGAAACAAGTCTCAGACTTTTTCATGTACTTGTACCAAGATCTAAACAGGTGCTTGTTGACCATTGATGGTTACAGGACGGTCATTGTTCACACCTTGGGCCCAGCGAGACTCCATCTTTCTCAAAGCTCTGACCTTAACAGATTACTTTCTTGCTCTCACAGGGATTGTCCCAAAAGTTCCAGAAATCTTCCGAAGTGGAACCTTTCTGTTGTACTTAATGAGCTCACAAAAACACCCTTTGAGCCTATGAAAGACACAGACCTCAAACTTCTTATTCTCAAAACTGCTTTTTTGCTACCTTTGGCCTCTGCCTGTGTTGCAAACAGAGTATCTAATATAGGCCAATAGGAAAAGGTAGCTTTGTGCCTTCGGTGACTATGTCTGTTCTGACTACCATCGTGAATAGACAATTCAAAGAAGACAGGACCCTGTGTCCGATACAGGCCCTGAGGTACTACCTGGATCGAACCAAAGACCTGAGAGGGTCTCGATCCCTACTTTTTATTTCCGTCAAGAAAGGACATACCTCAGACATCAGACCCACTACATTTTATTCTTGGTTAAAACAAACTATCCTACTTGGTTACAAACAAGCAGATCAGCAGTCCTTGGACTTGGTCCAAGTTAAAGGGCATGACATTAGGGCCTTTGCGGTATCTAAGCTTGTCACTGTACCTCACAACACATTTACAAATTTTTACATAAAAGACCTTACTTGGTCAGATAACAACAACAATATGTATCTGGGTCCAGTAGCAGCAGCTCAACAAGTCTTAGACCCTTCCCGTCAGACTAGTCATCCTCATAAAGAAGAAAGGGGGGGGGGGGGGGCCTCTGCTGCAGCCAAGTCTTCAGGAGTCTAATTCCAAGGTCTAGGTTTATTCAACAGAGGGATTTTAGAAATATTAGGCAGTTCTTGACTGAGGATGCAGCTGTGTCGGTTGCCAATGCTTTTGTTAGTAGTCAGTTGGACTACTGTAACTCACTCTCCAGGAGTCTCTCCAAATTCAGTCTTCATAGATTACAGTCTATCCAAAATAGTGCAGCTAGAATCGTTATTAATTCGAGTATATATACTTGGATAACTCTGGTACTCAGGAAACTCCATGGGTCCCTATTCAGTTTCGCTCAGAGTTCAAACTGGCTACCCTGGTGTACATGTTTATTCATACTGGTTTCCCTAAATATTTTGCTCCAAATCTGTCCACATACCGCACTACTTACAATACTAGACATAGTGTTGCCAATTTCCTCAATGTGCCCAAATTTCAACCTACAATTCACAAGTCCACTAAGCAGTTTGGCTTCGGTTCTGCCTTTGATGCTCCCACTGTTTGGAATTCACTTCCTGAAGACATTCGTTCATCACCCACTATTGCCTCTTTTACAAAGAAGCTGAAAACCTATCTCTACGCAAAGGCATATCCTCTTTAGCTCATTTTCTCTTATTTCTTCTCCATGGTGCTGACCTATTTCTGTCCCTATTATTGTCTGGTTGCGCCTTAGAGTCCACTACTCAGTGGAGATTAAGCGCTATAAAAGTTAAATTAGAATTAGGTATACCACTACCTCCTCAGGATGTTTGGTAAGGTATTTTTGGTAAGGTGATCCCGTAATCTTGGCTGGGCTGTACTTACTCCTTCAAAAATCCAGACAGTATTAGTACTGTCATTCATTCAAGTATTCTGGTTTTTGGCTTCTTACAGACCCAGTTCCCAGAGTTGGGGCACTGTAAGTGGCACTCAGACTGATTTTCTAAAACATTCATTATAATCTAATTAATTCAAAATCCAAGAAAAATTGACAAATACCTCCAGTCTCAGCCGTAATCCCTCCGCCTAGCGGTTTCAGCCGGCATTCAGTTCTACATGGTAAGCTATTGTAGCACAATAAAATTGAAAATTTTAATTACTGAAATGTAGCTTTTATAAGCTACAAGCTTACCATGTGGAACTGAAGAGTGTCCCACCCTGCCTCCCTGCTGTATTACAGCTGACAGGGTACAGGCAAAATTACAACTTGAAAGAAACACTGAAGATAAGGAAAATATTTATCCTGTAAAGCCAAAAATGGTACAGAATGAACTATGACTATGAATAAAGAAAATGGCTAAATAAAAACATCCAACAATACGTATATCCAGAGAAATTCAATAATATATCAGTGAGCAAAAGTAGTCACACAGCCAAAGAGAAAGAAGGGGGATTCAGCGTTATTTCACTATGGGGTTTACCTTCCTGTGAGGCTCCGGCCAGTACTTAACGCCTCTTGTTCTTGGAAGATGGCCAGATGCCTGTGGCCTCCCAAGATAGCATTCATTTCCACGTGGTAAGCTTGTAGCTTATAAAAGCTAAATTAAAGTAAAATTTTCAATTTAAAACAGTGTACAAGCAATACACTACAGACGATGAAGATCAAGACAAAGGTGGGACGACTACTAGATATTACAAAGACAAAATGGTGGAAAATGTGCAATTTTCTGGGTAAAAGATTTAATTATACAGATTCTCTAATAGTGGTTTATCTAATTTAATATAACCTTATTCTTATAATATACAGCATTTAAAGAAATGATATTATGGTCAACACAAAACCACTGTTGGCGTAGTTGTAACACTGTATACCAAAAGTAATAATACAGTTGAAGGGATTGTAGAAACCTGGGGCCTTATTCTACAATTGGATCATTTAGACATGTTATCGTAGAAAGTCTAATCTGAATAAATTTGAAACTAAACTTTCAAGAAAGTACAATTGGAGTTTCTATCAATGTAAACTTTGTAGAAAGTCCAACATGAATTTGGAATTTTTACTCCAGTACTTGAAATGTGCACCGGTATCACTTTTTTACTCTTTTCGCAAATCCAGGTATAAGCTATTTTGTCATACTTATCCTGTGAGATGCAACAATTTTTCTTTTCTTTTTAATTTTTACTTTTTAGTCTTAACTGAATTGAATGCTGTAATATTGTTGTCTGTACCAGATGTGTTCAATTACACTATGTTCATATTTGGCTAATTTCAAATTTGAATTTCTACCAGGTTGGTAGAAGTATCAGTTTTGGGTGTAGCAAGAGTTCTCCTTTGGTGTTATTATTTATTTACAGCTTCAACAATTTAATATTTAACAAAGTACAGTTCCATATGTTGCACAATTAAGTCAGTTCACCTGATGTTATAACTCTCTTTATTAATATGTATATCTGATAGAGCCTATATAGCTCCAAAGTTTGTATTAATAATATCTCCTTCCTATTTGTATCTTACTTATTCCTCTCTATCTGTATTCTCTGTTCTGAATTCTGAATTTTCTGTTCTCTTTTCAACTTTTGATTTCTATATTCTGATCAACTTCTCCGTTTTCATTTCAAGAACAACCATGACCTATACAGAATATATTAATTAAGTATAACAAGATATAATTAAAAATGTAATTATAAGTTTGACATGTTTGCATATTCTTGTTCTATTTTCCTATATCCCAAATTGCAACAATTGCCCGAAAACTCTTATACCCCATTTGATTCCATTTGGTGTGGTTAAATACTGCTCCAGTGGTGGCATTTAAAGGGACTGATGTTTAGTTATATAACATATGTTACAGTGAATTTGTGTAATCAGGGAATTAACTGAAATGCACAATAATTGACTAATTCACAATAAATGTAATTTCACAAATTCCCTAAAAAACATTCAGTGAATTTGTGAAAAAAACTTGCTAAAGTTTTAGGGATTTCAAGAATTCCCTAGAGATTTTAGGGAATTCTCAAAATCCCTAAATGTTCAGGGACTTTGTGAATTCCTTGATTACACAAATTCACTGTAAGATATAAAGAATCTGTGTTAGAACAAGCAGGATCATTAATTTATAAAAACTTTTGCTGTTGAACATTGTTGCATCTTTCCAGAAATTCTAGTCAAAGGCAGTCTTCAGCTGGAAGTGCAAGAAAAACATCACAAAAACAAACAGAACCAGTTCCAAGTGCAAATTTTGAAACTGCACTGAATGGTAAGTGAGATTATACTGTAGAAATAAACTACTTATTGAGGTATCCTGACACACAAAGTATGATATTCTAACATGACACAGATGTGTCCGCAATTCTGATTGGCTAAACGATAAAATACTTCAAGGGTAAAATACAGCATAACTCTGTAGCTCCATAATGTTGATCATTATGGCTGTCGTAACAATTAACGTTTTACTACAGAATTTGCAATAATTATTCATCTTAAAATAATTTGTCATGTTAGAATAGGAATACCCCCCCGACCAAACCAAGGTATAGGGGGTTAATAACTTCAAACCATAGTAAAATTCTGCGTATACCCTGGTTTGGTCAGGGGTTATTCCTATAATAACAGTTTGATAGTAGTTCTGCTCACTGATTTGGATTGTTTGATAACCTTGCCATATTGAATAACCCAGTAGCAGAGTTTATAGAAATTTTGTTATGTTTGTTATGTATATCATTTGCACAGTGGGATTCTACACCAAAGCAGCTTACAGAGTATCAAAGATGTTACCTAAGATATTCTCCCGTCCAGTGATAAGCCTCGTACTGAATCACTTCTGCACATATGGTGATCTGAATTCAGATACTAAGTTACTGAACCCAACACTACCACATTCTGATGATATTAAGAATACATTTGACAAACTATACATTCAGTTAAATAAAAACAATAAGATTAATTATTTAGATAAAGTATCAATGCTTAATTCAGCTTAAATTTTTCTTACTTTTTTTTTTTTTTTTTTTTTTTGCTTATACTTTAATTTAGGTTGATATTTTATGTTCTTGTCCTTTTTATAGATCCAGTCACACCTAAAAATGGGTACAAAACAGACATACCAGGGAAAGCCAGAAAAGGAAATTTGTATGATCCACCTAAAGAAGAAAAAGGTAGAGTTAAATTTATTGAGATGTCACTTTTTGCAAACTGATTCAATATAGAGCCTTCCCTGTTCATTAATTTTAGGGAGTATGCATATCCCCCGAAGTTTTTATATGCTGCAACCCTGTCAGAGAAAATGTAGCTGTTAAGGTATAATATTAGAAATCTTCAGTAAACACAGAATATAAAACAATTTGGATTATAGGGTTGAATGTTTTGCCATCTGTAACTAACATATATGTTTTGAATTACACCATTTAAGCAGGTAATTGCTGACATAACTGATTCTACTTCTAATTAAGGTCAACTCAGATTTTACTGTACCAGGACAAATGGTGCAAAGAGATAGTTAAATATGGATTATATTATGTTTAACTTTCTCAGTGAAAAATCTTTCAGAATTTGTTTTCAGTTACTGCAGTGCTTGCGAAATTGTTAGCTTGTGCAAAAGTTTTATATACATGTAGTTTGTTTCTTCATTAGGTTGGTGTAACCGAGGCATATATCAAATTGGCTTTGTCACTCAATTTTCTAATTAAATTTTAAAAATGAATTAACTGTGTATGAGATATATAATTTCATTTTTATAGCTTAGATATTCCACTAAACTTTTACAAATAAGTTGAAATAACTAAAGTAATTGTTTTTTACCCCACAGCCCTTAAGGGCTGTCGGGGTATTGTTTTCACCCATGGTGTCCGGATGGGCGGGTGGTGGGAAAAAGTTTGTCTGGGCTGTATCTCAGAAACCGTAAGGTGTAGGAAGTTGATACTTGGTAGGGACATTGGTTAGGATGTGTAGGTTTGCAACGTTATGGTCTGACCTTGATTTGACCATTGACCTTGCCGTAGTGACCTTGAGTTTGAAAATCTTGTCTGGGCTCTCTCTCAGAAACCGTAAGGTGTAAGAAATTGATACTAGGTAGGGACATTGGTTAGGGGGTGTAGGTGTGCAATGTCATGGTCTGACCTTGATTTGACCTTTGACCTTGCCGTAGTAACCTTGACCTAGAAAATCTTGTCCGGGCTATATCTCGGAAACTGTAAGGTATAGCAAGTCGATACTTGGTAGGGACAATGGTTAGGGGGTGAAGGTGTGCAGCGTCATGGTCTGACCTTGATTTGACCATTGACCTTGCCGTAGTGACCTTGAGTTTGAAAGTCTTGTCTGGGCTCTCTCTCAGAAACCGTAAGGTGTAGGAAATTGATACTTGGTAGGGACATTGGTTAGGGGGTGTAGGTGTTCAACGTCAGGGTCTGACCTTGATTTGACCTTTGACCTTGTCATAGTTACCTTGACCTAGAAAATCTTGTTGCACCTTTGGGTCTGTCTTTTGATGCAAATTAAGCACTGTTAAAGTCACATTAAAATTCATTAAGAATTTTACTTTTACAACTTCCTATTGTAACCGATGGAATTTCATCAAGTGAGCCACAGATTTTGCTCCAGCACCACACATAAGCATTCATTGAATGTATTACCATTTCTGTATGCATGGTAATATTCAAAACATCTAAACCATAATTCGGCCATGCCAGATGATAGATAAAGTACATGCATTATCTTTCTCTTAGACATTATTTTCTCTATTTAAACATTGTTTGGACCTTTTATAACTGACAGTGCTCTGAAACTGTCCTGAACTTTGTACTGATACAGTACTTCTATATCTCATCGTGTTAAAAATATTTCCCTAGGCTGTGGGGTACGGGCATCTCTGATGCTATTTTTTTTCTTACATAAGTAGAAAGCACTCATTTTGTACAGAATCCACCAGAGGGGGCGTTTTCAAAAATTCAGGATTTTTTGTGTCCAGAATATGATCCAGATCTTTTCCAAAATAATGTCATCACTTTTTTCCTTTGGCAGGGCCCTACCAACATTAAAAATTTCATGAAGATTTTTTACCTGAATGCGTAAGTCTTTAAAAGTATGTTGAAAATGGAACCTTTGAAAATTCAGGATTTTCCCAAAGTTTAATCACGGCTTCTTTTTGTCAGGCCCTAAAAATTTCAGTAAGATTGGTTCATTACTTTTAGAAGTCTCGCAAACAGACAGACAAACACAGACAGAGGGACTGACAAATTAAAGTGCCCCAAAACATAACCTTCTGGTGGGGGTAATTACAAGATATATTAAATGTATATGAGATCACATTTACCACCAATATTTTCAACAGCTCAAGTGGAAGCAGATTTTGAATATAATTTGGGTAAGAATATGTCAATTATCAATTGCCTTCCATCTAATATACTTCATGTTTTATGTCCTATAAGTCTTGCTTTCTAATCTTTCTAATATACCTTATTTTGATTTTCTTTTTTTTTATGCATTTTGAATCAAAACTTTAGTATGGAGAAGATGTTTGGAAGCTGAGTAAAATGCACATTTAACTTATTAAATGCTTGGGGGTGTTGCTTTGTAGTTTTTAACTGGGATATACACATACATGTATTTTCATTTTATTATGCTTGATATTTTCAGTGTTGTATTGTAATTGTACATGTTTTCCAAAATCTTAATTAAATTGTCTCCTGAAAAGGGCACTTATTTGTTTTGGGGTCGAGTTTCTTCGCTACCTCAGCTGCCGTCACAGACAAATAATGGTCTCCCTTGAATATCTACATTATAAGTGTGAACTTTCTGACCATTTTTGGTACCTTTATATCTTAGGTGTGGAAAATTTCTCCACATACTTATATAGGACCTTTATCGAGGTCACAAGATCAAAAATATGTTTTTACAGGTACACTAATTGCTTGTCTTTTCATTTATGTGGGAAGTTAATACTTAGTAGGAACCTTGGTTGGGGAGTGTAGGAGTGGAACATCATAGTGCGACTTGGGTGTGACCTTTGACCTTGGCTCTGCCAGAATGTTTTCTACTGCCACATTTGAACTATATTTGTAGCACAAGGAAATGTGGATTGCCGCAAACTGATTGTTATATGTACTTTCACATAATTATGTTCACCCCACTGGGGGGTGAACATATTATTTTTGCTTTTTCCGGCGTCCGGCGGACATCCGCCGTCTGCCGTCCGTCACGCTTGGTTTCCAGTCATTTCAAGAAAAGGTATTTATCCTATCTTTACCAAATTTGGTATGGGTGTTTATTGGGTTAATAGCTTGCTTTTGGTGAAGATAGCTCTATAGCTAACTGAGTAATAGCCACTTGGCTACTTTTGTGTACGTCTTTTGTTTCCGGGCATTTTAAGGAAAAATATTTGACATATCTTTACCAAATTTGGTATGAGCAATAGTTAGGTCAATAGCTTGCTTGGGATTGCTTTTAGTGATAATAGCTATATAACTGACTGAGTAATAGCTCAAATGCTTTCTATCTTCACAAAAATTTATGTGAAGGATAATTTGGTCAATAGTTTGGCCAGGATAGCTTTTGGTCAATGATAGCTTAGTAGCTATCCGAGTAATAGCTGCTTTGCTACTTTGAGCCTACTCTGAATTGCATTTCTGTTTTCACTCTTTTAAAGGAAACATATTTAACTCATCTTTCTAAAATTTGGTGTGAAGATTTATAGGGTCAATGGCTTGCTTGGTATTGTTGTTGATGGTAATAGCTTTAACCTCCTGAGTAATATTATAGCTACATAGCAAAAAACATAAATATGTCTATCTCCTAAACCGTGTGAGATAGAGCGAGTTCGTCAAAATTTTCAACCCACAGGGTATGTAAGCAATATACTCTTGGCAATTTTCAAAAAATTTGCCTGTCCCCAAAAGTGGCAGTCATTCTGAATTTTCGCCAAAAATGCAAAAACACTAATTTGCTTCTATCTCCTTAACCGTGCGAGATAGAGCGATTTTGTCGAAATTTTCGACCCACAGGGTATCCAAGAAATATACTCTTGCCAATTTTCAAAAAAATTTTCCTCTCCCCAAAAATGGAGGCATTTTGAATTGTTGTAAAAAATGCAAAAACACAAATTTGCTTCTATCTCCTTAACCGTGCAAGATAGATGGATTTTGTCAAAATTTTCGACCCACAAGGTATCTTAAATATATGCTCTTGCCAATTTTCAAAACAAAAAAATATTTCTCTCCCCAAAAATGGCAGCCATTTTGAATTTTTACCAAAAATGGAAAAACACAAATTTGCTTCTATCTCTTTAACTGTGTGAGATAGAGCGATTTCAATAAAATTTTTGAATCGCAGGATATATGCGGAGTCTACTGGCGACTTTTCACAAAATCACTTTTGCGCCACTTTTGGCAGCCATCTTGAATTTCTGCGTAAAAGACAAAAGTGCATTTATCTCAGATAGAGCGATCTTGACAAAATTTTTGACCCACAGGGTATATGCAGAGTCTACTGGAGTATTGGTGACCTTTATCAAAAATCGCTTTCCCGCCACTTTTGGCGGCCATCTTGAATTTCTGCGTAAAACGCAAAAGCGCATTTATTTCAGAAACGGTGCGAGATAGAGCTATTTCAAATAAATTTTCGACCCACAGGGTATATGCAGAGTCTACTGGAAACTTTCCCCAAAAATTGCTTCCACCATTTTTGGCGGCCATCTTGAACTTTAGCGTAAAATGCAGAAGTACACTTTATCTTGAAAACGGTGCAAGATAGATCGATTACAAAGAAATGTTTGACCCACAGGGTATCTGGAGAGTCTACTGGGGACTTTTCTCAAAAATCACTTTCACACCATTTTTGGTGGCCATTTTGAATTTCTGCGTAAAACGCAAAAGTGCATTATCTGGGAAATCGTTCGAGATAATGCGATTTCAACGAAATTATTGACCCACAGGGTATATGCAGAGTCTACTGGGGACTTTTCCCAAAAATCGCTTTCCCGCCACTTTTGGCGGCCATCTTGAATTTCTACATAAAACGCAAAAGTGCATTTATTTTGGAAACAGTGCGAGATAGAGCGATTCCGATAAAAATTTCGACCCACAGAGTATATGCAGAGTCTACTGGCGACATTTCAAAAAAATCACTTTCCCGCCATTTTTTCCCGCCAAAATGAATCTCTGCGTATAATGCAGAAACGCATTTATCTCGGGAACCCCAGATAGCAAGACTCTGTAGGGCTACCACTGGCCCACCAGCAGCATAGCAGTCGGTCTGATAGTGGCTGTAGCTGGTGGCTAGCCATTGGCATGACCAGCTGGTAGACAGTGGTCCACCATTGGCAGCCGACAATAAGGTTTACTGGTGGTCCATCAGTGGCCTACAGTTGGCAGCCAATGATAAGCTTTTCTATTGGTCCACCGGTGGACCACCCCTGCGAAATGATGCTGAACAGTTCCTGAAAGTTATGTATCTGGCATGACCTAGTTCCGGAACCAAGATCACGAACTGGCGGCAAAAGTTCAGGATAAAGTTCAGGATAGTTCTGGAAATGGCATGAACATGAAATGGCCACTTTATCATGGCATCAAAAGTTCGGCATTTATCAAGTTCCCGAGCAATCCAGAATTGTTCAAGCTTTACAATTTTGTGATAGTTCCAGGAATATCTTTAACTTTTGTGAACTGCTGAATTCAATTGAAATTAATTATTGCATTGACGTTCCCGAACCATCCAGAACTGTTCAAGCTTGGAATCAGTTCTGAGACTATCTTTAACTTTTGGGAACTGCTAAATATTATTATTGGAAAACGTATTGTGCCATCAAATCACAGCTTGTGTCAAAGTTCCTGAAAAATCCAGAACTGTTCCCATTTAATATTCTGTGATATTACCTAGTTTCTAGCAGAGTAATTTACTGTAAATTTTTGAATTAGTCAGTAACATCACCCTCACCTTTCACTCACTGTGATGTTTTAAAAATTGTTTAAGACAAGAACAAAAGGAAACCTAAACATGTACCTGAAATCTCTATTATCCTGGCTTGATTGGGTTTTCCTTTAAACTTTGCCTCCATATTTTACCAGTTTTTGTAATCCTGTATTTCCTTTCATGGCCTGACAGTTTTGGCCTAGATATTTTGACAAATAGACTCTCTAATATCCATTCAACTATCCAGTACATTTTACAACAAATCTTATTAATTCAAACCCTTTTTTTTGCTAAAAACCTTCCCTCCAACAAAGATTCAAACCATGTTGTTTAGTCATGTGACCCATGTGACCAAGTTCTCTGGATATCCTGAATCCTTGCTGCTACCTTAAGTTTTTAGTATATTATATTTTACACTTTACAAATTCAGAATATTTATAATGTTGTGGGCAAAATATGTAACCTTTAACTTAAAAAAAACATGGAATAATGAAAAAAACATATTAACAAACAAATGAATTATTAATTTCACCAAAACCAAATCAGAAAAGGTAAATAACCTACTTTAAGTTTTCAAGTAAAACATAGAACAGAAGACTAAATCAGGGTCAGTTATTTCAACAGTACACAAAGCATACCATGCTCAGATACCACTGCAAAAACATATAGCCTGTCACAAGTTCTGGGTTAGTTTTATTGGAATAATTATATGATCCATTTCACTTTTAATACCAAACATTTTAGACAAATATATAAGTATTTTGTTTACATGTTAAACTTGGTAAATACATTATTTAACAACACTGAAAGTAAATTAATAGTTTATTTTCCAGTGGATTTATACCAATTTCTTGTGTTATTATAATTTTTTCAATGTAAAAAAATGTGTCTGTAAATCAAAGGCTAGTCTCAGTGTATGAAATCTGAATAACTTGTAGTGTTAAAACAGCTATAAGTTATTATATATTCATACTTTCCTCATTTCTCAGGTCCAAATATTTCTGTTTTCCAAATTACAAAAAATCAAAAAGAGTTAATGGTAGGCTAGTATCCATGCTTATACTCCAAGCTTAGTTAATGACCACAGGACCAAGGATAAAACATTTACATACAGAGTCAGGAGTGTGTAAATTATCCCATCAGACGTTCAAACATATATATAGTCTGAACATATTTACATGAAGCTTTTTTAATGATACAATATTAAAGGGACAATTAATAAAATAATGTATTTTAATATTGTTCATTGGAAAATGCACAAGGTTTTTATTAGTTTCATACAGTGTTAGATTGTGACGTTTTCTGTTTCACATTGTGATTGCTAAATATTTATGTAAATGTATGTATGATACTGTGAAATTTCACTTCACTCATTATTTCACCGGGGCAAACAAAGCTATCTTTTCAAAATTTATTATATAATCTCAACTTTTCTATAGAAATGATTCTAATATCGTTAAAAGGAAGCTTAAAAGGCTGTATTTTAATTTGTTTTTGGTAATCTCACACAAACACAAACTTTAGAACAAACAGTGTTTACTTATTTGAGTTTTTCTGTTTTAGATTTTCCTTATACTAAAAACTTGAGTTCAATGTTCCTGTAAGTTCAGTTTAGTTACTGAACTTCAACCATGCTTGTATCTTGTCTTAGTTAATTAAAGCTTAAGTATAAAAAGTCAAAATTTATGGATTTGTAGTATTAATTGTTACTGTTTGAAAAAAAGGATTCCAAAAGGTGTTTAAAAATATAGCTGTTCCATACAGTTCAGTAAATGTTCACCAAATTTTTGGTGAACTGCATTGCCGAAAACTGCTGAACGACAGTTCATGCACCCTACTACTGAACTAATGCCGAACTTCTGCCACAATGTCCTGAACTTTCATGATCAGTTCAGGACAGTTCATAATGTGCCGAACATCATTTCGCCAGGGCACCTTCAGTAGCCAACAAGGTTGACTGGTGGCCCACCAGTGGCCCACTGTTGGGCCTCCATCAACTTTTTATAGTGGTTCTCTGGTGGCATGACCAGCTGATAGACAGTGGTCCACCATTGGCAGCCAACAATAAGGTTTACTGGTGGTCCATCAGTGGCCCACTGTTGGCAGCCAATGATAAGCTTTTCTATTGGTCCACCAGTGGATCACCTTCATTAGCCAACAACCCAGAGAGCATGCAGACGTTGGCCTAACATTGGTATATCTGTTGGTCCGACATTGGCAGCCACCATTGGGCGTAAAACGCAAAAGCGCATTTATTTCAGAAACGGTGCGAGATAGAGCTATTTCAAATAAATTTTCGACCCACAGGGTATATGCAGAGTCTCCTGGAAACTTTCCCCAAAAATTGCTTTCCACCATTTTTGGCGGCCATCTTGAACTTTAGCGTAAAATGCAGAAGTACACTTTATCTTGAAAATGGTGCAAGATAGATCGATTTCAAAGAAATGTTTGACCCACAGGGTATCTGGAGAGTCTACTGGGGACTTTTCTCAAAAATCACTTTCACGCCATTTTTGGTGGCCATTTTGAATTTCTGCGTAAAACGCAAAAGTGCATTATCTGGGAAATCGTTCGAGATAATGCGATTTCAACGAAATTATTGACCCACAGGGTATATGCAGAGTCTACTGGGGACTTTTCCCAAAAATCGCTTTCCCGCCACTTTTGGCGGCCATCTTGAATTTCTACATAAAACGCAAAAATCCATTTATTTTGGAAACAGTGCGAGATAGAGCGATTCCCATAAAAATTTCGACCCACAGAGTATATGCAGAGTCTACTGGCGACATTTCAAAAAAATCACTTTCCCGCCATTTTTTCCTGCCAAAATGAATCTCTGCGTATAATGCAGAAACGCATTTATCTCGGGAACCCCAGATAGCAAGACTCTGTAGGGCTACCACTGGCCCACCAGCAGCATAGCAGTTGGTCTGATAGTGGCTGTAGCTGGTGGCTAGCCATTGGCATGACCAGCTGGTAGACAGTGGTCCACCATTGGCAGCCAACAATAAGGTTTACTGGTGGTCCATCAGTGGCCTACAGTCGGAAGCCAATGATAAGATTTCTATTGGTCCACGGTGGACCACCTTCAGTAGCCAACAAGGTTGACTGGTGGCCCACCAGTGGCCCACTGTTGGGCCTCCATCAACTTTTTATAGTGGTTCTCTGGTGGCATGACCAGCTGATAGACAGTGGTCCACTGTTGGCAGCCAACAATAAGGTTTACTGGTGGTCCATCAGTGGCCCACTGTTGGCAGCCAATGATAAGCTTTTCTATTGGTCCACAGGTGGATCACATTCATTAGCCAACAACCCAGAGAGCATGCAGACGTTGACCTAACATTGGTATATCTGTTGGTCCGACGTTGGCAGCCACCGTTGGCCCAATGGCTTTATGGCCATCAGTCTGAAGTTGGCAAGCCAATGGTAAAATTTTACTACCACTCTAGCATCAGCCAGTCAGATTGCAGCAGGGAGTTATGTAGCCACTGTTTAACAGAAAGTAAATAATTGACAGACTGTGGGTGGATTTTAGTTAAGGGAATCCCTGATAAGTCACATGACCAAACATAAACAATGGTGGAACATTATCTTAAGATGATATAGTCCATAATCAAATAGACAACTTTTCTTATTGCGAATTTATAATGAGAATGTTATTTTTATGTCTAAAACTGCTAATTAGTTAGTTAAAAATTGTGGCCATAATAATTTGGATATAGAGTAAGAAATCTAAAATTCGCCAGGAATCTAAAATTCGCCACCTCTAAAACCTTAGTTAATTTTATGAAGAAAATGATGTTTTTGTCTAAAAATTGGTATTTTTCAGTTCAAAAAGCCTTAATTTACTATACAGTCAACAAATCTCACCACAATTCATTTATTTTATTAGTATTTTCACAAGTGGCGAATTTCAGATATGTGGCGAATTTTAGATTTCTTACTCTACCATAATAAATCATTTTTTGTCCTAAAATCCCCTTTTTATTCCTGACCGCCATCTTGAATAAAAATCCACCCTTGGCCCAACCTCGGCAGCCTGAGTTTTGGTTGGCAAGCCTTCGTTGGGCCAACATTGGCCCAACATTGGCAAAATCTACTGATCATGCAACCAATAGCCATATTTGCCCAACGTTGGGCCCATGTTGGCAAAATCTGCCGATCATGCGATCACCAGCCAACATCGGTCCGATGGCAGAATGTTATCTAGGCACAAGCTTGACTGGTGGTCCACCATTGGCAGCCATCTGTCAACAGATGTTATGGTTTGGATGTTTTGAATGTTACCCATACATACAGACCTGGCAATTCATTCAGTGAATGCTTTTGTGTGGTGTTGGTGCAAAACCAGTGGCACACTTGATGAAATTCCATCAGTTATGATGGGAAGTTGCACAAGTAAAAGCCTTAATGAATTCTAATATGACTTTAACAGAACTTAATCTGCATAAAAAGACAGACCCAAAAGTGCAACAACCAAGATTCAAGTAAAAAATATTAAGAAAGATATAAAATCATAATTTTATTTTCAGACAATGCAACAAACAGTACAGTGATACAATAATACAGAGTAAATAGAAAAATATAGTAATTAAAATGCCAAAATTCTGATATCTGTTACGTAGATTGGACTCCGAAAAAAATTACTAGGACTCCCATTTTTGTTTGTCATTTTTTGGCATTATTTTTTCAAGGTCTGTCAAAACAAATGCTATTCATCAGAGCTTGAGGTTTAGCCACCAGAGGACCACCATTGGCCCACCAACTAAGTATAGCTCTTACAGATCATAGTTGCATGTGTCAGATAAAAATAATTATGGGATACTTTAGGTTTCATCAAAACACAAAATTATATCAAATAAAAAAAATAAAGATATCTTTAACTTTAACTAAAAATAAAATATATGCCACCACTGGATGCCCATCATGGGTCCTGTACTACTTATGTAGTGGGTGGGCCATTGATGGACCACCTGTGGCAAATATATAAGCAAGCAATATATAAAGTAATAAAGTGGAGGAAAGACTGACTGAGCAAAATGAAGGAGTACAGAACAAGTTTGTTTATATAATGACATTAAGTTATATTTGGTGAAAGAAAATGCACTTTTTATCTAATTTTTCCAGGAATTTTACACCAGTGGGCATAGGCTGGTCCGTGAGCTACAGCCACTGACTTTGGTAGTTGGTGGGCCAACAGTGGGCCACGTAATATATATTTATATTTTGAAATAATGTGTTTTTAACATTGAATATTGTTAAATAATATGTCAGAAAACAATAGTTGAGGTTGCTTATGAAGTTATTTATAATAAAAATTTTGAAAAAAATGCAGTCAGTGCGCCAGCAGTGGCTCAGTGGTGGCCCACTAGCTATATTTTGCCACCCATAGCCAACGATGGACCACTAATGTCTTGCTATCTGGGACGGTGCGAGATCTTGAATTTCTGTGTAAAAATGGAAAAAACCCATATTCATCTACTGGCGACTTTTCCAAAAAAAATCGCTTTCCCGCCACGAACAAATTGTGAACCCTGTGGGTACTAGAGAAGTTACATGTAGTGCCTTTGAAAAATGTTGAATTTCCTGAATTTTGGCCACCGTCTTGAATTTGGGCAGAAATTGAAAATGTCATTTATTTCAAAAACCCTCTGAGATAGAGTGATTTCGAGCAATCTTTGGACCCTTTGGGTACTAGAGACCTTAGATATACACCCTGTGACAAAAGTTGAATTTCCAGAATTTTGTCCACCATCTTGAATTTTGACAGAAATTGAAAATGTCGTTTGGCTCGGAAACTGTAAGGGATAGAGCAATTTCAAGCTAATATTTGACCATTTGGATATTAGAGATCTTTGGTATATTGCCACTGAAAAATGTCAAATTTCACCCACCACCTTTAATTTTGTCGGAAATTGAAAATGTTGGTTATCTCAAAAACCTTTAAAGACACATTGATTTTTAGCAAATTTTGAACCAATGCAAAAAGGCATGAAGCTGAAACAATTTACATGTTATGTATACTAATAAATATTTAAGCATCATTGATATATCTTACAAACGAAACAGTGCCTTGTAAGACTACTGTACAATTGTTGCAAGTTACGTTCATGGGGTGGACTACACATGTGTGTTCTTCTATTCTATCCTGTTTCTTTCATATGTTGCAGCTACTCTTAACAGGGCATCCTATTTCTAGTTGAAAGCTATACTTTATCTAAATTTAAGAGCATCTTTATTCTTGCTATTGTTATTTTGTTTGATACTTTATCTTAAGTGTTACTTCTCCTTCACCCATACATAATTTACATTGTCTGTTCTGAAAGTCTCTCGATCTTTGTACTGTTTCACCTCTTCTGTAATTTATGGTATCCAATGTTTTTTCCCCAGACTGCGAAGTATGGGCATGTCTGATGCTATTCTTTCCAACCTTTTAACTTTAGCACTTTTGATTTTTAAATTAATTTTATTCAGACACATTGCTATTGTCTACAAAAAGCCTTTTGTAGTTTTTATTTTACCAAAAGCAGCACTTTTACTCTATGTTTTTGTAAAGATATAGTTAACATGAAGTAAAGTTTCTATATCTCATCAGTTCTGCACAATTTATTTTATGTGGATAGAATGAATCATACAGTGAACTTGTCTTGGTATAAATTTGTTTAGAATTACTTCACATTGACATGAAATTCTCTACGAGTCATATACTTATCCACTCTTCACTGTGTCCAATAAAAATCAAAGTTTTGACATAAAAAAGTGGTCAAAAAAGTAAAGTCATGCTTGAGTTAATAATTTGGGTGCACAACTTACATGTCACTGTTAGTTTCTGTGCTTTATTGTTGTCAGAAATGATTTTTATCTTTCAATGTAGTGATCCTTTTTTTCTGTTATTTTTCAGTAAATGGAGATACATTAGAGGTGTGTATTGCTGACATATATTTCTTTACAATTTTTATGTGTGACTATCTTTATCAAAACGTTAAATTGAGTGGAAACTAAGTGATAGTATGTTGATAAGGTCAGGTTTTACTGCAAATTATTTTTTGAAATGTTTCTACTAAAGACAGAGTAACTTTGTGTTGTGTTTAAATTCACAGTATCATCTTTGAAGAAGACTCTCTTATACCTAGTTTCCATCTTTCCATGCTGAAATCACGAGCTACAACTGAATGGCCTAATCCACTTTTGTTTCTTGATTGATCCTGCTGCATATATAATTTGGCAGGACAATTGTGGTGGGATTTGGTGGCATTTGCATTTGGGTGGAACACATTTGGTGTGATTTCACACATCTCAGAATATGTTTTATATTCAGGACCACTTTTCTAAATGTGTGAAAACCTTGCATGAGCCTTCAAGAGCCGTGCTAAAATGTAAATGCTGGAAGGGTGAAGGGGTCAGGATGAATATTTAGGGCGGCTCATTATATAACATGTATTTACCAAATAAAAGTGCTTCTTTTTCAAAGCCCATCAGGCATAAAGAGAGTACATACAGATATGACTGTAAGGAAAAGTGTGACAGGCCCATTGTGATGTTATGGCAATCACACCCCGTTGATTGCGTATCAGTCAGTTTGGACTGGTACGTGCAATAAACCCTTCCAACTTACCTATTCACCAATCAATTCAGGTGTTACTTCCTCGGCCAATCAGAGTTGTCTTTGCTTCTACTTCTTCTCACGCAATGCCTTTCTGTCATTTTGTATGTGTAAGTTGATCTGAACACAAGGAAAAAACATATATTTTAATCTCCTCTCCTGCCCTCCCTATTGTTTTATGATTGTATTTATCGTGTGGTAATTCTTTTTATTGGTTTATGTATGGGGGTTATTTCATCTCCCATTGTTTTAGTATATACGTACTTACAATTGAGTAAATCAGTTGTAACTTGAAAACTATTGCATTTACAGTATTTTGTTTAAATTTGTTGTACACCTGGTTTTGAGTCAGCTATAACATAGTAAAAGTGCAGACCTATAGCACATTGCATAACTCACCTATAGCTACTTTCAGAGTATTGCTGTTGAGTTAATCAGTTTTAACTTTAAAAATATTGCATTTGGAGAATTTTGTTTACATAAAATAATATTATGTTGTTCATATCATGTTCATTTTGAATCAGCTATAACATAGTAAAATTGTAGACCTATAGTTCATCGCATAACTGTGCAATAGCTACTTTCAGGTTCTTACTGTTGAGTAAATCAGTTGTAACTTGAAAACTATTGCATTTAGAGAATTTTGTTTAAATATGTTATTCATCCACTAAGGGGCACCTATAACATGGTGAAATTGCAGGCCTTTAGCTCCATGTATAGCAGAGCAATAGCTACTATCAGGTTCTCACTCTTAAGTAAATCAGTTGCAACTTGAAAAGTATTGCATTTAGAGAATTTTGTTTAAATACGTTATTCACCAACTTATGGCTCAGCTATATCATAGTGAAATTGTAGACCTGTAGCTCATGGCATAGTTGAACAGTAGCTACTTTCAGGTTCTCACTGTTGAGTAAATGAGCTGTAACTTGAAAACTATTGCATTTAGAGGATTTTGTTTGAATATGTTATTCACCTACATATGAGTCACCGATAACATTGTGAAATTGCTGGCCTGTAGCTCATTGTTTTGCTGAGCAATAGCTACTTTCAGGTTTTCACTGTTGAGTAAATCAATTGTAACTTGAAAGTTATTGCATTTAGAGAATTTTTTTTAAATAAGTTATTCACCTTCTTTTGGGTCAGCTATAACATAGTAAAATTGCGGACCTGTAGCTCATTGCATAGCTGAGCAAAAGTACTTTAAGATTCTTACTGTTGAGGAAATTAATTGTAACTTGAAATCTATTGCATTTACAGTGTTTTCTTTAATTATGTTTTTCACCTACTTTTTACATCTTAAAGGTTAACTTTGTACTTTACTTCTGAATACCATTTGCAGCGCACAACTTTTGTGTCCTTTTCTTCATTCATTTCTACTCTGAAACTCAAAACACACAGTCAGCTGACACAGAGCCCATTTAGGGGCACTGATTGCTTGTTTTTTATTTTTTTTTATTTTATTTAATTTTGCTTCAGGTTCCTGGGATTCTGATGATGATGCAAGGGCTTTAGCAGACATCAGGGCTGTATATGAAAAGGGGAAAACTCAGGAGATACAAGTAGAGAAACAATTAGCCACCAACAGTGCTGTTGGTAAGGGATTTGCTATACCTTATAGAATATATTTTTCTAATATATGGCATTGGAACTTAATGTTTTAAATTATCATTAATTTTTGAATGAATATATATATATATATTCACACATACTGAATATATTTTTTCACACAACTTTTCGTTCTTATGGTTTTAGTTTTGGAAATACAAGAACGAGAATCAAGAAGGAAACAGAGCAAGGTAAATAATCATTAATATACCGTATTTATTGTAATAAACGCCCCGGGGCGATGCATTTTTTAAAAGACTATTACAGATAAACAAAATCATATCTCGAGTCCAGTGGCCATGGGCGATAATGGACACTTGCTGCCTTGATCTCGCTTGCTGGCATGTATAATGGCGAGCAGCTTAAAATATTTAAAACAAACCTTAAATCTGAAGAAATTATGTAGTTTTATCTTGTATTTTTGCAGATTTCAATGCGTCTGTGACCAATACTGCCATGTTTTGTTTTTATTTTCTTTATTTCTCGTAAGCGATATTCGCTTGGGAAGTACTAAAATGCACCATTTTTCGGAATCCCGGAATCGCAAAGGTGTTGGCTGTTGACAGGGATGTAAAACCCCGAAATATGAATTTTGCAAAGGTAGAGAAGCGGGGGGCGATTAATAGGGAGGGGGCGTTTATTGCAATAAATACGGTATATATATTTATTGTGACAATGTTAATTAGCGGAGTGATTGCCCTTGAAACTTTCCCCTCTCAAAATTTCTCTCTTTGTTCACCAGGGACATTGTAAATTCCCAACTATCCACCCCAGTGTTTTGTAAATTCCCAACTATCCACCCCAGTGTTTTATAAATTCCCAACTATCCACCCCAGTGTTTTGTAAATTCCCAACTATCCACCCCAGTGTTTTGTAAATTCACAACTATCCACCCCAGTGTTTTGTAAATTCCCAACTATCCACCCCAGTGTATTGTAAATTCCCAACTATCCACCCCAGTGTTTTGTAAATTCCCAACTATCCACCCCAGTGTTTTGTAAATTCCCAACTATCCACCCCAGTGTTTTGTAAATTCCCAACTATCCACCCCAGTGTATTGTAAATTCCCAACTATCCACCCCAGTGTTTTGTAAATTCCCAACTATCCACCCCAGTGTTTTGTAAATTCCCAACTATCCACCCCAGTGTTTTATAAATTCCCAACTATCCACCCCAGTGTATTGTAAATTCCCAACTATCCACCCCAGTGTATTGTAAATTCACAACTATCCACCCCAGTGTTTTGTAAATTCCCAACTATCCACCCCAGTGTTTTGTAAATTCCCAACTATCCACCCCAGTGTATTGTAAATTCCCAACTATCCAGCCCAGTGTTTTGTAAATTCCCAACTATCCACCCCAGTGTTTTGTAAATTCCCAACTATCCACCCCAGTGTTTTGTAAATTCCCAACTATCCACCCCAGTGTTTTGTAAATCCCCAACTATCCACCCCAGTGTTTTGTAAATTCCCAACTATCCACCCCAGTGTTTTGTAAATTCCCAACTATCCACCCCAGTGTTTTGTAAATTCCCAACTATCCACCCCAGTGTTTTGTAAATTCCCAACTATCCACCCCAGTGTTTTGTAAATCCCCAACTAACCACCCCAGTGTTTAAGAGAAAATAGTGATTGATCATATTTTAAAGTGGTTATGATTGTCAGGGCAATTAAATCCTGTGGTGGTTTTCAAACATCTGATGAAAAGTGTGGGATTCAGCAAGGGGAATTTTTAACATACAATCTGTTATAAGGAAGATACCGTGCCGAGTTTACACACAATAGGGAAACTTCCTGAGTGACATACTATATAATTATGTAGAGATATATCAGAAATAAGGATGTCAACATTTTACAGGTGCACAACATGGGTATTACATAGTTAATCTTCGTGAATGATTATGTTAAATGAGGCATGTTTTATTATGCATCATTTTGTGTGAATAATAAGTAAATGGCTCCATATTTAAAGAAAGAATGCAAAAAAGGTTGGCATATTGTGGCACCAGTGAATATAAAATCTTCTATTTTTAACTTGAAGTTTCTCAACCCTTTCTGCATAGAATTTAATTTAACAAAATAAGTAGACGCCCTGTAAAAATACATTCTAATGGTATATTTAACCTATATGTAACTTTGGCCTACATAAGTAATGAAATATAATTGAAAATTGGAACTTGCAAATTTGTAAGTCTAACTAGTATGTTGAATAATGTTATTATTACTAGACTACTACCAGGATGTATGTCCTTTTGCACTGAATACTTCAGTATCATTTTGTCTGAAGCCAAGTTTATTTGTTTACAAGTTTATTTTTACACATCAAAAACTGGACAATATGATATATTGTCTGTTGGAATCTTTTAAGGATTGGCCAGTGGAATCTATTATGAAATCTCAAGTGGCTGGTTATGAAAAGTGTGTATAATGCCTATTTTTGACAAATTAGTGTGTGTGTTCTTGCTAAACTGTGATCATATTTGTGAGCCACAGAAGTAACACTTAATTATTTTGTTGATGATTGAAAATTAGACAGAGTTTCTGTCCCGTCGCCAATTGCCATTGATATACTGATGGACACAATGGCGAGGGACAGAGCTCACATGTACCTGTTTTCTGTGTAAATTAACAGCATATTTCCACACATATTGCCACAAATATAAAGTGTTATTTGCATTCTTTGAGGTGTGTATGTGTGTCGTTTACTAATATTTAATGCATATGTTATTGGTATGTGTATATTTCAACACATTTTTAAAACGTCAACAAAACTTCACCACTGGTATGTTATGTACAAAAGTAATTTCTGGCATGCAAAATCAGCTTAATGTAACAACATATGTATTCTAAACTGGATATATGTGTATAGTCATATCAAGGGCATTATTAGGTAAATGCAAAAATTGTCGGCTATTCAAAATTTACACAGAAAACAAGTACATGTGAGCTCTGTCCCTCGCCATTGTGTCCATCAGTATATCAATAGCAATTGGCGACGGGACAGAAACTCGGTCTAATTGAAAATATAACTCTAATTTGACAGTTCATAATTTCATTGTAACAGTTGGGTAAATTAACTATTGGAGTTTTGAAACTGAAGCAATCACATTTCATTTGTGTAATATGCCATCCCCTTAGTTGTTGATTGGAAACTGGAAAATAGCCCTACAAAGAAAAACCCTACAGGAGAAAAGCCCTACAGTTTTCGATATCCATGTAGAAAAGCAATACACCATTTTCTAGAAAAAGCCCTATATACATGTATTATGTTTAGTTTACAAATGAAAGTTTGACTTTGTTAACCACTCATGATGACAGTTACTCAGTCTTTTGATGATAACTGATCAAAAAGAACATTGCAGTGAAACTACAAGTAGAAATGGAGTTTTGTTCCAGAATTTTTAGTCAGTTGAACTCAGGATTTGTTTCTAAAGATTGGAATCTGTTTATTTCATTAGGAATACAATAATTTTTTTTTTTGTTATTTGTATTGTGAATGTTAGAAGTATTTCTTTATATTTTAGTTTGCAGAACAACAAATGTGTATGCGATATAGGAAAATACAGAAATTGATATGTAACTTTGAAACAGTTTATGTTTGCTCATTGTACTATCTGAAAAGGACTTTTATCCACAGTCTCAAAAAAGGTGTAGGGTGTTCTCAAGGGGGTCCACAAATTGCATGACTTTGTTCTGTGTGGGTTTTCTCTGTAGGGCTTTTCTATACTTTACATGAAGAAAAACTGGTGCAGGATATTTTAGAAAAAAAGAAGTACCAAGAAATTGTTATTTGTGTAACTTGATAAATTTTACACACCAGTGAAATATGTCATTTATTTTAAGCTCTGTGAAAGGAATTCTGGTAGACATGTTATAAATAATGTTTTGTCAAACTTCACAATTACTCCAGTGATATTTTAAAACACTGACCCCACATTCTGTGTATCATATTATCAATTCAGTGAACCAATACATCTAGCCTTTCCATGGGCTGTACCGAGCCCCTGGCTAAACACATGAAATAATGTAAGTCTGTACAAATAGTATGCTGACTTTTACTTGAAACATAAAAACTTGGTATTTTATCCTGGACCTTAGCTAATAGGCTCTGGTTAGAACTAAGTAGAATGTAATGTAAATGTAATGCTGATTACCTTTAAAAATAATTATGTGACCTTGATTTGCCCTTAACATAGTAACCTTGACCTAAAAAACTTTGTCCAGGCTATATCTTGGAAAGCTTAAGGTGTAGGAAGTTGATACTTGGTAGGGTATTGGTTTGGAGTAGTAGGTGTGCAACGCCATGGTGTAACCTTGATTTGACTTTATCGTAGTGACCTTGACCTATAAAATCTTGTCTGGGCTATATCTCAGAACCCGTAAGGTGTAGGAAGTTGATACTTGGTAGGGATAATGGTTGGGGGTTGTAGGTGTGCAACGTCATGGTGTAATCTTGATTTTACCTTTCACCTTGTCATAGTAAGAATGAGTTTTAAAATCCTGTTCGGGCTATTTCTTGGATTCGTGGAGGTGTAGAAGGTTGACACTTGGTAGGGACATTCGTTAGTGGGTGTAGCTGGGCATCATGGTCTGACCTTTAACTTTGGCTCTGCCAAATTGTATTCACCTGACATATTTGAGACATGTTTCTCTTATGACAAAATGACAAAAATATATGGATTCTTACAACTGATTATTATATGTACTTTTAAATAATTGTGCTATTTCCATTGACAGCTATTCCCCAGTAAATAAATTTTACAACTTCATAATTTTTAGTTTACTTATTAATGCTGTCATCTTGCTGTTGAGTTGTCTTGTTTTAATACTTTATCTTTACATACATTTTCTTTCTCTTGGACATTATTTTCTCTACTTAAACTTTATTTGGACCTTTATGAAACTGACACTGCTCTGAAAGTATCCCGATTTTTGCACTGTTTCTCTAGTTCTATATCTCATGGTGTTGAAAACTATTTCCCCAGGCTGTGGGGTACGGGCATATCTTATGCTATTGTTTTTAATTTTTTATATACAATTATATCAAGGGGCCAAAGTAGTTGATATTGTACAGTAAACCTTGCCAAGTCATGTCAGAAGGAACATGAAAAATACGATAAGCTCAGACACTAGCTCTCTTTAAACTGAACACAGTGTTTACAAGTTAGAGAATCATTTCATAACAGATTGTCATCAGTGCAAATGGCCTAAGCATACAATTTGAGTTCCAACTTGATTATCCAGATTAGAGACGACCGGTGAAATTTCAGTGGAAAATGTCTTGTGGAGACCACAGAGTTACTTGTATTAACTTGAAAACTTTAGTTAAGCCTTGGTCACTCATCTCCATTTCATCACTTCTGTACATCCCCACTTTGAAATTCAGTCTACAAGTTTTAATCTCTTCTTAAGTGTAGGCCAAGGGATGTAATCATTTTGTATTTAGACTCATTTTGAAAGCTTCTAAGATTGTTTTTAACCAGGTCTGGCTGGAATATTGAGAGAAAAGATAATACTAATTTTATTGCGTTAATACATCCTATCCAATGGACAATATGCTAAACCGGTCGGCGCAGACCGGTCCGTAGTACTGTGCACTCCCCAGATGGCGCCTCGTACTTCCTTCCTGTCTAGACAACCTGACGTTATAGCATCTTTTTCGTTTGGCGCGTGTACTGTGCGAATGTGTTTTCAACAATCTCCAGATTTTTTGAGGAAAAGTGTGCATTATGACGGATTTTACACCTTAATTGCAAATAATTTATTGTAAAAGTGTTACCTACATATCAAGCACGGATATACATCAAGAAATCAACTGGAAATGCTCCCTAGTTGACTCAATTTAGTGTTGATGATAGGGCAGTAATCTACGAGAATTATGAAGGCAGCTATTTTTCTAGTTTCCTCCCATTCAACAATTGTGTTGTTAGGGGCAGATCGACAATATTTAGAAATATAATGGAATATACTACTTACAAGGTATTTCTATCCGTGTTTTTTGTTTGAATGTACCTGCTGTAACCTTCCAGCTACAATCACCATAGAAATGTCTTTCTAGTACACTACAAATAGAAATCACGGGAAACTTCTGTCTACGTAGTTTTGAACACTGTAAGGAAGGAATTCCCCAAGCAAGATGCATTCTTCATCTTCAGAGCGCACTGGTACCGACTTCTCTGCTGTATAGCATCAGTCACACCAGCCTAGCTCGAGTATTTAGTGTTTTCATCAGAACTTCATATCTACGACATGGAAGGAATTTCACTCTCAGTCCCACCCTAGTGGACCCGGCACGTGTGTCGGTAGTAAGGGCAGTGGATGGCCAGGAAACTGGTTTGAGTGTACAGTCGGCTTAGAAGAAGAGCTCACTGGTCCAGGCTTCTCTGCAATTAAAGCATCAGCCGACCGACCAGCTAAAAGAATGCGACCTCTGACATCATATCCAGTCAGCCAATCGTGTGTCCTTCTTACCAACTCACGAAGCTGGTCACGTGATTCACCGACCAGGTCACGAAGTTAATCACGTGATTCGCCGAACAAGAAGGTCGGAAGTGCGTTCTTTGCACTCACGTCTACTGTGACTCCAGTTTTTAGTTCCTGCAATTCACCTCCAGCACTCTAGTACAGACTTCCCTGCTACAGGCATCAGTCGACCAGTCAGTTCACGCTTACTGTGATATAAGGAAGAACGCATCCATTGAGGGTATCTTCCCGAAGCTGGTCACGTGATTCACCGACAGGTCACGAAGCTGATCGTCATCTCCAATCAGCCAATCACGTTGTCCTTCCGACCAGCAAACTGGTCACGTGACACACCGACCAACAATTGTTTCTAAATATGGCTCATAAGGGCTTCCCCAGCAACTGTCAAATCTACAAATAAGACATGCGTTCAAGAAATATTTTAATTAATGGAGGAAACCTACAGTAAGCTGAATTCAACAACATGTACACTACTTTGTACACTACCTTCAGCAACTGGTTACAGAATGTACCGACCGACTACCAGCTAAACAGCCTTGTACAGTTACTTCAACAACCAGTTACAGTGTACCGACTGGCTACACAACCTTGTACACTAGCTTCAACAACTGGTTACAGAATGCAACGACCGACTACCGGCTAAACAGCCTTGTACAGTTACCTCAACAACTGGTTACAGTGCACCGACCGGCTACACAGCCTTATACAGTAGCTTTCACAATTGGTTAAAGTGTACCGGCAGGGTACCGGCTACACAGCCCTGTACACTTCCCTCAACAACTGGTTTCAGAGTGTACTGACAGGTACCGACTACACAGCCCTGTACACTTGCTTCAATAACTGGTTACAGAGTGTACCGGCTGGTACTTGCTACACAGCCTTGTACACTTGCTTCAACAACTGGTTACATAGTGTACCGGCTGGTACTGGCTACAAAGCCTTGTACACTTCCTTCAACCTACCGGTTACAATTCTACAAACAGGGTGCTGGCTACACAGTCCTTACTGTACAGGGCTTCACCCCAACTGGTTACATAGAAAAAGCTGGCTAAATATAGACCAGTAGCTGTCTAAATTCATTGGTGACCCCAGCCTGCCAGTTTTTTTTGTGCCAGTTACAGAGACTTAACTGCTAACAGTGAATTACCGGTTATGGAGTCTTGGTACCGGATAGAATTGCCTTGGTAGATTTGGTTACAGAAAATTCTTAAACCAATCAGTGGCGTTAGTGATATGACAGTGTCCCCAGCTACTGCCAGGCAACCTTCCCTTATCACACCTCTCAACAGCCTGTTATCGGTGCTGGACTTGACTGGAGAGATAATAGATTTAAAAAAAAAAAAAAAAGTGGTTGATAGTCCGACAAGTTCTTCATCATGTTCGCCAAGGGTCAGCCATCTCAATTTCTTGTAAATGCTGCACCTTGCAGGATGCTGGCCTGGGGCAAGAGTCTTTTAAATGTGAAAAGTTGTGTCAGCCCCACCGGACCGCAGCAAGAACAGAGAGACTGTTTTTCTCGGATCATTGTCGCCAGACCAGACCAGTGTCTGGAGGCCGGGGGGGGGGGGGGGGGGGGGAGGGGGACAGAAATGTTTGTCAGACTAGCAAATCTCCCGAATGTGGCACACATCTGCCTGTAGGGTCCAGACTAACCCCGTTTCGGGACATAGGAAGCCTTGGGAGTCTGGACCCTAGGTAGTACAAATGTTGAAGGAGGGCTTCACTCTCCTCACCCAAATTATCAAATGCTATGCACATCTTCACAGAAACCTGTATTGGTTAGAAGCATTACATCAGCTTATGGACAAGGAATGGTGCAGTCGAGCCAGTTCAAAATCTCTTGGCTTCTTCAACCGTGCTTGGGTCCAAAACCACACAACCATTGGAGACCTATTCTAGGTCTGAGCAAACCAAACCTTTCGGAGACCATCAGGACCACCCCCCAACAATGGGAGTGGGTTACCTCAATATATTTCAAGGACGCCTACTTCCATATACCTATACAGGAACAGTCCAGGACATATCAAATGTCATGTCCAGGGTCGGACATACCAGTTCACCCATGGAGCTCACTGTAGTAGCAAAGGAGTTTAAACCGATGGCCATACACAAGGGATAATAATCCACCAGTACTTAGACGACTGGTTGGTGAAAGCCACATCCCACTGGGGTTGTCTCCGGCATACATTAGATCTAGTGAAAATATGCCAAAATTTAGGTTACCAGTTCGACCTCATGGCCGGTCGGGTACGACCTATACCGGACCATTGGCAGAACCGTCAGGACAAATACTAGAAATACGGTCACTGCCGGTTTGTCCGGTCCAGCAGTTCATGTCTGATAGGTTTACTTAGTCTAAACAACCACAGGAAAGCAATTTCACCTAGGCCGACTTCATAGGAGACCCATACAGTGGCATCTCAAAAACAACTGGAGGGTACCAGAGTCACTAGAAAAGGTGATTCCAATACCAAGCTGTTACACCCACATTTACAAGGGTGGTTGCAAGAGGACAATGTCCTTACAGGACAACCATTACACCCAAATAAAACATGATCTGCAAATTTTATAGATTCATCAAAAGCAGGGTGGGGTGCTCACTTAAACGAAGACACTGCAGGAGGCACCTAGTCCCTCCTGGAAAGCAAGTTGCATATCAATTACCTAGAACTCAGGCAGTCTTTCTAGCCTTACAAGAGTTCCAAGACCTCTGTATGCACAAGATAGTACTTGTAGAGACAGACAACACCACAGTGGTGTCATACATAAACAGGGAAGGAGGCATGAGGTCGGGCCCACTTTGGGCTTTACCTTGGAGAATCTTGACTTGGTGCGCCAGAAATCAAGTAACTCTAAAAGCCCGACACAGGCTGGCTGAGTGTGGTCGCAGACAAGCTATCCAGGCTAGACCAGACCACCCAAACAGAGTGGTCTCTCCTTCAGGAGGTCTTCCAAGCAATATGCAACAGGTGGCACCGGCCTTCAGCTAGACCTATTTGCCACGAGGTTCAACAACAAGTTGCCCTTGTTTGTGTCACCGGTACCGGATCCCCTGGTTACAGCAGTGAATGCGCTCAGTTGCCATGGTAGGATCAGGAAGCATACACCTTCCCACTGTCAGCCATATTGGGCAGAGCGGTGATGTTGCAGGACTCCCCATACAGTAGAATCATTCTGATTGCTCCAGGATGGCCCATCATGCCTTGGTTTTGGGATCCAGTGGCCATGTCCAGCCAAATCCCACTGAGCCTGCCCAATCTGCCCAACCTGTTGACACAACCATTCAATCAGATCCCTCATGGAAATCTGACAAATCTTAATCTCGATGCTCAGCATTCGAGGAGCAGGGCTTCACTGAGGCGGTGGCAGCGAGAATTGAGGCTCCTCAAAAGGGATCATCCAGATCAGTCTATGAGACAAAGTGGACCATTGTTACAAGTGGTGCTTCACTAATCAGGTGGACCTCAGGGTACCCCTGTAAAGTCAGTTGCTGACTTCCTTATGTACCTTATGAGGACAGGAAGATACAGCCCAGCACCATTGATGGTTACAGTTCAGCCATTGCTGGTAACTGGGAAATTCACCCTTCAACATCAGCAAGGACAAAAAAAAAAAAAAAAATCTCGCTCGTCCCCTGGATAGCTTCCACAGAGACAGACCCAAAGGCAGGAGGGGCATACCCTCCGGGAACCTCTCACTGGTTTTGCACCAACTAAATAAGGCTCCGTTTGGACCAATCAAGGAGGCCTCCTTGAAGCATTTGACCTTCAAGATGGTATTTTTCTTGGCCCTTGGGTCGGGCAAACGCAGAAGTGAGATTCATGCTTGGCAAACAAAATATTAGACACCAATCCATGAATCCAATTGGTCAACTGAATCAGCTGATCAGCCAATCAGCCAAGAATCAGCTGGTCAGGAGGGTCCAGACAGTGTGGCCCCAGTGGTTATAACAACCCTGGCCCCCTTTTCGGGATAGATCCCTCAAGTCTGACTGGTCCCTTTTTTCCGGTTAGAGCATTGCGCTACTATTTGGACAGGACCTCAGACCTCAAGTAGAATAAGGAGGTGGTTGTTTTGTCTCCTTTAAGAAAGGTTCCGACAAAGATATCTGTCTCTATCTCCTCTTAGATCAAGCAGACTGTGGTCCTATGTTATGAGCTCTCTGACCAGGAGGCCCACTCTTTGCATCAGGTTAAAACCCATGATGTCAGGGCATTTGCTGCTCCTAAGGTCTTCCAGTCAGGAGTCTCCTTAGATCCAATCTTGTCAGCCTGCCACTGAAGTCACATAATACCCTCACAGTTCTATCTGAAGGGTGTGGCTTGGGCTGACTCGGAGCTTTACCAATTGGGCTCAGTAGTGGTGGCTCAGCAGATCCACAGGTGGCCCTTAGATTGAGGAGATTTGTATATATGTACATAGTATAACATTTTCTACATGTACATAGTAGAAATGTGATGTGCTTCCTTTGGGAGGTTTATTAACATTCTGGGACTGAACTCATCCCTCTCTTCCCCCTACCTCAGAGCAGGTCTGCTAAAAAGGGGGGGGGCGACGTCCGTATAGCCCCGGGTAACCGGCTGTTGGCAACCGACCAAGGCCTTATAGGGTTTCCTGACCTTAAGGTCAATCCAGGCCTGGGCCTATAGGTCTCCTGACGAAGTCAGCCTAGACCGTAGGTTAAAATTTATTATCATTGTGAGTTCACTTTAGTCCCTAGTAACTTACCCGCCGACCAAGCGGTAGTTATTCAGCATATTGTCCATTGGATAGGATGTATTAACGCAATAAAATTATAAGTAAATTAAATTTTTATAAGTTAATACCCTATCCAATGGACACACAAGACCCTCCCACCGACCCCGCTATCTGCTTACTAGGGGTCCAAGAGGTTTAGACAACAAAAAAGATGCTATAACGTCAGGTTGTCTAGACAGGAAGGAAGTACGAGGCGCCATCTGGGGAGTGCACAGTACCAGCCGGTGGAAACACAGGACGTCTTTTTCTGACGTTTGGCGGGCCGGTCCATTGGATAGGGTGTTAACTTATAAAAATTTAATTTACTTATTAAATTTGCGACTTTGTTTGGAGCAGCCGGTGGAAACACAGGACGTCTTTTTCTGACGTTTGGCGGGCCGGTCCATTGGATAGGGTATTAACTTATAAAAATTTAATTTACTTATTAAATTTGCAATTTTGTTTGGAGCAGCCTTTTGAGATAGTCTTTGTGATGATCTTGCAAACCCACACATTTGCATGGTCACATCTGGACTTGATACTCAGCCCAAGTGATTCAAATTTAGTTAGTAATGTCACAGTTGGTGACTCAGTCTCGGATCATGCATTAGTAAAGTGTCATCTTGATTTTGCATGTCCTGCATTACCCAAGGTTGACAGTATTTCTTACTGCAGATACCATAAGATTGACATGCAGAAATTTTGTGATGATCTTGCAATTAACTCATTCGTCTTGTCTACTGCTAGCACTGCTGCTGATCTATATGATCAGTATGTACATAACCTTGGTTGTTTGTCAGACAGACATGCACCATGGATTTGTGGTAAAATTAAGAAAGAACCAGCTGGCTGGTTGTCAGATACATATTGCAGGGTCAAATCATTTAGGCGCCAGTTTGAGAGTATGTGGTGTAAAGACAGGTCTCAGTTGAGCAGAACTAGATTACACAGACAGATTGCTCGGTGCAACAGATACAAGGCTGAATACTACAGCACTGTCATCAATGACAATAGCCATGAACCAAAGAAATTGTGGCAGGCGCTGCGACATGTTCTTAATTAGGGCCGTGAGATTACTCTTCCTCCTCACCTGGCAGAAAAATATTTGGCTAATCAATTTGCTTCCTTCTTTACTCAAAAAGTCAAGAGGATCCGAAATGTGTTTTAACATAACATAACAACATAACATGACATATTTATACAGCGCAATTCTATTTAAGAAAAAACAATCATTGCGCTTTGCGTTTTCGACATCTATCACAACTGATGCACCACCCACAGATTTACCCTCCAACCTGTCTCACTTCAGTGAGGCGTCTGAGAATGAGATAACTTAAAATTAACAAAACTTCTCCTACAAAATCATGCCTTTTAGACCCTGTTCCCACTTTTCTCGTGGATAATTTACTTCTATCCATTACAAAACTTGTTAATTTGTCTTTGATTGAGGGGGTTTTTCCCCCCAACAATTCAAAAAGTGGGTTGTCACCCAGTATCAGGACTATGTTTTATGTCAAAACTGGTGGAGTGGGTTGTTGTCAAAGAGCTAAAGCAACACATCAATAGTAACAATCTGGACAATCCTCATCAATCAGCATACAAAACTGGTAACTCCACTAAAAGTGCCCTACCGCATATTAGAAATGAAATATATCTCTCACTGTCACATGGTGAGCCTACTGCTCTTGTCTTACTGAATCTGAGGCAATTAAAATTGGGTCAACCCTCTCACAATTGCATGAGTTGCTGTTTGGTATGCCACAAGGCCCTGTCCTTGGCACTCTGTTCTTCTCTCTATACACCACTCCTTTGAGTAAGGTTACTTGAAGTCATTCCAATATCAACTTTCATTTTTATGCCGACGACACTCAATTGTTTGTTCATTTATCCTACAAATATGCCATCTCAGCCTTTGATAAATTGAATTCTTGTCTTCAGGATGTTCAGGAATGGATGTTGTCAAGTATGCTAAAATTAAACCCTAAAAGGACAGAGTTCAATATATTTGGATCTCATGCTCAGCTAAAGTAATTAAATTCTTACCTTCCTGTTAAGATATTTGGTAAATTTTTTGCATTCATCAGCTGTTGTAAAGAACCTGGGTGTCTGGTTTCATGCTAATTTATCCTTTGGTGATCATGTCCGCAATATTTGTAAGACCTGCTTCATTCAAATGTGTGATCTCAGGCTGGTCAGACAATACCTGATGGATGAGGCTGCTGTCCTGGCGGCAAATAACCTGGTGAGCAGTTATCTAGGCTACTGCAACTCTCTTTTCAGAAGTCTGTCCAGTTTCAATATACGCAAATTACAGTGTATTCAAAACATGCTTGGTAGGATTGTCACAAATTGCGAGACATATTCACGGACTATTCGTCTTCTCTAAAAACTCCATTGGTTTCCAGTTGAATTTCAGTGTATTTTCAAAAGTGCCACTTTGGTTTATAAATTTCTTCACAGTGGTCACCCAAGCTATTTCAGCTCTCATCTGTCTATTTGTTGTGGAAGATATGCCACAAGATACAAAGATATGGCACAAGATACAACCACCCAGATAAAAGGTTCCAATACTACCCATCAGTACACAAATGAAAAAAAAACACTTCGGATACAGTTTTCCTTTTGAAGCTTCCACACTTTGGAATGATTTGCCTGATGATGTCCGTTCTGCTCCACATCTTCCCTGTTTCAGGAAAAAGCACTTTTTTAGTACTTTTACCAACTGCATTCACATTGTAATTATATACTAATGGTTTCTGCCAGATCAGAATGCTGTGGAAATTGAAATATTCAGAGATGTACAATGATTTATGGATTAACTAATTGAGTACATGGGGGGGGGGGGGGGGGGGGGGGGGGTGTCATATGATTAATAATGTACATATTGGAAATGAAATAGCATATTTAACTGGGTTAGCATATTGAAACAAGTATGCTTTACATATATTATTTTTATGCACATTAGTGCAGATTAGTATGAAGAAACCCCATTAAAATATCCCCACACTCAACCATTCATCCATCATTTCAAAACTTACATCTCATCAAGATTAACAGTGGCAATATAAGGCTACCTGAAAATGAAGATATTACCTAGCAATATGTTTGATTCCGGTCTGCAATGGCCACTCATAGAAATTAGACTTAAATGTGTTGAATAACATGGGGCTAAAATCAATGACATCGTGATATACACAATTTTGCAGCACTTGAAAGAACCACCAAATATGAGAGAGCTGAAGTGAAGGCATTTTTTATCACTGTTTCACTGAGATTATGTACAGGGTTTCAAAGGTTGATTTGCAGATATTGCTGTACCTGAATTTTGTACATAGGTAAATGTTTTGTTTAAATTTAACAAAATTTGTACATTTAGTATACATATGCATATTTCTTATACTTGTGGTTTAATCAATTTTGGTTGGGAGCTTTGTGTAAAAGAAAGAATTTATATTGAACAAAAGGATAGATATAAAATAAAGAAGTAAATATACAGATGACATATGCTACGTAGCATACACAGGTAAATTGCGTCTTATTTAACATTAAGCTTTGGGCTAGAAATCAAACCAGGTATAAATATATATGATGTAATATACTTGGCACATACAGGTAAGTTAAAACTTTTTAAAACACAATTTTTGTGTCACCAGTATTTATGCTGCGTGGCATATAGGGATTGCTTTGTCCTCTTTTTTTTTTGTGGTGTCGGCATCGTTTGTCATTAGTTACACTTTGTATTCCGGACAGTATCTCAAAAATGGCTTGTCAGATTATATTCCAATTGGCATGTGGATGAAACTGGTCCTCAAGGTGTGTCCTATGGTAAGGAGACCTTAAATTCCCAGTAGAAACATACTTTTATTGAATTTAAGTTTTTTCGTTTCCAGACAGTATCTCAAAAATGGGTTGACTGATTCCATTCAAGTTTGGCATGTGGTTGTAACTGGTATTCAAGGCATGCCCTAATTTAAGGTGACTATAAACTCCCACCCATGTATTAAAAAGTTATGTTGAGTTTACGTTTTTTATTTTTCCATGGAGTATGCTGAAAATAACTTCAGAGATTTCTTTCAAATTTTGCATAATTATATATGTAACTGGCAATTAAGAATTTATTCTATGATATTCATCATGTGCAAATATCTACACCAAAAAAGGTCGCTTTTTTAAGGTTATAGTAAATTGTTGATATATCATAAACTTATGAGTTTAAGGTTGCATTCGTTTTGTGTTACTAGCAGCTATGATGGAGGACATACATGGTCAGTGTCATCGTCACACTTCCTTTCCAAACACTATCTCAAAATGGCGTGATAGATTAAAATCAAATATAGCATGTGAATGTAAAGGGTCCTCAAGGTATGCGCTATTTTAAAGTGACCTTAAACTCCCAGTAGTAGCATGCTTATATTGAGTTAAAGGTTTTTTGTTTCTGGACAGTTTATCAAAAACGGGTGGACAGGTTCATTTCAGATTTGACATGTGCATGGATGTATCTGATATTCAAGGTGTGCCCTATTTTAATTAAGACTTTTTTCATTGATATTCACTGATATTCATCATGTACATATATATTCACCAAAAACTTTTTTAACCATGCATTATGATTTGGATGGTGTGCATTAGAATCCGCAAGTTTCAGAGATTAAGCACATTGATACCTGATACCTGAAAAAAGGTCTCTTTTGTAAGATTATAGTAAATTGCTGATATTTTATAAACTTATGAGTTTAAGGTTTCATTTTTTTAATGTCGTCACTCTGCGGCGTGGGCATACATGTACGCGTCTGCCTTCGTGTACGCGTGAACAACTTCTCAAAAACTACAAGGCCTAGAGCCATGCTATTTTTTTTAAAAGATACCTTATCTATCAAGGATGAAAAATTGTTCAAGGGATGCGAATCTGTCTGTCTGTTTGCTATAGCCATTACAAGGGAGTTACCCCCGCCAAAAGTGTGAACTTTTATTGCGAAAAATACACTTACCATTTCCTGACCATTGCTATATGTTGGTGCCATCCAACTCACTGGCCAACGTTGAGAAACGTTTCAAGAAACCTTAAGAGGCCAGTGAGTGAGTGTGAACTAGCATGTCCCCCTAGTGGTCATGTGACCACGCTAGTAAACAACCTTCATTATTTTTGTTGGCCATCCTAGAGTGTGGATGTGTTATTTTCAATTCGGATTTTTGTTAAGTTTTATGGACTTCGTGTGTTTTTTTGAGTTCTGTGGTTAGACATCTGTGTTGACAATGTCTTCTCAGGACAAAATTTTAAAAAGCACACAGGGAAAGTGCTTTTGTGGCCATTTTATGGCGGATTGAGGAAGACTATTTGTAAGATGGCGGCATTGTTTCTTCAGTTCAGAATACAATTTATTCTTCTAAAGGCATGTGTTACACGAGAATGGGACAAGTTTTTTTTTATTTTTTATGCATTTTTTCCACTAGATTGAAGATCTACAATTGCTACAATAAAACACTGAAACTGTCGGCAGTCTTACTAGCTCCGACAGGGACAGTTTACAGGTTGCTAGGCAACCAAGGAAGTCGCCATGAAAAACAGAATATTCGACTGTCATTAAACCTGATCATACGTCGGGTTCTAATAGATAGTCGTTTGGAAGCTTTTCTTCAGTACGTACGTCTCAGTCGAATAGAACGACAAGAAGGAATTCCCCATGGAGGCAGACATCTTAATTTTCCGTTGGATGCATTATCGTGGAGAAGTTCCGAGTACAGGTCTGGGCTTTCTCTGCGATAAATTTTTCCGGTGAAGTTCAGTCGGAACTTTCACGGAGGAAAAACCCTGCATGACGTCATCCGAAGACAATCGAGTTTCCATACCTCCCAAAAGGTCTGAAATCGGGTTGTCAGATGACCGGAGTTTTATTTCATCTCAGAAGTTAGCTTTCATTCTGTGGTGTAATGCAGGGTTTCTGCTGGAAACCGGCACCGGTACATAGAACTTGCAGCATAATCATGTCAACATAATAATTTGCAGTTATCTAGCAGGAGGTCTTCAAGGATTTAAGGTGGCCTAGTGGTTAGCAAGTTTGGCATATAATCATAGGCTGTCACCTCTGTGGGTTCCAGTCCTACAAGTGGCAATGCTGAGGACCTGTCCCAATATGACCCTGGCTGTTGAACGGGACGTTAAACCCCAACTTTGACTTTGAAGGATTAACAGGATCTCATAGAATGTCTAGTAATGCTTTGGACTGTGTGTACAGTAATTGCAATTACAGTCCTCAATGATCCTGTATGTTTTTTGTGCAGTGTTACAAATCTTACTTTTCTTCATGTTATCTCTTAGATAATTTTGGTAGAATAAGAAGTGTTTTTTTTCACTCTTAATGACTTTTTTCCTGTTGGACACATGGTCAAGATGCCCAGGGAAACTTCATTTTGTGATCTTGGGTGTATAGTGATTCTTATGTCTAGGAAGGAGCAAACTCCTACACATGGCTAGTATTGGGATAAGTGCCTCAGGGCAGTTATTTTGTCCCTATTATGATAATTAATCCTCTTATACTGTTTCAAAACTCTCCTCTGTAGGACTTAGAGGTGTTAGGACTAATCTTTAGGTGGTATGTTTGTCCAGTATTGGAAGATATTCTGCACCTTACATCTTAAGATAGTAAGAGGATAATTTTTCAAGCATACTTTACTTTCACAGAAGCGAGAGTAGCAGGAAGGAGTACTTAGCCATTTTCCTAAAACAGTTGTGGACATGTCTTTCAAAAATATATATATAAAATGCGAGAGACAACAGTGTTCATAAAAGCTGTTTATGAAATGATCGACAAAAGGGCGATAACACCAGTAAGATGGTGATATCGCTGCAATTTTACAGTTTATCGGTTGTGATAAGCTAGGAGGAGATGGCTACCACTAATAGTTGAGGTCAGGTAAATAAGCTTTTACATGTACCTTAATTTCACAATGTTACAATATTCGCCTTTGTTTCTAGTAGGTGAATGGAGGTAGGTTCATGTTTCCTTGCAGTTGCATTCTTTCGTAGCCGGATTCACGCGAATTTTAACTTCACTTCAGTGTTGATGACAATTCACACCGGTTCACAGCCTGTTTGCTGTGTTAGTACATGGTGAGTCTGTGGGATCTATAAGAACGCATCTTGATTTACCACTATATAGACCATTTCATTGCCTTGCTCTTGGAAATGGTTTATTTTCGACTTTACTATTATATCAACGGATAGTGAACCTGATGGCTGCAGTAGAAGGCATTGGGTGTCGCCAGCTTATAAAAAAAAAAAAAAAAAACATCTTGTCTAAAGTACCAGGATTTTTAGTTTGGATTGCAGATTCCACCTTAGGGTACATCTTTACTCATAGCAAAGCTTCTTCTCCGGCTAATGGTTTCTAAGGAAGCCATTTCTTTGGTGGCGGTTTTCAGGGATCCTCTTCAGTGGTGGAACGACTTTTCAAATTTGCAGGAGCTCCCTTTACTTCATCAGAAGGAGCACAATCTCCTTCTGTTATTAGATGCTTTCTTTAAGGGTTGAGATGCACAATTATGGCATCAAACAGCCAGTGGTCTGTTGTATCATGAGGGGTCAAGACTCCACATTAACAGGGCTACTACCTTTAGAATCATTTGGAGGTCTGATTCGGATTCTGAATCTGTTGATTTCCCCAGATATTTCTTCAGTGGTTTCCTATCTGAACAGGTAGGGAGGTACCCACTTTCAGGAATGTGTTTCCTTATCTGAAGAATCATTCCTTGCACGAATGCCATGGGTTCAGATTCAGGCATATCACTTCCCAGGGTATACAAATATTCCAACAAATTCTTTGTTCATGAGAGTCAAGTTGATTCAAAGTGAATGTGTTTTGGATGACTTTTGAATCTTCTATTCTGATTCAGGTGTTCAATCAAATCTGTCTTTGATTACAATCACCAATGATGGATTTGTTTTGCAACTAGTTTGAACCACAAGCTTGTCTTTTTCAACTTTTCTTGGGATGGACTGGACAGTTTGTTTGGTCCTGTGACCTTGATTCAGGTGATGCAGGTGAATCATTTGGCTTCTAAGGCTCCTTTGATTTTCAACCTGTAGTCATTCCTGCTTTGAAACCTTCTTTAGATTATGCTTTGGTGTCAGATAAGTTTCTTTGTTCAGTGAGAGCCTTGAGAGGTTATCTTGATAAGTCAAAGATCTCAGGAAAGGCAAGAAATTCTTTTTGTAGCTATTAAGAAGGGCTACTCCAAGATTTAAGTGCAGAATCATCTGGATTGCAGCAGAGTGGCTAGGGATGTCTTATTTTTGGGATCTGGTGGATCTGTTCCACAAAGGTTCCTTTTAGGGCTTCCCTTGCAGGTGGGTTCAATCATTCTGCCATTAGTATCCAACATCCTGAATCTTAAGCTTCCAGTGTATGTTTTTCCTTTTCTTAGACTGTGGGGCTTGGGGAACAGGTGCTTTAATCATTTCTTGGGAGGATCTGGACAGCTTTGTGTTTGTTCCAGTGGCTCTCATTCCTCAGGTGGTTCAATATGATCACCTACAGGTGCACAATCATCATGGTTCACCAGGATAGCCAAGGATTCTTCAGGTGATTTGGAAGATGCCCATCTTCAGGTGCAGATTCATCATGATTGAATCATGATGGTCATGGTGGATGTTCTTGGTTGTGGGACCTGGTAGATCTATGCACATCTGAGGCTTCTTTGTGGTGAACTTCTCAGATTCTACTTTTCTAGATGTAGCAAATTTCCTTAATTATTTCTTTAAGGAAAAGAATCTTAAGCCATCTACTATTGCTGGTTACAGAATAACAATGGTAGATTGCTTTCCTTGAAGGGAAATAAGTCTCTAGAACTCTTCAGCTGTATAGATTGTTGACATTTTTCTATAGAGACAATCCAGTAGCCAATAGGTTAAGCCTTCTTTACCTTTTGTCTCTGGTCTTGTTTGGTCTCACCAGACAGTCTTTTGAGCCTTTGGGGAAGATTTCTTGGAGGTTATTAACTTTCAAGACGGTCTTTCTTGTGACTTTGGCATTAGGCAAAGGAAGAAGGGTATTCTCGTTAGCATTGTCTTCCCTTACTTTTAATGAGTATTGCTCACAAGTGGCTCTGGCCATTTGTTAGCCAAGAATCAGTTGGCTTCGGATGGGCCTACTTCAGTCAAGCCGGTCGATATGCCAGCTCTCAATCACTGGGACAGCAGTTTTACTCAAGATAGACCTCTTTGTCTTGTGAGGTTTTGAAATACTTTTACTTGGGACAAAGGATTCAATGAGGAATTTTTATGTCTTGTCTGTGCCTAGTTGGGAAGGCTTTACAGCAGATATTTTCAGGTCAACTATCTTATCTTGCTGTAGGCAGACTATCTTTTTGACTGAGGAGAAGTCAAATTCTGACTCTCAACAGCAGCGAGTCAAAGCAAGAATCTTTAGGTTTTAGGATAGTGTTTCTGTATATGAATTTTTAGATGCATGTTACTGGAAACCATAACTTTTTTACCAATTTTCAGTCCCACCTGCTTGGTTTGCTTGTGGTCAGACTTTGCTATTGTGTCCTACAGTTTGTTATCTTATAAGTATATGCGTGATACTTATTTTGATACTTTAGTATGCTTTTGCAGCTGTATGTCTGTCATACTATCTGTATTTATATTAGGCATAATTGTTGACTTCATTCAGACTTGGAGTTACACAATATGCTGATGACACTTCCAATATTTGTGTCACCTGTGTGGGTGTTGGATGTTTGTCTAGATACAGCATTCAACTGTGGCAATAACTGTCAATTTGTGAGAACTTCAACTACATACTATGATTTAGGGTATCTGTATGGTATGTGGTGACTGTTGGAAGTTTATATGTTGTTGTATGCATGTAAATTTCAATGTAAACTTCTCATAATGTTTTTAGTCGTAGGCTAGGTAGTGAGTCTCTGTAATGATTACTTCCTTCCTACAACAACGACAACAACAAGGCTGTGTTGTTTTGTAGTGCTCAACAGTTCCACTGCCTCATCTGGGAGGTGAGTTTGGCTCTGAATGCCTATAGGTTTGTGCTGTGTATGATAGCTGTGCAGAGTGGTGTACTGGGTCTTTAAATTCTAGTACTGCCCTCCTTCCATGAAGGCTGCATTCAGCAATGGTCAGGAAATGGTAAGTGTATTTTTCGCAATAAAATTGAAAAATTTTGTTGTAATTTTAATTTTTATTAGATAAATACTTACCATTTCCTGACCAGGATAGTCCCCCCCTACCTCCCCGCAGATTCAGTTCTAGGGGAGTATTTTCTGCAACAAAAATAATGAAGGTTGTTTACTAGCGTGGTCACATGACCACTAGGGGGACATGCTAGTTCACACTCACTCACTGGCCTCTTAAGGTTTCTTGAAACGTTTCTCAACGTTGGCCAGTGAGTTGGATGGCACCAACATATAGCAATGGTCAGGAAATGGTAAGTATTTATCTAATAAAAATTAAAATTACAACAAAATTTTTCAAATTTCAACACTTTGTCAAAATTTTTTCATTGACTATTGCAGGGATTTCTCTCATATCTTGCATATATGTACTAGGCCACAAGTAGATTCCCTTGTGTGAGTATCAGACCTGGACCTGTCTTCATTTTTTTATTAATTTTTAAAATGATTTTTAATGCATTAAAATTCATAAAATCATGCACTAAATCACTTATTTTCTCATAGACTATTGCAGGGATGTTTCTCTTATCTTATCTTGCTTATATGTACTAGGCCACCAGTAGATTCCCTTTTGTGAATATCAGGCCTGGATCTTTTTAAAATATTTTTTTATGAGTTTTTAAAATTATTTTCTATGTATTAAAATTCATGAAAGGATGCACTAAATCATCTATAACTTGAAAAGTATTGCATTTAGAGCATTTTGTTAAAATATGTTATTCACCTACTTTTTCCATAGCTACAACATGGTGAGTAACTTGGGAGTAACATTATGAGTAAAATCACTTGTAACTCAAAAACTATTGCATTTAGAAAATTTTGTATAAATATGTTATTCAGCTACTTTTGGGCCAGCTATAACATAGTAAAATTGCAGACCTGTAGGTCGTTGCATAGCTGAGTAATAGCTACTTTGAGGTTATCACACTTGAGTAAATCAGTTAGAACTATTGTATTTAGAGTATTTTCTTTAAATATATCATTCACCTACTTTTGGATCAGCTATAACACAGTGAAGTTGTAGTCCTATAGCACATTGCAAAGCTGCGCAGTAGCTACTTGCAGGTTTTCACTGTTTAGTAAATCAGTTGTGACTTGAAAACTGTTGCTCTTAGAGAATTTTGTTTAAATTTTTTATTCACCTACTTTTGGGTCCAGCTATACCATAGTAAAATTGCAGACCTGTAGCTCATTGCATAGCTGAGCAAAAGCTGCTTTGAGATTCTCACTGTTGAGTAAATCAGTTGTAACTTGACAAGTATTGCATTCATATTATTTTGTTTAAATATGTTTTCCGCCCAATTTTTACATCTTAAGATTTAACTTTGTACTTTACGTCTGAATACCATTTGCATGGCACAACTTTTGTGTCCTTTTCTTCTTTCACTTCTACTCTGAAACTCAGAAAGAACACAGTCAGGTGACCCAGAGCACATTCAAGGGCACTGATTGCTTGTCTGTTTCTTGAACAGATACATGCTTTTATGGGTTCTTTGCATTCCATACTACTGCACGGACTGGAGATGATTAGCTTTCTGGCGATACCTGGCAACAAGTGTTGCCATGGCAACACTTTTTTCTGTTCCTTGGAATTATATTTTTATTGCGTTAATACATCCTATCCAATGGACAATAGCTTATCCGGTCGGCGCAGACCGGCCCGCCAAACGTCAGAAAAAGACGTCCTGTGTCTCCACCGGCAGGTCGGTCCCTAGTACTAGTGCACTCGCCAGGTGCCGTGTCGTACTTCCTTCCTGTCTAGACAGAGTGACGTCATGGCATCTTTTTCGTTTGGCGCAAACTAGTGCACAAGCTTTTAAAATTTCCTCAGTTTTTTGTGGATTATATTGTGTCGTTGATAGATTTCAACTTTTTTGATTATTGTATTGGGATCCTACATACTTATAGCATGCTATGTCATCTCCTGGACAAAAGAGAGGCAGTTGTGGGCATGCCATGGCTGGATTTGATGGGCACGCTTTTTGCGCCCGCTATAGGGAGAAAGGAAAGGGGGAGGAACCCTGCATTGCTAACAAGGAAACGAAGGACTGTAAGTTCTGTAATTTGTTTACCCCCGAACAACATGCCCAGATTTCCACGCCTTCCTACAAAATTAAGAAGGAAAAAAGGGAAGCTAAACATTTGGATACCGCTACCCCCACAGAGGAAGTTGCCCTTGTAGACCCTGCTAGCGTCTCTGTCATTGGGGCTGTGGGTGAATCTGTTACTTCCCCTTCAACATCTCTTCCACCTGAGAAGAAGACAAAAAAGGACAAACCCACTTCAAAGTCTAAGAAATCAGCCTCTTCCAGTTCGGATGATAGGATCTCAGCTTTAGACCTCAAATGGTCCGAACGATTCAACAGATTAGAGGCATTGTTAATGGCTAAGTCTCTGGAGCCGTCCTTTTCTGCTGATGTTAGGGTTACCCCTATACACTGACCACCGGCTAATGTTTCTAAGGACGCAGAACCATTCTTTCAGCCGTCTAATCAATCTGTAGACTCTTCTCAGCGCACTGGCCCAGACACTGTTGCTGCTACACAGCCGTCGGCCGGCAAGCTACCTACTGACAAGAACTCTCAAGTTCCCTCTTCTGATGTGCGCACTGGCCCAGACATTATTGCTCACAAGCAACAGTCGGCCGGTAAGCCAAGGTCGGAGATTCAACCTTCACAGACTGCATCAGGGCGCACTGGTCCAGACGTCGCTTCTAGTAAGCATAAGTCGACCGGCAAGCCACACACAGACTCTCACCGTTCAGCTTCATCGTCGGTCCAGAAAAGCAACAAGTCTATCACCGACCGACCCGTCTCTGACCGACCTTCCTCTGCCAGTCACACTGGTTCGGAGTCTCCGACCGTTCACAAATCATCCGGTAAGGACAGTATCTCCAGCATGGAGTCGGATGCAGAGAGTAACTTGTCTGACATTCCACCTTTAGAACTGTTTGTAGAAGAAGGTGAGCTCTCTGATGATCAGGAGTTAGCAGAACAAGATACACCGACCTCTGAGGAACAGACATATCGTGAGACCATGAGGGGCATACGCTCATTTATGGGTTGGTCGCATGTGCCAGAGATAGACAGTGCTAACCCATCAGATGACAACCCGTTCGCCGGACCCAAGGCTCCGGCTCCCAGCAAGATAGCGGTTCACATGCCAACAGAGGAATGGCTCTGCAAGAAGTTAAGCAAGCTGAACATTACATTAGTCGAGGGATACCCCTCCCGCACTGCAGAGGCCGGTAGTCTTCCTATGGACCACTTTCTGAGACCCCCGCACTCTCAATCGAAATGGTATGGGTTACACTCTGAACAACAGACTGATCAAACCAAAGTTACTTCATGGAATACTGGACACTCCAAACTTAACAGTAGCTTTGGAAGGATAGCTCGCAAAGTGGCCTTAGCTTCTACGCCTCCTGCATCCCGCAGAATCTCCCAGGACTCTTTAAGACGTTGGGAAAGGACCGCCAGAGAGGCTTCTGTAGTCTGTAATCAGGCCGCGAGCTTCAACCGGTGCCCTTTCAAGATACAAGCGGACATGCAATCTCAGCTCAAGACTATCCGCAGTGAAGGCAAGGGTAAAGGTTCATCCAAGGTGTCAGAGGCTACAGAGGAATTACAATTTTTGATGGACTTTAACGCAAGCATCACCCAAGCCGCTGCGAAAACGATGGAACATTTGACTGAATTTGTGTTTTTTACCATGGGTAACCTTACTCTTGCCAGAAGAGACGCTTATCTCAACCACTTAAAAAATGGGATTAAGCCGGACACATTTGCTGCCCTTAGAACTGGTCCACTCCACATTGCAACCCTATTCCCGGAGTCAGCTATTAAGCGGGCCAAAGAAGAGATCGCCCACTATGATAGTAAGAGCCAACCGGCTGCTTCATCTTCACGTTCTAAGGCACGCTTTCATCCCTATGAAAGACATGACAGGAAACAGGAGGGTCGGTCGGAGTCCAAGCAAGAAAGGCCGGCTTGGAAGAACATTAGTAAAAGGCAGTTCAGGAAACCCAAGGGCAGGAATTCAAACTTCTCCTCCCGTTCTGCCAAGGGCCAGCAGCCGTATAAATGACAATCACTGTTACAACAGACCACAAGGACGGCTGCTGGCCGGGAGCACCCACACAGAACATTCAATGAACTTTTCAAATTTAAATGTAAACTTGCATGTTGTCACATCTGTTCCTTCTGCACCCGGGCATTCGCAAAGGAAAGGAGTAAGTCCCGGTGTGTCAGGGTGTCATATAAGAAAGAGTTCATTAAAATATGTGAAAGGTGTTTCTTGTGTCACTCAATTACCTTGTGTCAATCCTGTCAAAAGTGTCAGCAATGTTGCACCAAATCCTCCTGTCGGAGCCAGGCTCCAAAGATTTTGGCAAACTTGGCTACATCTGGGTGCCGGTCCAAAAGTAGTACAAATCCTGAGGGAGGGCTACACCCTACCTTTCCAACACCGGCCGAAACTTGCAAGATTTCCCACAGTCGTAAGCTGTTATGGCAATCCTCTCAGGAACAGCTACCTGTTAGAGGCATTACATCAGCTTATGGACAAAAATGCAATAGAACTGGTAAAACACAAAACATCTCTGAGCTTTTTCACCCGACTATTCCTGGTCCCAAAACCGGACAACAAGTGGCGACCTATACTGGACCTCAGCAACCTGAATACCTTCCTCAAGGCAGAGAAATTCAAAATGGAAATGCCCAAAACTATCCGGACTTCCCTCCAACAAGGGGAGTGGGTGACCTCAATAGATTTCAGAGATGCCTACTTCCATATACCAATACAGGAACAATCCAGGAAATACCTGAGATTTCATGTCCAGGGCCAGACATACCAATTCAAGGCGCTACCGTTCGGTCTGTCAACAGCCCCCCTGGAATTCACTGTTGTAGCAAAGGAAGTAAAACTAATGGCCATACACAAGGGTATAAGAATCCACCAGTACCTAGACGACTGGTTGGTCAGGGCCAAATCCCACCAGGTCTGTTGTCAACATACTCAAGATCTGGTAGCATTATGTCAAAGCCTAGGCTGGCTGGTGAATTTAGACAAGTCGGAACTAGAGCCCAAACAAATCTTCGACTTTGTAGGTTACCAATTCGACCTCAAGGCCGGTCGGGTCCGACCAACACCAGACCGGTGGCAAAGTCTTCAGGAAAAGATTTCAAAGATATTGGCATTGCCGGCCTGTCCGTTCCGACAATTCATGTCCCTGATAGGTCTGTTAACAGCTACAGAGAAACAAGTTCACCTAGGCCGGTTACATATGAGACCCATACAGTGGCATCTCAAAAACAATTGGAGAATACCGGAGTCTCTAGAGAAGATCATTCCTCTACCCAGGTCCCTGCATCCTCACTTACAGTGGTGGATAAAAGAAAGCAATGTGCTCCAGGGTCAGCCATTACACCCTCTAAAACATGCTCTGCAAATCTTCACAGACGCATCAAAAGAAGGGTGGGGCGCTCACTTGAACGAACGCACTGCAAGAGGCTTTTGGTCGGTACCAGAAAGCAAACTACACATAAACTATCTGGAACTAAAAGCAGTGTTTCTGGCCTTAAAAGAGTTTCAAGATCTCTGTGTAGGCAAGATAGTTTTGGTGGCAACCGACAATACAACGGTAGTGGCTTACATAAACAAGGAAGGAGGCATGAGATCGGGCCCACTATGTGCTCTACTTTGGAGAATCTTGACATGGTGTTCTCAACGACAAGTGACACTAAAAGCCCGACATATCCCAGGCCACCTAAATGTGATAGCGGACAAATTGTCCAGGCTGGGTCAGACCATCCAGACAGAGTGGTCCCTCCTTCCGGAAGTTTTTCACAGGCTGTGCAACAGATAGCACCAGCCCCTGGTAGACCTATTTGCGACGAGGTTCAACCACAAGTTACCTCAGTTTGTATTGCCAGTGCAGGACACACAGGCCTTAGCGGTAGATGCACTTACTCTGCCATGGGAGGATCTGGATGCATATGCCTTCCCACCGACTGCCATTTTGGGCAAGGTGGTGGAGAAACTACAGGACTCTCCATGCAAAAGACTCATTCTGATTGCTCCCGGGTGGCCCAACATGCCTTGGTTTTGGGACTTGGTGACCATGTCCAGTCAGGCCCCTCTCAGTCTGCCCAGTCTGCCCAATTTATTGACTCAGCCCTTCAATCAGATCCCTCACAGGAATCTGACCAACCTAAATCTCCATGCATGGCTCCTAGAGCCGCAACAATCAAAGAACAGGGCTTCTCTGAGGCAGTGGCAGCAAGAATTGAGGCTCCTTAAAGAAGATCTACCAGATCAGTCTATGAGGCAAAGTGGGCCGTTTTTAAAAAGTGGTGCGGCACTAATCAGGTGGACTTCAGGTCTCCACCTGTGAAATCAGTAGCAAACTTCTTATTGTATCTCTTTGAGGACAAGAAGTTGCAGCCTAGTACCATTGATGGATACAGATCTGCCATTGCTGATAAATTGGGTAATGCAACAGTGAATATCAGCAAGGATGATAATCTCACTCGTCTCCTGGAAAGTTTCCACAGAGACAGACCCAAAGGGCGGAGAGGAATACCCTCCTGGAACCTCTCCCTGGTACTTCACCAGTTGACAAAGGCCCCTTTTGAACCCCTTAGGGAGGCATCTCTGAAGCACTTGACCTTCAAAACTGTCTTCCTTTTGGCCTTAGGTTCTGGCAAAAGAAGGAGTGAGATCCATGCATGGCAGCACAGAAACATCAGGCACCAGTCTGACTGGTCTAAGGTGTCCCTGTTTCCATCCCCCAGCTTTCTTTCTAAGAATCAGCTGGCTAGAGAGGGTCCGGAGAGTATAGCCCCAGTGGTCATACCAGCCCTGGCTCCTACTCTGGATAGATCCCTCAAGTCTGATAGATCCCTTTGTCCAGTCAGAGCCCTGCGCTACTATTTGGACAGGACTTCAGACCTCAGGCGAAACAAGGAGTTAGTCTTTGTCTCCTTCAAGAAGGGTTTCGACAAAGACATCTCCCCTGCCACTATCTCCTCTTGGATCAAACAAACTGTGATCCTATGCTATGAGCTCTCTGATCATCAGGCACATACCCTACATCAAGTTAAAGCCCATGATGTGAGGGCCTTTGCTGCCTCTAAGGCCTTCCAATCGGGAGTTTCCTTAGATCAGATCTTAGCAGCCTGCCACTGGAAATCTCACAATACTTTCACACAATTTTACTTGAAGGATGTGGCCTGGGCTGACTCAGAGCTTTTCCATTTGGGTCCTGTAGTGGCTGCCCAGCAGATCCACCAATAAACGGGACCCAGAGGAGATTTGTGAATATGTAAATAGTGTATATACAGTTAAGAAGTATCATCAACAAAAAAACAAAAAAAATCAGACGTGCTTCCTTCGGGAGGTTTATTTTCCTCAAGGGACTGAACTCAGGCCTCTCTTCCCCTACCTCAGGATAGGTCTGTGGTAAAAAACAGGGGGGGACGGGAAGTCGGTTTGGACCGGTTACCCGGCCTGTGATTACCGACTATAGCCTTAAGGGTGTCCTGACCACAAGGTCGACCCAGGCCTGAAGAGTTTTGTTAATTATTCTGAGTTCACCTAAGTCCCTAGTAACTCACCCGCCATCCAAGCGGTAGTTATTCAGCTATTGTCCATTGGATAGGATGTATTAACGCAATAAAATTGCAAATTTAATAAGTAAATTAAATTTTTATAAGTTAATACCCTATCCAATGGACACATAAAACCCTCCCACCGACCCCACTATCAGCTTACTAGGGGTCTAATAGGTTTAGACAACGAAAAAGATGCCATGACGTCACTCTGTCTAGACAGGAAGGAAGTACGACACGCCACCTGGCGAGTGCACTAGTACTAGGGACCGACCTGCCGGTGGAGACACAGGACGTCTTTTTCTGATGTTTGGCGGGCCGGTCTGCGCCGACCGGATAAGCTATTGTCCATTGGATAGGGTATTAACTTATAAAAATTTAATTTACTTATTAAATTTGCAATTTTGTAGGTTCTTTGCATTCCATACCCCTGCATGGATAGGAGCTGCTTAGCTTTTTCAGCAATATCTGGAAATACTTTTTTTTCTGTTTCTAGGTTGGGGATATAAAAACTTCTAAAGAAGACCTGAAAGTTAAAGTGACCTTTCACTCCACAAGATTCGACAATTATCTTGCTTGTTTGCTGTCCCACAAAGTGGCAGACAAATATAAGTAATTCCTTCTTTCCTCCGTGAAGAGAGGAGGTAGACAGGGCCCATCTTGTACAATGCATTAATTTGTATGGGTATACAACTGGCGGTTTAACAGTAGGTTACCAAAGTAATACTTTATTGAATTTTCTGCTTACTTTTCCAGACATCTAGTGAAAACTTGGTAAGTTATAGCTTTGTGTGTTTGCCTCTATCTGCCTGTGTGCATTTGTCATAACCTCTACATTGGATTTTGGTTGTATTTTTCAACAAGGTGGGGGGCCTCATTATGGCTCAATCCTGATGAAAGATGGTCTGGATCTGCAAAAATACTGCCAGTCTGCCAACGGTTTTTTGTCTACCCAGCATAATTTTTGTCCTTTCGAATTTCTTCCACTTTTTCTTTAACCAGAGCTGGTGACACAGTACAATTCTGCCTAATTTTTTTAAACTTTTGTAACTAGTTGTAGCACTTGTCTCAGCACTTCTTACATTTTTGGCTTCTGTCAGAATAATTTTAAGGGGTTGAAGGGATTGTTGCTAGTGATGCATTTAGAAAACTGTGACAAATTTTACATTTCTTTCAAAGATCAATAAATAATAATATATTAAGCCATTAGGTTATCATATATCAGTGATGTAGCTGTGGAGACACAGGACGTCTTTTTCTGACGTTTGGCGGGCCGGTCTGCGCCGACCGGATAAGCTATTGTCCATTGGATAGGGTATTAACTTATAAAAATTTAATTTACTTATTAAATTTGCAATTTTGTAGGTTCTTTGCATTCCATACCCCTGCATGGATAGGAGCTGCTTAGCTTTTTCAGCAATATCTGGAAATACTTTTTTTTCTGTTTCTAGGTTGGGGATATAAAAACTTCTAAAGAAGACCTGAAAGTTAAAGTGACCTTTCACTCCACAAGATTCGACAATTATCTTGCTTGTTTGCTGTCCCACAAAGTGGCAGACAAATATAAGTAATTCCTTCTTTCCTCCGTGAAGAGAGGAGGTAGACAGGGCCCATATCTTGTACAATGCATTAATTTGTATGGGTATACAACTGGCGGTTTAACAGTAGGTTACCAAAGTAATACTTTATTGAATTTTCTGCTTACTTTTTCAGACATCTAGTGAAAACTTGGTAAGTTATAGCTTTGTGTGTTTGCCTCTGTCTGCCTGTGTGCATTTGTCATAACCTCTACATTGGATTTTGGTTGTATTTTTCAACAAGGTGGGGGGCCTCATTATGGCTCAATCCTGATGAAAGATGGTCTGGATCTGCAAAAATACTGCCAGTCTGCCAACGGTTTTTTGTCTACCCAGCATAATTTTTGTCCTTTCGAATTTCTTCCACTTTTTCTTTAACCAGAGCTGGTGACACAGTACAATTCTGCCTAATTTTTTTAAACTTTTGTAACTAGTTGTAGCACTTGTCTCAGCACTTCTTACATTTTTGGCTTCTGTCAGAATAATTTTAAGGGGTTGAAGGGATTGTTGCTAGTGATGCATTTAGAAAACTGTGACAAATTTTACATTTCTTTCAAAGATCAATAAATAATAATATATTAAGCCATTAGGTTATCATATATCAGTGATGTAGCTGTGCAAGTCAGACATTAAGGATAATCACAGTTTTGTCAGTGCGCACATATTACATCGCAGCTAAAAACAGGCAGGAATTAAATTCAGATGCCTGAGAGTCTCTGTTGGTTTGCGTGCGTGTGTGTGTGTGTGTGTGTCTGCATTGTTTTGTATGTGTGTGTGCCTGTATCTTGCAGATTGTATGAAATAAAAAGGGCAATATCTTCAGCAAAATCTATGGCTGTTTTTCTTGCATGTACTGTGTTAAGTACGCAAGAGTATTTAAGGCCAAGTAAAAAAAATTTTTTTTAATTTAGTGACAGAGATATAAACCTTTTTTGAGATACTAAGTCAATTTTTTTAGATAATTACCCGGTATCTTATTTTTTGGAAAAATTAAGTTTTTTTGGATACTATCTCAATTTTTTGACATTCTAAGTCAATTTATTGAGATAATTATCACAATCACAACTATTACTGTTGATGTCAATCTATAATATAATGCACCACTGCATTGTGACATCACCACCATTGTGATATCATAGGCCGTTGAAGTTTTATTACAATGTCAATATTCACGAACACATGGCTGACCTGCCCCCCTTATTTGACACCTCAAGCACCCAATTGGATACCTTGGTGCTTCATTAATTGTCCTGGGAATCCTGAAAATAGTAACTGAGGGGAAATTTGATAATGTGTTTGGCTTTGTGGGGCAAACATTAAAGGGGATTTGTATTTTTTACTTGAATAATATCTCTTTCCTTGCTTCTTATTTCCATGTTTCAACAAGACTGATATAGTATCTTAAAATCAGATCCCAGCAGTGCAGCAGACTACCAGTGTTACCAGTCAGAGGCAGCCTACCGGTCATATGGAGATGAAGAAAGCCACCCAGCCTGTTGAGGCTCCCGGTGCAGCCAGTGCCACCCAGCCTGTTGAGGCTCCAGTGCTGTGATACCCACCCGGCCTGTTGAGGCTCCCGGTGCTACTTCAGTGATGCAGCGCACCGGCCAGGATGCTTCCCTGTTTACTACTGCCGACATACCCGAGGTTCAGACCCCAGGTCCTGCCCTCAGATCCCACTGGCCAGCCTGGTAATGTTGTCAAGAAATTGCCACGTCTCTTACCCGTGCTGGAGTCCTGTTGAAGAACCAGTTTGTGATGCAGAACAGCTTAGTGACCACACTTCAAGCTATGTTGATGAAGGTGAGGTCTCTGACCTGGAGTCTTCTAGTCTGGATCGGGAAGAACTGTTAGATGTGGACCAGAAATTCCTGCTGAAAAAACATACAGAGACAATGGGTGGTGTGAGGCCCTTTATGGGATGGAATGCCTTCCCAGAATTTGATTTAGCCTAATCTTCTCAAGATGATAACCCTTTCACCAGGTGAAGAGCGTCACATACCGGTAAAGTTTCAGTCAAGGTTCCTGTGGATGAATGGTTGTGCAGGAAATTTGAGAGACTGAATTTAGCTGTTTAGGAAGGTTACCCATCCCGCACTTCAGAGACTGCTGGTTTGAACAGGGATTAATTTGTAAAACCACCAAAGACACTTAAGTGGTTGGGTATGCACTGTGAAAAGAAGTACTTCTCAAGTTCTAAGGTCTACACCTGGACTAGCGAACTGGCAAGACTAAATTGTAGCTTCCCAAGGATTGCAAGTCATTCTCTGCCTTCAGCCCTTGCCTCCCAGCTGGTTTCTTAGGACACTTTGAAGAAGTGGGAGCGGGCTGCACATGACCAGAGTTATATTTGCAACCAGTCTGGATGTTTCTGCAGGTGTCTCACTGAAGTCCAGGAGAACATGGGAACTCAGTTAAAAGCGATTCAGAGTGTAACTTCCCAGGGCAAGTCCTCAAGCAAGCTACACCAGGCAGAAGATGAACTGGACTACCTTATCACTTTTAACTAGAGCATTACTCAAGCAATGGCACATACCATGCAGGATCTCTCTGATGGTGTCTTCAAAAACGTGGCAAATCTCACTCTTGCTTATAGGGACAGTTATCTAGAGTACCTCAGGACAAGCATCAAGCAAGCTACCCTCACATCTCTTAGAACTGCTCCAATTCATATGAGTGCCTTATTTTGAGACCACATTATTTCAAAGGCAAAGGAGGAGATACGTCACCATGAAGACAAACATACTTCGGTCCTTCACACAGGAAACTGCAACAAGACTCTGACTGGAAACCCAGTCCACCTGCATGGAAGCAAATTAGAAGGTGTGGATAAAGAACTAACAGGGGCAAGGCCTCCTGTGACACTCAGTGCCCTGCAAAGTCCCAGAAGCAGTATAAAAGACAATTTTTATTGCATTAATACATCCTATCCAGTGGACAATTGCTTTACCAGTTGGCGCAAGGGACACTTGTTTGTATATGGGAGAAGCGACTCCGCCGGATCTGCATATTCTTTTCGCAATAGCTTTGCAGCTATAAGGCAGATTTGGCAGGTGTATGCACTAGCCCTGGGAAATTTTTCTGAATATACTGCGATGACATTTTCACCAATCACTTTTTGTGGAAGGGAGTCCTTGTCTGGATGATAACTTACGAAGCATTTTATCTATCCACCTGAAATTTAGCAAATACCTTCCTCATATAAGGATCTAGGCGACATTAAATTTTGGCAGGGATAGGTTAAGAAATAATAATAATAATACTGGGCTCTTATATAGAGCTTTTTCTATCATTAGCTCAAAGCGCTTTACACAGTATTACCCCAGCAAGGATAGCTAGACTTGGTAACCTTATCTATTGCTGCTATGCAAGGCGCAGAAGCCAGTATCCCTTAAAGCTGGGTACCCATATTTCCCCTGGGTGGAGAGAGGCACAGACCAGGTTAACATCTTGCCCAAGGATGTTATCCCACATGAAACAGTTGGCATCACTGGGGATCGAACCCACGACCCTTGGATTATAAGTCCAACACCCTACCAACTGAGCCACATGAGCCAAATGACTGAGTTATTGATGATTAATTAAGCATTAACAATTTTCTTAACGAGTAAAACACAAAGCTGCTTGTATCTCCTTAACCGTGTGAGATAGAGCGACTTCGTCGAAAAAGTATCTAAAATAATTACAAACTACTCTACCCAATTTTCCAAAAAAAAAAAAATGGGGGTCGTTGTCAATTGTCAAATGTGTGACAAAAAGTGCAAAACACCTTTTTTATTGTGTTAATACATCCTATCCAATGGACAATTGCTTTACCGGTCGGCGCGACCGGTCCCGCCAAACGTCAGAAAAAGACGTCCTGTATATACTACCGGCAGGACCGGTCACAGAGTGTGCATTCGCCAGGTGGCGCATGGTACTTCATTTCCTGTTTACCTATTGACGTCATAGCATCTTTTTCGTTTGGCGCGAAAGAGTGTGCAGAAGATTTTCTTCAGAGATACGCTTTTGAAGTTTTACAACGAACTCTTCCAAGTTTCTTGTTTTTTATTAGTACGGAGTAATTCTACAACGTTACTGATCATTATGTCGTCTCCTGGACAGAAACGAGGTTCTTGCGGGCACGTTATGGCCCTTTTTGACAACCACCAGAAATGCGCGCGTTGTTGTGACAAGGGGGTGGGAGACGACCCCTGTGTAAAAAAGCTGGATTGCCAGATCTGTAAGTCCTTTACGCCTGCGCAGATCCACCAGTTAGCAACTCCGACCTACAAGGAAAGGAAAGAACGTTCTGAGCAGAAGAGGGCTGAAGGTAATGCAAGCACGACCCCCACTCTCGTGGACCCTTCAGATGTTACACTGTTGGGACGGGTTAGCTGTGACAAGTCCTCCCCTGTTGATTCTACTCCAAAGAAGAAGAAGCGTTCTGATGGCTCCCCAAGGTTGAGTAAACGGAAGCATAGCAGCAAACCTACTTCAGACGACCTCAAGTCCCTTGATGACAAGTGGAGTGAGAGATTTTCACGTCTAGAAGCTATGCTGGTAAACCAATCTTTTGCTGTTCCGGTGAGACCGGTGACCTCTGCCTCTGTGGTGCCCAGAGAACACCCTTTCTTTGATCCGGGTGCTTCTACAAGTGTTATGTCTTCTGAGGGCACTGATGACGTTGCTACGCAGTTGACGGCTACCCAACCTCCACTGGGGGTTCCCGGTACTGAGTCTGAGAGAGATGGTGTTGAGAGTGCTACCCACCCTGTTCAGGGCCCCGGTACCTCTACAGTGTTAGCCACCCAACCTTTACTGGTTCCCGGTGCAGGGACGGCCACCCAGCCTTCACAGGCTCCTGGTGCGGGTCCGGAGATTCTACCTGCCGGTGTTGAAACTACGCTGTATAACCAGTCGCCTCTCATTGGCCAGGAATCTGACGTTGCTAGGCAATCTGAGAGTGAGGCTGAGTTGGATGGGGAACCGTCTTCTCCGGCTAGTATGCACTGCCAGGGTGATTTACCGGACACAGCTACAGATCAGGACCTCTCTGAAGACGCCAATTACAGGGAAACTATTAGAGGGGTTAGAAGTTTCATGAACTGGCACCACATCCCGGATTATGATAACTCAGCTGCCTCTTTGGATGATAATCCTTTTGCCGGTTCTAGAGTGAAGAGTACCGGTAAAGTGTCAGTGAAATTGCCGGTTGATGAGTGGCTTTGCAAAAAACTGGAGAAACTGAATGTAACTATTGCTGAAGGTTATCCAGCTAGAAATTCTGAAACCAGTGGACTGCTACGTGACCAGTTTGTAAAGACTCCACGTTCTTCCAAGTGGTATGAAATGCAAGCAGTTAAGAAGGGCGACGCGTCTACCCAGGCTGTATCCCACTGGTCTCCGGAACCGGCAAAGCTGAACAGCATGTTCTCTAGGGTCGCAAGAAGAAGTTTACCTTCTGCTCCAGCTTCCCGTACATTCAGCCAAGATACCTTTAGAAGGTGGGAGAAGGCGTTCAGGGAACAATCCGTGATGTGTAATCACGCTGCTGGTTTATCTAGATGCCTTACTAAAGTGCAGGATTCAATGGTTACCCAGCTGAAGTCTCTCCGGCCAGATTCATCTAAGGGCAAGAGTACTGAGAGAACACAGCAAGCTATTGAAGAACTTGAATATCTGGTGACCTTTAACCGGTCAATCTCCCAGGCTATGCAGCGTACCATGCAGGATCTCTCAGAGGGAGTTTTCATCAGCATGGCCAACCTCACTCTGGCACGTAGGGATAGCTATCTGGAGTTTATCCGTGGTGGAGTTAAACCTGACACCTTAACTGCCTTACGTACATCTCCAATCCACTTACTCTCACTGTTCCCGGACAGCTTACTGGTCAAGGCAGAAGATGAGATTTCCCGTAGTGAGGAGAGGCGTTCTATGGGTAACACACAGAGGAAACCCGGACGTTTTCATCCGTACGTTCCCTCCAGTACTAAACCTTCACACCAGCCGGACAGGAAACCCACTACACCGGCTTGGAAACAAATCAGAGACCGGCAAACTGGTCAGAAAGGTGGGGGTAAAGCCTCAAACTTCAACCAGAAGCCAGCCAAAGGGTTTAAGAAGCATAAATGACAATTATTGTGTTTCAAATGTGGTCGGATTGAAGAACTCTGTAGTTGTATCCGACAAGATGGAGGTTTTGAACCCACCACCAGTGACAGATCAGAAGAACAGCAAATTGACTTTAAATGTAGACTCTCATGTTGCAAATGCTCATATTGTCACCGGTATACCACAAAGGAAAGGTGTAAATCCCAATATATGTCAATTGTACACAGAAATAAAATATGTGAAAGATGTTTCTTGTGTAGGTCAATTACCTTCTGTAAAGCTTGTCACCAATGCCCAACATGCTGTTTTAGATCCCCCTGTAGGGGCGAGGTTAAACCAGTGCTGGCAAAAATGGGAAACCCTGGGGTCAAGTCCAAAAGTGGTAAACATACTGAGGGAGGGTTACACCCTCCCCTTCCGGTTCAGACCCCACTTGACAAGGTCACCGACTGTAATAAGCAACTACCACAATCCAACCAAACAGTCCTTCCTTATAGAGGCACTGTATCAGCTGTTAAACAAAAATGCAGTCGAACCGGTGGACAATCCAAATTCATTGGGGTTTTACAACCGGTTATTTCTGGTACCCAAACCCAACAACCGGCGGAGACCCATCCTAGACCTGAGCACCTTGAACACCTTTTTAAACACAGGGTCGTTCAAGATGGAGACCCCAGAGACCATAAGAACCTCCCTCCAAGTAGGGGAGTGGGTCACAACCATAGATTTCAAAGATGCATACTTCCATATACCCATTCACAGTCAGTCCAGGAAGTACATGCGTTTTCACCTCCAGGGTCGGTCCTATCAGTTCAAAGCCCTTCCCTTTGGCCTTTCCACAGCTCCCATGGAATTCACAGTGGTGGCCAAAGAGGTCAAACTCATGGCCCTTCAGAAGGGTATAAGGATCCACCAGTACCTAGACGACTGGCTAGTGAGAGCCTCTACCCTCCATACCTGTCTCCAGCATACCCAAACCCTGGTCACACTTTGTCAGGAACTAGGGTGGCTGGTGAACAAGGAAAAATCAGAACTGGCACCCAAACAGGTCTTCAACTTCGTAGGTTACCAGTTCGACTTTTGAAAGAGGGCAAGGTCAGACCAACAGAAGAACGTTGGCAGGCTTTGACAGACAAGATCAGATCAATGATGTCGGATCCGGTATGTCCGGTCCGGAAATTCATGTCCCTCATAGGTCTCCTCACAGCAACAGAAAAACAAGTCCACTTAGGGCGATTCCACATGAGGCCCATACAGTGGCACTTGAAAAACAATTGGAGGGTCCCAGAGTCACTGGAAAAGGTGATCCCGGTCCCCAAGTCCCTCCACCCCCATCTAAGGTGGTGGCTGGAGGAAAGCAATGTACTACTGGGTCAACCATTACACCCTCTAAAACATGCTCTGCAGATCTTTACAGACGCATCAAACGAAGGGTGGGGCGCTCACTTGGACGACCACACTGCAAGGGGAACTTGGTCCCTTCCAGAAAGCAAGTTGCACATAAACCACTTAGAGTTAAAAGCAGTTTTTCTAGCTCTAAAGGAGTTTCGAACCCTGGTCTGCAACAAGACTGTGTTGATAGCTACAGACAACACAACAGTGGTTGCCTATATCAACAAAGAAGGGGGGATGAAGTCGGGGTCACTGTGTGCCCTACTGTGGAGAATCCTGTCCTGGTGCACCAGACAGCAGGTAACCCTCAGGGCACGTCACATCCCCGGCCGGCTGAACGTGATAGCAGACAAGCTATCCAGACTTGGCCAGACCATTCAAACAGAGTGGTCACTTCATCCAGCAGTATTCCAAGCTGTATGCGCAAGGTGGCACCAGCCACAAGTGGACCTGTTTGCCACCAGGTTCAACAACAAACTGCCCCAGTTTGTGTCACCGGTGCCAGATCCCCAGGCTTGGGCAGTGGATGCACTCAGTCTCTCCTGGGAGGACCTGGACCCATACGCCTTCCCACCGGCAGCCATCTTGGGCAAAGTGGTGCAGAAGCTCCAGGACTACCCCTGCAACAGAATAATCCTGATTGCCCCAGGGTGGCCCAACATGCCCTGGTTTTGGGACCTGGTAGCAATGTCAAGCCAGATCCCACTGTGTCTGCCCAACCTACCCAACCTAGTGTCTCAGCCATTCAACCAGGTCCTTCACAGGAACCTGTCAAATCTGAACCTACATGCCTGGCTCCTAGAGCCTCAGCAATCAAGGAGCAAGGCTTCTCTGAGGCAGTGGCAGCACGAATTGAGGCTCCTCAAAGAAGATCAACCAGATCTGTCTATGAGGCAAAGTGGACCATTTTTACAAAGTGGTGCCTCAGTAATCAGGTGGACTTCAGGGCACCACCTCTGAAAGCCATTGCTGACTTCCTCCTGCACTTGTTTCAGGACAAGAAGTTACAACCAGGCACTATTGATGGCTACAGATCCGCCATTGCTGACAAACTGGGCAATTCCACCATTAATGTCAGCAAAGATGAGAATCTCACTCGTCTCCTGGATAGTTTCCATAGAGACAGACCTAAAGGCAGGAGGGGCATCCCCTCCTGGAACCTTTCACTGGTTTTACATCAGCTCACAAAGGCTCCTTTTGAACCCCTGAAAGAGTCCTCCTTGAAACATTTGACTTTCAAGACTGTTTTCTTGCTGGCTTTGGGTTCAGGTAAACGCAGGAGTGAGATCCATGCTTGGTTACATAAGAACATCAGACACCAGTCAGACTGGTCTAAGGTGTCTTTGTACCCCTCACCCAGCTTCCTATCCAAGAACCAGCTGGCTAAGGAAGGTCCAGATAGTGTGGCGCCAGTGGTCATCCCAGCCCTGGCACCATCTCTGGATAGGTCACTCAAAGGTGACAGGTCCCTATGTCCAGTTAGAGCTGTGCACTACTACTTGGACAGGACTGCAGACCTCAGGCAGAATAAGGAGTTAGTCTTTGTCTCCTTCAAGAAGGGTTTTGATAAAGACATCTCACCTGCCACCATCTCCTCATGGATCAAACAGACTGTGGTTCTGTGCTATGAGCTCTCTGACCAGGAGGCCCTCACCTTACATCAGGTTAAAGCCCATGATGTTAGGGCCTTTGCTGCTTCTAAGGCCTTCCAATCAGGGATCTCCTTAGATCAGATCTTGTCAGCCTGCCACTGGAAATCTCACAACACCTTCACCCAATTCTATTTGAAGGATGTTGCCTGGGCTGACTCAGAGCTTTTCCACCTGGGACCTGTAGTGGCTGCCCAGCAGGTGCACCACCAGGCCCAGAAGTGAGGGGATGTTGTATATATGTAAATATGTACATATTGTAAATATGTTAGATATGTACATAATGTAAATATGTTGAGTGTACATATATTTCAAAAAAAAAAAACTGTGACTTGCTTCCCTTGGGAAGTTTATTTCTTCTGGGACTGAACTCAGCCCCTCTCTCTCTCTATCTTTCCCTTCTCAGACCATCTCTGGAAGGAAAGAAAAAGGGGGGGGGGGCAACGTCGGTAGGCTCCCGGTTAACCGGTGAGTTAGTGGCCGACCCTGACCTTTCAGGGTTCTCTGACCCTAGGTCAAATGGGCCTGTTTGAATTTGTTGTTATGAGTTCACATAAGTCCCTAGCTGCTTACCCGCCTACCAAGCGGTAGTTATTCAGCAATTGTCCATTGGATAGGATGTATTAACGCAATAAAATTGCAAATTTAATAAGTAAATTAAATTTTTATAAGTTAATACCCTATCCAATGGACAGGCAAGGCCCACCCAACCGGCCCCGCTATCAGCTTACTAGGGGTCTTACTAGGATTAGACACGAAAAAGATGCTATGACGTCAATAGGTAAACAGGAAATGAAGTACCATGCGCCACCTGGCGAATGCACACTCTGTGACCGGTCCTGCCGGTAGTATATACAGGACGTCTTTTTCTGACGTTTGGCGGGACCGGTCGCGCCGACCGGTAAAGCAATTGTCCATTGGATAGGGTATTAACTTATAAAAATTTAATTTACTTATTAAATTTGCAAAATTCTCTCCTTAACCGTGCAAGATAGAGCAATTTCATCAATATTTTTGAAACAAAATGTATCCAAGATAACTACCCTGCCCAAGAACCACTTTTCCTATATTCTGACTTTTTTGAGCTATGAGCAGAACTTTCTTACATGATTCCACTGCCATTATTTCTCCTTTTCGGGATGCTGTGTTTTTCCCATGCAAAAACAATCACTTTGTTTTGCAAGTGATCCTCTAGTTTTATTTTTACGTTATTCTGCCATTTTTCTGATCACTATGTCTTCACCAGGACAGAAGAGAGGCACTTGTGGCCATTTTATGGCTCTGTTTGATGGCCATTTGAATTGCGCACGATGCAGAGATAAAGGGGTGGGTGACAGCCCTTGTGTTTTGAAGAAAGACTGCTCCATTTCCAAAGCTTTCACCCCAGACCAGGTCCAACAATTGGCGACCCCCACCTACAGAATTAGAAAGTTTAAAAGACGGTTTCTGCCTCCCCTGTATCTGCTACCCCCACTCTCGTGGACCCTTCAGAAGTGAAACTATAATAACATTAATACCAGAAAGAAGAAATCCAGCAGCAAACACACGTCTGATGACCCAGAGGTTTGCTAGACTTGAAGCAATGTTACTTGCCAAGTCTTTAGCTGTACCTTTGGAGCCAGTGAAGAAACCTACTGCAGTGGTGACCAGTGACCAGCCCTTTTTTGATCCAGGAGCTGGTACCAGCATGATGTCGGTCAGCCAACCTACTGAATTAATTACTGGTGCCATTCCTCTCCAGGCCAGTGGGGATGTTGCTGCTACCGAGCCTGTTGAGGCTCCCAGTAGGAGGATGGAGAGTGCTGTCAAGATGACTGCTACCCGGCCTGTTGAGTCTCCTGGTACAAGAAAATTAGCCACCCAGCCTGTTGAGGCTCCCGGTGCCAGAACTGATGTGCAGTCTCAGCCCACCAGTACCGGCAGTTTGGATATGAGTGCTGTGGATCAGTCCCTCACTAGTAAGAGAACTGTAGCTGATAATACTGGTGTGTCTGACTTTACTATGAGCAAAATTTTGTTTGAGCAGAGTTCTTGAAACTCTTTTGGGGCCAAAAAGACCACCTTTGGTTCCAGGTAGTTTATACTATAGATATTAGGATAGGTCTCCACTTGTTGTTGGGTTTGGGAACCAGGAAAAGTCAGTTGAATAAAGCCATAGATGCTTGATATATTTAATGCTTGATATTCTGTTGCTTGTTTATGGATAAGTGCATGTAATGCCGCCATCAGGTAGCTGTTTCTGAGGGTATGTACATGCACCAAACAAAAAAGATGCTATGACATCACATTCTCTAGCTAGGAAGGAAGTAGGTCACTTGCACCGGCAGTACTGCTCAGCCAGTGAATTTCGTCACCCCAGTGAAGTTCGTCACTCGTATTTTATGACAGTATTAAAACTTCTTTACTATGATCTTCCTGCAAACAATTATACCTTGCTATACAAGGCAAGTATTCCACTTTTTATAATGTGGATGTTGTTAGTCCTTGAAGGCTTTTATAGCAGGTGACAAACTTCACTGGGGTGACGAAATTCACTGGCTGAGCAGTATAGCTAATTTTCCATTAGGTAAGATGTATTAATGCAATAAAATACTAGGAACAATTTCATAGACACTAGAACAGTATTATTACCATTAAATTTCTGATCTGCTTGATGAAAGAAGAAAAGCTTCCATCTAAAACAATGTATTGAATTTTTAGAATTACTCAATGGCAGATGTGATGAAGCCCGTCAGAAGCAGCCAGGCTTTTTCTGTAGAAGATGAGGAAGAAACAAGGTGAGAATTGATATACTGAAACATAATTTACATTTGTATACTAAAGGGCAGGCTAAGTGAAGTGCTGAGATATGTAAAGTAACTTTCAGTCAAATCACTTAAAGTCCAAAATTGAATGATCAAAGGACACTCAGATCACTTATTCCTCTTGACAAATGTTATGCTGTGTAAACATCCTGAACTTGTACCATATATGACATATTAGTTGCAGATGTCACATGATTACTATATAGTATACATATATAAATAGATAAACACTGAATGAATACTTCATCTATATATGAAGTATACTATATATGGCATTATTATATGTGGTTAGTAATCAAATAATGAGCCTGTTTAACCAATTACAGGGGCCGATTTCACTAAAGGACTTAAACTAAGTCCCTTTTTTGGCTAAGTCTTGGACTTAAATCTAAGACTTTGGTCTTAGCTAGAAAAATGGATTTCACAAACGTGACTTAGCTAAGTCCAGGCTTATCATATAACCACAGTGGTTTTCTGTGTCATGTGACCTTTTGTATCTATTCAAAATATAATATTGATGCCACATATTCTTCATTTAATGTATTTTATCTAAGGATAAGTGCTGTTTTGAAATTGAAAACCTTGTTAGCACATATAAACTTCCCAAACACTACTTTAGTGAGGTGTTCTGCATAATTATAATTTATTTACAGCCATTTCAAATTTTGAAGTGGAGAAAAGTTTATGGCGGCCATATTTAAGTCCTCTTTACAAAATTTAAGCCCACTACCTCCCAGACTTAAAAGTTAAGTCCACTGACTTAGCAATTTCATGGACTTAGCTGCTTTGTGAAATCCGCTAAGTCTAAGACCACAGACTTAGCAGTTTTTTGACAAAATTTAAGACCAAAGTCTTAGATTTAAGCCTAAATCTGGACTTAAGTCCCTTTGTGAAATCGGCCCCAGATGTGAAGTAGTGTCTCTGCATGTTTATATTTCTAGAAAATGAAATGTTGTTTGGTGGAAGTAATGATCTGTTCATGGGTCTAATTATGGTATCTCTTTTAATTCGAACCTTAATAAGACATCCAGTATTTCATTTGTTTTTATGTTGATAGCTCAGACGTTTTCCCTTTATCACTGTACCAGATATCATTTTCTAAATATTTTGTAGATATATTAAACACATTGTTTTCTGTGTCTCTTATTGCTAAAAGGGAAACTGAAAATTGGCCTCCTAGAAAGTTGGCCTCCTAGAAAATTGGCCTCTTAGATATTTGTGGGGGTGGAAAATTGGCCTCCTGTTGGTTATTTTTTTAGTGGTACAAATGTTTACACTAGTTTAGTTTCACTTAATAGTGCTCTTCATAGTTCCCATTAGGTTTATATGAATGAGTCTTTGACATAGTTATTTAAATATAGGATAACTACTCAGAATTAAAACACCAAGGATACACATCCGCCGAAAACCCCCCACCTTTGCTCAAGAACTATGGAATGTTCACGATCTGACATAGATGAATGATGACAGACCAAACAATTATTACGAAGCCTGGAATAATGGTTTCAGTAGGACTGTGGGCCACTCTCATCCATCAGTATGGTGCCTGATACAATGTTTAAAAGAAGATGAGGCACAAACCAGGATGGTACTTTTACAAAATGCTCGTGGCCAACCCCCTGCTAAGAGGGTCTGCAAAGTGACAAGAGATTTACAGGAAAGACTACAAAATCTGTGCAGAGCTACAGGAAACAAAACAAGAGAGGAATTTTTACGTTGCATTGGACACTTCATAAGACTTGGTTAATTCTATACATTATCTCAACATAATGGTTTATATATTTCTGTTTTCAAACTAACTTGGTGTTTGGTCATGTAATGTAATATATTCTTTTTAATTAATGATATACACTTTTTACATTTTACTACATTTGTGGTATTCACCAGTTTTTTTGGTTAGATCATGCAATAAATTGTTTTTTAATCAATGAGAACAACAATTTTACTTTTTTCCATTATCATTAAAAAACTAAAGGGAGGCCAGTTTTCCGCCCCCACAAATTTCAGGGAGGCCAATTTTCCAGGAGGCCAATTTTCCCGGTTATTAGTTTATGGGTCTATTTTTATCACTTCAACGATTGACAATATATGTACGGTTACCTGTGGTCACTTAGGACTGACCAAATTATGATTTCAAATTGTCCAAATGCAGGTATTGGTTTCACCCATGGCACCTAACTATGTGCACAAGTGCACGGGCAGGTGGGCAGTGTAAAATATCTTGTCTGGCCTGTATCTCAGAATCTGTTAGATGTTACTAAGGATGTTGATACTGGGTAGGGATATTGGTTTGGAATTATAGATGTGCAATGTCATACTGTGACCTTAGTCTGACCCTTGACCTTGACTCTGTCAAAATGTTTTCTACAGTAATATTTGAAACAAATTTCCCTTGTGACAATGATATATGGATTGCTGCAACTGATTATTACCTCCACCAAGGAAGTATTATTTTTATAACTGTCTGTCTCTTTGTCTGCTTGTGCATTAGCAGGATATTGCAAATACTTCTAGTTGGATCTTCCTGAAAAGAAATCAGAAAATGTATCCAACTTCAAACTTAAGCTTTTAGAGTAATCTGGATCATCATCTGGATGCAAAAAATTAACCTGGATTTACCTATTTATTATCACAAGTATTGGCAGAGGTAGGCACTCTCCAAGTGCTCTGGTTGTAGGTAATTCTACCTAATTCTGTTATTTCGATTGACAGCAATACTTCAATTAATAAATTTTAAAGCTTCACAACTTTTAGTTTACCAATTAATGATTTGATATTGCTATTGAATTGCCTTGTTTTGATACTTTACATACATTTTATCTCTGTTATTTGCCTTGCACTTTTGTATAACTTACAATGTAAGTTCTATGTGTCATAGTGCCCAATGCTATTTCCCCAGGCTGTTAAGAATGATTACAAGAAAAATGAAAATGTTGTCATAAAACAAACCCAAACATAAATAGAATCTATGTGTTTACATTTGTAATTATACATCAAACACACTATAGTTTTTTTGATTGAAATACTTGAAGACACACCATTACACACAATTCTTGGCAAAATAGGCTCACAATTTGGTCAGTGTCCTTTGGTTACAGTCTATATATGGTGAACTTGAAACAGCTGGGTGATCAGTCAAGTATGACATTTTTTTTCAAAATAGATCCATAAACTGATTCAAGGGTTTTGGTCAATTAGAGACAGAAAAAGTAATATTTTTAATATTTGCATAAATATTAGGGGATTAATATTTGTCACAGTAATAAAGGGATAAGACACCTATTATTTGACATATTAACATTGAAAATATACGAAATACTCGTGTTATTGAGGTTCAAAATCAAAACTTCACCAAAATTAGACCCATAAACTGATTAACGCTTCTACATGTTGAGATTTTGTGCAAGCTTCAAACTTGTACAAGTGTAACTTGTATAGATTTTAGCCCTGTACAAGCTAGAACTTGCACAACTCAGTTGTTTTGTGTAGATATAATCTTCTTTTATTTCTTACATATGAATACACAAAATTTGTGTCATTTTTGGTGTGAAATGTAAGGTGAAAACGTTTTAGCAGTCTTGGGGAAGAAACTTGAGACAAAAGTCTCAACTTTGAGCCTAAGCCCTGGCTAAGACCTTTCATGAATACGGGCCCTGGTTATTTAATTTTCTCTGTAAAGTAATAATTGGTAGGATATCACTTTTTGACTTGGACAGAATTAGAACTGTAGTTGTAACTTGTACAACTTACACAAATCTCAAAGTGTATACTACTTATACAAATACAGTACCACTGAGAATTTTAGGTTTTATTGCGCTACAGTAGCCTACCATGTGGAACTGAATGCTATCTCGGGAGGCTGCAGGCATCCGGCCAACATCCAAGAAAAATAGATGTCTAGTATTGACCGAATCCCCCTGTCCTGAGAGTGTACCATAGCAGTGTAATGTCGTGCATCAGCCTTCTTCTCTCGTTGGCTATGTGACTAGCAAGCTTTTAAAATAAGCTTACTTTATTTCACTGTTTTCTCAGGATGTACATATTGTTGGATGTTACCATTCAGCCATTTGTTTTATTTTATACCATAGCTCATTCCGTCAAACTTTGAATTGTGCAGGATAAGTATTTATTTAATATTTCATTCTTGCGAGGTTTCCGGTGCGTACTGCTCGGATTTATTGCTGTAAAAGTGTCCTTCCACCAAACGAGTTCTAACAAGCCCAGATCATCCAAATGCAGACATTTTTGCTTCATTTTTGATACACATAACTACTGCCCAACTTGCAGAGAAGCTGGCAAAGGGGATGACTCTTGTGTAACCAATGAAAAGCTGTGCAATATTTGCTCTGCTTTTTCTGAAGAACAGCTTACTAAAATAAAGCACAGGCGTAGATATGTTAGAAAGCAAAAAGTGTCTGATACCTGTAATACATCTAGAGATGATGATCTGGACTTGTTTGGGGATGACGTGGAGGTATTTTCTGGATCTGAAGCAGACCTTGAGGGTGCTGCAGAAAATTAATTTATTTTCATCTCCTCCATGCCCCCAACCTTTACATTTTGAGTCTTTGTCTTTAAGGACACCTCAAACTGTCCCACCCACCCCAGGTACAGCTTTACAAAATAAGATAGAAAGTAAACTAGAAAAATCCCCAGGTAACCAATTCAACATCCAACTTCAACAGCAAATGGGGGTCTTTCAAGCATCCATGCTGGAGGCTATGGAATATCTTAGAGAAGAAATGTAATCTATGAAAAAAGCCTCCAAAGCGGAGGTAGATAAGACCTTCGCTTCAACTTCGAAAGCTGAACCTAGTAAACAGTTTGATGAATTATCTGACCCAAACATCCAACCGAAAACCCCCGGTCTTCCGATCACTCGGATGCTTAACCTGTGGAAAAGGACTTGTTCTTCCACCGTGGTTTGGCCAAAGTGTACAGTCTGATCATGACTCCAAACACTCGGATCTTCATTCCAAACACTTGGATCCTCAATCAGAAGACTCGGAACAACCTCAAAAGGTGTGTTCTTCTAGAGCCAAGAAACACTCAGACATAAAGAAACACAAGGTTTGGGCAAAATACTTTTCACAGTCTTCATCTTCAGAGGAGGATCAGTTCTCTGTCCATAGGCACATACTTGATCTCCCTGACCCCAGGGAAACTATGCCTAGGTCCTCTACCACTGTGCTGGGCCTGGGCAATCAAAAAGGCCAACAGGAGCTTAGGCCAAGAAGCCCTTCAGCTATGCTCCCTTTAAGCCCATATCTCAAAGATGTCAGAGGGAGCTGTATACCATGGGCAACACTGGCTTGCTGGGACACGAGGCTGAGATGACCCTCCTTCAACCACATCTAGAGGATTCTAGACACCAAGAACTCAGGAATTCGCCCTTTTGGCCTACTCCTTTATTCAAGTCACAATTAGTCAGGGATGGAGAAGACTTCCTCCTTAAAAAAGGCACCCCTAAAGATTCACAGAGTTTTAGACCACCACAGTAAGAAAAGAGGCTCCTAAAGGAAAAGCCCCTATGGGGGTAACTCCTCCCAAAGCAGTAACCAATCGTTTTCCTCAGGTATGGGGAAATCGATCAACAGAGGCTTCAGAGGTCATTTTCGACTCCATTCAAGGGGACGAGGGCATGGAAACTCCTCCCCCCCAATGACTCCTTAAAAGCCTCCATCAGTCCACCAGTAAGAGGTCGCCTCCCTTCTTTCAGAAGAGTCTGGCTAACCAACAAATGTTCAAACAACATTATCACCAATGGTTACATTCTACCATTCATTTTAAAACCAAAACTAGTTCCTCTGATTCACTCAGGATACAAGGCCCTTCAAAAAAACCAAGCTCTTGCCACTTGAGGAGATTTTATTAATTCAAAAAAATCTCAAAAATTCACAAATTACTCCTTTGCTCCGTAGGAGCATAGGAGCAGCTCCTCTGATCCGGAGGAGCCAGACGGAGCCGTTTTTTCCACCTTATAGAGGAAAATTGGCCCACCCATTTATTGCCTCTGATGAGAATACTATACTAAAGAGATTCGAAATAATCAATCAAATAGAGAGATTATAAGGCTTAGGAGTTTGCACTTCACTTACACATTGACTAACTCTTGCCACTTGTATCTTGTCCCTTATGCCAAAGAACGCAACAGAAAGGGTGGAAAATGTTGAACAGCCTCCTTCCTTGGACAGAAACCATTTCTACACACCTAGAGTGGTGGCAGAATCCCACAAATGTGATGAAAGGTGCAGACCTTCATCCCAAAGACCACAGTATCCAACTCTTTACAGACACCTCAAACGAAGGCTGGGGCGCTCACTTAGAGCAAGCCTCCACAAAGGGTCTGTGGTCAGACAGGGAAAAAAGGCTACACATAAATGTTCTAGAGCTGAAGGCGGTTTCTCTGGCCCAAGTCCAGTCAACAGAATGGTCACTGCATCCGCAGGTGTTCAAACAGATCTGTCTAAAGTGGTTCACTCCTCATGTACATCTATTTGCCACTCGTCTGAACCACAAAGTTCCAGTGTATGTATCTCAAGTCCCAGACCAAAATGCCTGGGACATAGATGCTCTGAACATAAACTGGTCTGGTCTCACTGCTTATGCTTACTCTCCCATGGTTCTCCTTCACAGGGTGATCCAAAAATCAGGCAATCCAGTTGTCTGATCATTGTAATAGCCCCAGGTTAGCCAGGGATGCCCTGGTTTTGGGACTTAGTGCAGCTCTCAACAGAGATCCCACTTCAACTACCAGTGTCAAGAACTCTTCTCAAACAGTCCCACAACTATGTGTTTCACAGCAATTCACAACATCTTAACCTCCACGGTGTCTAGGAGTGGACAGCTCCAAGAACAAGACTTCTCTGTGGAGGTGGCAGAGAGAGTTGCTGCCCCTCAGAGGTCATCAACAAGGACCACCTACAAGTCAAAGTGGACCCTATTTGAGAAATGGTGCAGAGAAAATTCGGTTGATTTCTCTACTCCCTCTGTGAAGCAAGTCTCAGACTTCTTCATGAACCTGTACCAAGACCTAAACAGGTGCCCTTCGACCATTGATTGTTATAAGACAGCCATGGTTGACACCTTGAGCCCATCAGGGCTCCATATTTCCCAAAGTTTAGACCTTAACAGGTTACTCTCCAGTTTTCACAGGGATCGTCCCAAAAGTTCCAGGAATCTTCCTAAATGGAACCTTTCTGTTATACTTGAGTGCACAAACGCTTCCTTTGAGCCTATGAAAGACACAGACCTCAAACATCTTACCCTTCAAAACTGCTTTCTTGCTAGCTTTGTCCTGCAAGCGCCACGGTGAAATTCATGCCTGGGTTGCAAACAAAGTATCTAGTCTAGACCAATGGGAAAAGGTTGCTTGGTTCCCTTCTTCAGATTTCATAGCCAAAAAACTAGCAAGAGAAGGTTCCCAAAGTGTGTCTCCAGTGACTATTCCTGCTCTAACTATCATTGTAGACAGACAGTGCACTATTTCTCAAATAGGGCCCACTTTGACTTGTAGTTGGTCCTTGTTGATGACCTCTGAGGGGCAGCAATTCTCTCTGCCACTTCCACAGAGAAGCCTTGTTCTTGGAGCTGCCCACTCCTAGACACCAGATGTGGAGGTTCAGATGTTGTGGATTGCTGTGGAACACATAATTGTGGGACTGTTTGAGAAGAGTCGTTGACACTGGTAGTTGAAGTGGGATCTCTGTTGAGAGCTACACTAGGTCCCAAAACCAGGGCATCCCTGGCCAGCCTGGGGCTATTACGATGATCAGGCAATGGCATTGCCTGATTTTTTGGATCACCCTGTGAAGGAGAGCCGTCAGAGGGTTGTGAGACCCATCCAGTTTAAGTTTAGAGCATCTATGTCCCAAGCATTTGGGTCTGCGACTGGAGATACGTACAGTGGAAGTTTGTGGTTCAGATGAGTGGCAAATAGATGTACATGAGGAGTGAACCACTTTAGACAGATCTGTTTGAACACCTGCAGATGCTGTGACCATTCTGTTGACTGCACTTGGTTCGACCTGGACAGAAGGTCGGCCATCACATTCACACACCCTGGAATGTGTCTGGCTTTTAATGTTATGTGATAGTGATGGCACCATGTCATGATCTTCACAGGAGAGCGCACGTCTCTGCTGAATCAGTTCCTCCTTGTTGATGTAGGCTACCATTGTTGAGTTGTCCGTTGCAACTAGCACTGTTTGGTTCTGACACTGGTCCTTGAAGCTCCAAAGGGCGAGGGAGACCACCTTCAACTATAGAACATTTATGTGTAGCCTTTTTTCCCTGTCTGACCACAGACCCTTTGTAGAACTTTGATCTAAGTGAGCCCCCCAACATTTGTTTGAGGCGTCTGTAAAGAGTTGCATGCTGTGGTCTTTGGGATGAAGGTCTGCACCTCTCATCACATTTATGGGGTTTTGCCACCACTCTAGGTGTGCAGAAATGGTTTATGTCCAAGGAAGGAGGTTGTCCAGCGACTGAGAATATCTCCAGTGCTCCTTGAGATGAAACCGAAAGGGCCTCATGTGAAAGCGTCCCTCTGGGACCATTTTCTCCATTGAGGCAAGCAACCCATTTAGCGACATCACACATCTTGCAGTCATATCATGTTTTGACTTGAGTCATAGAATCAAATCCTGAAGTTTGAGCCATCTCTTTTGAGTGGGTTTTACAAGGGCTGAATCTAGATGGTATTCATAGCCCATGAACGAAAACACCTGAGTAGGTTTTAGTTCTGGTTTTTCCTGATTTATTATCCACCCCAAGGACTGGGTTAGATCTACCACTGAGTGTTCACTTGGCTTCCTCCTGAGACTGGGCCCTGATCAGCCAGTCATCCAGGAATTGGTGAAGTCTGAATCCTCTGGAGAGGGCCATTAGCTTCTCTTCCTTTACAATCGTTGTAAAGACCTGGGGGTTGTGGCTAGTCCGAAAGGGAGGGAGGTGAACTGGAACACCTGCAACCTGTGGCAAAACCTTAGATATTTCCTTGAGTTTGGGTGGATGGGGATGTGAAGGTAAGCATCTGATAGGTCTATCGACGATACCCATTCCCCTGGAATCAGGGAGGTCCTGATGGACTCTGGAGTTTCCATTTTGAACTTTTTTACATGCAGAAAAGTGTTGAGCCTGCTTAAGTCTATGACCGGTCTCCACCTTTGGTGAGGCTTGGGGACTAGGAACAGGCGACTGTAAAACCCGAGAGATTTTACATTTTCCACCCTTTGTATTGTGTTTTTTGAGAGAAGAGACTGGATACAAGTGGCCAGAGCTTGGTCTTTTTGACGGGCCTTGTATTCTGACTGAATCAGAGGAAATCTGACCAGAATTGGTTTTGAAATGAATGGCTGTACGTAGCCATTGGTGATAATGTTTAACATATTGGATGAACATTTGTTTGTTTGCCAGTCTCTTCTGAAAGAACGAAGGCGACCTCCTACTGGTGGACTGAGGGATGCTTTTAAGGAGTCATTGCAGGGAGTTTTTCCACGCCCTCGTCCCATAGAGTGGGGTCGAAAATGGCCCCTGGAGCCTCTGAAGTTCGATTTCCCCCTACCTGAGGAAAACGATTGGTTACTGCTTTATGAGGAGTTGCCCCCATAGGGGCTTTTCCTGTAGGAGCCTCTTTTCTTGTTGTGGGGACCACGAAAGGGCTTATTTTGATAGGGTCCGAAACCCTGAGAGTCTTTAGAGGTGCCTTTTTTGAGGAGGAAGTCTTCTCCCTCTTCCACAAGTTGAGACTTGAACAAGGAGGAATGCCAAAAGGGCGAGTTCCTGCGTTCTTGGTGTCTCGTTTCCCCTAGATGTGGTTGTAAAAGGGTCTTTTCGTTCTTCGCGCCTTAACAAGCCGGTGTTACCCATAGCATAGAGCTCCCTCTGGAGAATATCAGCTAAGGAGTTGCTGAGGCATGTAAGAGCTCTGTGTTGAATGAGAACAGTCTTATTCCATATGTCTAAGTATTCACAGGCTTGTTCATTGCAGGCATGCACCTTTTTGGATTTGAGACTTAACCTTCTTAAAGGTTGACTTCAGGCTAATATTGGCACTTCTGAAGAGTGGCATTGCAAGAAGATGAAGTCTTGGCAAAGGCAGCAGTAAAGTGGATATATTCTGCCTAGCTTGGCGTCCCAATTCCTTAAGAATTGGTAGGGGAACCTTGCCCATAGGGGCCCCAGGGGGTTTAGGAGTAATACAGATTTTGCCAAAATCTGTATTCAATTCCTGAATTTTCTCCTCATAACAGGGCTGTCCCACCTTGTATCACTTAGCAGTGGAAGAAGGAGGTTTGTATTTACCCTCAGGCAAATTGGCGGCCTGGAAATCATGCTCAAATTTATCAAAAGTATCTTTGATAACTGAGCTGAGGGGGAGCATAGAGGAAGGGCCTCTTGGCCTGAGCTTTCTCGTCGTCCAGCCCCATGACAGAAGACCTAGGCATGGACTCCCTGGGGTCAGGGAGGGAAAGAATGCATCTGAAGGTGTCCATTTCTTCAGCGTATTGGGAGGGAACGTCAGACAAAGCTACTTCCTTATAATAAGGGGGTTCTGGATTGTGTTGAGGTTGGTCTTGATCAGAAATAGCCCTAGAGGGCTGGGCCCCAGAGGGCTTTGAATACCTGAGTCTGGGTGCAGAGGACTGATCCTTCTCTGAAGATGATGACATGTATCTGGACCTCACCTTATGTTTACTCTGGTCAGCATGTTTTTTAGGTTTAGAAGATGAAATCCAAGGTTCATAGGATTCATCTGTGTATTGATCCGAGGCGGACCTCGGTTCAATGTCATGCCTTTATGAGGGTGAGAGTGCTTTTTAGGTCTATCCGAGGCCTTCTTAGAAGGCTCCTCGGATAGGCCTGAATGCTGATCCCATGTGTTATGATGATCAGCACCGAGACGTGGAGGAAGAGCAGGACCATAGTCCACTTCCATTTGCTCAACAGAGTGTGAGGTAGGCCGAGGTCTCGGAAGGGGTAGGTCCAGGTTTACAGCTTGGTTGGAGGGTCCAGGCTTAGAAGCTGAAACCAAGGTCTGATCCGCCTCCACTTGTTTTTTAGATGTCAATTCGTCTCGGAGAGACTTGAAAAGCTTCTAACATAGATGCCTGGAAGGACCCCATTTGCCGCTGTAAATGGATGTTAAGCGTTACCCACAGACTTTTCTAATTTTGATTCAATCTTCTGCTGTAAGGCAGTACCTGGGGTGGGTGGGACAGGAAAATAAGTTGGCTACAGCACTCTCAAGATCTGCCGGAGATCCAGTAAAGGATTCAACGTCCTCATCCCCTAAGAGATCGAGTTCATCATCTTTAGAACTAGTAGTGTCTTTCTTTCGTGTTTTGCTTTTTTTTGGCTCGTTCTCTGTGGGTAATTTTAATTAATTGCTCTTTGGTGATAGAAGCACATATTTCAAACGTCACACAGGGGTCATCACACTTGCCCGATTCCCTACAGGTAGGGCAGTAATTGTAAGAATCAAACGCAAAGCAAAAGTGTCGACACTTGACAGATCTCGGCTTATCTTTATTCGTTTGGTGGGAAGACATCGTGAAACGCAATAAAACTTTAGATGACAAAGACCTGTACTGAGGAAAATTCAAAAACACCAAAATAAGAAAAAATACTTATCCTGCCGAAACGAAACTTTCACAGAATAATCTATGGTATATATTAAATAAAATGTATGAAAATTAACATCCAACAATACGTATGTGCTGAGAAATAGATGAAAATATCTGTGTAAGTGACAGAAGCTACCAAAACACACGGCCAACTAGACAGTAGGAAGAGATCTCGTAGTGTACCACGAGAGGACAACCTGAGGCTACGGCCAACTATAAATGTCTATTTTTCTTAGACATTGGCAGTGATGCCAGCGGCCATCCAAGAACAGCATTTAGTCCCACATGGTAAGCTATTGTAGCCCAATAAAATTGAAAATTTTAATTACTCAAATGTAGTTTTTATTGCGTTAATACATCCTATCCAATGGACAATTTCTAATCTGGTCGGCGCAGACCAACCTGCCAAATGACAGAAAAGGTCGCCTTATATGTGTCCATTATGAACACACAAGCTCGCCGGTCCCACTGTGCACTCGCAAGGTGGCGCATTGTACTTCCTTGCTGTCTAGGCAACGTGACATCATATCATCTTTTGGCACGTGACTGTGCAGAAGGACTTTTGTCTTTATTTCGCAAGTTGTTAAATTTGGTGATTATTCTTGGAAAACGAACTTTATTTGTTTTATTGGTGATATAGTGAGTATTGTGGACAAACATGGTGTCTCCTGGCCAGAGAAGAGGGGTTTGTGAACATGCTATGGCAGGTTTTGACCAACATGCCCATTGTGCCCGTTGAAGGGAGAAGAAGAAGGGTTCTGACCCCTGTGTTAAAGGTAGCGTTTGTCCTTCATGCAATATTCTCACTGAAGATCAGAAGCTTAGATTGGCCATTCCCGTTTATCAAAAGAAGAAAGAAAAGCTCAGACTGAAGACACTACCCTTGTAGATCTGTCCCTTGATTCACTTCTGGGTGTAGCAGCAGAAGGTGGGGATAAAAGCTCAGAAGAGGCGAGTAGCACCCCTTTGGCTGCAAAATCCAAGAAGAATGCTGAGAGCTTGGAAGAGGCGCTACTGTAGCCGCGAAAACCAAGAAAATAAAGTCCCCAGAGGTGGCCAAAGACAAGGGAAAGAAATGTCACTCTCCACTGGCCAAGTTTTCCAAAGGGTCTACAGATAGCAAGCTGGAAGCTATGGATCTCAAGCGGTCGGAGAGATTTAGATTAGAAGCCATGTTACTCTCCAAGGCTTTCAATCAACCAGAACCTGCCTTCCAGCCGGTTAAAGTCACTCCAGTGAAACCTCCACCAGCTGGCACTGCTGATGTCACAGAACCCTTTTTTGCTCCGACCCAACTGGCCAGCCGGCCACAGAATCATCCACAGCAACTTTCTACCGACCAACCTCTCACCGGCCCGGTTTCCAGTCAGATGGCGAGCACTTCTACTGTTGCTCCAGATCATCAGTCTGATTCCGAAATGGATACTGATCTTGCATCAGATACTGAATCTTTGCCTGGTGCTAACGGCCATGTGGAAGAAGGTGAACTCTCAGATGTTGAACAAGACCTCTCTCTAACCGTCAATGACCAGGCACTGTCTGAAGAGCAAAATTATAGGGAGACAATGCGAGGTATTAGATCATTTATGGGGTGGTCACACATCCTGGACGTAGATTCTGCCCTTTCCAGTCTGAAGACAATTCGTTTGCAGCTCCAAAGCAGCAGCCTTCTGGCAAGATCAGTGTAAACCTACTCACGGACGACTGGTTGTGTCGTAAAATGGATAGACTTAACTTGACTCAGACTCAGGGATATCCTTCCAAGAGTGCTGAGGCCGGAGGACTGATACATCATCAGTTTGTGAAACCCTCTAAATCTCAGGTCAAGTGGTATGGGTTTCATCCCAGTCAAGATAGGCCGGCCGGATCCGTCTCCTGGCATAGTGTGACTGCTAGACTGAATAGTACCTACAGCAGAATTGCCAGATCGTCAGGTTTAACTTCACCAGCTCCAGTCTCTCGTCCCATCTCACAAGACACACTCAGGAGATGGGAGAAAAGTGCCCGTGAAGCTACTTATACATGTAACCAAGCAGATGGTTTAAATAGATGTTTACTCAAGGTTCTACAGGGCATGTCATCTCAGTTGAAGGTTATACAAGGTGAACACAGTAATGAGAAGTCGGCTGACAAGGTCGGTGGGGCTACAGAAGAACTGCAGTATCTTATGCACTTCAATTCCTCCATGTCCCAATGTATGGCGAAAACAATGGAACATTGATCAGATTTTGCTTTTGTCAGTATGTACAACTTTACACTGGCTAGGCGGGATGCGTATCTTGCCCATGTGAAATTCGGAATTAAGCAAGACACTTTGGCTGCCTTACATCAGGCTCCACTAGAAGCAGCCACTCTTTTTCTGAATGCTATCCTGAAGAAAGCAGAAGAGGATATTTCAAAGTTCGAGGACAGAGGTCGCTCCCACACTAGCTCAGCCATTCGCAAGGATAACCGTTACCACCCTTATAAGAGGTCGGACAAAGCTTATCCGGATTCTTAATCTGTAAAACCAACCTGGAAAAACATTGGTAAAGTTCAGAAGGGAAAGAACAGGATACAAGCTGGCAAATATTCCTTGCGACAGGCCAAGGGTCAGACTTCCTTTAAATGACAACCAAAGTATTTTTTCAAAGGATCAGGGGAGTCTGACCGGAAATACACAGACACTAAACATTGTAAACTCAACTGTTGCTTCTCCTGTACTTTCTGTGTCAGGGCAGCTGCAAAAGAAAGACTGAAGTCCCTTCATTGTAAATCAAAACCAAAGTCAGTCATTAAAATATGTGAACAATGTTTCTCGTTTAGATCCCTTGTGTTCTGTCAGTCCTGTACCAAATGTCGGACCTGTTGTACCAAATCTGCCTGTAGGAGCCAGACTAAATTAATTTTGGGAAACTTGGGCAGCCCTAGGGGCGGGTTGAAAGGTTATTCAGATCTTGTGAGAGGGCTACACTGCCATTTTAAACCAGGAACCAACTTGACCAGGTCACCCTCAATCATCAGCTCCTATGTACATCCTCGCAGGAACCTCTACCTGTTGGAGGCATTGCATCAGCTGATAAACAAAAATGCAGCAGAGTTAGTCAGAAATCTAGAATCTATAGGGTTTTACAGACTATTTTTAGTCCCAAAACCAAACAACAAATGGCGACCTATACTGGATCTAAGCAATTTGAACTAATTCCTCAAGGCGGAAAAATTCAAAATGGAGACCCCAGAAATGATCCGGACCTCCCTACAGACAGGGGAGTGGGAAACTTTCATAGATTTCAAGAACGCCTACTTCCATATACCTATTCAAACTCAGTCAAGGAAATATCTCCGATTTCATGATGGCTTTGCAGAGGGGTATAAGGATCCACCAGGACCTAGACGACTGGTTAGTCCGGGCCACATCCCACCAAATTTGTCTCCAGCATACACAAACATTGGTAGCTCTTTGCCAGGAGTTAGGTTGGTTAGTGAACATGGAAAAGTCAGAACTGGATCCCAAACAAGTTTTCGATTTTCTAGGCTACCAGTTTGACCTGCAGGAAGGCAAGGTCAGGCCGACTCTAGACTGGTGGCGGAACAACAAAAATCAGAGACTTGTTGACTGGACCGACCTGTCCGGTCCAGCAACTAATGTCCCTCATAGGTCTATTGACAGCCACAGAAAAGCAAGTCCATTTGGGTCGACTTCACATGAGACCCATACAGTGGCATCTCAAAAACAATTGGAGGGTTCCCGAATCACTAGAAAAGGTGATACCAGTTCCCAAATCACTCCACCCCCACCTGAAGTGGTGGTTGGAGGAAAGCAATGTTCTACAGGGTCAACCATTGCACCCCCTAAAGCATGCTCTGCAACTGTTTACACACACATCCAAAGAAGGCTGGGGCACTCACTTAAACGACCACACAGCAAGGGGAACCCGGTCCCTACGAGAAAGCAAACCACATATCAACTATCTGGAGCTAAAGGCAGTTTTTCTGGCCCTAAAGGAGTTACAGGAGCTCTGCCAGGGCATTGTAGTTCTCATAGCCATGGACAACACCACAGTGGTTGCCTATATCAACAAGGAGTGGGGGATGAGGTCGGGCCCTCTGAGTGCCCTTCTGTGGAAAATCATAACCTGGTGCACCAACAAGCAGGTTACTCTCAAAGCCTGACACATCCCAGGCCGGCTGAATGTAGTTGCAGACAAGCTATCCAGGCTAGGCCGGATTATTCAAACAGAATGGTCTCTCCTTCCAGAAGTCTTTCAGGCGATATGCGACAGGAAGCACCAAACACAAATAGACTTTTTTGCGACAAAGTTCAACAGAAAGCTGGTTCAATTTGTGTCTTCAGTTCCAGATCCCCTGGTTTGGGTAGTAGACATACTCAGCTTTTCCTGGGAGGACCTAGATCCTTATGCCTTTTCACCGACAGCTATTCTAGCCAAGGTTGTGGAGAAGTTGCAGGACTCCCCATGCAGTAGAATCATTCTGATTGCCCCATGGTGGCCCAACATGTCCTGGTTCTGGGACCTAGTAACCATGTTCAGTCAGATTCTGCTGAGCTTGCCCATTCTGCCCAACCTGCTCACCCAGCCGTTCAACCAGACTCCTCACAGAAATCTGTTAAACCTGAATCTACATACATGACTCCTAGAGCCTTAGCAATCAAGGAGCAGGGTTTCTCTGTGCCAGTGGCAGCAAGAATTGAGGCTCCTCAAAGGGGATCTACTAGATCAGTCTATGAGTCGAAGTGGGCCATTTTTACAAAGTGGTGCCACAGCAATAAGGTGGACTTCAGGGCACCCCCTATAAAGTCAATTGCTGACTTCCTCCTGTACCTTTTTCAAGACAGGAAGCTACAGTCCTGTACCATTAATGGTTACAGGTCGGCCATTGCTGACAAGTTGGGTAATTCGCCCATCAATGTCAGTAAAGATGAAAATCTCAGTCGTCTCCTGCACAGTTTCCATAGAGACAGACCCAAGGGGCGAAGAGGTATCCCTTCCTGGAACCTCTCCCTGGTGTTACAGCAGCTCACAAAACCTTCCTTTGATCCATTAAAGTACGCATCCTTGAAACATTTTACTTTCAAAACTGTCTTCCTGTTGGCTCTAGGGTCGGGCAAGCGCAAAAGTGAGATTCACACCAGGCACCAGTCCGACTGGTCAAAGGTATCCCTGTTCCCGTCACCCAGTTTTCTTTCCAAGAATCACTGGCTAAAGACGGACCAGACAGTGTGGCTCCAGTAGTCATTCCAGCCCTGGCCCCAACTCTAGATAAGTCCCTCAAATCTGATAGGTCCCCTTGTCCGGTCAGAGCACTACGTTACTGTTTGGACAGGACCTCAGATATCGGGCAGAACAAAGAATTAGTCTTTGTCTCCTTTAAGAAAAGTTTTGACAAGGACATCTCACCTGGCACTATCTCCTCATGGATCAAGCAGACTGTGATCCTATGCTATGAGCTCTCTGATCAGGAGGCCCTTACTTTACATCACGTTAAAGCCCATGACGTTAGGGCCTTTGCTGCTTCCAAGGCATTCCAGTCCGGAATTTTCTTAGAACAAATCTTATCAGCCTGCCACTGGAAGTCGCATAACATCTTCACTCCGTTCTATCTAAAGGAAGTGGCTTGGGCTGACTCAGAGCATTTTCATTTGGGCCCAGTAGTGGCCGCTCAACAGGTCCACAAATAGCCCTTGTGCTGAGGAGATTTGTATATATGTACATAATATAGTTAAGTGTTACATGTACATAGTTTTCAAAAAAAAACTGTGACGTGCTTCCTTCGGAGATTTATTTCTCTCCTGGGACTGAACTCATCCCTCTCTCCCCCTACCTCAGGGGAGGTCTGTACAAATGGTGGGGGAACGAAGTTGATACTCTCCCGTCAGACCGGGTTTGGAAAACAGACCCCAGACCTACAGGTTTACTAAGTCAGCTTAAGCCTCAGGTCAAGAATTTGTTATCTTTATGAGTTCAAATAAAGTCCCTAGTAATTTACCCACCTTCCAAGTGGTAGTTATTCAGCAGTTGTCCATTGGATAGGATGTATTAACGCAATAAAATTGCAAATTTAATAAGTAAATTAAATTTTTATAAGTTAATACCCTATCTAATGGACAGGCAAGGCCCTCCCAACCGGCCCCACTATCCGATTACTAGGGATCTTCATAGGTTTAGACAACGAAAAAGATGCTATGACGTCACGTTGCCTAGACAGCAAAGAAGAATGATGCACCACCTTGCGAGTGCACAGTGGGGCCGGCGAGCTTGTGTTCATAATGGACACATATAAGGTGACTTTTTCTGTCGTTTGGTAGGCCGGTCTACGCCGACTGGATTAGCAATTGTCCATTGGATAGGGTATTACATGTAACTTATAAAAATTTAATTTACTTATTAAATTTGCAATTTTATAAGCTACAAGCCTACCATGTGGAACTGAAGAGAGTCCCACCCTGGCTCCCTGTTGTATTACAGGTGAGGGGTGTGGTCTAAATTTATGAGAGGATGATTCGTGAGATTACACTGCTATGGTACACTCTCAGGACAGGGGGATTCGGTAAATACTAGACATCTATTTTTCTTGGATGTTGGCCGGATGCCTGCGGCCTCCCGAGATAGCATTCAGTTCCACATGGGTAGCTTATAGCTTATAACAGCTACATTTCAGTAATTAAAATTTTCAAATTTATTTCCTACTAAGTTTAAATAGTCACTGTTTTTTTGTTTTTTTTTCATAAATTTTGAGAACAGAACGCCTTTCGAAAAGAGCACTGCATCAGTTTAGACTTCCAGGAATGAACTTATACCAGGATCACAAAAATGCAGCACAAAAGACAGAGAATTTCCCAAATAAAGTACAAGGGGTGTTAGGTATAGCTATGTTGTTTGACCTTGAACTATGAATGATTTAATTTCTTTAGGTTGATCTATCCTTTTGAGGAAGGCCACAAGGAATTTTACGATGCAGTGGAAACTCCATCTGGAGCTTACCTGCCTCACATTGCTGACAAGTAAGTAGTGAGTAACTCTTCTTGAAAACCGCCTCACTGAACCAGATTTGTAAACATTGTAATATAACTGTAATAGAAAATACTATTTGTTTCAGTTTTGATGTTATAATTATAATAATAGATTGTACGTTTTAAAGTCTAATAGTAAGAGATTGTAAAATCATCTATTACTTTATTATATTTTCATATTTTTTGGGAAAACTGAAAGACTAACCTATATGAAGTTAAAACTTAAAACTCGCTTTTTACCCATATTTGCCTTCCGCCCAAATGTTCAAACATAAACTGACATTACAGTATTGTCAACTTTTATTGTGTTGAGGGATCACAATGTACTTTTATATTTATCTAGCATCCAAACCCAATGACTGGTATCCTTATTTCATTAATTTAAAAGACAAATTTTCCAGCTATCACCAAATTTTATACACACAGTTACAGGTAGTATTAGGTACACTGGGTCAATATAGCCTGCTTGGCACTGCCATTCATGCTTTACTTTCAGTGATTATCTGTTAAAAGGGGCAGAACTCCATTTCTGGTTGTTAATCTACTAAAACCCACCATAAAAAACACCATTGTTTTTGGCAACCTCATAAAAAAACCATCTTCAAAAACCCACCTCACTGTTTACAAAAATCCCCTGCTACAAAATGTATGTCACATTATTACACATTAATTCAAAATTAAAAGTTTCACTTATGAAATTTTGTTATTTTGGAGTTTCACAGAAATTATCATGGCTTTGAAAATCTTTATAATTTGTGGGATTAAATATAGTTTTAAATGAATGATGCTCTCATTTGTAAAAGGGCAGAAGATTATCAATTATCAAATTGGGTAATGCCATGCTGTAGTTATTTGTTATTACTTACACACACTTAATATTATCAATTTTTATTGTGGTATTGTTATTTTGTTTACTTCATACAGTTGATTAAATAAATGGATGAACCTAATCAGTTCTCTTATATTTCAACTTTTAGTACCATTGGAGTAGTTGAAATTAAAATTACAATCACAAACTACATCTTTTTAAAACCTCATTTAGAAATTTACAGACATTCGGAGGCTCCAATGTGTTCAGAACAGTCTTGCACGAATTGTGGCTAATACCACCAAGTACTCACATATCACTCCTGTAAGAAAGAGTCTTCATTGGTTGCCTGTCTTGCATCGCTCTGTCTTCAAGACAGCCCTATTGGTGTACAAGTTTCTACATAGTGGCCATCCAAAATACTTTGAACCTTTCCTTAAACCCAGACATAGTGTGTACAGAACACGTAGAAGTCACTCTGATGGTGTCCTGCTTCAGGTCCCACATTATGCTTCAATATATAAGTCTAAAAAGCATTTTGGCCTTAGCTTTGCATATGATGCCCCTAGGATTTGGAATGATCTCCCTGATGATGTACGCTCAGCTAAATCTCTCTCCTCATTCAGGAAAAAGTTGAAAACTTACCTCTTTGAAAAAGCTTACCCACCCTAGATTATCCCTAGTTTTCATTTTGTCTTCTCTGTGGTGTCGACCCCTGCAATGTCCCTGATTTAACGATTACGATCTCTGATTTTGGCTTTCTGCGTCTTAGAGTCTATCATTAGATAGAGATTAAGCGCTATAAAAGTACTATTAGACTTAGAATTACAAAATGGAGTTTTAATACCCCCTGATATTTGGGGGTGTTTTTTATGGATTTTCCAGAAACAGTGTTTTTTTATGGTGGGTTTTTTAGTATTCTCTTTTTGCGAGGCAAGGTAGTCACTTCATGCCAAACACTTTTGACAACTTTTAAACAGCAAATGCCTTTTTTCTTTGGATGTTGCAATATTATTCTGTTAGTAGAGAGATTAAGCTCTTGGGTTTTTTTTTTTTTTTTTTTTTTTTTTTTTGTTTTTTTTTTAATATAATGAAACTCAGCAATTATATTTAAGTCTTATAAAACAGATACATGTTCAGACAAATACTATAAGATAATTACATTAGTCTTCTGAATTAGACCTGAAACACTCTGATAATAAAAAAAACAAACAAACTGTGAGATGTATGTCATTGAGTTTAATTTACCATAAAAACTAAAAATGCTTAGAAATGACACCAGCTGATACATAGAGTTAAAGTTTACAGGTTAAAGGTTCAAGGTCACACCTTAATTTTGAATATTAGCAATGTATAATACTTGTCTTCCACATTTTTATATCTCAGGTTTAACTTTTTTTTTTTTTTTTTTTTTTTTATTGATCTAAAGTCGAATTACAAAAATTTTTAAGGCACAATTGCTCTAGGAAGAAAATAATAAAATTGGTACAAACAAATGGATAAATCATTACCTTTTCATTCTGCATAACTGAAAAAATGTACTTATTTTCTCTTTTTACAGAGCAAAATATAGAATACTAAGGAATATTAAGTGATCATTTTTAATGTAACAAAGGAAAAAAAAAAACAGTTGAAAATGTGGTTGTGGAGTACATGACTATTAATTCAGAAGGAAAATGGGGATGAAACCAAAAGGAAATGAAATTCCGATTTATTCACAGAAGAGTTGATTGAATCCAACCCAACAATTGTCAAAATAATTTTCCTTGGAATTTACTTTTGCCATGAAATATTGGTCGTTGTATAGTAGTTCCAGTTTTGGTTTCAACTTTAAAAGTGCTAAACTATGATTTTTTCTTGAAGCAGAAAATATATAATTCTTTGTTCCCAATATAATTGTATTCAATGGAATAAAGTAATCGGATTTCACATATCCAAATAAAATTTCTGGTACACTCAGTTTTACTTTAATATTGGTCCTAGAATGAATCCAATTTTCTACTTCTTTCCATAGTATTGCAACTTGTGGACATAGACAGAACAAGTGGATCAATGTTTCCGGGCAATTATCACATAAGAGACATTTCCCATTGTTTTTTATTGACATTTTGTGGAGTAATTCTTCAGTCCCAAGTATTTTATGGATGATTCTGTATTGGAACCATATAAGGTTTTTATTATTTATAACTTTAAAACAAATAGTGAATATCTTAGTCCAAGACTGTTCCTCTCTTGGTTATTTGATACCATTGTACTGTGACATCTTATACTTTTAACAATTAAGCTAAAGTGAAATATCCTTCAATCCAACATAGATGGCTGGCCTGTATACAATAAGGGCAAAGGCTAATTAGATTAATCATAATTTGAATAAAGCTCTAAACGCAGTTATTTCCTAAAATATTTTAGTCAGAATAATTATTTACAATAAATACAAATTCTGTACAGAAATTATTGTACTTTTTAGCAAAGATTCTTCATGAACAAGGATCCAGAATGATTAATGATGAATTAAAATATAGCATATATTTAAAAGGAAATGGCTTTCTGAGTGTAAGAGGATTACAAACAGCCAAATTCTTTTATAAGTCAAATTATGATAACAAATGGAATGATGTTCCACTAAAAGTATAAAACGTGTCCTCAGAGGGCCTTTTTAATTTAAATTCAACCTGTTTTCTTGACATTTTGGACAAAACTACGTTTCTAGTCCTTCTAGGTTTCACTTAAAAGGATTGAACTCTACCCACAAAAGTATTGCTTCTGTTTATCATTGAAATTTTCCATTTTTTGTTCAGATTCGAAGTGTACATCCGCCGGTGCTGGCAGGAGGTCTTTGCAGCCTTGAGAATTGTGACAGGTTTTGTGTTTATCTTTGTGGTTGAGCTGTGGCTGTTCATCCTCCGAGATACGGTGTACAAGCTTCTGGTGAAAGTCATTGTAACTACCGGCAATTATCTGGTTAAGCCACTTCTTTCCAATCTGTTCAATTCCTTCATCCAACCCTTGATGATCTTTTTGCTGAATATTTTGACATCGGTTCGAAATATGATGGCACCCATGGTAGACCTGGTGAGGAGTTTCCTGCAACAAGCAGCTCTTGTCATTGGATCCTTGAGGCTGGTTGAGATCAAATATACTTCAGAGGTAGCAATGAAAGGTGCCGGAAAGTTGAATCCAAGCATAACTGCAGCTAAACTTGAGGAAATACAAGATAACATAGTGTGAGATGGTGGTTTCTTTACTGATTTTATGTCACTGAAATACTGAAATGAAATGTTGAAAATGATATCAATGATTATAATCACCATGTATGATTGTTGTACCTATTTCCAGTCTATCAACAAAATTGTGCAGTCTTTTTTTGCTGTAACATTTGAAACATTTTACCGCACTTTTCTTTTTCCACAAAATCGTGTGTATACCCAAAAACAATTCTATTTAAGAATATATAACTTCTGTTTATATATTGGCACAAAAACATCCATAAGTCTGATTTTAAAACCATTTAGACCGGAAAGTGAAATGCAACAGATTCTGATTCACGAAGTATAAAATATTTGAACTCAAATCACTTGAATCCGACAAAGATTAGAAGGAAAATAGGACCAGACATTTGTCCCTGGTTCTTAAGCTTTCACAAGTGTTTCATTGAGAGCAACTCCATGCCGTCTTTAATTCACTTCCTTTAAGGAGGCCTATTTGATCAGGGTGTTACCAAACCATCATTTTTTTCACATTCACAACATGAAAAAGTCTTTACAGGAGAATCAATACAAGAAATTTGATATTGTCTGATTCTATGATCACCAATGAAGTATGATTGCTACAGGTTTGTTGTAAATCCTGGAATTTTGTTTCTTTTGAAACATCTCTTTTTCAAAAAAAATGTTGCAAAGAGATACACTGTACCCCTGTCAAGAATTCCACTCTCCATAAGCAAGTTGTAGATGCCTCATTAATAAGTTTCAGTGTATAGTCAAGGTCTTAAAAACTATATGAATCATATACTGGTTTAAATGATATTTGAAAGACTAGTTAAACATGTCCCATAAAATCCACCCTATTGGTCAGTTATGCCAATTTAATGTTTTCCAAAAGGTAACCATTGTTTCATTTTTGGCCAAAAAAAAATTACGTAGAAACATATTCTTAGATTACAGAACTGTATAATGTTGTGTAGTACTATTCAAAATATCCCAGATGTTTGCTTTTTTTTAAGGATATTGTTGAGTAAAGTCTTAATTTGCCTCATTCTAAAAATTATCAAATTATTAAAATATTACTGGTTAAATTAATTTTTATTTTTAATCACACTTTTTCAGTCAACAGTTTAAGAACAATTGCTTCAGTGATTTGTACAAGTTTGTGGGTGTGTATGTGACCAATATGTATAGTTAGGCATAGACCTTGATTATTGGTTTTTTTTTGGGGGGGGGGGGTTTGAAGATTATCAAAGTTTAAAAATGTGTCTGGTTAAACTTTTTTAACTTTTAATATTTTATATTGTCATATTTATTATTAAGAGCTTTATAAAAAAGGCTTTTTCGGTGTGGGTATATAATCACTGTGTTATCATGTGTAATGTGGTTCATGCTTCTGAGCCTAAAAAAATAGAAAGAATTTATTAAGCTGATATGCCCTCATTATAAAGGCTATTTTCTAAATGTCAAACATCTGGCAAAATCATATATTAGGCATAGACCTTGATTATTGTTTTTTTTTTGTTTGAAGATTATCAAATTTTAAAGAATTTATTAAGCTGATTTGCCATTATTATAAAGGCTATTTTCTAAATGTCAAACATCGGCAAAATCATATATTAGGCATAGACCTTGATTATTATTTTTTTTTTATTTTTTGTTTGAAGATTATCAAATTTTAAAAATGTGTCTGGTTAAACTTTTTTAACTTTTAATATTTCATATTGTCATATTTATTATTAAGAGCTTTATAAATAAGACTTTTTCGGTGTGGGTATATAATCACTGTGTTATCATGTGTAATGTGGTTCATGCTTCTGTGCCTAAAAAAATATAAAGAATTTATTAAGCTGATATGCCCTCATTATAAAGGCTATTTTCTAAATGTCAAACATCTGGCAAAATCATATATTAATATAGGAATAAACGACATATTAGAGTGCTTTATGATGTTTTTAAACTATCGATTGGCTGTTAAACCCACAAGGCCTGCAGTTTTTGGTCAAAATATGGTGTAAATCTCACTTGAACATAAAAACAAATCCAAGGCCATGTTGGCTGTTCCATGAATGAAACCTATGTGCGAGTACATGGTGATATCTTGGGTAAAAAAAACAAGAATTATTTGTTGCCCTATTTTCACAGCATTTATGATGAAATATTGAGAGACTGTCATTGTAGATGCTATCAGTTTGTAGTAAGCTTTAAAATGATATTTGTTACAATCAAGCAAGAAATGATAATCTTATGAATATTTTACCCCACAACCCTTAAAGGGTTTATTGTTTTCACCCATGGTGTCCAGATGAGCAGGTGGGCTGGGGGAAGTTTGTCCGGCCTGTATCTCAGAAACCATGTGGTGTAGGAAGTTGAGACATTGGTTAGGGGTTGTAGATCTGCAACATCATGGTGTGACCTTGACCTATAAAATCTTGTCCAGGCTATATCTCAGAAACGGTAAAAAGTCGATACTTGGTAGGGACATTGGTTAGGGGATGTAGGTGCGCCATGCATGGTGTGACCTTGCTTTGACCTTGCTATAGCAATCTTGACCTATAAAATCTTGTCCGGGCTATATCTCGTAAACCGTAAGGTGTAGGAAGTTGATACGTGGTACGGACATTGGTTAGGGGATGTAGGTGTGCCATGCATGGCCTGACCTTGATTTGACCTTTGACCTTGCTGTAGTGACCTTGACCTATAAATCTTGTCCAAACTACATCTCGGAAACCATAAGGTGTAGGAAGTTGACACTTGGTAGGGACATTGGTTAGGGTTTTTACGTGTGGATCATCATAGTGTGACCTTTAGCTTTTGCTCTGCCAAAGCTAAGTGCCACCTGCCATATTTGAGACATCTTTCTCTTATGACAAAGATATAAGGATTGCAGCAACTGATTATTATAATTATGTACTTTTACATAATTGTGCTCTTTCCATTGACAGTTCTACTCCAATTAATAAATTTTACAGTTTCACAATTTTTAGTTACTGATTAATGCTGCCTATTAAATTGTCTAGTTTTGATACTGTATCTTTACATACATTTTCTTTCTCTTTGAATTTCTCTACTTAAACATTATTTGAACCATTATGTAGCTGACATTGCTCTAAAAATGTCCCAATCTTTGTACTGTCTCACTACATCAATATCTCATGGTGTTGAAAACTATTTCCCCAGGCTGTAGGGTACAGGCATCTCCAAAGTTATTTCAACTAGTTATTTTACCAAGAGCTGTTTACACGAAGGGATGATATACATAGAATTCCACAGCGTTACTTTATTTAAGGTTCCGTATTCTTGACTCCAGAACTGTGTCCATGGTCTCTGTGTAGCCTACCATTTTAGAATTTAAAAATATGGTATAAAGAAGTGTAGCCTGATCAAGACGTCGGATGCAGGTTTACAAGGTTCCCACTATAAGTCATTACAGTGCATGTAAAGTGGGTAATAAATATTTAAACTGGTAGGTTGTATCATAAAACCCTGTCTGAATCTGGGGACTTGTGTTTTTATGTACTGGTACAGCAAATATAATAGCTGTTGTGAATAAGTTCATTGAAAATGCGTGTATCAAGTATCTGTAAAAATCAGGAAAGTTGTAATAAATTTTTCACCAATCTTCTGGATGGAAATAAGCCACAACTTAGTATTTTTAGATTTATTTAATTATTTATTTGGTTGAGGTTTTGATAAAGATTGTTTACAAAAAAAATTAGCCAGTGTTGTTCATAAGGATGCCACAAGTAAGAATTTGTAACTGGAATACCCATTCTATGTCAATTTCTATGTGAATATTTTGTAAACTCCCCACGTAGAAGTTCTTTTTCTCAGTTCTGTCCTCTAAATAATCCAATAGTCATATCTGCAGTGAATACTTGGGTACTCTTAAATAGCCGTAGCTTTTTTAAAGTTTAAATTTATATCATTTGGTATTAGAAAGGCAGATATATATGGAGTTTAAAAATTATGTATTTTCGGCAATATTTTGACAAGCTCATGATGGCAGGTAACACCATCACAACCTTTCACTGCTATTGACATTCCTTGTCCATTTCCAGTGATCAGGCTTTTTTTTTTATCTAGTTAAAAATGATATTTGAATTATGATTCAATAATATACATAGAAGGTTTCTACAATTTTCACATGTCATTGTTTTATAATTATCAACAATATAATTGTAATCAAAACTAAGTATATTTGTTCAAGCAAAGCTTAATGTGTGTGAAAACGTTTTGGCAATACATCATGCAAAGATAGACAAATTACTTTAAATGTGAAAGACAATAAAATAACAAAAAATGGACAGTTGTTGTTTACTTCACAGTTGTTTGTATGAAAAAATACAAGAAAGATATATACAAATACCAATAATTAAATATTTCCTTTTAAAGTCTATAAAGTAAACACCGTTGTTTTATAAAGAACATAAATATTACTACCCATATTTTGGTCATGTAAATTCTAGTTTTTGTTACATATAATTCCCTACATTGTACAAATACGAAATGTATGAAGTACATATTTACAGAAAGACATCCCAAAATGCTATTATTACCTATCCCATAATATTTTTTCAAATTCTTTTGTATTACCATCTGTAAATACTTGAAACATTTGTCTAAGGAATGTAAAGTAGTATTTAATTAGAACACAAAACAATTAAGCCACAAATAGTGTATTGTGATGCGAGACAGCACATCATCAGCAAGAAATTAAAAATTTAACCAATTCAGGACATTCAAATAATCTTCAGAGAAATGACAGTTAAAAGATTACAAAAGGGTACTTTTCCATAAGACATTACATTTGCATATTTTAATTAAATTGAAAATGATGATCATGTTAATTTACTTGAAATGAGTGCAAATTAGGATACTTTTCCCCAAGCCTTGCTGATTGCCAAACAAGCTTCATAGTGCTATTTATATGTGCCTGTTAATCCTTTTTACTCTGTAGCTTCTTGAATCCTCGTTCCCTGGCTATCTTCATTGTTCTGATGTAAAGGTTTTCCAGTAACCATGTTGGAAATATTTTGTTCAACAGAAATCCCTGCAAAATATAGAAATAATTATTATGCAGTGGTATCCGTTAGATTGTGACACTAATTTACCCTGAAAATTGGTACAGAGAGGCACTTTAAAAGCATTCTATGACAGATTAATGTAATAATACATCAAAATGGTTACAAAAAAGCTAAATATCAAAATACTGAGTGAAAAGAAACCAAATTCAATCAAAAAGATGAGAGCCAAGTGATTATAGTATTCGCACTCCAGATTTAGATACTCGCATTGTAGCATGTAGCAACTGGAAGAAAAGTGTGGTTGATGTAAACAAAGCTCTCTGAAATAAAATGTGGAGTAACTGCTAAAATAACAAAATAAGAAAAATTATGTTGAAAATGGATATGAAGTAATCAAATCTGCCTAATGATTGAGTTTTCATGGGGTTAATTTTCCTTGTAGTGACATACATGTATTAGTAATTTATGGGCCATAATGTGAGATCGTGGGGTGGACACTTACAAAAACATGAGCAATACGGAACATGGCATCAGAATATACTACAACTTGTCAACCAATTCTAATTCTCATCAACTTTTATAATACTTAATCTCCACCTAAAAGCACCCACAGTTGCAACAGTCGGGACAATATTCAATCTCAATGATCACAGGACAGAAAAAAGGTCAATACCAAAGAGACACAGGATCAATGAAGAGGCTATGGTAGATATGCTTTGAGGAAGAGGTAAGACTTAATGATGACTGGGGCTCACTCCTCTTTTCTTAAGTGTTTTACAATTAACTGGTACTATGTGACAATAATTTAATGTTATTTTCATTACAATGACTAACTTAATATCTGGATTACGTAAGGTAAATGAAAGTTCAACTTTAGCAGATTCCTGATACAGAGTAGTGATATAGCTAGTGAAAAGCCATGAAATGGTTATTTACCTTGGAGGTGAGGGCTTCTCATTCTAATCAAACTTAATAGTGCTTCTTTTTTTTCATTTATTTATTTATTTGGGGTTTTACATCGCTTTTAACACTGTACAGGTCATATCACGATGGGTAGTTTAGTGGACAGAGGAAACCAGTAACTACAGTCGGTCAAGGTTTTGTCAACTGCCGACCAATGGCAAGCAACTACCAGCTTTCCCACTTGAGGGCAGGAGCCGAACCCCGATCTCAGGAGGTGGGAGGCGAGAGTTTTACCACTCTGCCACCGTGGTCCCTTTAATAGTGCTTCATCTCCACTTAAAAGTAAACTTTAAGTTGCAACAGTCAGAAAAAGAGGGTCAGAGGTGCCCCAAAAGGCGGGTTGCGCAGGCAGCAATAAGGTTAGCGACTGCTCTGATTAAATTTGGCAACAAGGAAAGAAATTTTAGGTCACCCAGTTAAAATAAATGTGTTGTGACGTGCTAAAAAATGTAAAATTTGTAATCTAGGTTACATAACTATATCTATGCTATAAACGGAAAAATGAACAGACGGAATTACACCAATTTCGAAAGCATCTTAGCTATGATGGTGATCTAACTTCCTGTCAATTTGAATTAGATTGGACAAAGCGTTTTCGAGTTAGACTCCAGAAACGGAAACGTGATGGACAAACAAACGGACAAATGAACTGATGGAATTACACCAATTTCGAAAAGAACATAGCTATGATGGTGACCTATCTCCCTGTTAAGTCTGAATTTCATTGGACAAAGCATTTTTGAGTTAGAGTCCAGAAAGGGAAATGTTGAATGACAGACAAACGGACAAACAAACAGACGGAATTACACCAATTTCAAAAACAATTTAGTTATGACTGTGATATATCTCCCTGTTAAGTTTGAATTCGATTGGACAAAGCGTTTTCGAGTTAGAGTCAGGAAACAGAAATGTTGACGGACAAACGGACAAAAAATGGACAAACGAACGCACACAAAATTACACAAATTTCAAAAGGAACCTATTTATGATGGTGATCTATCTCCTTAGTTTGAATTCGGTTGGACAAAGCGTTTTCCAGTTTGAGTCCGGAAACGAAAATGTAGATGGACAGACAGATGGATGTCGGACATATCGATCTACTAAGTGGGTTGGTTACATGCAACCCGCCTAACAATATTCCATCTCAGAGGTCAAAGTTGGGGTTTTACATCCCGTTCAACAGCCAGGGTCATATTGGGACACGTCCTCTGCATTGCCACTTGTGACAGCCTGTGATTAGATGCCAAACCTGCTAACCCACTAGGCCAACAAGGACCTGAATATTCCATCTCAAAAATTGGGGGACAGAAAAAAATATCAACACCATGGAGACAACATTATGAATGAAGAGACTGTGGTGTAATATGCTTTGAGAAAAGAACTGCTTTACTGATTTACGAATGGAGGAACAAAACTGGAAACATAAGAAGCTTACCTTCACTTCAACACTGCCTAAGAATGTACAGACCAGTACAAGGAGAAAGATATGTATCGAAGTATTTAAGGTAACCAGTTTGAAGAAACTTGTGAACCAGCAAGGCAGTATTTGAAAATTGACAGTATGTTTTCAGAATCGCAGACTGGTACAAGGTCAAAAGGAAGTAGGACAAAAATTTTGATCATGTGATCAAAGGTCAAATTGGTTGTTGTCAATTGAAATGTATATATCTGCTATTGAAGGGTACAAAGTGCAGCTGTGATAACAATAATATGCATAAAATATTGATAATTATTAAAACTTACTTGAAGTTCATGTGACAGACAGCCAAAGGTGGAGCCTTGCACTCCAACAGTATTTAGTGCTGCCCTGGCATAGCTGCTTGGAGATGGAGCTACAAAATTGCTTCTCCTTATTTTGCTCATCTTTGTAGCGACTAAGTACGGCTTCACACACTGGAATTAAACCAATAATATTCTTGTTAAAGTGATCCCAAAGTATGACATAATGATCTAATCTAATTTTGCTTTATTGTCCTTAATGTCTGTACTGTCAGATTATAAGGTTCATAAAAGAGTAGTGGTGTGAACATTTAACCAATATTTGGTTTTCTTTTAGTTGTATGAGAAACATCAAAAGCCCCAAAGAATATTTGGGAACTGATTACTGAAAACATGATTATTTTAGGCTTTTTAATGGCTGATACTTCATCGAAACAATAAGAAGTCTAAAAATTGGTGAGTCATGTCACATTTATACTTTACATTTGGTAAAATTATTCACATTTACCACAGCAAAATATTTTATAAAAGCCATTTCTAGTTGTAGAGTATGGCTCATGTATACTTGCAGTTAATTTTCAACACATTGGTGACAAGTACATGGACACACCAGATTTCCTTCATTTCAAAGCCCTGGGAACCAATTTTGGTTTTTGTAAACAGTTCCACCACCAAAACAGAGCCACTACTCAGATTATATAACTAGCATCAACCATTAGTTGATTTAAAAATATTGCCCTGAGATTGTGGATTCATTTCCCGAACCTGCGCTTCAGTCAATATGACGATTCCCAATAAACGACAATTTAAAATAAAGAAAACCTCACCAGCTAATCTGCACTGATTCCTTTCAATCCCACAATTATCCAGTGAGATATGACCTTCATAATGTGTTTAGAGCAATTATAATAGCAAATGTAATTACAAATATATGATTTCTAACTACTAAACCAAATAACTGTTTTTCTCGCGTAACTTTTTGACTAAGGGTGAAAGGCAGATATTTGACAAGTTTGAGTTAACTCCAAAATTTACACATTCAATGTGCTTTCTTTAAGGTTTTAAAAAAATTCACTTTTTATTTTAAATTTTAAGTACTGATTTAGCTCTTTGTTTCCAGCCTAATTTTTGATGGTCTGTACAAAAGCCACACAATTCTACAATATTCTAATGTCATTGATTCCGCAAAAGAAAAGAAATACCTGAAGGATTACTCCACTGGACTTGTATTCTTGTTGCATAGCTCTGGTTAAGAAGTCCACATATGCCTAAACAATATACATACAATTTAAACATTACTGGACTCTGTGGCCTGTTATGTAACCAAATTCTTGTGTTATTTTTTAACAAAAATATTATTAACTAGCTTAAAAGTCACATGTGCAGTATTTTAAGTTAGATCCTGTTGAGAACCAATTTTTAAATGTGAGGATTTTATTGGCTAGGGATTTCAGATGGACGGATCGACTTTTCATATACTATTCATAACAACAAAAAAGACCAAATGGCCATTAACAAACAAATTGGCTGTGTAATAGCTACATCCTTGAAAAGGATCACTACTGTTGCAAAATTCACTTAAATTTTCAAATTCAGAGCAATTAAACAACGCAATTTACATGGGTGTTGTTAACATAATAGCGGTATACCGCATATTGTTTTGCTTGGGACTAAAATAGTGACAATCATTATCAAATAGTGAAAACTGGTATCAAAAATGTATGTATGAACCTTTCAACGAAGCACAGCTTACATTAGTTGATAATATCAGAATGTTAGGTAATGTTATTACACACTGAACTAGATTGGGCCAACTCGGCGCCAACATATCCCCAGACAGGTCATCACTCACGCCACAGGTTTTGATCGGGAATTTTTTAAAACATAATGACCCATTATTATATGAACTTCAGCACATCAATCTACTCTGTTTATATCTTCCCAAGGAAGATGGTGTATCCCCAGACGCCGAATACATAACTCAAATTATATTTTCAATCTTCCTGCAATGATAACTCTAAACCTATTTTCAAAGTATTTAAATGATCGATGATTGAATGTCCATTCTAAAATAATAATCCCAAAAGAGCATATCTGTTTCTATATTTGTTGACAAATAAAATATTATTTTTAACTCAACTCATCATACTTTTCAATCTTCCTTCAAAGTATTTAAATGATTGATGATTCAATGTCCATTCTAAAATTCATAATCCCAAAAGCGCATATCTGTTTCTATATTTGTTCACAAATAAAATATTATTTAAAAAAAAATTATTTATATTATTATTTTATTATATTATTTTTAGAATTTGCAAATTGTTTTCAGTTATTCATTTCCTCTATACCTATATATGTGGTCCATATATATGCAACTTAAATATGTGACACAATCTCAGTTCTGACTCCCCTTTGTGTTATATGTAATGAAGCCCACCACCTCCCACCCCCACCCCTCTCCCCTTCTCCACACCTCTCTCACTATTACACAAGATCTGCAACCCCATTGAGTTCTTTGTTTCTCATCTGATATCATTAAATACCTTTGTTTATTTAGTGTCACTCAATAAAGCTGGAGGTCCCAGAGGTGGGTGGGGGGAATCTGGGTGGGGGATGTGGGTTGGGACTACAAAGAGAATTTTAAGTATGTGAGAATTTTAAGTATGTGATTATCAACTGAAATGAGTTCATAACTGTAGGAACTGTGTCAAAATTAACTGAGGCAAGTTGAATAAAACTGGGCTAGTTGAGGGTTAAAAATCCCCTAGTTTTACTACATAAGGATATAATTTCATTAATATTGGGACTTAAAGTTTCACTTAAAGTGTCCATTTTGTCTACTTGAATATGTTTAATCAGTTTCATTTTAAAAAGTTAAAAACTCAGCAAGCAGAGGTATAACACACAAAAATAAGTTCTTAAAAGACTAAGATAGCCATAACATTATTAATATTCAAAATTTAAATAGACAGGCATTTCCTTTTAAAAATTCAAAGATTTCAGCTCTATAACCCACATAGTTTGACAGTTACTGGGCTTTAAAGTGGCATAATGTCCATAAATTGGGTTTCTGTGGGGGCATTTTACAATTGTTAAAGAGACCTTAGCAATTAAACTACAGATCTGAAACTTTTTGGGGGACATACATAACAAACAAAAATTATATATAATACAGTTTAAGACTTGTCACACTAAGCATTTCCAAATAACACTGCAAAATACAGAAAAAATGTCAAAAAAGGCACTTGGGCAAGTGTCTATGGCCCTCATACACAGGTTAAATGTCTACTAAAAACCTTGATTTTCGGCATATGTAAAAAGGACATAATAATGCATTCCCAGATGGGATTTCAGCTCCATCAATCACATAGTTTAACAGTCACAGGGCTTAAAGGTGGTAAAAAGTCCAAATATTGGGTCTCTGTGGGCCTTTTAGAGATCTCGATGTGGCTTTCAAATTAAAGCTTCAGACTTAAAATTTGTTACATACTAAGATTACACATAGAATATGTATCTAATAAAGTTTGAAACTTCTCAGACTTACCATTTCCAAGTTACAGAGCAAAATATGTGAAAAATGTCTTAAAAGGGTCACTCAGGTGGGTGTTTAAGGTCCTCATACACAGGTTAAATGTCTACTTGAAGCCTTGATTTTTGGCACATGTAAAAAGAACATAATAATGTATTCCCAGATGAGATTTCAGCTCTATCAGTCACATAGTTTAACAGTCACAGGCCTTAAAATTGGCAAAAAGTCCAAATACTGGGTCTTTATGGGGCCTTCTAGAGACCTAAATGTGGCCTTCAAATTAAAGCTTCAGACTTAAAATTTGTCACATACTAAGATTACACATAGAATATACATCTAATACAGTTTGAAACTTCTTAGACTTACCATTTCCAAGTTACAGGGAAAAATATGTGAAAAATGTCTAAAAATGGTCACTCGGGTGGGGATTTATGGTCCTCATACACAGGTTAAATGTCTTCTTAAAGCCTTAATTTTTGGCACATATAAAAACTAGATTGGGCCAACTCGGCGCCAACATATCCCCAGACAGGTCATCACTCACGCCACAGGTTTTGATCGGGAATTTTTTAAAGCATAATTACCCATTATGAACTTCAGCACATCAATCTACTCTGTTTGTATCTTCCCAAGAAGATGGTGTATCCCCAGACGCCGAATACATAACTCAAATTATATTTTCAATCTTCCTGCAATGATAACTCTAAACCTATTTTCAAAGTATTTATTAATAAATGATTGATGATTGAATGTCCATTCTAAAATAATAATCCCAAAAGAGCATATCTCTTTCTATATTTGTTGACAAATAAAATATTATTTTTAACTCAACCGCATACTTTTCAATCTTCCTGCAATGATAACTCTTAACCTAATTTCAAAGTATTTAAATGATTGATGATTGAATGTCCATTCTAAAATTCATAATCCCAAAAGCGCATATCTGTTTCTATATTTGTTCACAAATAAAATATTATTTAAAAAAAAATTATTTATATTATTATTTTATTACATTATTTATAGAATTTGTAAATTGTTTTCAGTTATTCATTTCCTCTATTCCTATATATGTGGTCCATATATATGCAACCTAAATATGTGACACAATCTCAGTTCTGACTCCCCTTTGTGTTATATGATGAAGCCCACCACCTCCTACCCCACCCCTCTCCCCTTCTCCACACCTCTCTCACTATTACACAAGATCTGCAACCCCATTGAGTTCTTTGTTTCTCATTTGTTTATTTAGTGTCACTCAATATAGCTGGAGGTCCCAGAGGTGGGTGGGGGATGTGGGTTGGGACTACAGCATAAATGGTAAACAAACAATCTGATATATATCAAAGGGGTAATCAAATACAAAAAGAATTGAGAATTTTAAGTATGTGATTATCAACTGAAATGAGTTCATAACTGTAGGAGCTGTGTCAAAATTAACTGAGGCAAGTTGAATAAAACTGGGCTAGTTGAGGGTTAAAAATCCCCTAGTTTTACTACATAAGGATATACTTTTATTAATATTGGGACTTAAAGCTCACCAGAAAATAACAGTGTCCATTTTGCCTACTTGAATATGTTTAACCAGTTTCATTTTAAAGAGTTAAAAACTCAGCAAGCAGAGGTACAACACACAAAAATAAGTTCTTAAAAGACTAAGATAGCCATAACATCATTAATATTCAAACTTTAAAGAGACAGGCACTTCCTTTTAAAAATTCAAAGATTTCAGCTCTATGACCCACATAATTTGACAGTTACAGGGCTTTAAAGTGGCATAATGTCCATAAATTGGGTTTCTGTGGGCATTTTACAATTGTTAAAGAGACCTTAGCAATTAAACTACAGATCTGAAACTTTTTGGGGGACATACATAACAAACAAAAATTAGATATAATACAGTTTAAGACTTGTCACACTAAGCATTTCCAAATTACAGGGCAAAATACAGTAGAAAATGTCAAAAAAGGTCACTTGGATGAGTGTCTATGGTCGTCATACACAGGTTCAATGTCTACTACAGGCCTTGATGTTCGGTACATGGAAAAAGAAGACGCTTAATAATGTATTCCTAGTTGAGATTTCAGCCCTGTCAGTCACATAGTTTAACAGTCACAGGGCTGAAAAGTGGCAAAAAGTCCAAATATTGGGTCTCTGTGGGCCTTTTAGAGACCTCAATGTGACCTTCAAATTGAAGCTTCAGACTTAAAATCTTTCACAATCAGAGATTATACATAGAATGTATATCTAATATAGTTTGAAACTTCTCAGACTTACCATTCCAAGTTACAAGGCAAAATATGTAAAAAATGTCTAAAAAGGGTCACTCGGGTGAGTATCTATGGTCGTCATACACAGGTTAAATATCTACTAAAGGCCTTGATGTTCAGCACATGTAAAAAGAACATAATAATATATTCCCAGATGAGATTTCAGCTCTATCAGTCACATAGTTTAACAGTCACAGGGCTTAAAAGTGGCAAAAAGTCCAAATATTGGGTCTCTGTGGGCCTTTTAGAGACCTCAATGTGAACTTTAAATCAAAGCTTCAGATTTAAAATCTTTCACAATCAAAGGTTACACATAGAATGTATATCTAATACAGTTTGAAACTTCTCAAGACTTACCATTTCCAAGTTACAGGGAAAAATATGTGAAAAATGTCTAAAAAGGGTCACTCGGGTGGGTGTTATGGTCCTCACACACAGGTTAAATGTCTACTTAAAGCCTTTATTTCTGGCACATGTAAAAATGACATAATGATATATTCCCAGGTGAGATTTCAGCTCTATCAGTAATATAGTTTAACAGTCACAGGGCTTAAAAGTGGCAAAAAGGCAAAATATCGGGTCTCTGTGGGCCTTTTAGAGACCTCAATGTGACCTTCAAATCAAAGCTTCAGACTAAAAATCTTTCACATTCAAAGGTTACACATAGAATGTATATCTAATACAGTTTGAAACTTCTCAGACTTACCATTTCCAAGTTACAGGGAAAAATATGTGAAAAATGTCTTATAAGGGTCACTCGGGTGGGTGTTTATGGTCCTCACACACAGGTTAAATGTCTATTAAAGGCCTAAATTTTGGGGCAGATATAAGAAAACACATAGATATATTCTCAGATGATATTTAACTTAGATGAGAGACATAGTTTGAAAGCTACAGTGCTCGAAAGTGGCAAAAAGTGCATAAATTGGGTCTCTGTGGGCACTTTTGAGACCTTAAGTCGACCCCTTTGGGTAAACCTACAGCCCTAAAATTTTCTACAGACAAGGATTACATATCAAAGTTATACCTAGTGCAGTTTGAGACTCATCAGAGTTACCACTTCCAAATTATAGGGCAAAATATGTGAAAAATATAGCAAAAAATCCCTAAGTGGGGGTCTTTATGGGCCTCAAACACAATTTTCTCCTCAACTTAAAGTCGTGATTTTCGGCACATGTACTAAGAACATATTAATGTGTTCTCAGGTGAAATTTCAGCCAGCTGAGCATCATAGTTTGTGACCTAGAGGGCTCTTAGTGGCCAAAAGTGCAATTTCTGACCTTAAGGTGGCCATAAGTTCTCTTTTATTGGGAGTTTAAGGTCACCTTAAAATAGGGATCTTCCTTTGGACACCCTTAACATGTGTACCAAGTTTGAAAAAAAAATATTAATTTGTTTTTGAGTTATCGCGTCCACAAGGAAATTTCTACGGCGGCGCGACGGACCTGAATCCAATATATCCCCGACTTTCGTCTGGGGATATAATAACATACTAATATCTTCCCAGATAGGATTTGAGCTCTATCAGTCACATAGTTTGACAGTCACAGGGCTTAAAAGTAGCAAAAAGTCCAAATATTGGGTCTTTGGGAGCCTTTTAGAGACCTCAATTTGACCTTCAAAATTAAAGCTTCAGACTTAAAATCTGTTACATACTAAGAAGATTACACACAGAATATATATCTAATACAGTTTGAAACTTCTCAGACTTACCATTTCCAAGTTACAGGGAAAAAGATGTGAAATATCTCTTATAAGGGTCACTCGGGTGGGTGTTTATGGTCCTGATACACAGGTTAACTGTCTATTAAAGGCCTAAATGTTGGGGCACATATAAGAAAACACATAGATATATTCCCAGATGATATTTAACATAGATGAGAGACATAGTTTGAAAGCTACAGTGCTTGAAAGTGGCAAAAAGTGCATAAATTGGGTCTCTGTGGGCACTTTTGAGACCTTAAGTCGACCCCTTTGGGTAAACCTACAGCCCTAAAATTTTCTACAGACAAGGATTACATATCAAAGTTATACCTAGCGCAGTTTGAGACTCATCAGAATTACCACTTCCAAATTATAGGGCAAAATATGTGAAAAGTATAGCAAAAAATCCCTAAGTGGGGGTATTTATGGGCCTCAAACACAATTTTCTCCTCAACTTAAAGTCGTGATTTTCGGCACATGTACTAAGAACATATTAATGTGTTGTCAGGTAAAATTTCAGCCAGCTGAGCATCATAGTTTGTGACCTACAGGGCTCTAAGTGGCCAAAAGTCCAATTTCTGACCTTAAGGTGGCCATAAGTTCTTTTTTACTGGGAGTTTAAGGTCACCTTAAAATAGGGATCTTCCTTTGGGCACCCTTAACATGTGTACCAAGTTTGAAAAAAAAATATTAATTTGTTTTTGAGTTATCGCGTCCACAAGGAAATTTCTACGGCGGCGGCGGCGCGACGGACCTGAATCCAATATATCCCCGACTTTCGTCTGGGGATATAATAATATACCATCACATTTATTAAATATGACATGCTTTAGCTTCAAAATATATGCATTCTCTTTTGCAGTTATTCTCGTGGCTCATGTATGGATGTCTACATTTTTTAACATAGCAATTACTACCTCAAACAAGCTATCAGATATTTTGAGGACCCAGGAACCAGTCTTGATACCCACAACTGATAGCACCACTAATTTACACTACAATATAAAGCATAGCTAAAGCATTACAAACCATTTTCACAAATTTACCAGGCTAGCAACACACTGTCCTCCGACCTTTGCAGTGGTGGATTTGAATTTCTACCATGGCATTAAGTAGAAATGGTTGTGTTTTTCTATTTGTTGGCCCCTTTATTCTATAGAGATTTGTGAAAGGCTACCATATTTAAACTATAACAACTTCTGTCCCCTGCTTTAATACAGCAGATATTCTGTTCAAAATAAGGGGTAAATCTTACGCAAAAATCAAAACAAAGCCAATTCCATGTTGGCTGTTCCATTAACTAAACATGCATAGTGATGGATGTGCAAACAGCCTTTTGGCTTCGTGACTTTAATATTCAGCTGATCGATAGTTTAAAACCATCATAAAGCACTCGAATATGTCTTTTTATTCCTATTCTAAAATGGTTACATTAATATTTGGTCAAAATGAAGGGATAATCTTACACAAAAATCAAAACAAATCTAACGCCATGTTGGTTGTTCCATCAATGAAACATACGTTGTGATATCTTGGGTAAAAATTAAGTATTTCTTGCTACTCTATTTTCATAGAATTTGTCGAAAAATATTGAGAGATTGTCATTGTAGATGTTTTCAATTTGTTGTGAGCTTTAAAATGATATGTTATTTGTTAAAATCAAGTAAGAAATGACAATCTTATGAATATTTAACCACTTATTTTACCGCGAGTTGTTCGTTTACATTTGTACGCGAAGGGACGATACATGTAGAATTCAACAGCTTTACTTTATTTGCCGTTCTGTATACGCGATTTCTGAACTGCGCAAAAGACATGTCCAAGGTCACTGCGCAGCCTACCATTTTAGAATATACTTTACAACACAGCCTTACAATACTAACAAAATGAAACAACATTAACAAGCAAGTGTGGTGATGTGTGCTATGATCTGTGAAATTAAACGATTCAAGTATATATCTAATGACTGCAGTATTTATTAAAAATTGCTGTGAAGTTTAAAAACTGCATCAAAATTTCTTTTAAAACAACCTAAATTCTGTCACAAAGTTTTGATGAGTGAGTTTTAACTTGTTTATCGTAAGTATCACAAAAACAATGACAAATTTCACCAGAATGTCCCATAATTCAAAGATAATTTACACCATTTCTACAGTCTTTATTGTTCACATTTCTGACTTACTTTGGTCGCTGAATACACTGCCAGGAAGCCATTGGGATAACAGGCTGAGGCAGAACTGATGTTCAAGATGGCTCCCCTCTTTTTGGCTGTCATGCGGGGCATAAAATAGTGCATCATCTGCAAAAGATTATGTTATGACTGACCTAAAAGTATGTCAATAACATATTTCAACAAAGTGCTCTAAATGCAATAGTTTTAAAGTTAAAAGTGATTTACTGAACAGTGAGAATCTCAATATAATTGTTGCTCAGATGTGGAATGCGCTACAGGTCTGCAATCTTAATATGTTATAACTGACCAAAAGTAGATGAAGAACACATTTCAACAAAATACTCTTAATGCAACAGTTTGAAGTTACAAGTAATGTACTCAACAGTGAGAATCTCAAAATAGCTATTGCTTAGCTATGCTATAAGCCCCACATCTGCAATTTTACTATGTTATAGATCACCCAAAAGTAAGTGAATAACATATTTTTATACATTTTTATACATATTTTTTTATGTAAAATATCCTACACATAATACTTTTCAAGTTACAAGTTATTTACTCAATAGTAAGAATCTCCAAAAAGCTTATTCTCAGTTAGGCAATGAAGTAGGTGAAAATGGATAATTTATTTCAACAAAATACTATCAATGTAACAGTTTTCAAGTTACAAGTGATACAAGTGATTTGCTGAGCATTGCGAATGAGTTACAGGTCTGCAATTTTACTACGTTATAGCTGATCTGAAAGGGGTGAATAACAGATTTCAACCAAAAACTCAAAATGTAATACTTCTCAAGTTACAAGTGAATTAATCAACAGTGAGAACCTGAAAGTTGCTATTGACCAGCAGTGCAATGAGCTATATGTCTGCAATTGTACTACATGTATCTTATAGCTGACCCAAAAGTAAGTGAATAACACACTCCGGAATATCTGAGGTGCATGGTTCATGCTTCATTAGCGATCACAAAATTATCTCTTGCTCAGTTGATTTTCCGTGTGTGTCTAAACATCATGACAAAATAGTAACCTTTCGTCAATATCACAAGATTAATGTTGAAAGACTCAGAGAAGATCTAGCTGCCTCTGCATTTATTGCCCATCCATCGGATGACATTGACACACTTTATGAACAATACGTATCTAGTTTGTCTGATCTCCTAGACATTCATGCACCCTTGAAAACAAGGCGCCTCGCTAAACCAGCACCTGGCTGGATAACAAATGAATTCAGAACCGCCAAGTGTTTAAGAAGGCAATATGAACGAACATGGAGGAGAGACAAAAACCCCATTAAACCGTGCTCGTCTTAGATGGCAGATAAATAGATGCAACCACCTTCTGAATAAGAACAAGAAAAATTACTATCAGGAATTAGTCAAAGAAAACAGTAAGGATGGTAAGAAGTTGTGGCGAGTTTTGGGCAAGGTACTGGGCAGGTCCCAGGTCTCTATCCTTCCATCCTGTACTGATGACAAATCACTGGCAAACCGTTTTGGCTCCTTTTTCATAGACAAAATTAATAAAATTAGAAACACTTTTAGAAAATGTACATCAAAGTGTGTTCCTCAAGAAAGGAAGCCTCCCTCTTTCAGCTCTTTTCAGTTGGTCTCAGAACTCGAAGTCCATAAGTTCATTAAGGATTCCCCATCAAAAACATGCTCTTTGGACCCTTGGCCAACTTTCCTGGTGAAAAGATGTATAGACATTCTTCTCCCTTCGATTACTAAGCTGGTAAACTTATCTCTTCAAGATGGTGTCTTTCCAGAACCTTTCAAAATTGCCATAGTCACACCTCTCATCAAGAAGACTTCATTGCCAAAGGATGACCTCAAGAATTATCGGCCAGTTTCTGGGCTGAGTTTCTTATCAAAGTTAGTGGAGCGTGTTGTTGCTTCTCAAATAAGGTCTCATATTGATTCTAACAATCTCGGTAACACATTTCAGTCTGCCTATAAAGCTGGACACTCTACTGAAACCGCCCTGTTGTGTATTCAGAATGAGATACACTTGTCATTGTCTAAGGGTATGCCTACGGCCCTAATCCTCCTCGACCTGTCGGCCGCCTTTGACACGATTGACCATGACACACTCCTCGCCTGTCTATCAACAAGGTTTGGCTTCACTGGTTATGTCCTCAGGTGGTTTACATCATATCTTTTGGATCGTTTTCAATCTGTCAAAATTGGCTCGGTTGTTTCAGAATGTTTCAAATTAAATTTTGGTGTGCCTCAGGGCTCCGTTCTTGGTCCCTTATTGTTCTCCCTCTACACTTCCCCCCTTAGTAATGTAATTGCAAAATTTAAGGATGTCAAATATCACTTTTATGCAGATGACTCCCAGTTGTTCATCCATCTATCTCCTGGAAGTTGTCCCAACTCATTTCACCAGCTAAAGGCCTGCTTGGATGAGATTCGCATGTGGATGTTTGAAAATAAGCTTAAATTAAATCCTGGAAAAACGGAGTTTATAGTCTTTGGCTCTATGGATAAGTTTAAATGGCTTAAAGATTCTCTCCCTGTGAACATCTTGGGAAACTGCCTCTCTCCGAATGATGTTGTTCGGAATCTAGGTGTACTTTTTGACTCTAAATTCAGCTTCACAAATCATGTGAATTCTGTTGTTAAATCCTCATTTACCAGCCTTCGAGATCTGCATCGCATCAGACGCTTTCTCTCTTATGATGTGTCAATAATGGTGGCTAATGCATTGGTCAGTAGTCGTCTGGATTATTGTAATTCCCTGTTTCGCAGTTTGTCCTCTAAGAATATCACAAGGCTTCAGAATATCCAAAATTGCTTGGCACGCTTTGTCTCTGGGGTGTCCAGATTTTCTCATGTCTCTCCAATCCTAAAGTCTCTTCACTGGCTTCCTGTTCAACAACGTATCATTTTTAAAACCCTGTTACTCACGTATAAGTTCCTCACTACTGGAAAGCCGAAATACTTTGCCCCATACTTGTCTTTATATACATCTGCTGTTAAGACAAGGCGCAGTAATCCAGAAAAAATGTTCCTCAATGTACCCTTTTACAGTTCCTCAGTTCACAAGTCCAAGGTTCATTTCAATAAGTCATTTTCATATGATGCTCCAAAACTCTGGAATGATTTGCCTCTGGAAATTCGAACTGCTCCAACGCTATCATGTTTCAAAAGGCGACTTAAAACCTACTTGTTTCAGAAGTCTTTCCCTCCTTAGCTTTCTCTCACTACCGAACACCGATGATCCCCTGGTGACGACATTGCTATGGTTTTCGACATATGATTCTTACATTATGATTGGATGGTGTGCCTTAGAATCCGCGAGCATCGGAGATTAAGCACATGGATACCTGATACCTGATACACTGAAAAGGAACAGGGTTAAGTGCAGTACTTTTGAAGATATTAGACATTTACTCTCTCATCAACTTAACTAAAATTGAGGAAATACTATACATTCTTCAAGTCTTTTTGTCTTAGGTATTATATGAGGACTGTATGATTTTTTTTACCAGAATGTGGGACTGTATATCAGCATAGAGAAGGATTTTTCCCTCTTCAAGTGGATGCATCATGATTTCATGTATGTCAAATTTGGTGGGATGAGAAATGCAAAGACTTGGAGCAAGTCTAAGGAAATACCTATTACTCATAAAGTGCAATAGAGCGCTGAAGTACATACCATGATACCAACTTGTAAGTAAGAAAAAAGTAGCTAAATAACATATTTTAACAAAATACTCTAAATGCAATAGTTTAAGAGTTAGAAGTTATTTATTCAAATTAGTTAGAAGTGCTTTTACTCACATAGCTTTAGGCCAAAGTTTGAAAAACCTAAAAAAATTCTGAAGGGCATAGAAATAAATTAGAGCAAGTAATTTCCCAAAAATGTGAACGTGCAGTATTTTTCCAGAAATCTGTGTGACACACTAATAGACGATGCATTTCGTAATTTCCCGTCCAGGCTAAAGCCCGGCAGGAGATAAATATAACACTAATTTCATTTTAAGGCAATTTATTAGTTTCTGTTTCTTTTTATTTGGAATAAAACCCATTGAGTAGTTTTAGAGATACCATCATGTTTCTTATATCCCCTGTAAATATTTTAGATTGTCACAGCTTGCAATTTCCAGGGGCATTTTCCTAGGTTAAAAATTGAAGAATTTCCAATATTTAGTATTTCTTTATTGGAAATTCTAACTACATTATAATTGGAGAAACCTCAGCATCGCTCATCCAATAAAAAGTCTTATTCCATAATATTTAACATTATTTCTTCCGACAAGGTATGTGTCAATAAGAGAAATTAGTCAAAATATCCTTTATTTTTAAATTCTTGAAGAATGGTCAAGACGATCATTTAGTCAGAATATTTCAAAATGAATGTGATAGCAGCAATTAACAACCAATCAAAACTGCCGTAATTTTAATTTGTACGGTCCACAAGACACCAGAATACTCTACCGAGTTGATACATGTGCCCAACTAAAGAGGTAAAGGCCGACATGCCTTGTGTTATATACAAGTCATAGCATGATATGCCCTTCTGTATAATAAACACCAGGCCAAAATGTAAAGAAATTGTAAAAATTCCACCTTTAGAGGGCCGATATTGGTCATAGAATTCAGGGCCTCTAAGGAATTAGCAGGCCTTTTGAGTAACCAAAGTTGAACCCCTGCTACCAATAATAAAGGAATTATCCAAAAATATAGATCTGTCCTTCTGCATGTGAATACCTGGCCAAAATCTGAAAAAAATTCCCCAAGTTTAAAATTTAGAAGGCCACCATTGGGTCTTTTAGTTGAAGACCATGGCCATAAAACAATAAGGTCTCAGTCTTTATGTCTATATACCCATATATCAAATTTGAAAGGTCTGTGAAAAATATTGTGTATCATGTATAATCCTGTATAAAAGGAAATTTTGGTGGAGGACATGACCATGCTAAAACCTATGTATCCGTTTGTCAGGGGATATAACTATAAGCAAATACTTTTTTTCCTCCCAAGATCTTGCTAAGATAAAGTAAGGATATTCACTTACCATGGTAGCAGATGTAGCATTCACATTGATCATGTCCATCTTTTTCTGAAATATTTATAAACCACAAAAAAAATAAAAATATTTAAAAAATAATCTGGTTTGGTTGAAATTGTTGATAACTTCGCTGTAGTTTATATTAATCTTATTAGTGAAATAGAATGTAACACAAATCATATACCAAATAACTGGTGTCATGTTGTATAAGGTTTGTTAATCAGAACAGAAAAAAACTGGGGAAAAAATCTGGGGGGGGGGGGGGGGGGGGGGGAATGACAGATGATACTTCTGGTGTGATTATTTTACCTAGCTAAAGTGCTGACAAAGTCACAGCTGAAATTGAAAACTGAAAATTTACATAGTTCCCTTTTAGTAGTTTTCAGATTGGTTCCAAAAGTCAAAACCAATTTCCGGGGCTTTGAAATCTAAAAAAAATCCAGTATTTCGTACAGACTGATATAGCAAAACCTAACTACAAATGTAGATGATCCATAATTTAAAACAGGAATTGTATTTGTGAGATATTTTAAGTTTAATTCATTTACAACGAATGTAAAGTTAAAATGTGAGATATTTCATCAAATTAATGTTTTTTTATTGTTTTGACCAAGTATTAACCAGTAGAAAGCATAAAATAATGACATTTTCAATAACCAGTACTTAAATATTCTTAGTGGATTTCATCATTTCTACCTAAACGAAACAAAAAGCAGTACACCAGTTTATCGTCCAAACCCCTACCTTGTAGTAGAAATACTAATACTTGACCAGCTATTTTTAAGACTAAGGATGGTTCAGTAGGCACGGTGTATTGAGACCATTTTAATGAAAAACCATGGCAACATGTTAAAACTGTCACTTCGCTTCTCAACGCATAGAATTAAAGGATAACTTAAAATAGTGGACATATACAATGAATCTGAAGAAAAAAAAAAAAAAAAATTTTTCCCCTGTGGGTCCGGGGAAGTAGAATAGGCCCAACGTGCCCTCCTGCGTGTCATAAGAGGCGACTAAATGGGGGTGTGATATCACAGAACAACACAAACTTTGACTAGATTTTATTGATGTTTTCTTTTGTTTTACTCCTTTTTAGAATTTGTTCTATTTATGGTTTCTACCTGTTTTATTGTATCTGTACCGTTAGTTGTATATTCTGGTTTAGTTTTAATCTGTATTTCTAGTCATGATTTTTTATATTTGATTATGTTATACACATTGTATAGTAAAAGTATTGGTAGTCTGTATTTGTCATTCCTCTAGTCTTTTTCTTGTATTGTGTTTTATTCAAATATTGTTTGCCTAATGTCTTTTTTACTATGTATATCTAGTCAGATTTCTTCATGTAGTACACATTGTTTAGTTAATGTATTTATTAATTTTAATGGTGCTGCATAACACCAAGGTGTTTAGCACTTTAAATTTTAACTTTACTTTACTTTACTTTACTGAAGAAAATTTTAAGCTTTTTCGCATATTTTTCTAGCAATTTAGTTCAGCAGAACTGCCATGTTTTGGTACTAAATAAGTTACAATATTTTATAACCTCCACCTCAATGTCAACACATTTGATTGAAGGAAAGCTTAAAATATTGGAAAGAAACCGGAAATCTGATTAGAAGAAATTGCACACAGTTATACCATTTTGTGCATTTGGGGACTTTTATTGTGATTTCGTTGAGGGGAAACATCCACATTTGGTTGTGGTGTTCTAAAATACATGGAGTCCAAGACTTGAAACGGTTTTGCAATGGCATGCACCTGATGTACACACTTTTGATATTGACCCATCCCAATTGAAGAAACATCAAAATTAGTAACACATCCATATCAAAGTAAAATATCCCTTAAACAAAAAATATGTAGAACAGGACATCTACCCATTATTTTATCTCACAGTATTGTAATAAGAAGCCAAATTTACCTCGGCATCGGCTTCTGTGAAGTACATGGGGAAGTTATAGCTCATCCCAACATTGTTCACTGCAAGTATCATATAAATATTTCATATTCTTCCAGTTTAACAATCCTCTCTGAACACTGAATCATACACAGACAGAGTATAATAAATAAATAATTATCTGTACTTTTTCACGCCACTGGTGATCTTTATTTTTAGCAAATCTGAACTCGTACTTTGATAGCATAGTAAAAATAAAAGAATTTATAAAATATTAATATAGAGTTGAACATTCACATGTTGCTTGTCAGATTAAAGAGAGCTACTGATACTATACAGATAAAATGTACAGTGTTGTGGATAAGAACTAAAAACCTATTGGTTTTCAGTGCTCAGATTAAACCTTTTCACTTAAAACTTAACAGTTGTTAATACTAGTGCTGGGACGATGTTTGCAAACTTTGGTATTATCGCTCGCTGGCTCATAGCCAAGCAATGACCAGTAAAAAAATTTTAATACAACTCATAGTTCCTAAACTCACTTTTTGCGGACTTTTTGACATAATAAAATCATATACTGTGATAATTTTGTGAATTCACCAGTTAAACTCACATAATTAGCCATAAATGTAAAACAATTAAAGTAAACAGAAACACCTTCAGGGATTTTCCACTGTTGTCAAGACAATCATAAAATCAGCCAATCAGAAATGAGGATATTATATAAAGCATGGCATGGAGTGAAGGAGACGTTTGTGAAAAGCTTTAAGGTTATATTTTGCTTATATTTGTTTCGATTTATACCTAGCTTCTTGGTTTTATTTAAAATTTTATTTATTTTTTTTTTTGGTCTGGTTTACACTTTGGATTCCAACATCAGCAATGATCAATCTTTGTTGAGATTATTCCGATACAAACATCGACAGGTAAAATCATGGTGATCTACCAGCACTAGTTAACACAGATGTTTAATGTTATTTGCTTTCCTTACCAAAACAAAACCTGTACATTTTACATCATTATAACCTATGTCATTTTTTATTTCTGTAACAGACATTTCAGTGAATCAAGCACATTATAACATATTTTGCATTATGAGAATTAAAGATTTATAAGACAATCAAGAGATGAAATAGTATTGCAGGAAAAAAAGTTGAAACTAGTGAAAACTTGGCTTCAAATTTCAACAAACAGATGTTGCTCTATTAGCTTGACAATTACATTGAATTTGTACATACCAAGCACACCAACATCTAGGTCAGATGTCTCTTTATCAATTTTAGCATAGATTTCTGGTCCACCAGAAAAATCAATTGAAATAGTCCTGGTCTGAACATTTGACTTTGACTCTGAAAAAGCAACATAAAATTGTTATGGTTTTACTTTTACTCTGAAAAAAAGAGACTTAAAATTGCTAAGTTTACTTATGCAAAGGGTAAAGTCTGATTTCCAGTCTCAAGTATTTGCCTCCTAACCATTTTAAAAATGTAATCTTAAGCATAATTTTATTTATCATTGAAAAAGAGACATAAAATTGCTATGTTTTGGTCAAGAACAGATAAACCCTGATTACCACTCTCGAGTGCTTGCCTTCTGACCACCCTAGAAATGAGTATAATTTCATTGGTCGTATAACTAATCTTTGAAGTTCTAAAAGTCTGAAGATTAATTGGAGCAATTAACGATACTCATTTTATCTTTAACCATGTTAGAAAACTTCTGCGAGTGAGCATATTTGTCTAAAATACCAGTCACAACTGACTGTCTTGGTTTTAAGTAAATTACATTTTAAATTACAATTTTTAGCAAACAACACACACCAGCAAAAGTACTGCTGGTCTTTAGTTTTGATGAAAATGTGGCATTTTTTGCAGGCAGAGTCCTAGTCACTTGATTACTCTAAAGTTTCACAAACATGCATTCATCAGTTTTGCAGTAATCGCAAATGCAGACGAACCAACAAACACCCCAAAACAAAACTCTAATGGGGGTAATTATGATATATTAAAGCATACAAGACCCTACAATTTGACAGGTTTCTAACCTATAATCTCCATGTTTTTGTTTCATATTACAGAATTTGCATCTTGCACTACACTCATTCAAATAAACATTTGTTGCTTGTTAAATAAGCATGTATTCCTTTTTAAAAATAATTCTGGAAAATTATGATGTTATTGTAGAATTTCACTGAACTGACTGACTTCAAATAATCAATCTTATCCTATGACCAAAATATGTAATGAAAAGTGCAACACCAATGACACCAACAGTACAAATGCCAGTGTCCTTTTACAACCATTGTTCACCCAAAATTGTGGGAAAAAAATGGTCAAAACACATAAACTGAAAGATTTCTACGCATAACTTTAAACACACTGGTGTTAAAATCTGATTTGTTTCTCGAAATGTTATGTGTTAAATCTAAGAACAGTGTCGAAAGTACAGCACATGGTACACATACTGATTTCAGAAGCCACATCATCCAGCTTTTCCTGACTCCTGCTGATGAGCACAATGTTCATCCCTCTTCTTCCAAGCTGCAGCAAAATAATTAGACATTATCTACAACTCAAAGAACATGGGCCTTACTAATAATATTTTATGTTAAATTTTCAACCTCCACAAGTTATTTGTCAGTTTATGAACAGCTATGATTAATACTCCATGATTATACCCTGATACATTATATAAATACTATTAGATGAACACAATATATCAGGATTAAAAATTTGCCAGAAGCAATATACTTGTGATTTCTACAAATTAGCTTTTAAACCTTTTGTCCCAATAAAAATTTGGCTTATGGCAAAAAGTTTATGTTATCCATGAATTTTTCTTTTTTCAATTTAATACATTAAATTTCACAACTTAATATTTTTAACACATTTTAAATGCTTAAATTTCTCCTACCCACATTTTTTTCTTCTTATTTCTAGAAATTGCTTGTAAAAATGGTCATTAGCAAATTTTACCTTTTGCGGAAAATTTCAAAACTTGGTCCCTGTATTTTATCAAAATCATCTTCATTCAATAGTGGTGACATGATTTACTCAATGGTGAAATGTCAAAGTAAACTGATGTTTATGCACAACTTTTGAAATCAGAAGTGATTTAGTCAGTCGTGAAATCCCCAAGTAATTATTAGTCAGCTATGTTGCTACAGCTTTCAAACTTCCCCATGATACATTCATAAAAAATAGCAGATATGCCCGCACCCCGCAGCCCGGGCAAAAGTTTTCGAAACCATGGAAAATACTAGTAAAACAGTACAAAGATCAGGAGACTTTCAGAGGAAACAGTGTCAGTTACATTAAGGTTTAAATCATGTTTAAGTACAGAAAATAAGGTTTAAATGACAGAAATGTACGACAAAATAAAGTATTACAACACAATGCAACTGCAAGATGATAGCATTGATAAGAAAACTAAAATTATGAACCTGTAAAATTTATAAATTGAAGTATAGCTACCAATAAAAATACCACAATTAAGTAAATGTTCATATAACAATCAGGTACGGCAATCAAAATATCTGTCATAAGAGAAATGTGTCTCAATTATCACAGGTGAACACACTTTGGCACAGCCAAGGTTAACGATCACATTATGACTTAGCATACCTACACTCCCCAACCAATGACCTATCCAAGAATCAACTTCCTACACCTTACAGTTTCTGAGATATGGTCAAATAAATATTTTAATGGTCAAGGTCACTACAGCAAGGTCAAATAAAGGTAACACCATGACATTGCACACCTACACCACCTAACCAATGTCCCTACTATGTATCAACTTCCTACACCCGATGGTTTCTGAGATATAGCCCGGACAAGATTTTAAAGGTAAAGGTCACTACAAGGTCAAAAAGCAAATCAAGGTCACACCAACTCATTGCACACCTACACCCCGCAACCAATATCCCTATTAGGTATCAACTTCCTACACCTTTTGGTTTCTCAGATATAGCCTGGAAAAGATTTTAAAGGTCAAGGTCACAATGACAAGTTCAAAGGTCAAATCAAGGTCACACCATGATGTTGCACATATACACCCCCAACCAAAACACCTACCAAATATCAACTTTTTATACCTTACAGTTTACGAGATATAACCCGGACAAGATTTTAAAGGTCAATACGACAAGGCCAAGGTCACACCATGACGTTGGACACCTACACACCTTAATTAATGTCCTTACCAAGTATCAACTTCCTACACTTTATGGTTTCTTAGATACAGCCCAGACAAGATTTTAAAGGTCAAGTTCACTATGTAGGTGTCCAAGGTCAAATCAAGGTCTCACCAACACGTTGCACACTTACACCTCCAAAGCAAGTTTACAGTTTCTGGGATATAGCCTGGACAAGATTTTAAAACTAAAGGTCACTACGGCAAGGTCAACGGTCAAATCAAGATCACACCATGACACTGCACACATACATGCCCCAACTGATGTCCTTACAAACTATCAACTTCCTACACATTATGGTTTCTGAAATACAAGCTTTTTCCCACCACGCACTCATCCACCCATCAATATGCCATAGGTGAAAACAATACCCTAACAGCTCAGCTCTTAAACGCAGAGGGGTAACAATATATCAGCAGAAATAAAACTGATGAATTTACAGTTGAGAGACTTTTTTCCCTTTACGCATTATACCCATATGGAAGAATAAAAAAAAATTGCAAGTGCCTTTTATAAAATATTTGCACAACATAATGAAAACAGACACAGTACCAAGCTGACATGGGAAAGAGAAACACAAGTAACTACTGATGATAAAATATGGAGGTTAATATTCAGTACATCCTCATTGATACATTGTAGTATGGTTTCAGTTAGAGTTTTGCATAGAATTCTTGGCCATATGGGGAGTACTTGAACAAAATCAATATTGTCGGGGGGGGGGGGGGGGGGGGTCGGGTGGTAAAACTGACCCGCTACTTGGACTCTCCACATATGCTTTCCCAATACTTCTTAAAACATTCTCAATCTATAAAAGCAACATTAAAGGAGATATAAGACAGAAACTCGAAATCAGCTATTTTATGACCCCAGTTTGACCCATAGGGGGATCAGGGGATAAAAGTGACCAGCTATTTAGATTCTCCACATATGCTTTCCTAATACCTCTTAATACATTCTGAAGCTATAAAAGCAACGATAAAGGAGATATGAGGTAAAAACTCCAAAGCAGCTATTTATGACCCCAGTTTAGCCTATAAGGGGGGGTCGGGGCGTAAAACTGACCGGCTATTTAGACTCTCCACATATACTTTCCCAATACCTCTTAATACATTCTGAAGCTATAAAAGCAACAATAAAGGAGATATAAGACAAAAACTCCGAAGCAGCTATTTATGACCCCAGTTTGGCCCATAAGGGGGGGTCGGGGGGTAAAACTGACCGGCTATTTAGACTCTCCACATATGCTTTCCCAATACCTCTTAATACATTCTGAAGCTATAAAAGCAACAATAAAGAAGATATAAGGCAAAAACTCAAAATCAGCTATTTTATGACCCCAGTTTGACCCATAAGGGGGGATCGGGGCGTAAAACTGACCAGCTATTTAGACTCTCCACATATGCTTTCCCAATACCTCTTAATACATTCTGAAGCTATAAAAGCAACAATAAAGGAGATATAAGGCAAAAACTCAAAATCAGCTATTTTATGACCCAGTTTGACCCATAAGGGGGGGCCGTGGGGTAAAACTGACCGACTATTTAGACTCTCCACTGCTTTCCCAATACCTCTTAATACATTCTGAATCTATAAAAGCAACAATAAAGGAGATATAAGGCAAAAACTCAAAATCAGCTATTTTATGTCCCCAGTTTGACCCATAAGGGGGGCCATGGGGTAAAACTGACCGGCTATTTAGACTCTCCACATATGGTTTCCTATTACCTCCCAATACATTTTATGGCTCTAAATGCAATACTTAAGAAGATAATAGGGGGGGTTGACCTAAATTTAAGGCTCTAAGATTGGAAGGTGTGAGGAAATCACCCATAAATGAGACATTTTTCAAGGGATTGCTCCCAAAATCTAATCAGCTCGCGTTTTCGATAGTATGAACAGGTGTGTCAAATTATAAGGCTGTGTAGCAAGTAGTATTTCCTGAACTGCGATGACGGGGGGGGGGGTGTACTTAAAAATATTGTTTTTGACCATGTGACCTTCATAAAGGTGAAAGGTCAAATTTAAGCATGCAGAAAAATTTTCCCACGCCTAAGGTATATAACTGCCAAATATGGTTTGAAAACTTCTAATAATAAGGGAGATATTCAAGGGAGACCATAATGCGGCAGCGGTGGCGGTGGCGGCGGCGGCGGTGGCGGCGGAAGCGGTGGCGGCAGCAGCAGCGAGGAAACTGAGGCGAAAACAAATGAGCGCCCTTTCAGGGACGCTTAATAATAAGCGAGTTATAAGCACTTTTAAGTTTGGCTGTCCTCATTTGACCTTGAAGGAGGGGCCCAAGGTCAAATCCGACCACACCATAAGATTCCCAGCGCATGATTTCCTATATGTTGGTTTACCATCCCAAACCTCTAGGACCAATAATAAGTGAGTTATAAGCACTTTTAAGTTTGCCTGTCGTCATTTGACCTTGAACGAGGGGCCCAAGGTCAAATCCGACCACACCAGAAGATTCCCAGCCCATGATTTCCTATAGGTTGGTTTACCATCCCAAACCTCTAGGACCAATAATAAGCGAGTTATAAGCACTTTTACCTTTGGCTATCCTCATTTGACCTTCAAGGAGGTGCCCAAGGTCAAATCCGACCACACCAGAAGATTCCAAGCCCATGATTTTCTATATGCTGGTTTACCATCCCAAACATCTAGGACCAATAATAAGCGAGTTATAAGGACTTTTAAGTTTGGCTGTCCTTGTTTGACCTTGAATGAGGGGCCCAAGGTCAAATCCGACCACACCAGAAGATTCCCAGCCCATGATTTTCTATATGTTGGTTTACCATCCCAAACCTCTAGGACCAATAATAAGCGAGTTATAGGCACTTTTAGCTTTGGCTGTCCTCGTTTGACCTTGAAGGAGGGGCCCAAGGTCAAATCCAACCACGCCAGAAGATTCCCAGCCCATGATTTCCTGTATGTTGGTTTACCATCCCAAACCTCTAGGATCGATAATAAGCAAGTTATAAGCACTTTTAAGTTTGGCTATCCTCATTTGACCTTGAAGGAGGGGTCCAAGGTCAAATCTGACCACATCAGAAGATTCGCAGCACATGATTTCCTATTTGTTGGTTACCATCCCAAACCTCTAGGATCGATAATAAGCGAGTTATAAGCACTTTTAAGTTTGGCTATCCTCGTTTGACCTTGAAGGAGGGGTCCAAGGTCAAATCTGACCACATCAGAAGATTCGCAGCACATGATTTCCTATAGGTTGCCTTCACATTGCAAACCTCTAGGACCAATTATAAGGGAGATATAGGCACTTTTAAAGTCCTCTATGTGGGTTACTTCTGCACTCCGTGGATGACCTTGAGTTAGGAGCTTCAAGGTCAAATGTGTGCAAGGTTGTAGAGGACATGTATATGCGTCATACATATCACCTGTGGAAGAGATTCAACCTTCTACCTATGAGGAACACCCAGTAGAAAAATGTAGATTATTTTCAAAGAAATGCACGTGGCGGCCATCTTGTTTTTCAGAATGAGGCTATTTTCCTTCCCAGAGACGCTTACCCCCCCCCCCCCCCCAATGAAGATATCCTGCAAATTTGGTGAACCTAGCTGCTGTTGCTTTCCTCTTAGAGCGTTAACGCCGAAAATCTCTCTATGCGCGGCGGCGGCATAGCGAACGCTAAACCAAAGTATCCACCGGGGACACAATGAAGTATTAAAACATGATAATTAAATAAAAAGATGACAGCATTAATCAGTAAACTAAAATTCACCACTTTTTATCTACATCTGCATATCCGAACTAGAGGATCGCTCGCAAAAAAAAAAGATAATGTTTTTGCATAGCAAAAACAAAGCGTCCCGAAAAAGATATAAAGGTGAGTGCTAAAGTATTAAGAAAATGCTTCGTTTCTAGCCTTATACTGTTGTGGCAACCAAAGTCAGCGCAGTCTGCTCTATCAAGCACGGTTTTCAAGATATAAGCATTTTTGTGTTTTGCAAAAAATTTAAAATGTCCGCTATATTTGGCGAGACAAAAATATTTGGAAAATTGGCATGGCTACTCTGCAGAGATACCCAGCAGGTCAAAAATTTTGTTGAGTTCGCTCCATATAGCACGGTTTTCGAGATATAAGCATTTTTGTGTTTTTCAGAAACTTTGAAAATTCAAAATGGCCACCATTTTTCGGGAGACAAAAATTTTTGTCAAGACCACTGCCGCGGTGTGTATCTCCCGCCGAGCATTAAAGGAGAAAAAATAGCTTTTCCGAGATATTCACAATTTTTCATTTTCGTGTGTGAAAGCTCTTCCAAAAGTAGGTGAATGAGTTATTTCAGAAAAATTGGCTATCTGCAATACTATTAAGAGATAATTCACATTTACTCATATTGAGTAGGTGAATGATTAGCTATGGGTCTGAAACTTCACCAAGTGAAAGCTCTCCCAAAAGTAGGTGAATCAGTTATTTGAGAAAAATTGGCTATCTGCAATACTTTTAGCGATAATTCGCATTTAATCATTTTGAGTAGGTGAGTAATTAGCTATGGGTCTGAAACTTCACCATGTGAAAGATCTCCCACAGTAGATGAATGAGTATTTGATAAAAATTGGGTATCCGCAATACTTTTACAGATAATTCACATTTACTCATTTTGAGTAGGTGAATAATTAGCTATGGGTCTGAAACTTCACAGAGTGAAAGCTCTCCCAAAAGTAGGTGCATGAGTTATTTGAGAAAAATTGGCTATCTGCAATACTTTTACAGATAATTCGCATTTACTCATTTTGAGTAGGTGAGTAATTAGCTATGGGTCTGAAACTTCACCATGTGAAAGCTCTCCCACAAGTAGATGAATGAGTTATTTGAGAAAAATTGGCTATCTGCAATACTTTTACAGATAATTCGCATTTACTCATTTTGAGTAGGTGAGTAATTAGCTATGGGTCTAAAACTTCACCATGTGAAAGCTCTCCCACAAGTAGATGAATGAGTTATTTGATAAAAATTGGGTATCCGCATACTTTTACAGATAATTAACATTTACTCATTTTGAGTAGGTAAATAATTAGCTATGGGTCTGAAACTTCACAAAGTGAAAGCTCTCCCAAAAGTAGGTGAATGAGTTATTTGAGAAAAATTGGCTATCTGCAATACTTTTAGAGATAATTCGCATTTACTCATTTTGAGTAGGTGAGTAATTATCTACGGGTCTGAAACTTCACCATGTGAAAGCTCTCCCAAAAGTACATGAATGAGTTATTTGATAAAATTGGGTATCCACAATAGTTTTTGAGATAATTAGCATTTACTCATTTTGAGTAGGCGAGTAATTAGCTATGGGTCTGAAACTTCACCAAGTGAAAGCTCTTCCAAAAGTAGGTGAATGAGTTATTTGAGAAAAATTGGCTATCTGCAATACTTTTAGAGGTAATTCGCATTTACTCATTTTGAGTAGGTGAGCAATTAGCTATGGGTCTGAAACTTCACCAAGTGAAAGCTCTTTGGGATAGCTGCTCTGCAGAGATACCCTGAAGATCAAAAATTTTGTCAAAATCGCTCTATGTAGCACGGTTTTCAAAATATTAGCATTTTTGTGTTTTGCAATTTTTGCGCAAAAATTCGAAAATTCAAAATGCAAAATCGCCATTTTTGGCAAGACAAAATTTTTTTGAAAATTGGCATGGCTACTCTGCAGAGATATCCTGTGGGTCAAAAATTTCGTCGAAATCGCTCTATCTAGCAGGGTTTTCGAGATATAAGCATTTTTATGCTGTGCAATTTTTGCGAAAAATTCGAAAATTCAAAATGGCCGCCATTTTTGGCGAGACAAAAATTTTTTTGAAAATAGGCATGGCTACTCTGCAGAGATACCCTGCGGATCAAAAATTTCGTCGAAATGGCTCTATCTAGCAGGGTTTTCGAGATATAAGCATGCGAAAAATTCGAAAATTCAAAATGGCGGCCATTTTTTGCGAGACAAAATTTTTTTTTAAATTGGGATAACTACTCCGCAGAGATACCCTGTGGATCAAAAATTTCGTCAAAATTGCTCTATCTAGCACGGTTTTCGAGATATAAGCATTTTTATGTTTTGCAATTTTTGTGAAAAATTCGAAAAAATTCAAAATGGCTGGCATTTTTGGCGAGACAAAAATTTTTTTCAAAATTGGGATAACTACTACGCAGAGATACCCTGTGGGTCAAAAATTTCGTCGAAATCGCTCTATCTAGCATGGTTTTCGAGATATAAGCATTTTTATGTTTTGCAATTTTTGCAAAAAATTCGAAAATTCAAAATGGCCGCCATTTTTTGCGAGAAATTTTTTTTTGAAAATTGGCATGGCTACTCTGCAGATATAACCAGTGGGTCAAAAATTTCGTCGGAATCGCTCTATCTAGCAGGGTTTTCGAGATATAAGCATTTTTATGCTGTGCAATTTTTGCGAAAAATTCGAAAATTCAAAATGGCCGCCATTTTTTGCGAGAAATTTTTTTTTGAAAATTGGCATGGCTACTCTGCAGATATAACCAGTGGGTCAAAAATTTCGTCGGAATCGCTCTATCTAGCAGGGTTTTCGAGATATAAGCATTTTTATGCTGTGCAATTTTTGCAAAAAATTCGAAAATTCAAAATGGCCGCCATTTTTGGCGAGACAAAAATTTTTTAAAAATTGGGATAACTACTCCGCAGAGATACCCTGTGGGTCAAAAATTTCGTCGAAATCGCTCTATCTAGCATGGTTTTCAAGATATAAACATTTTTATGTTTTGCAATTTTTGCGAAAAATTCGAAAATTCAAAATGGCCGCCATTTTTGGCGAGACAAAATTTTTTTGAAAATAAGCATTGCTACTCTGCAGAGCTACCCTGTGGGTCAAAAATTTCGTCGAAATCGCTCTATCTAGTACGGTTTTCGAGATATAAGCATTTTTATGCTGTGCAATTTTTGCGAAAAATTCGAAAATTCAAAATGGCCGCCATTTTTGGCAAGACAAAAGTTTTTTTGAAAATAGGCATGGCTACTCTGCAGAGATACCCTGCAGGTCAAAAATTTCGTCGAAATGGCTCTATCTAGCAGGGTTTTCGAGATATAAGCATTTTTATGTTTTGCAATTTTTGCAAAAAATTCGAAAATTCAAAATGGCGGCCATTTTTGGCGAGACAAAAATTTTTTAAAAATTGGGATAACTACTCCGCAGAGATACCCTGTGGGTCAAAAATTTCGTCGAAATCGCTCTATCTAGCATGGTTTTCAAGATATAAACATTTTTATGTTTTGCAATTTTTGCGAAAAATTCGAAAATTCAAAATGGCCGCCATTTTTGGCGAGACAAAATTTTTTTGAAAATAAGCATTGCTACTCTGCAGAGCTACCCTGTGGGTCAAAAATTTCGTCGAAATCGCTCTATCTAGTACGGTTTTCGAGATATAAGCATTTTTATGTTTTGCAATTTTTGCGAAAAATTCGAAAATTCAAAATGGCCGCCATTTTTGGCGAGACAAAAATTTTTTTGAAAATAGGCATGGCTACTCTGCAGAGATACCCTGCGGATCAAAAATTTCGTCGAAATGGCTCTATCTAGCAGGGTTTTCGAGATATAAGCATGCGAAAAATTCGAAAATTCAAAATGGCGGCCATTTTTTGCGAGACAAAATTTTTTTTTAAATTGGGATAACTACTCCGCAGAGATACCCTGTGGATCAAAAATTTCGTCAAAATTGCTCTATCTAGCACGGTTTTCGAGATATAAGCATTTTTATGTTTTGCAATTTTTGTGAAAAATTCGAAAAAATTCAAAATGGCTGGCATTTTTGGCGAGACAAAAATTTTTTTCAAAATTGGGATAACTACTACGCAGAGATACCCTGTGGGTCAAAAATTTCGTCGAAATCGCTCTATCTAGCATGGTTTTCGAGATATAAGCATTTTTATGTTTTGCAATTTTTGCAAAAAATTCGAAAATTCAAAATGGCCGCCATTTTTTGCGAGAAATTTTTTTTTGAAAATTGGCATGGCTACTCTGCAGATATAACCAGTGGGTCAAAAATTTCGTCGGAATCGCTCTATCTAGCAGGGTTTTCGAGATATAAGCATTTTTATGCTGTGCAATTTTTGCGAAAAATTCGAAAATTCAAAATGGCCGCCATTTTTGGCAAGACAAAAGTTTTTTTGAAAATAGGCATGGCTACTCTGCAGAGATACCCTGCAGGTCAAAAATTTCGTCGAAATGGCTCTATCTAGCAGGGTTTTCGAGATATAAGCATTTTTATGTTTTGCAATTTTTGCAAAAAATTCGAAAATTCAAAATGGCGGCCATTTTTGGCGAGACAAAAATTTTTTAAAAATTGGGATAACTACTCCGCAGAGATACCCTGTGGGTCAAAAATTTCGTCGAAATCGCTCTATCTAGCATGGTTTTCAAGATATAAACATTTTTATGTTTTGCAATTTTTGCGAAAAATTCGAAAATTCAAAATGGCCGCCATTTTTGGCGAGACAAAATTTTTTTGAAAATAAGCATTGCTACTCTGCAGAGCTACCCTGTGGGTCAAAAATTTCGTCGAAATCGCTCTATCTAGTACGGTTTTCGAGATATAAGCATTTTTATGTTTTGCAATTTTTGCGAAAAATTCGAAAATTCAAAATGGCCGCCATTTTTGGCGAGACAAATTCTTTTTCAAAATTTGGATAGCTACTCCGCAGAGATACCCTGTGGGTCAAAAATTTCGTCGAAATCGCTCTATCTAGCACGGTTTTCGAGATATAAGCATTTTTATGTTTTGCAATTTTTGCAAAAAATTCGAAAATTCAAAATGGCCGCCATTTTTGGCGAGACAAAATTTTTTTCAAAAACAGGATAACTGCTATGCAGAGATACCCTGTGGGTCAAAAATTTCGTCGAAATTGCTCTATCTAGCACGGTTTTCGAGATATAAGCATTTTTGTGTTTTGCAATTTTTGCGAAAAATTCGAAAATTCAAAATGGCCGCCATTTTTGGCAAGACAAAAAATTTTTTTTAATTGGAATAACTACTCCGCAGAGATACCCTGTGGGTCAAAAATTTCGTCGAAATCACTCTATCTAGCACGGTTTTCAAGATATAAGCATTTTTGTGTTTTCCTTATTTGGAAAATTCATAATGATTAATTAATCATTAATTACTCGGCCATTTCTTAACCAATCAATGCCAAAATCTAATGATTTCCAGATTTTAATAGAATGAATGTGTTTGCCAAGTTTCAGGTGAATTGATAAAATTCCTTTCAAGTTATCATCTGGACAAGCTTCCCCATCCAAAAAAAGACATTTTTGGTCATGTGACCTCTCTGATTGATTGAAATGTCACTGTAGCATATTCAAAAAAATTCCCCAAGGCTACTGCCTAAACCTGCCAAATTTGAAAAGAATCCGTCTAACGGTTACAGAGTTATAAGGAAAACAAAATGCGGAGCCTGCGGAGCCTGAAGGTCTCCCATACACAAACGAGCGTCCCGCTAATTATGGTTTACATGTTTTGAATATTACCATGCATACAGAAGTGGTTATACATTTAATGAATCCTTATGTGTGGTGTTGGAGCAATCTGTGGCTCACTTGATGAAATTCTATCTCTTACAATGGGAAGTAATGGAAGTAAAATTCTTCATAAATTCTAATATGAATTAACAGTGTTTATTCTGCATCAAAAGACAGACCCAAAGGTGCAACAAGATTTTATAGGTCAAGGTCACTACGACAAGGTCAATGGTCAAATTAAGGTCACACCATGATAATACACACCCATAGCCCCTAACCAATGTTCCTACCAAGTATCAACTTCCTACACCTTACGGTTTCTGAGATATAGCCCAAACAAGATTTTATAGGTCAAGGTCACTACGGCAAGGTCAAAGGTCAAATCCTGGTCAGACCATGACGTTGCACACCTACACCCCCTAACCAATGTCCATATCAAGTATCAACTTCCTACACCTTACGGTTTCCGAGATACAGCCTGGACAAGATTTTAAAGGTCAAGGTCACTACGGCAAGGTCAAAGGTCAAATCAAGGTCAGATCATGACCTTGCACACCTACAACCCCTAACTAATGTCCCTGCCAAGTATCAACTTCCTACACCTTATGGTTTCCGAGATATAGCCCGGACAAGATTTTCAAACTCAAGGTCACTACGGCAAGGTCAAAGGTCAAATCAAGATCAGACCATGACGTTGCACACCTACACCCCCCCAACCAATGTCCCTGCCAAGTATGAACTTCCTACACCTTACGGTTTCTGAGATACAGCCCGGACAAACTATTTCCCACTGCCCGCCCACCCGCCCACCATGGGTGAAAACAATACCTCGACAGCCCTTAAGGGCTGTGGGGTAAAACTGTCTGTCTGTAGAAAACACGTCCGCACACTCCACGTGCCAAACGAAAAAGATGCTATGACGTCACACTGTCTAGACAGGAAGGAAGTGATGCGCCATCTAGCGAATGCACACTCCGTGACCAGTCCTGCCGGTACTATATACAGGACGTCTTTTTCTGGCATTTGGCGGGACCGGTCGCGCCGATCAGTAAAGCAATTGTCCATTGGATAGGATGTATTAACGCAATAAAATTGGCTATTTTATGACTGCAGTTTGTCCCATAAGGGGGTGGGGGGGACGGTAAATCTGATAGGCTATCTACTCTACACATAAGGTTTCCCAATACCTCTTAATACATTCTAGAGCTGTAAAAGCAAGAATAAAGGAGATATAAGGCAACAAGCAAATAGTGTCCATGAATGGGCTCTGCGTCAGCTGTGTGTTTTGATAGAAGTGACAGAAGGATACAAAAGTTGTGCCCTGCAAATGGTATTCAAAAGGAAAGTAACAAGGTAACTGTTTAGGTGTAAAAAGTAGGTTAAAACACATTAATTTTAAAGAAACTACATGTATTGCAAATACAATAGTTTTTGAGTTACAACTGATTTACTCAACAGTGAAAATCTCAAAGTAGCTTTTGCTCAGCTATTCAATCCGTTAAAGGGCTGCAATTTTTAGTATGGTATAGCTCACACCAAAGTTGATAACATATTTAAAGAAATACTGTAAATTAAATAGTTTTTCAAGTTACAACTGATTTACTCCACAGTGAGAACCTGAAAGTAGCTATTACTCAGCTATGCAAGGAGCTACAGGTCTGCAATTTTACTATATTATAGCTGACCCAAAAGTAGGTTAATAACTTATTTAAACAAAACACTGTACAAGCAATAGTTTTCAAGTTACAACCTATTACCTGAACAGTGAAAATGTAAAAGTAGGTATTGCTCAGCTATGCCATGAGCTACAGGTCTACAAATTCACTATGTTATAGCTGACCCATAAGTATGTGAACAACATAAGTATTTAAACAGAATATCGGGTGCAATAGTTTTCCAGTTACATCTCATTTACTCAACATAAGAACCTAAAAGTGGCTCTTGCTCGGCCATGACATACAGGTCTGCAATTTTACTATGTTATTGCTGACCCAAAAGTAGATGAATAGAAAATACTTTAAATGCAATAGTTTTCAAGTTACAACTGATTTACCCAATAGTAAGAACCTGAGAATAGCTACTATATAGCTATGCCATGAGCTACACATCTACAATTTTACAATGTTATAGCTAATTCAAAAGTAGATGAATAAGATATTTAAACACAATTCTCTGAATGCAATGGTTTTCAAGTAAGAACTGATTTACTCAACAGAGAAAACCACAAAGTAGCTATTGCCTAGCTATGCAATGAGCTACAGGTCTGCAACTTTACTATGTTATATCTGACCCAAAAGTAGATGAATGACATATTTAAAGAAAATACTCTAAACACAATATTTTTGAAGTTACAAATGATTTACTCAACTGCGAGAACCTGAAAGTAGCTGTTGCTCAGCTATGCCATGAGCTACAGGTCTGCAATTTCACTATGTTATAGCTAACCCAAAAGGAGGTGAACAATATATTTACACAAAATACTCTAAATACAATACTTTTCCAGTTACAACTGATTCACTCAATAGTGGGAACCTCAAAGTAGCTAATACTCAGCTATGGCATGACATATAGGTCTGCAATTTTACTATGTTACAGCTGACCCAAAAGTTGGTGAACAACTTATTTAAACACAATACTATAAATGCAATAGTTCTCAAGTTATAACTGATTCACTCAAAAGTGGGAACCTGAAAGTAACTGTTACTCACCTATGGCATGACATACAGGTCTGCAATTTGACTATGTTATAGCTTATCCAAAATTAGGTGAACAACATATTTATAGAAAATACTTTAAATGCAATATTTTCAAGTTACAACTGATTTTCTCAACAGTGAGAAACTGAGAATAGCTATTACACATACAATGTTATAGCTAAGGCTGCAACGATTCTTCGGTTACTCGGAAACGAAACAATTCAGTTCAATACTCGAGGCAAGAAAAGTGAACCGGGTCTTCGAAAACAACTAAACGTAGAAGTAAAATCTACTACAAAATTCAATTTTTTTCTTTAAATATATTAATATATTTATATATTTTACTAATATAAGCCATTTCCATTTCAGTATTTTGTATTTTAACTATTTGCAAACTTTAGTTCTTTGTGTAACAACGTTTTATAAGACAGCATTTTATTCTAATGTATTTCGAAGACGCCTCAAATCTCGCAATATAAAGATGGTTAAAGTTTCTTATATTTTGCATTATAAATGCGTCTTTTCCCCAAAATACAATAAATTATCAATATTCTTTACTGTTGTGTGGTATGTAACCATTTAATAAGGCATGGTATGTCAAAATATGAAGCAGTTTATTTCGTGGGCGATAATCAAGCGATTAACCGAGTCCGAGTCGATTGTTATAAAACGAGGAATCGAGGCACATTTTCGGGCTCGCTTGCAGCCCTAGTTATAGCTAATTCAAAACATATTAAAACAAAATTCTTTAAATGCAATAATTTTCAAGTTATAACTGATTAACTCAACAGAGAAAACCTCAAAGTAGCTATAGCTCGGCTATGGGATGAGCTACAGGTCTGCAACTTTACTATGTTATAGCTGACCCAAAAGTAGGTGAACAACGTATTCAACTAAAATACTCTAAATGCAATAGTTTTATAGTTACAACTGATTTACTCAACAGTGAGAACCTGAAAGTAGCTATTGTTCAGCTATGCCATGACATATAGGTCTGCAAATTTACTATGTTATAGCTGACCCAAAAGTAGGTGAATAAGATATTTAAACAAAATATTCTAAATGCAATATTTTTCAAGTTACAACTGATTTACTCAACAGTAAGAACCTGAGAATAGCTATTACACAGCTATGCTATGAGCTACATGTCTCCAATTTTACAATGTTGTATTAATTCAAAAATAGATGAATAACATATTAAAACAAAATTCTTTAAAATACAATAGTTTTCAAGTTAAAACTGATTAACTCAACATAGAAAACCTCAAAGTAACTATAGCTCAGCTATGGGATGAGTTACAGGTCTGCAACTTTACTATGTTATAGCTGACCCAAAAGTAGGTGAACAACGTATTAAACGAAAATACTCTAAATGTAATAGTTTTCAAGTTACAACTGATTTACTAAACATTGAGAACCTGAAAGTAGCTATTGTTCAGCTATGTCATGACATATAGGTCTGCAAAATTAATATGTTATAGCTGACCCAAAAGTAGGTGAACAACATATTTAAACAAAATACTCTAAATGCAATATTTTTGAAGCTACAACTGAATTACTCAACAGTAAGAACCTGAGAAAAGCTATTACACAGCTACGCCATGAGCTACAAGCTTCCATTTTACAATGTTATAGCTAATTCAAAAGTAGATAAAAAGCATATTCAAACAAATTCTCTAAAGGCAATAGTTTTCAAGTTACAACAGATTTACTCAACAGAGAAAACCTCAAAGTAGCTATTGCTCAGCTATGCAATGAGCTACTGGTCAGCAACATTACTATGTTATAGCTAATCCAAAAGTAGGTGAATAACATATTTAAAGAAAACACTCCAAATGCAATAGTTTCAAGTTACAACTGATTTACTCAATAGTGATAACCTCTAAGTAGCTATAACTCAGCTATGCAATGAGCTACAGGTCTGAAAATTTACTATCTTACAGCTGCCCCAAAAGTAGGTGAACAACATATTTTAACAAAATACTGTAAATGCAAATAGCTGACCAAAATTTAAGTGAATAACATATTTAAACAAATACTCTAAATGAAGTAGTTTTCCAGTTACAACTGATTTACTCAACAGTGACAATCTCAAAGTAGCTATTACTCAGCTATGCACTGAGCTACAGGTCTGAAATTTTACTATGTTGTAGCTGACCTAAAAGTAGCTGAATAACATATTTATACAAAATTCTGTATATGCAATAGTTTTCAAGTTATAGGTGATTTTACTCATTACGGGAGGTACTAAAAATCAGAAAGTAGCTATTACTCACTTAGCTATTGGGATAGACACTCAAGTTATTCACCATGTTGTAGCTATAAAAAAGTAGTTGAATAATATATTATAACAAAATGCTCTAAATGCAATACTTTTCAAGTTATAAGTGATTTAGTGCATGATTTCATGAATTTTATTGCATTAAAAATTATTTAAAAAATTAATAAAAACAAGACCACTGCCGCGGTGTGTATCTCCCGCCGAGCATTAAAGGGGAGGAAATACCTTTTCCGAGATATTCCCAATTTTTCATTTTCCGCTAAAATCCAAGATGACATTTTTCCCCTAGGCACAGAATACTCTTGTACTACCCTGTGGGTCAAAAATTCGCTCGAAATCGCTCTGTCTGTTACCATTTCGAAGATATTTTCAATGCTTATTTTCTGCTAAAAATCCAAGATAGCCGCAAAAAGTGGCAAAAATTGAATTTCTTTCCCTTTTGCATAGTATACTCATGTACTACCCTGCAGGTAAAAAATTCACTCAAAATCGCTCTATCTGTTACAGTTTTCGAGATATTAAGACTTTTTCATTTTCCGCAAAAATCAAAGTAGCTATTACTCACTTAGCTATGGACCTACAGGTCTCAAAATTTGCCATTACACAATACATCAAAAAGTAGGTGAACAACATATTTGACAAAAATCCTTTAAATTTAACAGTTTTGCTGTGATAAGCGATTTACTCAATGGAAAACCATGAAAGTAGCTATTACTCAGTTAGCTATGGACCTACAGCTCTGAAAATTTGCCATGATACAGAACATTAAAAAGTACATGAACACCATATTTGACAAAAATCCTGTAAATTTAACAGTTTTGCTGTTACAAGTGATTTACTCAATGGAGAACCATCAAAGTAGCTATTACTCAGTTAGTTATGAACTTACAGGTCTCAAAATTTGCCATTACACAGTACATAAAAAAGTAGCTAAACAACATATCTGAGAGAAATCCTTTAAATTCAACAGTTTTGCTGTTATAAGTGATTTACTCAATGGAGAACCATTAAAGTAGCTATTACTCGGTTAGCTATGGACCTACAGCTCTCAAAATTTACCATTTCATAGTACATCAAAAAGTAGGTGAAGAACATATTTGAAAAAAATCCTCTAAATTCAACAGTTTTGCTGTTAAAGGTGATTTACTCAATGGAAACCCTCAAAGTAGCTATTACTCAGGTAGCTATGGAAATACAGCTGTGAAAATTTCCCATGACACAGTACATCAAATAGTAAGTGAACAACATATTTGACAATAATTCTCTAAATTTAATAGTTTTGGAGTTATAAGTGATTTACTCATTGTTGAAATTCAAAGTAGCCATTACTCAGTTAGCTATGGAAATACAGGTCTGAAACTTTTCCACGACACAGAACATTAAAAAGTAACGAATTAACATATTTGACAATAATTCCCTAAATTCAATAGTTTTGTAGGTATAAGTGATTTATTCAATGTTGAAATTAAGAAATTTAAAAGTAGCTATTACTCAGTTAGCTATGGACTTACAGCTCTGAAAATTCACCACGACACAGTACATGAAAAAGTAGATAAACAACATATTTGACAAAAATCCTCTATATGCAATAGTTTTTGAGTTATAAGTGACTCGCTGAATGGTCAAATGTTAAACTTAGTGTAGCTATTACTCAGCTAGCTATGGTGCTACACCTCGGAAACCTCACCATGATATAGTACATGAAGGAGTTGTTCAACAACATATTTGAGACCAATATTGTAAGTAACAGTTACAAAGATAAAAGCAACTTACTCATTTTGGTCATTGTTAAAAACAGAAAATAGCTATTACTCACTTAGCTATCAAGATAGACCCCTAAAAATGGTACCATCTTGTAGGCATGGAGAAAGTAGCTGAACAATATATTTTACAGAAATGCTCTAAATGCAGTCCTTTTGGAGTTATGAGCACTTTACTGAAAGTAGCCACCATTGCCATTACTCACTTAGCTATGGACCTAGGTCTGAAAAATACCAAGCAGGCTATTTTTAGGCTGTATAAAAGTGCAACTACACACTTATGGCAGCCATCTAAATGAACGAAAAAAAAACCCATGGCAGAACACCATCTTGTTAACACCCGTGGCGGCCATCTTGTTTTTCCGAATCAGCCGAAAAAGATTCCCAGGCAAGTTTTTTTAATGATGAATTTATCCTGCAAATTTGGAAGCTCTAGCTATAATATTTTAAGAGATAGAAAGGCTTTTGTAAAAACGTGACGAACGGACGCACGGACACAGGGCATTTTATAATCTCCCGTACCGGGCCTATCGGCCGGCGGGAGATAACAAGCATTCTGACGCATGCAATTATCTCCCGCCATATAAATTAGATGTACTAAAGATAGTGGAACATAAACTTTCTTGTGAGATGGAGGCACATGTAGAAGTGACAACAAGCAAGATGCACTTTAATGTTTGATTGCAATACTTTTAAAGACAAAAGGCATTTATTCATTTTAGTAGCTATTGTTCCGCCATCCAAAGAGCTACAGTTCTGCAACTTTACTATGTAGATCAACCCAAAGTAGGTGAAGGACATATTTGGAAGAAATTGCCTATATGTAACACTTTTAGAGATAAAAGACATTTACTCATTTTAGTGGCTATTACTCTGCCATCCAAAAAGCTACAGTTCTGCAACTTCACTATGTGGTAGATCGCCCAAAAGTAGGTGAAGGACTTAGACGAAATTGTCGATGTCCAATACTTTTAAAGATAAAAGACATTTACTCATTTTAGTAGCTGTTACTCAGCTATGCAAAGAGCTACAGTTGTGTGACTTCACTGTGGTAGATCACCCAAAAGTAGGTGAACAACTTATTCAGAAGAAATTGCCTATCTGCAATATTTGAGATAAAAGACATTTGCTCATTTTAGCAGGTATATGACTCAGCTAAGAGCTCAGCAAAGAGCTATAGATGTGCAACTTCACTATGTGGTAGATCACCCAAAAGGTGAATGACTTATTCAGAAGAAATTACCTTTTTGTAACACTTTTAGAGATAAAAGACATTTAATTACTTTAGTAGCTATTACTCGGCTATGGAAAGAGCTACAGTTCTGCAACTTCACTATGTGGTAGATCACCCAAAAGTAGGTAAATGACTTATTTAGAAGAAATTGCGTATATTCAATATTTTTACAGATACAAGATATTTACTCATTTTAGTACCTATGACTGAGCTATGCAAAGAGCTATGGATCTGAAAATTCACTATGTGGTAGATCAGCCAAAAGTAGGTGAATGACTTATTTAGAAGAAATTGCTTATCTGTAATACTTTTAGAGATAAAAGGCATTTGCTCATTTTAGTAGCTATTACTCAGCTATCCAAAGAGCTACAGTTCTGCAACTTTACTATGTGGTAGATCACGCAAAAGTAGGTGAATGACTTATTTAGAAGAAATTGCCTACCTATAATACTTTTAAAGATAAAAGACATTTACTCATTTTAGTAGCTATGAGGGTGCTATGCAAAAAGCTATAGATCTGCAACTTCACTATGTGGTAGATCAGTCAAAAGTAGGTGAATGACTTATTTAGAAGAAATTGCCTACCTGTAATACTTTTAGAGATAAAAGACATTTGCTCATTTTAGTAGCTATTACTCAGCTATCCAAAGAGCTATAGTTCTACAACTTCACTATGTGGTAGATCACCCAAAAGTAGGTGAATGACTTATTTAAAAGAAATTGCCTATCTGTAATACTTTTAAAGATAAAGGGTATTGACTCATTTTAGTAGCTATTACTCACTTATGCAAAGAGCTACAGTTGTGCAACTTGGTTATGTGGTAGATCACCCAAAAGTAGGTGAATGACTTATTAAGAAGAAATTGCCTATCTGCAATATTTTTAGAGATAAAAGACATTTACTCATTTTAGTAGCTATGAGTGTGTTATGCAAAAAGCTATAGATCTGCAACTTAACTATGTGGTAGATCAGCCAAAAGTAGGTGAATGACTTATTTTGAAGAAATTGCCTACCTATAATACTTTTAGAGATAAAAGACATTTACTCATTTTAGTAACTATTACTCGGCTATCTACTCACTTAGCTATTGACTTAGATCTACAAAAGAAACAAAAATATAAAGGACACAGGAAAGTAAGCTTATCAAAAACTAGATGAATAACAAATGAAAAGATTTGCCTAACTTTAATACTTGTGAATGTATTTGACATTTATTTCCATCATAATTTTGCTACAAATAAAAAAATATCTATTACTCACTTATGACATGCAATGGAACCCGAAACAATATGCCATGTTAGTTAAGGAAAAAGTAGCTGAACAAATTATTTTGGGAAAATATTGTAACTGCAGTAGTTTTGGAATTACAATGGATTTACTCAACAGTCAGAATTTCAAAGTAGCTATTACTCAGCTATCCAATGCGCAACAGGTCTGAAACTTTACTATGTGATAACTTATCAAAAACTAGATGAATAACATATTTGAAAAGATTTCCCTAACTTTAACACTTTTGAAGCGATTTGACATTTACTTATGTCATTATTTTGCTGCAAGTAAGAAAATAGCTATTACTCACTTATGGTATGCAATAGAACCCCAAACTATATGCCATCTTATAGTTAAGGACAAAGTAGCTAAGCAACATATTTTAGGAAAATACTCTAACTGCAATAGTTTTGGAGTTACAATGGATTTACTCAACAGTCCGGTGGGAGATAAAAATTAAGACAGGTTCAGGTCTAATACTCAAACAAGGTAATCTACTAGTGGCCTAGTACATATATGCAAGATATAAGAAAACTCCCTGCAATAGTGAATGAGAAAATTGTGATAAAGTGTTGAAATTTTCACACTTTGGGCGGGGGTACCTGAATTGTAATGGCTCTGAGGAACAGACGAACGAACAGATCTGCATGGCTTGAACAATTTTTCATCCTCGATAGTTAAGGTATCTTTAAAAAAATAGCATCAGAGATGCCCGTACCCCACAGCCTAGGGAAATATTTTCAACACCATGAGATACAGAAGTACTGTACTAGTACAAACTTCAGGATACTTTCAGAGCACTGTCAGTTATATAAAGGTCCAAACAATGTTTAAATGGAGAAATAATGTTTAAAAGAAAGATAATGCATATAAAGATGAAGTACTAAAACAAGATAATTCAATAACAAGATAACAGCATTAATCAGCAAATTAAAATTCAACACTCTTTATCTACACCTGCATGGCCCAATTATGGTTTAGATGGTTTGAATATTATCATGCATACAAAAGTGGTAATACATTTAATGAATGCTTATGTGTGGTGTTGGAGCAAAATCTGTGGCTCACTTGATGAAATTCTATCTCTTACAATGGGAAATTATGAAAGTAAAATTCTTAATAAATTCTAATGACTTTAACAGTGCTAAATCTGCATCAAAAAAACAGACTCAAAGGTGCAACAAGATTTTATAGGTCAAGGTCACTACAGCAAGGTCAAAGGTCAAATCAAGGTCAGATCATGACGTTGCACAACTACACCCCCTAACCAATGTCCCTACCAAGTATCAACTTCCTACACCTTGCGGTTTCCGAGATATAGCCCGGACAAGATTTTCGAACTCAAGGTCACTACGGCAAGGTCAAAGGTCAAATCCTTGTCAGACCATGACATTGCACACCTACACCCCCTAACCAATATCCCTACCAAGTATCAACTTCCTACACCTTACGGTTTCTGAGATATAGCCCGGACAAGATTTTATAGGTCAAGGTCACTACGGCAAGGTCAAAGGACAAATCAAGGTCAGACCATGACGTTGCACACCTATACCCCCTATCCAATATCCCTACCAAGTATCAACTTCCTACACCTTACAGTTTCTGAGATATAGCCCGGACAAGATTTTATAGGTCAAGGCCACTACGGCAAGGTCAAAGGTCAAATCAAGGTCAGACCATGACGCTGCACACCTACACCCCCTAACCAATATTCCTACCAAGTATCAACTTTCTACACCTTACGGTTTCCGAGATATAGCCCGGACAAGATTTTATAGGTCAAGGTCACTACAGCAAGGTCAAAGATCAAATCAAGGTCAGACCGTGATGTTGCACACCTACACCCCCTAACCAATGTCCCTACCAAATATTAACTTCCTACACCTTACGGTTTCTGAGATATAGCCCGGACAAGATTTTATAGGTCAAGGTCACTACGGCAAGGTCAAAGGTCAAATCAAGGTCATACCATGACGTTGCACACCTACACCCCCTAACCAATGTCCCTACCAAGTATCAATTTCCTACACCTTACGGTTTCTGAGATACAGCCCAGACAAACTCTTTTCCCGCCGCCCGCCCGCCCGCCCATCCGGACACCATGGGTGAAAACAATACCCCAACAGCCCTTAAGGGCTGTGGGGTAAAAAACAGCATGTCTCTGGGTATTGTAGTTTAGGAGAAGTTGTTCAAGCGTACGCTGCAGAGGGACGACATAAAAACACAAAATCAGCTATTTTATGATCCTAGTTGGACCCATAAGGAGGGGGGTGGGGCGGTCAGGGGGTAAATCTGACTGGCTATTTAGACTCTTCACACATAGTTTTCCAATACCTCTTAACACATTCTAAAGCTCTAAAACCAAAAATAAAGGAGATATAAGGCAAAATGTCAAAATTGGCTATTTTATGACCCCAGTTTGACCCCTACAGGGGGGTCAGGGGAAGGAGGGGGGCCATGAATTTGACTTGCTTTCTAGACTCTCCACATATGGTTTCCTACTACCTCCCAAAACATTTTATGGCTCTAAATGCAATACTTAAGAAGACTAGGGTGAAGTGATTGGCTTTCTGCCAACCACAGAGTCGAATCTTAGGACAGCAGTGGTTGTTGAAATCTGTAAACTTGGTATTATCGCCCGAACGACAGAGTCAGGTGCGGTGACAGTAAAATATTGCTGGATTATATATTTCTAAAATATTGTTAGAAACCCCATTGTAGCCTCACGTTTTCATCACTCTGTGGGTGTACAACTACAAGCATTTGATATTTTATTTGTTTTAAATATTGCGAGAAGACAGAGTGAAGTGCGGTGACAGTAAAATATTGCTGGATTATATATTTGTAAAATGTTGTTAGAAACCCCATCGTAGCCTCACGTTTTCATCACTCTGTGGGTGTACAACTACCAGCATTTGATATTTTCTTTGTTTTAAATATTGCGAGAAGACAGAGTGAGGTGCGGTGACAGTAAAATATTGCTGGATTATGAAACCCCATCGTGATAACTTCTAGGACATACAGAAGCGCCTTCTAGTGGTTGAATGTAGAACTACAGAGTTTGAATATTTTCATTGTCTCTGCCAGAGGTGTTCTCGATTCTGATTGGCTGAATGACAAATGTGTAGTACTACCGTGACGTCACTTCATTCATTAATTTCTTTGCGGTTTATTTGTTTGACAAATAATTTAGTACACGTAGATGCGCAGACAGCAATTTTACATTAACAGTGACTGCGTGATAGATCCTGCAGACAAATAAATTAATTGGGGATTCACGTCTACAAACCAGCAGACGAAACGGTTAAAAAAGACTCCTTCGAGTAGGCCATTACAATAGCAAACACAATAGTTTCTAGGACATACGGGTTCTTAGAGAAAGCCAGACGAAGTACCAGACAAGTTTTTTACTTTATAAAATATAAGTGAACAAAAGCATTAAAAATCTTCAACATGGCAGAGTGTATAATATACACCTTAATGTACCGATATGTGAACAAATATTATTCAGAATTTGATATTTAAGGGTTTAAACGGCCAATTTAAAATCATGGCCGCAACTCAGTACATAACTCGAATCAAAGATTAGACTAATAATAGGGGGTTCACGTAAATTTTAAGCTTCCTGGTTGGTACCTGTGAGAAAATCACTCATAAATCTGTCAATTTTCATTGGATCGCTCCCAATATCTAACCAGCTTGCGTTTTTGATACTATGAACATGTGTGTAAAATTACAAGCCTCTGCGGTGAGTCGATTTTGCTGAGCAGCGATGACAGGCAGGTGTACCCAAAAAAACTATTTTTTGATCATGTGACCTTGATAAAGATCAAAGGTCAAATTTAAGCATGCAGAAAAATTTTCCCACGCCTAAGGTATATAACTGCCAAATATGGTTAAAAAGCTTCCAATAATCAGGGAGATATTCAAGGGAGACCATAATGCAGCGGCGGCAGCGGCAAGGAAACTGAAGCGAAAACAAATAAGCACCCTTTTCAGGGAAGCTTAATTATGAGGTGTATATGTGTCAAAGTAATTTTTTTTTTAAATGTATTATTTTCTATTGTTAATGAACTGATGTAATATGCAAAAATAAATTTAAAAAAAAAGTTTCTACACCTTACGGTTTCTCAGATATAGATTACGATAAGATTTTAAAGGTCAATGTCACCAGCAAGGTTAAATCAAGGTCACACAATGAAGCTACCCACCTACACCCATCCCCCCCACCAACCAGACCACCTAGCCAGATGCCATGGGTGAAAAAAATACCTGCACAACCTTTAAAGGCTGAGGGATAAAAGCTGTATAAATATATAATATTAAAGGTTTTGAAAACTCAAAGCCACAAACAGCAAATTATACCTATATTCTACCAATACACACAAACCTAAACTGATTAAATATATATACCACAATATATGTTAAAATAATATAAAGGGTGAAAGCAATGCATTGATGTGGGTGTCAAAACAGCCTATAAATCTAAAGTTGGTAAATTAACCAGCTGCACAGCTCAAAAAGTTTTAAATTAAAATTCAGAAGGGCCACAACTCACCAAGTCTCTTGCCAATTGATCTATTAAACAATAATATCCATTTATAATTGGTACTGAGGGAAATATTAATTTAATATCTTACCTCATGGGCATATGCTTTTCCAATACCATCAGTAGCTCCAGTAACCACTGAAAAAAAGTAAAAAAAAAATAACACTATAATTTAAAACACAAGAACTGTCAAAATGGTTCAATGAAAACATTCACAAAAACCTAAATGAAGCTGACTTACAAGTTTTTCTGTATTGAATGGGTTAATGTGAATATGCTGAGTAGCAGTCACCACATAAATTCCTTTGAAGTCAATTTCAATCAATCAATTAATCAGTTGTCCAGGTGCTTAATCTCCGTATCTACGGATTCTAAGGCCCAAAATCCAATTCGTTAAATCATCAAGACATTAGACATATTCCAAGTCGCACACAGAGAGGCAATCCGGTGTTTGGTAGTTAGGAACTAAGATGGAAACGATTTCTCGAATAAGTAGGTTTTTAGTTGACTATTGAAACATAACAGATTTGGAGCACTATGTGTATCATGTGGAAGATCATTCCATAACTTAATAGCATCATATGAAAAACCGTTGTTGAAGTGGACCTTTGATTTGTGGATAGATAAAATAGCATCACAGATGCCCGTACCCCATAGCCTGGGGAAATAGTTTTCAACACCATGACATATAAAAGTAGTGAAACAGTATAAAGTCCGGCATACTTTCAGTGCAGAGTTGCTTATATAAAGGTCTAAATAATGTTTAAGTAGAGAAAATAACATCTGAGAGAAAGAAAATGTATGTAAAGATAAAGTACTAAAACAAAACAATTCAATAGCAAGATGATAGCATTAATCAGTAAACTAAAAAGTATGAAAAATTTATTAATTGGAGAATAGCTGTCAATACAATACAAAAGTACCGTTGTATTTTCAAAACCGCGACACTTGTGTATGAATTTTTGCATAGTGGTTCTCCTTCTTATTTCGAACCGTTCTTGTCTTTTAGTAGTTGTCCCTATAGTACTAGCCATAGTCACCCAGATCGTCAATACCTTACAGTTCCTCCTTTCCATTCATCAGTCTTTAAGTCAGCCAAACATTTTGGCCATAGTTTCGTCTTTGATGCTCCTAAGACCTGGAATGACCTCCCTCAAGATGTTCACAGTGCAACATCAGTAGCCTCCTTCAGAAAAAGCTTAAAACATACCTGTTTGCAAAAGCCTACCCACCAGAGCCTCCCCCATCACATCTGTGTCTCCTTGGTACGACCTGGCTATGTCCCTTGATTAACGCTAACTGCCTTGCTTTATGTCTAGATGCGCCTTAGAGTCCATCAGTGATGGAGATTAAGCGCTATAAAAGTCCACATTAGATTAGATATATTAGATCAATGTAAATAGCACAATTATGTAAAAGTGCATATAATAATCAGTTGCAGCAATCCATATATCTTCGTCAAAACAGAAAGATCTCCCAAATATGGCAGGTGAACACACTTTGACAGAGCAAAAAGGTCACACCATGATGTACACCTGCACCCCCTAACCAATGTCCCTACCAAGTGTCAACCTTCTACACCTTATGGAATCCAAGAAATAGCCCAGACAAGATTTTAAAACTCCTGGTCACTATGACAAGGTCAATGGTCAAATCAAGGTCACACCATGATGTTTTACACCTATAACTCCCCAACCAATATCCTTATCAAGTGTCAACATCCTACACCTTGCGGTTTCCAAGATATAGCCCAGACAGGATTTTATACTTCAAGGTCACTATGGTAAGGTCAAAGGTCAAATCAAGGTCACACCATGACGTTGCATACCTACACCCCCAAACCAATATACCTACCAAGTAACAACTTCCTACACCTTATGGTTTCTGAGAAATAGCCCGGACAAGATTTTATAGGTCGTCAGTATGGCAAGGTCAAAGGTCAAATCAAGGTCACACCATGATGTTGCACACTAATAACTCCTTACCAATGTCCCTACCAAGTATCAACTTCTTACACCTTACAGTTTCAAATATAGACCGGACAAAATTTTAAAGGTCAAGGTCACTATGGTAAGGTTAAATTTCAAATCAAGGTCACACCATGACATTGCACACCTACACCCCCTAACCAATGTCCTAACTAAGTAACTACATGGCGTCAAGGGATTTTTGGTTCTCAAAATATAGGAATATAGGAAGTTACCTGATGAAAATATAGTAGGTTTTGAGCAAAATATAGGAGATCTAATGCCCTATTTTACATATAAATCTGATGAGAAATGCATGCTTTTTTAATATTATGGCCTCTTCCACCCCTTATGTTGCAGTTAGACATCCCAGCATACCCCATGGATATAGACCACAGTTCCATATATGGTAACTAGTGCTGTAACGAGTGGACCGAAACTCGAGTCGTAACTCGGTGGGCGATATTTGGGACCACATCGATTTACGTAATTTAAACTCGAGTTTTTAAGAAATAAATTATGATATACTAGTCTTGTTATAAAACCAGCACTTTTACAATTTATCTAGCCATAAAGACAAAAAATTCAATGAGCAATGGCCGTTTTTTTATTTCCTTATTTACGTGGATGTTCCATAATGTGCTCATACATATCTGTACAATTTAACCGGCAACAGAATATATTTCCTTGCAATAAAATGGTACTAAATACGTCAATGGCGGATCCCTTGATGACAATATTTGGACATTGTTATTTTATTTATATTTGTGTCATTTACTCGAGTTCAACTCGAGTTCAACTCGCATCTAACAAGCGAGCGTCGATCTACAGAAATCACTGTTGATTACAGCTCTAATGGTAACTGACATGGATCTCCTGCAGATCGAGGGTTTTTTGTTTGTTTTTTTTTTTTGTTGTTTTTTTGTTGTTTTTTTTTTTTTTTTTTTTTGTGGGGGGGTGGGGGGGTGGGGGGTGGACAAGCAAGTGACTTACAGACGCACCACGGAAAATTCTACAGATGATAAGGATGTCACACGGACGTTAGGGACTCGTTATCTTCGCTTGCGGATCACTCGTGGATACACTTCCATGACCACTCGCAGTGTAGTGGAAACACTCCCCCCGATGGGTTTGCAATCCTTGCGGACATTCGCAGATGGGGTTTAAGGATCAAAATTTTTCTCTCAGTTGTGAAATGTCCTTGTTTAGCTGGTACTTTGCAGTATACTCCTGAAGATCAGTATATAATTCAGACATTTGCTATATGGCTCCTTCAAACTTGAGAATTATCTCGGCAAACTGTCAAGGTCTTAGAGATATTAATAAGCGAACTGATGTTTTGAATTATTTTGCTGACATAAGACCAGATATACTCTGTCTACAAGATACACATTGGTTAAGTGAAGATAAAAAATTAATAAAAACTTTGTGGGCAGGTGAGTGTTTACTAAACGGTTCGCAAACAAATGCCAGAGGAGTTGCAATCTTAATTAATAAAACTTTTGAATATAAGATCATATCAGTTGAAAGAGACATATCAGGTAATCTAATATCTGCATCATTAAGCCTAAATGAATTCACCATAAAAATTATAAATATTTATGGCCCAAACAAGGACTCTCCTGGGTTTTTTATGTCTTTAAAAGAAAAGATTGAACATTCTAACACCGATTATTGTATTGTTTGTGGTGATTTTAATATTGTGATCGATCCAACCAAAGATAGCTATAATTATAGACATATAAATAATCCACAGTCTAGAAATTGCTTGAAGGAGACCATGGATTCACTGAGCTTAAAAGATGCCTTTAGGTATTTTGGCAAAGATGCAAGATGCTACACGTGGCACAAAAAGAATCCGATAAGCGCGCAAGACTAGATTACTTTATAGTTTCAGAAAATTTAACTGATCATATTGACAAATGTAATATAAAACCGGGATACCGGTCAGATCACTCGTTCATAGAATTGATAATAACTCTTTGTAAATTTCAGCGTGGTAGAGGTTTGTGGAAACTTAATTGCTCATTATTAAAAGATAAAGAATATCTAATTAATATTAACAATGTAATAGACCGGGAAAAACTATGCTATGCAGTACCTATATACAATCAAGATAATATAACCAATTTACATGACTCCTGTATTGAATTTACCATTTCTGATAGTGATTTCCTAGAAATATTATTGCTTCAGATTTGTGGTGAAACTGTACGATATGCATCTGCTTTGAAAAAAAAGACAACTCAGAAAGAGGAAAACTTAAAACGAGAGATTGAAAATATGGAAAAACAACTAGATTCTACAAACCCAAAACATTTGGAATTGAAAAAAAAGGAATTGGAAAATTTACGTAAAGAAAAACTCAATGCATTATGATTAGATCACGCGCTCAATGGCTCAGCGAAGGTGAAAGACCTTCTAGTTATTTTTGTTCACTCGAAAAATTTTACTATACACAAAAAACAGTTAAAAGAGTAGTGGCAGATGATGGAAATGTTATAACAGATCAAAAAGAAATTTTGAATGAATTAAGAAAATATTATCAGAACCTTTTCAAAAGTAAAGACACTGGATTACAAGACTGTAATACCCATGATCTGCAAAATTTAAGTGGTTTCAAAATGCTATCAGAAAATGATGCTAACTCACAAGAAGGCTGTCTAACAATTAACGAAATAAGTAAAGCTTTAATAGCTATGAAGAACCAAAAATGTCCTGGTATAGATGGCTTCCCTGCCGATTTTTTCAAGGTTTTCTGGGCTAAACTGAAGTTTTTTGTGTTAAGATCTTTAAATTGTGGTTACAATACAGGACAAATGTCAATCTCTCTTAGGCAATGTATTATTTCGTGCCTCCCAAAAGGTGACAAACCTAGACAATTTTTAAAAAACTGGAGACCAATTTCGCTCCTATCAGTAGTATATAAGATTGCTTCATCTGCTCTCGCTGCAAGGTTGCGAACTGTTCTACATAATCTCATTTCAAATACCCAATCAGGATTTATGAGCAACCGCTTTATTGGAGAAAATACTCGTCTAATATATGATATAATTCACTATGCAAATTCTAATCAAAAACCAGGTTTGCTCATGTTGATCGATTTTCAAAAAGCATTCGATTCTGTTTCATGGAAATTTCTTTACTCTATTCTAACTATATTTGGTTTTAAGGATAGTTTTTGTAAATGGATCAAAGTCTTAAACACTAATGTTTCTGCTGCAATTCTTCAGTATGGCACATTATCTGAATTTTTTAATATAGAATGTGGTTGTAGACAGGGTGATCCAATATCAGCTTACTTGTTTATCCTGTGTGCACAAATAATGTTTCTTTTAATTGTAAATGATAAAAATTTGAAAGGTATTTCAGTGAATGGCAATGAATTTAAGATCTCATAGTTTGCCGATGATACAACCTTAATTTTAGATGGAAGCAGGAGTACCTTATTAGCCGCTCTCAACGTCTTAGAGGTATTTGGTAATATGTCTGGTCTAAAGGTAAATATGGATAAAACCAAGCTAGTTTGGATAGGTAAAAAACGTCATTCTAAAGATAAACTCGATGTGGGTAAAGATTTGATATGGGGTGCTAGTGATTTTACTCTTCTGGGCATTAAATTTTCTGTAGATTTATCAAATATGATTGAGTTAAACTATCTTCCTGCAATAAATAACCTTGAAAAACTCTTAAATCTTTGGAGCCACCGATACTTAACTCCAATAGGTAAAATAACCGTGATTAAAAGTTTGGCCCTGTCCAAGTTGAATCACTTGTTCCTGTCATTGCCTTCACCGGGAAAGGATATATTGAAACAATTAGAAACAAAGTTCTATAAATTTATCTGGAGTGGAAAACCGGATAAGGTAAAAAGGAAAACCTTATCAAAACATTACTTAGATGGTGGATTAAACATGATAGACCTTGGAACATTTATATCTGCTATTAAGATAACTTGGATACGAAGGTTACACTATAATTTTGAAACACCATGGGCTAATATAGCCAGCATTTATCTAGGATCAATTAATAAAGTTATTTCACTTGGGTCATGTTATAGTTTAAATATGGCTAGAAAAACAACGAATAAATTCTGGTCTGAAACTCTGTATTGTTGGAGTAAGTTTATCAATAACATCCCGATTAAAAATATTAATGATCTTCTTTCAGAACCTCTTTGGAATAATCCAATGGTATCTAAGACACAACTTTTTTTACCATATTGGTACAATAAAGGTATTATATCAATTGCTGATATGATATATGAAAATGTAAATTATATATCTCAAAACGATTTAAAAATGGTATATCACATTAGAACCAATTTTTTAGAATACCACAGAGTCACTACCTGTGTTAAAACTTACTTGAATAAACAAAATAATGCTTCTACAGAACATAAAAAACCAACTATCCCGAATCAAATAAAAATCATTTGTAAATCAAATAAAGACTTTTATGCTATATTGTTCAATCAGAACACTAACGATGATACCACTTACTATTCATTCTGGGAAGAAGCCCTAGGTATTACCATAGATAAAGATATGTGGAAACAAATATTTAGAGTGTGTTTTAAGACTATAAAAGACAATGATTTAATTTGGATACAATACAGAGTGCTGTACAGGATATTAGGTACAAAAGAATTACTGTTTAAAATTAAAAGCCATGATGATGGCAAATGCAGTTTTTGTAAACAATACTCAGAAACGATATTACACCTTTTTGTACAGTGCAAAGATGTAAAAAATTTTTGGTCAGAACTAAAAACTCACTTGCAACTCATACTTGGAATTGATCTAGCAATAAACCCCTCTACTATTATATTAGGAAACCTCTTAACAAAGACCAATGTTATACCACTTAATACCATCTACCTCGCAGCTAAGTTATATATTTTTCGAGTTTCAAAATCAAATCATATTTTAAATTATCCTAGTTTTTGTACTTTCTTGAAAAGAATATATTTGGAACAGGAGTATGCTGCCAAACTGGAATTTAACCCTTTCGCTACTGAAGGATCGTTATTCTGGGGGACTGTAGCCATATGACGTCATATCACGTCAGAAACGCCAATAAAGTAAAACATTAACTCCCTACCTTATACACTTCATTTGCGGTATTTTTCGGCATATTTCATTAGGAATTGATGAAAGTCGAATGGGGAAATTCGTGGGAATTCCCCAAATAAATATAACCACAAGTAAACAATATGCAGTTATATGCGGTAAATACGGCAATATTTACAGAAACCAGTTAAAATAGCTAAAAATGGCGATTTTTGCTTAAAATATGGCATAACATACATATATTTTACTTAAGCAATCGTTTTAATACTGATGAACCAAAGAAAACGTATTGCAGTATACTGAAGGGAAAGAAGAAATCAATATTATTGCCGTCGACCCTGTGTCGACAGACATGGTACCTGGTAATACACATAAGCGTCGACTGCTAGACGTCATAGATGGTAGCGAAAGGGTTAAGGAAAGTAATTTTAGTAAGATATGGGGAAATTTTATGCCAATTTTTTGTGGCTAATTCTGTTGTGTATGAATGTTTAACATGATATAATCATTCAAATATTGATATTTTGTATTGCTTCATGTTTTTAGTAGTCACTTCTTCTAGGTGTACATGGTCTTGTGTGTAGTTGTTACAGTGTGCATTGTATTATGTAATTTATATGTTTATCAAAAATAGATAAATAAATTTAAAAAAAAAAAAAAAAATTTTCTCTCGGTTGTCAGCTTATCAATACGGGAGTTTTAAGAAAACATTGCAGGTGTCCTGCTGGGAGCTAGTGACCACTGGATACCTGGATCTCAATGGCTATAAAAGGGGTAAAGGTCAGGGCACTAGCCAGATAGAATTTTGATGCCAATATGAACAGACGGGGCAGAAATCTTGGACAAATTCAACTCTTAGAAATGGAGAGGCAGTCATCATTTCAGCTATGACAGGCACTCCCAGATGAATGAGGGGAGGATACCAGCTTAGTCAGGACAATTGCACTACTGCTACCCTGCATAAATTGGCCACAGGCACAAGTTGGCTGTGGCTGATCTACAGGCTCCAGAAAGACAAATTGGTTATTGTACACCAATGAAAACTGTTGCATATAATAAGTTTAACAACAATACATGATTTCAGAGTGTAGTAGGCCACTCATCTTAAAGCCCTGTGAAGGTGTGGCGAGGGTGGCCAACTTATGCCTGCGGCCAACTTATACAGGGTAGCTGTAGAGCCAATCAAGTGCACTGAAACAAAAGGCCTAGTGACTAGATGACATGTGGACTTGTGTGCACATGCAGTAGAATATATTGTGTTGTGAATAATACTGGGATATTTTGCACTTTCTTTATGTCAATACACTTAAGTGCATATTATAACTGTTTTTCTGTATATTATTATTCTTTAGAGGAAATCAGAACATAAAATTATCAGCCATGTGGTGAATCAAAACTAATTAGTGAACATCGGAACATTAACGCTAATGTAGTAAAGCCATGCAGGGAGATAAACAATTTCCGTGCACATTCTCCGTGGGTTGAGACACAGCGTAAAAATGCTGTAAAAATGGCCAAGGATAGGCAATATTCATATTTAAATAAAGGCAGAGGATATTTACACCACCGCTGTGTATGCAATGCCGAAAAGTCGTCTTATGTACACCACCACTGTGTACATAAGCTACATATGGTTCCTTATGTACACCACCGTTGTGTATATTAGCCAGATAATGTCTCTTATGTACACCACCGTTGTGTATATTAGCCAGATAATGTCTCTTATGTACACCACCGTTGTGTATATTAGCCAGATAATGTCCCTTATGTACACCACCGCTGTTTATGTAAGCTAGATTGAATATCTTGTGTACATATGCAAGATATTTGGGATATTTTGTGTACCACTAAAATGTAGGTAAGCTAATGTACATGGTCTTCTACACCACCTTATTGTGCATGCTATGTCAGTCCCCCTAGAAATGGGATGATTAGTCTTCCCCACTATTGTACTGTGGAAACTAAATTAAATTTCTTATACACACCTTGTTGTGTACCCAGCCAGGTAAAATTTGTTACATAATTAGCCTTTTGATCCCCACAGGTCGAATAGTTGTGGCTTAACTTGGGTTGGATGACACTTAGATGACAAAGACAGTGAAGATGTGATTTTTTATTGTTTCATTATTTATTCATTATACACATGGAACAAGAATCATACAAGTAACATACATTACAAATGTACCAGGTTCTAATGGCATGAAAGCCTCTACACACGGCCATCTACACACCTTACAAAAAAGTGATATATAGCAAAAATACAAAAAGAAAAACATTCTTTTTAAGATTCTATATTTCTCACTAAATACATATCCATGGAGAGTGAACAGGACAATGTCAACTTGTTTTTGGCCTTTCTGTTTCAACTTTATAAGCATTCATCAAATATATTCTTGTAAAAGAGAGAAATTGCATTTATTTTCAAACTAACACTGATAAAACAGCTTTTGTTTTACTTCATATTATTGTAGTGTATTATTGCATTACTCGACAGCCGTGGTGTACATAAAGAACTGAAATACCCTTATGTACACAGCCGTGGTGTAAATAACCAGTTCGTTAAATAAATGGAATAGCTGCTTTCAGCAACAAGGTATACATGTATGCTGAAAGTTCACAGGAAAAACTCTTTAATATTGTCATAAAATGCAGGTGACAAACTTCACTGGGGTGACGAAATTCACTGGCTTAGCAGTACAGCGTTTTATACCAAAAAATCCAGGGTATCACGGATACAGGCAAGAACAGACACGGATACTGGTGATGAAAAAAATGGTAGGTGTAGTTCCTACTTTTGCCGTAAGACTTTGAAATCTTAGAACGACAGCAGGCTACCTAGACGTGGTTACCTCGGCTCTACTTTACTTGCGTGTAGAGCCGTGGCACGACCCCACATAAAACTGGAGATTTGCATAAAATCCTTTTCTGTTGAATAAAACTTGATGAAATGACTGGAAATGGTATAATGTAGTTAAAAACAATTGATATTAAGCTAAGGACACAGTAAAATACACCATGTGTATAAAATACAAGCTATTTTACACAACTTTTTTAATAAAGTAACATCTTCAAATTTTTAGAGAAATGGTCAAAAAACATTGAAAATGAGGAAATGTCTTTTATTTTTAGTTAACTATGTTTGCATATTGACTGATTGTTGGAGGAAATATAACAAAGTAATTGTGGGAACAGTTGTTTGTACACATTTGTATGGAGTATGTGTTTTATGCAAATCTCCAGTTCTATATAAGGTCGTGCCACGGCTCTACACGCAAGTAAAGTAGAGCCGAGGTAACCACGTCTACAGGCTACCAGATGTGCCAGTTTTGTGTACAGACCTGCCCACTCTCCCAATTTTCTAAAATCTACGCCAGAGCCGAGTACATAACATTTGACACCCTTCCATATTGAACAGGCTAGTTTTAGTGCTATGTAAGTGGCAGCCAAGACGCCAAAAGTGGTAAAAGCACCACTACAGTTCCCCAAATAATCTTGTAAAGAAGACATGATATTTGCAACACAAAAGTCAACCAGGAAGCTAAGGTCAAGGTTGGAGTCGTGCGATATGAGCGATAATGAAAGCTTTTTCATACGGGCTTACTAAAACGAAATATTCTGACTGCGCCCCCCCCGCCCCCCCCCCCCCCCCCCTTGCAAGATTATGACTCCCCCTTAATCCCAGTTTCCATTTAAATGAGTGTCATTAAAACACATATTGGTTGAGTTGTGTACTTGTGTGTGTGTGCTAAAGAATAACTTATTTATTGTTACATTAATATTTTAATGATGAACAACATGATTAATATTGATATTAAATATCTTATAAAATGGTAAAAAAAAACCATAATATTTGATTTGGTGAATGGACATCTTGTAAAAGTTACTTTGAATTACCTTTTGGCTAGGTACGTATTATTAATTCTCAATAAAATTTAAAATTTATCAACAAAACAGATAGAAGCTATTCAATTAAATTAATTTGGGTAACATAGCTTCTTGCATGGATTAAACAGTTATGGTGTAAAATGTGGCAGCTAGTTCCTTTGATATTAATTCTGTTAAATCATTCATGTTTTCTGTTATCCAAATGCACACTTGAATCGGTATATCTTTTGATATTAAGAGGATAATTATGGAGTTAGTTTATTTATTTGGGGTTTTACGTCGCTTTCAACACTGTACAGGTCATATCACGACGGGTAGTTGGAAGGGCAGAGGAAACCAGTACATACAGTTCGTTAGGGTTCTGTACTGTAAACTGCCGACCAACGGCAAGCAACTACCAGCTTTCCCACTTGAGACCGTGCGGGGATCGAACCCCGGCCTCAGAGGTGGGAGGCGAGAGTGTTACCACTCTGCCACCGTGGCCCCCAATTATGGAGTTAGATACAAACTACCAGTTAGGAATTATGAAGGCTTAGCACTATGGACACAGTTACCATGGAAATTACTAGCAATATTATCCATGTTATCAGCCTTGTGGAAATAAAATTTTCAAACAATTGTGTATGTGTATAGCTTGAATGAGTCAGCTTGAATGAGTTGAAGAAATGACAACTACACTGATTAGTTTTAAGTGTAATTGACCCTATTCAACATTGACAGACAATACAGACATCCTTCTCCACTTCCCCCCTCCACAATTGCATAGGTGTAGAAAAAATATAGGGCAGTCAGTTTATGAATGGGGGGGTCAGTATCTTGCAAGCAATATTCTAACCCTACTGTTCGGGGTAATAAATGTTGTTTGCAAAACAATGACTCCCCCAAAAGGTCAAAGGAGAGGAATCAGAAATCGAAGGGAGTCATTATCTCACGCTACACTGGAGTGTTCATGGGAACATCACCTGATAAATCCCTCCAAATACTTATCACACATGGGAGGACGATCCATAACTGAAAATGCTTGAGTAAGAACACAAGAGCTGAACATAAAAATCACTTGTTTGGCTTGTAATAAATTTGGGTTTCAAACTGAGACAACGTGGGTTCAACTTGTTTTGAAAGTTTGCACAGGTAAATACAGTAATGCCTAAATCTATTAATGTGCAGCACATTAACAAAATATATTATGTAATCTGATTCAATTTTACATGTACCGAGGACTGAGCATAAAATTTATATATTTAGTGTTATGTTGGGTGTGGCAGGAAAATGTGGAGTATTTTTTTTATTTATTTATTATTATTATTATTTTATTTTTTTAATTAATTTTTTTTTTTTTTTTTTTTTTTTTGGGGGGGGGGGGTTAGCTAAGAATAGTTGGTATGTAGTTATTTTGATTAAGTCTGATTTGTATAAACATAACATGACTGACAACCTACACCAGCACAACAAGGTTATTTTAAAGTACTTGTTAAAGGGCCACTGCAACCAAATTTACCAAGGTTATTTTTCAGATGAAAAACACAGAGTGTTATTCATACAACACTGCTGACATAAATAACCAAGCCAGAATACATCCAGTTGTTTAATATCAGTACTTTTATCCGTTTAAATGTGGGTTTCTGCTATAGACCGGGAGAAATTGGATAAGGTTACTTACTTGTCTGTACACATTTATCAGTTGACCAACACATCTAAGATGTTTGCCATGAGCATTCTACTCTTCTGCACCATGTTGATGGTTGCCACTCATCTCAGGGGTCTCTCACATAAGTTTTTGGGAAATGGTTTCCTCATTCCATCCACGTTAAGGATTGCAAAAAATTACTCCTATAGCTCCACCTCCCATGTTTTTCCCCCTACAGTAAAACAGAGCGGCCTTATGCTATTGATTATATATGCGCGGTGATGTTGCCATAAATCCTGGACCGGTAGCATCTCACTCCTTTGACTTCCTCTGTCTTACTGAAACACATATTCGTACCACTGATTCTGATAGTTTCCTTCATTCACTTACCCCGGATGGTTTCTCTTTGATACATAGGCCACGTTCAACAGGTATTAGTGGTGGTGTTGGTTTCTTTATTCGTGCATCATACAAATGTCGCAAAGTAGATACCCCAAATTATGGTTCCTTTGAAATCTTGTCATATCAGTTTCAGTGCCAGGTCGAATTTTACTCCTAGCTTCTATCTACTACCCTCCTGGGCCGTGTCCTTCCATTTTTTTAGATGTATTTATGTCCTTTGTTTGTTTTCTGTCTTCTGTTGATTGCAAGTACTTCATATGTGGTGATTTCAATATACACGTAGATGTACCTTGTACTGATAGCCACAAATTGAAAGCATGAGAATCATGTAATCTAAGACAGTCAGTAAACAATACCACTCACTTGCACGGTCATATCTTAGATCTCGTTCTTTCCCCCAGTGATCAAGATATGTGCGTGCACGTTGACATCTGATCAAGCAGTCATTAAATGTGCTATCGAAGTTGCTTCCTCTCCTGCTACCTGTCAAACAAGAATTTTCTCAATTCCTATAGGAGGTACCATCGTATCAATATGTCCGACTTTCGGTCTGACCTTAAGGAAATGCCTTTTGTCAAATGTCCAGCAAATTCTGTCTCACAGCTCTATGATCAGTATGTACAAGACTTGAGTTGTGTCCTTGACAGGCATGGTCCTCTTGTGTCTAGTTTGAAGATGAAACAGCGTGCTGACTGGTTGTCTGAGTCCTATCGCCTTGCTAAGTCACTGAGACGTCAATTTGAACGAGCTTGTCGTAAAGATAAAAGCCAATACAACAGGAGTCGTCTTCGACGTCAAATTGCCTGGTGCCATCATCTTGCAAACAGGGACAAAACTGTCTATTACAGGCAACTAATCTCCGATAATAGCCATGATACTAAGAAACTATGGCGGGAGTTACATAAAGTCCTACATAGATCCCATGGCACTACTCTTCCCTCTTGTGAATCCTCAAAGTCATTGGCTGATCGTTTTGCTACTTTTTTTCTCAAATAAAATCATGAAAATTCGTGAGAGTTTTTCTTCATCTGAGTCTTGTAGCACTGTACATCCCCCCTTTGACCCTCCGAAACTAACAGTCTTTACTCAAGTCACTCAAGATGAAATTGCAAAAATAATCAGTAAATCACCCACCAAATCATGCTTGTTGGACCCATTACCCACATTCCTTATTAAGGAATGCATGGACCTTCTTCTACCATTGATAACCAAGTTGGTCAATTGTTCACTCAGTGAGGGACTGGTTCCAGACAGTTGTAGTCACTCCACTTATCAAGAAGGCCTCTCTTCCTGTTGAGGACTTGAAAAACTACCGTCCAGTATCTGGACTTAGCTTCATTTCTAAACTGGTGGAGCGTGTAGTTGCTAAACTGCTGGTTGATCACATTCATCAACATGACTTGGATAACTCATACCAGTCTGCATATAAGTCAGGTCACTCAACTGAGACGGCTCTGCTTTCCATCAAAAATGATATTCATTTGTCACTATCTCGGGGTGAAGCTACTGCCTTGGTACTTCTAGATCTTTCGGCTGCCTTTGATACTATTGATCATTCCACTCTCCTTGGCTGTCTTCTGGATTGGTTCGGTGTTGGCGGTTCAGCTTTGAAATGGTTCTCTTCTTATTTAACTGAACGTTATCAGTGTGTAAAGATTGGTTCCACTTTGTCTAACTTTAAAAAACTCTTGTTCGGTGTACCTCAAGGTTCTATTTTGGGTCCTCTCCTATTTTCTCTGTACACATCTCCCATTAGCACACTGATTGGTAGACACAAAGGTGTAAACTTCCATTTTTATGCAGACGACACACAACTCTATGTCCATCTCTCACACAGGAATGCCTCTGCTGCCTTTGATAAGTTGAATAGATGCCTTCAAGATGTCAAGAATGGATGTCAGCTAGCAAACTTAAACTCAATCCTGATAAAACTGAGTTCATACTTTTTGGCTCCAAGAAGCAGAGACAAAGGTTAAGTGCATGTTTCCCAATTGATATCCTGGGCAACCCCCTTCACCCCACCGAGTCTGTCAGGATCCTGGGTGTGTGGTTCGACTCTGATTTTTCCTTCTCAAAACACGTACAGAAAGTTTGTAAAGGCTGCTTTTGTCAACTGAGGGATTTTAGAAATATCAGGCAGTTCTTGACTCAGGATGCAGCTGTGTCGGTTGCCAATGCTTTTGTTAGTAGTCGGTTGGACTACTGTAACTCACTTTTCAGGAGTCTCTCTAAAGCCAGTCTCCATAGATTACAGTCAATCCAAAATTGTGCTGCTAGAATTGTCACAAATTCGTGTAGATACACTCGTATAACACCTGTACTCAGGAAACTCCATTGGCTCCCTATTCAGTTTCGCTCAGAGTTCAAACTGGCTACCCTGGTGTACAAGTTCATTCATACTGGTTTCCCTATATATTTCGCTCCACATCTATCCACATACCGCACTACTTACAATACTAGACGCAGTCAGAGTGTTGCCAATTTCCTCAATGTACCAAAATTACAACCCACAATTCACAAGTCCACTAAGCAGTTTGGCTTCAGTTTTGCCTTTGATGCCCCCACTGTTTGGAATTCACTCCCTGAAGACATCCGTGCATCACCCACTATGGCCTCTTTTAGAAAGAAGCTCAAAACCTATCTCTACGCAAAGGCTTATCCTCCTTACCTCACTTTTCTTATGGCTTCTCTGTGGTGCCGACCTGTTTTTTGTCCCTGGACTTTGAATTTGCCTATTGCTATGGTCTTGTTGCGCCTTAGAGTCCACTACTCAGTGGAGATTAAGCGCTATAAAAGTCAAATTAGAATTAGAAATTACACGTCATCAACAGAAGCAGTACTGGCAGTGTTCTGTTACTCATGTATGAAGAGAACAGTTTCTTTGTCAGTGTATTCTCCTTATTTTACATTTATTTGAACTCTTTTGGAATATTTAACAACGGATGAACTATACTTTGAGAAAAGTAATGCAAGTTTAGTTGATAGGGAATATAATATTAGATATGCAGATATAATGCATACAGACAATTTTGTAAGATGGTGCTGAGGATATCTAGTTTAATTCTCCTGACTTTTTTGGATTTAAATAGCCACAAATATGAAAACTTCAAATTGACACTGTTTTACATTGACACATTTTTTTATACATTAACATTCTGTTGGTGAAATTTACAAAAAAAATCACAAGCTGTGAGATGTTTTCTTTTCATGATATTCATAATATTCCAGCATTGTTACAATAGCTTTCTTTAATCTAAAGGGACTGACTGTTTTTAATTAATTGTGAGATTATTGCTTGTAAGCTTATGTTCCAAATATGTGGCTGTCAATTACAATTCATCTTTCAGCTGCTCTTTTGAGTGCTCTGACTTAATTAATAATTTTATTTCTTTTAAAGATATTTTATGAATAAAGACACAAGCATATGCGAGTTCCAATCCATAAAATTACCCATTTTGTGAAATAGGCAAGAGATTTAGTCAAATAAGCCACATATGAAGTCAATATGGGTTCAGGTTAAGGTACTCATGGTACTTGCCCCAGCCACAAATCCTATGAAAATATAGAAAACTGAAATATACAGGGACTTAAATTGTAAATTATAAACACTGAAGACACTGTTCTAGTAATGTTCATTTGCAATAAATGTGTTTTACTATAAAGTTGATGTTTGAGTTAATAAGAGACATGTTTTATTTAATTAATGTCTAGTTATATGAAAAGTGTCTGTTTTATTACAGATCAAGAACTGTGGTTATCAATTTCTTCGGTAAAATATGATTGTTTTGCATAAACTTTTGAATACAATGAAACATATTTTTATGTGTATTCCCACAGTTAGTAGCTAAACACCTTTCAGGCATTCTTCTCTTGGTCTAAAATTATAAACAAATACTTCAATGCACAACTGTCTTCTTAGACATGTAGAAGCAATAGTTTCCTTGCTGTAATTATATACATCATATTGAAATTTATCCACAAATAAAACAATAACTTTTAGTTGTAAAAAGTTTCTGCTATATGCATATAAATAATGACAGGAATTGGGGAAACATAAGCTACATGAAAAATTGACATTGTTGTTTTTATAAATTGTTGTACACAAATAAGGACCTATTTTATTTCTACAAACACACACCAAATCCTTACTATACATGCATTTTATCATTTATTCTGATTCAATAATTCTTTTGCATTAAGAAAGAAATAATTTTATTATGAGATTATGAGATTTTTAAAGTCATTTTTAACATTTTTAAAAATTGAAGTAGTAATTACTTGATTCAGTAACAAAACAGCAGAAATCCAATTAAAACACTGGCCTGTGTATTGCAGATGCTAAACATAAAGATAATACAAAAATGATGCTATAAATGCTTTGTAATTAAGATAACAAAGGGGTTTTTAGACTTCAAAATACTACACACACACTGTTTTTGTACTGATGTGTGTGTACCAGAGATTTGTTGTGTTTATGTGATGATGTGTGTACACATGATCCAGAGGTCAAATGATTTTTTATATTGTCAATTCCAGAGGTCAAATGATTTTTTATATTGTGTTATTGTGGGCTATTGTGTTTTTATTTTCTGTGACACACACTTCACATTGTATAAAGCTATATGTGAGTACATTGGACGTTCCTGACTACCAGATTGGTGGAAGGTGATGTATGTTGGAACTGTGCTTCAAGATATCTGCTCGAGTGTTGCAGTGATGAGGTAGAAGATAGCTTTTAATTCAACATGTAATTGTGCCAAACACCAATCGTGCAGATAGCAATATCTAAAATGTGTAATGCTTTTTGGACATTGTGGCATGAAATATTAATACATAATAATTGTGGCATGAAATAATAATACATAATAATTGTGGCATGAAATAATAATACATAATAAAAAATCTTTAAGCTATAAATTGATGTAAATTTTCTCCAGAAGTTTTTTTTTAAACTGATAAAAATACACTATTGATAGTTGAAATCTGAAAAAAAAATTACTTGTGAATCTAATAACCTTTGACATAAGTCTCACAATGTCTTAATTTAAAAACAATGCCAAAATTTGTTTTAGTTTAAATGTGGGTGCTGTAAAGCAATCAGGAACATGAATAGTTCACTAGAGTAGTGTACTATTCATGAAAATCAAGAGGCTGACTGTTGAATGGTGCGTAAAACCCCAGTTTTGATAAAAATCAGGAGAAAAAAAAGTAAAAAAGTGATTTCTAGAAGAGCAAACCTCAGACAGCTCACACTTTTAAAAGCTTGATAGTTATGTTCTTATCATGTACTTACATTTTATATATAATATACTTTCTTTGAAGCAGTTTTTAATGTGTTTTATTATATGTCTTTTTATATTATTTTAATTTGTGTCAACTATTTCAAAGTAATAAAATATTTTATGTTGAAATTGTGCACAGGGCTACTGCCGGAAGTAAAATATGGTAATTTTATATGAAAGCAATTGTTATTTATGAATATAAATTACACAGACTAGTAAAAAACCAGGCAAAGTTGACAAAATTTTGAGAGTTTATAAATCAAAAGGACAAAGTGGACAAGGTCAACAAAGTCAACATGGTTGACAAGGTAGACAGAGTCGACAAGGTCAACAGAGTCAACAAGGTAGACAAAGTTGAAAAACTCGACACATAACAACAAAGTGTGTTGTCAGGGTAGATAGCAGATTCTCAGGTAGATGAGCCTGAGTGTCTGGTTGCCCCCAGTTCCTTAGTTCTATTAGCTTCATGATTCTGGGTGCTATTTTTTGTTTTATTGCGTTTAGGTTCGCTATCATGTTAAGTCTTGGGTCCAGAGTGGCACCTAGGAATGTTGCCTTGTCAGTGGTTTTGATTCGGTCCCCTCCCATTGTTATTACAGGTTTCTGTTTTATCTGTGGTCTGAACAGGATCAGTTGTGTCTTTTTGCTGTTCAGTTTAATAAACCATTTCTGGCACCATTCTTCTAGTAGTGTGTTGATCTGTCTCTGCAGGCTTTTTAGATAATTCTTGTTTTTGTGACATGTGTGTATAGTCATATGTCGCCTGCACATTGTGTGCATTTGATCGGATCAGAGATGGGGACGTCATTCACGTACAGGAGGAAGAGCAGCAGGCTTTGTATGCTACTTTCTGGGGTTCCTGCCTCTATTTTCACTTGATGTGTCGTTTCCTTCTTTAACCTGTATGTGTCTGTTTTGTAGAAATGATGATGTGATGCAGAGAAGTGTTGTTGGTAGTTTCATGCTGTGTAGTTTTTTGCACAGGCCGTTGTGCCACACAGCATCAAATGCTTTTTCTACGACAATTGGTAGGAGTGCTGCTAATTTCTTCTTGTTTTTTTGCTGCATTGATGTAGTTTCCTAAGGTGTAGATATGTTTGTTGGCCTCTTTCTTGGGTAAGTAGGTACGTTGCCATGTGTTTATTATCTTGTTGTCTTCTATGAAGGAGTGGATTTGTGTTGTGATAAACTTATCAAAGGTTTTGCCCAGGCAGTTTAGGAGGCTGATATATTTGGTCAACATATTTGATCCCTTTTTTCCCAGAAATTGCTCTGTTGAAATTGGCACAGAATTTGATTATTATGTGACAAAAATGATGGCTCCTGGTCTAGCACAAATCATTAAAATTTTAAAAATGTTGACCTGTCAACCAAAAGGCATTAACATTCTATCTCATTTTAAAAAAAATTGTCCACCTTGTTGACCTGTCGACAATTAATTCATTAAGAACAACAATAATCTTGACCTGTCAAACTTATCAACCGGTCAACCACAACTCATTAACATTCTATATCATAAAAGGATCTGTTGATCTGTTGACCAAATCTCATTAACATTCTATCTCATGAAAATGTATTCGCCGACTTTGTCGACCTTGTAAATCCTATGAAGAAAATATCGTCAAGCTGTCGATCAAATCTGCTTCATCTCATTTGCATATAACTTTCTTTCTATTTACCAATTTAAATATTAATTAACATATTTCTACCTCGTCATGGGGATTCTGCAGAAAACTGATTCACAAACAAACTGATTGACAAGCAAACTCGAATACACAGTAGAACCTCCCGATAACAGGCACAACTCGATGGAATAATCGTGACTCATGGTAGTTTTTTAAATATTGTATCTGTCACAACAAATGCACGTGCTTCGCGTCTGAACGTGGAATTTGAACTTCCCACGTGAAAATAGAATGGTGTGTGAAAGAATATATTAAAATATACACATTGAGGGTTAAAATAAGCAAGTTATTATTTACATACACAAGGTTTAACTGTTTCTCGGGATAAAACAAAACTGTTGCCACTTTGAGGTAAGTGGACGTCTTTGACGCTACGTTACGTTATGATTTTTTTTAAACCTGTGAATCTTAATTTTAGCTTTAAAGTAACATTTTAGGGGGGGAAATATATGCTGAACTTTATATGGTTGGTATTGTGGGAATATATATATTTGTGTTTTGTCTAAAATAACACATAGACGTGCATGGTTACTGATAGACGTGGTTACCTCGGCTCTACATCACTTGCGTGTAGAGCCGTTGTAACCACGCCCACATAGAGTTGTGGCACGACCCCATCCCTTCACAAAAATAATGGGTTTCTAACTTTTAAGGAATCTTAACCTGTTCAGATTCTGGTCAAAAATTTTCTTAACCAGTTTTGTTTGCTATTGGGGAGGAAAACAGCTTAATTAATTCAAGTTTGAAATTATTGTTACTTGTACATGGGTGGTCATAATTGTGTCCGGTTCATAATAATGTCCGATTTTTATTGGAGTTTATTTTTAAAATGTTATAACCAGAACTTTGAATATTTTTTTTCAAAGTATCCCTTTGAGATTGATTTTATTTCATGAAAAATTTAAAATTGAACTAAACACCCAAACTGAGTACATTCACGTTAAGTAAAAAATTAAAGGACACAATTATGAACTGGACACAATTGAGACCACCCGTGTACAATTAATACTGTTTCAGTTATGTTGATAAAATAAAAAGGCTCAAAAGAACAAGTGAATATACATCAAGATGCAAAACATAAAGCAGTTAAATATCAGTATGTGTAAGAACTAGTGCTGTAACCCAGATAACATTCCACCGGTGGCCCAACAGTGTATGGTCAGCAGATTTTGCCACCAGTGGGCCAACATTGGCCCATCGGTGGTTTTTGGTTGTATAATCAGCAGTTTTCCAACGTTGGGCCAGCGGTGGCTTTCCAACCAATCTCCATGTCTGTAGAATTACATTAATTGTCAAACTCTCCACCTGACATTGCACGCTACACTTCTCCAATTCACAGGGGTTTTGCAAAGCTTCACAACAACACCCATACAAAGAGAAATGGAAAAAATTAATGACTTGTCCCTTTTCATATTTTTATGTTTTGTTAAATACTGTCTCCCAAGAAACATCTATACCAGTTTCATCATGAATTCCCATGAAGGGTTTAAAATCCTCTCATGAAGGAAGATCAGAATTAAAAGTTTTGTGACCAGTTGGTATTTGATTCCCCTTAGTACATAGTATGTTAAAAAATCCAAGATTGAAAATCCCAGATTTTGCAAAGTATTTGCAAAGTGATAGAAAATCCCCAGATGGGGCATAGCAAATCTCTTAATGAGGATTGCATACATATTTTATATGGTCCCTTTATGTACTGAATATTAAACTTTTAACCTAATAAAAATCAGAACTGTTTGAAGTCAGTCAACATTTCCTTTGATAAAATTGGTTCCTTAATCCTTAGTAGTAATGAAAGTACCTTCAATCTTTCATCTTTAAATGGATTCCAGAGCACACATAAAGATGCTAAAATGTGTCTTGTCTTCTTTCCAGGGGCCGATTTCACGAAGGGACTTAAGCCTGTTTTGGGGCTTAAGTTTAAGACTTTGGTCTTAAATTCTGTCAAAAATGTGCTAAGTCAGCGGGCTTAGACTTAGTGGATTTCACAAAAGGGCTAAGTCCATGGATTTGCTAAGTCAGTGGACTTAACTTCAAGACTGGTTAGTAGTGGGCTTAAATTTTGCAAAGAGGACTTAAATATGGCCGCCATAAACTTTTCTCCACTTCAAAATTTGAAAGGGCTGTAAATAAAGTATAATTACACAGAACACCTTACTGAAGTAGTCTTTGGGAAGTTGATGTGTGGCAGCAAGGTTTTCCATTTCAAAACAGCACTTATCCTTAGATAAAATGCATCAAATGAAGGATATAAGAGGTCACATGACACAGAAAACCACTGTGGTTATATGATGAGCTTGGACTTAGCTAAGTCACCTTTGTGAAATCCATTTTAAGTCCCACACCTAGCTAAGACCAAAGTCTTAGATTTAAGTCCCTGACTTAGCCAATAAAGGGACTTAGTTTAAGTACTTTAGTGAAATCGGCCCCTGGACACTTATAGAAACAGTCTATCTCTGTAGAAAATGAGACAAATAAAAGTCACTTTCCCTGATAGCAATTAACAGTTGACACACACTTCCGACAAGTATATTGGGGGCTCAGGTGTGTAGCGGTTAGAGTACTCTCCTTCAACCTCTTGAGGTCGCCAGTTCGAATCTCAGCCCAGGCACTTCTTGTTGGAAAGTTGGTAGTTACTGGCCGATACCCAGTGGTTTACAGTGCAGCCTCTTGACCAACTATAGTATGCGCTGGTTCCTCCACCTGTAAACTATAACAGTCACAATATGACCCTGGCTGTTGAACGCGATGTAAAACAAAAAGTAAATGTAAATCTAAAACCTACAGGTATATTAAAGAATAGAGTTACAAAATAATGATTTAATCAATCAATCAGAAAAGGTGAGGAGGACTACATGTCTGTTTTTGAAGATTACACATGTTACAAATTGGAAGCCATATACATTCCTTAATAACAATGAAGAGGGTGCATACTTCAAAGAAACCTCCATAACTCTAGCTGGTATAGGTAGATTAAAGAATTCACATAAGAAAAGCTTATTTAATCAATAAAAAACAAAAGCAAAAGGAAGGGCAACATATCTGTTTTCAAGATGACAGGAATTGGAAGCCACATCATACAAAATCAGCAGCAATGAATAATAAAAAGACAATATAACTTTTGTAATTGGTATTGTCTTGGGTTTTTATGTTGGTGATTTTCTGTGGGTTTATACTCAATCTGGGGATTTTCACAAACAATTGGACCTCTGATTATATATATGTCCTGGGCAAGCACATGCAGTGAATGTTATCTCTTCCAATACATAAACACTGGAAGGTGGAGTACACAAATATCACACAGCTGGGATTGTTTTACACACACTTGACTGTGGTGAAATTAGGTTAAGACTAGACTTAATAAATGCTTTAAGATCATCTTGTCTGATTAATATTGTGAACCTGTTTCTCACCTGATAATAAAAATAATGATACTAAATTCTGTGAATATAATGATACTACTTGAAGTGCAAATGTATGGTATCAAAAGTTTGTGTATAGCTTAAAGGTTGCTTGAATGTTTATCACTTTAAGATTAAGTACCAGCGTGCAGCTGATAAAGCAACTGTTTTGACACAGTGGAATGCTGGAGGAAAGAGGTGATAAAGTTTGAATTTTATGGGTACTTGTTGTAAACAAAAAGGGACCAAATTTTCAGCTGTCCTTTATCTGGGATAGATGAATGTTTGCTAGTAGATGAGCATGGATCATTTGTTTATTTCATTGGAAGTTTGAGACTTCTGGTGTATTAAAGTTGTGCATTGTAGCTTGTAAGATATGTGAGCCTTTCATAGAAAATAATGTAAACTACTTTTTTGGAATAATTATTTAAAGAATTATACATTAAACAAAGTTGTTAATGCTGTTTGAAAGAAGGTAATATTTGCTGAGAAGTGAATGTTTCCAGATTGTAATCTCAACTAAGAACCACTAAGAAGCATTGAATAGAATAAGCAAATATTTGATCAGAAAATTGGTTTTGCTGTTTGGGCCTTCATTCAGGGTAAGTGTCCATAAAAACTTATTTTATTATAGATTTATCTTTTAACAAGATGTTTGAAATTTTGTGGACACCAGGAAATTAGATGTGTTTACGCAGTTTATAAAAGGCTTAGTACATTTAACAAATTTAAGATTTAAAATTATTTATGGGTCAGTATATCTTCATTGATTAAAATAATATCACCTGGCACTCTTTGTGCAAATTGCAATTAAACTAATTCATGCGTATTAATTTATCTATAATAAGTCATGGATTTTTGCCAGTTATTATTAGTAATTATTCCTGCTTCATGGGCCTATAATGTGGCAGATGTGTTGGCCTGACCAATACCATTCTGTGGGGGGTGCTTGGTTGTTGTTTAATTACAACCAGGTTCAACAAGACCACTAATTAGTCAAACTGACCCCAAAGTGGCCCTCCGGCTCGAGCCCCCAGTCAACAGCAGTTGGCACAAAATTTCCCATGTCAGATCATTTCTGCAACATGCCCAGGTCCAGTGGTCATCCTAAGTTAATAGGGAGGCTGTGCCTCATATTCATAAGGTAGGGTATTCAGAGACATCAATCAACAGAAATACCATAGTTTAACTATAATTACATTTATTCACCAAAATTACCCCTTCCAAACCATACAGTCATTACAGTTGAACAAGATTCAGCCAAAGAACATAATAATTTCATAAAGTATCGTAAATACACAGTTTACATTAACTGAATGGATACACGATCCCATGTAAGAGTTCAAAATAATGCTTATTAAACTTACAAGAAACTGTTGAACTAGAATGTAATCCCAAAAAATCCACAATTGGTACTAAATTGGTCCACTAGTGAAACTAAGTGAAAGTCAGAATTCACAATATAATCATCTCAAAATCCATAGTAACATCAACAAATCCCTATAATATAAACTTAACTAAATCAAATAAGGTTAAACTTCTCATTCTGACTTGAATGGCTGACTGATAAAACTGATAAAACTAGCCTCAGACAGACTAAACATTAAACTATAAACTTAAATTGACAAATAAATTCTAAACAAAGTGACATTTAACACACTTGTCGTACCTTTCATACTAAATTAACATATAGGTCAGATTTAATTATATAATTACCTTGAACAGTTATCTTCAGGATAAATTTGGCCTGATAAACTATAAAATTACTAATTTAAGGAACCATGATTGACTTACATGATCTCAGGACAACTGCATGTTGTCAGAGTTCCCAGTGAAGGCGACTATATGTCTTTCCCGTGGCTTTATGTTAAGTCAACCCTAGTAACCTTATATGTGAAAATACTTAACCTCAATAAACTGAAGAAGTGACCTGAAATTGATCTAAAGTATCCACTTAACTCAAAGCCTAGCCTGCATGGTCAAGACTCTAAATCAAGCAGATTAATTTTGTCTATATTTGTATACAATATATACAGCCTAGATGACAGTATATACTGTATGTACTGCCTACACGAAATTATAATGCAAAATCATTACATATTTATGAGCTGCCAGCACAGACACCCCATAATATACCCTTATCATAATAACCTACATTTTGTACAATGCCTACACCTATATGAAGGTACACATTTTTATATACTGTTTAACCTAAGCTTTCCTCACAGTTAATAAAGTCATATTGTGTGTGAGCTGCCAGCACGGACACCCCATGATTTAGACTTATCTCACTATTTGAACCTATAACATACAGTGTGTACAACCTGAATGAAAGTACACATTGTACATGCTGTTTATTCTAAGTTTACAAAACATTAACAACATCATTGTTTGCATGAGCTGCCTGCACAGACACCCCATAGTTTAGTCCTATCACCTTATTTGAACCTATACTTCATGTACAATGTACACAGCCTGAATGACAGTACACATTGTACACTGAGATTATACTAATCAGACCTTAAACTTGTAAAAGATTATACCATTTAAACTTAAAACAAAAACATTATCAACTACACACAAAACTATATCTACACACATTAACATTGGTAAGCTTACACATTATCTACATATTTACAAGGAACCTTAAGTAAAATGAATATAAATTAAGTAACCATGCTTACCCCTTTTGGTGACTGTCCAATCCAAAAATAGTGAACACTTGCAAAAATGTTGAAACAAAACAGTCTCCAAGAATCTGGATCACAAAACACTCCCTCTCTTGTCAGTCCCAAAAACCCCTTTTCCAAAGAAACTGCCCCTTTTATACACAAATTTGACCACCCAAAACTGAAAAATGGATTCCCCAGGCCAAAGGATTACATTTCAAATACTTATATCACTTCAAAAACAAAAGCAGTTACTTATGGATCTGTGTCCTGACACTGATGGACATCAGGTGTCATTTCTGTCAATTTTATAACCATGCATGCAGCTGTGTGCATCAATACAGAACATTTCACAAAGTTAAAACAATATCACAACTCATTACATGTAGTGGCACTGACATTGTTCAAAAGACAACACAAAAGAGTTTATTTTAGTTATGGTCAATCAGTAAATTTATAAAATAAAGATAATGTTTAATAAAATGAACAAACTAATCAGTATATTTATAGTAGGATTCAAAGCTTGTTTTTTTTTTTTTAAACTAAGTAAGTTCAATTTAGATGTACATGGGAACTGTTATAGTTTCTGCCAGGTGTGCATTTAATTGAGGGTGAAATGGGAGATGATGAGAATGTACCCAAACAATATCAACAGCTCTATGCCTTTGTGAAAGGTATAGCCAGTGGACATTTTGTAGTCTTGTCCAAGACCTATGATTCATCAAAGACTTACTTTTGTATGTAATTAATACACAAAATTAATGAATTAATTTAAGAATAATAACAAGGCATTTCCCATGCCGCCACATCACTCCCTCCTTTTTAAAATAAGAAATTACTGGCTATAAGATCAGTTTAATAATGCATAAAATAACCAACATTTGTGAGTTGACCCAAATAATCATGCTCATTAAGTCACTTAATTCATGTAAACACATAAAAGAAAAACATTTCCAAAATTACACTAAAGACATTGAAATCACTACCTATAAGAACTGCCTCATAATGAACAAAACATTTAACCCAACATTTGTAAATTGACCCAATTAATTATTCCCATTTTGCCTCTTAATTGATGCAAACACATATATACATCCAAGTCTCTATTTGCAAACAACTTTAATAATACCCAAGCAATAATCATAATAAGCTAGTAGAAAATACCACTCACTTGTGATAAACATCAAGATGCAACAGAATGACATTTAATACAACAAAAAAATACCCATTGACAAATAATCATAATAAGCTAGTAGAATATACCACTCAGTACGTGATAAACATCAAGATTCAACAGAATGACATTCAAATCGCCATCCACCATTACTTCATTGCAAAACATCTCTCAGAAAAAATTAATAAAACATGAAATATAATCATTGACAATAATCAAAATAAGCTAGTACAAAAACCACTCAATATGGGACAAACAGAATTCAACAGAATTACATTTAAATCACCACCCACCATAACTTCATTGTAATACATCTCTCAGAAATATTTAATAGAACATGAAACATAACCAATGACAATAATCATAATAAGCTAGTAGAATATACCACTCAATATGTGATAAACATAAAGATCCAACAGAATGACATTTAAATCGCCATCCACCATTACTTCATTGCAAACATCTCAGAGAAAATTAATAAACCATGAAATATTTGACTATAATCAAAATTGAAGCAAATGAAATGTAGATAACACAATCTTCCAACCAATTGAAATTATTAAATTATACCATCCAGAGAGAGTCAAGTTTTGATACAAAAAATTTTTTTTTTTTTTAAACAAATGTTCCAGTGTCATTGTATTAGAGATAACAACAACCTGAGTAGATGGATTTCCAGGGACTTGTCTGGTCTGGGACATCAGGTGTACTAAACAAGCTTCTACACACTTTCCTTGCCATGAGAAGTTGTGAATATCAGAGGTCGCAAAGAGGCTTTGGAACGCTTTGAGACACCAGGAACAGGATGGAGCGCTTTGATACATCTGAAGTAGGACTGTATGTCTTGAGACCTGAGAAGTAGGATGGTGTGCTCTGAGACATCAGGAAAGGATCGATGGCAAAAGGATGGCTGTAATTAGGCTGTAAACACCAGAGGTTGTCAAGGCACACAAGCTTCAGGGCATGGCTTCTGACAGCAGATCCTCATTATGGAACAAGAGTATTCTGAATGTTGTGCCCTACCATTTATGTGTCAAATTTGCCTACTTTTGAATTTTGGTTTTTTGTAACATTTCAGCAGCTTCTTCCAGGAGGTTTTCAAAATTTTGGCCGAGTTCACAATTTTGATCAGAAATTTGAAATTCATCCCCAAAACTGGGAGTACAAATTTTGATAGGTTCCTTGTCATGAATAGACATGTGTGTAGCCAGGATCTCTTTGTTCAAACAATTGAAGTTACAAAGTCCACAGGTCAAAAGTTGTGAGTAGCCCTGTGGAACCTCAAATTTGCAGGACACTACATTGATGTCAGACATGTGTTGTAATTTCAAGTGTTGGACCATGTAACTTTTGTTAAATCTTGTTTCAAAATGACAGCACAAGGGGCATTTATAGCCCCATGACTGGAACTCGTGCATTCTCCTCCTGTGGCGAGACAAATCTGTCACTAATTTGCCACACTTAGGGCACAATTTCAGACTCTTTTCCAGATCAGCTAGTTCACTTTGAGTCTTGGCAACCTTCATATCCTGAAAAAAAGCGTCGTTTATAATCTGCACAACAGACGACATTTATTCTGTATCTGGGATTTTGTGGCCATACCAGTCAGGGGATTTCCTAGTTCTCTGGGGTCTAGTTTGGTTATCCTCATTTGGTCTTAAGTTTTCTTCTAAAATTTGTTCAGCCTCAGAAGGTAGTGCCACTTTTGGGACTTGTTGCCTTAAAGTATGGGCCCAAGAAGTATCGACTTCTTTTCTTGTGTGAGCTGGTTTTAACCTATCGTGATTGGCTATAAAAGGTTGGGAGTTAATGTTTTCCTGCAGCCTATAAATCCTTTCTGATATCTTTGTTACAACTACAAATGGACCCCTCCATTTATAAAACCTTTCCTTCCCAGAATTTCCTTTGACAGGGTTGTAGTAATATACCAGTGAGCCTACCTTGTAGGGAGTTTCTTTCAGCCGGTTGTTATAATTTTTCTCTTGTCTGATAGATGCTTTTTGGTTTTGACCACGTGCCAAATTATGGGCCTGCTTGAGTTTTGTTTTAAGATTTTGGACATACTCTGAAACATTTTTGTAAGAACTTCTGTTTGTGCTTACAGTTGGACTTGCTAGATCTATTGGTAGAGTTGCTTCCCGGCCATAAACCATGAAATAAGGAGTTTGCCAGTTGATTCTTGTATACTCGAGTTATATGCCAAGGTGCAAAGCCTAACAACCTCATCCCAAGCAAATGGATTTTCATATATGGTACAATTTAGGATGTTACAGAGGGTCTGGTTTAGCCTTTCAACAAAACCATCACTCTGTGGTCTCATTGGAGTGGTGCGTGTTTTCTCAATACCCAATAGCCTACATGTCTCAGAGAAAAGTGTTCCATCAAAATTTGACCCTTGATCAGTGTGGATTTCAAGAGGAGAACCAAAATATCCCACCCAGCAGTTATGTGTCCTGGTCATCATAACTGAGTTTGTCATAACATATTAAAATTTAAGAAAAATCCCCAAGTTTCCAAAATAAACAATAGAAAAATGCCACAAACTCTAATAGCACAACCGTAAATTCAAAACAATCCATAAATTCACAATGATTCTTAAAAGTTACAACCTATATCAGAAAGAATTGCATGAATCCCAGCAATTCAATTTAAATACAGTGAATTCATGCAACAAAAGATTGCAAAGTAAGTCACAAAAATTCACCTCAGAAAGAACTCCCAAGAATTCTAACACAAGTTTACCATATTAACTCAACCCATTTGAGTGTATTTTTTTTTTAAAGCTCACCAAACATAATAAAAAAAAGTTCATAATTTCTATTGATTCCACAAATTCTATAGAGATTACCCTGTTAGGATACAACCCCAACAGTAACCTTGTAGAATTTATTCTACTTCAAAAGTCCATGAAACTAAGCTCATAGATCATTCATAGGAAAAATACCCTTCGATAATAAAAATAGCATTTTAGATCTCATTAGTATGCACTAACATCTTTTTCTTACCTGAATCAGCAGCCATTCATTCCCTGATTGAGTATATATACCTACTGACTGAATTGAACCATCAGCTGATCCTCTATCGTTTCAGCCATGCTGAAAGCTTGAAATCACCTGAAAACTTAGTACAACACATTTATTATTGTTTTTTTTCCACAATACCACATTTGCACGAAGACTTCAGTACAACAATTTTTTTTTTTTGCTTGTCACTTTGTTAAGAAAAACATTTCTTTCCATGTCCCTAAAATCTGACAGAAATAGTTAGCCATTCTGGATACCTTAATGTAAGTTAGAACCACTCAGTGGGGTGTAGGACCTCAACAGATGCCTCGGTGCACACCCCTTACCAAACCAAAGTTGAGCACCGTTTACAGTGTCTTTAGTAACATTCGAGCTTCCTTGCAATTGCTATATTAAGATACTCTTTGTCATATACTAAACTAAGTGAGATGAAATGATAATGAGCATGAAATGATTAAGTCAAGTAAATTAAATCACAAAAGCAATTACTCCCAAATGAACCAAAGGTCACACCTTCTACTAAATGCTCCAATCCAAGATAATCAAAATAAAGCCCAGAGAACAGAATCAAGATTTGAAGTGACACCGGTAATTCTCTATCAAATAATGAAACTATCCCTTAAAGAGTGTGAGTGCTGTTTGAAATATAAGTTTATATCATCCCTCATACTGCTGAGCTCAAGGTACAATAATACAGGATGACGTACCGTTCGACTAGGCACACACACTAAGATCAAGCCTTTTAACAGCTTATAATAAAATTTTGACAGATCAACACAATGGATTCATAACTACATCAGAACTCCAATAATGAGCAAACCATTCAACAGCAAAATAGCAAAACACAAAACAGACCAGTTCTTGAATAATCCAGGATTAAATTCAAGAAAAACTACATACCAATTGGTTAAGCTTACCTTAACTCACAACAAAGCCAAAAGCTTCCAAACAAGTAGCTTTACAGCCATAATAAACAAAACCATCTCAAGCTTAGCCTTGCCCAGGCCTTAAGCTCATGAGACATCTCACCCTAATCACCAGTAACCATAAACACAACATATTCCAAGAGGGTCTTACCTCTTACAAAATACATGGCACCTTACCTTAAACAATATATTCTAAGAGAACCCTACTCTTACAAAATATATATGACACCTTACCTTAATCATAAGTCACCATAAACACAACATATTTCAAGAGAGCCTTACTCTTGCAAAATGTATGACACCTTACCTTAATCATCAATAACCTTAAACAACATATTCTAAGAGAACCATACTCTTACAAAATACATATGACACCTTACCTTTATCATAAGTCACCATAAACAACATATTCTAAGAGAACCATACTCTTACAAAATACATGAAATAACATTCTAAGAGGACCCTACTCTTACAAAATACATGACATCCCGGACGAGCCCCCACAAAATGTGGCAGATGTGTTGGCCTGACCAATACCATTCTGTGGGGGGTGCTTGGTTGTTGTTTAATTACAACCAGGTTCAACAAGACCACTAATTAGTCAAACTGACCCCAAAGTGGCCCTCCGGCTCGAGCCCCCAGTCAACAGCAGTTGACACAAAATTTCCCATGTCAGATCATTTCTGCAACATGCCCAGGTCCAGTGGTCATCCTAAGTTAATAGGGAGGCTGTGCCTCATATTCATAAGGTAGGGTATTCAGAGACATCAATCAACAGAAATACCATATTTTAACTATAATTACATTTATTCACCAAAATTACCCCTTCCAAACCATACAGTCATTACAGTTGAACAAGATTCAGCCAAAGAACATAATAATTTCATAAAGTATCGTAAATACACAGTTTACATTAACTGAATGGATACACGATCCCATGTAAGAGTTCAAAATAATGCTTATTAAACTTACAAGAAACTGTTGAACTAGAATGTAATCCCAAAAAATCCACAATTGGTACTAAATTGGTCCACTAGTGAAACTAAGTGAAAGTCAGAATTCACAATATAATCATCTCAAAATCCATAGTAACATCAACAAATCCCTATAATATAAACTTAACTAAATCAAATAAGGTTAAACTTCTCATTCTGACTTGAATGGCTGACTGATAAAACTGATAAAACTAGCCTCAGACAGACTAAACATTAAACTATAAACTTAAATTGACAAATAAATTCTAAACAAAGTGACATTTAACACACTTGTCGTACCTTTCATACTAAATTAACATATAGGTCAGATTTAATTATATAATTACCTTGAACAGTTATCTTCAGGATAAATTTGGCCTGATAAACTATAAAATTACTAATTTAAGGAACCATGATTGACTTACATGATCTCAGGACAACTGCATGTTGTCAGAGTTCCCAGTGAAGGCGACTATATGTCTTTCCCGTGGCTTTATGTTAAGTCAACCCTAGTAACTAGTGTTAGGAATCGGTCTAAAAAATCAGAATCGATTAATCGGTAACTCTGAGCAATCGATTATCGATTATAATCGTTTTTCTGCTTGCTTTGTAAGAAAGACAGAATATTCTTTTTTACCAAATATAATAACAGTAGTCTTCCGATAGGTCAGTGGTGAAAAAAATCTAGGTTATTTGTTTACATTTTGGGGTAGGGAAGGGGGTATGTTAGGAAACCAGTAGGTTGAAGAGTCAACAAGTATGTGTATCAGCAATAATATAATAATCTATTAAGATGGCCTTAACAGTTACAAAATAATATTTATTTTCATTCTCCCTTTTCATCAGCTAAATCATTTACAGTGTTTGAATGTAACATCAGCAGATTAGCAACCAATCATGCTTAAAATAAACCATATTTCAACCCTAGACTTTCTTCAAGTCCTTTTTTCTAAGGTATTATATGAGGACTGTATGACTTTATACTAGAATGTGGGGCTGACAAAAGTACTGTTTCAGCATAGAGAAGGATTTTTCCCTCCTTAAGTGGATGTATAATGTTTTCATCTATGTCAGATTTAGTGGGATGAGAAATACAAAGACTTGGTGCAAGTCTATTTCAACCCCTTTTGTTCAACATCACCATGTGGTACACCTGTGTTGTGAACTCAGGACACTTTGTATATATGCAACAAAGAAGAATAGAATATCTGCTTATCATTATCATATGTCAAGAACAGTGACTGCCAAGCAGCTTCTGAAAATTATCCTGAATAAAATGCTTCTTTGGGAACTAAACAATACATAGACATGTGTTCATGGAAATTTCCTTCCATTTTTAACTCAGGACACTTTTCAAAGACATGCTACTTTCATTAATCAAATGGAAGAGTGACTTTTATTGTTTCTGGTCAATATTGATGTTTTGTAATATATACTAGGTTATATGAAACAGTTTGGCACAAGTGAACATGTATTTCAGCATTGTCACTCAAGTTTATGTGTATTGGATGGGGTCTGGAAAATCTGACTCTTATCCTGAAAACAATATTCCATGAATTTCGTTTTTTAAGCAGATCTTCATGACCTATTCATTTCATATAGTTATAATTTCTTAGATACTGTAAAATTCTAAGTATGGCAATGTAGTAAACATTTTAGTTTTCTTGTTCAACAAAATTTGTCAAAAATATTCATGGCAGACTGCTGAAGTATTACAGTAGTGTGATCTCTCTCCACTTGATTTATGGCCAAGGTTATTATTCCCCATTTATAGGGAGTATACATGTTATGTGTGAAGCAGTGAAAGTTAAATTTAATTTAGGTTGAACTTAGTTTATTGTATTAAAAGATCTTCTAAATACCTACAGAAATTTTGTGTTTTAGTTGTAATCAACAGGAAGTAGATACCAGTGAAAGAAACATGGCAGATAATGTAAACAAATGTTACAAAAATAAAATGTTAAACATCTGTAGAAAAAGGGAAAATTAGGTGGTTTATAAGTCTTACTTTCGATTCACAATCGATTCTTAAAATGAGAATCGATTTTCTACATCGAAAGTTTTAAATAGACGATTAATCGATTTTCCGTCTAATCGTAGGACCACTACTAGTAACCTTATATGTGAAAATACTTAACCTCAATAAACTGAAGAAGTGACCTGAAATTGATCTAAAGTATCCACTTAACTCAAAGCCTAGCCTGCATGGTCAAGACTCTAAATCAAGCAGATTAATTTTGTCTATATTTGTATACAATATATACAGCCTAGATGACAGTATATACCGTATGTACTGCCTACACGAAATTATAATGCAAAATCATTACATATTTATGAGCTGCCAGCACAGACACCCCATAATATACCCTTATCATAATAACCTACATTTTGTACAATGCCTACACCTATATGAAGGTACACATTTTTATATACTGTTTAACCTAAGCTTTCCTCACAGTTAATAAAGTCATATTGTGTGTGAGCTGCCAGCACGGACACCCCATGATTTAGACTTATCTCACTATTTGAACCTATAACATACAGTGTGTACAACCTGAATGAAAGTACACATTGTACATGCTGTTTATTCTAAGTTTACAAAACATTAACAACATCATTGTTTGCATGAGCTGCCTGCACAGACACCCCATAGTTTAGTCCTATCACCTTATTTGAACCTATACTTCATGTACAATGTACACAGCCTGAATGACAGTACACATTGTACACTGAGATTATACTAATCAGACCTTAAACTTGTAAAAGATTATACCATTTAAACTTAAAACAAAAACATTATCAACTACACACAAAACTATATCTACACACATTAACATTGGTAAGCTTACACATTATCTACATATTTACAAGGAACCTTAAGTAAAATGAATATAAATTAAGTAACCATGCTTACCCCTTTTGGTGACTGTCCAATCCAAAAATAGTGAACACTTGCAAAAATGTTGAAACAAAACAGTCTCCAAGAATCTGGATCACAAAACACTCCCTCTCTTGTCAGTCCCAAAAACCCCTTTTCCAAAGAAACTGCCCCTTTTATACACAAATTTGACCACCCAAAACTGAAAAATGGATTCCCCAGGCCAAAGGATTACATTTCAAATACTTATATCACTTCAAAAACAAAAGCAGTTACTTATGGATCTGTGTCCTGACACTGATGGACATCAGGTGTCATTTCTGTCAATTTTATAACCATGCATGCAGCTGTGTGCATCAATACAGAACATTTCACAAAGTTAAAACAATATCACAACTCATTACATGTAGTGGCACTGACATTGTTCAAAAGACAACACAAAAGAGTTTATTTTAGTTATGGTCAATCAGTAAATTTATAAAATAAAGATAATGTTTAATAAAATGAACAAACTAATCAGTATATTTATAGTAGGATTCAAAGCTTGTTTTTTTTTTTTTAAACTAAGTAAGTTCAATTTAGATGTACATGGGAACTGTTATAGTTTCTGCCAGGTGTGCATTTAATTGAGGGTGAAATGGGAGATGATGAGAATGTACCCAAACAATATCAACAGCTCTATGCCTTTGTGAAAGGTATAGCCAGTGGACATTTTGTAGTCTTGTCCAAGACCTATGATTCATCAAAGACTTACTTTTGTATGTAATTAATACACAAAATTAATGAATTAATTTAAGAATAATAACAAGGCATTTCCCATGCCGCCACATCATTACCAGGGGCCGATTTCACAAAGGGACTTAAGTCCAGATTTAGGCTTAAATCTAAGACTTTGGTCTTAAATTTTGTCAAAAAACTGCTAAGTCTGTGGTCTTAGACTTAGCGGATTTCACAAAGCAGCTAAGTCCATGAAATTGCTAAGTCAGTGGACTTAACGTCTGGGAGGTAGTGGGCTTAAATTTTGTAAAGAGGACTTAAATATGGCCGCCATAAACTTTTCTCCACTTCAAAATTTGAAATGGCTGTAAATAAATTATAATTATGCAGAACACCTCACTAAAGTAGTGTTTGGGAAGTTTATATGTGCTAACAAGGTTTTCAATTTCAAAACAGCACTTATCCTTAGATAAAATACATTAAAAGAAGAATATGTGGCATCAATATTATATTTTGAATAGATACAAAAGGTCACATGACACAGAAAACCACTGTGGTTATATGATAAGCCTGGACTTAGCTAAGTCACCTTTGTGAAATCCATTTTTCTAGCTAAGACCAAAGTCTTAGATTTAAGTCCAAGACTTAGCCACAAAAGGGACTTAGTTTAAGTCCTTTAGTGAAATCGGCCCCAGGTGTATTAGATTGCATCAACAACTAAGTTTATGAATTTTCATAATTGTAATTTCTGCATGTGTTCAAAGATAGATGTTAAGGCTGAAAATCAGTAGCAAAATCATTTTGAATATTCAGTCATGCCCAGTAAACATAGCAAAGGTTTATAAACGTTTATAAACGTTTAGTAAACCTATAAACGTTTTTTAAACCAAATATAAACCTAAATATTGACAATTATTCAACATTATGGGTTTATAAACGTTTCAGTGACATTAGTTTGGTTTATAAACGTTTATAAACGTTTTTAAACGTTTATATATAAACGTTTATAAACGTTTATGCATAAACGTTTATAAACGTTTTTAAACGTTTACAAAGAGTAAAGAATATCTTAACCTCACTTTCATTTGGGATAATGACATCAGCACAGCCATTTTGAGAGAAACTTGAGAAATATTTCTGTTACGATATCTTGCTGTATCACTGTTATTTGAAGCCATCATTACATTCTAAGTAGAGATATAAAAGTATATAATATTATCAAATTACATACTTCTATATATCTACTTAGAATGTAATGATGGATTCAAACAACAGTGATACAGCAAGATATACTTACAGAAATATTTCTCCAGATTTTCAACACGTGTATAAACGTTTATAAACGTTTATGTATAAACATTTATATATAAACATTTATAAACGTTTATGCGTAGACGTTTATAAACGTTTATGGGCAAACGTTTAGGGACCCATCATTTTAAACCTAATCTAAACCGTTGCTAGTTAGGTTTATAAACGTTTATAAACGTTTGTAATGTTTACTGGGTGCTATTTGAGAATACATGGTATATCTGTTATAAAGCTTTTGTAACCAAGCAGGTTTTCTTGTACAAAAACAAACATTGTCTTCTAGTGCTTTAAACACGTCAGAAAATTCATCAAATCATAAAAGTTACTGTTTCGGTGCAGATTTTCTTATAAGCAAAACTTTTATTTTAATTTCCACATCAGTAATGCACACAAACATTTATTTTTACTGGTATCTGTAATTGATATATTAGTCAGAGAAATAAAAATATAGTGGGAAAGTTGGTTTCCAAGAATTTTATGTAAATATAAAGTTTGCATTTTTAAAGTGGTAATCTACTCCTTAGAAGTGTCTTCATTATGAAAGCTTTCAATCCAAGAGCGAGTTTGGCTTTGCATGTCGAGTGTGATGGCACATGCAGAAGAAAGGCCAAACGCCTCGGAATTCTTCTGCGGAACACACAAAAATTGTCTGTGCTGAGTAATGTCCACTACTGGTGGGTGCATTCGGAATTTCAAGATGTCAGTGTAAACAAAGCAGTTTCCAGCAACAGTAAATAGTAAATACAGTCATGTTTATGCATTCTTAGCACCAACAAGGAAGGAATGCATTTTTTTACCCCACAACCCTTAAGAGCTGTTGGACTATTGTTCCCATGATGTCCGGATGGGGGGGCGGGCGGCTGGAAAAAGTTTGTCCGGTGTAGCATCAGATAATGTATCCCTCAAAAAGTGTGTGGGGATACAGAATATGACTGGTGGGGCTGTCAGATTCTGTATCCCCTGTTAAATTCTGTATCCCCTTGTCATATTTTGTATCCCCTGAAGTGGGGCTAGTCCTATTGGTATTTAAGTCACATGTGCATGCTGTTGTCTTTACTTTGTGATTAACCAATATGACGTATATTGTACCTGTATGATGTATTGTTCTAGCATTCTTTTGAACTTGATTTCTTTAACCTCTGTTCAAGTGACCAGCTAACAGGATTAATTGGGCATTGATGTAAGACTCTTTAATGTGTTTTGGGGGGTGATACTTTATATGTTTATTGATAAAAACAGGGATTAATTTAATCATAATTTTCAAATGTTTAAAGATAAGTTCTTAAATAGACAATTAATAGACAATTAACCATCAGGAGTGGGTGCATTACATTTGTATTCATATAACGTAATAGAAAACTTCATTTTTATATTCATATGACACAAATTCATCAAAATAACTTGTTTGATTTGTTTACATTTTCCAAAAATAAAAGGTAAGTTTATAAATCTTTGTTAAAACTTATAATCAGCCTTACCCATAAAATCATTCTACATATTTGTGTGGCCCCATATGCGTTTCACCTCTTAAAGGTTTGACAGAATTAAGCCTCATTATACTTAAAGATTACTTTGATGTTGATTTGTTTCACTTTTTGATTAGGGGTATTGCCTATTGTGTACTTTACCCACCTAAGTGAAACAAATCAACACCAATAGAATATTGAGACAATAGACACAAATCCAATTGAGAAATCATCTCAATGAATGACAAATAAATCAACATCAAAGGAATATTTTAATACTTGTCTTCTCAGGACTCAGGATACATAATTCGTTTTAATTTCCGCAGTTCAACACTATCCATTGAGGCCAGTTAAATTTAATATATCTATGTAAAATTTAAAAAAAAATGCTCAAAGTAAAGCTTCTGTTTTAAGGTCAGTTAAGTTGATCAGTATTTATTTATGCTATCTTTGTCATAAAAATGTCATGTCATTTTCTGTATTTGCACATGCTTGCTAATAGTTTTTATTATATTCAGTATAAAATTCATTATTGAATTTTATCAACTTAAGTTGGCCTGATATGAACTTAAGTTCCCCCATCTTATGATAAGCAGACTCCTAAGTTGGGCTCCAACATCCATAGTTTCTTTTTAAACAATGTGTTTAACTTGTTTGGGTCTTGTTGCATAAAAAAACTTATACAACATGTTATTAAAGTCTCTTTTAAGAGCAGCATTTTGTAGAACAACTCAATGATTATATCTTGTTTACATACAATTGGGCTTAATGTAACTTGTCACAATCTTCCTCCCCAAAGGCCACTTCAAAGTAGGGATGGGTCGGTAGGCCCGGTATCTCGATATCGAGACCATTTTACTGAAATACCGTAATGAGATTTTACAACCGCCACTTCGCTTTTCAGCACATATAATGGAAGGAAGAGTTAAAATATTAGAAACATACCCTAAATCTGAAGAAATTATAAACTTTTATTCCATATTTTCATCCATTTACAGACTTTTATAGCGATACGTTGAGCAGAACTGCCATGTTTTGGTTACGACACTTTATAACCTCATTTTCGCTTGTCAACTAATATAAATGAAGGGAAACTTAAAATGGTGGACAGAAACCAGAAATATGAAGATATTTTACCTTTTTATTGCATATTTCGTGCATTTGGGAGCTTTTATTGCGACGTTGTTATCCTAAACGTCCATGCTTGTTTGGGGAGAACTAAAACGCGGAGTCCCGAATTTGGTACGGTTTTGCATTGGCGACCTCCCGATGTACATATTTTTCATACCGACCAATCCCTACTTCAAAGGGATACAGATTTTGATGGGGATACATTATTTGACTGTCAAATTGTGCACCCCCTTAATCCCTCTATTGTTGGGGATACAAAATATTTTGTATCCCCTAAAAGATCAAAGAAGGGATACATAATTTGATGGGGATACACAATTTGATGTTACACCGGGCTGTATCTCAGAAACTGTAAGGTGTAGGAAGTTAATACTACTTGGTAGGGACATTGGTAAGGGGGTGTGGGTGTGCAACATCATGGTCTGACCTTGATTTGACCTTGCCGCAGTGACCTTGAGTTTGAAAATCTTGTCCGTATTGCTGTATCTCGGCAACCGTAAGGTGTAAGAAGTTGATACTTGGCAGGGACATTAGTTAGGGGTTGTGGGTGTGCAACGTCATGGTGAGACCTTGATTTTGACCTTTGACCTTGCTGTAGTGACCTTGACCCATAAAATCTTGTCCGGGCTATACCTCGGAAACCGTAAGGTGTAGGAAGTTGTTACTTGGTAGGGACATTAGTTGGGGGGTGTAGGTTTGCAATGTCATGGTGTGACCTTGATTTGACTTTTGACCTTGCTGTAGTGAACTTGACCTATAAAACCTTGTCTGGGCTATATCTCAGAAACTGTAAGGTGTAGGAAGTTGATATTTGGTAGGGACATTAGTTGGGGGTTGTAGGTGTGCAATATCATGGTGTGAACTTGATTTGAACTTTGACCTTGCTGTAGTGACCTTGACCTATAAAATTTTGTCTGGGCTATATCACAGAAACTCAAAGGTGTAGGAAGTTGATACTTGGTAGGGACATTGGTTGGGGGGTTGTAGGTGTGCATCATCATGCTGTAGTCTTGATTTGACCTATAACCTGGGGCCAGATTCACGAAAGGTCTCAAGTCTCAAATCTGAGATTTTGGTCTCAAATCTAAGATTTTTCTTAGATTTGAGACCTTTTGCTCAGCTGGGATTCACAAAAGATCTCAGGCTAAGATTTTTCTCAGATTGGGTCTCAAATCTAAGACTGCCTAGGGGGTGACTTAAGTTTTCATAAAATAGAGTATATGTAATAAAAAGTCACAAAACAAAATGAAAATAGTGAAGCATGGCATATTATTTAACTTGTAACACAAAATATGAATATATATTAAGAGTTTGTACAAAAACAACAGTAAACATTTACATTACAAATTTACATGAGTGGTCTGTTTTGGTGTTATAATCAGTTCTTTTGAATGTCAGTACAAATTATTGTAAAAAGACAATGTTTTGCTTGTTTAAAAATATTCTAAAATGTGAGTATATATGGTAGAGTGGTAAAATATAAATGTGTATACTTTTCACTAATCTCAACAAAATGTTACATCAGTTTTGATTGGTCCAGACTCAAAACTTGACTGAGATTTTTGTCTCAGCTGAGATTCCTTTCGTGAATCTCAACTTAAGTGGAATCTCAGCTGAGCCAAAAATCTCAGATTTGAGAAAAATCTCAGCTGAGATTTGGCTAAGACTTGAGACCTTTCATGAATCCGGCCCCTGGTTGTAGTGACCATGAGTTTGAAAATCTTGTCTTGGCTATTTCTTGGATTCCGTAAGGTGTAGAAACTTGACACTAGGTATGGACATTGGTTAGGGTTTGTAGGTGTGCATCATGGTGTGACCTTTAACTTTGGCTCAGTCAAAGTGTGTTCACCTTCCATATTTGAAACATCTTTCTCTTATGACAAAGATGTATGGATTGCTGCAACTGATTATTATTTGCACTTTCACACAATTGTGCTTTTTCTATTGACAGCTATTCTCAAATTAATAAATTTTACAGCTTCATAAGTGTAGTGTATTGATTAATGCTGTCATCTTGCTATTGAATTGTCTTGTTTTAATACTTTATCTTTACATACATTTTCTTTCTTTTAGATGTTTTTCTCTACTTAAACATTATTTGGAGCTTTATATAACTGACACTGCTCTGAAAGTATCCAGACCTTTGTACTGTTTCACTACTTCTATATATCATGGTGTTGAAAACTATTTTTCCAGGCTGTGGGGTAGGGGCATCTCTGATACTATTTTCATGCTTTCCTGTGTACTAGCTGTCAGATTTTGTATCCCTTCTGTCAAACAGGAAGTTGACAATGTAAACAAAGGTGGCGCTAGACTTCAACCAGGTTATTTCTGTTGTAAGTTTGCTTTTTAAGGCGTTTATATAATAAATTTTTATTTAAGCAGTAAAATTACTCTGTTTATTAAGCGTCCCGAAAGGGACGCTTGTTTGTGTATGGGAGAGCTTCAGGCTCCGCCGGCTCCGCATTTTGTTTTCCTTATAACTCTGTAACCGTTAGGCGGATTCTTTTCAAATTTGGCAGGTTTAGGCAGTAGCCTTGGGGAATTTTTTTGAATATGCTGCAGTGACATTTCAACCAATCAGAGAGGTCACATGACCAAAAATGTCTTTTTTCGATGGGGAAGCTTGTCCGGATGATAACTTGAAAGGAATTTTATCAATTCACCTGAAACTTGGCAAATACATTCATTCTATTAAAATCTGGAAATCATTAGATTTTGGCATTGATTGGTCAAGAAATGGCCGAGTAATTAATGATTAATTAATCATTACGAATTTTCCAAATAAGGAAAACACAAAAATGCTTATATCTCGAAAACCGTGCTAGATAGAGTGATTTCGACAAAATTTTTGACCCGCAGGGTATCTCTCCGGAGTAGTTTTCCCAATTTTCAAAAAAAAATTTTCTCGCCCAAAATGGCGGCCATTTTGAATTTTCGAAATTTTCGCAAAAATTGCAAAAACACAAAAATGTTTATATCTCAAAAACCGTGCTAGATAGAGCAATTTCGACAAAATTTTTGACCCGCAGCATATCTCTGCGGAGTACTTTTCCCAATTTTCAAAAAATTTTTGTCTCGCCAAAAATGGCGGCCATTTTGAATTTTCGAAATTTTCGCAAAAATTGCAAAACACAAAAATGCTTATATCTCGAAAACCGTGCTAGATAGAGCGATTTCGACGAAATTTTTGACCCACAGGGAATCTCTGCAGAGTAGTTATCCCAATTTTGAAAAAAATTTTGTCTCACCAAAAATGGCGGCCATTTTGAATTTTCGAATTTTTCGCAAAAATTGCAAAACATAAAAATTCTTATATCTCGAAAACCGTGCTAGATAGAGCGATTTCGACGAAATTTTTGACCCACAGGGTATCTCTGCAGAGTAGCCATGCCAATTTTCAAAAAAAATTTGTCTTGCCAAAAATGGTGGCCATTTTGAATTTTCGAATTTTTGCGCGAAAATTGCAAAACACAAAAATGCTAATATTTCGAAAACCGTGCTACATAGAGCGATTTCGACGAAATTTTTGATCTTCAGAGTATCTCTGCAGAGCAGCTATCCCAAAGAGCTTTCACTTGGTGAAGTTTCAGACCCATAGCTAATTGCTCACCTACTCAAAAAGAGTAAATGCGAATTACCTCTAAAAGTATTGCAGATGGCCAATTTTTCTCAAATAACTCATTCACCTACTTTTGGAAGAGCTTTCACATGGTGAAGTTTCAGACCCATAGCCAATTACTCACCTACTCAAAATGAGTAAATGCGAATTATCTCTAAAAATATTGCAGATAGCCAATTTTTCTCAAATAACTCATTCACCTACTTTTGGGAGAGCTTTCACATGGTGAAGTTTCAGACCCATAGCTAATTATTTACCTACTCAAAATGAGTAAATGCTAATTATCTGTAAAAGTATTGCGGATACCCAATTTTTATCAAATAACTCATTCATCTACTTGTGGGAGAGCTTTCACATGGTGAAGTTTCAGACCCATAGCTAATTACTCACCTACTCAAAATGAGTAAATGCGAATTATCTCTAAAAGTATTGCAGATAGCCAATTTTTCTCAAATAACTCATTCACCTACTTTTGGCAGAGCTTTCACTTGGTGAAGTTTCAGACCCATAGCTAATTACTCACTTACTGAAAATGAGTAAATGCGAATTATCTCTAAAAGTATTGCAGATAGCCAATTTTTCTCAAATAACTCATTCACCTACTTTTGCCAGAGCTTTCACTTGGTGAAGTTTCAGACCCATAGCTAATTACTCACCTACTCAAAATGACTAAATGCGAATTATCTCTAAAAGTATTGCAGATAGCCAATTTTTCTCAAATTAATCATTCACCTACTTTTGGGAGAGCTTTCACTTGGTGAAGTTTCAGACCCATAGCTAATTACTCGTCTACTCAAAATGAGTAAATGCGAATTATCTCTAAAAGTATTGCAGATAGCCAATTTTTCTCAAATAACTCATTCACCTACTTTTGGGAGAGCTTTCACTTGGTGAAGTTTCAGACCCATAGCTAATTACTCACCTACTGAAAATGAGTAAATGCGAATTATCTCTAAAAGTATTGCAGATAGCCAATTTTTCTCAAATAACTCATTCACCTACTTTTGGGAGAGTTTTCACTTGGTGAAGTTTCAGACCTATATCTAATTATTCACCTACTCAAAATTAGTAAATGTGAATTATCTCTAAAAGTATTGCAGATAGCCAATTTTTCTCAAATAACTCATTCACCTACTTTTGGGAGAGCTTTCACTTGGTGAAGTTTCAGACCCATAGCTAATTACTCGTCTACTCAAAATGAGTAAATACGAATTATCTCTAAAAGTATTGCAGATAGCCAATTTTTCTCAAATAACTCATTCACCTACTTTTGGGAGAGCTTTCACTTGGTGAAGTTTCAGACCCATAGCTAATTACTCACCTACTGAAAATGAGTAAATGCGAATTATCTCTAAAAGTATTGCAGATAGCCAATTTTTCTCAAATAACTCATTCACCTACTTTTGGGAGAGTTTTCACTTGGTGAAGTTTCAGACCTATATCTAATTATTCACCTACTCAAAATTAGTAAATGTGAATTATCTCTAAAAGTATTGCAGATAGCCAATTTTTCTCAAATAACTCATTCACCTACTTTTGGGAGAGCTTTCACTTGGTGAAGTTTCAGACCCATAGCTAATTACTCGTCTACTCAAAATGAGTAAATACGAATTATCTCTAAAAGTATTGCAGATAGCCAATTTTTCTCAAATAACTCATTCACCTACTTTTGGGAGAGCTTTCACTTGGTGAAGTTTCAGACCCATAGCTAATTACTCACCTACTGAAAATGAGTAAATGCGAATTATCTATTGCAGATAGCCAATTTTTCTCAAATAACTCATTCACCTACTTTTGGGAGAGTTTTCACTTGGTGAAGTTTCAGACCTATATCTAATTATTCACCTACTCAAAATTAGTAAATGCGAATTATCTCTAAAAGTATTGCAGATAGCCAATTTTTCTCAAATAACTCATTCACCTACTTTTGGGAGAGCTTTCACTCTGTGAAGTTTCAGACCCATAGCTATTTATTCACCTACTCAAAATGAGTAAATGCTAATTATCTGTAAAAGTATTGCGGATACCCAATTTTTATCAAATACTCATTCATCTACTTGTGGGAGAACTTTCACATGGTGAAGTTTCAGACCCATAGCTAATTACTCACCTACTCAAAATGAGTAAATGGGAATTATCTCTAAAAGTATTGCAGATAGACATTTTTTGTCAAATAACTCATTCACCTACTTTTGGGAGAGCTTTCACTTGGTGAAGTTTCAGACCCATAGATAATTATTCACCTACTCAAAATGAGTAAATGTGAATTATCTCTTAATAGTATTGCAGATAGCCAATTTTTCTCAAATAACTCATTCACCTACTTTTGGAAGACCTTTCACACACGAAAATGAAAAATTGTGAATATCTCGGAAAAGCTATTTCTTCTGCTTTAATGCTCGGCGGGAGATACACACCACGGCAGTGGTCTTGACAAAAATTTTTGTCTCCCCAAAAATGGTGGCCATTTTGAATTTTTCAAAGTTTTTGCAAAACACAAAAATGCTTATATCTCGAAAACCGTGCTATATGGAGCGAACTCAACAAAATTTTGGACCTGCTGGGTATCTCTGCAGAGTAGCCATGCCAATTTTCCAAATATTTTTGTCTCGCCAAATATAGCGGACATTTTTAATTTTTTAATTTTTTGCAAAACACAAAAATGCTTATATCTTGAAAACCGTGCTAGATAGAGCAGACTGCGCTGACTTTGGTTGCCACAACAGTATAAGGCTAGAAACGAAGCATTTTCTTAATACTTTAGCACTCACCTTTGTATCCTTTTCGGGACGCTTTGTTTTTGCTATGCAAAAACATTATCTTTTTTTTTGCGAGCGATCCTCTAGTTTTATTTTTGTCTGTTTCTTATATGTGATTTCGATGTTAAAATGCTGGTAGTATGTGCCGATATCGGCAGTTCTGTGGGATGATCGATCGATATTGAAAGATCAAGCACCAATCCCTATATTAATCAGGATTCATATTAGCCTCCCTTTAGCCAGGGGAGTGGGAAACTTATAGATGTCTACTCCCTCATGCCATTCAATCAACAAGGAAGTACTAGCATTTTTCATGTCTAGGGCCTTCCCTGCCAGTTCAGGCACTCCCCTTTGGTCTGTTCACAGCACCCAGGAAATCTTCTCACGGTGGTGGCTGATTAGTTCTAACTATGGCATTACAGGGCATAATAATCCACCAGTATGACTGGGTATTCACACACAGATCCCACCAAACCTGTCTTCAACATACATAATCTCTAGGTCTGTGTCAGGAGTAAGTTTGGATGGTAAACAGAATAATAATAATAATGATAAGAAAAACTACCTCAAGCAATTCTTCGACTTGGTACACTACCAGTTCAGCCTGAAAGAATGCAAGGTCAGATCCACCGTAGAGCGTTGGGAGACCTTGATTGCAAAATCAATGAACTTCTCTCCGGAACGACATGCCTCGTATGGCAGCTGATGCACCTGATAGGATTACTGACAGCCATGGAGAAGCAAATCCACATAGGTCGCCTCCACATGAGGCCGATACAGTGGCACTTGAAGAACTGCTGGAGTGTACCAGAATCACTAGAAAAGGTCATCCCGTCCCCAGTTCATTCCACCCCCATCTAAAATGGTGGCTGCAGGAACACATGTGCTTGAAAGTCAACTAATGCACCCACTAAATATGCTCTGCAAATCCTTACAGATGCATAAAGAAGGTGGGCACTCACTTAGGGCAACACATTGCTAGGGGATTCTGGTTCCTTCCAAAAGAAATTCCACATAAATTACCTGGAACTAAAAGTGGTTAGATTACCTGGCCCTAGAAGTTTTCCAAGACCTCTGCTTGAACAACATTGTTCTTATAGCTACAGACAACACCACAGTGGTTGCCTACATAAACAAAGGGGAGGGGGGGGCATGATGTCGGGCCCTCTGTGTGCCCTAATATGGATAATCCTTAGCTGGTGTTCCAGAAAACAGGTTACTCTCAAAGCCTGACACATTCCAGGCTGAGTGAAAGTGGTAGCAGACAAGCTATCCAGACTAGACCACTCCATTCAAACAGAGTGGTTTCTCCTCCCAGAGGTCTTCCAGTCGATATGCAGCAGGTGGCACCAACTCCAGATAGATCTTTTGGTACATGGTTCAAAAACAAACTGGCTCAGTTTGTGTCACCAGTTCCAGATCCCCTAGCCTGGGCAGTCAATGTGCTCAGTCTGCTAATGGAGGATCTTGACCCATATGCCTTCCCACTGGTAGCCATCTTGGGCAAAGTGGTGGAAAAGTTGCTCTGATTGCTCCAGGGTGGCCCAAAATGCCCTGGTTCTGGGATCCAGTGACCATGCCCAGCCAGATCCCATTGTGCCTGCCCAACCTGCTCACTCAACCATTCAATCAGACTCCGCAAAGGAATCTGTCATCTGCATGCATGGCTCCTCGAGCCTAAGCAATCAAGGAGCAGATAGCGGTTCTCTGAGGATCAACCAGATCAGTCTATGAGGCAAGTGGACCATTTTTACAAAGTGGTGCCTCAGTAATCAGGTGGACTTCAGGGCACCCCCTGAAAGTCAGTAGTTGACTTCCTTCTGTACCTGTTCCAGGACAGGAAGTTCCAGCAAAGTGCCTTTGGTGGGTACAGATCAGCCACTGCTGACAAACTGGGTAATTCACCCTTAAATGTTGGCAAAGATGAGAATCTCACTCATCTCTTGGATAGTTTCCGTAGAGACAAACCTAAGGGTCAGAGGGGCATCCCCACCTGGAACCTCTCCCAGGGCACATATTTACACCAGCTGACAAAGGCTCCATTTCAACCAATAAAAGAGGCCTCTTTGAAGCATTTGACTTTCAAGACTGTTTTCCTCTTGGCCCTGGGGTTCGGGCAAAGTGAGAGCGAGACCCATGTTTGGCAAACAAGAACATCAGACACCAGTCAGACTGGTCAAAGTTGTCTTTATACCCAGCACCCAGCTTTCTTTCCAAGAACCAGCTGGCCCAAGAGGGTCCAAAGAGTGTAGGCCCAGTGGTTATTCCAGCCCCGGCCCCAACTCTGGATAAATCCCTCAAGTCTGGTAGGTCTATCTGTCCGGTCAGAGCACTCCATTACTATTTGGACAGGACCTCAGATCTCAGGCAGAACAAGGAGTTGGTTTTTATGTCAGTCAGCTGACATTATGTCGTCACTCTGCGGCATGGGCATCCGCATCTGCGTGAACAACTTCTTCTCCAAAACTACAAGGCCTAGAGACATGCTGTTTTTTTTTTAAAAGATACCTTATCTATCGAGGATGAAAATTGTTCAAGGCATGCAAATCTGGCTGTTCGTCTGTTTGCTAGAGACATTACAAGGGAGGTACCCTCACCAAAAGTGTGAAAATTTCAACACTTTATCACAATTTTCTCAGTGACTTTTGCAGGGATTTCTCTCATATCTTGCATATATGTACTAGGCCAGAGGTAGATTCTCTTGTGTGAGTATGAGACCTGGATCTGTCTTAGTTTTTTTTTAATAAATTTTTTTAATAATTTTTAATGCATTAAAATTCATGAAAGATGCACTAAATCACTTATAACTTGAAAAGTGTTGCATTTAGAGCATTTTGTTAAAATATGTTATTCAGCTACTTTTTTCATAGCTATAACATGGTGAGTAACTTGGGTGTCTGTCTCAATAGCTAAGTGAGTAATAGCTACTTTTGGGCTTTTCAGTAACTACCATCTTGAGTGAAATCACTTGTAACTTGATTATTTGTTTATTTGGGGTTTTACGTCGCTTTCAACACTGTACAGGTCATATCACGACGGGTAGTTGGAAGGGCAGAGGAAACCAGTACATAGAGTTCGCTAGGGTTGTGTACTGTAAACTGCCGACCAACGGTAAGCAACTACCAGCTTTCCCACTTAAGGCCGTTACGGGGATCGAACCCCCGACCTCAGAGGTGGGAGGCGAGAGTGTTACCACTCTGCCACCGTGGCCCCTCACTTGTAACTTGAAAACTATTGCATTTAGAGAATTTCGTATAAATATGTTATTCAGCTACTTTTGGGTCAGCTATAACATAGTAAAATTTCAGACCTGTAGCTCATGGCATAGCTGAGTAATAGCTACTTTTAGGTTATCACTGTTGAGTAAATCACTGATAACTTGAAAACTATTGCATTTGAAGTATTTTGTTTCCTATGTTATTCACCTATTTTGGGGTCAGCTATAACATAGTCAAATTTCAGACCTGTAGCTCATGGCATAGCTGAGTAATAGCTACTTTGAGGTTATCACTGTTGAGTAAATCACTTATAACTTGAAAACTATTGCATTTACAGAAATTTGTGTAAACATGTTATTCAGCTACTTTTGGGTCAGCTATAACATAGTAAAATTACAGACCTGTAGCTCATGGCACAACTGAGCAATAGCTATTTTCAGGTACTGTATGTTGAGTAAATCAGTTGTAACTTGAAAAATATTGCATTTGGAGTATTTTGTTAAAATATGTTGTTCACCTGCTTTTGGGTCAGCTATAACATAGTGAAATTACAGACCTATAGCTCATGGCATAGCTGAGCAATAGCTATTTTCAGGTTCTCACTATTGAGTAAATCAGTTGTAACTTGAAAACTATTGCATTTACAGTATTTTGCTTAAATATGTTGTTCAGCTACTTTTGGGTCAGCTATAACATAGTAAAATTTCAGACATGTAGCTCATGGCACAGCTGAGTAATAGCTACTTTTAGGTTATCACTGTTGAGTAAATCACTTATAACTTGAAAACTATTGCATTTACAGAAATTTGTGTAAACATGTTATTCAGCTACTTTTGGGTCAGCTATAACATAGTAAAATTACAGACCTGTAGCTCATGGCACAACTGAGCAATAGCTATTTTCAGGTACTGTATGTTGAGTAAATCAGTTGTAACTTGAAAAATATTGCATTTGGAGTATTTTGTTAAAATATGTTGTTCACCTGCTTTTGGGTCAGCTATAACATAGTGAAATTACAGACCTATAGCTCATGGCATAGCTGAGCAATAGCTATTTTCAGGTTCTCACTATTGAGTAAATCAGTTGTAACTTGAAAACTATTGCATTTACAGTATTTTGCTTAAATATGTTGTTCAGCTACTTTTGGGTCAGCTATCACATAGTGAAATTACAGACCTGTAGCTCATGGCAGAGCTGAGCAATAGCTATTTTCAAGTACTGTATGTTGAGTAAATCAGTTGTAAGTTGAAAAATATTGCATTTGGAATATTTTCTTAAAATATGTTGTTCACCTACTTTTGGGTCAGCTATGATGTAGTGAAAATACAGACCTATAGGTCATGGCATAGCTGAGTAATGGCTACTTTTAGGTTATCACTGTTGAGTAAATCACTTATAACTTGAAAACTATTGCATTTAGAGTATTTTGTTTCAATATGTTATTCACCTATTTTGGGGTCAGCTATAACATAGTCAAATTTCAGACCTGTAGCTCATGGCATAGCTCAGTAATAGCGACTTCTGGGTTATCACTGTTGAGTACATCACTTATAACTTGAAAACTATTGCATTTAGAGTATTTTGTTTCAATATGTTATTCACCTATTTTGTGGTCAGCTATAACATAGAAAAATTTCAGACTGGTAGCTCATGGCATAGTTGAGTAATAGCTACTTTGAGGTTATCACTGTTCGAGTAAATCATTTATAACTTGAAAACTATTGCATTTACAGAAATTTGTGTAAATACATTATTCAGCTACTTTTGGGTCAGCTATAACATAGTGAAATTACAGACCTGTAGCTCATGGCACAACTGAGCAATAGCTATTTTCAGGTACTGACTGTTGAGTAAATCAATTGTAACTTGAAAAATATTGCATTTACAGTATTTTGCTTAAATATGTTGTTCACCTACTTTTGGGTCAGCTATGATGTAGTGAAAATACAGACCTATAGGTCATGGCATAGCTGAGTAATAGCTACTTTTAGGTTATCACTGTTGAGTAAATCACTTATAACTTGAAAACTATTGGATTTAGAGTATTTTGTTTCAATATGTTATTCACCTATTTTGGGGTCAGCTATAACATAGTCAAATTTCAGACCTGTAGCTCATGGCATAGCTCAGTAATAGCGACTTCTGGGTTATCACTGTTGAGTACATCACTTATAACTTGAAAACTATTGCATTTAGAGTATTTTGTTTCAATATGTTATTCACCTATTTTGTGGTCAGCTATAACATAGTAAAATTTCAGACTGGTAGCTCATGGCATAGCTGAGTAATAGCTACTTTGAGGTTATCACTGTTCGAGTAAATCATTTATAACTTGAAAACTATTGCATTTACAGAAATTTGTGTAAATACATTATTCAGCTACATTTGGGTCAGCTATAACATAGTGAAATTACAGACCTGTAGATCAAGGCACAACTGAGCAATAGCTATTTTCAGGTACTGACTGTTGAGTAAATCAATTGTAACTTGAAAAATATTGCATTTACAGTATTTTGCTTAAATATGTTGTTCACCTACTTTTGGGTCAGCTATAATATAGTAAAAATTCAGACATGTAGCTCATTGCATAGCTGAGTAATAGCTACTTTGCTTATAACTCACTTATTATTGGTCCTACAGGTTTGGGATGGTAAACAGACATATAGGAAATCATGGGCTGGGAATCTGTTGATGTGGTCCGATTTGACCTTGGACCTCTTCTTCAAGGTCAAACGAGGATAGCCAAACTTAAAAGTGCTTATAACTCGCTTATTATTGGTCTTAGAGGTTTGGGATGGTAAAACAACATATAGGAAATCATGGGCTGGGATTCTTTTGGTGTGGTCAGATTTGACCTTGGACCCCTCCTTCAAGGTCAGTTGAGGATAGCCAAACTTAAAATTGCTTATAACTCACTTGTTATTGGTCCTACAGGTTTGGGATGGTAAACCAACCTACAGGAAATCATGGGCTGGGAATCATTTGGTGTGGTCGGATTTAACCTTGGACCCCTCCTTCAAGGTCAAACAAAGATAGCAAAACTTAAAAGTGCCTATAAATCACTTATTATTGGTTCTAGAGGTTTGGGATGGTAAACCATCCTATAGGAAATCATGGGCTGGGAATCTTTTGGTGTGGTCAGATTTGACCTTTGGACCCCTCCTTCAAGGTCAAATAAGGACAGCCAAACTTAAAAGTGCTTATAACTCGCTTATTATTTGTCCTAGAGGTTTGGGATGGTAAACCAACCTATAGGCAATCATGGGCTGGGAATATTTTTGTGTGGTTGGATTTGACCGTGGATCCCTTCTTCAAGGTCATACGAGGATACTGCATTTGCAGTATTTCTTTAAATATGTTTTAACCTACTCTTTACACTTAAACAGTTACCTTGTTACTTTCCTTCATAATACCATTTGCAGGGCACAACTTTTTTGTCCTTTTCTTCTGTCAGGTTCAGAATTTCTTTTGAGCATGCTGTTCAATTACCATTTACTGTACTTCTGTACAGCACTTTCCCTGATCATTATGCTTTCCTCTCATTATTACCTTCACAAATCAAAAACACTCAGTCAGCTGACACAGTGCCCGTTCACGGGCACTCTCCTCTTGTTGTCTCCTTAAAGAAAGACATCAATAAAGACATCTCCCCTGCCACCATCTGCTCATGGATCAAGCAGACTGTGATCCTATGTTATGAGCTCCCTGATCAGGAGGCCCTCACCTTACATCAGGTTAAAGCCCATGAAGTGAGGGCCTTTGCTGCTTCTAAGGCCTTCCAGTCAGGAGTCTCCTTAGATCAAATCTTATCAGCCTGCCACTAGAGGTCACATAACACCTTCACACAATTCTAGTTGAAGGATGTGGCTTGGGCTGATTCAGAGCTTTTTCACTTGAGCCCAGTTGTGGCTGCTGAGCACTCAGATCCACCAATAGCCCTTATATTGAGAAGATTTGTATATATGTACATAGTGTTAGTAGTTCATGAAACTAGTAAAAGAAAAATAAAAAGAATGTCAGGTCAGAGCAGGTCTGTGAAAAAGTCGGGGTGGGTGGGGGGGGGGGGGGGGGGGTTATATCCCTGGCAACCGGGCATTGGTAACAGACCATAGGTTTCATGACTCCAAGTTAACCTAGGCCTGGGAAAAAATTTTGTTGTTTTGTTTATGAGTTCACTTAAGTCCCTAGTAACTTACCCGACAGCTAAGTAGTAGTTATTCAGTAATTGTCCATTGGATAGCAATAAAAGTGGCAAATTTAATAAGTAAATTAAATTTTTATAAGTTAATAGTTAATACCTTATCCAATGGAGAAGCAAGGCCCTCCCAACCGACCCCACTATCAGCTTACTAGGGGTCTAAACATGTTTAGACAACAAAAAAAGAAGAACTGACATCACTCTGTCTAGACAGGAAGGAAACATGATGCACCACCTAGCGAATGCACGCAACTTGACCGGCCCTGCCGGAGGAAACACAGGATGGCTATTTATGGTTTGATGGGCCGGTCTGCGCCAATCGGATTAGCAATTGTCCATTGGATAGGGCATTAACTTATAAAAATTTGATTTATTTATTAAATTTGCAATTTCCCGCCATTTTGGCCATCTTGAATTTCTGTGTAAAATGCATATTTTGACTAAATTTCTGTGTAAAAGGCATATTTTGACTAAATTTTTGACCCGCACTGTATCTGCAGGTTCTATTGGCGAGTTTTCCCAAAATCATTTTGCTGCCTTTTTGGTCCCCATCTTGAATTACTGCATAAAACGTATTTATCTCGGAAATGGTGGGAGAGAGATTTCGATGAAAATTTTGAGCCCCAGGGTATCTGCACCACATTTATCTTCGAAAGCTTGCATTTTGGCATAAATGGAAAAACAAATTAAACACAGGAAGATGGTCATACAAAATCATTAATACTCATAGGGATGCTTTGCTTTTGCTGTGCAAAAATAATTTCTTTTTCTCTTGCGAAGCAACATTCTAGTTTTATATAGTGAGTGGAATCGCCTCAATTTTCGTGGTCGATTATTCGTCCAATTTTCTGACCTATGATCGACCCATAATCGACTTTTTTACTTCACTATAAGAAAATATATCATGAAACACTTTCCGGGATGAAGTATTTGTGAATCCCGTAAGAATAACCGTGTTTCCGACATTTAGAACCTACCAAAGGCACTCACTTCCGGTAAATATGGCGGTAGACATAAACAAACCCAAATTCGTGACAAATCTCATTATTTATCAAAGGAAAGTTAAGGAAATTGCTTAAAATATAAAAAAACACGTGGATATTGAGACACATAAGGAAGGGTAAAATTTAATCGATTTCTAGAAGTTGTCAGTGACCGAACGCGATTGTACCATAACGCCGACGATTAATCGAACGTTGGTCTAATCGTCCCTTCACTAGTTTTATATTTGGTGCATGAATTGGTGGGTATGATGTCTCATTATAAGATGACTTTGGTAATTATAACATGGATGTATTCATGCAACAAAAGCACTTGATATCGCCTCAATGAAAGACGCCATAAAAACTGATAATTAAAAACAAAGGTTTTTTTTCACACGATTTTGATTCCAGGTATGATATGAAGAATCTACTGTACTGTATTTGTGTGTATTAGTCTCTACTAGTGGGTACTGCTGTCCTTGTCTCAGATTATTTATCATACAGTGACACACATTGTAAAGATAAGCCCATTATATGTTTTATCCTGCTGTCTTTCTTGGCCATGCGCTGACAGTGTGATTGATAAAAATAAAACCTACCATAATGACTCCATTTTACACCCCTAGTCATATGTGCCTTTGCTTTGATTGATCTGGGTAGTGTTACCACTTTACTGTGATATATGTCACAAGACTATGATATTCAGGGAATGTTGTGTAACTTGAAAAAGGACACAAACCTTGGAAGAAAATCACTTCTTCAAAACAAACACCATTTGAAAATACTAATGTTAGCTGCTGTTCCTTGAAGTATTTTTGTATTCTTGCATTAACTGTAGAATTGTCCACATTGATAGCTAGATCACAAATGTTTATAATATCTCTGGACCAATTCACTCTGAGAGTAAAATGATTTTCAACCCCAGCCGATAGAGGCTGGGGTAATAGTCGTCCCCTGCGCCATCCGGGTGGCGGCAGCGGGCATAGAGCTTGTGGGTGTTCCACAGACTAAACCCCTGCACTGATTTTCACCAAATTTTCAGGGGATGTTTACCCCAAGAGGATCTAGAGCTTATTAGGTTTTGGGAGATATCCGGTAACAACTGTTGCCATGGCAACAGTTTTAAAATTTTGGGGTCTTAAAGTTTGTGGGTATTCCACAGACTAACCCCCTGCACGGATTTTCACCAAATTTTCAGGGGATAGAGCTGATTAGGATTTGGGTTGTATCCAGTAACAACTGTTGCCATGGCAACACTTAAGATTTTTCAGGTCTTAAAGTTTGTGGGTGTTCCACAGCCTAAACCTCTGCACAGATTTTCACCAAATTTTCAGGATATGTTTGTCCCAAGAGGATCTAGAGCTGATTAGGTTTTGGGGGTATCCGGTGACAACTGTTGCCATGGCAACACTTTAAAATTTTGGGGGCTTAAAGTTTCTTTTAAAATCTTTGATATTTTCTGTAACCTAAAATATTGCAGCTAGTTTCATTACATTTGCATGAAATGTAAATGGATAAGAAAGCTTGCCAGATAGTAATTGTGTCCTTTTTTTGGAAACAAAATGAACATCATATCACATCTTTAATACCAAATAGGAGGGTCATCATATCAAAAAGGCCTTATATCTCCCTTGTAATTGCTTCTAGGGCTACAAAATATGAAAACTACTTGTAAGAAATTATGGCCTGTAAATCTTTTGTAGAACATCTCGTGGGTTCCCTGTACTTCTTACAACAGATGTTGTTCCTAAGATTTTCCCAAATCTCAATGTTGTCATTTAGCTGTACCTGCGGGCTGGGGTTCTTGCCTGCCAGGGCTGGCTATTTTTTTTCTGTGCAGGAAAACTACTTTGTAGTAAGTAACTTGTCATGTTTAAATGTCGCGTTTAAAATAAGGCTTGAACAAATATTTACAAAGTTAATAAATTCGCTCAAAGTCAGTGGTGCTATACCACTTACAGGATCTGATGATAGTGATGATTAACTTTGAGCAGCAAAGAACCAATTGAGAAAGCCATTAAAGAGGGAAACTGTTGTTATATACAATGTATAAATCACATTTGAATATTTAAAATTTGTGAAATCACCTTTATTAGAAATCAGGTGCCATTGGGGTCCTGTGTTGGATTTTTCCATGGCAACAGTTGGCACTAGCTATAGTGTCATATAGTGCTGGGACGATGTTCGCAAACTTCGGTATTATCGCTCGCTGGCTCATTGCCAATCAATGATCGGTAAAATTTAAGTAAAACCGATATTTGCTAAATCCATTTCTTTGCAGCCTTTTGGTCACAATAAAATGCTAACCTTAATAATATTTTGTAAAAGTCTGAAATATCCATCAGTTAAAATCACAAACTAGCCGTGAATGCAATAAAAATAATGTAAATAGAAACACCTTGGGGTTTTCCAACCGTTGTCAAGGTAATCATAAAATCAGCCAATCACAAGTGAGGATACATCAAGCATAGTCTGTTAGTGAGGGAGACGTCTGTGAATGGCTTTTAGATTATATTTTGGTCATATTTGTGGTAATTTGTGTGTATTTTACTTCATATAATTTAATATTAATATTTTATCTGTCTTTTTAACACTTCGACTCCATAATCGGAAATGTTCGAAGTTTGGTTACAAATGTCCGATACGAACATCGACACGGAAAATCCAAGCGATCTCCCAGCACTAGTGTCATATATAAAAGGAATTACGTTATGTATGTCAATGGGTAATATAAGCCAGTAATTGTTTGCTATATCTTTGTGTACAAGTGAGCGCAGAGATGCCTGAAAACAGTGCAGTGCCCCGCAAGTCCTCCAGTGGCTCAACCAAAATGCATTGTGTGCGGCGTATCAGTGTGACTGAAGACTTTGAAGTCAAAGATCAGGAACCCATTCCAGAAATACCTAAAGGAGGGGCAAGAGTGAGGGTATGTATGCAGTGAAAGCTTTGTTCACTGATCAGCAAGCAGAACTGTGTATGGATATTTGAAGATTCATAATGTACAAAATATAGAACTATTCCAACAAAACAGGTTTGGATGACAGTAACTACTGTTTGAATGAAGAAATAACAGGATGAATGGTTTAAAGCATTGAATAAAATAGATGTTACAGTATATGCCCTGTATGCTATGTTTAAGCTGAAGTATAGCAGGATAACACATGCAGAAAGTTAGCTCTTACAAATGAGACTTATAAATATTATAAGTTTATAACTATAAATATTATAAAGTGGCAGTTGTAAAATGTCATCATAGTATTTCAATAAAGTGCTGTCTACACCGGGCCTACCAACCTATCTCTAATATCTGGCAATAGCTATTGCCATAACAATGCTTTAAATACTGGCTCTAAATACTTTTTGGTCTTAAACTTCTTATTTAAAAAGGGGGCACTATTTAACTGCTGTTACTACAGTTGCATTTTTATCTCCTGCCAGCTAAAGGCCGGGTTTGGGAGATGTGAAACTCCTTACATGTGTGCATGCATATATGCATTTGTCATATGTTTGTTTGTTATATTTTCATATTAATAGATCTTTATATCTCGTTCATTTGTGAAGATATCGTCACAAAATTTGCAGAACAGGTTTATAGCTATGAAAACATGTCTGTAAAAAAATCGACCTCATTTTAAAAGACAATATGGCCTCCATAATTGATAGCCTGTCCAGGCTATTTCGTTGATTCTGTAAGGTTTAGAAGGTTGACAGCTTGGTAGGGGCATTGGTTAGGGGGTGTAGGTGTGCGTCATGGTGCGACCTTTAACTTTGGCTCTGCCAAAGTGTATTCACCTGCCATATTTGAGAAATATTTCTCCTATCACAAAGATATATGTATTGCTGCAACTGATTATTACATGTACTTTTAACTTATTTTTGCTATCACCATTGACAGATATACCTCTATTTATAAATAGATCAACTAAAGATTTTTGATAGCTACATAACTTTTAATTTTCAAATTAATGGTGTAATTGCACTATTAAGTCTTGTTTTGATCTTGTTTGCCTTTAGTAGGGGTGCAACCAAGTAATGGACACTCAATAAGCAAGTTAAAATTCATCAAAATTTGATCCCAATTTTAAGAGTTGAGTACTTGTGTATATAAACTACCTTCTGACTGATTATGTTTTCCCATATATATAGTAAAACATTAATAACACACCTTGCTTACATTAAACCATATGGTGCCCCATTTTGACATGATATTGAATATTTTAAAGGGTGATATCAGTTAATTAAAACTATTCAAGGCTAGTATCTGTATATATTTGTATCCACCAGAAGAATCCGGTGGATACTTTGGTTAACATTTGCTACGCTGCCACCACCCCCGCCCCCGCCATACACAGAGAGAGATTTTTGGCGTTAACACTCTCAGAGGAAAACTACACCACCTAGGTTCACCAAATTTACAGGATATCTTTATTGGGATGTAAAGTTCTCTGGGATTGAAATTATCCTCATTCTGAAAAAAAGATGGCCGCCGCGGGCATTTCTTTGAAAATTATCTACCTTTTTCTACTGGCTGGTTCTCATAGGTAGAAGGTTGAATCTCTTCAAAGGTGATATGTATAACAGATATACATGTCCTCTATGACCTTGCTGACATTTGACCTTGAAGCTCTTAATTCAAGTCTACTTAGTCTACATACATTTTGATTTTCTCAACTGTTATTTCTTTTGCAGCATTACATAGCTTACTGAAAGACTGCTTATTTTGCATTTTTTCACCTATTCTATATCTTATGGTAGTGGTTGGACCGGTTCTGAAAGTAAAAACTGGTTACCGCCTTATCGGGGCTTTAAAATTGAACGAAATCCAGGATTTTGAAAGTGTGCACCAGTGTTACAAATTTGCAGTCGCCAACTCACCCGCAGCCACTTTATTAGACAAACGCCGAGTAGAAACGCTTTTATTGTCGCCCCGCTGGCAAATTGAAAATGAACACACTCTGCCAGTTCACGTTTCCTAACATAATTCTTGGATCTACGATTCGGCCATTTTATAAACAAAGCACGCTCATGGTATTTCTATTCATCTGTCTAATTAGTTTAAAATGAAGGCGTGTCATGACGACAGCCAGTAATATGCTAACATACATCTAGTAAGGGATCGGTGTCATTTCTTTTCTGGCATTTCATTGGTTTAAATAATGAAATTTCATTTTGAATGTAAGGAAACAAAAGTCTTTTTATTTTAAATTTCTTCCGTGACTAGTGTTTTGAGTGCAAATATCAGGCGTACATGGAATCGCGTTTTGAATGTGAGGACATGGAAGTCCTTTAAATTTAAAAATCTCCTTGAGTCCAGTGTTTTGAATACATGGAAGGTGCTTTTTTAGGCGGGTTGCGTGTAACCAACCCGCCTATTAGATTGATGTGTCCGACGTCCGTCTGTCCGTCCACATTTTTCGTTTCCGGACTCTAACTCAAAAACGGTTTGTCCGAATTCAAACTTGACAGGGACATAGATCAACATCATAGCTAGGTTCCTTTCGATATTGGTGAAATTCCGTCCATTTGTTTGTCCGTTTTTCGTCCGTTTGTCTGTCCATCCGTCTGTTTGTCCACATTTTCATTTCCGGACTCTAACTCCTAAACGGTTTGACCAATCGAATTCAATCTTGACAGGGAGATAGATCACCATCATAGCTAGGTTCCTTTCGAAATTGGTGAAATTCCATGTGTTTGTTTGTCCGTTTTTTGTCCGTTTGTCTGTCCATCCATCTGTTTGTCCACATTTTTGTTTCCGGACTCTAACTCGAAAATGGTTTGACCAATCGAATTCAAACTTGACAGGGAGATAGATCACCATCATAGCTAGGTTCCTTTCAAAATTGGTGAAATTCCGTCTGTTCGTTTGTCTGTTTCTTGTCCGTTTGTCTGTCCATCCGTCTGTTTATCCACATTTTCGTTTCCGGACTCTAACTCGAAAACAGTATGTTCAATCGAATTCATACTTGACAGGGACATAGATCACCATCATAGCTAGGTTTCTTTCGAAATTGGTGTAACTCCGTCTGTTCGTTTGTCCGTTTTTCTGTCCGTTTGTTCGTTTTTGCTCCGTTTTTCTGTCCATCCATCTGTCCGTCCACATTTTTTTTTCTGGACTCTCACTCGAAAATGCTTTGTCCAGTCGAATTCAAACTTGACAGGGAGATGCATCACCATCATAGCTAAGTTGCTAAGTTGGTGTAATTCCGCTCTTTCGTTTGTCCGTTTATAGCATAGATACAATTATGTAACCTAGATTACAAGTTTTACGTTTCTTAGCACGTCTTACACATTCACCTTAACTGGGTAACCTAACATTTCTTTCCTTCTTTTCTAAATGTAATTACAGCAGTTGCTAATCTTATTTCTGCCTGCGCAACCCGCCTTTAGGGGCATCTGTGACCCTCTTGTTAATTCATTTATCATTGGTTACTTGTACAATGTACCGTGCATTATATCATAAAAATTTTTTTTTTTCATTCATTTAGTTATTAGTAACTAATATATTCATACACAGTGCAATACACATTATAAAAATATATTAAAAATTGGTGACATAGATAGGGATGTTGTTTTTTTTTTTATTTATTATTGGTAACTTATAGCGCTGCAAGCAAGCCCGAAAATGTGCCTCGATTCCTCGTTTTGGAAGAACCGACTCGGACTTGGTTAATTGCTTGATTATCACCCACGAAATAAACTGTATCATATTTTGACATATTACACCTTATAAAATGGTTAAAAGGCACACAACAGGAAATAATTGTGATAATTCATTGAATTTTGGAAAAAAAGACAGCAAACTTTAACCATTATTAGCGAGATTTGAGCCTTTTGAGGCATCTTCGAAATATGATATTAAAATGCCATCTTATAAAACCATTGCCAAACAAACAATTAAAGTTTACAAATGCTTAAAATATGAAAAACTGAAATGGAAACATCTTATATTAGTAAAATATATAAATATATTTACAGAAGAAATTTAATTTTGTAGTAGATTTTACGTCTGTATTTAGTTGTTTTTGAATACCCGGTTCACTTTTCTTGCCTCGAGTATTAAATTGAATCGCTTTCCGAGTAACCGAAGAATCGTTGCAGCCCTAAAAGTTACTATATTTTACCGTGCAATACATTATAAAATATTTGTAAACATTGTTGACATAGATAGAGATGTTTTTTATTCATTTAGTATTGGTAACTAATACATTGAACAGTGCAATGTATTACAAAAATATTTTTTAAATTGGTGACATAGATAGGGATGTTATTTCTTTCATTTATTGTAGTTCACTTTAATGCATTGTACAGTACAAAACATTAGTAGGTGACATATTTATACATTGCTATACATTTACTGGTAGCTAGTACACTATGAACATGAAAACACTATGAATCTACTCCGGGATGGCTTCTTTAAGGAAGTACACTTTAGATGTATCCATTTCAGCCAGCCATCACAGCACATGTTGATCCATCAGATTCCATAGTAGCAGTGAACATGTAGAACACTTCTAAGGTGCACTTTAACCTTGTTCATAAACATGTGTACCAGGAGACTAGGCATCTTCATAAAAATCTCCTTACAACATTCTGCTCCACATCTTCCTCTCCTATAGTATTTTGAGCATATATGCTCTAGCAAGGCTGTCATTTCTAGAGATTGTATATTAAAGGGGTTGGAATCTGGGTAAGGGGTTCCAAGACAAACACACACATACCTCATCAAAACCTACACTATTGCAATCACGTGCTCTAAAAAGAACGAGACACACACCTGTAACACCCATCCACAATCACACTCTTGTGAATTATCAGCCATCTATAATCAATATTTGGGCTCACTGGGATGTTACTATTGTAACATAATTATGGTTCCTAGTTTACCTTATGAATAATACTCTTTAATGCTGTTATACACCAGTCAGTTGTTTGTCTGAGCTTATAGAATTAAGTAGTGCTTTAAGGATCAGTGTTTCTCTCCACACAAAACAGTTAAAAACATTACAACTATGACCACCAGGTCTTTGTATTTCTATTCAACCAATGCATGTATGCCTATTTAGGTACCCACCTATGAGAATTGCTAACAGATGACTCTCACCGGAGTCAATGATGCTGTAAACAAGCTAGCCTAAAATATATAGATGTAAAAGCATTTGAAGTGTTTTAGAAAAAGAAGGCTCGCTTAATATTTGTAAGGGCCACTTAGTCTAAAAGTTACTGGTCCTGCTGGCCACCGTTATTTTCGCACGAGTCTGTGACACTGGTGCACTGATACAGTGAAAATTTAAAGTGAGCTATAGTAGTATCAAAAGGAAATATGTATTCGCGAGATATTTTGAAGATTATAAACTTCATTTACCATGAACAAAAAATAACAAAGTATGATAATGTTTCTTCAAATTTATAGGTTTTTGATTGTCTTGACGAAATATTAACCCGTAGAAAGCCTAATATAATGATATTTTCAATAACCAGTACTTAAATATTCTACAATATAAAAGTTGTTAAAAACAGTTTAAAGTCCTGTTTTCTATATTTTCTATTTAACATAAAACAGTTGTTTCTTTATTTGTGCCAAAGATAATAAATCTTCCAAAATTTGACATCTTTGCTTTCTCAATGTGGTCTTTGGGTTGAATCTGACTTGTAGCAACATCCATGAAACACTGCAAGCTGATATATATGCTGTGATATAACATGGGTGAACCAAAGAATATTAGAAATTAAGGAACATAGAATAGGCACAGTACAGCTATGACTGTAGTAGATAAGATTAAGTAAAAGTTTGACCATGTGAGGTTTCTTTGTAGGTATGTTTTGCTGGAGCCTGTTACACTGATGAACAGGTAAAGAAAAGTGGACAGAGGACACTGAAAAACCCTGGTGTTCATGACACTTCATTGTTCCCAGGTAACATTCAAATAGTGTCTCAAGTGGTGTAACATTTTGAATAGAATCAAATATTTTTTCATATATTGACATGTATATTCATACTTAATACCCCATTTCAAAGTCGTTTTTTCACTGCAGGTATCAACTTAAGAATTGTGTAAATGTTGAAGTGTAATTGTTCTTTAAGACAAGTAGAGGATCGTAAACTGGATATATAAATTGTTTTATTATTTTGATATAGCATTTTTATTGCGTTAATACAACTTACCTAGTGGACAGATGCATTTGTCCGGCGCTCTGCCGGTCACGCCAAACGTTAGAAAAAAACGTCCTGAGCTGGGCTCTGGCCGGGACCGGTAGTGTCCTGTTCACTCGCCAGGTGGCTGTACAGCCTACCTGCCGGTATACTGCGCATGCGTGCGCATGCGCTCTTCCTCTTTTTGTTTGGCGCCATTTTAAAAAAGTTTTTCATTTTAGAGTTGGATAGACATTTTAAAGTTACATCAATTTCATATTAAATTATTACTGAATATTCATGGCATCCCCTGGAGATTTTAAAGGGCAGCGCAGAGGCGCTTGCGGACATATAATGGCTGCGTTTGATCTTCACGAACATTGTGCAAGATGTAGAGAGAAGAAGTTGGGGGAGGACCCGTGTGTCAAGGACAAACCTTGCTCATTATGTGATCAATTTTCGGATACACAAAAGGAAACTTTGTCTACTCCATCTTATAGAATAAGAAAGGAAAGGAAAGCAGGATTGCTAGTGTCCCCCAAAGAGGTGACAGTTATTTCTCCGGTGGAAGACTTGTCGTCTGCTAACGCTCCGACAGATAATTCTTCTGCGCACCCTTCTGCGCATCCAGTGCCGGAATCTCAGCCCTCTGCACAGCCTGCCGCGCAGGCACCTGCCGCGTCTTCTGCTTCTACTTCAGACGCCTGTTATGTCACTTCTGATCAGTTAGTTGCATTATCTGACAAGATGTCTGAGCAGTTCGCAAGATTTGAGGCTCTTCTCTCACGAGGTAACATTTTTACTGCTCCTTCTATGCCTGTTAAACCCGTTTCTGCTCAAAGGTACTATCAGATACTCCATTCCTTGACCCTTCTTCTGCCCCACCCACCGGTCCGGTGTGGCCTCCGGCAGAAGCTGTAGATGATAACGGGTCTGATGTTAAACCGGACAAGAAAAAACCTCACAAACACAAGAAGTCTGATAAGAAGACTCACCGACACTCCGGTAAACATTCTGATAAACCCACTGACAGGCAAAAGCATACATCTGAACTAAATCCGGTCGGTGCAAAACAACTACCCACAAGTTCATCACAGGCACCCGCCGAAGACATGACCGACACCGGCTCTCAAGCTCTTCCGGCCAAAGCACCTGTCTCTCAGCCGGCTGGCCAGTCAACCGGTCCACCGACAAAGGAACTGTCAGCTACCGGTCCGGCTCCCAGTTACTCTCAGGCCAGTGCCAATTACAGAACCACCGGTCCGGAAGATTACTCACAGGCTAGTGTATTTTCTGATCTACCATATGAACCGGAAGACAGTGAGCGTTATTCAGCTTCTGAACCTGATGAAGGGGAACTGTCGGATACTGGTGAAAAACAAGAAGTTACAGAGGATATGAACTACCGTGAGACAGTCCGGTCTGTTAGATCCTTTATGGGATGGAATCATATCCCAGTTTTTGAGGCTGATTTTAGTGAGCCCGACAAGAGTAACAACCCTTGGAAAGGGAAGGTTCCCAGGAGACCGTCTCGTGTGTCTGTAGCTATGCCACCAGACGACTGGTTATGTCAAAAACTTGAGCGTCTAAATACCACGGTGGCTGAGGGTTATCCCTCTAGGAGTCAAGACTCAAGTGGTCTGAAGAAGGACCAATTCATTAAGATGCCGAAATCACAAGCACGTTGGTACCAGATGCACACCCTCAAACTTGACACTACTCCTCGCCCTGGCAAGTCTGTGTTTAGTTGGAGGAATACCGAGGCAAAAGTGAATTCACAATTTCCACGTATTACCAAGGCCTCTTCCTATCCGCCTTCTGGTCCTGTTTCACGCCCTATTTCCCAAGAATACCTACGTCGATGGGAACGGAATGCCAAAGAAGGCAGCTACATTGTCAACCAGGCTGCAGGCTTTAACAGATGTGCTAGTGAACTGCAGGACCATATGAATCAGAGCTTAGTGTGCCTTCAGTCGAACTTCAATAAAGGAAAGGCCCCCAAAGAAGTCTCAGAGGCTCTTCACGACCTGAAAGACTGCCTTCCATCAAAATGTCTCCATTGCCATGGGAACTTCATTGCAGCATCTAGCTGACAGCCTTTTCGTCAACATGGCAAATCTTGTGCTTCTTAGACGTGACTCTTATTTAGACCATGTCAAGCCTGGAGTAAAGTCTGACACCTGGAATCGGCTCAGGAATGCCCCATTGTTCAATTACGGTCTGACTTCCCTGATGACCTGATATGCATTGCAGAACAGGATATTACTAAGTCTGAAACCACCAGTGCTGCTCCAAGGCCCGGTCCGGGTGCTATGCAGCGCACTGGGTGGCGAAACCAGAATAGGTTCCAACCCTATGATCGCCGGGATTCTAGAAATGCAGCTTCAGCTGAACCTACCCAACCATGGTGACAGTTTGCTCGGGGCAGGGGCAGATCAAGAGGAAGGGGTCGTAGTACTAACCCCCGTTTCTCTCGCTCCCTATATCAACAAACAAGGGGGTATGAAATCAGGCTCTCTTTGTGCCCTCCTCTGGAGACTCCTTTCCTGGTGCCACCCCAGACGAATAGTTCTGAGAGCCAGGCACATTCCGGGTCGGTTAAATGTCATAGCAGACAAGCTGTCCCGGCACAATCAGGTGATCCAGACCGAGTGGTGCCTGTCCCAACAGGTGTTCAATCGCTTGTGCTCCAACTGGGGCCAGCCGCAGATAGATCTTTTTGCCACCCGATTCAATCACAAGCTTCCCAAGTTTGTCTCTCCAGTTCCGGACTCGACAGCTTGGGCGGTGGATGCTCTCAGCCTTCCATGGTGCAACCTGAATGTGTACGCCTTTCCTCCAGTCTCCCTGCTCAGTCAGGTCACATCCAAACTGGTGAATCAGGGTTTTCACAGAATGATCTTAATCGCTCCGGGTTGGCCCAACATGTCTTGGTTTTGGGACCTGATCAGTCTATCAAGTCAGATTCCCTTCAGTCTTCCCTTGGAGAGGAACCTGTTGACTCAACCGTTCAACGGCCTTCTCCACAGGAACTTGAATCATCTGAATCTGCATGCTTGGCTCCTAGAGCCTCGTCCATCAGGCGACAGGGGTTCTCTGAGGAGGTGGCAGCAAGAATTGAGGCTCCTCAGAGAAGTTCAACCAGAGCAGTCTATAAGTCAAAGTGGGCCATTTTTGTTAAGTGGTGCGAATCCAGCCAGGTGGACTTCAGGGCGCCCTCTCTAAAACAAGTGGCCGATTTCTTGTTGTATCTCTTTAAGGAGAGACAGTTACAACCCAGTACTATAGAAGGCTACAGAACAGCTATTGCCGATATGGTGGGTAACGACCCGGTTCATTTTGGCAAGGATGAAAGCCTGACTCGCTTGTTGGACAGTTTCCATAGAGACAAGCCGAAAGGCAGGCGGGGAGTCCCTTCGTGGAATCTTTCATTAGTGCTCCACCAGTTGACCAAAGCTCCTTTCGAACCCATGCGGAAGGCCTCTCTTAAACATTTGACCTTTAAGACGGTTTTCCTATTGGCTTTGGGTTCCGGCAAAAGGCGGAGCGAAATCCATGCATGGTTATACCGCAACATCAGGCATCAGGAGAATTGGAGTCAGGTCTCATTATATCCCTCTCCCAGTTTTCTATCTAAGAATCAACTAGCGCGGGACGGCCCGGCTGCTGTGGCACCGGTTGTCATTCCCGCGTTGGCTCCATCATTGGACAGGTCCCTCAAGGAGGACAAGTCACTTTGCCCGGTCAGGGCCTTGCGTTACTATCTAGACAGGACCAAGGACTTACGCTCGGGCAAAGATCTGGTGTTTGTGTCTTTCCGGAAGAGTTTTCAGAAGGACATTGTGCCGGCTACTGTTTCTTCCTGGATCAAGCAAACTGTGTTGTTGTGCTATCAGCTTTCCGATCATGAGGCTCAAACTATACATCACGTTCGAGCTCATGATGTGCGGGCCTTTGCCGCATCCAAAGCCTTTCAGGGCGGGGTTTCCTTGGAGCAGATCCTATCAGCTTGCCATTGGAAGGCCCACAACACTTTTACACAATTCTACCTGAAGGACCTAGCCTGGGCGGATTCAGAGTTGTACCACCTAGGTCCTGTGGTAGCTGCTCAGCAGTCTTATTACTGACTGTATATAGTGTACACATGTTTTTTGGGTTTAGTGTATATCTATAATAAAAAAAAAAAAAAAAAAAAAAACCCCTCCACTTTCCTTTGCTACTGGATTGCCATGATCCAAAGTGGATCCAGGAGCTCGTCAAGGATGGTGTTTCTTTGCTCCTGTTCTTCTTCCTCATTCATGAATTTGTTAGTTCATGCCCTCATTAGTCTTCCTGCACCTTCGGCTCGAATTGGTGCACAGGCTGTTTCCGCTTAGGAAAAATCAGGGGGGGGCAAGGGTGTTTTGGTCCTTAGAGGTTGATTTATTTAACCGGTACCGGACACACCCGTTATACTATTGTCTATATGGGTTCCCCTTGTTTGGCTACCCTCCATCCAATGGGTAGTCATTCTGCATCTGTCCACTAGGTAAGTTGTATTAACGCAATAAAATAGAAAATTTAATAGTAAATTAAATTTTTATAAGTTAATACCTTACCTAGTGGACAGGGGGAGTCCCACCCTACCTTCCCCGCTATCATAACCAACAAGGGGTCATAAGGTAGACAACAAAAAGAGGAAGAGCGCATGCGCACGCATGCGCAGTATACCGGCAGGTAGGCTGTACAGCCACCTGGCAAGTGAACAGGACACTACCGGTCCCGGCCAGAGCCCAGCTCAGGACGTTTTTTTCTAACGTTTGGCGTGACCGGCAGAGCGCCGGACAAATGCATCTGTCCACTAGGTAAGGTATTAACTTATAAAAATTTAATTTACTATTAAATTTTCTAATTTGTATCCACCGGAGGCATCCGGTGGATACTTTGGTTTAGCGTTCGCTACGCCGCCGCCTCGCGTATGGAGATTTTTGGCGTTAACGCTCTCAGAGGAAAACAACACCAGCTAGGTTCACAAAATTTGCAGGATATCTTCATTGGGGGTAAGCTTCTCTGGGACTGAAATTAGCCTCATTCTGAAAAACAAGATGGTCACCGTGGGCATTTCTTTGAAAATTATCTACGTTTTTCTACTGGCTGTTTCTCATAGGTAGAAAGTTGACTCTTCATAGGTAATGTGCATGTCTTCTACCACCTTGCAGACATTTGACCTTGAAGCTCTTAATTCAAGGTCATCCACGGAGTGCCAAAGTACCCCACATAGCAGACTTTTAAAGTGCCTATATCTCCCTTATTATTGGTCCTAGAGGTTTGAAATGTGAAACCAACCTATAGGAAATCATGTACTGCGAATCTTCTGATGTCGTCAGATTTGACCTTGGACCCCTCCTTCAAGGTCAAACGAATATAGCCAAACTTAAAAGTGCTTATAACTCGCTCATTATTGGTCCTAGAAGTTTGGGATGGTAAACCAACCTATTGGAAATCATGAGCTGTGAATCTGCTGGTGTGGACGCATTTGACCTTGGGCCCCTCCTTCAAGGTCAAATGAGGATAACCAAACTTAAAAGTGCTAATAACTTGCATATTATTGGTCCTAAAGGTTTGAGATGGTAAACCAACCTGTGGGAAATCATGGACTGGGAAACTTTTGGTGTGGTCGGATTTAACCTTGTGCCCCTCCTTCAAGGTCAAACGATTATAGCCAAACATAAAAGTGCTTATAACTCACTTATTAAGCGTCCCGCAAGGGACGCTTGTTTGTGTATGGGAGAGCTTCCGGCTCCGCCGGCTCCGCATTTTGTTTTCCTTATAACTCTGTAACCGTTAGGCGGATTCTTTTCAAATTTGGCAGGTTTAGGCAGTAGCCTTGGGGAATTTTTTTGAATATGCTGCAGTGACATTTCAACCAATCAGAGAGGTCACATGACCAAAAATGTCTTTTTTCGATGGGGAAGCTTGTCCGGATGATAACTTGAAAGGAATTTTATCAATTCACCTGAAACTTGGCAAATACATTCATTCTATTAAAATCTGGAAATCATTAGATTTTGGCATTGATTGGTCAAGAAATGGACGAGTAATTAATGATTAATTAATCATTACGAATTTTCCAAATAAGGAAAACACAAAAATGATTATATCTCGAAAACCGTGCTAGATAGAGCGATTTCGACGAAATTTTTGACCCACAGGGTATCTCTGCGGAGTAGTTTTCCCAATTTTCAAAAAAATTTTTGTCTCGCCCAAAATGGCGGCCATTTTGAATTTTCGAAATTTTCGCAAAAATTGAAAAACACAAAAATGCTTATATCTCAAAAACCGTGCTAGATAGAGCAATTTCGACAAAATTTTTGACCCGCAGGATATCTCTGCGGAGTACTTTTCCCAATTTTCAAAAAAATTTTGTCTCGCCAAAAATGGCGGCCATTTTGAATTTTCGAAATTTTCGCAAAAATTGCAAAACACAAAAATTCTTATATCTCGAAAACCGTGCTAGTTAGAGCGATTTTGACGAAATTTTTGACGCACAGGGTATCTCTGTGGAGTAGTTAACCCAATTTTGAAAAAAAAAATTTCTCGCCAAAAATGGCGGCCATTTTGAATTTTCGAATTTTTCGCAAAAATTGCAAAACATAAAAATGCTTATATCTCGAAAACCCTACAAGATAGAGCGATTTCGACGAAATTTTTGACCCACAGGGTATATCTGCAGAGTAGCCATGCCAATTTTCAAAAAAATTTTATCTCGCCAAAAATGGCGGCCATTTTGAATTTTCGAATTTTTCGCAAAAATTGCAAAACATAAAAATGCTTATATCTCGAAAACCCTGCTAGATAGAGCGATTTCGACGAAATTTTTAACCTGCAGGGTATCTCTGCAGAGTAGCCATGCCAATTTTCAGACAAAAAATTTCTTGCAAAAAATGGCGGCCATTTTGAATTTTCGAATTTTTCGCAAAATTGCAAAACACAAAAATGCTTATATCTCGAAAACCGTGCTAGATAGAGCGATTTCGACGAAATTTTTGACCCACAGGGTATCTCTGCAGAGTAGCCATGCCAATTTTCAGACAAAAAATTTCTCGCAAAAAATGGCGGCCATTTTGAATTTTCGAATTTTTCGCAAAATTGCAAAACACAAAAATGCTTATATCTCGAAAACCGTGCTAGATAGAGAGATTTCGACGAAATTTTTGACCCACAGGGTATCTCTGCAGAGTAGCCATGCCATTTTGAATTTTCGAATTTTTGCGCAAAAATTGCAAAACACAAAAATGCTAGTATTTCGAAAACCGTGCTAGATAGAGCGATTTCGACGAAATTTTTTATCTTCAGGGTATCTCTGCAGAGCAGCTATCCCAAAGAGCTTTCACTTGGTGAAGTTTCAGACCCATAGCTAATTGCTCACCTACTCAAAAAGAGTAAATGCGAATTACCTCTAAAAGTATTGCAGATGGCCAATTTTTCTCAAATAACTCATTCACCTACTTTTGGAAGAGCTTTCACTTGGTGAAGTTTCAGACCCGTAGCTAATTACTCACCTACTCAAAATGAGTAAATGCTAATTATCTCAAAAACTATTGCGGATACCCAATTTTTATCAAATAACTCATTCACCTACTTTTGGGAGAGCTTTCACATGGTGAAGTTTCAGACCCGTAGATGATTACTCACCTACTCAAAATGAGTAAATGCGAATTATCTCTTAAAAGTATTGCAGATAGCCAATTTTTCTCAAATAACTCATTCATCTACTTTTGGGAGAGCTTTCACTTGGTGAAGTTTCAGACCCATAGCTAATTACTCACCTACTCAAAATGAGTAAATGCGAATTATCTCTAAAAGTATTGCAGATAGCCAATTTTTCTCAAATAACTCATTCACCTACTTTTGGGAGAGCTTTCAGTTGGTGAAGTTTCAGACCCATAGCTAATTACTCACCTACTCAAAATGAGTGAATGCGAATTATCTCTAAAAGTATTGCAGATAGCCAATTTTTGTCAAATTAATCATTCACCTACTTTTGGGAGAGCTGTCACTTGGTGAAGTTTCAGACCCATAGCTAATTACTCACCTACTCAAAATGAGTAAATGCGAATTATCTCTAAAAGTATTGCAGATAGCCAATTTTTCTCAAATAACTCATTCACCTACTTTTGGGAGAGCTTTCACTCTGTGAAGTTTCAGACCCATAGCTAATTACTCACCTACTCAAAATGAGTAAATGCGAATTATCTCTAAAAGTATTGCAGATAGCCAATTTTTCTCAAATAACTCATTCACCTACTTTTGGGAGAGCTTTCACTTGGTGAAGTTTCAGACTAGTGTTGTGGTTGAATGCAAATTTCAAAACCGGTTTCCGAAAGCGGAAATTCGGCGAAAAACCGGGTATATTTGATTTATCAAACGCAAAGAAATAAGTTTTCAAACGCGTACATGAGACGTAACTCGTATATAAATAAGAACAACTATGGGCTTTTTGAAGACTTTCGAGGACAAAATGGGTGATATATTTGTGGAATATTATAAAATACTGTGAAATATTTGTTGTAGTTTAATATTTTGGTAAACTTAAGTTGAAATAATGCCTACATGTGGCGAAACCGGTTTTGGTTACAAGAAAACGAAACGTAACCGGATCAGTGTCTTTCGGTCGGCAAATAGGTTTCCGGTTTACCGTCTTCTACACTATTTCAGACCCATAGCTAATTACTCACCTACTCAAAATGAGTAAATGCGAATTATCTCTAAAAGTATTGCAGATAGCCAATTTTTCTCAAATAACTCATTCACCTACTTTTGGGAGAGCTTTCACTTGGTGAAGTTTCAGACCCATAGCTAATTACTCACCTACTCAAAATGAGTAAATGCGAATTATCTCTAAAAGTATTGCAGATAGCCAATTTTTGTCAAATTAATCATTCACCTACTTTTGGGAGAGCTTTCACTTGGTGAAGTTTCCGACCCATAGCTAATTACTCACCTACTCAAAATGAGTAAATGTGATTTATCTCTAAAAGTATTGCAGATAGCCAATTTTTCTCAAATAACTCATTCACCTACTTTTGGGAGAGCTTTCACTCTGTGAAGTTTCAGACCCATAGCTAATTACTCACCTACTCAAAATGAGTAAATGCGAATTATCTCTAAAAGTATTGCAGATAGCCAATTTTTCTCAAATAACTCATTCACCTACTTTTGGCAGAGCTTTCACTTGGTGAAGTTTCAGACCCATAGCTAATTACTCACCTACTCAAAATGAGTAAATGCGAATTATCTCTAAAAGTATTGCAGATAGCCAATTTTTCTCAAATAACTCATTCACCTACTTTTGGGAGAGCTTTCACTTGGTGAAGTTTCAGACCCATAGCTAATTACTCACCTACTCAAAATGAGTAAATGCGAATTATCTCTAAAAGTATTGCAGATAGCCAATTTTTCTCAAATAACTCATTCACCTACTTTTGGGAGAGCTTTCACTTGGTGAAGTTTCAGACCCATAGCTAATTATTCACCTACTCAAAATGAGTAAATGCTAATTATCTGTAAAAGTATTGCGGATACCCAATTTTTATCAAATACTCATTCATCTACTTGTGGGAGAGCTTTCACATGGTGAAGTTTCAGACCCATAGCTAATTACTCACCTACTCAAAATGAGTAAATGTGAATTATCTCTAAAAGTATTGCAGATAGCCAATTTTTCTCAAATAACTCATTCACCTACTTTTGGGAGAGCTTTCACTTGGTGAAGTTTCAGACCCATAGATAATTATTCACCTACTCAAAATGAGTAAATATGAATTATCTCTTAATAGTATTGCAGATAGCCAATTTTTCTCATTTAACTCATTCACCTACTTTTGGAAGAGCTTTCACACAGGAAAATGAAAAATTGTGAATATCTCGGAAAAGCTATTTCTTCTGCTTTAATGCTCGGCAGGAGATACACACCGCGGCAGTGGTCTTGACAAAAATTTTTGTCTCCCCAAAAATGGTGGCCATTTTGAATTTTCAAAGTTTTTGCAAAACACAAAAATGCTTATATCTCGAAAACCGTGCTATATGGAGCGAACTCAACAAAATTTTTGACCTGCTGGGTATCTCTGCAGAGTAGCCATGCCAATTTTCAAAATATTTTTGTCTCGCCAAATATAGCGGACATTTTTAATTTTTTTATTTTTTGCAAAACACAAAAATGCTTATATCTTGAAAACCGTGCTAGATAGAGCAGACTGCGCTGGCTTTGGTTGCCACAACAGTATAAGGCTAGAAACGAAGCATTTTCTTAATACTTTAGCACTCACCTTTATATCCTTTTCGGGACGCTTTGTTTTTGCTATGCAAAAACATTATCTTTTTTTTTGGCGAGCGATCCTCTAGTTATTTGTCCTAGAGGTTTGGGATGGTAAACCAACATATAGGAAATCATGGGCTGGAAATCTTCTGGTGTTGACGGATTTAACCTTGGGCCCCTCCTTCAAGGTCAAACGAGGATACCCAAACTTAAAAGTGCTTATTACTTGCTTATTATTGGTCCTAGAGGTTTGCAATGTGAAACCAACTCATACGAAATCATGGGCTGAGAATCTTCTGATGTTGTTAGATTTGACCTTGGGCCTCTCCTTCAAAGTCAAACGATGGTTCACTGGCTTTGGTGAGTTGTCTTTCTGGTGGATACAAATTTGCATCCATTCTCCAATGCGTAGGTCTAGTTTCATTTGTATTGATTAATTAGTCTTTCATTGTTATATATTTATTGAGGAAAAAAGAATTTTTGTTTAGACACTCAAAATATGTAATATATGGTTAATCCTCTTATTTTCAGCCTGACTCCTATTTCTGGCTCATTATGCGTATTTTGGCATTAAAATAGTGTAAAATCCGTGTTTTTCACCACATAATAACAAAGCCACCAATGTTTTAATCAACTGTTATTTGTTTGTTGTAACCAAAGGTGCATATAAATTTGTAAATCTTACTATTAAAACAGAGCTTACAACTTGCTTATTGGGCCAATTACACGGTAAACTACCATATATTATATTGTGAAAGATAGCACACAGCCAAGCTAAAAACAAAGATCACTTGACATTAGTCATAGGTATTTGCATTGACGGTTGTTGACTTAATATGTTGAAAACAATGCTGATAAAACTGTACCATGTTTGCAGTTCATTGACTCCTTTTGATAAAATTGGCAGAAACAGGAGCTGTTTTCTTTGTAAAACTGACATTGTAAAATTTTATGTAAATAATTTTAGAAAAACGAAAACACATTTTTATATCCTGACATAATTCACACATACACACACTTGTGCACATATTTTGAATCTATACCTATCAACATTCAACAGTAATATAATGGGACAAAGGAATGTCAAAATACATCAGTTGTATTTTGGATTTTATTTTTGTAAACAGTTTTACTCCCTGTGTTTCATTTAAATAAAATTAAGACAGATGCTTAATATGGAAAGCAGTGTCCTAGAGAAAAAAAGGGTGTAAACTTTTCATTCTTAAAAATGAATGTATCGCCTTTTCTCCTTGGGTCACAGTAATTCACAGTACATAATCTTGGTTATCTATTGTGCAATGGACAGCATTACAACTACCTTTTCTGATTGGACTGAAACATTGAGTTTAAAACAGTATGATACAATTAAATTACAAAAAGCATAGAAATAAACCTTATCTAATCTCCATTGGTCTGTACAAACCCAGGATTGACAAGAGCTTTGCATGTAATTTAATAATATTAGTATCAGATTTCACCCAATTACCTTGCTTTATGTGGACAATAAAATGTTATCAGTTGTCTTTCTCAATAGGTTACAGCAAATTTTGGCATATTGTAATTAGTTATAATCCGTCAGAATGGATTATTAGAGAAAAGTTATTTTAATAAAAGGCAATATGTTTTTTTTGTTTATCTTTTAGTTTGATGTCATTTGCAAGAATTCTTGTGTTTAAAACTTTAAATAAAGGTTACTCTGATTTCTTCAATCTTGGTATGTCATGCCCTTGAAGTTTATTTAAACAGTTGAATCAGATACTGTGAAAAAATAAAGGATAAAAAGAATATGAAAGGAGCTCAGTTCAGTAGATGGTAAAACGTTTGACTGTTGATATCGATATTGAATGTAAAAATATTTTAATATCGACCGATATCGGGGAGTTGGTCTTATCTACCAAATAATCCGGGATACTGAAAATGTTTTTGTTCTAGCATATCCCCAACCGCTAACAGGAAGTGAAATATACCAAAACAAAACGTGCAATTTGCATCAAAAATGCATGGAAAAGTACAAAAATGCGAGATATTTAGGCTTTATTTCACATATTTACAGTGCAAATTACAGTGTAACCCAAAACAATAAATATTACCAATATCAATAAACAATATACCCACAATTTTGAGGTAATTGTATCAACTGGATAGCATCCGGTGGATACTGTGGATTTCGCTTCGTTACGCCGCTGCCACAGTATGTAGAGAGGTTTCACCGTTACCGCTCCAACAAAAAAAATATGATAGCTAGCCTTCTCAAATTTGGATATATATTCTTACCCATAAAATCTTGCCTGGGAATATTTTTGGCTTCATTTTGAAAAACAAGATGGCCGCCATGGGCGTTTTTTCGACTTTCAGCAAGGACTTTTGTTGGCCCTATAGAGTAAAGGGTAATATAGGTAGAGATCTTAAGTTCGCAGGATATATTCCTCATTACAAAATCTTGACTGGGAATATTTTTGGCCTCATTTTGAAAAACAAGATGGCTGCCCTAGAGGTTTGGGATGGTAAACCAACATATAGGAAATCATTGGCTGGGAATCTTTTGGTGTGGTCAGATTTAACCTTGGGCTCCTCCTTCAAGGTCAAAGAGAATACCCAAGCTCAAAAGTGCTTATAACTCACTTATTATTGGTCGTACAGGTTTAGGATGGTAAACCAACCTCATAGGTAGAAGGTTGAATCCCTTTTTCGGTATAACAGATATACATGTCTTCTGCCACCTTGCAGACATTTGACCTTGAAGCTCTTAATTCAAGGTCATCCACGGAGTGCCAAAGTACCCCACATAGCGGACTTTTAAAGTGCCTATATATCCCTTATTATTGGTCCTAGAGGTTTACAATGTAAAACCAACCTATAGGAGATCATGAGCTGGGAATCTTTTTGTGTGGTTGAATTTGAACTTGGGCTCCTCCTTCAAGGTCAAACGAGGATAGCCAAACTTAAAAGAGCTTATAACTTGCTGATTATTGGTCATACAGGTTTGGGATGGTAAACCAACGAACAGAAAATCATGGGCTGGGAATCTTTTGATGCGGTCGGATTTGACCTTCGTCTCCTCCTTCAAGGTCAAACAAGGATAACCAAACCTAAAAGTGTTTATAAGTTGCTTATAATTGGTCCTAGAGGTTTGGGATGGTAAAACAACCTGTAGGAAGTCATGGGCTGGGAATCTTTTGATGTGGTCAGATTTGACCTTGGACCCCTCCTTCAAGGTCAAACGTAGATAGCAAAATCTAAAAGTACTTACTTTTTCTTGGTCCTAGAGGTTTATAATGTGAAACCATCCTATAGGAAATCATGGGCTAGGAATCTTTTAATGTGATCAGATTTGCCCCTTGGGCCCTCCTTCAAGGTCAAATGAGGATAGACAAAATTAAAAGTGCTTATAGCACTAGGTCTAGTTTGGTTAAGTTGTTCTTATAGTTCCTGATTGAGCTCTTTTTTGACCCGTCAAGTGTACTCAGGAGTACTTTTAAGTTTATGCTATAATAGTTTCTAATGAAATGACTAATGCTGAAACGATTAGCAATATTTGCTAGCTGGGTATTCGCTTGCATTAACTGTTGACTTACCAATTAACTGTTTCCGAGGTTTAGCATGTTTGAGAAATACTGAAGACATCACATGGACTTGTTCCAGATGTAAACAAATAAAGTAGCGGATTGTGAGATGTTACAAAGGCAAAAACTTCACCGGATTGTTTGGTAATTAGGTAACAATATAATATTTTTATATTATAGGAATAAAAGACATATTCGAGTGCTTTATGATGGTTTTAAACTATCGAGCGGCTGAATATTAAAGCCACGAAGCCCGAAGGGCTGAGTGTTTTAATACAGCCGATCGATAGTTTAAAACCATCATAAAGCACGAGAATTTGTCTTTTATTCCTATTCTAAAATGGTTATATTAATAATTTGGTCAAAATAAATGGTAAATCTTACGCAAAAATCAAAACAAATCCAACGCCATGTTGGCTGTTCCATCAATACCACATACATAGTGATATCTATTGTAAAAATATAGGATATTTGTTACTCTATTTTCACAGAATCTGTAAAGAAATATTGGGAGATTGTCACTGTAGATGCTTTCACCTTGTTGTAAGCTTTAAAACGATATGCTATTTATTAAAATCAAGCAAAAAATAACAATTTTATGAATATTTTAACCGCGAGTCGTTTGTTTACATTTGTACGCGAAGGGACGATGTACGAGATTTCAACAGCGTGCTTTATTTACCGTTCTATATTCGCCGTTCAAGCATTGTGCAAAAGACGTGTCCAAGGTCACTGCTCAGTGTACCATTTTAGAATTTAAAATAAAACACAGATAAAATACTTTAATTTGATACCTTTTAAGGTCCTAACTCAAAATATTCATAGTTTTAACAATCACGTAAAATCCCATAAGGGGTGATATAAATAAGAAAACACTTAACCTGTTTAGCAATATTGGTGTCAACTGGTGCTTTAATAACCTCATAACTGATTAGTACAATTACTTGTTTGAGCTTTAAAAATGACTAACAGTATTCAGTAACTGAATTATAATGTGTTTAATATATGTATCAGAAACTGGAAAGAACATCGCTGATTGCCCTTCTGGTACATGGTTCATATTTAAGATATCTTTTCTTGGATTTTTGTTAGTTTATGGTGACATGTAGTTACTGCAACTTTTGTTACAGTTTCTTTAACAATCATGATAGAAATTACCACAAATATTCAGAATTAGTGAATCAGTAATGATGTATCACTAGGCAAGAACAATATGTCCTGGGAAAATTGATACTTTGTAAGGGCATTGGTTCAGGGGGTGTAGGTATGCAGCGTCATGGTGTGACCTTGATTTGACCTTATTGTAGTGACCTTGACCTTCACATTTTTGTGTGGGCTATATCTCAGAAACCGTGAGGTGTAGGAAATTTTTACTTAGTAGGGATGTAGGGGTGCAATATCATGGTATGAACTTGATTTGACGTTTGACCTTGCTGTAGTGATCTTTACCTTTAAAATCTACACTAAGGTGTAGGAAGGCGATACTTAGTAGGGACATTGGTTAGGGTGTGCAGTATCATGGTGTGATATTGATTTGACCATGCTGTAGTGAACTTGAGATTTAAAATCTAGCCTGCACTACATCTCGGAGTCTGTAGGGTGTAAAAGGTAGATATTTGATATGGACATTGGTTAGGGGATGTTATGTAGGTATGCAATATCATGATGTGACCTTGTTTTGACCTTGATGTTAGTGACCTTGATCATTAAAATCTTGTCCAGGCTTTTTTCACGGAAACCGTAAGCTGTAGGAAGTTGAAACTTGCTAAGGACATTGGTTGGAGGGTGTAACTGCGCATCATGGTGTGACCTTGATTTGACCTTTGACCTTGCCATAGTGACCTTGACCTCTAACATTTTGTCTGTGCCATATCTCAGAAACTGTAGTGTGTAAGAAGCCGATTTTTGGATGTGTCCCATTGGTTGGGTGGTGTAGTTATCATTATGCTAAATCATGGTGTGGTCTTTAACCAAGTGGCTCTGCCAAAGTATGTTCACCTGCCATATTTTTGAGTAGTATTTCTGTTACCACAAAGATATATGGTTTGCCGTAATTAAGCGTCCCTTGCGGGACGCTTGTTTGTGTATGGGAGACCTTCAGGCTCCGCCGGCTCCGCATTTTGTTTTCCTTATAACTCTGTAACTGTTAGGCGGATTCTTTTCAAATTTGGCAGGTTTAGGCAGTAGCCTTGGGGAATTTTTTTGAATATGCTGCAGTGACATTTCAACCAATCAGAGAGGTCACATGACCAAAAATGTCTTTTTTCGATGGGGAAGCTTGTCCAGATGATAACTTGAAAGGAATTTTATCACTTCACCTGAAACTTGGCAAATACATTCATTCTATTAAAATCTGGAAATCATTAGATTTTGGCATTGATTGGTCAAGAAATGGCCGAGTAATTAATGATTAATTAATCATTACGAATTTTCCAAATAAGGAAAACACAAAAATGCTTATATCTCGAAAACCGTGCTAGATACAGCGATTTCGACGAAATTTTTGACCCACAGGGTATCTCTGCGGAGTAGTTTTCCCAATTTTCAAAAAATTTATGTCTCACCAAAAATGGCGGCCATTTTGAATTTTCGAAATTTTCGCAAAAATTGCAAAACACAAAAATGTTTATATCTCGAAAACCGTGCTAGATAGAGCGATTTCGACGAAATTTTTGACCCACAGGGTATCTCTGCAGAGGAGTTATCCCAATTTTGAAAAAAATTTTGTCTCACCAAAAATGGCGGCAATTTTGAATTTTCGAATTTTTCGCAAAAATTGCAAAACATAAAAATGCTTTTATCTCGAAAACCGTACTAGATAGAGCGATTTCGACGAAATTTTTGACCCACAGTGTATCTCTGCAGAGTAGCCATGCCTATTTAAAAAAAAAAATTTGTCTCACCAAAAATGGCGGCCATTTTGAATTTTCGAATTTTTCGCAAACCCTGCTAGATAGAGCGATTTCGACAAAATTTTTGATCCATAGGGTATCTCTGCAGAGTAGCCATGCCAATTTTCAAAAAAATTTTATCTTGCCAAAAATGGCGGCCATTTTGAATTTTCGAATTTTTCGCAAAAATTGCAAAACATAAAAATGCTTATATCTCGAAAACCCTGCTAGATAGAGCGATTTCGACGAAATTTTTGACCCGCAGGGTATCTCTGCAGAGTAGCCATGCCAATTTTCAAAAAAAAAATTTATCGCAAAAAATGGCGGCCATTTTGAATTTTCGAATTTTTCGCAAAATTGCAAAACATAAAAATGCTTATATCTCGAAAACCGTGCTAGATTGAGCAATTTTTGACGAAATTTTTGATCTTCAGGGTATCTCTGCAGAGTAGCCATGCCAATTTTCAAAAAAAATTTATCTTGCCAAAAATGGCGGCCATTTTGAATTTTCGAATTTTTGCGCAAAAATTGCAAAACACAAAAATGCTAATATTTCGAAAACCATGCTACATAGAGCGATTTCGACGAAATTTTTGATCTTCAGGGCATCTCTGCAGAGCAGCTATCCCAAAGAGCTTTCACTTGGTGAAGTTTCAGACCCATAGCTAATTGCTCACCTACTCAAAATGAGTAAATGCAAATTACCTCTAAAAGTATTGCAGATAGCCAATTTTTCTCAAATAACTCATTCACCTACTTTTGGAAGAGCTTTCACTTGGTGAAGTTTCAGACCCGTAGCTAATTACTCACCTACTCAAAATGAGTAAATGCTAATTATCTTAAAAACTATTGCGGATACCCAATTTTTATCAAATAACTCATTCATGTACTTTTGGGAGAGCTTTCACATGGTGAAGTTTCAGACCCGTAGATGATTACTCACCTATTCAAAATGAGTAAATGCAAGTTATCTCTTAAAAGTATTGCAGATAGCCAATTTTTCTCAACTCATTCACCTACTTTTGTAAGAGCTTTCACATGGTGAAGTTTCAGACCCATAGCTAATTACTCACCTACTCAAAATGAGTAAATGCGAATTATCTCTAAAAGTATTGCAGATAGCCAATTTTTCTCAAATAACTCATTCACCTGCTTTTGGGAGAGCTTTCACTTGGTGAAGTTTCAGACCCATAGCTAATTATTTACCTACTCAAAATGAGTAAATGCTAATTATCTGTAAAAGTATTGCGGATACCCAATTTTTATCAAATAACTCATTCATCTACTTGTGGCAGAGCTTTCACATGGTGAAGTTTCAGACCCATAGCTAATTACTCACCTACTCAAAATGAGTAAATGCGAATTATCTCTAAAAGTATTGCAGATAGCCAATTTTTCTCAAATAACTCATTGACCTACTTTTGGGAGAGCTTTCACTCTGTGAAGTTTCAGACCCATAGCTAATTACTCACCTACTCAAAATGAGTAAATGCGAATTATCTCTAAAAGTATTGCAGATAGCCAATTTTTCTCAAATAACTCATTCACCTACTTTTGGGAGAGCTTTCACTCTGTGAAGTTTCAGACCCATAGCTAATTACTCACCTACTCAAAATGAGTAAATGCGAATTATCTCTAAAAGTATTGCAGATAGCCAATTTTTCTCAAATAAATCATTCACCTACTTTTGGGAGAGCTTTCACTTGGTGAAGTTTCAGACCCATAGCTAATTACTCACCTACTCAAAATGAGTAAATGCGAATTATCTCTAAAAGTATTGCAGATAGCCAATTTTTCTCAAATAACTCATTCACCTACTTTTGGGAGAGCTTTCACTCTGTGAAGTTTCAGACCCATAGCTAATTACTCACCTACTCAAAATGAGTAAATACGAATTATCTCTAAAAGTATTGCAGATAGCCAATTTTTCTCAAATAACTCATTCACCTACTTTTGGGAGAGCTTTCACTTGGTGAAGTTTCAGACCCATAGCTAATTATTCACTTACTCAAAATGAGTAAATGTGAATTATCTCTAAAAGTATTGCAGATAGCCAATTTTTCTCAAATAACTCATTCAACTACTTTTGGGAGAGCTTTCACTCTGTGAAGTTTCAGACCCATAGCTATTTATTCACCTACTCAAAATGAGTAAATGCTAATTATCTGTAAAAGTATTGCAGATACCCAATTTTTATCAAATACTCATTCATCTACGTGTGGGAGAGCTTTCACATGGTGAAGTTTCAGACCCATAGCTAATTACTCACCTACTCAAAATGAGTTAATGCGAATTATCTCTAAAAGTATTGCAGATAGCCAATTTTTCTCAAATTACTCATTCACCTACTTTTGGGAGAGCTTTCACTTGGTGAAGTTTCAGACCCATAGATAATTATTCACCTACTCAAAATGAGTAAATGTGAATTATCTCTTAATAGTATTGCAGATAGCCAATTTTTCTCAAATAACTCATTCACCTACTTTTGGAAGAGCTTTCACATACGAAAATGAAAAATTGTGAATATCTCGGAAAAGCTATTTCTTCTGCTTTAATGCTCGGCGGGAGATACACACCGCGGCAGTGGTCTTGACAAAAATTTTTGTCTCCCCAAAAATGGTGGCCATTTTGAATTTTCAAAGTTTTTGCAAAACACAAAAATGCTTATATCTCGAAAACCGTGCTATATGGAGCGAACTCAACAAAATTTTGGACCTGCTGGGTATCTCTGCAGAGTAGCCATGCCAATTTTCAAAATATTTTTGTCGCTCCAAATATAGCGGACATTTTGAATTTTTAAATTTTTTTGCAAAACACAAAAATGCTTATATCTTGAAAACCGTGCTAGATAGAGCAGACTGCGCTGACTTTGGTTGCCACAGCAGTATTAGGCTAGAAACGAAGCATTTTCTTAATACTTTAGCACTCACCTTTATATCCTTTTCGGGATGCTTTGTTTTTGCTATGCAAAAACATTATCTTTTTTTTTTGCGAGCGATCCTCTAGTTTATTGTTATATGTACTTTTGCTTAATTGTGCTCTTGCCATTGACAACTATACTTCAATTTAATAATTCTTACAGCTTCATAATTTTTAGATTACTGATTAATGCTGTAATCTTGGTATTGAATTGTTTTCTTTTAGTTTAGTTATTAGGTTATTTTAAGTTATTTTCTCTACTTAAACATTATTTGGATCTTTAGATAGCTGACACTATTAGGCCTTAAAATCTCCTGATCATCTTTCACTTCTATATCTCATTGTGGCAAACAGGTTGTGGGGTACGGGCATCTCTGATGCTATTTTTATATTTTCTGAAAGTGGGACTAATAAGGTCGCGCTGTGACATAAGATTTATTGTTTTATTCCCAATGGTTATTTTGGTTGTCTTGGGCTGGTGTGTAGCTCAGCATTACTTGTGAAACGAGTGACCAGACCACATTTAGTACATTTACCTGCATTTGCTGTTTTAGGATATGAAGTGTCAGGAGTGATCGATGAGCTATGTAACACTGTGGCTGTCACGTCCGGCTTTGAGAATGGGGACAGGGTTATAGTATATCCAGCCAACCAGGAAATTACAAACACTGGGTACTGATTGACATTCATATCTTTACATTTTAAATCGATTTTGAAATAATGTATGTTCTACAATCTACATCATTTATAATAACAAGTAAATGTGGGTTTTATGCCTTTTTGTCAAGTTTTTTTGTTGTTGTCCTTTTTGGGTTTATATCAATTGATGCTTTGAAAATCTAACTCCATGATTTAAAAGAACAATTAAAAACTATGTAATTTTTCAGCTTTGCAGAGTACATAATCATCAAAGACATCAAGAATCTGATCAAACTGCCAGACAGCCTGACCTTAGAGGTGGCCTCACTCCTACCATGTGGAGCTTTGACTGCCTACGCTGCTGTATTGAGGGCAAAACCCTTTGTACAGGCAAAGCTGGAGGCATCTACAGGTTAGTTTTAACGATAAGGGAATGGTTTGATCTATCAAATGTGATCTATTTTCTCATTGTTAATGGTGGTAGTTTTTACCCCACAGCCCTTAAGGACTGTTGGGGTATTGTTTTCACCCATGGTGTCCGGATGGGTGGGCGGGCGGCTGGCGGGAAAAGTTTGTCCGGCCTGTATCTCAGAAACTGTAAGATGTAGGAAGTTGGTACTTGGTAGGGATATTGGTTAGGGGGTGTAGGTGTGCAACGTCATGATGTGAGCTTAATTTGACCTTTAACCTTGCCGTAGTGACCTTGACGTATAAAATCTTGTCTGGCCTATATCTCGGAAACTGTAAGGTGTAGGAAGTTGATATTTGGTAGGGACATTGGTAAGGGGGTGTGGGTGTGCAACATATGGTGTGACCTGGATTTAACCTTGGTAGGCACATTCGTTAGGGGGTGTAGGTGTCCTTAACCGTGCGAAATAAAGCGATATCTTCGAAATTTTCGACCCATAGGATATCTCAGCAAACTATTCCTGGCAATTTTCAAAAAAATTTCCCCTCTCCAAATGTTGCGGGCATTTTGAATTTTCGAATTTTACCAAAAATGCAAAAACACTAATTTGCTTCTATCTCCTTTACCATGTGAGATAGAGCGATTTCGTCAAAATGTTTCGACCCCCAGGGTATCCAGAAAAAATACTCAAATTTTCAACAAAAAAAAATTCCTCTCCCCAAAAATGGCAGCCATTTTGAATTTTTGAATCATTGCGAAAAATGCAAAAACACAAATTTCCTTGATCTCCTTAACCGTGTGAGATAGTGATTTCGTCTAAATTTTTGACCCACAGGGTATCTTAGCAAACTACTTCTTGCAATTCAAAAAAAATTTCTTCTTCCCAAAAAGTATGGCCATTTTGAATTTTTGAATTCTTTGAGAAAAATGCAAAAACACTTATTTGCTTCTATCTCCTTAACCGTGCGAGATGGAGTGATTTTGTTGAATTTTTCGACCCACAGGGTAACTTAGCAAACTACGCTTTGAAATTTAAAAAAAATTTGACTCTTTTTTTGCCAAAAATGCAAAAACACAAGTTTGCTTCTATCTCTTTATCCGTGCAAGAGCGATTTTGTTGAAATTTTAGACCCACAGAGTATCTTAGCAAACTACTCTTGGCAATTTAAAAAAAGAAAATTCATCTCCCCAAAAATGGCGGCCATTTTGAAAATTTTCAAATTTTTGTCAAAAAATGCAAAACACAAATTGACTTCTATCTCCTTAACCGTGCCAGATAAATGGATTTCTTAGAAATTTTTGACCCCCAGGGTCTCCAGAGTGTACTGGCGACTTTTCACAAAAATCACTTTCCTGCCACTTTTGGTGGCCATCTTCAATTTTTGCACGAAACGTAAAAGCACTTATCTCGGAAACGGTGTGAGATAGAGCGATTTCGACGAAATTTTTAGCCTGCAGGGTATATGAAGCATCTACTGGCAACTTTAAGCAAAAATCACTTTCCCGCCACTTTTGGTGGCCATCTTGAATTTCTGCGTAAAATGGAAAAGCCTATTTATCTTGGAAACGGTGCGACATAGAGCGATTTTGATGAAATTATGGACCCGCAGGGTATCTGCAGAGTCTATTGGCGCCTTTTCTTAAAAATCACTTTCCCGCCACTTTTGGCAGCCATCTTGAATTTCTGTGTAACATGGAAAACCGCATTTATATTGGAAACGATGCGAGATAGAGCGATTTCGACACAATTTTGGACCCGCAGGGTATTTGCAGAGTGTACTGGCGACATTTTGCAAAAATCACTTTCCCGCCATTTTTTGGTGGCCATCTTGAATTTCTGCGTAAAACCATTCGAGATAGAGTGATTTTGATGAAATTTCTGACATGCAGCTCATCTGCAGTGTCTACTGGCGACTTTTCACAAAAATCACTTGAAAATGTCAAAATTGAAAATGTCATTTATCTCGAAAACTGTAAGGGATAGAGCAATTTAAAGCTAATTTTTGACCATTTGGATATTAGAGATCTTTGGTATATTGGCTCTGAAAAATGTCAAATTTCACCCACCATCTTCACTTTTGTTGGAAATCGAAAATGTTGGTTATCTCAAAAACCTTTAGTGGCATTCTACCAGTAAACGCCCGTGCCGCAGCTAATATATTGATTTTAAATTATATTAACAGCTTTATATTTTATCCGTTTCTACTGCAAAACGGAAATACCAGTGAACGCCCACTTTGTAGTTAAATATAAGCATTTGTCCTTGACCTCCAACAAAGAAATAGTAGGCGGGCGTTCACTGGTACAAAAGCCACTAGAGACAAAGTGATTTTGAGCACATTTTGAACCAATGCAAAAAGGCATGAAGCTGAAATAATATACATGTATACTAATAAATATTTAAGCATCATTGATATATTTTACAAATGAAACAGAGTCTTGTAAGACTACTGTACATTAGTTGCAAAACGTTCATGGGGTGGACATTACACATAAAATGTGTGTTCTTCTATTCTATCCTGTTTCTTTTCATATATTGCAGCTACTATCAACAGGGCGTCCTATTTCTAGTTACATGCCAATATAGTTGAATGGTTAACAAGTAAGCCGTTTAATCACTTTATTCTAACCGCAGCAGTTGTGTGTACAAATCCTATTTATGGCAACATCTGATTGAATTCACTGAAAGTCTGTTCTAAAATCACCTTGGCTGCTTAAAAGAGATGGGGTGGGTGGAGCAAGTTGGCAGATTTGATAACATATATGGAAACACACAGTATCGTTGTACAGAGATGTTGCCAGACTGCGCGATTGCGAGAATCTCGCAATTTTTGTAAAATCTCATGCGATCTTGAAAGTACGGCGCGATGTATGAGACGTTTACTACACACAAATGCAGGGACCCAATGCGTGAAGAAAATAGCTTTAAGCTTACACTACCTTAACATACAATAAATATTTGCTGACTGTGTTATCGCTCGATGACACGAAGAGTTGTCAATGCGCATGCGTGAACTCAACTGTAAGGAATTTTTCTATTTGTCGAGACGTGACCACTGTGTTTTCTAATTCTCGTCCAATCAGAATCAAGGACACAGACGTCTTCGGTAGCAGACAAAAATATTGTGGTTATATGGTAGGCGTTTAGTTTCTTAAGGATAAATATAGATGCAAACAAAATTAAAATAAAACGGAAGAGACGTTAAGGTAATACATCCATTAGTGATTTCTTCAAACCCAAGGTGTGCAACACAGATGGAAACAATAATGCTAGCAGTTCAGTAATCAGTAAGGACTCTGAACAAGGTAAAGGCAATGACAGTAACCAATGCACTCTGCCTCCAATTGTCACAATTCCAGATATCCAAACCTCTGCATCTATTTCCACAATTCCAGTTATCCAAACTTCTGCATCTGTTTCCACAACTCAAGTTATCCAAACTTCTGCATCTATTTCTACAACTCCAGTTATCCAAACTTCTGCATCTGTTTCCACAACTCCAGATATCCAGTATGCATTACATTACATTATATGAGTTTCAGTTTCTGTCAGATAACAATGTATGATATGGTTAGGTCGTAATATGTACTAAAGTTTGATAATCTCTGGAAATATTTCAATCGAGGATCGGATCCCCATTTTTATTTTTGAAATCCCCCCTTTTTTCAGACCAAGGGGGGAATTCCCCCCCTTTCATCAAAAGCTGGCAACATATCTGTTACATAAATATATTTTAATAATTTACAGGTACTTGGTTTACCAGTCTGTCAAAGCCGTAATTTTTATGTAAAATGTTTGACTTGCAGGTCTGACAAACATTCTCATTGTGGGAGCTGGTGGTCTTGGGTTATGGACTCTGCAGATGGCCAAGTACTGTATACTGGGAGGAGACTCCAATGAAGTACATATCACTGTGGCTGATACTTGTGTAAGTACTGTGCTTTCTGATGGGGAAACATTGTTTGTTAATTGTGGTTGAACAAAAGGTAGTGGTATCAACTCAGTGCTCACATGAGAAGTACTGATTAAGTGTGACAATAAATTTTGAAAGTATTTTTATTTTTCTGCAAGCATTTACATGAATTAAAACATGAACAATATAATAAAGGGTTTAATGAATAGGCTGGAATTTTCTAAATTGTCAGCAAACAATAAAGAAATGACAATTTTGTCTCCAGATCATACCTTATTTTAAAAGTTTTGTATTACATTTATTTAATTTATGAAGTAAGATTTTTGTTGGTTGCCTGCCACTGATAACTTACACTGCCGGTTGAGCATATTTAATACTCCTGAAGTGTATTAATGAATTTATATTAATATTATTTATGGCATGCATAGAATTTGTTTTAATGAATACCATTATTGTGTGACTGTTTGAATTTCTAGTGTTGTGGTTGAAATGTTCCAGTTTAACCTTTGCAATGTCGTTCTTTTGTTATTTGATCACAATACAATATTGAGATCTGTTCATCCCACTTTCTTTGTGCAGCTTCACTTTAACCCTTCGACAGTGTGCTTTTACAGATTCGTGTAATTTCAGGCCCAGTTTCATAAAACCTCTTTAAGATGCAGGTTACTGTATATATATTAGGGATGGTTTGGTGTCAATAATGTGTAGATTGGGAGGTCACCAATGAAAAACCGTTCCGATTCCGTGACTCCATGTTTCAGTACAACCCAAACAAACAGATGAAGCGAAACTCGGAACCACAACATGGATGTTTCATCTCAATGGAATCGTAATAAAATTCCCCAAATACACAACATAATAGGATAAAAGTATGTAATTTCTTCAGGTTTCTGGTTTATTGGATAATTTCCAATATTTTAAGTTTTCCTTCAATACTATTTGTTTACAGGAGAGATGGCAGTTGTAAATCTAACCTTGTCATGGTATTGTAGTGAAATCCTCTGGATACCGAGACATAAAGTCTATAGACCCATCCCTTAAAAATATAGGGTTTCGTTAGACTTCTCTTCACAAAACCTTCTTCCTTATTGCACCTTAAAATTTCAAGCATTTCTGTGCAATATTTTATACTTTTGTGGCAAAATATGTAGTTTTCAGGGACCAGTTTTTGACGCCTATGACTGTATTTCAGTTCCATGTATATAAATCGAATAAAAACCAATTACAGTCTTAAACACTAACAATAAATAATAATAGGGCAGGGTCGGTAGCAGATTTTTCATTTCAGTATCCCACCAGTGTAAAACTGTACCGATTCCGGGATACAGAAAGAAGAAATTGCATTCTAGCATATCCCCAATCAAATAGGCCCACCAACTGGAAGTAACATTCGCGAAAAGAAAACATTGAAGTTCTGAAAGAAATCACTATAAAGTGCTAAAATATATAAAAATATTTGATAAAAGTTTATAATTTCTTCAGATTTGAGGTTTGTTTCTAATACTTTATGTTTTCTCACAATATTATATACTGACATTCAAAATACCGGCTGTAAAGTGTCAACACTGTGTTGAAGTGAATTGGTCTCGATACCGAGATACCGGTGTTACCGACCCTGCCCTAAATAATAATATTACACAGAAAATATTAAACTACATTTTTGTGAAAGATATTTTAACTTTTGTTTACATCAATGCAGTGTTAGTTCTTATGTGCTGTGACACCGCAATGTAGTTGTTTTTGCTTGTTGTTCTAGATAGAAAAACTGATGTTTGCCAAAAATTACGGTTGTTTTGATGTCATCCATTGGAATGACTCTAGTGAGTGTTTGTGTTTTTGTTTGCTTCTTTCCATTCTATTTTATCAACATTAAGTTTTGTTCCCTGATTCATATCTGTTTTGTTGTTTGTGTCAATTGTATGTGTCATATTCATCATTTCGCTGGTCAAATTTGATGTGTAAACTTATTTTCAGTCCAGTCTTTATTATTGTATAGTGGTGGTAATACCAGCTTTAAATACATTCGGTTGTAACTTATACATTTTAAAAAAATCATTGTGAAAGGAACTTAAATTTGTAGCTGAAAAGATAATTTGTTTATAAGATTTAAAAGGCCCGAAAGTTTAAACAAATTACCAAGTAAATAGTGTCAACTAAACACTGCCTCTGGTTTGATGCTAGGTGTATACACAAAAGCCATTTGACAATTTATCCCAAGGCATGCACTTGTCTCCTCAGTAACAATATTACCTGATCAGTTAAAAGTACAAAAAGCTCTTAGCATACTGTTAACTCTGCATGGTGTAACAGCCTTTGATTATTGACATTTATTTACCTCAAATTAATATGTTGAATGTTCACATTGTGTAACATTTATATACATATTGTATGTTTAAAAAGTTTTTATTAAATGCATCAACAGAGAGTTTAATTTATGGATGGAGGTTTGTAAGAGTGCGTATCAGTGTGCACTGGCTGGTCTTGCTTGTGGAATGCAGTAATATATTGAAAAATACCAATGTAAGTACATGCTGAGCACCTGACCCTGCCTCGTGCTGATTGAAGTAGTCACCATACTTTAGTTACCTGATATTTGAAGTTTCATGGTAGCAAAATTTTATCTCATTGAACTGAACTGTTTTTCCCCAAACTTTGAGGTAAAGATATATGTGAATTTATTTTACTCAAAACTAATGGTCACAAAGCCACATTTCACAACCCTATGCACTTAACACCTAGACTTATGGCTCTGCCATCTTTATTCTCTCTCTGCTGTGGGAGTAATGAATATTTATTTAAACATTTGGCCTGTTTTCAGTCCATGAGGAATACATCTTGGAGAGAACCAAGGATGTGTGCAGGGGAGGAGTAGATGTGTGTATAGACTTTGTCAGCTCTCCACGCACCATCAACAGGTCCATGAAAGTCCTCAAAGAGGTACAGTTAAACCTCGTCAAGTAGGACTTAAGTAGCTTGCAAGTAGAAATAGATATTTTATTGTGTTAATACATCCTATCCAATGGACAATTTGCTAAACCGGTCGGCGCAGACTGGCCCGCCAAACGTCAGAAAAAGACGTCCTGTGTTTCCACCAGCTGGCCGGTCCGTAGTACTGTGCACTCCCCAGATGGCGCCTCGTACTTCCTTCCTGTCTAGACAACCTGACGTCATAGCATCTTTTTCGTTTGGCGCGTGTACTGTGCAGACATGTTTTTTCAACATCTCCAGAGTTTTAAAGTAAAGTGTGCATTAAGACGGATTTTCAACCTTATTTGGGAATTTTTTAGTGTAGAAAGTGTTATCTGCATATCAAGCACGGATATTCATTAAGAAATCTGCTGGAAACGCTCCCTAGTTGACTCAATTTAATTTTGATGATAGGGCAGTAATCGACGAGAAATATGAAGGCAGCCATTTGCTAGTTTCCTCCCATTCAACCATTGTGTTGTTAGGGGCAGATTGACAATATGGAGGAATTATGGAAAAATACGTGTCTTTTGTTTGAATGAATCTTCTGTAATCTTCCAGCTACAGTTACCATAGCAACGTTTCTTCTAGTACTACAAATGCAAATCACGCGAATCTTCAGTCTACGTAGTTTTGAACACTGTATATAGAAGGCATTCCCCTATGGAAAGTGCATTCTTCATCAGAGCGCACTGGTAGAGACTTCTCTGCTGTAAAGCATCAGTCACACCAGCCTAGCTCGAGTATTTTTTCATCAGAAGCGAGAGATGAATTCTTCAGATTTCTTTAGAGCGCACTGGTCCAGACATCTTTGCTGTAAAGCATTAGTCGACCGGCAAGCTATATATGTATATCTACATAGAAGGAATTCCTTCAGAAGAGCATGAAGTTTGAACTCACGTCTATTGTGATATCAGTCCCTTCCTTGCAGACCCGGCTTTGTTGTCGGTAGTGAGGGTTGTGGATGGCCAGTTCACTGGTTTTATCACAAAAGGAAGAAGGAATTTCATCTACAAATCTTCAGAGCGCACTGGTACAGGCTTCCCTGCTTTTTAAAGCATCAGCCGGCCGGCCAGCCGAAAAGAACGTGACCTCTGACGTCATATCCAGTCAGCCAATCGCGTCCTTCCTTCCAACTCACGAAGCTGGTCACGTGATTCACCGACCAGGTCACGAAGTTAATCACGTGATTCACTGACCAGGTCACGAAGCTGATCGTCATCTCCAATCAGCCAATCACGTCCCTCCGACCAGCAAACTGGTCATGTGACACACGGACCAACAATTGTTTCTAAATATAGATCATAAGGGCTTTCCCAACAACTATCAAATCTACAATAAGCCCTGTACACTTGCGTCAACAACTGGTTTCAGAGTGTACTGACAGGTACCGACTACACAGCCCTGTACACTTGCTTCAATAACTGGTTACAGAGTGTACCGGCTGGTACTTGCTACACAGCCTTGTACACTTGCTTCAACAACTGGTTACAGAGTGTACCGGCTGGTACTGGCTACACAGCCTTGTACACTTGCTTCAACCTACCGGTTACAAGTCTACAAACAGGGTGCTGGCTACACAGTCCTTACTGTACAGGGCTTCACCCCCAACTGGTTACATAGAAAAAGCTGGCTAAATATAGACCAGTAACTGTCTAAATTCATTGGTGACCCCAGCCTGCCAGTTTTTTGTGCCAGTTACAGAGACTTAACTGTTTACAGTGAATTACCGGTTATGGAGTCTTGGTACCGGACAAAATTGCCTTGATAGATTTGGTTACAGAAAATTCTTAGACCAATCAGTGGCCTTAGTGATATGACAGTGTCCCCAGCTACTGCCAGGCAACCTTCCCTTATCACACCTCTCAACAGCCTGTTATCGGTGCTGGACTTGACTGGAGAGATAATAGATTTCACCTTGACAAACACAGACCTGAATAACCAACGTGAAAGGAAAGTCCTCATCATGTTCGCCCAAGGGTCAGCCATCTCAATTCTTGTAAATGCTGCACCTTGCAGGAAGGTGGCCTGGGGCAATAGTCTTTTAAATGTGAAAAGTTGTGTCAGCCCCACCGGACCGGACCACAGCAAGAACAGAGAGACTGTTTTCTCGGATCATTGTCACCAGACCAGACCAGTGTCCAGAGGCCGGAGGGACAGAAATGTTTGTCAGACTAGCAAATGTCCCGAATGTGGCACACATCTGCCTGTAGGGTCCAGACTAACCCTGTTTCGCGACTTAGGAAGCCTTGGGGGACTGGACCCTAGGTAGTACAAATGTTGAAGGAGGGCTACACTCTCCCTTTCCAGTCATTGACAAGGTCACCCAAAATTATCAGATGCTATGCACATCTTCACAGGAACGTATATTGATTAGAAGCATTACATCATCTTATGGACAAGGAATGGTGCAGTCGAGCCAGTTCAGAATCTCTGGGCTTCTTGAACCTTGCTTGGTTCCAAAACCACACAACCATTGGAGACCTATTCTAGGTCTGTCTGAGCAAACCAAACCTTTCGGAGACCATCAGGACCACCCTCCAACAATGGGAGTGGGTTACCTCAATAGATTTCAAGGACGCCTACTTCCATATACCTATACAGGAACAGTCCAGGACATATCAAATGTCATGTCCAGGGTCGGACAGGCCAGTTCAAAGCACTGTCTTTCGGTCTGTCCACTGCACCCATGGAGCTCACTGTAGTAGCAAAGGAGTTGAAACTGTTGGCCATACACAAGGGTATAATAATCCACCAGTACTTAGACGACTGGTTGGTGAAAGCCACATCCCACCATAGTTGTCTCCGGGATACACTAGATCTAGTGAAAATATGCCAAAGTTTAGGTGACCAGTTCGACCTCATGGCCCGACCTATACCGGACCATTGGCAGAACCTTCAGGACAAATACTAGAAATACTGTCACTACCGGTTTGTCCGGTCCAGCAATTCATGTCTGATAGGTTTACTAACAGCCACAGGAAAGCAATTTCACCTAGGCTGACTTCATAGGAGACCCATACAGTGGCATCTCAAAAACAACTGGAGGGTACCAGAGTCACTAGAAAAGGTGATTCCAGTACCAAGGTGTTGCACCTACATTTACAAGGGTGGTTGCAAGAGGACAATGTCCTTACAGGCCAACCATTACACCCAAATAAATCATGATCTGCAAATTTTACAGACTCACCAAAAGCTGGGTGGGGTGCTCACTTAAACAAACACACTGCAGGAGGCACCTAGTCCCTCCTGGAAAGCAAGTTGCATATCAATTACCTAGAACTCAAGGCAGTCTTTCTAGCCTTACAAGAGTTCCAAGACCTCTGTATGCACAAGATAGTACTTGTAGAGACAGGCAACACCACAGTGGTGTCATACATAAACAGGGAAGGAGGCATGAGGTCGGGCCCACTTTGTGCTTTACTATGGAGAATCTTGACCTGGTGCGCCAGAAATCAAATAACTCTAAAAGCCCGACACAGGCTGACTGAGTGTGGTCGCAGACAACCTATCCAGGCTAGACCAGACCACCCAAACAGAGTGGTCTCTCCTTCAGGAGGTCTTCCAAGCAATATGCAACAGGTGGCACCAGCCTCAAGTAGACCTATTTGCCACGAGGTTCAACAACAAGTTGCTGTTGTTTGTGTCACCGGTACCGGATCCCCTGGTTACAGCAGTGAATGCGCTCAGTTGCCATGGTAGGATCAGGAAGCATACACCTTCCCACTGTCAGCCATATTGGGCAAAGCGGTGATGTTGCAGGACTCAAGAATACTCAAGGATACAAGAGAATCATTCTGATTGCTCCGGGGTGGCCCATCATGCCTTGGTTTTGGGATCCAGTGGCCATGTCCAGCCAAATCCCACTGAGCCTGCCCAATCTGTCCAACCTGTTGACACAACCATTCAATCAGATCCCTCACAGAAATCTGACAAATCTTAATCTCGATGCTCGGCTCCTGGAGCCTCAGCATTCGAGGAGCAGGGCTTCGCTGAGGCGGTGGCAGCAAGAATTGAGGCTCCTCAAAAGGGATCAACCAGATCAGTCTATGAGGCAAAGTGGACCATTTTTACAAGTGGTGCGTCACTAATCAGGTGGACCTCGGGGACTTCCTTGTGTACCTTATGAGGACAGGAAGATACAGCCCAGCACCATTGATGGTTACAGTTCAGCCATTGCTGATAAACTGGGAAATTCACCCTTCAACATCAGCAAGGACAAAAATCTCGCTCACCTCCTGGATATTTTCCACAGAGACAAACCCAAAGGCAGGAGGGGCATACCCTCCGGGAACCTCTCACTAGTTTTGCACCAACTGAATAAGGCTCCGTTTGGACCAATCAAGGAGGCCTCCTTGAAGCATTTGACCTTCAAGACGGTATTCTTCTTGGCCCTTGGGTCAGGCAAACGCAGAAGTGAGATTCATGCTTGGCAAAACAAAAATATTAGACACCAATCCATGAATCCAATTGGTCAACGGTGTCCCTGTATCCATTACCCAGCTTTCTATCCAAGAATCAGCTGGTCAGGAGGGTCCAGACAGTGTGGCCCCAGTGGTTATAACAACCCTGGCCCCCTTCTCTGGATAGATCCCTCAAGTCTGACTGGTCCCTTTTTTTCCGGTTAGAGCATTGTGCTACTATTTGGACAGGACCTTAGACCTCAAGTAGAATAAGGAGGTGGTTGTTTTGTCTCCTTTAAGAAAGGTTCCGACAAAGACATCTGGCTCTATCTCCTCTTAGATCAAGCAGACTGTGATCCTATGTTATGAGCTCTCTGACCAGGAGGCCCACTCTTTACATCAGGTTAAAACCCATGATGTCAGGGCCTTTGCTGCTCCTAAGGTCTTCCAGTCGGGAGTCTCCTTAGATCCAATCTTGTCAGCCTGCCACTGAAGTCACATAATACCCTCACACAGTTCTATCTGAAGGGTGTGGCTTTGGCTGACTCGGAGCTTTACCAATTGGGTTCGGTAGTGGCTGCTCAGCAGATCCACAGGTGGCCCTTAGATTGAGGAGATTCGTATATATGTACATAGTATAAACATTTTCTACATGTACATAGTAAAAATGTGATGTGCTTCCTTTGGGAGGTTTATTGATATTCTGGGACTGAACTCATCCCTCTCTTCCCCCTACCTCAGAGCAGGTCTGTTAAAAGGGGGGGGGGGGGCGACGTCGGTATAGCCCCGGGTAACCGGCTGCTGGCAACCGACCATGACCTTACAGGGTTTCCTGACCTTAAGGTCAATCCAGGCCTGGGCCTATTGGTCTCCTGACAAAGTCAGCCTAGACCGTAGGTTAAAATTTACTATTATGAGTTCACATATGTCCCTAGTAACTTACCCGCCGACCAAGCGGTAGTTATTCAGCAAATTGTCCATTGGATAGGATGTATTAACGCAATAAAATTGCAAATTTAATAAGTAAATTAAATTTTTATGTCATCACTCTGCGGCGTGGGCGTCCGCGTGAACAACTTCTTCTCCAAAACTACAAGGCCTAGAGACATGCTGTTTTTTTTAAAAGATACCTTATCTATCGAGGATGAAAAATTGTTCAAGGCATGCAAATCTGTCTGTTCGTCTGTTTGCTAGAGACATTACAAGGGGGGTACCCCCACCAAAAGTGTGAAAATTTCAACTTTTTATCACAATTTTTTCAGTGAATATTGCAGGGATTTCTCTCATATCTTGCATATATGTACTAGGCCAGAGGTAGATTCTCTTGTGTGAGTATGAGACCTGGATCTGTCTTACTTTTTTTAAAATAAATTTTTTTAATAATTATATCCCCAGACGAAAGTCGGGGATATATTGGATTCAGGTCCGTTGCGCCGCCGCCGCCGCCGTAGAAATTTCCTTGTGGACGCGATAACTCAAAAACAAATTAATATTTTTTTTTCAAACTTGGTACACATGTTAAGGGTGCCCAAAGGAAGATCCCTATTTTAAGGTGACCTTAAACTCCCAGTAAAAAAGAACTTATGGCCACCTTAAGGTCAGAAATTGCACTTTGGGCCACTTAGAGCCCTGTAGGTCACAAACTATGATGCTCAGCTGGCTGAAATTTTACCTGACAACACAATAATATGTTCTTAGTACATGTGCCGAAAATCATGACTTTAAGTTGAGGAGAAAATTGTGTTTGAGGCCCATAAATACCCCCACTTAGGGATTTTTTGCTATACTTTACACATATTTTGCCCTATAATTTGGAAGTGATAATTCTGATGAGTCTCAAACTGCGCTAGGTATAACTTTGATATGTAATCCTTGTCTGTAGAAAATTTTAGGGCTGTAGGTTTACCCAAAGGGGTCGACTTAAGGTCTCAAAAGTGCCCACAGAGACCCAATTTATGCACTTTTTGCCACTTTCAAGCACTGTAGCTTTCAAACTATGTCTCTCATCTAAGTTAAATATCATCTGGGAATATATCTATGTGTTTTCTTATATGTGCCCCAACATTTAGGCCTTTAATAGACAGTTAACCTGTGTATCAGGACCATAAACACCCACCCGAGTGACCCTTATAAGACATTTTTCATATCTTTTTCCCTGTAACTTGGAAATGGTAAGTCTGAGAAGTTTCAAACTGTATTAGATATATATTCTGTGTGTAATCTTAGTATGTAACAGATTTTAAGTCTGAAGCTTTAATTTTGAAGGTCAAATTGAGGTCTCTAAAAGGCTCCCAAAGACCCAATATTTGGACTTTTTGCTACTTTTAAGCCCTGTGACTGTCAAACTATGTGACTGATAGAGCTCAAATCCTATCTGAGAAGATATTAGTATGTTATTTTTATATGTGCCAAAAATTAAGGCTTTAAGAAGACATTTAACCTGTATATGAGGACCATAAATCCCCACCCGAGTGACCATTTTTAGACATTTTTCACATATTTTTCCCTGTAACTTGGAAATGGTAAGTCTAAGAAGTTTCAAACTGTATTAGATGCATATTCTATGTGTAATCTTAGTATGTGACAAATTTTAAGTCTGAAGCTGTAATTTGAAGGCCACATTTAGGTCTCTAGAAGGCCCCATAAAGACCCAGTATTTGGACTTTTTGCCAATTTTAAGGCCTGTGACTGTTAAACTATGTGACTGATAGAGCTGAAATCTCATCTGGGAATACATTATTATGTTCTTTTTACATGTGCCAAAAATCAAGGCTTCAAGTAGACATTTAACCTGTGTATGAGGACCTTTAACACCCACCTGAGTGACCCTTTTAAGACATTTTTCACATATTTTGCTCTGTAACTTGGAAATGGTAAGTCTGAGAAGTTTCAAACTTTATTAGATACATATTCTATGTGTAATCTTAGTATGTAACAAATTTTAAGTCTGAAGCTTTAATTTGAAAGCCACATCGAGATCTCTAAAAGGCCCACAATGACCCAATATTTGGACTTTTTACCACCTTTAAGCCCTGTAACTGTTAAACTATGTGATTGATGGAGCTGAAATCCCATCTGGGAATGCATTATTATGTCCTTTTTACATATGCCGAAAATCAAGGTTTTTAGTAGACATTTAACCTGTGTATGAGGGCCATAGACACTCACCCAAGTGCCTTTTTTGACATTTTTTCCGTATTTTGCCCTGTTATTTGGAAATGCTTAGTGTGACAAGTCTTAAACTGTATTATATATGATTTTTGTTTGTTATGTATGTCCCCCCAAAAAGTTTCAGATCTGTAGTTTAATTGCTAAGGTCTCTTTAATAATTGTAAAATGCCCACAGAAACCCAATTTATGGATATTATGCCACTTTAAAGCCCAGTAACTGTCAAACTATGTGGGTTATAGAGCTGAAATCTTTGAATTTTTAAAAGGAAATGCCTGTCTATTTAAATTTTGAATATTAATAATGTTATGGCTATCTTAGTCTTTTAAGAACTTATTTTTGTGTGTTATACCTCTGCTTGCTGAGTTTTTCACTTTTTAAAATGAAACTGGTGAAACATATTGAAGTAGACAAAATGGACACTTTAAGTGAGCTTTAAGTCCCAATATTAATGAAATTATATCCTTATGTAGTAAAACTAGGGGATTTTTAACCCTCAACTAGCCCAGTTTTATTCAACTTGCCTCAGTTAATTTTGGCACAGCTCCTACAGTTATGAACTCATTTCAGTTGATAATCACATACTTAAAATTCTCAATTCTTTTTGTATTTGAGTACCCCTTTTATATAGATTGTTTGTTTACCATTTATGCTCAACCCACATCCCCCACCCGGATTCCCCCCACCCACCTCTGGGACCTCCAGCTATATTGAGTGACACTAAATAAACAAAGGTATTTAATGATATCAGATGAGAAACAAAGAACTCAATGGGGTTGCAGATCTTGTGTAATAGTGAGAGAGGTGTGGAGAAGGGGAGAGGGGTGGGGGTGGGAGGTGGTGGGCTTCATTACATATAACACAAAGGGGAGTCAGAACTGAGATTGTGTCACATATTTAGGTTGCATATATATGGACCACATATATAGGTATAGAGGAAATGAATAACTGAAAACAATTTGCAAATTCTAAAAATAATATAATAAAATAATAATATAAATAATTTTTTTTTAAATAATATTTTATTTGTGAACAAATATAGAAACAGATATGCGCTTTTGGGATTATGAATTTTAGAATGGACATTGAATCATCAATCATTTAAATACTTTGAAGGAAGATTGAAAAATATGATGAGTTGAGTTAAAAATAATATTTTATTTGTCAACAAATATAGAAACAGATATGCTCTTTTGGGATTATTATTTTAGAATGGACATTCAATCATCAATCATTTAAATACTTTGAAAATAGGTTTAGAGTTATCATTGCAGGAAGATTGAAAATATAATTTGAGTTATGTATTCGGTAGTGCTGGGACGATGTTTGCAAACTTCGGTATTATCGCTCGCTGGCTCATTGCCGATCAATGACCGGTAAACTTTAAGTACAACCGATATTTGCTAAACTGATTTCTTTGTAGCCTTTTGGTCACAATAAAACACTAACCGGAATAATATTTTGTAAAAATTTGAAATATTTATCACTTAAAATGTCAAAAGTAGCTGTGAATGCAATAAAAATAACGTAAATAGAAACACTTTAGGGTTTTCCCACTGTTGTCAAGGTAATCATAAGATGAGCCAATCACAAGTGAAGATACATCCAGCATGGTCTGTTAGTGAGGGAGACGTCTGTGAATGGCTTTTAGGTTATATTTTTGTTATATTTGTGATAATTTGTGTGTATTTTGCTTGTTGTTATTTAATATTTGATTTTTCTGTCTGGTTTACACTTTTGACTCCATAATCGGAAATGTTCGAAGTTTGTTCACGAATTTCCGATACGAACATCGACACGTAATATCATGGCGATCTCCCAGCACTAGTATTCGGCGTCTGGGGATACACCATCTTCCTTGGGGAGATATAAACAGAGTAGATTGATGTGCTGAAGTTCATATAATAATGGGTAATTATGTTTTAAAAAATTCCCGATCAAAACCTGTGGCGTGAGTGATGACCTGTCTGGGGATATGTTGGCGCCGAGTTGGCCCAATCTAGTTTTTAATGCATTAAAATTCATGAAATCATGCACTAAATCACTTATAACTTCAAAAGTGTTGCATTTACAGCATTTTGTGAAAATATGTTGTTCAGCTACTTTTTTCATAGCTACAATATGGTGAGTAAGTTGGGTGTCTGTCTCAATAGCTAAGTGAGTAATAGCTACTTTTGGGCTTTTCAGTAACTTCCATTATGAGTAAAATCACTTGTAACTTAAAAACTATTGCATTTAGAGAATTTTGTATAAATATGTTATTCAGCTACTTTTGGGCCAGCTATAACATAGTGAAATTTCAGACCTGTAGCTCATGGCACAGCTGAGTAATAACTACTTTGAGGTTCTCACTATTGAGTAAATCAGTTGTAATTGCAAAACTATTGCATTTAGAGAATTCAGTATAAATATGTTATTCAGCTACTTTTGGGTCAGCTATAACATAGTAAAATTTCAGACCTGTAGCTCATGGCATAGCTGAGTAATAGCTACTTTTAGGTCATCATTATTGAGTAAATCAGTTGTAACTTGAAAAGTATTGCATGTGCAGTATTTTGCTTAAATATGTTGTTCACCTACTTTTGGGTCAGCTATAACATAGTAAAATTTCAGACCTGTAGCTCATGGCATAGCTGAGTAATAGCTACTTTGAGGTTATCACTGTTGAGTAAATCGCTTATAACTTGGAAATTATTGCATTTAGAGTATTTTGTTTCAATATGTTATTCACCTATTTTGGGGTCAGCTATAACATAGTGAAGTTCCAGACCTGTGACTCATTGCATAGCTGAGTAATAGCTACTTTGAAGTTCTCAATGTTGAGTAAATCACTTATACTTTGAAAACTATTGCATTTAGAGAATTTAGTATAAATATGTTATTCAGCTACTTTTGGGTCAGCTATAACATAGTAAAATTTCAGACCTGTAGCTCATGGCATAGCTGAGTAATAGCTACTTTTAGGTTATCACTGTTGAGTAAATCACTTATAACTTGGAAACTATTGCATTTAGAGTATTTTGTTGCAATATGTTATTCACCTATTTTGGGGTCAGCTATAACATAGTGAAGTTCCAGACCTGTGGCTCATTGCATAGCTGAGTAATAGCTACTTTGCAGTTCTCACTGTTGAGTAAATCAGTTGTAACTTGAAAACTATTACATTTAGAGTATTTTGTTAAATATGTTATTCACAGACGTTTTGGTCAGCTATAACATAGTGAAATTGCAGACCTCTATGTCATGGCATAGCTGAGCAATAGCTTCTTTCAGGTTCTCACTGTTGAGTAAATCATTGTATCCAACCTGTAGGAAATCATGGGCTGGGAATCTGTTAATATGGTCCGATTTGACCTTGGAACCCTCCTTCAAGGTCAAATGAGGATAGGCAAACATAAAAGTGCTTATAACTTGCTTATTATTGGTCCTAGAGGTTTGGAATGAAAACCAACCTATAGAAAACCATGAGCTGGGAATTTTTTGGTGTGGTCGGATTTCACCTTGGACCCCTCCTTCAAGGTCAAATGAGGATAGCCAAACTTAAAAGTGCTTATAACTCGCTTATTATTGGTCCTAGAGGTTTGGAATGGAAAACCAACCTATAGAAAATCATGGGCTGGGAATCTTTTGGTGTGGTCGGATTTCACCTTAGACCCCTCCTTCCAGGTCAAACGAAGATAGCCAAACTTAAAGTGCTTATAACTCGCGTATTATTGGTCTTGGAGGTTTAGGATGGTAAACCAACATATAGGAAATCATGGGCTGGGATTCTTTTGGTGTGGTCAGATTTGACCTGGGACCCCTCCTTCAAGGTCAATTGAGGATAGCCAAACTTACAATTGCTTATAACTCGCTTATTATTGGTCCTACAGGTTTGGGATGGTAAACAAGCTACAGGAAATCATGGGCTGGGAATTTTTTTGTGTGGTCGGATTTGACCTTAGACCCCTCCGTCAAGGTCAAACAAGGATAGCCAAACTTAAAAAGTGCCTATGACTCACTTATTATTGGTCCAAGAGGTTTGGGATGGTAAACCATCCTAAATTCTTTGGCTGGGAATCTTTTGGTATGGTCAGATTTGACCTTTGGATCCCTTCTTCATGGTCGAACGAGGATATTGCATTTATAGTATTTCTTTAAATATTTTTAACCTACTTTTTACACTTAAACAATTACCTTGTTACTTTATTTCATAATACCATTTGCAGGGCACAACTTTTTTGTCCTTTTCTTCTGTCAGCTTCGGAATATCTTTCGAACATGCTGTTCAGTTACCATTTACTGTATTTCTGTACAGCCCTTTCCCTGATAATTATGCTTTCCTCTCATTATCACCATCACAAATCAAAAACATTCAGTCAGCTGACACAGTGCCCGTTCACGGGCACTCTCCTCTTGTTTCATAGCTACAATATGGTGAGTAAGTTGGGTGTCTGTCTCAATAGCTAAGTGAGTAATAGCTACTTTTGGGCTTTTCAGTAACTTCCATCATGAGTAAAATCACTTGTAACTTAAAAACTATTGCATTTAGAGAATTTCGTATAAATATGTTATTCAGCTACTTTTGGGCCAGCTATAACATAGTAAAATTTCAGACCTGTAGCTCATGGCATAGCTGAGTACTAGCTACTTTTAGGTTATCACTGTTGAGTAAATCACTTATAACTTGAAAACTATTGCATTTAGAGTATTTTGTTTCATATGTTATTCACCTATTTTGGGGTCAGCTATAACATAGTGAAGTTTCAGACCTGTGGCTCATTTCATAGCTGAGTAACAGCTACTTTGAAGTTCTCACTGTTGAGTAAATCAGTTATAATTGGAAAACTATTGCATTTACAGAAATTTGTGCAAATATGTTATTCAGCTACTTTTGGGTCAGCTATAACATAGTGAAATTATAGACCTATAGCTCATGGCACAACTGAGCAATAGCTATTCTCAGGTACTGACTGTTGAGTAAATCAGCTATAACTTGAAAAGTATTGCATTTGGAGTATTTTGTTAAAATATATTGTTCACCTACTTTTGGGTCAGCTATAACATAGTGAAATTACAGACCTATAGCTCATGGCATAGCGGAGCAATAGCTATTTTACTGCGTTAATATATCTTACCTAGTGGACCAGTGCATTTGTCCGGCGCGCAGCCGGTCCCGCCAAACGTTAGACAAAAACGTCCTGAGCTGGGCTCTGACCGGGACCGGTAGTGTACTCCTCATTCGCCAGGTGTCGTGACTGCACCCAGCTCCCCTACTGCGCGTGCGCGCGCATGCGTACTTCCTCTTTTTGTTTGGCGCCATAGTGTGTTAGCGGATAATTTTCAGTAAAATAATCTTGGAATTATATTGGTTCTTTGCAAACGTGTTAGAAGGAAAACTTCGGATATTGCAAAATATATGTATCATGGCTTCACCAGGACAGAGGCGTGGTAGTTGTGGCCATGTTATGGCGGGGTTTGACCTTCATAAAAAGTGTGCCCGCTGCAGGGACAAAAAGGTGGGAGATGACCCTTGTGTCAAAGGTCAGGATTGTGATTTGTGTGATAAATTGTCTGACTCTCAGAAAGGTATGTTAGCAACCCCACAGTACCAAATCCGAAAAGACAAAAAAGCAGGAATTAAGCGTCCCGCAAGGGACGCTTGTTTGTGTATGGGAGAGCTTCAGGCTCCGCCGGCTCCGGCGGCTCCGCATTTTGTTTTCCTTATAACTCTGTAACCGTTAGGCGGATTCTTTTCAAATTTGGCAGGTTTAGGCAGTAGCCTTGGGGAATTTTTTTGAATATGAATTTTGACATTTCAACCAATCAGAGAGGTCACATGACCAAAAATGTCTTTTTTCGGTGGGGAAGCTTGTCCGGATGATAACTTGAAAGGAATTTTATCAATTCACCTGAAACTTGGCAAATACATTCATTCTATTAAAATCTGGAAATCATTAGATTTTGGCATTGATTGGTCAAGAAATGGCCGAGTAATTAATGATTAATTAATCATTACGAATTTTCCAAATAAGGAAAACACAAAAATGTTTATATCTCGAAAACCGTGCTAGATAGAGCGATTTCGGTGAAATTTTTGACCCGCAGGGTATCTCTGCGGAGTAGTTTTCCCAATTTTCAAAAAAATTTTGTCTCGCCCAAAATGGCGGCCATTTTGAATTTTCGAAATTTTCGCAAAAATTGCAAAAGACAAAAATGCTTATATCTCAAAAACCGTGCTAGATAGAGCAATTTCGACAAAATTTTTGACCCGCAGGATATCTCTGCGGAGTACTTTTCCCAATTTTCAAAAAATTTTGGTCTCGCCAAAAATGGCGGCCATTTTGAATTTTCGAAATTTTTGCAAAAATTGCAAAACACAAAAATGCTTATACCTCGAAAACCCTGCTAGATAGAGCGATTTCGACGAAATTTTTGACCCAAAGGGTATCTCTGCAGAGTAGTTATCCCAATTTTGAAAAAAATTTTGTCTCGCCAAAAATGGCGGCCATTTTGAATTTTCGAATTTTTCGCAAAAATTGCAAAACATAAAAATGCTTATATCTCGAAAACCGTGCTAGATAGAGCGATTTCGACGAAATTTTTGACCCATAGGGTATCTCTGCATAGTAGCCATGCCAATTTTCAAAAAAATTTTGTCTCGCCAAAAATGGCGGCCATTTTGAATTTTCGAATTTTTGCGCAAAAATTGCAAAACACAAAAATGCTAATATTTCGAAAACCATGCTACATAGAGCGATTTCCACGAAATTTTTTATCTTCAGGGTATCTCTGCAGAGCAGCTATCCCAAAGAGCTTTCACTTGGTGAAGTTTCAGACCCATAGCTAATTACTCACCTACTCAAAATGAGTAAATGCGAATTATCTCTAAAAGTATTGCAGATAGCCAATTTTTCTCAAATAACTCATTCACCTACTTTTGGGAGAGCTTTCACTCTGTGAAGTTTCAGACCCATAGCTAATTACTCACCTACTCAAAATGAGTAAATGCGAATTATCTCTAAAAGTATTGCAGATAGCCAATTTTTCTCAAATAACTCATTCACCTACTTTTGGCAGAGCTTTCACTTGGTGAAGTTTCAGACCCATAGCTAATTACTCACCTACTGAAAATGAGTAAATGCGAATTATCTCTAAAAGTATTGCAGATAGCCAATTTTTCTCAAATAACTCATTCACCTACTTTTGGGAGAGCTTTCACTTGGTGAAGTTTCAGACCCATAGCTAATTACTCACCTACTGAAAATGAGTAAATGCGAATTATCTCTAAAGGTATTGCAGATAGCCAATTTTTCTCAAATAACTCATTCACCTACTTTTGGGAGAGCTTTCACTTGGTGAAGTTTCAGACCCATAGCTAATTACTCACCTACTCAAAATGAGTAAATGCGAATTATCTCTAAAAGTATTGCAGATAGCCAATTTTTCTCAAATTAATCATTCACCTACTTTTGGGAGAGCTTTCACTTGGTGAAGTTTCAGACCCATAGCTAATTACTCACCTACTCAAAATGAGTAAATGCGAATTATCTCTAAAAGTATTGCAGATAGCCAATTTTTCTCAAATAACTCATTCACCTACTTTTGGGAGAGCTTTCACTCTGTGAAGTTTCAGACCCATAGCTAATTACTCACCTACTCAAAATGAGTAAATGCGAATTATCTCTAAAAGTATTGCAGATAGCCAATTTTTCTCAAATAACTCATTCACTTACTTTTGTGAGAGCTTTCACTTGGTGAAGTTTCAGACCCATAGCTAATTACTCACCTACTCAAAATGAGTAAATGCGAATTATCTCTAAAAGTATTGCAGATAGCCAATTTTTCTCAAATTAATCATTCACCTACTTTTGGGAGAGCTTTCACTTGGTGAAGTTTCAGACCCATAGCTAATTACTCACCTACTCAAAATGAGTAAATGCGAATTATCTCTAAAAGTATTGCAGATAGCCAATTTTTCTCAAATAACTCATTCACCTACTTTTGGGAGAGCTTTCACTCTGTGAAGTTTCAGACCCATAGCTAATTACTCACCTACTCAAAATGAGTAAATGCGAATTATCTCTAAAAGTATTGCAGATAGCCAATTTTTCTCAAATAACTCATTCACCTACTTTTGGGAGAGCTTTCACTTGTTGAAGTTTCAGACCCATAGCTAATTACTCACCTACTGAAAATGAGTAAATGTGAATTATCTCTAAAAGTATTGCAGATAGCCAATTTTTCTCAAATAACTCATTCATCTACTTTTGGGAGAGCTTTCACTTGGTGAAGTTTCAGACCCATAGCTAATTACTCACCTACTCAAAATGAGTAAATGCGAATTATCTCTAAAAGTATTGCAGATAGCCAATTTTTCTCAAATAACTCATTCACCTACTTTTGGGAGAGCTTTCACTTGGTGAAGTTTCAGACCCATAGCTAATTACTCACCTGCTCAAAATGAGTAAATGCGAATTATCTCTAAAAGTATTGCAGATAGCCAATTTTTCTCAAATTAATCATTTACCTACTTTTGGGAGAGCTTTCACTTGGTGAAGTTTCAGACCCATAGCTAATTACTCACCTACTGAAAATGAGTAAATGCGAATTATCTCTAAAAGTATTGCAGATAGCCAATTTTTCTCAAATAACTCATTCACCTACTTTTGGGAGAGCTTTCACTTGGTGAAGTTTCAGACCCATAGCTAATTACTCACCTACTCAAAATGAGTAAATGCGAATTATCTCTAAAAGTATTGCAGATACCCAATTTTTCTCAAATAACTCATTCACCTACTTTTGGGAGAGCTTTCACTTGGTGAAGTTTCAGACCCATAGCTAATTATTCACCTCAAAATGAGTAAATGTGAATTATCTCTTAATAGTATTGCAGATAGCCAATTTTTCTCAAATAACTCATTCACCTACTTTTGGCAGAGCTTTCACACACGAAAATGAAAAATTGTGAATATCTCTGAAAAGCTATTTCTTTTGCTTTAATGCTCGGCGGGAGATACATACCGCGGCAGTGGTTTTGACAAAAATTTTTGTCTCCCCAAAATTGGTGGCCATTTTGAATTTTCAAAGTTTTTGCAAAACACAAAAATGCTTATATCTCGAGAACCGTGCTATATGGATCGAACTCAACAAAATTTTAGACCTGCTGGGTATCTCTGCAGAGTAGCCATGCCAATTTTCAAAATATTTTTGTCTCGCCAAATATAGCGGACATTTTTAATTTTTTTATTTTTTGCAAAACACAAAAATGCTTATATCTTGAAAACCGTGCTAGATAGAGCAGACTGCGCTGACTTTGGTTGCCACAACAGTATAAGGCTAGAAACGAAGCATTTTCTTAATACTTTAGCACTCACCTTTATATCCTTTTCGGGACGCTTTGTTTTTGCTATGCAAAAACATTATCTTTTTTTTTTGCGAGCGATCCTCTAGTTTTGATCTCTCCTAGTAAAGTTACTGTTGTGGGTCCGGTGGAGGATCAAGATGAAGTTGAGATGTCTCCGGTCACTGCGCATGAGCAGGGACGGATTGTTACCGGTACCTTCCCGGTTTCTGACCAGACAAGTACAGGAGACTTTGTCTCCCGTCAGGATTTTGAACTATTAAATAATCAATTGGAGGAAAAATTCGCCCGTTTTGAGGCTCTCCTTACTAGAACCAACATATTTTCCACTCCAAAGATGCCTGTTCCAACGGGTCAAGCCCATATCTCTGATACGCCTTTTATCAATCCCTCTCCTGATCCCAGAGCCACCGGTCCGGTGAGGCCTCCGGATCAGGACGTAGAGGATTCTGCTACTTCTGTTAAAAAACAGAAAGGAAAATCAAAACATAAGAAGTCTATCAAACCGGCCGCTGCTGCCGGTTCTGCAAGTCAGGTTGCTAGGGACCCTATTCCTCCCAAGACAGTGGTACCCGGTCCGGGTTTACAAGTTCTTGGTGAACCGGAGGAAACTGTGCCTGCTATCACCAGTGTCTCTTCCTTAGGGTCCACCTCTCAACCGGTCATTACCGGTCCACAGTATACCAGTACTTCTGCTTCCTTTGCACCGGATAGTTTTGTTCAGCCGGATCCGGCTCTGTCAGACGGGGAACCCCTTCCGGACCGGTCAGATAAGGAATCTGGTGAGGAGGGTGAACTTTCAGATACTGAAATCAATGAGAAAAACGAGGAAATGAACTACAGAGAAACGGTCCAGTCGGTCCGATCCTTTCTTGGCTGGTCTCACATACCAGATTTTGAAGCTTCAGCAAGTGATGCAGACAACCGTTCTGACAACCCTTGGAAAGGAAAACATCCTCGTCGCTCAGGCAAAGTTTCAGTGGAGTTACCAGCTGACGACTGGCTTTGCTATAAAATGGAAAAACTGAACACTCGTGTTGCAGAAGGTTACCCTTCTCGTTCCCAGGAAGCCGCAGGTCTGAAACAAGACCAGTTTGTCAGAACACCCAAAAGCCAGGCAAAGTGGTATACACAGTCACGACTCAAACAGGATATAAATCAAAGACCTGGACGTACAATCTTTGGCTGGTCGGGTTCCGAAGCACGCCTGAACTCTCAATTCTCCCGTATTGCCAAGACTTCCTCATATCCATCTTCAGGACCAGCATCTAGGCCTATCCCTCAGGAGATTCTTAGAAGGTGGGAGCAATGTGCTAAGGAAGGCTCTTTGATTACCAATCACGCAGCAGGGTTCAACAGGTGCGTTAGTGAAATTCAGGACAAAATGAATCAACATATTTCATTTTTAAACGCTACCATTGTTCAGGGCAAGGCCCCTAAGGAGGTCACCGACGCCATCAAGGACTTGAAAGACTTGTCAGCTTTCCACAGTAGTGTTTCTGTTGCCTTAGGTACTGCCTTCCAGCACCTCGCAGACAGCTTATTTGTTCAGCTAGCCAACTTCATTTTGTTGAGGAGAGATTCTTATCTCGAGTACGTTAAACCAGGCCTGAAACCTGATACCTGGAATAAACTACGAAATGCTCCCCTGTTCACTTACGGGCTATTCCCGGATGATGTACTGGCAGTAGCGGAGCAGGATATTCAAAAGCATGATTCAAACAAGAGTGCTACTGGTCCCGGCCCGGGCACATATCAGCACTCAAAGAAGCATCAATTCCGGTACCAACCATATGAAAAGAAAGAGAGTCGTCAATCCGGCTTCTCCTCTTCCCAAAATCAACAACCTTGGAGGCAATTCTCGGGCAGAGGCAGGGGTAGGGGTCGTGGTAGAGGTGGATCTGGTTCTACATACTACTCCAAGCCTGCCCGTGGTACAAAACCATATAAATGACAATCAACATCTACTGAGTCCCCCAGTTGTGTTAAGTTCAAGTTTAGGGGATCTCAATCTAGTGCCTTCAACTGTTTACAGACGCCTCAAACGAAGGTTGGGGCGCTCACTTAGGCGATTACATGGCAAAAGGAGTTTGGTTAGAGTCAGAAAGCGCCTTGCACATAAATTTGTTGGAGCTCAAGGCGGTCCTGCTGGCCTTAAAACGGTTGCAACCAGATAGTTCTTGTTTGTACAGACAACACCACTGTGGTCTCTTACATCAACAAGGAAGGGGGTATGAAATCAGGCTCACTCTGTGCCCTCCTTTGGAGACTGATGCTTTGGTGCAATCAAAGGCAGATTGTCCTGAGGGCCAGGCATATTCCGGGTCACCTGAACGTCATAGCCGACAAGCTGTCCCGACTCAATCAGGTGATCCAAACAGAATGGTCCCTCCTCCCGGAGGTGTTTGCTCAAATATGCCGGCGTTGGCACCGCCCGTCTGTGGACCTGTTTGCCACCCGGTTCAATCACAAACTTCCCCGGTTTGTATCCCCGGTTCCAGACCAATCAGCGTGGGGAGTGGACGCCTTAAGTCTCCCTTGGGAGGACCTGGACGCTTATGCCTTTCCACCGACGGCCCTTCTTCATCAGGTGGTAACGAAACTCTTAGACCACGGATTCCGTCGTCTCATTCTGATAGCACCAGGTTGGCCCAACATGCCTTGGTTTTGGGACCTGGTCAACATGTCAGCTCAAATTCCCCTCCTGCTCCCTCAGGTGTCGAAATTGATCACTCAACCGTTCAATCAGTGTCCTCACCGGGACCTTCCCAATCTGAACCTTCATGCTTGGCTCCTAGAGCCTCTGCCATCCAGCAGGCCGGGTTCTCGGCAGAAGTGGCAACAAGAATTGAGGCTCCTCAAAGACGCTCTACCAGAGCCATTTATGAATCAAAGTGGTCCGTTTTTGTCAGATGGTGTGAAAAGAATCAGGTGGACTTCAGAACTCCCTCTATAGAGCAAATTGCGGATTTTCTCCTTTCCCTTTTTCAGGAGAAACATCTTCAACCTAGTACCATAGAAGGCTATAGGACTGCCATAGCCGACAAAGTGGGGAATTCCAGAATTAACATCAGCAAGGATGAAAACTTGTCCAGGTTGTTGGACAGTTTTCATAGGGACAAACCAAAAGGCAGGCGTGGGGTTCCTACGTGGAATTTGTCTTTGGTCCTTCACCAACTTACACAACCTCCTTTTGAACCTCTCAGGAAGGCTTCGCTGAAGTACCTCACCTTTAAGACTGTCTTCCTTCTAGCCTTGGGCTCTGGGAAACGGAGGAGTGAAATTCATGCTTGGGTCCACAGGAACATTAGGCACCAAGAGGATTGGTCGAATGTTTCATTATCGCCTTCTCCTAGTTTCATCTCTAAGAAACTAGGAGAAGGAGAAGAGAAAAAAAAAAAAAAACGTCCCTGCAGTCTGTCTTGCGTTGCAAGAAGATGGGGGACCATCTTAATCTTCAATTCCCCTTCTTCACTTCCTCGGGGACTCGTCAGCTACAAAACAAAAGGGGGGGGGGGGGGGGGGGGGGGGAGAGAGACTGTACCTATCCAGGGTAGTTAGAAACCCTTCCCGGGTGATTTCCTCTGGATTTACGGAGTATATATGTAGATCTTAGAGTCTCTGTCTCCCCTTTGTCCATAGCTACCCTCCAACCACTGGGTAGTTATTCTGCACTGGTCCACTAGGTAAGATATATTAACACAATAAAATGGAAAATTTAATGGTTAAATTAAATTTTTATTAGTTAATATCTTACCTAGTGGACCAAGAGAGTCCCACCCTACCTGCCCCGCAATAGCTCAAAGGGGGACATTCATAGGTAGGCCACAAAAAGAGGAAGTACGCATGCGCGCGCACGCGCAGTAGGGGAGCTGGGTGCAGTCACGACACCTGGCGAATGAGGACCTGCGCGCCGGACAAATGCACTGGTCCACTAGGTAAGATATTAACTAATAAAAATTTAATTTAACCATTAAATTTTCCATTTTCAGGTTCTCACTATTGAGTAAATCAGTTGTAGCTTGAAAACTATTGCATTTACAGTAGTTTGCTTAAATATGTTGTTCACCTACTTTTGGGTTAGCTATAACATAGTAAAATTTCAGACATGTAGCTCATTGCATAGCTGAGTAATAGTTCCTTTGAGGTTCTCACTGTTGAGTAAATCAGTTGTAACTTGAAAACTATTACATTTAGAGTAATTTGTTAAATATGTTATTCACAGAATTTTTGGTCAGCTATAACATAGTGAAATTGCAGACCTCTATGTCATGGCATAGCTGAGCAATAGCTACTTTCACGTTCTCACTGTTGAGTAAATCATTGTATCCACTGGATAGCCGCAGTGTGTAGAGAGAGATTTCACCATTACTGCTCTGATGAAAAAAATATTATAGCTAGCTTTCTTAAGTTTGCAGTATATATTAATAACCATAAAATGTTGTCTGGGAATATTTTTGGCCTCATTTTGAGAAACAAGATGGCCGCCACAGGTGTTTTTTGTCAGTCATGAAAAGTGCTTATATCTCCCTTATTATTGATCCTAGAGGTTTGGGATGATAAACCAACCTGTAGGAAATCATGGGGTGGGAATCTTTTGGTGTGGTCAGATTTGACCTTCAATGACCCCTCCTTCAAGGTCAGACAAGGATAGCCAAACTTAAAAGTGCTTATAACTCGCTTATTATTGGTCCCAGAGGTTTGGGATGGTAAACAGACAGGAAATCATGGGCTGTGAATCTGTTGATATGGTCCGATTTGACCTTGGAACCCTCCTTCAAGGTCAAATGAGGATAGCGAAAATTGAAAGTGCCTACAACTCGCTTATTATTGGTGACAGAGATTTGGGATGGTAAACCATCCCATAGGAAATCATTGGCTCGGAATCTTTTGGTATGGTCAGATTTGACCTTTGGACCCCCTCCTTCAAGGTTAAATGAGGACAGCCAAGCTAAAAATTGCCTATAACTCATTAAGCGTCCCACAAGGGACGCTTGTTTGTGTATGGGAGACCTTCAGGCTCTGCCGGCTCCGCATTTTGTTTTCCTTATAACTCTGTAACCGTTAGACGGATTCTTTTCAAATTTGGCAGGTTTAGGCAGTAGCCTTGGGGAATTTTTTTGAATATGCTGCAGTGACATTTCAACCAATCAGAGAGGTCACATGACCAAAAATGTCTTTTTTCGATGGGGAAGCTTGTCCGGATGATAACTTGAAAGGAATTTTATCAATTCACCTGAAACTTGGCAAATATATTCATTCTATTAAAATCTGGAAATCATTAGATTTTGGCATTGATTGGTCAAGAAATGGCCGAGTAATTAATGATTAATTAATCATTTCGAATTTTCCAAATAAGGAAAACACAAAAATGCTTATATCTTGAAAACCGTGCTAGATAGAGCGATTTCGACGAAATTTTTGACCCGCAGGGTATCTCTGTGGAGTAGTTTTCCCAATTTTCAAAAAATTTTTGTCTCGCCAAAAATGGCGGCCATTTTGAATTTTCGAAATTTTCGCAAAAATTGCAAAACACAAAAATGCTTATATCTCAAAAACCGTGCTAGATAGAGCAATTTCGACGAAATTTTTGATCCGCAGGATATCTCTGCGGAGTAGTTTTCCCAATTTTCAAAAAAAATTTTTGTCTCGCCAAAAATGGCGGCAATTTTGAATTTTCGAATTTTTCGCAAAAATTGCAAAACATAAAAATGCTTATATCGAGAAAACTGTACTAGATAGAGCGATTTCGACGAAATTTTTGGAAGAGCTTTCACTTGGTGAAGTTTCAGACCGTAGCTAATTACTCGCCTACTCAAAATGAGTAAATGCTAATTATCTCAAAAACTATTGCAGATACCCAATTTTTATCAAATAACTCATTCATGTACTTTTGGGAGAGCTTTCACATGGTGAAGTTTCAGACCCGTAGATGATTACTCACCTACTCAAAATGAGTAAATGCGAATTATCTCTTAAAAGTATTGCAGATAGCCAATTTTTCTCAAATAACTCATTCACCTACTTTTGGAAGAGCTTTCACATGGTGAAGTTTCAGACCCATAGCTAATTACTCACGTATTCAAAATGAGTAAATGCGAATTATCTCTAAAAGTATTGCAGATAGCCAATTTTTCTCAAATAACTCATTCACCTACTTTTGGGAGAGCTTTCACATGGTGAAGTTTCAGACCCATAGCTAATTATTTACCTACTCAAAATGAGTAAATGCTAATTATCTGTAAAAGTATTGCGGATACCCAGTTTTTATCAAATAACTCATTCATCTACTTGTGGGAGAGCTTTCACATGGTGAAGTTTCAGACCCATAGCTAATTACTCACCTACTCAAAATGAGTAAATGCGAATTATCTCTAAAAGTATTGTAGATAGCCAATTTTTCTCAGATAACTCATTCACCTACTTTTGGGAGAGCTTTCACTCTGTGAAGTTTCAGACCCATAGCTAATTACTCACCTACTCAAAATGAGTAAATGCGAATTATCTCTAAAAGTATTGCAGAGAGCCAATTTTTCTCAAATAACTCATTCACCTACTTTTGGCAGAGCTTTCACTTGGTGAAGTTTCAGACCCATAGCTAATTATTCACCTACTCAAAATGAGTAAATGTGAATTATCTCTAAAAGTATTGCAGATAGCCAATTTTTCTCAAATAACTCATTCACCTACTTTTGGGAGAGCTTTCACTCTGTGAAGTTTCAGACCCATAGCTAATTACTCACCTACTCAAAATGAGTAAATGCGAATTATCTCTAAAAGTATTGCAGATAGCCAATTTTTCTCAAATAAATCATTCACCTACTTTTGGGAGAGCTTTCACTTGGTGAAGTTTCAGACCCATAGCTAATTACTCACCTACTTAAAATGAGTAAATGCGAATTATCTCTTAAAAGTATTGCAGATAGCCAATTTTTCTCAAATAACTCATTCACCTACTTTTGGGAGAGCTTTCACTCTGTGAAGTTTCAGACCCATAGCTAATTACTCACCTACTCAAAATGAGTAAATGCGAATTATCTCTAAAAGTATTGCAGAGAGCCAATTTTTCTCAAATAACTCATTCACCTACTTTTGGCAGAGCTTTCACTTGGTGAAGTTTCAGACCCATAGCTAATTATTCACCTACTCAAAATGAGTAAATGTGAATTATCTCTAAAAGTATTGCAGATAGCCAATTTTTCTCAAATAACTCATTCACCTACTTTTGGGAGAGCTTTCACTCTGTGAAGTTTCAGACCCATAGCTAATTACTCACCTACTCAAAATGAGTAAATGCGAATTATCTCTAAAAGTATTGCAGATAGCCAATTTTTCTCAAATAACTCATTCACCTACTTTTGGGAGAGCTTTCACTTGGTGAAGTTTCAGACCCATAGCTAATTACTCACCTACTTAAAATGAGTAAATGCGAATTATCTCTTAAAAGTATTGCAGATAGCCAATTTTTCTCAAATAACTCATTCACCTACTTTTGGGAGAGCTTTCACTCTGTGAAGTTTCAGACCCATAGCTAATTACTCACCTACTCAAAATGAGTAAATGCGAATTATCTCTAAAAGTATTGCAGAGAGCCAATTTTTCTCAAATAACTCATTCACCTACTTTTGGCAGAGCTTTCACTTGGTGAAGTTTCAGACCCATAGCTAATTATTCACCTACTCAAAATGAGTAAATGTGAATTATCTCTAAAAGTATTGCAGATAGCCAATTTTTCTCAAATAACTCATTCACCTACTTTTGGGAGAGCTTTCACTCTGTGAAGTTTCAGACCCATAGCTAATTACTCACCTACTCAAAATGAGTAAATGCGAATTATCTCTAAAAGTATTGCAGATAGCCAATTTTTCTCAAATAAATCATTCACCTACTTTTGGGAGAGCTTTCACTTGGTGAAGTTTCAGACCCATAGCTAATTACTCACCTACTTAAAATGAGTAAATGCGAATTATCTCTTAAAAGTATTGCAGATAGCCAATTTTTCTCAAATAACTCATTCACCTACTTTTGGGAGAGCTTTCACTCTGTGAAGTTTCAGACCCATAGCTAATTACTCACCTACTCAAAATGAGTAAATGTGAATTATCTCTAAAAGTATTGCAGACAGCCAATTTTTCTCAAATAACTCATTCACCTACTTTTGGCAGAGCTTTCACTTGGTGAAGTTTCAGACCCATAGCTAATTATTCACCTACTCAAAATGAGTAAATGTGAATTATCTCTAAAAGTATTGCAGATAGCCAATTTTTCTCAAATAACTCGTTCACCTACTTTTGGGAGAGCTTTCACTCTGTGAAGTTTCAGACCCATAGCTATTTATTCACCTACTCAAATGAGTAAATTCTAATTATCTGTAAAAGTATTGCGGATACCCAATTTTTATCAAATACTCATTCATCTACTTTTGGGAGAGCTTTCACATGGTGAAGTTTCAGACCCATAGCTAATTACTCACCTACTCAAAATGAGTAAATGCGAATTATCTCTTAATAGTATTGCAGAAAGCCAATTTTTCTCAACTCATTCACCTACTTTTGGAAGAGCTTTCACACACGAAAATGAAAAATTGTGAATATCTCGGAAAAGCTATTTCTTCTGCTTTAATGCTCGGCGGGAGATACACACCGCGGCAGTGGTCTTGACAAAAAATTTTGTCTCCCCAAAAATGGTGGCCATTTTGAATTTTCAAAGTTTTTGCAAAACACAAAAAAGCTTATATCTCGAAAACCGTGCTATATGGAGCGAACTCAACAAAATTTTTGACCTGCTGGATATCTCTGCAGAGTAGCCATGCCAATTTTCAAAATATTTTTGTCTCGCCAAATATAGCGAACATTTTTAATTTTTTAATTTTTTGCAAAACACAAAAATGCTTATATCTTGAAAACCGTGCTAGATAGACCAGACTGCGCTGACTTTGGTTGCCACAACAGTATAAGGCTAGAAACGAAGCATTTTCTTAATACTTTAGCACTCACCTTTATATCCTTTTCGGGACGCTTTGTTTTTGCTATGCAAAAACATTATCTTTTTTTTTGGCGAGCGATCCTCTAGTTTATAATTGGTCCTAGAGGTTTGGAATGGTAAACCATAGGAAATCATGGGCTGGGAATGTATTTGTGTGGTTAGATTTGGCCTTGGACCCCTTCTTCAAGGTCGAACGAGGATATTGCATTTGTAGTATTTCTTTAAATATGTTTTAACCTATTTTTTACACTTAAACAATTACCTTGTTATTTTCCTTCATAATACCATTTACAGGGCACAACTTTTTTATCCTTTTCTTCTGTCAGCTTCGGAATTTCTTTCGAACTTGCCGTTCAGTTACCATTTACTGTATTTCTGTACAGCCCTTTTACTGATAATTATTCTGTCCTCTAATCACCTTCACAAATCAAAAACACTCAGTCAGCTGACACAGTGCCCGTTCACGGGCACTCTCCTCTTGTTATAAGTTAATACCCTATCCAATGGACACACAAGACCCTCACACCGACCCCGCTATCAGCTTACTAGGGGTCTAAGAGGTTTAGACAACGAAAAAGATGCTATGACGTCAGATTGTCTAGACAGGAAGGAAGTACGAGGCGCCATCTGGGGAGTGCGCAGTACTATGGACCGGCCAGCTGGTGGAAACACAGGACGTCTTTTTCTGACGTTTGGCGGGCCGGTCTGCGCCGACCGGTGTAGCAAATTGTCCATTGGATAGGGTATTAACTTATAAAAATTTAATTTACTTATTAAATTTGCAATTTCTTGTATGTACAGAAGATCGGTGTTCGGTGTTCCATCAGCATATTACCAGTTATGTAGAAAAGTAACATCTACAGATCATCCATTAAGTCGTCAAGGAGGGGCAGTCAAACGTCTTTGAGCAGAAGTCTGTTATATTAGCTATAAAGTACAAGTACAGCTAATAGGAAATCATGACCTTTTGCAAGTGTCACATCTGACCTTTGACCCCTGCTTCAAGATCAAGTTGGGTCATTAAACTAAAAAGGCCTTATAACTCCTTTATAATTGGTCCTAGGGCTTCAAAATATGATAAAAACCTTGTAAGAAATTATAGCCTGTGAATCTTTTGCAAGTGTTAAATTTGACCTTTCACCCCTGCTTCAAGGTCAAGTGGGATCATCATACTAAAACACACCATATAAATCTTATATATTGGTCCATGGGATTGTAACTCTTACCATGAACAAACAAAATATGTAAGTTTTCACCCTTTTTCATCTACATGAAAGTTCTTATATCTGACAAGATCTTGTGGGTTCTGTATACTTCTTCAACTAAAGTTGTTCCTCAGATTTTCCCAAATCTCAGTGCTGTTGCCCATTAAGTTGTACTTACGGGTTGGGTTTCTGGAATGCCCAGGCTGGCTATTTTGTCTTTTTGGGAATGTATACAGCCCCATAGCGCCCATTACAATTTTAGCTTGTTTCACATGATGTTTATGTTGATTCCTATGGACTATTACAGAACAAAATGACTAGATTTCTGTTAACATTGTATATCAGTAAAGATACTCTTATATAGACATTTCTTTAGTGTGAGAAATTATCACACTAAAGGTATGTGTCAGTGGATCTTGTGGTAAAAAAGGGTTAAATAAAACTAGAAGATGAAAATGTCTGTTTTCAGTGAACATGTTCTGTTCTTGTTTTGCTTAAATCTAGTATCTCAAATATCTTCGAGGCTGTCTCACACATGATACTACTCTTATGGCTGCAAATGCTTTGGTTGGTGGTCGACTCGACTACTGTAATTACTTGTTTAGGAGTCACTTTGTTCTTGATCTTTGTATGTTGCAGTATGTCCAGAACAGTCTTGCGAGAATTTTTACCAATACAACCAAGTTTTCACACATCATTCCTGTTAGAAAGACTCTCCATTGGCTACCTATTGAACATGGCTCTGTATTTAAGACTGCTTTACTGGTGTACAAGTTCCTACGAAGAGGTTATCATAGATATTTTGAACCTTTTCTTAAATTTAGACTTTTATTACGCTACAATAGCTTACCATGTGGGACTTAATGCTGTTCTCGGGTTGCCACACCCGGGGCCAACGTCTTAGAAAAAAAGATCGTTCTTGTTAGCCACCGGATATACTGGTAGTTGTCGTCACGTGATAACTTCTGACCAATCGCCCTACTTTCTCGTTGGCCACGATTGACTGGTAGCAGTTTGTAAATATACAGACATTTTCATTTATTTCTCAGTCTTTACGTATTGTTGGAGGCTAATATTTGAATATTTCATTTCATATATTTCATAGATTATTCTGTAAAATTATTGATTTCACAACTTAAGTATTTTCCTTACAATCCGCGTGTTTTGAGTTTTCTCGGTTCAGGCAATTTCAATTGTACGTCTTTTTATTGCGTTAAAATGTCTCTCCATCAAGCAAACAAAGACAAACCGAGAGCTCAGAAATGCCGCCATTTTTGCTTCAGTTTTGATAATCATAACTACTGCCCTACCTGTAGGGAGGCTGGCAAGGGAGATGACCCCTGTGTCACTTTTGAAGCACCCTGCCATATTTGCACGTCTCTCACTGATGAGCAATTGCAAAAAATTCAAAACAGGAAGCGGTACTTAAAAAAGCAAAAAGCGGAAACTAGTTCTAATGATGAACTAGATCTCTTGGGTGAAGGCGATGGGGACTCTTTTACTGGTTCCAATGCAGACCTAGAGAGTGCTGCCGATAACCTCTTTACCTCACCCCCCCGTCCTAAACCTCTCGCCTTCAGTTCTTTATCATTAAAAACCCCAGCTAAAGCTGTCCCACCCACCCCAGGTACTGTTTTGCAAAACAAAATTCAAAGAAATTTAGAGAAATCCCTGGGTGATTCCTTAAATATACATTTACAGCACCAAATGGGTTCCTTCCAGGCATCCATGTTAGAAGCATTTCAATCACTCCGAGAGGAGTTAGCAATTAAAAAGCCATCCGAGGTTGAACCCTCGCCTCATGCTTCAAAAGCTGGTCCATCCAGCAACATTGCTGCTCATCTGGACCTACCCCCTCCGAGGTCAAGTACTAATGCTCAGTCCGAGGCAATGGATGTGGACGTTGGTCCAGCACTCCCTCCTCGACTAGTACTTAACCAACCTGCCTCGGATCAGTACGTTGCCCCTTCTGAGGCTATACCGAAGGATTCCTCGTACTCACACAAAAAACAAAGCCACAGACAAACTGTAGCACCGAGCTCTGCCTCGGATCAACTGGATGAGGATTCCGACGAACCTCGGATCCATCCTAGACCTAAGAAACACTCTGACAAGAGCAAGCATAAATTTAGGTCCAGATATGTGTCATCTTCAGAGGAAGATCACTCCCCTGTTGCCAGACACAGGTCTTCTAAGCCCTCTAGGGCTCAGCCCTCAGGCGCAGCTTCTGATCAAGACCTCCCACAACATGATCCAGACCCCCCTTATTATAGGGAAGTAGCTCTGTCTGACATTCCCTCCCAATACTCTGAAGAAGTAGACACCTTCAGGCGCATTCTTTCTCTCCCTGACCCCAGGGACTCTATGCCTAGGTCTTCAACTTCAGTGTTGGGTCTGGATGACGAAAAAGGCCATCAAGAGCTCAGACCTAGAGGTCCTTCCTCTATCCTACCACTTAGCTCAGTTATCAAGGACGCCTTTGATAAATTTCAACATGATTTCAAAGCTGCCAATTTAGCTGAGGGCAAATATGTCAAGCCTCCTCCATCCACTTCTAAGTGGCATAAGGTTGGACAGCCCACTTTTCAAGACAAAATCCAGGAGTTGAATACAGACTTTGCTAAGATCTGTATTACTCCTAGACCTCCTGGGGCACCAGTAGCCAAAGTCCCTCTGCCAGTTCTTAAGGAGCTGGAACATCAGGCTAGACAAAATATTTCAACCCTCAATTTCACCCCTGCCTTTGCCAAAACCTCTTCTTCTTGCAATGCTTCCTTGGAAAAGTGCCAACATAGCATTAAGTCAACTGTCAAGAAGATAAAATCTCAGATCCAGAAAGGTGTCAATCCTGAGAAAGCAGCAAAGCGCGGATATGAGGAAGTTGCTGAGTACTTGGATTTTTGGAACAAGACGGTTCTTGTTCAACATAGAGCTCTTACCTGTCTCAGCAAATCGCTAGCCCATATTCTCCAGAGGGAATTATATTCCATGGCTAATACCGGCTTGCTTAGGCGCGAAGCCGAAATGACTCTATTACATCCCCAACTAGGGGAAACGAGACGCCAGGGGAAACGAGTCTCAACTCGTAAAGGAAGGTGAGGACTTCCTTCTCAAAAAAGGCACCTCAAAAGATTCTCAGGGTTTCGCACCCTACCAGAATAAGCCCTTTCGTGGCCCCCACAAGAAAAGAGGCTCCTACAGGAAACGCCCCTATGGGGGCAATACCTCTCAAAGCAGTAACCAATCTTTTCCCTCGGGAAGAGGAAAATCCAACTTCAGAGGCTCCAGGGGTCGTTTTTGACCCCACAATAGGGGAAGGGGGCGTGGAAACCCCCCTTCTCAATGACTCCTCCAAAGCCTCACTCAGTCCACCAGTAGGAAGTCGCCTCCGTTCTTTCAAGAGAGACTGGCTAATAAACAAATGTTCTCAAAACGTGTTAAACATTATCACCAATGGCTACGTTCTGCCATTCCGTTCAAAGCCAAACTTGATCAGATTTCCTCTGATTCTATCAGAGTACAAGGCCCAACAAAAAGACCAAGCCTTGGCCACTTGTATCCAGTCTCTCTTGTCAAAGAACGCCATCGAAAGGGTGATAAACGTAAAATCTCTCGGGTTTTACAGTCGCCTGTTCCAAGTACCCAAGCCTCACCAAAGGTGGAGGCCAGTCATAGACTTAAGCAGGCTCAACACTTTTCTACATGTAGAAAAGTTCAAAATGGAAACCCCGGAGTCCATCAGGACTTCCCTGGTCCCAGGGGAGTGGGTATCGTCGATAGACCTGTCAGACGCATACCTTCACATCCCCATCCAGCCAAACTCAAGGAAGTACCTAAGGTTTTGCTACAAGGCCCAGGTGTTCCAGTTCACCTCCCTACCTTTTGGACTGGCCACAGCGCCCCAGGTCTTTACGATGATCGTAAAGGAAGTGAAACTAATGGCCCTCTCAAGAGGACTCAGAATTCACCAATACCTGGACGACTGGCTGATCAGGTCCCAGTCTCAGGAGGAATCCCAAAGGGATACACAGGCAGTGGTAGACCTAACCCAATCCTTGGGTTGGATAATCAACCAAGAAAAATCAGAACTGAAACCTACTCAGGTGTTTTCGTTCGTAGGCTACGAATACCACCTAAATTCAGCTCTTGTAAGACCCACTCATGAGAGATGGCTCAAACTTCAGGATTTGATCCTACGACTCAAGTCAAAACGTGTTTTGACTGCAAGATGTTTGATGTCTCTAATTGGGTTGCTAGCCTCAACGGAGAAAATGGTCCCGGAGGGACGCCTTCACATGAGGCCCTTTCAGTTTCATCTCAAGGAGCACTGGAGATATCCTCAGTCGCTGGACAACCTCCTTCCTTGGACAGAAGCCATTGTAGCCCACCTAGATTGGTGGCAAACCCCTCAAATGTGATGAAAGGCGCAGACCTTCATCCCAAGGACCACAGTATCCAACTCTTTACCGACGCCTCAAACGAAGGTTGGGGCGCTCACTTAGATCAAAATTCTACAAAAGGGCTGTGGTCAGAGCGGGAAAAAAGGCTACACATAAATGTCCTGGAATTGAAGGCGGTCTCCCTGGCCCTTCGAGACTTCAAGGACCAGTGCCAGAATCAAACAGTGTTAGTTGCGACGGACAACTCAACAGTGGTAGCCTACATCAAGAAGCAGGGGGGAACTCACTCAGCAGAGATGTGCGCTCTCTTGTGGAAAATCATGACCTGGTGCCATCACTACCATATAACATTGAAAGCCAGGCACATTCCAGGGTGTCTGAATGTGATGGCCGACCTCCTATCCAGGTCCAACCAAGTGCAGTCAACAGAATGGTCTCTGCACCCTCAGATCTTCAAGCAAATCTGCCGGAAGTGGTTCACCCCTCATGTAGACTTATTTGCCACTCACCTGAATCACAAACTCCCTCTATATGTGTCTCCTATCCCAGACCCAAGGGCCTGGAACATAGATGCTCTGAACATAAACTGGACCAACCTCACGGCCTACGCCTACCCTCCTACGGCTCTCCTTCACAAGGTGATCCAAAAGATCAAGCAATGCCATTGCCTGATCATCGTTGCTGGCCAGGGATGCCCTGGTTTTGGGACCTAGTGCAGCTCTCAACAGAGATCCCACTACAACTCCCAGTGTCAACGACCCTACTCAAACAGTCCCACAACTATGTGTTCCACAACAATCCACAACAGCTAAACCTCCACGCCTGGTGTCTAGGAGCGGACAACTCCAAGAACAAGGCTTCTCTGTGGAGGTGGCAGAGAGAATTGCTGCCCCTCAGCGGTCATCAACAAGGACCATCTACAAGTCAAAGTGGGCCTATTTGAAAAATGGTGCAGAGAAAATTCGGTGGATTTCTCCACTCCATCTGTGAAACAAATCTCAGATTTTTTCATGTACCTGTACCAAGACTTAAACAGGCGCCCCTCGACCATTGATGGTTACAGGACTGCAATCGTTGACACTTTGGGCCCAACGGCCCAACACATTGCACACAATACAGACCTTCATAGGTTACTCTCCAGTTTTCACAGGGATCGTCCTAAAAGTTCCAGAAATTTACCCAAGTGGAACCTTTCTGTTGTCCTTAACGAGCTCACCAAAGCACCATTTGAGCCCATGAAAGACTCAGACCTCAAACATCTTACTCTCAAAACTGCTTTCTTGCTAGCCTTGTCCTCCGGCAAGCGCCGCAGCGAAATCCATGCCTGGGTCGCGAACAAAGTAGCTAATTTAGGCCAATGGGAAAAGGTGGCCTTGTTCCCTTCTTCTGATTTCATAGCCAAAAACCAACTAGCAAGAGAAGGTTCTCAAAGTGTGTCACCAGTGACTATCCCTGCTTTGACTACCATTGTAGATAGACAGTTTAAGGAAGACAGGACCCTGTGTCCCGTGCGGGCCCTGAGGTTTTATTTGGACCGAACTAAAGACCTGAGAGGGTCTCGTTCTCTCCTTTTTATCTCCTTTAAGAAAGGACATACCTCAGACATCAGACCCGCTACACTGTCTTCATGGTTGAAACAAACCATCCTACTTTGTTACAAACAAGCAGATCAACAAGCCTTGGACTTGGTCCAAGTCAAAGCGCATGACATCCGGGCCTTCGCGGCCTCTAAGGCCTTTTACGGTGGAGTATCGGTGGACCAAATCATGCAAGCCTGTCACTGGAAAGCTCACAACACATTCACAAATTTTTACCTAAAAGACCTTACTTGGTCGGACACCGACAACAATATGTATCTGGGACCCGTGGTGGCGGCACAACAAGTCCTAGATCCTTCCCCTCAGACCAGTTGTCCTCGGAAAGAAAAAAGGGGGGGGGGCACATCCGCTACAATCAAGTCTTCAGGAGTCTCTCCCAGGATCTAGGTATTCCTTTACCTTCAAGATGTTACGGGTAAGGTCATTTTATTTTTTAATTATCAGATAATTTCTATTAAGGACTTATTCAGTTGTCGTTAATCTCATATTTCAGGTTAAAAATTTCATGAGATGCCCAACCACTGGGTTGGTCAGTCACACGTGAAGGTCTACTAGGGACCCTTAGACCTCAAAGTGAGCACCGCTGCACTTCTGTCCTACTACCAAACATCTGGACAGTTTTAGCACTGTCCCTTTTTTACTTAGGTTTTTTGGCGCGTTACAGGCCCGATCCTCGGGATCGGGGCTCTGTAAAGGGGACTCAGACTGGTATTTCTGGCACTATTCTGTATATACTAATTCAAATCTTATAAAAAAAAAATGACATATCTTCCAGTCTCAGCTGTAATCCCGCCACCGGGCGGTTGAATTCAGCATTAAGTCCCACATGGTAAGCTATTGTAGCGTAATAAAATTGAAAATTTTAATTACTTAAATGTAGCTTTTATAAGCTACAAGCTTACCATGTGGGACTTAGGAGAGTCCCACCCTGCCTCCCCGCTGTTTACAGCTGAGGGGTAGGTTTAATAAAAAATTTCAACGAGAAAGTAGGGCGATTGGTCAGAAGTTATCACACGATGACAACTACCAGTATATCCGGTGGCTAACAAGAACGATCTTTTTTTCTAAGACGTTGGCCCCGGGTGTGGCAACCCGAGAACAGCATTAAGTCCCACATGGTAAGCTTGTAGGTTATAAAAGCTACATTTAAGTAATTAAAATTTTCAAATTGTGTGTACAATACACATAAATTCAAGCAGATGGTGTCTTGCTCGAGGTCCCGCACTTTGCCTCATCAGTATATAAGTCTGCTAAGCATTTTGGTCTCAGCCTTGCAAATGATGATGCAAAAATTTGGAATGATTTGCCTGATGGTGTACATTCAGCCACTTCTGCCTACTCCATCACAAGAAGAAGTCGAAAACCTGTCTCTTTTCAAAAGGCATATCCACCCTAGTTTCTGGCTTTTTAGGCGGGTTGCATGTAACCAACCCGCCTATTAGATTGATGTGTCCGACGTCTGTCTATCAACATTTTCATTTCTGGACTCTAACTCGAAAACGCTTTGTCCAATCGAATTCAAACTTGACAGGGAGATAGATCACCATCATAGCTAGGTTCCTTTTGAAATTGGTGTAATTCCGTCTGTTCGTTTGTCCATTTTTTGTCCGTTTGTCTGTCTATTAGATTGATGTGTCGGACGTCCGTCCACATTTTTCATTTCCGGACTCTAACTCAAAAATGCTTTGTCCGATCTAATTCAAACTTGACAGGGAGATAGATTACCATCATAGCTAATTCCATCTGATGGTTCGTTTGTCTGTTTCTTGTCCATTTGTCTGTCCGTCAACATTTCCGTTTCCGGACTCTAACTCAAAAAAGCTTTGTCCAATCGAATTCAAACTTGACAGGGAGATAGACCACCATCATAGCTAAGTTGCTTTTGAAATTGGTATAATTCCGTCTGCTTGTTTGTCCGTTTGTCTGTCCGTTTACATTTCCGTTTCCGAACTCTAACTAACTCGAAAATGCTTTATCCAATCGAATTCAAACTTGACAGGGAGATGGATCACCATCATAGCTAGGTTCCTTTTGAAATTGGTGTAATTCTGTCAGTTTGTTTGTCCGTTTATAGCATAGATACAATTATGTAACATAGATTACAAGTTTTACATTTCTTAGCACGTTTAACACATTTACCTTAACTGGGTAACCTAACATTTCTTTCCTTGTTTCTAGATTTATTTACAGCAGTCGCTTACCTTATTGCTGCCTGCGCAACCCGCCTTTTGGGGCATTCCTGACCTTCTTGTTCGTGGTTTTTCTCCATGGTGCTTGCCCCTTCAGTGTCTAGTTACATGCTTATGGATTTCTGCTCTTCTGTACCATGCACCTAAAGTCTGTCTTCAGATGGAGGTTAAACACTATAAAGTAACTTGGAAATAGAAATCATTTTGCACCAGTTATCAGGACATTGGTACATTTAGTGTGCATTATTAGCAGTAGGAATGTAGTGCAGTTTTCATGTTATTTTCAGTAAAATTCAGAGTTACAGATTAATTGGATGGCACTATTTGATGCGCTTTCAACAGTGTCAGCTTGCAGACTGTTTTAGATGATTGTTTGGTTTGTGGTATTTAATTCGTGTATTGAGGCTATTGAGCTCAAAATAGCACAATATCTTTATGGAAATAAATCTATAAAATTTGAAGTAGCAACATATTTCTTGGCTACCATGCCATATTGTTTATTATTATTCTATGATTTTAGGAAGGCCTAATGATTGTGGGTGGGAACTCCAAATACCAGGTCAACATTTGTCTCAATACTCTTGCCACAAAGAATCAAAGCATTCTTGGGGTCAGCAAAGGTACCCAAAAACAGCTACAGGAATTGGTGGATATATTTGCAGCAGGAAAAGTAAGTGTGCTATTGATCCATACTTAGTGGTCAAATTTATTGAGTACTAAGCACTCCATATTTCTGATTACCAAAAGTCAGTGCTTGAAATACTCTTTACAATCCCTGTACATTCAACTTTTTTGATGACTTTTGGTATATATCATAGTTGAACTGTCAGACTGTGTCAGTTTTAGCAATCGGGATCAGATCAAAAGGAGAGGGAAAGAATGACAAAATAAACCCCACCAAATTTTTAGCCCTTGGCTGCCATTTCAAGTCTTTGAATATTAGAAATAACCTTGATTTCAGAGTGACTAATGAGAATGGAATTTTGACTTCTGAATACAAATTAAAACAACAACTATTTAATCTAGTTATAAACCTTAATCTCTACTATATTTCAGCCTGTGTAGTGTGCCCCTGTGCATTAAATCTCTTTTCTTTTGTTTTTTTAACTGTAATTCTGTACATATGATTATATTGCTGTATAGAAGACGGTATTGTTCTATTTTGGCTATTTCTGTATGTGTGATTGTATCACTGACATTCACTCTACATATGTCTGTAGTGCTATATATCTGAATGTATTGCTCATGTTACTTTATCGCTGTACATCAGACTATGTTGCTGTTCCTATGGCATTATCTGTACAAAACTAACCCTCCCCCACCCGTTTCCCTATTTTCACCGACATGTATCGTTCGAGAGTAACAGGTCCAGATGTCCTGTAACTTAAACAAACTGTATATATGAAACTAATTTTAACTGTTTACATTCTTGTAATTTTATAAAATAATGATTAGCCATATATTCTTTAGCGCTTGCCACTTGGTCAGTTATGAAACTCAGTTTGATTTAACGTATATTGAACTAAGGACTGGCAATTTTCACTTTGGACCTGTAACATTTTTGAGCTGCAGGTCTGGTTGGCCTGGATAGTTTTCCAGTAATTTTCGTCACTAGACATATTGCTAATTGTATTGCTGTACATCTAAATTGTTATACACCCTGACTATATTACTGAAAATATGAATATGTTTCTCTAAATATGACTTTATCACAGTAAATCTGACTGTAAATCTGTATTACTGTACACCTGACAGGTATCTCCTCCTAGCTACTCAGTGTTCCCTGTTGATGAGGCAAACAAGGTATTTGAGCAGCTGGATCAGTGCAAGATCTACGGTCGTGCCGTGCTGCGTGTGTCTGAGTCAGAGGATGATGCAGAGAGTGCACTCAACAGGTAAATCAACAATATACAATGTAACTTCTACTTGGACCTTTACAAATACAGCATTTTGTGAGGTGGGGATTCCAAAAATAATGCCGCTTATATCAAATTTGAACTACATAAGTAGACATAATATTATATAGAAGTGACATATAAGGTGCCATGCTACTTGAAAATAGGCCAATTCTTTGGAGAAACTCTGAGCAAACCAACAAACTGTGTGTTCACAAAAGTAGTAAAATATGTGTTTATTTCCATTAATAACGTGTGTGAAACTTAACAGATTTTTCTGTGTTGAAATTTCATCATGTTTACAGAGAATTGATATTTTTGTTAAATTTGTTTCAACTACCGTATTTGCTTCACTGAAACCCTCCAGTTGGTTCACACTAAGATGCAAGTCCCCAAATTTGAGTTGGTTCTCCATAGGGATGCCATGCCAGTGTATTTTACATGTCACGTATTACTTAGTACTACATAACATAGTGCTATAAGTTATCCAAATATGGAGTTATCAAACAAGAAAGGTTGGCTTGATTTTCAGTAGTGGGTAACACAATGTTCTCCTATCTCTCAGATCCTGGGTTTGATTCCTGAACTGACCGGTAGGGGGACATTTAAAACTTGCTTGTTGGGGCTTAGTGGCTAGCAGTAGAGAATCTTGACTTACTATTGTTTACCATTACTTACCATTGTTTTCTGTGCAACTGCCCACAGTGATATGGCCTATAAAATGTGTTGAAAACAACATTAAGTTCTTTTCAATTAGTCAATCTATTTCAAGAAATTATTTGAAGCAAAGTATATTTCAACAGGTCACACTGTGTATTGTATTTTATTGTAATTAAGCCTCTGCATTTTGTGTTCTTTTCAGGACAATATCCACAGAATCCAGACACAGTGAGACCATACCAGAAGAAGATGAAGTGTTCAAAGGAAGTACTGCAGAAAAGTAAAACCACTCTGCCCACTCACCACACTGCTTCAGTATTCAACTTGCTATTATTAGATTAAGTAGATTAAATGTATTCAATTAACTGATGGTGACTCTGGCAGAGTCACTCTGTTGCCTTGTGATTTTCTCAAGTTTGACAAATAATCGTTTAACTTCACCTCTGTGGATGTAGGTTTGAAGACAGGTCATGGAAACCTATGGTAAATACTGATGGTGTGTCCCAATCAGAACCTGTGGTTTTAAAGGAATGTGAAAAATCCAACTTTCACCTTGAACTCCTGAAGGATGTGTACAGTTTTATATGCAAGTTCTTGTATCCATATGAACGAATATACTGGTGTGTGTAGCCATTTGATACAGATAAGCCAAGACGGTCTCTGCATTGTTTGAATTAAACAAAAACTAAACCATACTTGTGGCCCTTATCTCATTGCCAACTTTGTTTAGAAATGTGCAAATTATAGTATATGATATTTAGCTTGTGTTTGAATAGTTTATTACCCCACAGCCCTTAAGGGCTGTCGGGGTATTGTTTTCCCCCATGGTGTCCGGATGGGCGGGCGGCGGGAAAAAGTTTGTCTGGGGTGTATCTCAGAAACCGTAAGATGTAGAAAGTTGATACGTAGTAGGGACATTGGTTAGGGGGTGTAGGTGTGCAAACGTCATGGTGTGACCTTGATTTGACCTTGCCGCAGTGACCTTGAGTTTGAAAATATTGTCTGGGCTATATCTTAGAAACCGTAAGGTGTAGGAAGTTGATACGTAGTAGGGACATTAGTTAGGGGGTGTAGGTGTGCAACGTCATGGTATGACCTTGATTTGACCTTTGACTTTGCCGTAGTGACCTTGACCTATAAAATCTTGTCTGGGCTATATCTCAGAGACCGTAAGGTATTTGAAGTTGATACTTGGTAGGGACATTGTATTGCCACATCTGTATGTATGGGTAATATTAAAAAAAATTCAAACCATAATTCGACCATGCAAACATGTATAACGATGTGAGAGTTTTATTTGTGTTACATCACTTTGGTATGTTTGGACAATATTCAAAACATCCAAACCATAATTCCACTGTGCAAGATGTGTGTGTATTAACAGCTTGCAGAACAAGCAAACTTGTGGGTTCTTAATTTTATTGACCTGATTTTTTGAGCAGATTTTTGTTAATTTTGAACCCTGTTGGGGGTGTAGGTGTGCATCATGGTGTGATCTTTAGCTTTGACTCAGCCGAAGTGTGTTCACCTGCCATGTTTGACGCATGTTTCTCTTTTGACAAAGATACATGGATTGCTTCAACTGATTATTATATGTATTATTACATAATTCTGCTATTTTCCATTAACATCTGTTCTCCAGTTGATAAATTTTACAGTGTCATAATTTTTAGTTTACTGATTAATGTTGTCATCTTGATGTTGAATTGTCTTGTTTTAATACTGCATCTTTACATACCTTTTCTTTCTCTTGAACTTTTTTTTTTCCATTCTCTACGTAAACATTAGTTGGACCTTTATATAAGTGACACTGCCCTGAAAGTATCCCGATCCTTGTACTGTTTCACTACTTTTATATCTCATGGTGTTGTAAATTATTTCCCCAGGCTGTGGGGTACGGGCATCTCTGATGCTATTTTACTTTATGTTGAAGTTTAACTGCATCAGTTTGTTACTTTAAAGCTTGTTTTCAACTCGCAGTATATTTTCTTTGTTTAACCTTGTGAACTCCAAATTCCAGTTTTTAGGCCAAGAGACTTACGATGATGTTTTGTAGGTTAACAGAGGGCACTAGAACTGTGATTAATAATACCATGTTCATTGATTTGTTTCAGTCTGTAATTGGATTCACAGGAAATCTTTATTTGATAATTAATAACTGACAAGTATGTTCAGATATCTACTTGCTTTGCAGTATGAAGTAAGGGGGAAAATAACGATCCACTAATTGAAATTCATATGCAGTATAAGGCTGAAATTAAAACGACAAAATTTGAGTGAAACTGTTAGTCAGTTGTGAAAAAATATGGTAATGGGGGCACGCATTTAATTGATTACACTGGGGACATATTAGGTATTGTGTTATGGTCACACACCTGCTTATTTTTGGTTCTGTATGTACTTCCTTCTACTTATGGGTCCCAAAAGAGTGTGTATATTTTAGTACTGCTTGTGAAGACATGTGCAAGGTTTTTTTTTAAAAAAAAAGAAAAAATGATCCAAAATGCAAAAACACATTGTGAGTTGTGTCAGATACTGCTAGAGGTGTTCTACCCTCAGATGCGAATCTTGACAAAGGCATCCTACCAAAATATAAAGCAGACTGAACACAACTGAAAGTGCGGGAGTCGATTCAGTTGTGGCTCATGACTCCAGTGACTAAAGGTGTAACTTAGATGTAAAATGAAGATTTTTAATGCATGGGCCCGTGGTAGTGGTCAGACCAGTTCTGAAAATCAAAATCAGTCTCTTGGGCTTTGAAATCAAATGAATTTGGGAATTCTTATGCTTCCCACTGATGAAGTGAAAATTTAACCGCCATCCTACACAAGCCATAATTTAAATAGGAAAATGTCTTCTCTAGATAATCTTAAATTTTTAAACTTCACTTACAATGAATATGAAGTGAAAATGTGAGAGATTTCCTCAAATTTATATATATAATTTTTTGTCTTCATGAAGAATTTACCAGTATGAAACCAAAATAATGACATTTCGATTTCGTCATTTCTACCTTTAGCGAGACAAAAGGCGGTATGTCAGTTACTATTCACACAACTGGTCAGTAGTCTTATATACCTAATATAAAACTGAAAAAAACATTGAACTGTTCATATGTGTCTTGGTTTTAGGAACTGCTAATGCAGTTTTCGAGTAATTTTTGTTTTGTTTTGTTTTTTTTAGTGGCTTTTGCTTTGTATAATATTCTATGGATTTGCCCACAGTTGTTATCAAAGTTTGATTTAAGACTTGAGGTCTCTCAGTGTATTATCTGATGTTCAATTGCCTCTACAAAATTGCAACCTATAATTGTCATTGTAATTTTCTGAAGACGACTCCCTTATTGAATTGTTCTTTTAAATTTATTAAGAGTTAAGATAACACCTACCCCCTCTTTTTTATGTAATTGTCCATTATAACTGTATAATTGTCTGGATTTTATGGTTGTATCAATTCTTGTGATATAAATTTGTTCAAGCTTATAATAATCCTTCCTGTTTGCTAAGTATAAATTTTGTTGATGGATTTTGAAATTCTACTTTAAAACATATTGATAGTTACTATGGCATTAAGTTTACAGCAGTTTATTGTATCTTTTTTGTTAAAAGTGTTGTATAATTATTAATAAGTAGAAGTATGCTTCTGGTGCCAAACGTTCAATTTTACATGGTTCAGCTTTAGTTGTTTATATGTAGCAAAGTGTGCATGTTTTTCAAGATACGTTTGTGTGTGCATGCATGGAATACAATATATGTTTGTGTGTAATAGAGTACATGTATGTCTTGTGATTGTAGTCGGCAAAAGGGTAAAATAATTTCTGTTACAGGAGTTTTAAGAATAACTGACAATCGTAAAAAAAGGATAAGATAGTAGAAACTGTAGTTTGTTGTGAAAACAAATAAACAAATTCTTCACCCAAGTGTTTAAAAGCAATTATTTTATTCTGCACATTATGTCCTCTGTAATTTATTGCAATGTGTTATGTGATGTGCACTTTAATGTAAATTTAAAGTCCCAGAGATAATTTACTGCAACTTTGAAGTTATCATTCCAGTGACTAATATTCCAAAAAAGCACAACATAGATTTCATTTATATTTAGAGTGTATTTAGGCCAAAGAAAGATGACAACTTTAGGCTGGTACTCTAATGGCAAATATTTGAAAATGACTACAGTTTTCATTCATATTTGGTATGTGGGTATATCTATATCCTAAGAATTTTGACCATAGAAATACCTGGAGGGAGATAACTGCCAGGACAGTGGTCTTGTTACTTCAGTTTTAGTGGAAAAAAAATTGTTTATAATAAATGTGGTATGCAAAAAATATCCAAAATATTAATTGTATTTATCTTATCCAAAGTGTTATGTGTACCAATTTAATGCACTATAAAACATTCTTTGTAAATTATCCTTGAATATCTGAGTTCACAAAAGTATTATCTTATTTTTTTGTGTGTGCAACAATTATGTAACTAAATGTTATGTCTTGTAAATAAATATTCATCTACACACTGTGTAATTCAATAAGCATATTAAAATGCCCCATTCTTATGTCACCTGACCATGTCTCATTGATATAACTGCAATTTTGGCAAGTAATTTTGTGGGATGTGGGTTTGTCTAGTATGTTTTTCCACTGTGCGAGGAAGTAAGGCATCTAAGTGTCAACGGATTTCTTCAGTGTTTTTATGTTTCTGCATTGCTTCTGAAGTTACAAGCCATTTACTCATTATTATAACTCGCATAGCTACTGTGATGCACATCAAAACAACTGACCATGTTAAAGCTCTGTAGAAGGAAGCTCAGCAAGGTATTTCACCAAAATGCTCTAAATGCAAAAGTACTCGTGTAAAAACGTCTTTACTTAATGTAGCTATAATTGCTCTAAATCATATAGCTTTGGACCTAAGGCAACAATAGTAGCAAAAACTGAAAAGCATAAATTAATTAGGACAACCTATGGAGAATGTACCTGAACAAGGTATTTCATTGCGTTAATACATCTTGCCTAACAGACGATAGCTATTGTCCGGCGCCAGCCGGTCCCGCCAAACGCCAGAAAAAAGACGTTCTGAGTTTCACCTCCGGCCGGACCGGTACACTCCAATCCACTCGCCAGGTGGCCTAGTTCCCGCTTTATTCGCCAGAGGGACGTGACATCATAGCATCTTTTTCATTTGGCGCGAGTTTTGAAGTTGTGTTTTCTCTGGAAACTTTGTATTTTGTGGATATTTCAAACAATTCTTTTTGTGTGTGCTTGAACTTTTGTCATTTCAATTTTACTTCATCATGGCATCTCCAGGACAAAGGAAAGGGGCGTGCGGCCATATAATGGCCTCCTTTGACACCCACTCTCGTTGTGCCCGTTGCAGGGACAAAGGTATGGGTGAGGATCCGTGTGTGGCTAAGTTACCCTGTGAATACTGCGATTTGTTAACTCCGGAGCAGGTGATTCAGTTGGCTACACCAACCTATAAACTGCGAAAAGAAAAGGCTAAGAGTAAAGAAACTTTAATTGACCCAGCTTCTGTTACGGTTGTAGCCCAAGTAGATCCGCAGGACATGGAGCCTTCCGTTTCTACTCGTGAACCTTCTTCTGATCTTTCCTTACCACAGCCATCCTTCCGTAAGGATTGGATGAAAAGTGGTCAGTTCGCATGGCTTGTCTCGAAGCTCTCTTAACACTGGGACACCGTCCAGCTTTACAGCCATCTTTCTCCCCGGTGAAGGCACCGGTAACTCACGAAGCACCTGCCGGATCTATTTCTCAAACCCCTTTCCTCTTGACTTCAGTTCCTTCCGGCCAAACCGCCCCGGCTTCTGGTCTGGATAGAACTCAGACTTCTTCTAATGTGGACATGGTATCTCCTCTAGAACATTTGTACCAGGACCCTGACCCGGAGCCGGTTTTTGCTGGACCTGCTTCTTCCGGCCCGGTGTCTTATGAACAAAGTGTTGAACCTCTGCCGGTGTCGGCCCGGAACGTATCTCCACCAACTCAAGTTGAAGAGGGCGAATTGTCGGAACTGGAGGATCAGCCAGATCAAGACAATATTGAGAGTGACCGCGCCATGAGCGAGGATCAAAACTATAGGGAGACGGTGAGGGGCGTACGTGCCTTTGTGGGATGGTCACATATCCCGGATTTAGAGTATTCGCCTTCTTCCAGGGCTGATAATCCGTGGGTAGGACATAGATCACAGCCAGTAGAAAAGGTGTCCGTCAACCTCCCCCCGGAGGATTGGTTATGTAAGAAACTGGAGAATTTGAATCTGGTACTCATTGAAGGCTACCCTTCAAAATCTGCAGAACCCGGAGGTTTGCATATGGACCAGATCACAGCCAGTAGAAAAGGTGTCCGTCAACCTCCCCCCGGAGGATTGGTTATGTAAGAAACTGGAGAATTTGAATCTGGTACTCATTGAAGGCTACCCTTCAAAATCTGCAGAACCCGGAGGTTTGCATATGGACCACTATCTCCGTCCCCCTAAATCACAGACTAGGTGGTATGGAATACATCCAGCAGAACCCAAAGACATCTCCAGACCTGGAAAGTATGTGACAACATGGCCGAATGATGCCGCGAAACTTAATAGTGCCTTTGCACGCATTGCAAAACCCTCTGCTACTACGTCTCAACCTTCTTCCCGGCCCATTGCTCAGAAAGTGGGAAAAGGCTGCAAAGGAGACTAGTTATATATGCAACCAGTCGGCAGGGTTCAACCGTTGTATAACCAAAATACAGGACAGTGTCCAGGATCAGTTGAAGATTTTACAGAATGAACTTGGAAAGGGCAAATCATCTCCCAAGGCTCAGGCAGCATTGGATGAACTTCACTATCTTATCTCATTCAACCAAAATGTTAGTTTTGCGGTCAGAAAATCCCTCCAGCATCTTTCAGACTTTACTTTTGTACAGATGGCCAATCTCACCTTGGTTCGTCGAGATTCTTATCTGGATCATTTGAAGTTAGGTATTAAACCGGACACTTTTTCCGCTGTGCGGAATTGCCCTTTGAACACCCATGCTCTTTTCCCGGATGCTGTGATCCGGAAAGCAGAAGATGAAATTGCTCAGTTCGAGACTATTAAGCGTACTCACCAGCCCGGTCCGGGCCGTGGTGGGTTCACCGGAAATCAAAAGCGACAACAAGCTAGATATCAGCCTTACTCTACTAGCTGGAAACCAGGTCAGGATACAGCTCATACCGGAAATCACACCGGTAAAGACATGCCAGCTTGGAAGTCCTTTGGGGGTCGTGGCAGAGCAAGAGGCAGAGGCAGAGGAGGTCAGCCCGGACGCGGCACCCGCCCTCCTAAGGATCAAGGGCAGTATAAATGACAATTATTGTTTTCTCAGTCCGGTGGCAGTGGCCCGGCCAAGCAAGAGTGTTTCAAATGTAGAAAGACAAAACTTTTCTGTGTCTGTTCAACAACCTGTGTTATGTCCTGTTGCCAGTCCTGTACCTTTTGTCTTAAGTGTGAGAGGGCAGTCACAAAAGAAAGACAGAAGTCCCTCATCAAAAGTGAAACAAGAAATAAAATTTGTCAAAGATGCTTTTTCTGTAGATCATCGCGTTTTTGCCCCCATTGTTCCAAATGCCCACAATGTTGTCAATGCTCATCTGATAGGGGGACGTCTCCAAAAATTTTGGCAAAAGTGGTCGCTCCTGGGTACAAATCCGAGAGTAGTGTCCATTTTGAAAGACGGCTACATTTTCCCATTCAAGATCGGACCTCCTCTGGTAAGAGATCCTTTGATAGTGGCTATGCAAACCCCCTCAGGAACCTCTACCTGAAAGGGGCTTTGCAGGCCTTACTGCAAAAGGAGGCAATAGAGATGGTGAGGGTTCGAACATCTCTAGCCTATTTCAACTGACTGTTCATAGTTCCAAAACCAAACCAGAAATGACGGCCAATCTTGGACCTCAGTGCTCTAAACAAATTTTTGAGAGTAAAAACATTCAAAATGGAAACCCCAGAAACAATTCGGATTTCCTTGCAACAAGGGGAATGGGTGACATCGCTGGATTTCAGCGACGCCTATTTCCACATTCCAGTTCATGTGAAGTCCCGGAAATATCTCAAGTTCCATTTCCAAAATCAGTCCTATCAGTTCCGGGCCCTTCCCTTTGGCCTCTCCACAGCTCCGATGGAGTTCACTTGTGTGGTCAAAGAGGTCAAGTTAATGGCTCAATCCCGGGGTATAAGGATCCACCAGTACCTAGACGATTGGTTGATTCGAGCCCCTACCAAAGAATCCTGCCATTAGGGCACTCAATCCCTCCTCAACCTTTGCCAGGAGTTGGGTTGGATAGTTAACCTACAAAAGTCAGAACTAGAACCCAAACAGATTTTCGAGTTTGTGGGTTACAAGTATGATCTCTCCCAAGGTCTGGTCTTACCGACTCAAAACCGCTGGGAGTCGATCCGCCAAAAGTTGGAATCCATCCTATCCAAACCAAGTTGCCGAGTCAGGAAATTTATGTCCCTGATGGGCCTGCTTACAGCAACGGAAAAACAGGTTCCCCTGGGGAGACTCCACATAAGACCAATCCAGTGGCACCTAAAACGACATTGGAGAGTTCCAGAATCCCTAGAAAAGGAGATTCCTGTTCCAAGGTCCCTTCATCCACACCTCCTATGGTGGACCAAGGAGACAAATGTCTTGACAGGACAGCCTCTGCACCCTCTGAGTCATGCCGTGCAAATCTTTACAGATGCCTCAAAAGAAGGCTGGGGTGCTCACTTAGGAGACTTTACAGCAAGAGGCGTTTGGTCGGTTCCAGAAAGTCATCTTCACATAAACTTCCTGGAACTAAAAGCGGTCTTATTGGCCTTGAAAAGGTTCCAGCACTTAGTACAAGGCAAAGTAGTTCTAGTTGCCACAGACAGCACCACAGTTGTGGCATACATCAACAAGGAGGGCGGTATGAGGTCAGGCTCACTTTGTGCCCTTCTATGGCGACTCCTGTGTTGGTGCAATCTGAGACAGGTAGTGCTAAAGGCCAGGCACATCCCTGGTCGTCTGAATGTGATTGCAGACAAATTGTCTCGTCAAGGCCAAGTCATTCAGACAGAATGGTCACTTCACCAGGAGGTCTTCGACCACCTGGTTCAGACCTGGCACCGCCCCCAAGTGGACATGTTTGCAACAAAGTACAACTGCAAACTAGCCCAGTATGTGTCTCCAGTACCGGACCCCAGTGCATGGGCTGTGGACGCCCTAACAGTCTCTTGGGAAAACCTGGACATGTACGTTTTTCCCCCAGTATCGTTACTGGGCAAGGTGGTCAGCAAACTGTCGGACCATCTTTACAAGAGGGTAATCCTCATAGCCCCGGGTTGGCCCAACATGCCATGGTTCTGGGACCTGGTGGAACTGTCGTCTCAGATCCCTCTTTGCCTGCCCAGTCACCCCGACCTAGTGACACAGCCATTCAACTAGGCACGTCACAGGAATCTGAACAATCTAAACCTACACGCCTGGCTCCTAGAGCCGAGGCTATCAAGGAGCAAGGGTTCTCTAGCCCAGTGGCGACAAGAATTGAGGCTCATCAAAGAAGTTCAACCAGAACAGTCTATGAGGCAAAGTGGACCGTGGTGTGAATCAAGTCAGGTGGACTTCAGGTCTCTATCTATCAAACAGATAGCAGATTTTCTCCTACACCTATTCCAGGAGAAGAATCTACAGCCCAGTACCATTGATGGTTACAGATCAGCCATTGCGGACAAATTAGGCAGCTCTTCCTTGAATGTGAGCAAAGATAAAAACTTAACTCGCCTGTTGGACAGTTTTCACAGAGATAGACCAAAAGGTCGACGAGGAATCCCCTCGTGGAATCTCTCTCTGGTTTTGCATCAGCTCACCAAACCTCCATTTGAGCCCCTCAGAAAGGCCTCATTAAAACATCTGACATTTAAGACGGTTTTCCTCCTCGCTCTGGGTTCTGGAAAACGTAGGAGTGAAATACACGCTTGGCTGAACAAAAATATTAGACACCAAGCTGACTGGTCAAAAGTGTCCCTTTACCCGTCTCCAAGTTTCTTGGCTAAGAACCACTTAGCAAAGGAAGGTCCAGAGTGCGTGGCTCCAGTGGTTATACCAGCCCTGGCTCCTACTCTGGACAAGTCCTTGAAGGAAGACAGGTCACTCTGCCCAGTTAGAGCTCTGCACTACTACCTGGACAAAACTCAAGACCTCAGTCAAGGAAAAGAGCTGGTATTCGTCTCCTTCAAAAAGGGTTTCACGAAGGATATTTCTCCTGCTACGATCTCGTCTTGGATCAAGCAGACGGTTATCCTTTGCTATGATCTATCAGATCAGGAGTCTCTAACCCTTCACCAAGTGAAGGCGCATGACGTTAGAGCCTTCGCGGCTTCTAAAGCCTTTTAAGGGGGCATCTCGCTAGACCAGATCTTAGCTGCATGCCACTGAAAGTCCCATAACACCTTTAATCAATTCTACCTTAAAGATGTTGCGTGGGCAGATTCGGAGCCTTTTCACTTAGGTCTAGTGGTGGCTGCACAGCAGATCCACCACTAGACCTCCTAGGCTCCTATTTTGTAAATAGTGTACATAATGGTTAAGGTTCTTTACTGAGTTGCTTAAAGCACGGAGTATGTACCATGATTCCACTCTTACAGGCTAAATGGAATCTCTAGGACTGAACTCCTCTCTCCTCCTCCTCTCAGAGTAGAAAAAAGAGTGTGTGTGTGTGTGTGTGTGTGTGTGTGTGTGTGTGTGTGTGGGGGGGGGGGGGGGGGGGGGTAAAGGTAAAGTGGCACTGCTTGGTACCTTAAGGAGCATTTTTTTGAGCTTCTTGTCAGCCAGGCCAGAGATTACGTGCCTACTTATAGAGTTCCTTCTAGTCCTAAGAAGCTGCCCTCCTTCCACTGGGTAGTTATTCTAGCTATCGTCTGTTAGGTAAGATGTATTAACGCAATGAAATTGCAAATTTTAATTAGTAAATTAAATTTTTATTAGTTAATACCTTACCTAACAGACGGGAGATTCCCACCCGGCCTTCCCCGCTTTTTCAGCTTCCTTTAACCTAATTTGGGACGAAAAAGATGCTATGACGTCACGTCCCTCTGGCGAATAAAGCAGGAACTAGGCCACCTGGCGAGTGGATTGGAGTGTACCTGTCCGGCCGGAGGTGAAACTCAGGACGTCTTTTTTCTGGCGTTTGGCGGGATCGGCTGGCGCCGGACAATAGCTATCGTCTGTTAGGTAAGGTATTTACTAATTAAAATTTGCAATTTCACCAGAATGCTGTATATAGAAGAATATTCAAGTTGAAACTGATTTACTCAGTGTAGGTACATTTGCAAAAATTGCTCAGCTTTGGACCAAAGTCTATAACAGTGGCAAAAACTGAAAAGCATAAACTACTTAAGGACAACTGAGTGAAAGTAGGTTTAGATGTACTTCACCCCCCCCAAAAAAAAAACTTGAAGTGCAAGAGTACTCAAGTTAAAGCTGATTTACTCAATGTAGCTAAAATTGCTGTTAATCACATACCATTGGGTCTAAGGCAGCAAAATTAGCAAAACCTGTAGAGCATAAAATTCATTAGGACAAGCTTTGGAGTGTGTGCCTGAAATTACAAGTAAATTATACCCAAGAGTTTTTCTTTTGTTAAAAGTGTCCAATATTTTACACTAATGGTCAGTTGTTCCTCTCGGCGATTGTCACCAAATATGAAAGCCCTTTTTACATATTTCCAAAGAAACCCTTTCAAATTTATTTCAACTAAAATGATAGATCATAAAAACTCAAAAATACACATCAGAAATATAAAAATAAAGAGTAATGGTGTTAAACAGAATTTTGAAAATTACATAAGGAAGGTTAATAGCCTTGAAAGAATCCAATGTTAGAAAATAATACATTGTTGAATCGGTCCCTTTGGGACATAATAAACAATCCATTATTTTCTAATATTGGATAGTTACTTGGCCATTAACTTATTTCACCATAAACAATCCATTATTTTCTAATATTGGATACTTACTAAGTTTAAGTTAAAACTGATTTACTCAATGTAGCTGAAATTACTACAACTTTGGGCCTATGGTCACAAAAGTAGCAAAAAAAAAAAAAAAAAGAAAAAAAAAATGAAGAGCGTAAACTCCATTAGGAAAACTGAGTGACCTGCTACAAGTAGTATCAGATAATAAAGGCTCTAATCTTCAGAGCAAATACAGATGACTTCCTTGCAGAACTAAGACCAAGAAAGAAAATCCTGAGATTGACAAACGAGCAATCAGTGCCCATGAGCGGGCTCTGTGTCAGCTGACTGTGTGTTTTGAGTTTCTGAGTGTAAGTGAAAGAAGAAAAGGACAAAAGTTGTGCCCTGCAAGTGGTATTCAGAAGTACCAAATTGTTAAAGTGTAAAATTTAGGTGGAAAATATTTAAACAAAATACTGTAAATGCGATAGTTTTTTAGTTATAACTGATTTACTCAACAGTGAGAATCTCACAGTAGCTTTTGCTCAGCTATGGAATGAGCTACCGGTCTGCAATTTTACTATGTTATCACTGACCAAAACATAGGTAAATAACAGGTGAACAGAATACTGTAGATGCAATAGTTTTCAAGTTGCAACTGATTTACTCAACAGCGAGAACTTACAAGTAGCTATTACTACAGGTCTGCAATTTTAGTATGTTACAGCTGATCCGAGAATAAGTGAATAATACTCTAAATGCGATAGTTTTTAAGTTACAGCTCATTTACTCAACAGTGAGGGCCTGAAAGTAGCTATTACTGAGCTATGCAATGAGCTACAGGTCAGCAATTTTACTGTTTATAGCTGATCCCATAAGTAGGTGAATAACATATTTAAAAACAATACTCAAAATGAAATGTTTTGAAGTTACAACTGATTTACTCAACAAGGATAACCTGAAAGTAGCTATTAGTCAGCCATGCCATGAGCTACAGGTCTGCATTTTCAGTTTGTTGTAGTTGACCCAAAAGTAGGTGAATAACATTTTTTAAAAGAAAATTCTCAAAATTCAGTAATTTTCAAGTTACAACTGATTTATTCAACGGTGAGAACCTAAAAGCAGCTATAAGCTACAGGTCTGAAATTTTACTCTGTTACAGCTGACCCAAAAGTAGCTGAATAACATTTATACAAAATTCTCTAAATTCAATAGTTTTCAAGTTAAAAGTGATTTTACTCATGACGGAAGGTACTGCAAAATCACAAAGTAGCAGTTACTCGGCTGTTGGAATAGACTCCCCAAGTTACTCAACATCTAGCTATAGTAAAAGTAGCTGTACAACATATTTTAACAAAATGCTGTAAATGCAATATTTTATTGTGCTACAATAGCTTACCATGTGGGACTGAATGCTGTTCTCGGATGGCCGCAAGGCATCAGGCCAACGTCTAAGAAAAATAGACATTTATAGTTGGCCGTAGCCTCAAGTTGTCCTCTCGTGGTACACTGAGATCTCGTCCTACTTTCTTGTTGGCCGCGTGGATTAGTAGCGTCTGTCGTTTACACAGATATTTTCATCAATTTCTCAGTACATCCGTATTGTTGGATGTTAATTTTTATTGCGTTAATACATCCTATCCAATGGACAATTGCTAATCCGGTCGGCGCAGACCGGTCCGCCAAATGCCAGAAAAAGACGTCCTGTGTCTCCACCGGCCGGCCGGTTCCAGTACTGTGCACTCACAAGGTGGCGCATCGTACTTCCTTCCTGTCTAGACAGAGTGACGTCATAGCATCTTTTTCATTTGGCGCGTGTACTGTGCAGACGTGTTTTCAACAACTCCAGATATTTTAAGGAAAAGCGTGGATTATGACAGATTTTCTACCTTATTGGCATATAATTAATTGTAGAAGTGTTACCTACATATCAAGCATGGATATACATTTAGAGATCTGCTGGAAACGCTCCTTAGTTGACTCAATTTGGTGTTGATGATAGGGCAGTAATCGACGAGAAATATGAAGGCAGCCATTTTACTAGTTTCCTCCCATTCTACAATTGTGTGGTTAGGGGCAGATCGACAATATTAAGGAAACAATGGATATACTACTTACAAGGTATTTTTATCTGTGTCTTTTATTTTGAATGTAGCTTCTGTTACCATCCATCTACTATCATGGAAAACCTCAGTCTATGCAGTTTTTAACATAGACAGACTTCCCCCAAGAGATGCATTCTTCTTCAGAGCGCACTGGTACCGACTTCTCTGCTGTATAGCATCAGTCACACCAGCCAGCTCGAGTATTTAGTGTTTTTTCAACAGAAGCATGAGATGCAGTCTTCAATGTCTACAGAGCGCACTGGCACTGACTTCTCTGCTGTAAAGCATCAGTCACACCAGCCTAGCTCGAGTATTTAGTGTTTTTCATCAGAACTTCATATCTACGACATAGGAGGAATTTCATCTTCAGTCACTCTCAGTCCCACCCTTGTGGACCCGGCTCATGTGTCCGTAATAAGGGCAGTGGACGGCCAGGACACTGGTTTGAGTGCACAGCCGGCTGAGAAGAACCGACTTCAGACTGGCACCGACCAGGAATTTCGTCTTCAGAGCGCACTGGTCCAGGCTTCTCTGCTTTAAAGCATCAGCCGACCGGCCAGCTCAAAAGAACGTGACCTCTGACGTCATATTCTACACGAAGCAGGTCACGTGATTCACCGACCAGGTCACAAAGCTGGTCACGTGATTCACCGAACAAAAAAGGTCGGAAGTGCATTCTATATGCTCACGTCTACTGTGATTCCAGTTTTAAATTCACCTCCAGAGCGCACTGGTACAGACTTCTCTGCTACAAGCATCAGTCGACCAGCCAGCTCACGTTTAACCAGCAATTCCTTCTACATATTGCTACTGCGTTCTTCACAACTTACGTCTACTGTGATATCAGTGCCTCTCTCATGGACCCGGCCTTTGTTGTCGGTAGTGGGGTTTGTGGATGAGCAGAATACTGCGCATTTGCCTGTTTAAGTATTACACAAAGAACGCGACCACTGATGATGTCTTCAATCAGCCAATCGCATGTCCTTCCGACCAGCAAGCTGGTCATGTGACACGCCGACCAACAATTGCTTCTAAAAATAGCTCACAAGGGCTTCCCCAGCAACTGTCAAATCTACAAATAAGATGTGCGCTTAAAATAAATACTTTAATTAATGAAGGAAACGTACAGTAAACTGAATTCAACACAAAGGATAGTTGTAAACTTCCTTCAGCAACTGGTTACAGAGTGTACCGACCGTGTACCAGTTACACAGCCTTGTACAGTTGCTTCAACAACTGATTACAGTGTACCGACCGGCTACACAGCCCTGTACATTTACCTCAACTATTGGTTACAGTGTACCGACAGGGTACCGGCTACACAGCCTTGTACAGTTTTTTCAACAACTGGTTACAGAGTGTACCGACTGGTACAGGCTACACATTCTTCACTGAACAGCTTGCTTCATATTAGCCAGTTACAGAGCCTTCCTGCCTATTACCAACCAGCACCAAGAATCCCCAAGCTCCAAGGTCTTCTACCAGCTGGCCATTCCTCGGCAGCAGCCTATTCACCGGCTTAAGACTGATGATAGGCCTAATAATATGTAGTCCCTGACAGGAAGTTTTTTCCTACACAGAAACTGCTTCAACCAGTTACAGAGTTCACCAACCGGTTACCAGCTATACTTTTCACTGAGCAGTTTTGCTTCACACCAGCTGGTTACAGAGACTACCGACCTATCAGCAGGGCAAGATGTTACGAAAAATTATCTGGCAGCCCACCGGGCTGCCTACAGTTGGCGTTAGGGAGACCGGTGGCCAAAGGAAGAGCCCGAAATATTTTATGATGAACTGTTCTCCTCAAGGCTTACTGCTGCAAATAAACATGTCATAATAAGTATGTTAACCATCTGAATCACTGTTTTATTGGCAATAAAAATTTGCAATTACACAAACCATTAACTCTGAACTAAAATTACACCAATGTTATTAAAATTGCTAATTATCTCCTGCCCGGCTCGCGATTATAATTTGCACCATGTGTGTGCGTACGTGCATCAGTGCGTGCGTGGATCACGCAGTTTTCTCTGAAACTACTACAGTTACACATTTTTGGTAAATTACTTGTCCTAATGAATTTTTATGCTCTTCAAAATTTTACCTAATGTAATTATATGGCTTATAACTCTCAAACTATTGCATTTAGAGTATTTTGTTGCAATATGTTGTTCAGCTACTTTCTCCACAGCTACAACATGGTCAGTAGTTTGGAAGTGTATCTCCATAGCTAAGTCAGTAATAGCTACTTTGTCAATTTTTAATGATAACCATAATGAGTAAATGGGTTATATCTTCAAAAGTATTGCAGCTACACAATTTCTCTCAAATATGTTGTTCATCTACTTTTTTGTGAACTGTAGCATATCGATTCAAGTTTCACAACTGTTGCTCAATGTACAAGTGAGTAATGGCTACTTTATTGCTACTTTTAGTGAAAATGTGAAAAATCACAAATATCTCACAAACCGTAAGAGATAGAGCAATTTCGAGCGAATTTTTGACCCATAGGGTGGTACAACAATGTCCTATGCTTAGGGGATTGGCGAACTTTGGCCTACTTTTGAGTGAGTAATAGCACTTTTACCTAATATAATTATATGGCTTATAACTCTCAAACTATTGGATTTAGAGTATTTTGTTGCAATATGTTGTTCAGCTACTTTCTCCACAGCTACAACATGGTCAGTAGTTTGGAAGTGTATCTCCATAGCTAAGTCAGTAATAGCTACTTTGTCAATTTTTAATGATAACCATAATGAGTAAATGGGTTATATCTTCAAAAGTATTGCAGCTACACAATTTCTCTCAAATATGTTGTTTATCTATTTTTTGTGAACTGTAACATATCGAAGTTTCACAACTGTTGCTCAATGTACAAGTGAGTAATGGCTACTTTATTGCTACTTTTAGTGAAAATGTGAAAAATCACAAATATCTCGCAAACCGTAAGAGATAGAGCAATTCTGAGCGAATTTTTGACCCACAGGGTGATACAAGAATGTCCTATGCTAAGGGGATTGGTGAACTTTGGCCTACTTTTAAGTGAGTAATAGCACTTTTACCTAATGTAATTATATGCCTTATAACTCTCAAACTATTGCATTTATAGTATTTTGTTGCAATATGTTATTCAGCAATTCAGGTACAATTACTGTCTTACCCCTTTTCAATACTGATTTCAGAGGACCGGAACCGACGGACAGACCCACCTGGGGATCACCTAGTTAGTAGACTAGTAATTAAATTCAGTGGTCAGACTAACCTACCAGTTTTTACTGGTTACAGAGTATCGCAGGCTGCAAAGATTTATTGTGGCCAAAAATTGCTGGTTACAGAAAACAAATGGGTCTTTTGAACAGCAAGAAAAAAGGTGGTCCACACTCAAACAAGCCTTCATCGTGTCCGTTAAGGGGTCAGCCATCATACAAATGACAATGTGTGCATGCTCCACCTTCAAGGTGGCTGGCCCGAGGCCAAGAGTCTGTAAAATGTGAAGAGTTGTGTCAGCCCCACCAGACTGGACCACAGCAATAACGGAAGGACTGTTAACTGTTTTCATTGTCACCAGGCTGGACCAGTGTCCGGAGGGACAGAAAATGTTTGTCAGACTACCAAATGTCCCAAATGTGGCACACATCTGCCGGTAGAGTCCAGACTAAATCCATTTTGGGAACTTAGGAAGCCTTGGGGGCTGGACCCTAGGGAGTATAAATGTTGAAGGAGGGCTACACTCTCCCTTTCTAGTCAAGCCCAAGCTTGTCAAGTTCACCAAAAATCATCAACTGCTATGTACATTCTCACAGGAACCTATACTGGTTATAGGCATTACATCAGCTTATGGACAAGATGCAGTTGAGCCAGTTCAAATCTCTGGGCTTCTTCAGCCGACCTTTTTTGGTTCCAAACCAGACAGCCGTTGGAGACCTATTCTAGATCTGAGCAAACCAAACCTTTCGGAGACCATCAGGACCTCCCTCCAACAAGGGGAGTGGGTTACCTCAATAGATTTCAAGGCCACCTACTTCCATATACCTATACAAGAACAATCCAGGAAATGCCTGAGATTTCACATCCAAGGTTGGGGCATACCAGTTCTAGGCCCTGCCATTCGGTTTGTCCACAGTACCCTTGGAGTTCACCATGATACCAAGGGAGGTGAAACTGATGGCCATACACAAGGATTTAGGAATCCACCAGTACCTAGACGACTGGTTGGTGAGAGCCAGATCCCACCAGACTTGTCTCCAACATACATAGGAACTAGTAAATAATGTGTCCGCAACTAGTTTGGCTGGGGAACTTCGAGAAATCAGAGCTGGAGCCCAAACAAGTCTTTGATTTTGTAGGCTACCAGTTCGACCTCAGGTCTGATCAGGTCCGACTGAAGGTTGGGGCATACCAGTACTAGGCCCTGCCATTCGGTTTGTCCACAGTACCCTTGGAGTTCACCATGATACCAAGGGAGGTGAAACTGATGGCCATACACAAGGATTTAGGAATCCACCAGTACCTAGACGACTGGTTGGTGAGAGCCAGATCCCACCAGACTTGTCTCCAACATACATAGGAACTAGTAAATAATGTGTCCGCAACTAGTTTGGCTGGGGAACTTCGAGAAATCAGAGCTGGAGCCCAAACAAGTCTTTGATTTTGTAGGCTACCAGTTCGACCTCAGGTCTGATTAGGTCCGACTGACTCCGGACCGGTGGCAGAACCTTCAAGAGAAAATGCTGAAACTGCTATCCCTACCGGCTTGCCCGGTCCGGGAATTCATGTCCTTTATAGGTTTCTAACAGCTTCAGAAAAGCTAGTTCATCTAGGCCAATTTCATATGAAACCCATTCAGTGGCATCACAAAAACAACTAGAGGGTACCAGAATCACTAGAAAAGGTGATCCCAATCCCCAGGTCCCTGCACCCCCATTTAAAATGGTGGCTTAAGGAAGACAATGTACTTACCGGCTAACCATTACACCCAATAACACATGCTCTGCAAATATTTACAGAGGCATCAATAGAAGGGTGGGGCGCTCACTTAGACGAGCACACTGCAAGCGGAACCTGGTCCCTTCCGGAAAGCAAGCTGCATATAAACTATCTAGAACTTAAAGCAGTCTTTCTGGCTTTAAAAGAGTTCCAAGACCTTTGCTCAAACAAGATAGTACTTGTAGCTACCGGCAACACCACAGTAGTGTCATACATAAACAAGGAAGGAGGCATGAGGTCGGGCCCACTTTGTGCCCTACTATGGAGAATCCTGGTGTACCAGGAAACAAGTGACTCTAAAGCATGATCTTATTCCGGGCCGGCTGAACGTGGTAGCAGACAAGCTATCCGGGCTAGGCCAGACCATCCAAACAGAGTGGTTCTCCTTCCAGAGGTCTTCCACTCAATATGCAGCAGGTGGCACTGGCCCAAAATAGACTTATTTGCAACGAGGTTCAACAACAAGTGGCCTCTGTTTGTGTCACCGGTACCGGATCCCCTGGCCACAGCAGTGGATGCGCTCAGTCGGCCATGGTAGGATCTGAAAGCATACACCTTCCCCCCCCATCAGCCATATTGAGCAAAGTGGTGGAGAAGTTGCAAGACTCTCCATGCAAGAGAATCATTCTGATTGCTCCAGGGTGGCCCAATATGCCTTGGTTTTGGGATCTAGTGACCATGTCCAGCCAAATCCCACTGAGCCTGCCCAATCTGCCCAACCTGTTGACAGTCATTCAATCAGGTCCCTCACAGAAATCTGACAATCTTAATCCCCATGCAGGGCTCCTAGAGCCTTAGCAATCGAGGAGCACGGTTTGTCTGAGGCAGTGGCAGCAAGAATTGAGGCTCCTCAAAAGGGGGATCAATCAGATCAGTCTATGAGGCAAGTGGGCCATTTTTACAAAGTGATGTATCATTCATCAGGTGGACTTTGGGGCACTCCCTGTAAAGTCAGTTGCTGGCTTCCTTATGTACCTGTTTCAGGGCAGGAAGTTGCAGCACAGCACCATTGATGGTTACAGGTCAGCCATTGCTGATAGACTGGGAAATTCCCCCATCAATATCAGTAAGGATGAAACTCTCACTCGTCTCCTGGATAGTTTCCACTGAGACAGACCCAAAGGCCGGAGGGGAATCCCTTCCTGGAACCTCTCCCTGGTTTTTGCACCAGCTGACAAGGTTCATTTTGAACCAATTAAAGAGGCCTCCTTGAAGCATTTGATCTTCAAGACAGTTTTCCTCTTGGCCCTGGGGTCGGGCAAGCATAGAAGTGAGATACATGCTTGGCAAACAGATATATTAGACACCAATCTGAATGGTCAAAAGGTGTCCCTGTACCCATCATCCAGCTTTCTCTCCAAGAATCAGCTGGCCAAAGAGGGTCCAGGCAGTGTAGCCTCAGGGGTTATAACAGCCCTGGCCCCAACTCTGGATAAATCCCTCAAGTCTGACAGGTCCCTCTGTCTGGTCAGAGCATTGCGCTACTATTTGGACAGGACCTCAGACCTCAGGCAGAGTAAGGAGGTGGTTTTTGTCTCCTTTAAGAAAGGTTTCGACAAAGACATCTCACCTGCCACAATCTCCTCTTGGATCAAGCAGACTGTGATCCTATGTTATGAGCTCTCTGACCAGGAGGCCCACACTTTACATCAGGTTAAAGCCCATGATGTCAGGGCCTTTGCTGCTTCTAAGGTCTTCCAGTCGGGAGTCTCCTTACATCCAATCTTGTCAGCCTGCCACTAAAGTTACATAATACCTTCACACAGTTCTATCTGAAGGGTGTGGCTTGGGCTGATTCAGAGCTTTACCAATTGGGCTAAGTAGTGGCTGCTCAGCAGATCCACAAGTGGCCCTTAGATTGAGTAGATTTGTATATGTACATAGTGTAAATAGTTCATGTACATAATAATAATAAAAAAAATAAAAATTAAGTGACGTGCTTCCTTCGGGAGGTTTATTTGCATTCTGGGACTGAACTCATCCTTCTCTTCCCCTACCTCAGAGCAGGTCTGCAAAAAGGGGGCAGAGCGATGTCGGTATAGCCCCGGGTAACCGGCTGCTGGCAACCGACCATGGCCTTACAGGGTTTCCTGACCTTAAGGTCAACCCAGGCCTGGGTTTATAGGTCTCCTGACGAAGTCAGCCAAGACCATAGGCTAAAATTTGATATTACTTGTGAGTTCACATAAGTCCCTAGTAACTTACCCGCCGACCAAGCGGTAGTTATTCAGCAATTGTCCATTGGATAGGATGTATTAACACAATAAAATTGCAAATTTAATAAGTAAATTAAATTTTTATAAGTTTACACACAGACCCTCCCACCGACCCCGCTATCAGCTTACTAGGGGTCTAATAGGTTTAGACAACGAAAAAAGATGTTATGACGTCACTCTGTCTAGACAGGAAGGAAGTACGATGCGCCACCTTGTGAGTTCACAGTACTGGGACCGGCCAGCCGGTGGAGACACAGGACATCTTTTTCTGGGGTTTGTCGGGCTGGTCTGCGCCGACCGGATTAGCAATTGTCCATTGGATAGGGTATTAACTTATAAAAATTTAATTTACTTATTAAATTTGCAATTTTGGTCATTTCATTTATTATATATCATAGATTATTCTGTAAAATTTCCGTTTTGACATGATAAGTATTTTTCATTATTTTTGTGTGTTTTAAGTTTTCCTCAGTTCAGGCTTTTTCCTACGTCTTGTATTGCGTTTCAAAATGTCTACCCACCAAATGAATAAAGACAAACTGAGATCCAGCAAGTGTAGGCACTTTTGCTTTCAATTTGACACACATAATTACTGCCCTACCTGTAGGGAATCTGGCAAGGGTGACGACCCCTGTGTCACTTTTGAAAATCCGTGCTTCTTTTACAGAAGAACAAATGTTAAAAATCTCACAAAGATAACATTATATAAAGAAGCAAAAGAGCCACACTGCTAGTTCAAAGGACGATGAGCTAGATCTTCTAGGGGATGACGTGGATTCATTTACTGGTTCTAATGCAGACCTTGAGGGTGCTGCTGATAACTTATTTACCTCACCACCGTGTGCACAGCCCCTACCATTCAGTTCATTGTCTATCAAAACACCAGCCAAAACTGTCCCACCCACCCCAGGTACTGCCTTACAGCAGAAAATAGAATCTAATTTAGAGAAATCCCTGGGTTCTTTCCAGGCATCAATGTTAGAAGCCTTCCAGTCTCTCCGAGACAAATTAACAACTAAAAAACAGGCAGAGGTGGATCAGACCTCGGCCTCAGCTTCTAAGCCTGGAACCTCAACTAGTGCTGTTAACCTGGACCTACCCCCTCCGAGACATAGAACTACCTCTCACGTTGAGGAAATGGATGTGGACTATGGTCCAGCACTTCCTCCACATCTCGGATCTGATCTTCAGAATGCGGATCAGAATTCTATTGCATCCGAGGAATCTTCTAATAAGGCCTCAGATAGACCTAGAAAACACTCACTCTAGCAAAAGGCAGGAGGTTGAACCGAGTTCGGCCTTGGATCAATACTATGATGAATCCGATGAACCTCAGACTTCATCTACTAAACCCAAAAAACATGCTGATAAGAGTAGACATAAGGTCAGGTCCAGATACGTGTCATCTTCCTCAGAGGAAGATCAGTCCTCTGTAGCCAGAGACAGGTCTTCAAAGCCCTCTGAGACCCAGCCCTCTGGGGCTCTCTCTGACCAAGACCAACCTCAACATGATCCAGACACCTTTCAGGTGTATTCTTTCCCTCCCTGGCCCCAGGGAGTCTGCCTAGGTCCTCAACTTCAGTTATGGGTCTCGATGATGAAAAAGGCCGTCAAGAGCTCAGACCTAGAGGTCCTTCCTCTATGCTACCACTCAGCTCAGTTATCAAAGATGCTTTTGATAAGTTTGAACATGATTTTCAGGCCACTAATTTACCTGAGGGCAAATACATCAAACCTCCTTCCACTGCCAAGTGGTACAAGGTGGGACAGCCCTGTTACGAGGAGAAAATACAAGAGTTGAATACAGATTTTGCCAAAATCTGTATTACTCCTAAGCCCGCTGGGGCTCCTATGGGCAAGGTTCCCCGACCAGTTCTTAAGGAATTGGAACACCAAGCTAGGCAAAACATTTCCATGCTCAATTTTACTGCTGCCTTTGCCAAGACTTCTTCTTCCTGCAGTGCCACTCCTGAGGAGTGCCAACATAGCCTGAAGTCAACCTTTAAGAGGGTTAAGTCTCAGATTCACAAAGGTGCCAATCCTGAGAAAGCAGCAAAACGTGGATATGAGCAAGCATGTGAGTACTTGGACTTATGGAATAAGACTGTCCTTATTCAACACAGAGCCTCAGCAAATCCTTAGCTCATATACTCCAGAGGGAACTCTATACTATGGGTAACACCGGCTTGCTAAGGCGAAATGACCATTTTACAACCACATTTAGGGGAAACGAGACACCAAGAACTCAGGAATTCGCATTCCTCCATGTTCAAGTCTCAACTTGTGAAGGAGGGAGAAGACATCCTCCTCAAAAAAGGCACCTCTAAAGACTCTCAGGGTTTCGGACCCTATCAAAATAAGCCCTTTCGTGGTCCCCACAAGAAAAGAGGCTCCTACAGGAAACGCCCCTATCGAGGCAACTCCTCACAAAGCAGTAACCAATCGTTTTCCTCAGGTAAAGGGAAACCGAACTTCAGAGACTCCAGGGGTCGTTTTTGACCCCACAACAGGGGGCGAGGGCATGGAAACCCCTCTCCTCAATGACTCTTTAAAAGCCTCCCTCAGTCTACCAGCAGGAGGTCGCCTCCTCTCTCCGAGACTGGCAAACAAACAAATGTTCATCCAACGTGTTAAACATTATCACCAATGGCTACGTACTGCCATTCCTTTCAAAACCAAGTCTGGTCAGATTCCCTTTGATTCTGTCAGAGTACAAGGCCTGTCAAAAAGACCAAGCTCTGGCCACTTGTATCCAGTCTCTTCTGTCAAAGAACGCAATCGAAAGGGTGGAAAAGGTAAAATCTCTCAGGTTTTACAGTCACCTGTTTCTAGTACCCAAGCCTCACCAAAGGTGGAGGCCAGTCATAGACTTAAGCAGGCTCAACACTTAGAAAAGTTTAAAATGGAAACTCCAGAGTCCATCAGGACCTCCCTGATTCCAGGGGAATAGGTATCGTCGATAGACCTATCAGACGCTTACCTTCACATCCCCATCCATCCAAACTCAAGGAAATACCTAAGGTTTTGCCACAGGTTACAGGTGTTCCAGTTCACCTCCCTCCCTTTCGGACAAGCCACAGCCCCCCAGGTCTTTACAATGATTGTACAGGAAGTGAAGCTAATGACCCTCTCCAGAGGACTCAAATTTCACCAATACTTGGACGACTGGCTGATCAGGTCCCAGTCTCAAGAGGAAGCCCAAGTGAACACTCAGGCAGTGGTAGACCTAACCCAGTCCTTGGGTTGGATAATAAATCAGGAAAAATCAGAACTGAAACCTACTCGGGTGTTTTTGTTCGTGGGCTACGAATACCATCTAGATTCAGCCCTTGTAAAACCCACTCAAGAGAGATGGCTCAAACTTCAGGATTTGATTCTACGACTCAAGTCAAAACCTGTTTTGACTACTAGATGTTTGATGTCGCTAATTGGGTAGCTTGCCTTAATGGAGAAAATGGTCCCGGAGGGACGCCTTCACATGAGGCCCTTTCAGTTTCATCTCAAGGAGCACTGGAGATATCCTCAGTCACTGGACAGTCTCCTTCCTTGGACAGAAGCCATTTCTACACACCTAGACTTGTGGCAGAATCCCACAAATGTGATGAGAGGTGCAGACCTTCATCCCAAAGACCACAGTATCCAACTCTTTACAGACGCCTCAAACGAAGGTTGGGGCGCTCACTTAGATCAAAGTTCTACAAAGGGTCTGTGGTCAGACCGGGAAAAAAGTCTACACATAAATGTTCTAGAGTTGAAGGCGGTCTCCCTGGCCCTTCGAGGCTTCAAGGACCAGTGCCAGAACCAAACAGTGCTAGTTGCAACAGACAACTCAACAGTGGTAGCCTACATAAACAAACAAGGAGGAACTTACTCAGCAGAGATGTGCACTCTCCTGTGGAAGATCATGACATGGTGTCATCACAATCACAGACCATTAAAAGCCAGACACATTCCAGGATGCCTCAATGTGATGGCCGACCTCCTGTCCAGGTCGAACCAAGTGCAGTCAACAGAATGGTCACTGCATCTGCAGGTGTTCAAACAGATCTGTCACAAGTGGTTCACGCCTCATGTAGATCTATTTGCCACTCATCTGAACCACAAACTTCCACTGTATGTGTCTCCAGTCCAAGACCCAAATGCTTGGGACATAGATGCTCTGAACATAAACATAGACCAGACGGGTCTCACTGCCTATGCTTACCCTCCAATGGCTATCCTTCACAGGGTGATCCAAAAAATCAGACAATGCCATTGCCTGATCATCGTAATAGCCCCAGGCTGGCCAGGGATGCCCTGGTTTGGGGACCTAGTGCAGCTCTCAACAGAGATCTCACTACAACTTCCAGTGTCAACAACTCTTCTCAAACAGTCCCACAGTTACGTGTTCCACAGCAATCCACAGCATCTCAACCTCCACACCTGGTGTCTAGGAGTGGACAGCTCCAAGAACAAGGCTTCTCTGTGGAGGTGGCAGAGACAATTGCTGCCCCTCAGAGGTCATCAACAAGGACCATGTAGAAGTCAAAGTGGGCCCTATTTGAGAAATGGTGCAGAGAAAATTTGGTGGATTTCTCCACTCCATCTGTGAAGCACATCTCAGATTTTTTCATATACCTGTACCAAGATCTAAACAGGCGCCCCTCGACCATTGATGGATACAGGACGGCCATTGTGGACACTTTGGGCCCAGCGGGCCACCATATTCCACAAAGTTCAGACGTTCACAGGTTACTCTCCAGTTTTCACAGGGATCGTCCAAAAAGTTCCTGGAATCTCCCAAAATGGAACTCTCTGTTGTTCTCAATGAGCTCACAAAAGCCCCCTTTGAACCTATGAAAGACACAGACCTGAAACATCTTACGCTCAAAACTGCTTTCTTGCTAGCTTTGGCCTCCGGCAAGCGCCGCAGCGAAATCCATGCCTGGGTTGCAAACAAAGTATCTAATCTAGGCCAATGGGAAAAGGTTGCCTTGTTCCCTTCTTCTGACTTTGTAGCCAAAAACCAACTAGCAAGAGAAGGTTCTCAAAGTGTATCTCCGGTGACTATTCCTGCTTTGACTACCATTGTAGATAGACAATTCAAAGAAGACAGGACCTTGTGTCTGGTGTGGGCCCTGAGGTACTATTTGGATCGAACCAAAGACCCGAGAGGGTCTCGGTCCCTCTTTTTCATCTCCTTCAAGAAAGGACATACCTCAGACATCAGATCCGCTACTGTTTCTTCTTGGTTGAAACAAACCATCCTACTTTGTTATAAACAAGCAGACCAACAAGCAGGTTATAAGTGATTTAATGCATGATTTTGTAAATTTTAATGCATTAAATATTATTTCAAAAATTTATAAAAAATAATAGCTTAATAAAATGCTCTAAATGCAATACTTTTCAAGTTATAACTGATTTAGTGCATGATTTTATGAATTTTAATGCATTACGAAATTATTTCAAAAATTAATAAAAAAATAATTAAGATCCAGGCCTGATACTCGCACGAGGGAATCTGCTAGAGTAGGGACCTAGTGCATATATGCAAGATAAAGAGAAATCCCTGCAAAAGTCAATGAGAAAATTGGGATAAAGTGTTGGAATGGCTCTGGGGAACAGATGAATGAACAGACCTGGATGCCTTGAACAATTTTTCATCCTTTGTAGAGATCAGTCACCTGACAAAAAATGACCTCAGTGGATGGTGGTGCATTTTAGGGGTAAATGGATGACCATCAAGTACAAGCTTCAAGATCAAATGTCTGAAGGCTATAGACATTTATAAAAACACTGCCAATAGCCTATTCAATCTTCCACAGATGAAAACCAGCCTCAGATTGTGTACAATGAACAAGACCAGCATTGCCTGTGGTGGCCATCTTGTTTTTCAAAATGAGGCCAAAAAATATATTCCCAATCAAGCTTTTGCAATAAAGAACATATCCTACAACTTTGAGAAGTTTACCCGTAATACATTTTCCTTGAGAAGGGGAATGGGGATAATATCTATACACGCTGCGGTGGCATAGCCATGTGTAAGTCATGGTATCCACCGGATGCTATCCAGTTGATACAGTGAGAATGAGGTCTATTCATGGGGAGTTTTTACTCTCATAATGCCTTTAAGATAATGAAATTTATTGATTTAACCAAAGTAAGAATACTATTGAGTTTAAATAGTCCAGGCTGGTACCAATAAAGGTATTATAAACATGGTAGCAGTACTCTGAGACAGGGAAAGCATGGTGATTCTAAAGTCACAGAAACTTCAGAACAAGCCTTCTAGGTTCCCCCAGAGAGCTCATACAGAAAAACTCTGCACCAATCAACGTATCAAGATTTTTAAGTTAAAATATCCCAATCTATTGTTTGGCATAAACAATAAATACTGTTTGATTAAGATTCAATTTTAGTTTGTATGCATTTTTAACCACACTTAGGCAGCTATTCAGGGTGAATGTTACTGTTATATGCCGATAGCTTTACTCAATAGAAGATCATAAACTATTTTCTCATTTTCCTAAAAGTTTGGATATAAAACAAGTCTGATAATATTTTATTTCAGTTTTTATTTCTGAATAACAAAAGTATAGGAAAACACAGTTTTAATTTGTATATTTTGTTGCAGTCCTATATTAACACATACCCAGTATACAAAATGAACTACAATTGTGGAGGTTTGAAACAATTTCTCATAAGACAAGACTGGTTCACTTTAAATAAGTTGAAACCAGACTTGAATAAATAATAGTTTTATCTTCCAAGATATTTGCATAAAGAGTGACCAATGTGAAATTTGCCAGTTGGAAATGTTACTTCTATTTCTTTCACTTGCGGGAATTCTTTTCACATTATCATTTTTTCTGACTACATAAGGCAACAGAGCTCTCTGATGCAAAATTTGCATAAAATCTGATCATTTTGTCCTACATTTGATTCATGTTACCGAGTGGTTTACTTCAAATTCTGTGGCAAATTTCAGATATGTCGCTCTATAGCCTAAACTTGCAGTCACAATTTTAATACTACACATACATACTTATATCTAAAGCAAGTTACGAACAGATAAAACAATATGCTCTGAATATAGATTTAATCACTTCGACAACCTTGGTTGCCTGAATTGGCAATCACAAATGTATGATTTTTTTACTACACAGGAAATTCAGTAGAACCTCCATTATCTGAACTTCTTTAACCCAATAACTTGATGACCTCATCTTCCTTGTCTCTAAATTTCAATGTCACTGTATCACAGTACACTACCTTTTCTATTGTCCGAATAAAATCTTGCTCTGCCAACATGGTCAGAAACTAGAGGTTCTACTGGACACTGATATACAGAATTTAGCTCGACAAATTTAAACTTTGCTCTGACCATTACAGGGGTTAAGAGGTGAGGAAAACTCGAGAATTACAATTTAAATTTAAAAATCTTGAAAGCCTCTGTTAAACAAAATGGGATAATAAACTATAGATTATGGTTTCTTAACTATCTTGAAACTAAACATTACAGATAAATTTAAAGATACAAATTGATGACTGCAAATGGAAAAACTTATTAAATTCAAGGGATAGTTAAGTTCTTCGTGTTTTTTAAGCTGTTTCAATATTCCACAACTTCTACAAAATATATAACTATAGCATGTATAACTTATTTCTTTTAGTTTAACCATTGTTAACCTAATAGCAGATCAGATATTGCACTGATTACATTATATTTAATACAAATTTTCAGTATAATACAATTTTGATTTCAACATATTCTAGCTTTTTAAATCTAGAAAAAAAATATGAAATATTATCACAAAACTCAATATTCATAGATCATACGAAGTTACCTTTTGCATGCAAATCAAACTTCAGAATCCACAAAAAATACAGGACGGCAACAAATTTTGACACTGAATAAAATGGACTAAAATTAAACAGCTAGTTAAAACAATGGTAATGTGATACTCTCCCAATTTGTCTACTTGGGGATTTTACAATTGATAATTGAAATAATTCATGAGAACACTTTGTGGTATATTCATACACATACAAAGCAGAAAATTCCTACTCTAAATTCATAATAAAACATGATTATATATATGCAAAACTAAACACTCATTTTGCATATATAAGTTAATAGTTAAGACTAGAAATAGGCCGCCCTGTTGATAGTAGATGCGAATAGAAACAGGATAGCATAGAAGAACACACATTATCATGTGTAATGTCCACCCATGAACCTTTTGCCCAAATTGTACAGTAGTCTTACAAGACCCTGTTTCATTTGTAAAATATATCAATGATGCTTAAATATTTGATAGTGTAGATGTAATTTATTTCAGCTTCATGCCTTTTTGCATTGGTTGGGTTGAAAATTTTGACGAAATCACTCTATCTTGCACGGTTAAGAAGATAGAAGCCAATTCCTGTTTTTCTATTTTTGGCAAAAATTTGAAAATTCAAAATGGCCGCCATTATTGGGAAAAGGAAATTTTTTTGAAAATTGCCAAGAGTACATTTCTTAGATACCCTATGGGTCGAAAATTTCAACAAAATAACTCTATTTTGCACGGTTAAGGCCAGTTTGTGTTTTTCCATTTTGGGCAAAAATTCGAAAATTCAAAATGGCTGCCATTTTTGGGGAGGGGAAAATTTTTTGAAAATTGCAAAGATTACATTCCTTAGATACCCTGTGGGTTGAAAATTTCGACGAAATCGCTCTATCTCGCATGGTTAAGGAGATAGAAGCAAATTTGTGTTTTGCCATTTTTGGCAAAAATTTGAAAATTCAAAATGGCCGCCATTTTAGGGGAGGGGAAAATTTTTTAGAAATTACCAAGAGTACAATGCTCAGATACCCTGTGGGTCGAAAATTTTGACGAAATCACTCTATCTGGCACGGTTAAGGAGATAGAAGCAAATTTGTGTTTTGCCATTTTTGGCAAAAATTCGAAAATTCAAAATGGCCGCCATTTTTGGGGAGGGGAAAATTTTTGGAAAATTGCAAAGATTACATTCCTTAGATACCCTGTGGGTCGAAAATTTCGACGAAATCGCTCTATCTCGCACGGTTAAGGAGATAGAAGCAAATTTGTGTTTTGCCATTTTTGGCAAAAATTCGAAAATTCAAAATGGCCGCCATTTTTGGGGAGGGGAAAATATTTTGAAAATTGCAAAGATTGCATTGCTTAGATACCCTGTGCGTCGAAAATTTTGCCGAAATCGCTCTATCTCGCACGGTTAAGGAGATAGAAGCAAATTAGTGTTTTGCCATTTTTGGCAAAAATTCGAAAATTCAAAATGGCCGCCATTTTTGGGGAGGGGAAAATTTTTGGAAAATTGCAAAGATTGCATTCCTTAGATCCCCTGTGGGTCGAAAATTTTGCCGAAATCGCTCTATCTCGCACGGTTAAGGAGATAGAAGCAAATTTGTGTTTTGCCATTTTTGGCAAAAATTCGAAAATTCAAAATGGCCGCCATTTTTGGGGAGGGGAAAATTTTTTGAAAATTGCAAATATTACATTCCTTAGATACCCTGTGGGTCGAAAATTTCGACGAAATCGCTCTATCTCGCACGGTTAAGGAGATAGAAGCAAATTTGTGTTTTGCCATTTTTGGCAAAAATTCAAAAATTCAAAATGGCCGCCATTTTTGGGGAGGGGAAAATATTTTGAAAATTGCAAAGATTGCATTGGTTAGATACCCTGTGTGTCGAAAATTTTGCCGAAATCGCTCTATCTCGCACGGTTAAGGAGATAGAAGCAAATTTGTGTTTTGCCATTTTTGGCAAAAATTCGAAAATTCAAAATGGCCGCCATTTTTGGGGAGGGGAAATTTTTTTGAAAATTGCAAATATTACATTCCTTAGATACCCTGTGGGTCGAAAATTTCGATGAAATCGCTCTATCTCGCACGGTTAAGGAGATAGAAGCAAATTTGTGTTTTGCCATTTTTGGCAAAAATTCGAAAATTCAAAATGGCCGCCATTTTTGGGGAGGGGAAAATTTTTGGAAAATTGCAAAGATTGCATTCCTTAGATACCCTGTGGGTCGAAAATTTCGCACGGTTAAGGAGATAGAAGCAAATTTGTGTTTTCCCATTTTTGGCAAAAATTCGAAAATTCAAAATGGCCGCCATTTTTGGGGAGGGGAAAATTTTTTGAAAATTGCAAAGATTGCATTCCTTAGATACCCTGTGGGTCGAAAATTTCGACGAAATCGCTCTATCTCGCACGGTTAAGGAGATAGAAGCAAATTTGTGTTTTGCCATTTTTGGCAAAAATTCGAAAATTCAAAATGGCCGCCATTTTTGGGGAGGGGAAAATATTTTGAAAATTGCAAAGATTGCATTGCTTAGATACCCTGTGCGTCTAAAATTTTGCCGAAATCGCTCTATCTCGCACGGTTAAGGAGATAGAAGCAAATTAGTGTTTTGCCATTTTGGGCAAAAATTCGAAAATTCAAAATGGCCGCCATTTTTGGGAAGGGGAAAATTTTTGGAAAATTGCAAAGATTGCATTCCTTAGATCCCCTGTGGATCGAAAATTTTGCCGAAATCGCTCTATCTCGCACGGTTAAGGAGATAGAAGCAAATTTGTGTTTTGCCATTTTTGGCAAAAATTCGAAAATTCAAAATGGCCGCCATTTTTGGGGAGGGGAAATTTTTTTGAAAATTGCAAATATTACATTCCTTAGATACCCTGTGGGTCGAAAATTTCGACGAAATCGCTCTATCTCGCACGGTTAAGGAGATAGAAGCAAATTTGTGTTTTGCCATTTTTGGCAAAAATTCGAAAATTCAAAATGGCCGCCATTTTTGGGGAGGGGAAAATTTTTGGAAAATTGCAAAGATTGCATTCCTTAGATACCCTGTGGGTCGAAAATTTCGACGAAATCGCTCTATCTCGCACGGTTAAGGAGATAGAAGCAAATTTGTGTTTTGCCATTTTTGGCAAAAATTCGAAAATTCAAAATGGCCGCCATTTTTGGGGAGGGGAAAATTTTTGGAAAATTGCAAAGAGTACACTCCTCAGATACCCTGTGGGTCGAAAATTTTGCCGAAATCGCTCTATCTCGCACGGTTAAGGAGATAGAAGCAAATTACTCAAAAGTAGTACTGAAAATACACAATGAAGTACCTAAATGGCTATTACTCATGTACTGACAAAGCTATCAGTCCCAAATGCAATACCAAGCGAGCTATGGACATAACAATCTTGTATTCAAAATTGTAGTAAAATATCTTTAATTATTTTGGCTTAAATGCACGGAAACCAATGGGTACTGAAAATAGCTGTACTTAAGTATTACTCAGTAAGCAAAAGAGGTACAACAGCCAAAAGCAATCCCAAGCAAGCTACTGACCCAATAAGCCTGCATACCAAATTTGGTGACAATAGCTCTAATACTTTTCCTTTAAATGAGCGGAAACCATGCGTGACGCCGGACATCGGACGCCGGACATCGGACATCGGACAACGGACATCGGACATCGGACATCGGACGGCGAAAAAAGCAAAAATAATATATCCACCCCCCAGGGGGGTGGACATAAAAATTCAAATTTATCCCTGGTAAAAGTTTTGAAAATCGAAAAGTGACCATTGGTGAATTATGGTGAATTTCTTATAGTCTAAAGAGCAAGGATATTTTCAGCTTACTAAACTTTGCAATTGAAGTTATTTCTGTATTAAAATCCCTGTCTCCAGACATGTTGACATGTTGTTTTGTTCACTTGATTTCACCAGTGAAGGCTCTGTCTTTTTGATGATTAAGGACAAAGTGAGAGAAAAGATGGCCAATATTTCATGTGCTTTTGGTATGATTGCACTAAACACATATTTGTACAAGGACACTATGATTATAGAACCCTTATGCTTACAATAAGAGTTATAATAGCCTTATAGACATGTTGTTTTGTTCTAATAAATTTATTTGATAAAATGTTCACTGTTCATGAGGAGGACTAGTTTTCATTATTTCAATTATATTTTCTTATCGTAGTTCTTGTAATAAGTGAAACAACTAATCTAGTACCAAATGCTCCACAAATTAATTTTATGGCAACTGCAATTTCAGTTGTAATACTGAACATGTAAAATACATAAAATTCAAAACAGGAAATTATAAATTATATCAATAAACTTTCATCAAGACATAACATAAAGGCAGCACACAGACTGCTCACAAATTTCTTAGAGGCGATATTGAAATTGTCACATTTACTATAAATGAAAATGTTGAAACTTATGAAATAATAGTAAAAAGTGATATCAACACTCCTTTATACTAATATGAAGAAAAACAAAATACCAAAGACCATTACAGCTGTGTTAAAACACACATCATGACTGAATATATGTGCAATAATTCAACAATTCACATACTAAGCTCTGTAATTATACCCAAAACTCATATTGTGGAATACTTTCAAATTTTGGGACACACCATTAAGAGAAATCAAAGTCATGCTGTCTCGATTGAGATAGAAATGAGAAATTCACAGTACAGTACACTCTGTATAACTAGAACCCCCAATATCCAGAAGTATTGGTCCTGATGATGTTAAAAAACTTCCTCTTATACACTTATACCAACAAAAAAGTACATTTCATATCATGGGGAAAGTCCTAATGGTTCTATTTATACAGAGTTTACCGTATTAATAATTTGTCATTGGGCCACTGATGGAAATTAACAAGAACATTCACCAAAATTTTACAAAAACTTACAAACTTTTCAGTCGTTTTACAAGTGTTTTTTTTCCGAATATTTAAGATCACATCATGGCAGGTTTTAAGTACATCCTCCTGCACTGCACCCCAACAACAGAGGTGATTACAACAGTAACCAATAACAGTGAAACAGATGGCATAAAACAATAACAGATATGACTCGACAAGGAGTTTCCCATAGCAAAACATCAGGAGGGTTTTGTCTCTTAGTGGCAAATGTCATAATTCTTACTGTATGCACTTACGAAGTCATCACAAATACTACTTGAACAAGTGACTTTATCCCTTATAAACACAGATGATCCTTACAGTCAAAGCTATTAAAGTGCACAAATGTGTCTTACATTAAGGCATACAAAATGTGAGTTGGGAAGTAAGTCTAAGTTTTGGTAAAGACAATATATGGTGGGTAGTTAATGGCTAGTATAGCCTTGAATCACTCGCTATCTGTACTTTTTCTTTTTCGCGGCCATCTTTTTCATCGCCATTTTTCTTTTCTTGTGTTCCTCCTCCATTTTCATGTCTAGTAAATCTTCCTGCATTCCAATTTTAGCACTGTGTGTGAGAAAAAGAAAACATTTCACTACAATGTAAGTAAATTGTCACCACTCAATATACACTCAGGGTTGGAGTAGAATCTGATCTGTGAATTGTAAAATATATTGAATAAACGAGTAATTGTCATAACAATAAGAGGAAGGAGATTTTGTTGACAAACCATTATTTTCTTATTTGTTGAAGTGTTTTCCCGTAGTTACAATACATAGCCAATGTGTAGCAAATTAATAAAATTAGAATGTCACTCAAATTTATGCTTTTACACAATGGATAATAACATCAATTGGGAAAACAGCATTGGAGATGCCTGTACCCCACAGCCCGCGGAAATAGTTTTCAACATCATGAGACATGGAAGTAGTAAAACAGTACAATGATCAGGAGACTTTCTGAGCAGTGTCAGCTGTATAAAGGTCCAAATAATGTTTAACTAGAGAAAAAAATGAGACAAAGAGAAAGACAATGTATGTAAAGGTAAAGTATTAAAACTAGACAATTCAACAGCAAAATGACAACATTAATTAGTAAACTAAAAAATTTTAAGCTGTAAAGTTTATTTATTGAAGTTTCACTGTCAATGGAAATAGGATAATTAAGTAAAAGTACATATAATAATCAGTTGCAGCCATCTTTGTCATAAGATAATTATAGCAGGTGAACACACTTTGTCAGAGCCAACCTTAATGGTCACACCATGATGATGTACACTTAAACCACCTAACTACTGTCCCTACCAAGTATCAACTTCCTATACCTTATGGTTTCCGAGATATGATATGGATATGACAAGGTCAAACGTCAAACCAAGGCTATATCCTCACATTGCACACCTACACCCCTAACTAATATCTTTATCACGTATCAACTTTCTACACCTTACGGTTTCCGAGATATGCTCTGGACAAGATTTTAAAGGTTACTATGGTAAAGTCAAATCAAGTTCACACCATGTCACTGCACAGCTGCATCCCAATATCCCTACAAAGTATCAACTTGCTACACCTTACGGTTTCTAAGATACAGCCCGGACAAGAATTTCAAACTCAAGGTCACTATGGCAAGTTCAAAGGTCCAACCAAGATCGTACCATGATCTTGCACATCTACAATCCCAACGAATGTCCCTACCAAGTATCAACTTCTTCATGGTTTCTGAGATACACACAGGACAAACTTTTTCCTGCCATCTGCTCATGCGCCCATCCAGACAACATGGATGAAACCAATACCTGTGGTCCTTAAAAGCTATGGGGTAAAAATGTTCCAATCTGAAGACAGCACTGTTATGATATAAACATATTAAAACTTAATGTATTCAAAGGTTTGTCTAATTTGTTCATCAGATAATATTTCAGTGGAAAAACTTGCAAAGTTTAAGGCTTAAATCGAACTGAAAATAAAAATTATCAGTCTTTTAGGCCTTCAAAATAATGTTTATAGTTTTTATATTGTAGAAACGACTACACTTTATGAAAACATACTGGTCCTTGTTAAGTTATACTTATCTAAACCAAAATACTTACATAATCAGCAAGCTATTCGTTACTAAAATTTAAGTTTTTACTTATTTTTATCAAATAATAAATTTAACAAATAAAAAGACAACTTATTAAATTAATAGTACATGAACTTCATCACTCACTTCATCTTTGTACAATTATACTTGTCCCATGATTTGTCAATATGGTCCAAATATAACATGCCACAGGTAGATTGGTCAGTGCCAGTCTGGTACTGTATATTTCTGTGGAAAAAATAAAACAACAATCTTACCTTGTCTCTTCTTCTTTTTCTATTTCCATGAATCCTGCTTCCATGTCATCAGAATCTTCCTCATCTATGTACTGATACCTGAAAAAGGAAGGTTAAAGGTCATATAATAAGAACATGGCATCCTTGCATCCTATGTGTTGTAAAAAATGAGTTTAAACCCACAACTCCAGATATGAAAGTCAAGTAAATATAAAAGCAAAGCTTTCATACTTCTAGCTGACCAATATTTAGAGATAGAAGTTACAATGTCTTCAGCACCACCCTGCATAGGATTAGGAAGTAACTTCTATATCACGGTACTCTAACATGACATGGCTGTGTCCGCGATTCTGATTGGCCAATCCAGGAAATGGTTGATTGGTAAAATCGGCATAACCTCGCAGGTTTGAATTATCACTCATTCTATGAGTGTTTTGGTGAATCTGATTGGCTAATGGAGGAAATATGATTGTCCTGTCAATACCCTCCTGCCAAGTAAAATGGTTGAAATTGCCTGTTTTTTTTGCATTAACAAGTAAATAATAATAGTATGTGTACTATTTATAAAATTTGTCATGTCAGAATAGAAACTAGATTGTGTCTACTTGACACCAACATATCCCCAGACAGGCCATCTTTCAGGCCAATGGCATTCCTTTGGTATTTTTGAAGCACCCATTTTGTGTGATTGTATGTGATTTTTTTTTTTATGTGATTTTTTTTGTCAATCGTCCAGCAATGATAAGATTCATCCTTTTTCAAAGTATTTACACGTAAATGGTTTTCAGTACTTCTCAAACAGTATTACTGCTAAACAACTTACATTTGCACATGTAAAATGTCTATTCAAAGGTTAAAAAGGTTAAATGTCTATTTAAAACCTTGTAATAGGATCTTTTTGGGCTTCAAACATGATTTTAACCTTAACATAGAGTTTTGATTTTGGCATATGTAAGAAGAAAATATTAATGTGTTCCCAAGTAAAATCTGAGCGACACGAACCCCATAAAGTGGCAAAAGGTCAAATTTCTGACCTTACGGTAGCCAGAACTTCTTTATGATTGGGAGTTTAAGGTCACCTTAACATAGGGTTCATCTCCTGATCCAAATACATGTGTGTGCCAAGTATGAATGAAATCTGTGAAAGCATTTTTGTGTTCTTGCGCAGACAAATCAAAACGTATGACGGCGGTGCGACAGATGTGAAACCAGCATTATAACCGATTCCAATCTTTGGGCTTTTCCCTCATAATCCTAATCTCGCTATTCTTTGTAACTTCTCTTATAATCCCTGGCTCATCACTATTATTTCTATACAGAGTGCAGACTACCTACTTTTTCTTATCATATCCAAAGATGTCCCTGATATGTTTGGAGTAGTCCACAGCCTCACTGTCATCTATAAAGTCATCCATGTCATCATCATCATCTTCATCAACCACAAACCCCTCCAAGTCTCCATCCAAGTCCTCATCTTCTGACTCAATCACTCGTCTCTTCTTTTCTGAAGGATTGTCATGAAAACAATAGTTAACAAGACATACAGTCTTTTTTGTTTCACCCACGATAAATATTCACAGATTGCTATATTCATGGTTTCCATAAAGCTTTTTTAAGTTAAAGCCCTGTTTTATGGATACGAATAAATAGAAAAGAAACACCTCACATCATACATATGTCTTTTATTTTGATTATATTTTCCTTTTATGGTATTTAAAAAAAAAAAACCTTGTGGAAAGCACTTGACAGCATTATTTTAAAACCTACAGGTGCATTTAAATAAACAACATCATTGCTAGAAAACAGAACATATTATGAATATTTCTGTCTTATTTCACAGGTCAATGCAGTATTTTATTACCAGTAACAGTACACTAATTGGAAAGGTATTGTAAATAGTTTATCCAGTAAATAAAATCTGTATTGCTACAGAAATATGGTTTAATTCTGTTCAAAATTGCAGTCTGTCGCAATAACCGACAAGAATTAGGCTACATTGTCGTATTTACCAAATGGCTGTATAATAATAAATACAGCAATATGGCGATTCTTGCCAATAAATTTAACAAATTTGGAAGAACAATAGCTGAATTGAGACATGAAGAGAAATAAGCACCCTTATAGCATCTTTGGAAGGAAAATATTTGGTAGGGAAATGTTATCTATGGAAAGACAGTTTGGTAATTTGTACCCAGATTGTCAACACATTCAGTCTGATTTAACCTTCCTGGGTTAAAGAGTCCGAGTGTAAATACTTGTTTTTAGTTAAGTAAACTATCATAGACTCCCAATGAGAAGTGATAGGTTTTACCAATGGATTCTCAATGACTCATCAATCAGTAATGGGACAACCTGTGGTGAGAAGAAAAAAAAACACCTATAAACAAATAACAACGCTTTCTGCAAGAGACACTTTATCAATCAATACATACCCGTTTTTTTCTTCTGGTACTGCCCATACACCTGGTCCCATGCTGACATCTGTGGTATATTTTTCTCTCTGCCTGCTTTCTGTCCACCAGAGCCACAAACAAGCACATTTTCATGCACCTCATTGTACTTTGAGCTTTTCGCTGTTCCTTGACTAGAAGATGACTGTTTGATACTTGAAGCTGACTTAGGCACAGTGGGCTGTTTCTTATTTACATTAGCGCTACTACTACATTTGGAATTATTCTGTGTCTCTACAAGGTCTGGACCACCTCTGAGTTTTAAGGCTTTTGGGTTACCTGAGGACAGTTTTGAATTTCCTTCCTTTAATGCAGACGAGGGTCTACTTTTCACATCAGCTTTTGCTGAAGCACCTTTTGAGATTCCACAGGCACCATTGTGTCCCCTTTGAACTGAACTGTTACGATTTTGACCTTGAGATTGCTTTATACCTTTTTCAATTGGTTCTGCTTTTTCTCTCGTATTGTCTTCATCACTACTTTCAACATCGCTTCCAGCAACAAACTCATTTGAAATAGCACTAACCCCACTTTTACTGCCGGGTGAATTTGTCTTATTCTTCTTTTTCTTTGCATTAACACAAAACTCTGGTCTTTGTTTACCATATTTTATCCAATCCTGATACTCCTTACTGTTTACCCTCTCCCATCTCTCTTTCTCCTCTTTTGTCATTGGTCGATCTGGTTTCTTACTCTTCTCTGGTTCCTTCTTATTGCCAGTCTTCTTGACATCAGTCTTGTCAGGTTCTCCTTTCTTCTGTTGAGCTAATTTCAAAATATCATCAAAACTCATTGGAGGTGGCCCCTGGGGTTTCTTCTTTTTCTTGACTTCAGCTTCTTTCAGCTTTTTATCTTTATTGTGTCTATCCTCTGTATGCTTGCTATTGTCTGTGCTGTGATTAGTATGACCTTTAGTGTGTTCCTTGGAACTTACACTTTTTGAATTATGCACCTTTTTGCCATCTAGGTCTTTCTTCATTGCTGATTCAGACCCATCTGTTTTTGTAGTATCTTCCGTTGCTTCTACTTTTGGCTCCCAGTGGGCAGAAACCTTTTTTCTGACAACATTTTGAAACAAGGCTCGCCTCTCCTTTCCACCATATTGTGACTTGAGTTTGGTGTACTCTATCTTGCCATTAACCTGTTGATCAACGTGTGGGGATTCAGGTGTGGTTTGTTTGTCACCCTTTTTCTCGCTCCCTTCCACCTATGGAATACACAGAGCAGTTGTTTTCACACTTTTTCTGTTCACAAATGATCACTGGGTTCTGACATCTGGGCTTGTAGCTTTAAATCAAATTCATGATAGTATGTGGAAAATACTGAAGGTGTGTCTTAATCAAATAACTGCTAAAATTTTTTTTAACTTAAAATGGATTCAAAATACAACTTTTGCAACACTATTTACATTATTTCCCAAACCCAGAAAATTTGAGAAGACAACTTTCCTGTAAGACAGCTGGGCATAAGAGAATTTAAGGTTATTATAACACAGTAACAAGCTATATAAGGACATATAATCTAGTGACAAATACAGTTTAAATAGTCATCAAATTATTCATTATTACTTAAAGACTTAAAAATAATATTGTGACCCAATAAATACAACAAAGCTTTTTTTTAGTTCCTAAACATAAGACGTCTCTTAACTTCTCAGAGGTAAAGTCACCTGCTACTACTGTAGCTATACTCAATTTTTGTGATTATTTTACTACGATAAACCTTTACAGTTTTTAAATTCTCACAGAATGTAGAAAACTTACTTCAAATATGGCTTCCTTTGTGTGATTACGCTTAATAATATTTCTCAACTTTCCCACTGTGTTTTTCTCCTCACGAAGTTTCATCAAGTGTTCTTTCTTCTTCAGAGCTTCTTCAGCTTGAAATATTAATGACAATTTTTATAAACTGATCTTACTGCTTTAAATATTTATCAAAATTTATACAATGATTTTTCTTTTACAGGCATGCACAAATATTCAGTGACAAAATTGAAAACTGTCAACTACACTGAAATAGTTTCTAATTCAAATACAACAAAACCACTACTGCGGTATTTATCTTTCACAGGGTATTAAGCAGAATTCTGGCAAAAGTCAAGATGGCTGATGAAATTCAGGAAAATAAAAATATTTTTCAGAGGCATTATATCCAGGGTCTATAGTACCCAAAGGATCTAAACTTTGCTCAAAATCACTCTATCTCTAATGGTTTCAAGATAATCAACATTTTCCATTTCCTACAATATTCAAGATGGCAGCCGGAATTTGGGAAAATAAAAAAAAATTTCAGAGGTATTATGTCCAGGGTCTATAGTACTCAAAGGATCCAAAATATTCTCAAAATTGCTCTATCTGTAACGGTTTTCAAGATAATAGACATTTTCCATTTTCGACAAAATTCAAGATGGTGGCCAGAATTCAGAACAAGTAATCAGTGCCTGTGAATGGGCTCTGTGTCAGCTGACTGTGGGTCTTGAGTTTGAGAGTAGAAGTAAAAGAAGAAAAGGGCAGACAGCAATAAGGTTAATGACTGCTGTAATTACATTTAGAAACAAGGAAAGAAAAGTTAGGTCAACCAGTTAAGGTAAATGTGTTAGATGTGCTAAGAAATGTAAAACTTGTAATCTAGGTTACATAATTGTATCTATGCTATAAATAGACAAATGAATGGACAGAATTACACCAATTTTTCGAAAGCAACTTAGTTATGATCGTGATCTATCTCCCTGTCAAGTTTGACTTCGATTGTACAAAGCGTTTTTGAGTTAGAGTCCGCAAACGGAATGTTAATGACATACAAACGGGCAAAAAATGGACAAACGAACAAACAGAATTACACCAGTTTCGAAAGCAACTTAACTAAAATGAAGATCTACCTCCCTGTCAAGTTTCAAGAATTCGATTGGACATAGCGTTTTCAAGTTAAGAGTCCGGAAACAGAAATGTTGACAAACGGGCTATGATGGTGATCTATCTACCCGTCAAGTTTGAATTCGATTGAACAAAGCATTTTCGAGATAGAGCCCGGAAACGGAAATGTTGACGGACAGACAAATGGACAAACAAACACATAGTATTACACTAATTTCGAAAGCAACTTAACTATGATGGTGATCTATCTTCCTGTCAAGTTTGAATTCAATTGGACAAAACATTTTCAAGTTAGAGTCCGGAAACGAAAATGTTGACAGACAGACAGATGGACATCAGACACATCAATCTAATAGGTGGGTTGGTTATATGCAACCTGCCTAACAAAATAATGTAAATGCAATAGCTTTCGATTTACAACTGATTTACTCAAGTGAGAATCTCAAAGTAGCTTTTGCTCAGCTATGCAATGAGTTGAAGGGCTGCAATTTGACTATGGTATAGCTGACCCAAAAGTGGGTGAATAACATATTCCAAGAAAATACCGTAAAAGCAATATTTTTCAATTTTCATCTGATTTACTCAACAGTGAGAACCTGAAAGTAGCTATTGCTCAGCTATGCAATGAACTACAGGTCTGCAATGTTACTATGTTATAGCTAACTGAATAGTAGGTGAATAACATATTTAAAGAAAATAGCATCAGAGATGCCCATATCCCACAGCCTGGGGAAAATGTTTGCAACACCATAAGACAGAAGTTAGTACTGGGACAAGTTGACTGAAACTCGAGTTGTAACTCGATGGGCGATAATTAGGGGTAACATCGATCTGCACAAGTGAAACTCAAGTTTTTGAAAACATCAATATTTTCACCTTCTAAGGCTGACACTTCACCAACACAACGGAAATATCCAAAATATTCAAAACAAGCATTCTGACGCATGCATTTATCTCCCGCCGTATAAATTAGATGTCCTAAAGATAGTGGAATATAAATTTTCCTGCGAGATGGAGGCACATGTAGAAGTGACAAGTTTAATGTTTGATTGCAATACTTTTAAAGACAAAAGGCATTTACTCATTTTAGTAGCTATTACTTTGCCATCCAAAGAGCTACAGTTCTGCCACTTCATTATGCAGATCAACTCAAAGTAGGGAAGCACGTCTTTAGAAGAAATAGCCTATCTGTACTACTTTTAGAGATACAAGACATTTACTTATTTTAGTGGCTATTACTCTGCCATCTAAAGAGCTACAGTTCTGCAACTTCACTATGTGGTAGATCACCCAAAAGTAGGTGAATGACTTATTTAGAAGAAATTGCCCACCTGTAATACTTTTAGAGACTAGACCAAGGATGCATCTGTGGCCAGATGCAAAATGTATCCACCGGCAAAGGCAAAAGTAGCTATTACTCAGCTATGGCACGAGCTAGAGGTCTGAAATTTTAGTATGTTATAGCTGACCCAAAAGTAGGTGAATAACATATTTGCACAAAATTCTCTAAATGCAATAGTTTTCAAGTTACAAGCGATTTTACTCATGATGGAAGTTAGTGAAAAGCCCAAAAGTAGCTATTACTCACTTAGCTATTCAGATAGACACCCAAGTTACTCACCATGTTGTTGCTATGGAAAAAGGTGAATGACATATTTTAACAAAATGCTCTAAATGTAACACTTTTCAAGTTATAAATGATTTAGTGTTGAGTAAGAACTTCAAAGTAGCTATTACTCCGCTATGCAATGAGCCACAGGTCTGGAATTTTACTATGTTATAGCTGCCTCAAAATAGGTGAATAACATACTGAAACTAAATAATGTAAATGCAAAAGTTTTCAAGTTATAAGTGATTTACCCAACAGTGATAACCTAAAAGTAGTTATTATTCGGCTATGCCATGAGCTACAGGTCTGAAATTTTACTATGTTATAGCTGACCCAAAAGTAGCTGCATAACATATTTGCACAAAGTGCTCTAAATGCAGTACTTTTCAAGTTATAATTGATTTAGTGCATGATTTAATTAATTTTAATGTATTAAAATTTATTTAAAAAATTCATAAAAAAACTTAAGCATGTGAAACTTCTCCAAAATGTAGGTGAATGAGTTATTTGAGAAATACTGGCTATCCGCAATACTTTTAGTGATAATAGGCATTTACTTATTTTGAGTAGGTGAGTAATTAGCTACAGGTCTGAAACTTCACCAAGTGAAAGCTGTCCCAAAAGTAGGTGAATGACTTATTTGAGAAAAATTGGCTATCTGCATTACTTTTAGAGATAATTAGCATTTACTCATTTTTACCTACGGGTCTGGAACTTCACCATGTGAAGGCTATCCGCAATACTTCTAGGGATAATTAGCATTTACTCATTTTGAGCAGGTGAGTAATTAGCTATGGGGCTGAAACTTCACCATGTGAAAGCTCTCCCAAAAGTAGGTGAATGAGTTATTTGAGAAAAATTGGCTATCTGCAATACTTTTAGAGATAATTAGCATTTACTCATTTTGAGTAGGTGAGTAATTAGCTACAGGTCTGAAACTTCACCAAGTGAAAGCTCTCCCAAAAGTAGGTGAATGAGTTATATGAGAAAAATTGGCTATCCGCAATACTTTTAGAGATAATTAGCATTTACTCATTTTGAGTAGGTGAACAATTAGCTACGGGTCTGAAACTTCACCAAGTGAAAGCTCTCCCAATAGTAGGTGAATGAGTTATTTGAGAAAAATTGGCTATCTGCAATACTTTTAGAGATAATTAGCATTTACTCATTTTGAGTAGGTGAGTAATTAGCTATGGGTCTGAAATTTCACCATGTGAAAGCTCTCCCAAAAGTAGGTGAATGAGTTATCTGAGAAAATTGGCTATCTGCAATACTTTTAGAGATAATTCGTATTTACTCATTTTGAGTAGGTGAGTAATTAGCTACGGATCTGAAACTTGACCATGTGAAAGCTCTTCCAAAAGTATGTGAAGGAGTTATTTGAGAAAAATTGGCTACCTGCAATACTTTTAGAGATAATCAGCATTTACTCATTTTCAGCAGGTGAATAATTAGCTACAGGTCTGAAACTTTACCAAGTGAAAGCTCTCCCAAAAGTAGATGAACGAGTTATTTGAGAAAAGTTGTCTATCTGCAATAATTTTAGAGATAATTAGCATTTACTCATTTTGAGTAGGTGAGTAATTAGCTACGGATCTGAAACTTCACCATGTGAAAGCTCTTCCAAAAGTACCTGAAGGAGTTATTTGAGAAAAATTGGCTACCTGCAATACTTTTAGAGATAATTAGCATTTACTCATTTTCAGCAGGTGAATAATTAGCTACGGGTCTGAAACTTCACGAAGTGAAAGCTCTCTCAAAAGTAGGTGAATGAGTTATTTGAGAAAAATTGGCTATCTGCAATACTTTTAGAGATAATTAGCATTTACTCATTTTGAGTAGGTGAATAATTAGCCACAGGTCTGAAACTTCACCAAGTGAAAGCTCTCTCAAAAGTAGGTGAATGAGTTATTTGAGAAAAATTGGCTATCTGCAATACTTTTAGAGATGATTCGCATTTACTCATTTTGAGCAGGTGAGTAATTAGCTACGGGTCTGAAACTTCACCAAGTGAAAGCTCTTCCAAAAGTAGGTGAATGAGTTATTTGAGAAAAATTGGCTATCTGCAATACTTTTACAGATAATTTGCATTTACTCATTTTGAGTAGGTGAATAATTAGCTACAGGTCTGAAACTTCACCAAGTGAAAGCTCTCTCAAAAGTAGGTGAATGAGTTATTTGAGAAAAATTGGCTATCTGCAATACTTTTAGAGATAATTCGCATTTACTCATTTTGAGTAGGTGAGTAATTAGCTACGGGTCTGAAACTTGACCAAGTGAAAGCTCTCCCAAAAGTAGGTGAATGAGTTATTTGAGAAAAATTGGCTATCTGCAATACTTTTAGAGATAATTAGCATTTACTCATTTCGAGTAATTAGCTACGGGTCTGAAACTTGACCATGTGAAAGCTCTTCCAAAAGTAGGTGAATGAGTTGAGAAAAATTGGCTATCTGCAATACTTTTAGAGATAATTCGCATTTACTCATTTTGAGTAGGTGAGTAATTAGCTAAGGGTCTGAAACTTCACCAAGTGAAAGCTCTCAATTAGCTACAAATGAGAAAATAGCTATTACTCACTTATGGCATGCAATAGAACCCCAAACTATGTACCATCTTATAGCTAAGGACAAAGTAGCTGAACAACATATTTTAGGCAAACACTCTAACTGCAATAGTTTTGGAGTTACAATGGCTTTACTCAACAGTCAGAATTTCAAAGTAGCTATTACTCAGCTATCAAAGATTCAACAGGTCTGAAACTTTACTATGTGATAGCTTACCAAAAAGTAGATGGACAACATACTTGAAAAGATTTCCCTAACTTTAATACTTTTGAAGATATTTGACATTTACTTCTTTTGTTATTTAGCTACAAATGAGAAAATAGCTATTACTCACTTATGGCAGGCAATAGAACCCCAAACTATGTACCATCTTATAGCTAAGGACAAAGTAGCTGAACAACATATTTTAGGAAAACACTCTAACTGCAATAGTTTTGGAGATACAATGGCTTTACTCAACAGTCGGAATTTGAAAGTAGCTATGACTCAGCTATCAAAGGTTCAACAGGTCTGAAACTTTACTATGTAATAGCTTACCAAAAAGTAGATGGACAACATATTTAAAAAGATTTCCCTAACTTTAATACTTTTGAAGATATTTGACATCTACTTCTTTTGTTATTTAGCTACAAATGAGAAAATAGCTATTACTCACTTATGGCATGCAATAGAACCCCAAACTATGTACCATCTTATAGCTAAGGACAAAGTAGCTGAACAACATATTTTAGGAAAACACTCTAACTGCAATAGTTTTGGAGTTACAATGGCTTTACTCAACCGTCGGAATTTGAAAGTAGCTATTACTCAGCTATCAAAGGTTCAACAGGTCTGAAACTTTACTATGTGATAGCTTACCAAAAAGTAGATGGACAACATATTTGAAAAGATTTCACTAACTTTAATACTTCTGAAGATATTTGACATTTACTTCTTTTGTTATTTAGCTACAAATGAGAAAATAGCTATTACTCACTTATGGCATGCAATAGAACCCCAAACTATGTACCATCTTATAGCTAAGGACAAAGTAGCTGAACAACATATTTTAGGAAAACACTGTAACTGCAATAGTTTTGGAGATACAATGGCTTTACTCAACAGTCGGAATTTGAAAGTAGCTATTACTCAGCTATCCATGGTGCAACAGGTCTGAAACTTAACTATGTGATAGCTTACCCAAAAGTAGATGAATAACATATTTGAAAAGATTTCTGTAACTCTAATACTTTTGAAGATATTTGGCATTTACTTCTTTTGTTATTTAGCTACAAATGAGAAAATAGCTATTACTCACTTATGGCATGCAATAGAACCCCAAACTATGTACCATCTTATAGCTAAGGACAAAGTAGCTGAACAACATATTTTAGGAAAACACTCTAACTGCAATAGTTTTGGAGATACAATGGCTTTACTCAACAGTCGGAATTTGAAAGTAGCTATTACTCAGCTATCCACGGTGCAACAGGTCTGAAACTTTATTATGTGATAGCTTACCCAAAAGTAGATGAATAACATATTTGAAAAGATTTCTGTAACTGTAATACTTTTGAAGATACTTGGCATTTACTTCTTTTGTTATTTAGCTACAAATGAGAAAATAGCTATTACTCACTTATGGCATGCAATAGAACCCCAAACTATGTACCATCTTATAGCTAAGGACAAAGTAGCTGAACAACATATTTTAGGAAAACACTCTAACTGCAATAGTTTTGGAGTTACAATGGCTTTACTCAACAGTCAGAATTTCAAAGTAGCTATTACTCAGCTATCCAAGGTGCAACAGGTCTGAAACTTTACTATGTGATAGCTTACCAAAAAGTAGATGAACAACATATTTGAAAAGATTTGTGTAACTCTAATACTTTTGAAGATATTTGACATTTACTCCTTTTGTTATTTAGCTACAAATGAGAAAATAGCTATTACTCACTTATGGCATGCAATGGGACCCCAAACTATGTACCATCTTATAGCTAAGGACAAAGTAGCCGAACAACATATTTGAAGAAAAAGTTGTAACTGCAATAGTTTTTGAGTTATGAGCCCTTTACTCCAAGTAGCTAAGATAGCTATTACTCAGTTATCTTTAGGCCTAAGTCCATAAAACCAAAAAAATTTTCGAGGGCATGAAAATTCATTGGGACAATTAATTTACAAAAAATCTGTAGCTGTAGTAGTTTTGGAGGAATCTGCGTGACTAACTAACGCACGCACGCACACACGCACGCACGCAAGCACACACAGGCATCATTTCATAATCTCCCTCCCGGGCTAAAGCCCGGCGGGAGATAAATATAATGCATTTTTACTTTATTCTGGTTTAAATCAATGAAGATTTAACTTAAATTATATTGTGAAAGCCATTTCCAGGTCAACGTTTTGGCTAACATACGGTTATGTAAAACATTTTCCATATTAATGGCTAACAAAAAAATACTTTATAACCAAAATTACTCGAGTTTATCTTGAGTTCAACTCGCTTCTAATAGGTGATGCTCGATCTGCCACTTTAGCTGGCTATCCCACCAATAATAGAAGTAGTGAACAGAGATCTAGATACTTTCAGAGCAGTGTCAGTTATAACAAGCTCCAAATAATGTTTAAGTAGAGAAAATAACATCTACGGGAAAGAAAATGTGTGTAAAGATAAAGTATTAAAACAAGACAATTCAATAGCAAGATGACAGCACTAATCAGGACGCTAAAAATTATGATTGAAGCTGTAAAACTTATTAATTGGAGAATAGCTATCAATGGAAAAAGCACAATTATGTAAAAGTGCATATAACAATCAGTTGCAGCAATCCATATATCTTTGTCATAAGAGAAAGATGTCTCAAATATGGCAGGTTAACACACTTTGGCAGAGCCAAAGTTAAAGGTCACACCATGATGCACACCTAGACCCCGCTAACCAATGTCCCTACCAAGTGTCACGCTTCTACACCTTATAAAATCAAAGAAATAACCCAGACAAGATTTTAGAACTCATGATCACTACGGCAATGTCAAAGGTCAAATCAAGGTGACACCATGACGTTGCACACCTACACCCCTAAACCAATGACCCTATCAAGTATCAACTTTCTACACCTGAGAGTTTCCTAGACGTAGTCCGACTAGTCCGGACAAGATTTTACAGGTCAAGGTCACCACAGCAAGGTCAAAGGTCAAATCAAGGCGACACCATAACATTTCACACCTATACCCCCTAACCAATAACCCTATCAACTTCCTACACCTTAGAGTTTCCGAGATGTAGTCCGGAAAAGATTTTACAGGTCAAGGTCACCACGGCAAGGTCAAATCAAGGTAACACCATGATGTTGCATACCTACACCCCCTAACCACTGTCCCTACCAAACATCTATTTCCTACATCTTATGGTTTTAGAGATATAGCCAGGACAACATTTTTTAGGTCAGGTCTTTATGGCATGGCAAGGTCAAAGGTCAAATCAAGGTGTCACCATGATGTTGCACATCTACTGCCCCTAACCAATGTCCCTACCATGTATCAATTTCTTACACCTTATGGTTGCCAAGATATAGCCCACACAAAGATTTTATAGGTCAAGGTCTCTATGGCAAGGTCAAAGGTCAAATCAAGGTCACACCATGACACTGCACACCTACTGCCACTAACCAGTGTCCATACCAAGTATCAACTTCCTACACCTAACCGTTGTCGAGATATAGCCCGGACAAGACTTTATAGGTCAAGGTCACTACAGCAAAGTCAAAGGTCAAATCAAGGTCACACCATGATGTTGCACACCTACACCCCCTAACCAATGTCCCTACCAAGTATCAAGTTATTACACCTTACGGTTGCCGAAACACACCCTGTGATAATCAACATTTTTCATTTCCAGCAACATTCAAAATAGCAGCCATAATTTGGGAATCTAAAAAATTTTCAGAGGCATAGATCCAGGGTCGATAGTACCCTGAAGATACCTTCTATCTCTAACGGTTTTTAAGATAATTGACATTTTCCATTTCTGGCAAAATTCAAGAAGGCAGCTGGACTTCAGAAAATTAAAAGTTATTCATATACATATTTTCCAGGGTGTATAATGCCCAATGGGTCCAAAATTTGCTCAAAATTGCTTTATCCCTTATGGTTTCCATGGTTTGCAAGATAATCAACATCTGTGCCAGAATACCTCAAATTTGACCTTTAGAGGGCTGCCATCGGTCATCTTGTGTAAGCTAAATCTATTGCACAGCTATCCAAAGAAATACAGGTTTGCAGTCTTACTGTAATAGCTCGCCCAAAAGTAGGGCAATGACATATTTTACAAGACACTATAAATGTAATAGTACTTGCAAGTGTCAAGTCTGCAATTTTACTATCTTATACCTGACCCAAAAGTAGGTGAATAACATATTTAAACAGAATACTCTAAATGCAATACTTTCAAGCTACAAGTGATTTATTCAAGTGAGAATCTCAAAATAGCTTTTGCTCAGCTATGCAATGAGCTACAGTTTTGGAATTTTACTATGTTATAGCTGACTCAAAAGTAGGTGAATAACCTATTTCAACAAACTATTTTAAATGCAATAGTTTTCAAATTAAAAGGGACTGACTCAACCTGAAAGAACCACACAGTAGCTATTGCTCAGCTGTGCAATGACCTACAGGTCCGCAATTTTACTCTATCATAGCTGATCCCAAAGTAGGTGAACAACATAGTGGAAAGAAATAAGCTCAGCATAGTAGAATTTAACACTGAAATTGAATTCAAACTAGGCATAGGTTAATATCAAAAAGATTGCAAGATTAAAAATTAGGTAATCCACAATAGTTTACTTGCAATACAAGGTGAGAAAATGTTTACCTTTTTTCCTTTCATCCTCTTCTTGCTTCTTGAGAAAAGCTTGCACTGCTGCTGATTTTACTCCTTTGTCCTTCTTGTCCTGCACTTTTCTTTTAGGTTTTCCAAGACTTGTATTAATACCTTTCTTTTCGGGCAACTGAAAATAAAATTATTTTTTTACATTAGTTCCGATTCTAAGTTGCTATATGTGGTCTCATGTTATTTAATTATAGAAATATTCTTTTGAATGTCATTACTTCTAGTTTTTATTTTTAAGACATGAAACAGATGATTTTATGCCATTACAACCAATTTTGCATCTCCATTGGGAACACTGAATCACTAGGAAGTAAAAAAGTGATTTGAATGGTTTTGGTATCTTGCAATACTATTACTGGCTGATGATAAACATAGACTGGTCATAGCATATAAAAATAGCATCAGAGCTGTCTGTACCCCACTTTTTGAGGAAATAGTTGTTGGACAAAATGTGATATAAAAGAAGTGAAAAAGTGCACAGATAAGGAGTCTTTTGGATGAGTGTAACTTATTGTGCAAAGGTAAGGGACCAATGAAATTAAAGGGCTAGTTGAAGCAATGCTTGCATATAGATCTGTACAAAGAATAAACAGGACCTGTTCGATAGTGACGTCTTCTATTGACCGGGTCCCTGTTCGTTAGCCACTTCATTGAATTATTGATCGTGAAGCAGAAAATATTTTTGGGAAGCCCCATGGAATTCTGTGACCTCATATATTTTCTAGTGGCTTCCTACCAGTAAACGCCCGTCTACCAGTGAACGCCCGCATTCTATTTCTTTGTTAGAGATCAAGGACAAATGCTTCTATTTATCTACAAAATGGGCGTTCACTGGTATTTCCAGTTTGCACTAAAAACGGCCAATAATAAGAGTTAAATTATTAAAATATAAAGCTTTGAAACAAATTTAGCAACATGCACCAGGATTATTAATTGCATTTGACAATCATTTGACAATTTGGTGGAAGAAGAATAAAATATAAATCTGTTTATATAATTTAAATTAAATATACTAGTATTTGCTTCAGCATGGGTGTTTACTGGTAGAATGCCACTATGCAACTGTCAAGCGAATAATGCCACTGAGTTGCTGCGACTTTTTAGTGCAACGCCGTGAATAGGTTCGAAAAAAGTCTATATCGTATATCGCTGCACGTCCTGTTATCGACCACTTCCTATTATCGACCGGGAACAAATATCACCTTTCTTAGGTCACATGACTGCGTTTCAAATTTGCCGATCGGAGAATCAAATGTAAATAACTTCTGAAATAATATCTCACAAAACTTTCAAAAGGATGAGGTTAAAGCAGGTATGAAATTTTTAAAGTTAAAAAGTGTATGTGATAATTGCTCAAAACACTAATGTCCGTTTTTCACAATTTATAAATCTTTAATTTTAAAGTATTTTATAAATGTTTCTGTCACTAAGTTCATTTCTCTACTGTAGAATTCTGTTTATTTTTGATCCAAACCAATAAATAGGTCTAAATTGTTCAGAATAATGTGTACTAAACCTGAGAGAGTGATATGGTCCTTATGGGTCCTCTCCCAGAAAAGTTAAAAATTGTTTCTCAAATATTTCTTTTACTTCATTTTAAAAGAAGGTTTTGTGGTATATTATTGCAGAAAAATCCTGACCATGTTGTCAAAAAGTGTATCCTTTATGATGCCGATCATCTGATCTTTGCATTGTAAGCTGTGCTTGAGGAAGGTTGCTCAAGTAGAGGTGCAGCCAAGTTTTTGAGAATTTTTCTCTTTACTGTGAATAAAAAAGTAGTGATGCATCAGCCCTCCAAACATAAGATATTCCAGATCCTAATTATTATAATTTTGTGTATGCTGATACAATAAATTTCATACTTTTATCAATTTCTGTTATCAATAGTACTTTTCATTAACCTTACAACCTTAAATCTGCTACTTCTGGCTTTAAATGCAACCTTTAGTCATGTGATCGATAATTGGAAGTGAGGCTTCCTGTATAGCAAGTGTGACATACCTAAGAAAAACAATCATTTCTATGCAAAATATCATATCAAAAGTTCAAAACAGGATATATACATGCCAATACATAGATAACATAATATGAAAATAACCAACTGGATATTTGCAAAGGTATGTTATTTCATATTATTTATCGGCAATTTTCCCGCTTATGTGGTTGATAATTGGACGTGTGAGGATATGGTACATTCTAAAACTCGGACTTTTGTCCAACTTGGACTAAGCGGCAATAGGATGGGGGTAGCGGCGATGGGATCGGGAGGGTTGGGGGAGGGGCTGTGTTATGCATTTATTCAGCCAACCAAATGCATAAGGGAGGATATACTGCTCAGCCTGGGGTCTCCTGCAATATTTCACAAATAAAACAACATCACAGCCATCGCCGCTTGCCTTGGACAATAAACTGATGCATGGCCAACTGGTACCTGGCCAACTACCCTTCCTCATTGACGTCCCCCAACACCCCCTCCCCATTTCCAAGTTGGACAGAAATAAAGGCGATCGCCGCCTATGGCTGTTAATTGAGGAAACATGAGGCTCCAAGTGGGTGTTTTCTAGAATTATTTAATAAACTGACAGAGATCACATCGTGTTGTACATCATATATTATTGAAGAAAGATGAGGCTCCAGGTGGGGGTTTCCTGCACTATTTCACAAATAAAAAGACATCACAGCCATCGCCACTTGCCTTGAACAATAAACTGCTGGCCAACTCCCCCATCGCCGCTTAAGTTGGACTGTGGCCACTATCGCCACTGGCCATCTACCCCTCCTCATTTCTTCTCAATTACACGGGTGGTCACAATTGTGTCTGGCTCTTAATAATGTCCGATTTTCATTGGAGTTTATTTTTAAAATGTTGCAACCAGAATTTTGAATATTTTTTTTCAAATTATTCCCTTTGAGATGAATTTTATTTCATGAAAATTTTAAAAATTGAATCAAACACACAAACTGGATACCATCACGTTTAGTAAAAAATTAAAGGACACAATTATGAACCGAACACTATTAAGAACACCCGTGTAAAATTAACGTCGCCGCTATTAGTCCGAGCGGCGATGGAATTGCCGCTTTTGTCCAACTTTTAGGAAGCACCCGAGGATACTGCTCAGCCAGTGAATTTTGTTACCTGTATTTCATGACAAAATAAAATCATTTTTACACATAAATTTCATCGCTGAATATATTACACGGGTGGTCACTAAGATAAATGGTCACGAAGATAAACGGTCTTCAAAATTTTCAAATTTAAATAGTGTAAATAGCAAAAATCGCAGAAACTAAACAATAAAATAGACTTACACAATGCTTTTCATGATTTTGGTTTGTGTTATATTGTTGTTTAAACCTTTTAACTGTTTTTATGCGAGCATTTCTGAGGACCGTTTATCTCCGTGACCGTTTATCTTAGTGACCACTGACCACCCGTGTAGTGGCTTTCTACCAGTGAACGCCCGCCTTATATATTTTTGTTAGAGGTCAAGGACAAATGCTTCTATAAGTCTACAAAATGGGCATTCACTGGTATTTCCGGTTTGCGGTAAAAACGGCCGATAATAGAGATATATTATGAAAATATAAAGCTTTGAAACAAATAAAACAACATGCGCCTAAGTTATTAATTGTAGTGTATATCATTTGAAAATCTGTTCTTAGAAGAATAAAATATAAAGCTGTAAATATAATTTAAATTTAATATATTAACTTCAACATGGGCGTTTACTGGTAGAATGCCACTACACATATTCATATTACAAGTTGTGGTTAGATGTGTTTAAACACAAGTATTGCTGGGTTTTGAGGGTTTAAATGGCAGGTGACGAAAACAGAAAAAAAAACAATGTGTAAACATGAATAACCTCTCTATCTTTGCAGCCTTGGTTTTCAGATGCAATGCGTAATATCTCACTGAAATCCATCACTATCACAAAAATTGCTGCTTTAAATTAACGATGCCACATATGCAGTTTTTCTTTGCTTTGACACAGAGACATTCAATCGACTTCCTGTTTTGATTTCTGTTCATTTTAAATGAAGGACTATTTTCGATTACCTTTAGGGTAGGGACAAATGATATCACCACAAAATAACTCTTTTTATTATCCAGTTATATATAGGTTTCAGTAAATATTTGAAATTTGTAAATGTAGACACTTACTAAAGTTTCAGTGTATACAGTATAAGTTACAGGCAATCTGTGTAACCAGGCATTACGCATAATGACTGGTCATTTCAGTCATTTCACGAAATGCCTAAACAGTTCAGGCATTATGCAAAATGCCTAGGTATTTTACATAATGACTGAAAAAGAGTTGTAGGTATCATGTGTAATGCCTGAACATAGTTTTGTATCATGTTTGGTGATTATTCCTAAATTATTTTGATATTATATAGCTTTATCCTTGCTTGTGGTGTACATAGAGAATATATTTTACTTCCATTCATGAACAACAATCATAAAAATGGCATTTTGATTTAAAATATCTATTTTCAATTTATTGAAACTGTTTTGTTGTCACTAACGATACAAAGTATACAGAAAACATAATAATACATACAAATCTAAAATAATCTTTACAGTAATGTTAAAAAAAGTGGCACAATTGACCAAGACATGTACAGTATATTATGTTACCATGGACAGAGTTAATGTCATTACATAATAATTCATTGTTGTGTGAACAAACTCAGTTGTGAAACTTTACATGACTGTGTTAAAATATCACACATTTATTATTATTTTTCTTTAGAACTGACAACTAATTTCAGCTCCTCAGTCATGGTAGTTTACTGCTCTTTGGTATCAGACTTTTCTTATCAACTTCATATTTCTTGAATAGCCCAGTTTTAAATTTGTCTTCAAAACATTTACTGAGTAATGTAATTTGTCTTGTCAAGAAGTGATATCAGTTATTTAAAGCTAAATACTGCTCTCAAGTGAGTTGTAACTGATTAAAATCATTTTTCAGGTTCTTGCACTTTTGAAATTATGTCAAAAAATATGCTCATAGTCATATCTCAAAGCCACTAATACTTTTCATTGGGGGTGGGGGCATATGTGCAGAATCCACACTCAAGTGAAACAATCCCAGGCTGATTGTTTAGATGCTAAAAAGGTTGGGAAGTCCTAATTGCAGTTAAGCTTCTTTCACCTAATAGGATTACCATAAAAGTTTTCAGTATTTGTCTTATATAATTAAAGAAGCCCCATCACAAAACAAGGCCAGAAAATATACTCTTTTGAAAAAAATAAAAACAATTGGATGCCCTTCTTAAAACTGAGTGAAAAGAGGTATAAAAGATATGACTATTGTTGATAATATTGCAAAACTGCTCATTCATTTATTCAATTATGCAAAAAAAAGTGTAAGATATATCAAAATACACCTTAATTGAAAGACTTACAGTTATACTACTACTTGAATCGCATCTATCAGCAAGAAATAATACATCATATGAATCAAGTTTAAAACATAAAAATTGTCACACAGACTGCTTGAAATCTCAAACCAAAGTTTAAGTAATTAATATAATTAAAGAAGTGACACCTTATATAACAACATCAGAGGACTTACCAAGAAATAAAAAAATATTTGAACATGGTACTATTTTTACAAGTAAATAACAATAAGTGTGAAATGTATCATTATTAATGATTATGTAGTAAAAACGTTTATTTACTCACCTATGCAAAAATGCATGATTTGTGTCAAAATATAGTTCCATTAATTGTCATACAATTAAAAGTACATCTTGAATTGCTTCTAGCAAGAAATGATCATATTCTGTCAAAAATACACTTTAAAAGATGATTATACACAGATTGCCTGAAATCTCAAATACTTGTTTAGGCAATCTGTGTAACACTGAATCTTATATTTAAGTCATTGCGTGAAATGCCTAGGCATTAGGTGAAATAGCTAAACTGTTTAAGCATTTCGCCAAATGACTGAAAACTTCAGTCATTACACATAGTGCCTGGTTACACAGATTGCCTGTAACATATACGAAGGATACATTGTTTTACCCATTCAATTCTGTATTATGCCACTGTTTCCAATATTAAATAAATTGATTCACTCGCTTGGCTTTGCTAAGAGGGTGGCATTTCGTTGCCGTATCTGACATATTGCAGACATTGGACAACAGGATCTTAAAAATAAAGTCATTGATAATTTAAATAATAAGTCAGATAAATTCTCTTCACATATTTTATTCTATCATCAATTCATATTTCCAGTTCTTTACCATTAGTTTCTCAAATCACATTATTAACTGATGATTTATACTCTGACATTTTCATATTTCATTTGTCTAAAGTAACATAATTTTGTGAAATTAGTCTTCATGCCAAAAGGTAGAAATTTTGCCTAGCCTAAAGTTTTGATCTGAACTCTTTAAGATGTTAACTCCTTTTTTCTAGCAATAGCATCCGTGTAAGAAATACAGCTGAACATCTTGCATGAAACACAGTGATTGGTCAAGACTACTGTGTGTATTTCTATTGGATATAAGTGGGGAGGTTTGTGTTAATTATATATACCGTAATCTATAAAATTATTGCCTCAGCATTTACATTTTAAATTCACCTTAGTAATAAAATATAAGTACGTTAGTACAATTCACAGCCCTCTTTTAGAAAATCTGGCTTGGATTGTGGGGGGGGGGGAAGAATGTTTCTTTCCCAGATATTTTATATTGCATATAAAGTATAAAGTAAATGATAATGTCAAGGGAGAAGTAAGTGCACCACAGGCATCATGAGTGCAGTAAGAGAGCCATATCTATCACATATTTTGTTGACTGACAAACAGTTGTGTTGGGAAGTCTAAGATATATATAAAATACACATATGGCATATCTAAGGAAGGCTTCCTTTCTAACACACTGTAAAACATGTAGTTCTACACCAATATCATTATGTTTCTATAATGAAGTAATTCAGATAAACAAACAAATTTACTTGTTTTATAATAAAATTCCGATAATTTTTAGGAATTTGGCTTGTGATATTTTTATCTGAAGGCTGACTCTTTATGTATGAGTTCATAAAACAGTAATTATGTTTGTCATGGAATATTTAAAGTTATCTTATCTGTCGTTAGCTCAGCCCATGACTCCAGTAATGAACATTTCATCAATCAAGTAACTTGCAATTAACAAGTGATTGTGTCCACCAGAGTGCAGAGTTTTGGAACAAAGCCAATGACGTACCAGCCATAACATGGCAGTGTAACTTTAATATTCTAAATTTTCACTCAGATTAATATTTTTATTGAGAATTGATGTTGCAGGGAAAATATTACTAAAAATATAATTAACAGAGGATCAGACTGCTAGTTGAAGCATTGATTTTTATGTGGCAAATGCATGCTTTGACATAACAAGAAGTATATTTTTGTTCTTGTGACATAACACCAAGGCTTTAAGATACAAATTAACCAATTTAAAGTAATATTTTGATAGAAATCTTTTTAGAATTTAAATCAGGAGCACCTGCCAATTGTTTTATTAGCATGAAAAATTCACAGTAAGTGTTTCCATTTGTCTTTATTTTCATAAACTTTTTAACTTCAAAATATGAATTAAAATTAAAACTTATATTTCTGTTCTGTTGGACTCAAGTATATAGATTTTCTATTGATTAACCCAGTTGACCACATTACGAACAATAATGTCTAGTCATAGTAGAAATATTCTATTACATACATATGATGATAATGTGTAGTTGCATTTAAACATCATCCCGGCTCTCCCCATCCAAGTCAAGAGTTTTTATTATGCAAAGATTTTTATCATAATGACATATATATTTCCCCTCTTTTGTGTGGTTAGGTTATACCACAGTGTTAGTGTAACTGCTACATATATGGACACTGTGCCATGAGGTTATAAAATAGTCTACAATCAGTAATGATGGTCTGTTAATTTAATCTTGGAGTATTTTGAGGTTTCTAGAACCTCCCTAGTTCTAGTAATAGTATATACCATTAGATTATTTTTATAACCTTTTTGGCATTTCCCCAGAAGTATATAAGTACTGTAAGCCTGGTCACAGTGCTAAAAAGGAATTATATTTATATCTTAAAGCTTCTATGCCACAGTAGTATACGAACTGTTACATTTTATTTGTGTTTTAAGTGGATAAAAACTTCTTGATATATACATTTTGTGGTGAACTCTTGTTGGAAGGAACTGGAAAAAGTGTGTCGATATATGAGAGAGTGGATACTGTTCACCTTTTGGGACATATACTATAGTTATACAGATACTCTAACATCTGGATATAGATATTTTCTATTATGGCACACTAAACAGATCACAGGACAGTTTGCTGGATATAGTGGACAATCTTAACTGTTACTTACATGGAAAGGACTGTGGTCAGGTCAAATTGGTTTCATTATTATATTATTGTATAAACTATGATAGAGTATCTTGGTTGACTGAAATTAATATTTTAATTGTTAAATAACATCACTTAGATCATGACTTAAGTGAACAAAATGATCCCAATCAAATACGCCTATTGTATTGGAGACTGTCCCATGATTTATCACATCTGAATGTCTTTGTTTTAGCTAATGAAATTATATTACCTATTACCTAAATTTTAAGCACATATGAATTTTCTATGTACTTGAACTCAATAGTTAATATTAATAATATAATATAATATATTGCTTACCGAATTTAACCATTATATACTTAATCAGGGGCCATGGTGGCAGAGTGGTAACACTCTCGCCTCCCACCTCTGAGGCTGGGGTTCGGTTCCCGGCATGGCCTCAAGTGGGAAAGCTGGTAGTTGCTTGTCATTGGTCAGCAGTTAACAGTACAGAACCCTGACGAACTGTATGTACTGGTTTCCTCTGCCCTTCCAACTACCTGTCATGATATGACCTGTACAGTGTTGAAAGCGACGTAAAACCCCTAATAAATAAAATATATACTTATTGATATCCTAATTCAAGATAAAGTTGATAAAGGATCAACACATGACTAGCATAGGGTTATGCACGGTTTTACAATGAATAGTGATATTAGTAACCCAAAGGCGAAGCCGAGTGTTTCTAATGAGCTATGAAATATGTAATTTCATATTTTTCAGATTAATTCCTTGTTATCTTACTGTTTTTATGAAGATTTGTAGTGCATATTTTTCATAATTTGACTTTTAAAAATTGAAGTGGGATTATTGCCCACCTATGTAAAACTGGGAATGAGGTTATGCTCTGTTTTACAACAGCAATTGGCCAATCAGAATCACGGACACAAGCATGACATGTTAGAATTAAATACACATGTGTTCTGTTTTAAGTGCATAATGGCTTAGAAACTATACCAAATTGGTAATATTCCTGAAATGATTGAGGTTCAAGGAAGGATTTGTGGTTAACTGTAGATGAAATTTACATTGAAAATTCATTTTTAGATTATTTACACCCAACAGACATTATAATGAAATCCTGCATCATGAAATCCTCACTGATCACTATATACTCCAGTTGAGAACAACAGAAGCAGATATGGGAGGCTCGGGCCTGTGGAGGTGAAAATATCCCTATGACAAAGGTTTTCTACTTTGAAGAGGGGGTGGGGGGTTGCACCCTTCACATTCCACCAGATTTGCTTCTGACAACAAACAAAACTGAATAACAATAACGAAATAATTTGTAAAATAACAATAAATTGGTCTTAGAAAAATATTTATTTACTTTAGATATGGAAAATATTTATTAATTTTGGACAGCAACAATCTTAAAAAATAATGACTGAAATTTTATAGCCATTTGAGAGATATATTATGTAATTTAAAATAAGTATGTTCAGAAAACAAGGCATATGTCTTCTGTTAGGACAATAACTACTAAATATTAACATTGAGAATTTCACCAAATTTTGAAAAAAAAGTTTATCTTTATATTTTTTTATCCAGAACATGAAAAACTAATTGGTCAAAGATGAAACTTTTTTTACTGATGCAAGAAGTTAATCCAAAATTTCTCTGATTTTGTGTAATTACATAGCTGCAGTACGAAAGGAATGTATGTAACATTTATTCATTCTATATTTTATTTTTAATGACTTTGTAGAATCACATTTCATATGACACTACTAAGAAAATGAATGCTCATGTTACACCCATTCTTAAGTGACTCCAATGCCTGCCAGTTAAATACCGCTGTATATTCAAACCTGCAACACTGGTTTATTTTTTGACAGTGGTTCTCCTTGCTATTTTAGATCAGTTTTGTCTCTTAGCAGCTGCTCGTACAGTACAAGGCGTAGTCACACTGACTGCAACACCTCACACTTCCTTCCATCCACTTGTCACTCTACAAGTCAGTCAAACATTTTGGCCTATGATCTGGAAGAAACTCTCTGATAATATATGCACCACAACATCTATTGCCTCCTTCAAAAAGATCCAAACTTACCTGCTTGCAAAAGCCTATCTACTATAGCCTGTCTGTTACAACTGTGTCTTAGTATGCCCTTGTTATTTCACTGAATTAATGATAATCAACTTCTTTTTGTTCAGTTGGGACTTAGAGTCTTTCAGTTAATGGAGATTACACGCTATGAAGGTCCACATTAGATTAGATAGATTAGATAGATATGAAACTTAACAAAAAGTAAACAGAAAAATTAAATCAATCAATCAATCAATCAGTTGTCCAAGTGCTTAATCTCCGTATCTACGGATTCTAAGGCACACCATCCAGTTCGTAAGGCATAAATCATTGTGTCATCAGACATGTTCCAAGTCGTACCCAGGGAGTTGATCCAGTGTTCAGTAGTTAGAAATTATGGTGGAAATGATTACTGAAATAGGTAGGTTTTTAGTTTAAAGCATAGTACAAAAAGTATAATTTCAGCTCAAGAAAAGCCATGATACAGCTTTATAAATAGGACTGAATATCTAAATACTAACTAATTAATTTTGTAATGTTTCATGAAAGAAAAGTTAAAACAGAATTAATCAAAAATGAATAATAAAAAGCTGGTGTAACAGCATAAAATATTGAGAATTGTATGAAGTAGACTTAGATGTTCTGTAAATCTTTAATAAATACTGACTCAACTAATTTTCAATGTGAGGTTCGAATCCCCATACCTCATTTACACAATTACCTAAAATAGTTGGAAAATGTTTGATAACCTTTTCTCAACCGATTAAAGTAATTAATGTTATTTATATTGAACCAAATTTTGACTTTTTGGTTAATATCTTATGTTTTTGGTCACTACTACAACCATATTTACTGATGTGTTGTTGACAGCAATACAATTCCTTTGGATTCAAAATGTAGTTTACAAAAACATTCCTTTTTTGGATTTATTGTAGAAATAAAATTTTATAAAAAAATCTAAATTCATTTCTATTTATATTGAAAAAAAAATCAAAGGCTTCATACACATCAATCAGATTAATGATTTTAGGATGTAAAACCTCGCAATGTAAAGAAGTTGTTTTTTTCAGATACAGATTATAAACTGTATGTAAAGTATGAGTTTACTTTTTTGACACTACAACTTCAAAGGAATCAGATATCATTTGCATTTTAATTTTCATTTTAATTATGAAATTTAAATTATATTCATTCTTTTACATAATTTGTGCCCTAGCTGTGATTCTATTTTTCTTGTTGAAACTACTATTTTAGCTGATGCTGAAAAATACTTATCAGAAAAATAACCTTTTGACGGTTGAGAAATAGAATTCAATGAATACTCATACATAGCTACGCTTTATAACAGTTTGTGGAAATGAATTTTCCATTTCTCTTATTTATACCTCAACACACAGCACATATATGTAATAAAAACAGCCATAGATTATAGATTTTACCAAATATAATTAGTTATGATATAATGCACACAGAACCAGATATATAGAAAGAGAGGAGAGGACTCTCATACATGCATATTAAACACAACTGTTTGCGCTGTGGAATAAATATACAGAATCATACACAACTCGGACCTTCAGCAACTTGGCCTCTGTCAACTCGGACCCATTTTGATGCAATCTCTGCCCCTTTTAAAATTCATTCACACAAAGTCAACCCTGTAGCTGTAACTACTTTTTTATTTGCTTAGAAGGTCCACAGCTTTCTTTAAAAATCAGTCAGTCCTAAGAATGATGACTGCATTTATAAAATAGTTAATGAATATGATGAATATACTCAGAGTAGATTACTTTTATAATGTAAATCTCTTTTAAGACTATCTTACACCATTTTATCCATGGCTGAAAACTGAAATGAATGATACCTAGATTATCAAATCAATACATGAATAAAGATTATATGTGAATTTAAAGTTTAAGAATGGGTCTGACTTTGTGTCTCTCAATTAAATGACTATGTCTGTTCAAATGGACTTGAGAAAGTCAAAGTCAGCCTATAAGTTAGGCCACTTGACCGCAACTGCGCTGCTATCAATTAAAATGATGTTCATCTTGCTCTGGCTAGAGGTGAGGCCACTGATGTTGTGCCAATAGGCAGCATTTCATACAATTAACCATAGCTCACTCCTAGATTGTTTGATATCTTGGTTTGGCGTTGGTGGCGTAGTTTTGGAACGGTCCAAGTCCTACCTATCTAATCATTCGCAGTGCGTTAAGATTGGCTCTATCCTGTCTGATGCAAAGAAGCTCTTGTTTGGTGTGCCTCAGGTCTTTGTCCTACATTGTAAAACCGGGTGGTTGAATGCACTAAAACTTTTTGAGTACTTCTGACATGAGTGTCGCCTTTGGTAACCATAACACAAATAATTTGAGTTAAAAGTGATTAGTTATGTTAACTTAAACAAAATGGTTGAATGTGCTTGAAATTTTTGAGTACAGTCCACACTTGTAACCAGTGTTCAATATTTCTGGCTACAAAATGGCATATGGTTATTTATTCAGCAGAAGTCACATGCAAATCAGAGAAACTAAAAATGATATAAAATGTGATTTATTTAGCCACTGAGATTTTTTTATATTCTTTATGTAGTGTATTGTTTATCTATATGGTGCCAATTTTATATTTATGATTACAAAATTGCAATATAAATAGATTGCTGCTTAAAATCTGCAAATCCTCTATATCATCCGGGGGCCACAATGGCAGAGTGGTAACACTCTTGCCTCCCACCTCTGCGGCCGGGGTTCGATCCCTGTCATGGCCGTAAGTGGGAAAGCTGGTAGTTGCTTGCCGTTGGTCGGCAGTTTACAGTGCATAACCCTAGCGAACTATATGTACTGGTTTCCTCTGCCCTTCAAACTACCCGTCGTGATATGACCTGTACAGTGTTGAAAGCGACGTAAAACCCCAAATAAATAAACAAATCTATATCATCCGGGTATTTTTTAAGCAGAAGTTACATGCAAATCAGAGAAACTGAAAATAATATAAAATGTGATTAATTCAGCCAGTAAGTGTGTTATTTCCGTGATTTATATGTAGTGTATAATTTACCTATATGGTGTCAGTTTTATATTTATGATTACAAAATTGTAATATGAATAGATTTCTGTTGAAAATCTGCAAGTCTCCTATTATCGACCACACCAGTCGCATTTCATTTATCATGGCACAAATAATTTGAGCAAATATGGTGATTCTGACTTAAAGAAAGGGTTGAATGTACTTAAGTTTTTGAGTACAGTCCACTTGTACCCAGTATTCAATATTTCTGGCTGCAAAATAGCATATGGTTATTTATTCAGCAGAAGTCACATGCAAATCAGAGAAACTAAAAATGATATAAAATGTGATTTATTTAGCCAGTAAGTTTTTTCATAATCTTTATGTAGTGTATTGTTCATCTATATGGTGCCAATTTTATATTTATGATTCCAAAATTGCAATATGAATAGATTGCTGTTTAAATCTGCAAATCCTCTATTATCAACCACTCCAATCACATTTTAGTAACCAGAACAGAAATAATTTGAGTAAAAATGGTTATGCTGACTAAAACAAATGGTTGGACATACTTAAAAATTTTAAGAACAGTCCACTTTTTACCCAGTATTTAATATTCCTGGCTACAAAATATCATATGGGTATTTATTCAACAGATGTCACATGCAAATCAGAGAAACTGAAAATGATATAAAATGTGATTGATTCAGCCAGTAAGTTTTTATTTTCATGTTTTATATTAAATAAAAAAGGCCTGACATGTATAGATTTAATTCAAAATGTAATATGTGGATGTATCTGGTCCTAAAATTTTGCCATAAATCTCGAAAAATTCAAGTTTAGCTCTAGATGGGCAAAATAGGATCCCTTGGGGTATATGTTGTGGTGATGGTGATTTCTTAACCTTTTGCTGAGTTGAAGTTTAAATGTTTAAATCTTAAGTATTAGCTTTCGGAGCTGTAAATGAGCAACAATGTTATAGCTTCTTTTACTTATTTATTTATTTGGGGTTTTAAGGTCAAAGTTGGGGTTTTACGTCCCGTTCAACAGCCAGATTTGGGGTTTTACATTGCTTTCAAAACTGTATAGGTCATATCATGACGGGTAGTTTTTTATGGGCAGAGGAAACAAGTACACACAGTTGGTCAAGGTTATGTACTGTAAACTGCTGACAAATAGCAAGCAACTACCAGCTTTCCCACTTGAGGTCAGGCCGGGAACTGAACCCCAATCTCAGAGGTGGGAGGCGAGAGTGTTACCACTCTACCAATTCCCTGCATCAATTTCAAACAGGATGTAAAACCCCAACTTGACTCTGTACTGGGCACTTATTTTTTCATATAACAAGTGACAATCTTTATTTGTACAATTAAGCATCCTGTCAGTGTAAAAGCTTGGAAGTGATGTGATTTTGCATATGACTACCGACAATCTTTATTTGTATAATTAAGCTTCAAAAGCTGGGAACTGATGTAATAAGAAATTTGACCCATGTCTCTTCTGATGATTTGGGAGTTTATATCATCAGTATTTGAATTGACATTTCTCTCCAATATTTCAACATGTTCATTGATTGTGTGTATTAGCAAGTATCATGTGTTTGTATGAACAGCACATTGTTTCTGACTTTGATGTATGGTGTAACAAAAAAAAAAAATATATATATATATATATATATATATATATGTCATGTACAAGCTGGGATTTTGTAAAAGTTATAACTTGTACAGCTGAGTTGTACAAGTTATAACATGTACTAAATCATGTTGAAATTTTGTACTTGTACATACTTTGGTCACCCAAAAAGGCTTTACTTGTACAACTTACTTGTACAAGTTAGGCCCAAGTTCTTTTTGATAGTTTATTGTGTATCTTAAGCTTTAACTTGTTTAAGCTTAGTTTGTGAGCTTATGAGGACTAAGTGGTCAGTTCCAGTTGTGAACAATTTATGTTTTATTTCAAATATGCTTAAATTTTCATAAAACCCTAAAATGATATAGTATAGAGTGATATTGGAAAGATATTGGAAAGATATCATACAGATAGCATTAAATTGGGCCCAGTACTAAAACATTTTAAGCTCCATAAACTCAGAAATGGGACTAGGCCTTGTTATATATAACCATTATATATAGGTATGCACAACTCAAACTTTACACTAACTTAAACATAATGATTACAGGTGACCTAAAATAAGTGTAATTTGATGCACCCAGTGGATTCAAATTTTTAAAGTTAAAAGAATTCCATATTTTTAATTTGTTTCAATATTTGTGTTATTTTAAGTCAAATATTTTTAAGTTGCTGTTACTCAAATTTTTGTTTTACTGTGACATTTTAAGTTGATATTACTTAAAAGAGCAAAATATACAGATATAGCTTGTTGACCTGACATAAAATGTTTAAGTAGAAACTTTTAAGTTATACGAACTTAATAATTTTGTTCTGTGACTCCAAAATTTTAAGTAAAAACCACTCAATTGCTGTAGTTTCAATATACTTTGTTAAAAATTTTGAGTAAGAATCACTCTTATTCTTAATGCAGAATCTACTAAAATTTGTTGTGTCTGCTAGGTGCATCATATTATACTTAATTATTTTGAGTAAATTGTTGCCAAAAGTTTTATAATGTAGGTCCTATAATCTTTTACTTATATACTACTCCCCTCAGCAAAGTCATTCAAAATCATTGCTTTGGGTTTAAAAATACAGTGTGAAAAACTCAACAAATCTTTCCAGTTAATGTTCTTGGCAATTTCCTCTCTCCTGTAGGAGCGGTCAGGAACCTTGATGTATGGTTTGATAGTGATTTTTTATTCTCGGGGCATGTCCAAAATATCTGCAAGTCCTGTTTTGCTCAAATCAGGGATCTTAAGCATCTCAGAGGTTACCTGACGCATTCTGCTCTTATGACTGCGAATGCTTTGTTGGGAGTCGACTTGAATACTCTAATTCCTTGTTTAGAAGTATCTTAGCTCTTGATCTTTGTAAGCTCCAATGTGTTCAAAATAGTCTGGCTAGAATTGTTACCAACACCACCAAGTACTCACACATCACTCCTGTTAGGAAGATTCTCCATTGGTTGCCTATTGAACTTCGTTCCATATTCTAGACTGCCTTACTGGTGTACAAATTCCTACATTGTGGTTATCCAAAATATTTTGCACCTTTTGTTAAACTCAGAGAAAGTGTCTATAACACATGCAAAAGCAAAGCTGATGATGTGTTCCTTGAGATCCCCCACTTTGCCACTTCAATATACAAGTCTTCTGAGCAGTTTGGCCTCAGTTTTGCTTATGACGCTCCAAAGATTTGGAATGATTTGCCTGATGATGTACATTCGACCACTTCTCTCCACTCATTCAGAAGGAAGCTCAAAGCCTATCTCTTTGCACAAGCATATCCACCCCAACTTCTGCATGCTTTCCTTGGTTTTCTCTCCGTGGTGCTGACCCTTGCTATGTCTCAGGTTTATGATTATAGTTTTCTGCCTTCTGTCTGGCACGCCTAGCATCTGTCTTTGGATGGGGATTAGGCACTATAAAATACCATTATTGGAAATTAAATAGGGCAAAGTTTATTGCAGCTGAGGCTGAGTTGGTGGGGGCTGAGTTGGCAAAGGTCTGAGATGACCAGTTTCCAATATGCACACTGACAAAAACTCAAAATTGTCCTTAAATAACCAAATTTGATAACATTGGGTTTTCTTGGTGAATAGATAATCCGAAACATACCTGATATGATTATCCGTGCTTGCCAACTTCTAATGTGAATAATGAACTCGGATATTATTTATGTGTGCTAGCCTGTCCCAACATCGACGTCCAAATTTAGTTTGTATTTTATTACGAAGAAAAATGGCTTCCACAACAGAACCCCTGACTCTGGAAAGAGGTACAAACTGTTATATATTCTAGATAAAATAACATTACAGCAATAGCTATGTAATAAGGAGTAACGGACGGAGTAACATCCTCACATTTAAAATCCGCTTGACATTTTTTTCTGAGGTGCCCTTTGAAATGGTTTCTGCAGACCTGAGGTGAACCCGGAAATAATCATTCCCTTTCAGATCAATTTTATTTCATTAAAATTTTAAAAATTTAAGCAAACCTCCAAAATGAGTACATTCACGTTTAGTAATAAATTTAAGGACACAGTTATGACCCGGACATAATTGTGACCACCCGTGTACTACTGGTCGGCCAGTGAATTTCGTCACCCCAGTGAAGTTTGTCACCTGCCGTAAAAATGCTCGGGTCAAAATGCTCAAGGACGGGCAATATTCACATTTAAATAAATGGAATAGCTTCTTTCGACAGCAAGGTATACATATATGCCGTAACTGGACAGTAAAAACTCTTTAATATTGTCATAAAATGAAGGTGGCGAACTTCACTGGGGTGACAAATTTCACTGGCTGAGCAGTACACGGAACCCCTGACTCTGGAAAGAGGTACAAACTGTTATATATTCTAGATAAAATAACATTACAGCAATAGCTATGTAATAAGGAGTAACGGACGGAGTAACATCCTCACATTTAAAATCCGCTTGACATTTTTTTCTGAGGTGCCCTTTGAAATGGTTTCTGCAGACCTGAGGTGAACCCGGAAATAATCATTCCCTTTCAGATCAATTTTATTTCATTAAAATTTTAAAAATTTAAGCAAACCTCCAAAGTGAGTATACATTCACGTTTAGTAATAAATTTAAGGACACAATTATGACCCGGACATAATTGTGACCACCCGTGTACTACTGGTCGGCCAGTGAATTTCGTCACCCCAGTGAAGTTCGTCACCTGCCGTAAAAATGCTCGGGTCCAAATGCTCAAGGACGGGCAATATTCACATTTAAATAAATGGAATAGCTTCTTTCGACAGCAAGGTATACATATATGCCGTAACTGGACAGTAAAAACTCTTTAATATTGTCATAAAATGAAGTTGGCGAACTTCACTGGGGTGACAAATTTCACTGGCTGAGCAGTACACGGGTGGTCACGAAGATAAACGGTCATAGAGATAAATGGTCTTCAGAATTGTTCAAATCTAAGTGGTATAAACAACAAAATCACACAAACTAAATAAGAAAATACAATCAAAGAAAGCTTATCAAGACATCTGGTATTTGGTTTGTGTTGTGCTGCTCTTTAGACTACTTATATTTGAAGAATTCTGAAGACCATTTATCTCTATGACCATTTATCTTCGTGACCACCCGTGTACTGCTCAGCTACCCAAGTTCGTCGCCTACCCAAGTTTGTCACCTGTTTTAAAAACTGAAAATGATAAGCGATATTGATACTAAAACTAATAGAACAAGTACTTATGACACTAATCTATAAGTCTAGTGGTGGTGGACCAGTTCACGCCCATGTACTCATTCACGCCCACCCCTAAATTTCTCCAAAACAATCACAGTTACACAATAAATTACAAATGTATATCATCAATTTGATAATTATCTATTATGTGGTAAACATCTTTTCTATGAAAAACTATGAATCTTAAAGAAAATTGAGGGTGGGCGTGAATAGGTACACAGGCGTGAATTGGTCCACAACCACTACAATGAAAGATGGTTGTCAACAGGTTTTAATATTGTCAAAAAATGCAAGTGACGAACTTGGGTAGGCGATGAACTTGGGTAGCTGAGCAGTAGTACTCTCCTGCACAGACTCACTCAGGTTATGGTCAAAGTTATACCGCCGATGTTTGATTCAGAAGTAGATTTAGAGGGTGCATCATTCATATTACTGGATATATCATGCTAGAATAGCTAAGCACAGGCCTAAATGCAAAATAATTCACAGTGTCTTTGGAACCGACAAGGACAGGTGATAATTCTCTTAATTTCAGAACTGTCACATCCATATACATACTGTATAACATATAATCATATGTTATTTCACATAACAAAATCGAGATTTTACTGCACCTTACATGACAAATTATTTATTTAAACTGAACTAACACTTGTATATTTTATAAAAGAATCAAGGTGAAGGACATTTTTGTCTATTGACCCTTTGCATCGACGTCATTATGTGACGTCAGGATGACGTTTTCAGTGAACAACGTCCATTTTGGACGGCAAAAAAAGGATTATTACTGCTGAACTTTGACAAAAAAAATTAAATTTCTGTCTTTTATAGATCATATATTTGAGTTCTGTAAAAAGGGAAATAATACTAAATATATTTCCTTTATGAAGGCACAGCTTTTAAAAATATTAACAGTCATTTTGATATTTTATGCGAATATTTGTTAGATTTCACTTACAATCGAGAAAACCTTACACAAAATTATATATATCGAAAGTACACAACATTTAAATGAAAATTTCTCTTTGAATAATTTGTCCATTTTTGTTCTGTAAAAAGTATATTGATGAGTAGGAAATCAACAATTCGGTAAAATGAAAATAAAGAATTATTCTGTGGCCTAACATTTTTATATCTGTCTGTACTTGGGACAGACATTATAAAAAAAACAGATATTTTGCATTTTACTACAAGTTCAATGCTCAATATCTCGACAAGTATGCATCCTAATGTTATTTTGCAAAATGGACCAGATAGACTAATGCTTGTACTTTCATGTGTGCAATTTTGAAGTCGATAAGATGCATATTTATTTTATAATTCATTTTTAAAATAAGGTATTTCTTCCAATATATCCCGTCTGTTTTACAGACATGTTCGTTCAAGCGTGATGTTTTGCCGTCCAAACGATAATGCGTAACATTGTGACGTAAGATGCAAAGGGTCAATAATGGCTCTTCAACCAAATAATTTGTAAACCGTTTCCATTAGTGTTCCTGAAAGTGATTGTTTTCTGATCTGTCAGTGACTGTTCTGAAGCTGAATAAATTATGAGGAACCATAAAAATAACTGCTGGTTGTAAACATTTTTTGAACTATATTGTCTGCGAATTGTCTATAATTTGTGAAATTTGTAAATATTTGAATCCTGCTTAACAGAAAAGTTTCTCAATATTTTTATTCATATTTTCAAGCCAAGAAAGATGATATAGACAAAAGACAAATGAAAAAGTTTACTCTGGATTTTTTGTTATATGCTAATGAACCAATCTGCAGTAACCTTTCCAGCTATGCAGGACCCTCCTGGCTCCTGGTCTACAGGGGCTCTGTATTGAAAATAATTAAAATATGTGTCGTCAAAATATAACTTTAAATATGTTAATATATATCCGGTATGTCATGGGTCAGCAAGAAAAATATTATTTAATGTCTCGACCCATGTGCGACGTTTATCGAGAGTATTAATGTCAACCCACTGTGAATATCTAAACAATATAAGTAAAGACATAGTGTCTCAAACCATGTGTGCCATTTATCGAGGGTATTAATTTCAACCCACTGTGAATATCTAAACAATACAAGTAAAGACAGGTGAGCACATGTGCACAACAATAGATAACATAAAGGTTGAAATACCTGCAACTGCATACACATTACACAACAAATCAAAATCAATGATATCCATAGCTCACTTGTCCCAAATAACTCATCACAAAGCATGATTGCAATTGATTGGCTCTTGCTGCAAAATGCAGTCTTGCTAATTACACTGTTCCCTGAAATTGTTAACTGGATGACAGGGGTGAGGGTGAGGCAGTCAGTTCATATCCAGCTCAGGGTTCAAAACTAGCGCCGGTCTGCCAGTCCGTGACTGACAGAAGTGCTTCTGGGCTGATAAGTATTCAGACCCAGTCAGTCCCATTGTCCAGGAAGGTTATATAACCTGTGCCTGGCCGAATTATGGTTTGGATGTTTTGAATATTATCAGAACATACCAAAGTGACAAAGTGTGAAAATGCATACCTCCCCAGTACAGTTATAAGCGCCTTGCAAGGTCGAATTATCGTTTGGATGTTTTGAATATTACCCAGACATACAGAAATGGTGATACAGTCAATGAATGCTAATGTGTGGTGTTGACTGTTGAGGCAAACCCAGTTGCTCACTCTTTGAAATACTATTTGTGACAATGGGAAGTTGCAAAAGTAAAATCCTTAATGGATTCTAATATGACTTTAACAGTGCTTAATCTGCATCAAAAGACACCCAAAGGTGCAACAACCAAGATTCAATTAAAAAGAATTAAGAGAGATATAAAAATCATAATTTTGTTTTCAGACAATGTAATAAACAATACAGTGATATAATAATACAGCATAAATAGAATAATACAGAATACAGTACAGTAGGACCTCTATTATCCGACCCTATTGGGGGAGTAACAATTAGGTCAGATTATAGAAGTGCTAAAATAACAGGTTTAAATTGACTTGTAAAAGTGGTTCTGTGGTTTGAGAATTGAAAATTCTAATAATAGAAGGTAGGATAATAGAGGTTCTGCCTTACTTAAAATGCCAAAATCTTGCGATCTGTAAGATAGGACTCCAAAAAAAGTTACTGGGACTCCATTTTTTGGAGGTCATGTAGTGCCATAGACTCTCGCTTTAGAGGTGCTTCGCAATCACTGTAACATACATCTAGGGATCATTTTCACTTCCTTTCTTCCTTTCTAGCATTTCATAGGTTAAAGATGTGAAAAGTGTTTACAAACATCAAATTTGCAGCCTAGCACTTGTACAAATAATCTTCCATGAAAGTTTCTACGTTGACCTCTGATGTTGTCACTAAAGATATATTGTCATATTTGTTGATCATCACTTACAGTGTGTGATAATTACTGCCCTGTATAATATACTAGTATATTTTTATAGCCATGTAGCAATTTTTCATTCTCATGTTTGCATATCGGACTGATAAACTTTCTGATGGACCAGTAACTTCCGCAAGTTGTCAGTCCTGTGGTCCCGAAACTATTTTGTTTTAATTTCGTACCCTGATCCAGCTTAGCTGTTGTAAAGGACATTATTAAGTTTGTGTATGGGAGACCTTCAGGCTCCGCCGACTCCGCCGGCTCCGCATTTTGTTTTCCTGGTAACTCTGTAACCGTTAGGCAGATTCTTTTCAAATTTGGCAGGTTTAGGCAGTAGCCTTGGGGAATTTTTTTGAATATGCTGCAGTGACATTTCAACCAATCAGAGAGGTCACATGACCAAAAATGTCTTTTTTCGATGGGGAAGCTTGTCCGGATGATAACTTGAAAGGAATTGTATCAATTCACCTGAAACTTGGCAAATACATTCATTCTATTAAAATCTGGAAATCATTAGATTTTGGCATTGATTGGTTAAGAAATGGCCGAGTAATTAATGATTAATTAATCATTATGAATTTTCCAAATAAGGAAAACACAAAAATGCTTATATCTCGAAAACCGTGTTAGATAGAGAGATTTCGACGAAATTTTTGACCCACAGGGTATCTCTGCGGAGTAGTTATCCCATTTTTGAAAAAAGTTTTGTCTCGCCAAAAATGGCGGCCATTTTGAATTTTGGAATTTTTCGCAAAAATTGCAAAACATAAAAATGCTTATATCTCGAAAACCGTACTAGATAGAGCGATTTCGATGAAATTTTTGACCCACAGGGTATCTCTGCGGAGTAATGATCCAAATTTTCAAAAAAAATTTGTCTCGTCAAAAATGGCGGCCATTTTGAATTTTTGAATTTTTCGCAAAAATTGCAAAACACAAAAATGCTTATATCTCGAAAACCGTGCTAGATAGAGCAATTTCGACAAAATTTTTGACCCACAGGGTATCTCCGCGGAGTAGTTATCTCAGGGTTGAAAAAAGTTTTGTCTCGCCAAAAATGGCGGCCATTTTGAATTTTTCGCAAAAATTGCAAAACATAAAAATGCTTATATCTCGAAAACCGTACTAGATAGAACAATTTCGACGAAATTTTTGACCCACAGGGTAGCTCTGCAGAGTAGCCATGCCTATTTTCAAAAAAATTTTATCTTGCCAAAAATGGCGGCCATTTTGAATTTTCAAATTTTTCGCAAAAGTTGCAAAACATAAAAATGCTTATATCTCAAAAACCCTGCTAGATAGAGCAATTTCGACGAAATTTTTGACCCACAGGGTATCTCTGCTGAGTAGCCATGCCTATTTTCAAAAAAATTTTGTCTCGCCAAAAATGGCAGCCATTTTGAATTTTTGAATTTTTCGCAAAAATTGCAAAACATAAAAATGCTTATATCTCGAAAACCCTGCTAGATAGAGCGATTTCAACGAAATTTTTGACCCACAGGGTATCTCTGCAGAGTAGCCATGCCAATTTTCAAAAAAAAAAATTTCTCGCAAAAAATGGCGGCCATTTTGAATTTTCGAATTTTTTTGCAAAATTGCAAAACATAAAAATGCTTATATCTCGAAACCGTGCTAGATAGAGCGATTTCGACGAAATTTTTGACCCACAGGGTATCTCTGCAGAGCAGCTATCCCAAAGAGCTTTCACTTGGTGAAGTTTCAGACCCATAGCTAACTGCTCACCTACTCAAAATGAGTAAATGCGAATTACCTCTAAAAGTATTGCAGATAGCCAATTTTTCTCAAATAACTCATTCACCTACTTTTGGGAGAGCTTTCACTTGGTGAAGTTTCAGACCCGTAGCTAATTACTCACCTACTCAAAATGAGTAAATGCTAATTATCTCAAAAACTATTGCGGATACCCAATTTTTCTCAAATAACTCATTCATGTACTTTTGGGAGAGCTTTCACATGGTGAAGTTTCAGACCCATAGATAATTACTCACCTACTCAAAATGAGTAAATGTGAATTATCTCTAAAAGTATTGCAGATAGCCAATTTTTCTCAAATAACTCATTCACCTACTTTTGGAAGAGCTTTCACATGGTGAAGTTTCAGACCCGTAGCTAATTACTCACCTACTCAAAATGAGTAAATGTGAATTATCTCTAAAAGTATTGCAGATAGCCAATTTTTCTCAAATAACTCATTCACCTACTTTTGGGAGAGCTTTCACTCCGTGAAGTTTCAGACCCATAGCTAATTATTTACCTACTCAAAATGAGTAAATGCTAATTATCTGTAAAAGTATTGCGGATACCCAATTTTATCAAATAACTCATTCATCTACTTGTGGGAGAGCTTTCACATGGTGAAGTTTCAGACCCATAGCTAATTACTCACCCACTCAAAATGAGTAAATGTGAATTATCTCTAAAAGTATTGCAGATAGCCAATTTTTCTCAAATAAATCATTCACCTACTTTTGGGAGGGCTTTCACTTGGTAAAGTTTCAGACCCATAGCTAATTACTCACCTACTCAAAATGAGTAAATGCGAATTATCTCTATAAAAGTATTGTAGATAGCCAATTTTTCTCAAATAACTCATTCACCTACTTTTGGGAGAGCTTTCACTCTGTGAAGTTTCAGACCCATAGCTATTTATTCACCTGCTCAAAATGAGTAAATGCTAATTATCTGTAAAAGTATTGCGGATACCCAATTTTTATCAAATAGTCATTCATCTACATGTGGGAGAGCTTTCACATGGTGAAGTTTCAGAGCCATAGCTAATTACTCACCTACTCAAAATGAGTAAATGCGAATTATCTCTAAAAGTATTGCAGATAGCCAATTTTTCTCAAATAACTCATTCACCTACTTTTGGGAGAGCTTTCACTCTGTGAAGTTTCAGACCCTTAGCTATTTATTCACCTACTCAAAATGAGTAAATGCTAATTATCTGTAAAAGTATTGCGGATACCCAATTTTTATCAAATACTCATTCATCTACTTGTGGGAGAGCTTTCACATGGTGAAGTTTCAGACCCATAGCTAATTACTCACCTACTCAAAATGAGTAAATGCGAATTATCTCTAAAAGTATTGCGGATAGCCAATTTTTCTCAAATAACTCATTCACCTACTTTTGGGAGAGCTTTCACTTGGTGAAGTTTCAGACCCATAGCTAATTACTCACCTACTCAAAATGAGTAAATGTGAATTATCTCTAAAAGTATTGCAGATAGTCAATTTTTCTCAAATAACTCATTCACCTACTTTTGGGAGAGCTTTCCCTCTGTGAAGTTTCAGACCCATAGCTATTTATTCACCTACTCAAAATGAGTAAATGCTAATTATCTGTAAAAGTATTGCGGATACCCAATTTTTATCAAATACTCATTCATCTACTTGTGGGAGAGCTTTCACATGGTGAAGTTTCAGACCCATAGCTAATTACTCACCTACTCAAAATGAGTAAATGCGAATTATCTCTAAAAGTATTGCAGATAGCCAATTTTTCTCAAATAACTCATTCAGCTACTTTTGGAAGAGCTTTCACACACGAAAATGAAAAATTGTGAATATCTCGGAAAAGCTATTTCTTCTCCTTTAATGCTCGGCGGGAGATACACACCGTGGCAGTGGTCTTGACAAAAATTTTTGTCTCCCCAAAAATGGTGGCCATTTTGAATTTTCAAAGTTTTTGCAAAACACAAAAATGCTTATATCTCGAAAACCGTGCTATATGGAGCGAACTCAACAAAATTTTTGACCTGCTGGGTATCTCTGCAGAGTAGCCACGCCAATTTTCCAAATATTTTTGTCTCGCCAAATATAGCGGACATTTTAAATTTTTTAACTTTTTGCAAAACACAAAAATGCTTATATCTTGAAAACCGTGCTAGATAGAGCAGACTGCGCTGACTTTGGTTGCAACAACAGTATAAGGCTAGAAACGAAGCATTTTCTTAATACTTTAACACTCACCTTTATATCCTTTTCGGGACGCTTTGTTTTTGCTATGCAAAAACATTATCTTTTTTTTTTGGCGAACGATCCTCTAGTTATATCTAGTGATACAACTAATTGTAGTGACACATATTTGGGTTAACATAGTATGTGTGGTGAGCTTTGCCAAAAATATTATATTCTCAGTTAATTCTATGCATGCATTTATCACATGAAATTCAAAGTATCAAGCAGCAGCCCTCTATAAAATCAATTTTCTTTTACATTTTCACTAGGATATCACTTGTATTTGAAAATAATGTTAATCCAAGCAAAAAGTTAGAATATTACAGTATTATTTATTTGCAACCCCACAGAAAAAATAAAATGCATGAAAACCGGAATAACATGATAACATCACAGACTGCAATATTTTCAATGTCCACAGTGTCTGAATGAAACAACATCCAAATCAAACATCAACTGGATACTGTAATCATTGCTGATCATAACTGTTAAAGTCTGAAGCATTTGGGAAACCAGCCATAACACCAGCACCATATGTAAATTGTATTTGTTTCATTAATTTTCAGCAGATGTTAAGAAAAGCATGATTTAAAGAATAGTACATGGCCTACTCAGTGTAATATTCTACTGTCAGATGGACCTCATGGTGAAAATTGAAGCAGTTTCTGGTGGTCATTTTATGTTGTTTTCAGATGCTTTTGAATAATTCTAACTAGATGATCTTTCGGTGTCTTTACCATTCTTCCGCCATTAAAAAAATTTTTTTGGATGAATTGCTATTATTGACACACACAAACTAAATTCAAAACTAAGCTTTCTATTGGATGAGTGATGTTGAAGTTTCTCCAATACCAACCCAACATTCTAAATTTTTGATATCTTCAATTTTTAACCATGGAAAATGCCGCTGGAAATTGCAAGCTCTTACAGTTGAAAATATTTACAGCGGATGTAAGAAAAATGACTTTTTCTCAAAAAGATCTCAACAGATTTTCTTTAAATAAAAAACAACAGAAAGAGTAATAAATTGCCATTAAAGTGGTATTAGTATCATATTTGTAAGTAAAATAACTATAATTAAGCGTCCCTTGCGGGACGCTTGTTTGTGTATGGGAGAGCTTCAGGCTCCGCCGGCTCCGGCAGCTCCGCCGGCTCCGCATTTTGTTTTCCTTATAACTCTGTAACCGTTAGGCGGATTCTTTTCAAATTTGGCAGGTTTAGGCAGTAGCCTTGGGGAATTTTTTTGAATATGCTGCAGTGACATTTCAACCAATCAGAGAGGTCACATGACCAAAAATGTCTTTTTTCGATGGGGAAGCTTGTCCGGATGATAACTTGAAAGGAATTTTATCAATTCACCTGAAACTTGGCAAATACATTCATTCTATTAAAATCTGGAAATAATTAGATTTTGGCATTGATTGGTCAAGAAATGGCCGAGTAATTAATGATTAATTAATCATTACGAATTTTCCAAATAAGGAAAACACAAAAATGCTTATATCTCGAAAACCGTGCTAGATAGAGCGATTTCGACGAAATTTTTGACCCGCAGGATATCTCTGCGGAGTAGTTTTCCCAATTTTCAAAAAAATTTTATCTCGCCCAAAATGGCGGCCATTTTGAATTTTCGAAATTTTCGCAAAAATTGCAAAACACAAAAATGCTTATATCTCAAAAACCGTGCTAGATAGAGTGATTTCGACGAAATTTTTGACCCACAGGGTATCTCTGCAGAGTAGCCATGCCAATTTTCAAACAAAAAATTTCTCGCAAAAAATGGCGGCCATTTTGAATTTTCGAATTTTTCGCAAAATTGCAAAACACAAAAATGCTTATATCTCGAAAACCGTGCTAGATAGAGCGATTTCGACGAAATTTTTGACCCGCAGGACATCTCTGCGGAGTAGTTTTCCCAATTTTCAAAAAAATTTTATCTCGCCCAAAATGGCGGCCATTTTGAATTTTCGAAATTTTCGCAAAAATTGCAAAACATAAAAATGCTTATATCTCGAAAACCCTGCTAGATAGAGCGATTTCGACGAAATTTTTGACCCGCAGGGTATCTCTGCAGAGTAGCCATGCCAATTTTCAAACAAAAAATTTCTCGCAAAAAATGGCGGCCATTTTGAATTTTCGAATTTTTCGCAAAATTGCAAAACACAAAAATGCTTATATCTCGAAAACCGTGCTAGATAGAGCGATTTCGATGAAATTTTTGACCCACAGGGTATCTCTGCAGAGTAGCCATGCCAATTTTCAAAAAAATTTTATCTTGCCAAAAATGGCGGCCATTTTGAATTTTCGAATTTTTGCGCAAAAATTGCAAAACACAAAAATGCTAATATTTCGAAAACCGTGCTACATAGAGCGATTTCGACGAAATTTTTTATCTTCAGGGTATCTCTGCAGAGCAGCTATCCCAAAGAGCTTTCACTTGGTGAAGTTTCAGACCCATAGCTAATTGCTCACCTACTCAAAAAGAGTAAATGCGAATTACCTCTAAAAGTACTGCAGATGGCCAATTTTTCTCAAATAACTCATTCACCTACTTTTGGAAGAGCTTTCACTTGGTGAAGTTTCAGACCCGTAGCTAATTACTCACCTACTTAAAATGAGTAAATGCTAATTATCTCAAAAACTATTGCGGATACCCAATTTTTATCAAATAACTCATTCATGTACTTTTGGGAGAGCTTTCACATGGTGAAGTTTCAGACCCGTAGCCAATTACTCACCTACTCAAAATGAGTAAATGCGAATTATCTCTAAAAGTATTGCAGATAGCCAATTTTTCTCAAATAACTCATTCACCTACTTTTGGGAGAGCTTTCACTTGGTGAAGTTTCAGACCCATAGCTAATTACTCACCTACTCAAAATGAGTAAATACGAATTATCTCTAAAAGTATTGCAGATAGCCAATTTTTCTCAAATAACTCATTCACCTACTTTTGGCAGAGCTTTCACTTGGTGAAGTTTCAGACCCATAGCTAATTACTCACCTACTCAAAATGAGTAAATGCGAATTATCTCTAAAAGTATTGCAGATAGCTAATTTTTCTCAAATAACTCATTCACCTACTTTTGGGAGAGCTTTCACTTGGTGAAGTTTCAGACCCATAGCTAATTACTAATACGAATTATCTCTAAAAGTATTGCAGATAGCCAATTTTTCTCAAATAACTCATTCACCTACTTTTGGCAGAGCTTTTACATGGTGAAGTTTCAGACCCATAGCTAATTATTTACCTACTCAAAATGAGTAAATGCGAATTATCTCTAAAAGTATTGCAGATAGCCAATTTTTCTCAAATTAATCATTCACCTACTTTTGGGTGAGCTTTCACTTGGTCAAGTTTCAGACCCATAGCTAATTACTCACCTACTCAAAATGAGTAAATGCGAATTATCTCTAAAAGTATTGCAGATAGCCAATTTTTCTCAAATAACTCATTCACCTACTTTTGGCAGAGCTTTCACATGGTGAAGTTTCAGACCCATAGCTAATTACTCACCTACTCAAAATGAGTAAATGCGAATTATCTCTAAAAGTATTGCAGATAGCCAATTTTTCTCAAATAACTCATTCACCTACTTTTGGCAGAGCTTTCACATGGTGAAGTTTCAGACCCATAGCTAATTACTCACCTACTCAAAATGAGTAAATGCGAATTATCTCTAAAAGTATTGCAGATAGCCAATTTTTCTCAAAAAACTCATTCACCTACTTTTGGGAGAGCTTTCACTTGGTGAAGTTTCAGACCCATAGATAATTATTCACCTACTCAAAATGAGTAAATGTGAATTATCTCTTAATAGTATTGCAGATAGCCAATTTTTCTCAAATAACTCATTCACCTACTTTTGGGAGAGCTTTCACTTGGTGAAGTTTCAGACCCATAGCTAATTACTCACCTACTCAAAATGAGTAAATACGAATTATCTCTAAAAGTATTGCAGATAGCCAATTTTTCTCAAATAACTCATTCACCTACTTTTGGCAGAGCTTTCACTTGGTGAAGTTTCAGACCCATAGCTAATTACTCACCTACTCAAAATGAGTAAATGCGAATTATCTCTAAAAGTATTGCAGATAGCTAATTTTTCTCAAATAACTCATTCACCTACTTTTGGGAGAGCTTTCACTTGGTGAAGTTTCAGACCCATAGCTAATTACTAATACGAATTATCTCTAAAAGTATTGCAGATAGCCAATTTTTCTCAAATAACTCATTCACCTACTTTTGGCAGAGCTTTTACATGGTGAAGTTTCAGACCCATAGCTAATTATTTACCTACTCAAAATGAGTAAATGCGAATTATCTCTAAAAGTATTGCAGATAGCCAATTTTTCTCAAATTAATCATTCACCTACTTTTGGGTGAGCTTTCACTTGGTCAAGTTTCAGACCCATAGCTAATTACTCACCTACTCAAAATGAGTAAATGCGAATTATCTCTAAAAGTATTGCAGATAGCCAATTTTTCTCAAATAACTCATTCACCTACTTTTGGCAGAGCTTTCACATGGTGAAGTTTCAGACCCATAGCTAATTACTCACCTACTCAAAATGAGTAAATGCGAATTATCTCTAAAAGTATTGCAGATAGCCAATTTTTCTCAAATAACTCATTCACCTACTTTTGGCAGAGCTTTCACATGGTGAAGTTTCAGACCCATAGCTAATTACTCACCTACTCAAAATGAGTAAATGCGAATTATCTCTAAAAGTATTGCAGATAGCCAATTTTTCTCAAAAAACTCATTCACCTACTTTTGGGAGAGCTTTCACTTGGTGAAGTTTCAGACCCATAGATAATTATTCACCTATTCAAAATGAGTAAATGTGAATTATCTCTTAATAGTATTGCAGATAGCCAATTTTTCTCAAATAACTCTTTCACCTACTTTTGGAAGACCTTTCACACACGAAAATGAAAAATTGTGAATATCTCGGAAAAGCTATTTCTTCTGCTTTAATGCTCGGCGGGAGATACACACCGCGGCAGTGGTCTTGACAAAAACTTTTGTCTCCCCAAAAATGGTGGCCATTTTGAATTTTCAAAGTTTTTGCAAAACACAAAAATGCTTATATCTCGAAAACCGTGCTATATGGAGCGAACTCAACAAAATTTTGGACCTGCTGGGTATCTCTGCAGAGTAGCCATGCCAATTTTCAAAATATTTTTGTCTCGCCAAATATAGCGGACATTTTTAATTTTTTTATTTTTTGCAAAACACAAAAATGCTTATATCTTGAAAACCGTGCTAGATAGAGCAGACTGCGCTGACTTTGGTTGCCACAACAGTATAAGGCTAGAAACGAAGCATTTTCTTAATACTTTAGCACTCACCTTTATATCATTTTCGGGACGCTTTGTTTTTGCTATGCAAAAACAATATCTTTTTTCTTGCTATGCAAAAACAATATCTTTTTTTTTTGCGAGCGATCCTCTAGTTTTATGTTTAAACAAATGACAGTAACATTGAGGGTGTCAGCAGGTGCTGATATTTTGAAAATATTTTAAAAAGCACTTTACCTGTAAAATAAAAATCACAAGGATAAAGGTATTAAAACAAGGTTTATGCCCATTTTATAGCATTAAAATTCTTCCACAAATGCAAAATGCAGGGTGGAACATCCTTAAATATTAAAATAAAAACATTTACCAAGAGACTTGAAGACAGACATATTGTATTTTATTGGAAAGACAGCAAACAGTGCTTCTATTCATTTTATTATGTTAAAAGCCAATGCCGACCCAGGGAGAAAACTATTTCAAAACTTTTAGTGTACAACTACATCAATGCACAGTTCGGATTCTTAACAGGCTTAAATGCATTGACTCTTCAAAAATTTTCATATAACTACTACAAAGATCAAAGATCTGCAAAGGTTTAACAGCAATGTATTTCCTATTTTAACTGAAATCATTGACTATTTGGTAAAAATACTTGAGTTGACTTGTTCAAAATATCTGATAAGACATATTTATATAAACAAAATGGTTTCCTTTGTATTAATAAAACTACTGTAGTTCACTAATCCTATTTTATTTGTATATTTCACCATGTCTTCTCTCTTCAAAATCAATATTTAAACTGCACACTTTACACAGATGACCACAATATTTTTGTAAACCTTTCGCATCATTTTTCTGGTTACCCCACAGCCCTTAAGGGCTGTTGGGGTATTGTTTTCACCCATGATGGGCGGGCGGGTGGTGGGAATAAGTTTGTCCGGGCTGTATCCCAGAAGCTGTAAGGTGTAGGAAGTTGATACTTGGTAGAGACATTGGTTAGGGGGTGTAGGTGCGCAACGTCATGGTGTGACATTGATTTGACCTTTAACCTTGTCGTAGTGACCGTGACCTTTAAAAGCTTGTTGCACCTTTGGGTCTGTATTTTGATGCAGATTAAGCACTGTTAAAATCATAATTAGAATTCATTAAGAATTTTACTTGTACAACTTCCGATTGTAATAGATGGAATTCCATCAAAGTGAGCCACAGACTTTGATCCAACACCACACATAAGCATTCATTGAATGTATTGCCAGTTCTGTATGCATGGTAATATTCAAAACATCCAGACCATAATTCGGCCATGCCAGATGTAGGTAAAAAGTGTCGTAATGTTTAGTTTACTGATTAATGCTGTCATCTTGTTATTGAATTGTCTTGTTTTAATGCTTCATCTTTACATGCATTATCTTTCTCTATTTTAAACATTGCTTGGACCTTTATATAACTGACAGTGCTCCGAAAGTATCCTGAACTTTGTACTGATACACAACTTCTATATCTCATGGTGTTAAAAATATTTCCCTAGACTGTGAGGTACGGGCATCTCTGATGCTATTTTATCACCTATGTAATCAAAATATTCCCTCTCATGATGCATACCTCAGGAACAAAATTACACAAGAAACACATTATTTGGCAGTATCTGTCCTACACTGTTTAGTATTTAACACTAACTTTATCGATGTGCATCTGTGATGATTATATTTCTGAGGAAATTTTCAACAACATTCTGTTTCCTTTTTCTCTTTCTTCAAACTTTAACACTATTGATTATTACCCTACAGTCCTAAAGGACTGTCGGGGTATTGTTTTCACGCATGGTGTCTGGGTAGGCAGGCATGCGGGCAGCGGGGAAAGTTTGTCCGGTCTGTATCTCAGAAACGCAGGCTGTAGAAAGTTCATACTTGGTAGGGACATGGGTTAGGGGGTGTAGGTGTGCAACGTCATTGTCCGACCTTGATTTGACCTTGCCGCAGTGACCTTGAGTTTGAAAATCTTGTCAAGGCTATATCTATATATGGGCTGAGTTTGCAACGTCATGGTGTGACTTTGATTTTACATTTGACCTTGCCGTAGTGACCTTGACCGTTAAAATTTTGTCCAGGCAATATCTCTGAAACTGTAAAGTGTAGGAAGTTGATAGTTGCTAGAGACATTGCTTAGGGGTTGTAGGTGTGCATCATAGTTTTAGTTTACTAATTAATGTTGTTATCTTGCTATGGAATTGTCTTGTTTTTATACTTTATCTTTGCATACATTTTGTTTCTCTTAGATGTTATTTTCTCTACTTAAACATCATTTAGACCTTAATATAACTGACACTGCTCTGAAGTGATCCTGATTTTTGTACTGTTTCACTACGTCTGTATCTCATTGCGTTGAAAACTATTTCCCCAGGCTGTGGGGTACGGGCATCTCTGATGCTACTTTTCACTTTTTTCAACCAAACTGGGCATATATATTAAGATTTACCAAAGGATTATCCTGACTTTATGGTGACTTTAAACTGTTAATATAATTGGAGCTATGGCCCCACCTAAAGTCATAAAATTGGAATGAAGCCATCTGGCCCATTTCTTTTTCCATATCTAACGTATATTGATGTTGAAGTGAATCAAAAGAAGACTCTTACTACCTTACAATTTGAATATTAATGATATTATGGCCATCTTAAACTTAAAATGTTGGGGTTTTCAGCCCTAAGGTCAGTTAATGTTTAATTTTTGAAAATAAAACTTCTCATTCTCATTTTATGGTCACCTTAAAGTCGCAATAAGAATGAAGTTATGGTCACCTTACAGTGCAAAAGGAAGTTTTCAGCCTCCAGCTATCTTATTGTTCAACTGACCTCAGCTAAACTTTATGCACTTAAAAAGAATGACAAAAGGGACATTCTTATTTTATGGTCACCTTAAAGTCCCAACATGAATGAAGTTATGGCCACCTTGCAGTGAAATTATGGAGTTTTTAATCTCCAGCTATTGTATTGTTCAGCTGACCTCAGTTAAATTTTGCACACTTATTAAAGATTAAAATATGGACATTCTTATTTTTTTCAACCTTTAGTTCCAATACAAGCACAGTCATGGCTGTCTTAAAATAAAAATGAGGGTTTTAGCTCACAACTGACTTACTGTTCAATGACATCAGTTCAACTTTACTCATTGATTAAGTTTAAGGAACACTTCTAATGACCTTTTATTTAAAATTCCTGTATTTAAGAGACTTTGGGAAACTTAACATAATAAATATATAGTTTTTGCTCCCACCTCATTTATTTTAAGACTTTTTAAAACCACACCTGCCACATGTATACTTAAAACAAAATTTCTGTTATCTGGCAAAGCTAACGTCCTAGTGTTTTTGAAGTTATGGCATCGTCAAAGAAAAAAAAGAGGTATTTAGCATGCAGTGATGTGGTTATTAATATATTGCAGCTGTTCCGTGTTCATTTAATATAAATTCCCTAATTCAAGGCACATTAAAAAAATCCCACATTCTTCTGAGTGGATATGACTTTTCCTTTTTGGGAAAAAAGCTTTAATTCAGCTTTTGTTTAGCAGCAGGAGTTGTTCATCAGTTACTTATTCACATACGCTATGTAAATTGGTCAAATGTATAGACTTGACTTCTTTCAGAAGATAAGATGACTGGAAAAAAAACACTTTCTCATAAATAGTTATTCTTTTACAGTATTTTATGTATCTTGAGCTAATTGAAGATGAAATGAATGTGTGTGTGTGTGTGTGTGTGTGTTAATAAGGGATATAAAGATGTATTCATTTCTTTTCATTAAGGGATATTCCCACAGTAATTCTTTTGGGGGGTAAACAGTTCAAACAAAGACATTTATGTTTAAGTTCATGGAAAAAGAACCTTGTGGAAAGAATGTCTTGTCTGTTTTGAGAGAATGGAAAAAGCCTTAATAATATAAAAAACCTTGGGCTTTCATGATATTCAGATAAAGAGTCATGTGTAAATTAAAAAATTAATGTTAACAACAACATCTGACAACATGGCTTTGTGTATTTTTTTACAATGGAACAATAAAGGATTTCACAAATACAATTATCTTAAGCATATTTATCTTATAAAAATATTAAATAGCAATGAATTTTCAAAGGCATAAAATGCCTCAAAGATATACAACATATGAATGTCCCTATCTATAGCAAATTATATTTTACTACAGTGTATCTTTATGATTATAAATCTAGGATTAAATATCTCATGGAAAAAATTGATAATCCCAAATTTACAGCAAAATTATATATTCTTTTCATAAGATATACCACTCTACGAAACACAATAAAGCTCACATTCTGCTTACAGTCTAATATTGCATCTGATCCATCCGGGCCGCTTGTTTTTGTTAGCAAAAACCTTTTTCTAGTTATCTTAACATACATTTTCTTTCTTTTAGATGTTATCTTCTCCAATTAAATATTATTTGAAGCTTTATTTAACTGACGCTGCTCTGAAAGTATCCAGATCTTTGTACTGTTTCACTTCTTCTATATTTCATGGTGTTGGAAACTATTGTCCCAGACTGTTGGGTAATTGCATCTCTGATGCTGTTTTTCAGAGAGGTACAATTGCATAACACTTGAGAGTTTTTCTTTTGTAAAGTGCATAGTTCAAGGAGCAGGGTTGTTTTTTTCCGGATGAAAGTGGAATTTTGCTATGTGGCATCATTATTGTATTTTTGATTCACTGTACTGATGTAGTTGATGGTATACAGCAACAAAAAGTTTTATTTTATGGTTGTTTTATGCCGTTACCTTTAGCTGTCATTGTTGCCAATTTTAATGTATATTTTTTCACTTCAAACTGTGAAGTTAATACTTTTCAGATGTGCAAAGGGCCATTGAATTGTTGGATCATTTGCAAAAATGTACGTAAGTTTACATTCAAGGTATTTTTTTTTGCTAAATTTAAATAAATTTGCGTACACAAGTTATTTATGACAGATATTCCTTTGTGAATTCTGAGTGATCAGTATTTAAAATATTAACAGACATAAATAAATGTGTATGTTGCATGAGAACTATGCAAATAGGGATTTCATCAAATCTCCATGGATTTGGTTAAATTCCTGAAATATGGTGCACTTTATACACAATTTTAAGGGATACAGTGTGGTGACATAATTCCTATTTCAGGTACTAATTTTTTTCTATTTTGTAGACATTTATATGCATTTTAATTCTACTTTTTGTCATGTTTCATAGCTGGAGAATTTCAGAATTCCAAATTAGCAGCTTTACAGAAAGTTTTACAAAGTGATTTCCTCACAGCAGTTAGGGAAGTGTATGAAAATGTCTACGAGACGGTTGATATAACTGGAAGTGCAGAAGTGAGAGCAAATGCAACAGCAAAGGTGATATTTCTTTCTGTTTCTTATAGATCAGTCTGACAAATGTCCATGCAGTTTTAAAGGGCATTTTGAATTATTTGTTAGTTATCAGAAGAGATGGAATAATTGCAGGAGAGCTTGAATGTTAAATGCTACATGGTTGTTAATGTACCATGTGCAACTTATGGTTCATAGTACCTAAATTCTGCTACGTTTTTTACTTTCAGTACAGTTGTCATAATATTCTGCAAATAAAGATAAAATTCTCAAAATAGGTTTATACTAAAGATAGATACTTTACTGAAAATATAAAAATATGTTTGTTCATTTTTACTGCCTACAAGGATTTGTTATTGATAACTGTTACTTTCAGGAGAGACGTTATTATTCAATGATGAAAGCAACTTTGCAATTTATTTTATCTTGGCTTGGGGAATGTTGTGAAAAGTGCTAAGAATATCGGATGACAAATAAATGTCGGCTAATAATTTTCCTGTGAACTCTTAGTTTTACAGCCCTACATGACTTGGTTTTTGAGTACTGAAGAAATTTGAACCTGACTTCTAACCCATCTCTGATATGCATGTTTTGTCATTTAATTCTTGTCACAAACTAATGGTTGACTGTAGCCAAACCATTGTAGATTTTGTACAGTCCTCGATATGTACATTTTTGTTATTGCAAATTATTGCATGCTTCTGCTTTAGGCAACAGTTGCAGCCTTTGCAGCTAGTGAGGGCCATGCTCACCCTCGAGTTGTAGAACTGCCCAAGACAGAGGAAGGGTTGGGATTTAATGTGATGGGCGGCAAGGAACAGAACTCTCCCATCTACATATCCAGAATCATCCCAGGTGGAGTGGCGGACAGACATCAGGGCTTGAAGAGAGGTGACCAGCTTCTCAGTGTGAATGGTGTAGTAAGTATCAAATGTCTTTCAGTTGGCAAATAGGTTTCTGGTTTATCATCATCTTCTAAACTAACATTCACACCATTAAAGGAACCACTTTACAGCCACAGGCGCTTGATTTACCAAAAAATTAAGAAGAAGGTGATAACATGACTTCTGTGCCAGTAACTTAAGAAAGCATTTTATATTTTACACTGGGCCACAGATACATCCTTGGACTAGTGTTAGTTTCATCATTTTTTTTTCAGGTACGTTGCATATCTAGCATTTTTGGTCAACTTTATACTTTAAACTTTTTCTTTGCAAATTTTTGAGAAATGGTGAAAAACTTCTTTGTTTTGTAATCGATCATCTATCTTTTTCAGAGTGTCGAAGGAGAACCTCATGAGAAAGCCGTGGAACTGCTGAAACAAGCACAAGGTAAAACTGACCAGGGATTTTCATTACATGAATTTTCATTGTCAAATCAATTGCACGTTTTAGTATAAATGGTTAAAGTATGTCCATTTCAAGAAAAACTAAACTGTTTAATTCCTTATTTCAGTAATCATCTCAGAAGTGCAAGGCATTTAAGGTAGCAGGCGATATTAACAAAAGTTAAAAAACTCTATAAAAATAATGAGTTTTAGGCAAGGTGTTGTGGTATTTTCTGTTGAATGGATGATTCTTTGTTGTTTCTGCTAATATGGACAAGGTGTCATATGTGGGGCTATAAGGTATATTCAAGTATTCTTTAAAGAATGAAAAGAAATGATTTATTAGCAGCATAACAGAAAAATGTACTCGTTTAGCAAGGTTACAGTTACAGTGCTGCTTCTTGAGTGTGGGATATATGATATCTCAAGAGTTTTTGTACAAATCTAATCTGCCCATGTGGTAGATTTGGCACATTTTGGTAGAAAACATGGACACACATGTTCCCAGGGTGGAGGCGCACTGATTGAGAATCCATTAATTTTATGATAATGAAGGATATATTTGGTCATGTTTTCAGTGAGAAATGTCATTTTATATGAAAACAGTGGATATTACAAAGTGGATGATTCAAATGTCAGGCGCATACAGCAAAACTGTTGAACTAGTACCAGTATATTCATGTATGTATACATGAAGTTATGCAGTCCCATGGGGTTTCCCAACAGTATTTTATAACAATTTATTGACTTTTAAATGTGTTTGCAACAAATTAATATTCATGCATGCATTCAATATTTTATACATAGAATGGCTAAACTACTTGAAGATCTTATGCTGCATGTATAATGGAAATAGATTAATAATAATCAGTCACAAAACTTCTCTTTATCCTTTGTTGACAAGGTATAGGACAAGTTCCCATTTTAATTACCAAGCCCCCACTGAGCCCGGTAGTTTACAGTGTGGAATCTTGATCAACTAGTATGCACTGGTTCCTGCATCTGCAAACTACCCATCGCAATATGACCCTGGCTGTTGAATGTGACAAAAAATTTATCTAAATCTAGAATCAACACTGAGTTATTCTCATCATATGACCTAAAATTAGATATGGCTATTTTGTGCTAAAATGAGCCTGCTTTGAAAGAGTAGGAAATTGCTAAAAGTGGACCTAAATGAAGAATAAACTTCTAGTTCTAAGACTGTCATCTGGCATGAGACTTTCTTGTTTTTAGATAGATGTGGCTTTGATGTTTCTGCCAATCTGGACAAGGCTTCATGGTACTTTCTCATTTCTCATTGGATGTCGGTGCTAATCTGGGTGCTTTCATGTTTCTGAATGGATGTTTCTTTGCTATTTGTAGGTAAGGTGAAGCTGGTTGTACGCTACACGCCTAAAGTTCTGGAGGAAATGGAGGCACGATTTGATAAACAGAGGTCGGCTGCCAGACGTGGAAAAAATGTGCCTCAATAACAGGAGTGTCAGCAGTTATATAAACCATGAACAGTTTAACTTAAATGTAAAGGGATGGGTCACTGGCATAATGACATATCAGTATCACATCAAGACAAAACCATTCCAATCCTGGATCTGATAAAATAATTCTGTTCTAGTATTTGCAAGGGATGAGACAGTAATACAGGGCCCGTATTCACAAAGATTCTTATTCTTAGAATTAGTCTTATTCGTAGAATTTTTCTTAGATTTGTCATTTTTCTTAGAAAAATTCTAAGAATAAGAATTTTTCTATTCACAAAGATTCTTATTCTTAGAATTAAGCGTCCCGCAAGGGACGCTTGTTTGTGTATGGGAGAGCTTCTGGCTCCGCCGGCTCCGCCGGCTCCGGCGGCTCCGCCGGCTCCGCATTTTGTTTTCCTTATAACTCTGTAACCGTTAGGCGGATTCTTTTCAAATTTGGCAGGTTTAGGCAGTAGCCTTGGGGAATTTTTTTGAATATGCTGCAGTGACATTTCAACCAATCAGAGAGGTCACATGACCAAAAATGTCTTTTTTCGATGGGGAAGCTTGTCCGGATGATAACTTGAAAGGAATTTTATCAATTCACCTGAAACTTGGCAAATACATTCATTCTATTAAAATCTGGAAATCATTAGATTTTGGCATTGATTGGTCAAGAAATGGCCGAGTAATTAATGATTAATTAATTATTACGAATTTTCCAAATAAGGAAAACACAAAAATGCTTATATCTCGAAAACCGTGCTAGATAGAGCGATTTCGACGAAATTTTTGACCCACAGGGTATCTCTGCGGAGTAGTTTTCCCAATTTTCAAAAAATTTTTGTCTCGCCCAAAATGGCGACCATTTTGAATTTTCGAAATTTTCGCAAAAATTGCAAAACACAAAAATGCTTATATCTCGAAAACCGTGCTAGATAGAGCGATTTCGACGAAATTTTTGAGCCACAGGGTATCTCTGCAGAGTAGTTATCCCAATTTTGAAAAAATTTTTGTCTCGCCAAAAATGGCGGCCATTTTGAATTTTCGAATTTTTCGCAAAAATTGCAAAACACAAAAATGCTTATATCTCAAAAACCGTGCTAGATAGAGCAATTTCGACAAAATTTTTGACCCGCAGGATATCTCTGCGGAGTACTTTTCCCAATTTTCAAAAAATTTTTGTCTTGCCAAAAATGGCGGCCATTTTGAATTTTCGAAATTTTCGCAAAAATTGCAAAACACAGAAATGTTTATATCTCGAAAACCGTGCTAGATAGAGCGATTTCGACGAAATTTTTGACCCATAGGGTATCTCTGCAGAGTAGTTATCCCAATTTTGAAAAAAATTTTGTCTCGCCAAAAATGGCGGCCATTTTGAATTTTCGAATTTTTCGCAAAAATTGCAAAACATAAAAATGCTTATATCTCGAAAACCCTGCTAGATAGAGCGATTTCGACGAAATTTTTGACCCGCAGGGTATCTCTGCAGATTAGCTGCCAATTTTCAAACAAAAAATTTCTCGCCAAAAATGGCGGCCATTTTGAATTTTCGAATTTTTCGCAAAATTGCAAAACACAAAAATGCTTATATCTCGAAAACCGTGCTAGATAGAGCGATTTCGACGAAATTTTTGACCCGCAGGGTATCTATGCAGAGTAGCCATGCCAATTTTCAAAAAAATTTTGTCTTGCCAAAAATGGCGGCCATTTTGAATTTTCGAATTTTTGCGCAAAAATTGCAAAACACAAAAATGCTAATATTTCGAAAACCGTGCTACATAGAGCGATTTCAACAAAATTTTTTATCTTCAGGGTATCTCTGCAGAGCAGCTATCCCAAAGAGCTTTCACTTGGTGAAGTTTCAGACCCATAGCTAATTGCTCACCTACTCAAAAAGAGTAAATGCGAATTACCTCTAAAAGTATTGCAGATGGCCAATTTTTCTCAAATAACTCATTCACCTACTTTTGGAAGAGCTTTCACATGGTGAAGTTTCAGACCCATAGCCAATTACTCACCTACTCAAAATGAGTAAATGTGAATTATCTGTAAAAGTATTGCAGATAGCCAATTTTTCTCAAATAACTCTTTCACCTACTTTTGGGAGAGCTTTCACATGGTGAAGTTTCAGACCCATAGCTAATTATTTACCTACTCAAAATGAGTAAATGCTAATTATCTGTAAAAGTATTGCGGATAGCCAATTTTTATCAAATAACTCATTCATCTACTTGTGGGAGAGCTTTCACATGGTGAAGTTTCAGACCCATAGCTAATTACTCACCTACTCAAAATGAGTAAATGCGAATTATCTCTAAAAGTATTGCAGATAGCCAATTTTTCTCAAATAACTCATTCACCTACTTTTGAGAGAGCTTTCACTTGGTGAAGTTTCAGACCCATAGCTAATTACTCACCTACTCAAAATGAGTAAATGCGAATTATCTCTAAAAGTATTGCAGATAGCCAATTTTTCTCAAATAACTCATTCACCTACTTTTGGGAGAGCTTTCACTTGGTGAAGTTTCAGACCCATAGCTAATTACTCACCTACTCAAAATGAGTAAATGCGAATTATCTCTAAAAGTATTGCAGATAGCCAATTTTTCTCAAATAACTCATTTACCTACTTTTGGGAGAGCTTTCACTTGGTGAAGTTTCAGACCCATAGCTAATTACTCACCTACTCAAAATGAGTAAATGCGAATTATCTCTAAAAGTATTGCAGATAGCCAATTTTTCTCAAATAACTCATTCACCTACTTTTGAGAGAGCTTTCACTTGGTGAAGTTTCAGACACATAGCTAATTACTCACCTACTCAAAATGAGTAAATGTGAATTATCTCTAAAAGTATTGCAGATAGCCAATTCTTCTCAAATTAATCATTCACCTACTTTTGGGAGAGCTTTCACTTGGTGAAGTTTCAGACCCATAGCTAATTACTCACCTACTCAAAATGAGTAAATGCGAATTATCTCTAAAAGTATTGCAGATAGCCAATTTTTCTCAAATAACTCATTCACCTACTTTTGGCAGAGCTTTCACTCTGTGAAGTTTCAGACCCATAGCTAATTACTCACCTACTCAAAATGAGTAAATGTGAATTATCTCTAAAAGTATTGCAGATAGCCAATTTTTCTCAAATAACTCATTCACCTACTTTTGGGAGAGCTTTCACTTGGTGAAGTTTCAGACCCATAGCTAATTACTCACCTACTCAAAATGAGTAAATGCGAATTATCTCTAAAAGTATTGCAGATAGCCAATTTTTCTCAAATAACTCATTCACCTACTTTTGGGAGAGCTTTCACTTGGTGAAGTTTCAGACCCATAGCTAATTACTCACCTACTCAAAATGAGTAAATGCGAATTATCTCTAAAAGTATTGCAGATAGCCAATTTTTCTCAAATTAATCATTCACCTACTTTTGGGAAAGCTTTCACTTGGTGAAGTTTCACACCCATAGCTAATTACTCACCTACTCAAAATGAGTAAATGCGAATTATCTGTAAAAGTATTGCAGATAGCCAATTTTTCTCAAATAACTCATTCACCTACTTTTGGGAGAGCTTTCACTTGGTGAAGTTTCAGACCCATAGCTAATTACTCGTCTACTCAAAATGAGTAAATGCGAATTATCTCTAAAAGTATTGCAGATAGCCAATTTTTCTCAAATTAATCATTCACCTACTTTTGGGAGAGCTTTCACTTGGTGAAGTTTCAGACCCATAGCTAATTACTCACCTACTCAAAATGAGTAAATGCGAATTATCTCTAAAAGTATTGCAGATAGCCAATTTTTCTCAAATAAATCCTTCACCTACTTTTGGCAGAGCTTTCACTTGGTGAAGTTTCAGACCCATAGCTAATTATTCACCTACTCAAAATGAGTAAATGTGAATTATCTCTAAAAGTATTGCAGATAGCCAATTTTTCTCAAATAACTCATTCACCTACTTTTGGGAGAGCTTTCACTCTGTGAAGTTTCAGACCCATAGCTATTTATTCACCTACTCAAAATGAGTAAATGCTAATTATCTGTAAAAGTATTGCGGATACCCAGTTTTTATCAAATACTCATTCATCTACTTGTGGGAGAGCTTTCACATGGTGAAGTTTCAGACCCATAGCTAATTACTCACCTACTCAAAATGAGTAAATGCGAATTATCTCTAAAAGTATTGCAGATAGCCAATTTTTCTCAAATAACTCATTCACCTACTTTTGGGAGAGCTTTCACTTGGTGAAGTTTCAGACCCATAGCTAATTACTCGTCTACTCAAAATGAGTAAATGCGAATTATCTCTAAAAGTATTGCAGATAGCCAATTTTTCTCAAATAACTCATTCACCTACTTTTGGAAGACCTTTCACACACGAAAATGAAAAATTGTGAATATCTCGGAAAAGCTATTTATTCTGCTTTAATGCTCGGCGGGAGATACACACCACGGCAGTGGTCTTGACAAAAATTTTTGTCCCCCCAAAAATAGTGGCCATTTTGAATTTTCAAAGTTTTTGCAAAACACAAAAATGCTTATATCTTGAAAACCGTGCTATATGGAGTAAACTCAACAAAATTTTGGACCTGCTGGGTATCTCTGCAGAGTAGCCATGCCAATTTTCAAAATATTTTTGTCTCACCAAATATAGCGGACATTTTTAATTTTTTTATTTTTTGCAAAACACAAAAATGCTTATATCTTGAAAACCGTGCTAGATAGAGCAGACTGCGCTGACTTTGGTTGCCACAACAGTATAAGGCTAGAAACGAAGCATTTTCTTAATACTTTAGCACTCACCTTTATATCCTTTTCGGGACGCTTTGTTTTTGCTGTGCAAAAACATTATCTTTTTTTTTTGCGAGCGATCCTCTAGTTATACTTATTCTTAGAATTTTTCTAAGAATGGCTTTTATTCTTAGAATTTTTCTAAGAATATGAAATTGCTATATGCACAAATCTCTTAATCTTGACACTTATCGAGTATATTTTGGAAATGTTAAGGTTTTGTTGCGATTTTGATGAACTTGTTTTGAGCCATTTCCTGTTGAAAGCTGGTTTCATGGGGAAACACTAAAATGATATTTATTTCAGTATTCTGGAGTCAGTATGGTTTTGCATTGGCATGACTCCGAAATGAGAAATCTGCTACCATCTCATCCCCAGCATTTTCCCACAAAGAGGAAAAAGCAAACCAAAATCGCTTCAGAAATCGGATAAGAAACATTACAAATTTTTTCAATTTATTATCCATTTGTACTGTTATGTTTTCTATGTGCCGACAATTAAGTAGTGGTTATAAACTTTGTTGGAGTATTTGAATGAAATGTCGAGATGCTGATGTTAGTGACCCATTCCTTGCACTAATGTTGGAGGGCTTTATGGCAAGTATGGCTGATTGCAATGAAAAACCTCTAGTATCTTCACTTCTATTATCTGGACCTCTAATTATCTGAATATCAGAATATATATTAACTCATTTTCACTTTTCCTAATTTGTATTTGGCTGTTGTTTTTATAATAAAATACTTTATTTTATGGACATTCTATTATCTGAACATAAATTTTATCTCCAAGCATAACTAGATAATAGAAGTTGTATATGTTGTAGGCAAACCAGTCATATTGAAAATTTTAAAGATAGTTCACAAAACACATGGCTCCAGTAGTTGGTGTATAACATATTTATGTAAGATCAAATTTTTTTCGAAAAAAGCTTTTAGCAATGAAAATATAATTTCTGAGAAGCCTTTGTTTGGGGCTTTTGTGTTGATAATATAAAAGATGGTTTTATAGTTTAAAGTGTAGACATCTAGCAAATGTATTGTGGTTTCAAATGGAGATGCTATTAAAATGTTATATTTGATATCGTTCGTAAAACCATTATGTAAAATATATAACTTATTATGTTTTTTTATCTTTTTTTCTAAAGTTGTGTCTTAAGGTAATTGGATGTTAGCCATATTTACACTGAATAGGGACAATTTTAGGTGTGGTAATTATATTGTTAATAGCTAAACTCTTGAAAAAATGAAAAAGCTAGACTATGTATTTATAGTAAGTAAAGACATTCTGCAATTAGTTGTTGATAATGTATATTCACAATATACATTTTCCGACTCTTTAAATGCAGAGAGTTAGTGTTAATGCATGGAGATCAATGCATATAGAGTAAGAAATCTAAAATTCGCCACATATCTGAAATTCGCCACATGTGAAAATACTGATAAAATAAATGAATTGTGGTGAGATTTGTTGACTGTATAGTAAATTAAGGCTTTTTGAACTGAAAAATACCAATTTTTGGACAAAAACATCATTTTCTTCATAAAATTAACTAAGGTTTTAGAGGTGGCGAATTTTAGATTCCTGGTGAATTTTAGATTTCTTACTCTATATATATCAGTCTTTGCTCATGATAAGTGTTTTTAGTAGTTTCAAATTTTATTATTGTTGGTTTGCAGGAAGAGTCATACTTTTATCATAAATCTGCGGCAGTTGAAATATTTTATTGTTAGCAGTTTTATTAAAAGGAAGTTAAAATGATGTTTGAAATTCTACAGAATTCAGTTGGGGTGTGTTCATGGTGAGTTTCTACTCATGAGATTGATGCAGGTCAAAAATGTAAGAAAAAAAATTAATTTTTCAGTATTCAGGCTAATCTGCTTAACTGGATAAAAGTACAACCTGGAAAGTAATCCCACATGCACAGTGGTATAATATCCAGTAGATCATCTTTAAACATTTAAAAATGCTACCATTCCAACATATACTTGTACACCCCATTAGTGAGAAATCTGTTTGATATGGAATGACGACTAGTTTCCATTAAAAATACTTTATCTGCAAAATCACTTTAAAGTACATTTAAAAGTTTAAACTGCCGTTATTTCCACTTAAAATGTCAATTTATTGATTTGTCGAATACTTTTGAATCAACTTATTCACGCCTGAAGCATATTTGTCGGTTTGAATGTACATCAGGACAATATGTGGAATTTACAGCCAGTCTGATCTTGTATGACCTCTGCTTTTGAAAATTTATGGAAAACCACAGCTTTATCGTCATGTTTGTTTTGTTTTCCCAGGGTTTCAGTATTTTAACTTGTAAAAATCGTTATCTACTAAGCATTGTGTCTAGATAATAGCATAGAAGAGACTTATTTTATGTATTTTCACAAAAGATTGTAGCGGTATATGAAGTTGTGAATAAACTATATATGTATTTGTATTTCTTCATTTTACAGACACATAGTTATATGCCATACGATACACTCCTATCAGCGCAGTCTATTTATAGTAAATTTTCAAAGTATAACCAGGGTTTAAATTAGGAGTGTGACGATACCAGATGTTGTAGTCCAGTATTCCGCCAATGCAAAACCGTCCCGATTCCTGGATACCAAAAAAGTTTGAGTTTCAGCCTTTCCCCCATTGATTAGACCTACGAACAGGAAGTGATCTTCTGTAATCTAAAACATGACAGTTTTTCCTCAAAGAAATTGCTATAAATGCATTAAAATCCTGTGAAATACGAGGTAATATTTTACAATTTCTTCAGATTCAGGTCTGGCATTTAATATTTTACGTTTGATTATATAAGCTGAAATAGGTGATTCCGGTTGCTAAAGTGGTCACAATATTTCTGTTAATGTTGTTTTTATTGCGTAAAATACCCTTACCTTATCCTCACTAATGCTTACGTGTTGGCGGGAGCAAACAAGTACGACCAAACAAGAATATTTTTAAAATAAATATTCTTGTCGGTACCAGTATGTATACGCATGACCGCGCATGCGCGTGCACCGGAAGAACCCCGTTAAGCCTCACTTTTATTTTGGTCGTAAGGGAGTAAACATCGTTTGACACGATCTTCGTTTGCGAAGAGTTTCAACATGGCTGGCAAGAAAGGAGATGTTTTGAAAAGAATTCACGCTTTCATTAGAATTGGAAGGTTTTATTATTTTTCTTTTGTTAGTTGTCAGCCATTGTCTTCAAGAAGTCTGCATTTCAGTGAATCTACGGCTTCTACAGACCTTTTACTTAGTTAGTGGTAGAGTTCTGTTAGCCATTTTAAAAGAAGATTTTCCTCGACATTGAGAAAGAATTCATCTTCTGACCTTCTCCAGCTTATACTAGCATGTCTAGAAGCTATGCAGGGTCCATCAACTGCCTAATTTATGAACAGAAGAACATCATTTTAAGTCTTCTGCTTCATTGTTTTAATACAGAAGAAAGATGACAGAAACTGCACTTCTTCAAGATCTACCTCTTCACAGATCTCCAGTGGAGTAACCAGAATTCGATCTTCATCTCACTTAAGGGTAGTACCTCTGCCTCCTCTAGTGAGGTAAATATGGCAGAGGCAACCCCAGTAACAGACACTGCAATTTTACAAGATCTTCCTCTTCAGAGTACTACCACGGATCTCTTCCTTGAGGCAGAAGAGGGGAATAGGATCTTCATCTCGCAAAAGACTATTTCCTCTGTCTTCGCTAGTGAGGTAAATATGGCAGAGGCAATCTTGTAACAGAAGAAGGGTTCAGGAATGAAGGTTCCTCTCATCAGATGGTTTCACAACTACAACTTACAGGAAGTTCAGCTGGAAGCAAATGGCAGGGCATCCTCTGGTAGAGTAAACTTGGCAGAGAATGCACTTGGTCAAGAGACATTTCCTTCAAACTGATCATTATGGAAGAAAATTAAATTTCATTGGTCACTATTTTCAACAACTGAAGAAAACGATCATGCTGTTAATGAAGGTTTTCTGTTAGCTAGGAACTAGATTGTCACTACTAAGCTGACATTTTTAGTCCTCTCACACTTCAGACAAGTTATCCATGGCTGGGAGAGCTTCATGGTGACGATTTGAACAGGAAACAAGCAACAACTCTGTCTTTGTGGAGGTAAATTCGACAGAAACTGCTTGAGATCAAGAAGAACTACTTAAGTTATACCTTCTCATCCATGCATTTGGATATGGGAAAGGTTTACTTTCTTTACTTTTCTACCTTATGCAAGGTCTATTAGGATTTCTCATTAAAGAACACACCAGCAGTTTTCACATACACAGAAATACTGCAGTGTTTTATTTGGTTCCAGTGGACCAACTCTTCAATAAGATGTTGATTTACTGCTCACCTACATTCACATCTAATTTCTTTCCTTCTCAGTTATTGGGAAGTTTTATAAATTTAAGAAGAAGTATCTATGGCAAGGATTTGCAGCATGAACCTGTTTTGTACCACATATACACTAATATGTTACAAGTTATTTGCTGGTAAAACAGACAGGAATTAAGGGAACGCATCACAATCCATCAGATAAGAAATGATGGATGGAGGTTGTTTTACTGCAACATCTAATTTAAATACTAATGCCGTTTCGAAGTTGGTCACATTATGAAGTTCTGCAATTCGCTAAACTACCTTATCGAATTGTCGAATTCCCACAATTCATAGCGGTTATATATTCTGACAGGAAACAACAATTAAATGGAGGAAGTATGCATCAAATGCTTCTATATGTTCAGTAATCTCAGTAAAATGCGTGCAAACCTACAGTTTTACAGTATATTGGTGACCTGTGAGGCTAGTGTATATATGAGGCATCACACGGCTCTGAGGATGCAAACTCCAAGGTAATCGGTACTCCATTTGCGAAAGTGGATAGGTAGTCGCGTTACATCTATCAGACGCGTTCTTCCTCAATCCCAGGTACATCTAAGTGTTATGCTTCATTGTTTGTTTGCTGGTGAAAGAATGCACCCTGTCATAGGTCATTCTTTTCAGTTCACATCCCACACTTCGGTACAACGATGGATCCATTCGAATTTGGCCGTGTAGCACCACATTCATCAGTATTGACTACTGGTTATATGCTGTCACCAACATCACATATTTCCTTGCAGAAATCGAAGCAATTAGTGGCCTGTGCACAGAACTACAGTGGGTGATAAGCTTATGGAGTTAGAATTCATCCCAATAAAACACTTCTAGTTCTTTGGTGACAAATTAACTCTGGCAAGGGTGAAGTGTCCCTATAGAAAGAAGTCTGGTACTTGAGAAGTTTAGGGATACATTGTACATTGGGGGATAAACTTGATGTCAGAACTCCTCCCAACATAGCACTTACTAATTCTTCCATGGCAAGGGTGAAGTGTTCTCATAGAAGTGGGTTATTTGAGCAGCTTATGGATGGTACACATACAACTTTATTAGCCATTCCCATAATTCTCATGTCATTTATAGGAATCTATAACTTAGAACATTCAGTTCCAATGGGCATTCTTCACATAAATGTTGCTTGGAAATTCCATTGGAATATTCACAATCTCTTCACCTTCAGACATGTTCATAGTTTACAGAACTTGGAACTATAGAGGGTCAAAGAACACATTGGGGAGACCCGTTTGCTGTCATATGGTCAGCCACAGAAACCAGGGCTGTCAGAGGATACTGAGGGCTGCATTTCTGATGTTAAGGGTTTTCAAATTCACCTTCAAAACAAGATGGTTTTACTTCAGATAACGGCATAGCACAGTGTTGTTTATCTTACCCTTTCATTAGATATGTATCTTGCATCTAATAGTCCTTTGTAAGCCCACAACAAATTGTGAGGGCTCACTACATTTAGGGCTGTCATGATGGGATATCAACATCCTTACATACAGGGATAAGGCATTCAAACAGAATGTACTTCATCCCATGGTTTTCATATGGTTTGCCATATCTGGCACCCTGTTATGTTACATAGCTTTGTAACAAAGATGAAGAACAAGCTATCTGTGTTTATTTCACCAGTCTATTACTCTAATGCGATGCAATACAATGGCAGTAGAGGTATTGAGCATCTTATTCGAGGCACTGTTTGGTTATGCCTATTGTTAAATATTTCTCATTTCAAAATGGTACAAAAAATGAGAATTATACTTATTACATAATAGCAGGAATCCCAGGGTGACCAGGGATGTGTTGGTCTGGGACCTGATGGACTTATTCCCCAAACCACTATTGGCCTGCAGCATGGAGAAATCTCCTTAAGCAGCTATCAACCAAGGTCTACAGAGCAAGGTAGTTCTTTTGAATCTGATGGAAGGAGATTCAGTTGGATTTCCAATAGCCTTCTCTCTTCTCAATGGCAGGTTTTGGAACCATTGATTCACCAGTAGAATCTGGTTTCTACCACACTTGCAGGATACAGGGATGCTATTGCAAACCATTTGGGTTCACTATTGAAATCATTCATAGATAGTTAATAACTCAATAGACTGATAAATGGGTTTTCTTTGGGTTCACTATTGAAATATTTCATAGGTATGGACTCAATAGACTGATTCATGGTTTTTCAGTTGGGTTCACTGTTAAAATCCTTCACAATTTTAAACTCAATAGACTGTTCGATTGGTTTCATTTGAGTTAATTTTTGAAATCATTCATAGTTATGATCTAAATGGATTGATAGTGGGTTTTCTTAGGATAGACTAATGAAGGATGGTGCTATACCTTTTACATTCTTTGGTCTTGTCTTGATTATTGTAGTCTTGACAAAGTCTGTTTATACAGTCTGAATCAGAATTTGAACATTCTAACAGTCAAATCAGTTTCTCATGATCTGGGTCTCTGATAGATAGAGAGGTGATGTTGTTTGGACTTTCAATTATTGAAACACAGAGCTGGAAGGAATCATAATTTCTCCTTCATCAGTCCTCCTGGCAGAGAACAGATAGCCTCAGATGGGCCTGCTTTCACTGAAGATAGGACTAAGATTATATCTTGACAGATTGCAAATCTTAGTGGAATATGTGCTATTCATCATTCATGATGGCTTTTCAGGAGGTAAACAAGGAGTTACCATGTCAAAGGCAGACAGTTCTGCTAGCTGATCAAGTATCTGACCTTGGAATTTAGAATGTTCCTAGGGTCAAGGTTCAAATGCTCCTTATATGGCTGGATTCACATTACACAGTTTTATACTTTAACTTATGACTTGAAAGTCAAATGAAGGTCAGTCTGTTCTTTGGAACTACAGTATCGACATGTGGTTCCTTCATAGTTTGTGTATTGTATTATACATTACAGTAATTATATGTATATATATACAATTCCAATGGCCAGATGACACAGTTTAGTGGTAATTGAAGACAGACCCATTGGAATACCCCAATCATGGGACATTCATTTCATTCAGAGATCTTGGGAAAGCATCTGATCTGATGGAAAGACCCAAGGAATGTGTTAATAGGTCTTCTTCATATAGAGGAGCACAGTTTCCTGTTACTTACCAATGCCCCTTTCAATGGTTGGTGAACACATTGCTATTTAGTGTTTTAAAATTCCAAAGGTGTGGAATTTTTCAATGCCTATTCTGAACAGTTCCAGTTTACTTAATAACAGAATATAACTACATAGGTCATTTTGTTATTTTGCTAAGTATGCCTAGCATACTTTTGTACTTATCACCACAAGTGTGTTTGAAATTAGTACATTGGAACTAAAAGATGCATGCAGGGCCAAGGCACCTTTGGGAAGGTTGCCAGGTAGTGCTTACATGTATAACTACTAAATGTTATTTTGTTAAGTGACTTTTACTGCATAATATAGTCTGGTACTCTCAAGTTTCTTGAGATGTGTACTTTGTCTTTTCATTTGGTTATACCTGCTTTTGGTGGCAAAAATATTAAAAATCCCACCACCAGTATGGTTGTAATCAAGCATTAGTGAGGATAAGGTAAGGGTATTTTACGCAATAAAATGTAAAAATTTTATTGTAATTTAACTTTTTATAAGTTAAATACTTACCTTATCCTCACTAGATTCGGATTCCCGCCCTACCAACCCCACATTTTCAAGATTTTTGGGTTTACAATATATTATATTGGCTCCCAAAATTAAAGTGAGGCTTAACGGGGTTCTTCCGGTGCACGCGCATGCGCGGTCATGCGTATACATACTGGTACCGACAAGAATATTTATTTTAAAAATATTCTCGTTTGGTCGTACTTGTTTGCTCCCGCCAACACGTAAGCATTAGTGAGGATAAGGTAAGTATTTAACTTATAAAAAGTTAAATTACAATAAAATTTTTACAATTTGTCTGGATACCAGTACACCGCCACTACTGAGTCACCCCTAGTAAACACTTGCAAAAACACTGTCTTCGTTGTGATTGTTAATATGTTATACAAGTAGATTACAAATTAAAGTCCTGTTTACTAGTTTTTGAATTAATAAAATTCCATGCAGAAATGGCAGAGATATTGCAAGTTAAAGATCGAGGTTTTATATTTACTGGTGCCCCTGTATAATATGACAACCTTTTTATGTCAGCTGACCTGTCAAGTCAGCTGACATTATGTCGTCACTCTGCGGTGTGGACGACTCCTCCGAAACTACAAGGCCCAAAGACATGCTGTTTTTTTTTCAAAAGATAGCTTATCTATCTAGCATGAAAAAGTGTTCAAGGCATGCAGATCTGTTTGTTCGTCTGTTTGCTAGAGCCATTATAAGTAAGGTGCCCCCCACCCTAAGTATGAAAATTTTAACACTTTATCACAATTTTCTCAGTCACTATTGCAGGGATTTCTCTCGCATCTTGCACATATGTACAATGCCACAAGTAGATTTCCTTGTGTTAGTGTCAGACCTGGATATTTCGTAATTATTTTTTAAGAATTTTTAAAATAATTTTTAATACATTAAAATTCATGAAATCATGCACTAAATTACTTATAACTTGAAAAGTATTGCATTTAGAGCATTTTGTTAAAATATGTTATTCAGCTACTATTTTCATAACTACAACATGGTAAGTAACTTGAGTGTCTATCTCAATAGCTAAGTGAGCAATTATAGCTACTTTTGGACTTTTCAGTAACTTCCATCATTAGAAAAATCACTTATAACTTGAAAACTATTGCATTTGGAGAATTTCGTATAGATATGTTATTCAGCTACTTTTGGGTCAGCTATAACATAGGAAAATTTCAGGCCTGTAGCTCATTGCATAGCTGAGTAATAGCTAATTTAAGGTTATCAGTGTTGAGTAAATCAGTTTTAACTTCAAAACTATTGCAGTCAGAGTATTTTGTTTTAATGTTATTCACCTACTTTTGGATCAGCTATAACATAGTAAAATTGCAGACCTGTAGCTTATTTCATAGCTGAGCAATAGCTATTTTGATCTTCTCACTCTTGAGTAAATCAGTTGTAACTTGAAAACTATTACATTTGCAGTGTTTTGTGTAAATATGTTATTCAGATACTTTTGGGTCAGCTATAACATAGTAAAATTGTAGACCTGTAGCTCATTGCATAGCTGAGTAATAGCTACTTTGATATTATCCCTGTTGAGTAAACCAGTTATAACTTGAAAACTATTGACTTTAGAATATTTTCTTTAAATATGTTATTCACCTATTTTTGGGTCAGCTACAACATAGAAAAATTACAGACCTGTAGCTTATTTCATAGCCGAAGTTATTTTCAGGTTCTCACTGTTGAGTAAATCAGTTGTAACTTGAAAACTTTTGCATTTACAGTATTTTGTATCAATTTGTTATTCAGTTACTTTTGGGTCAGCTATAACCTAGTAAAATTGCTGACCTGTAGTTCATTGCATAGTTGAGTAATCTCTACTTTTATGTTATCACTGTTGAGTAAATCAGTTGTAACTTGAAAACTATTGCAGTTAGAGAATTTTCTTTTGATATGATATTCACCTGCTTTGGATCTATAACATAGTAAAATTGCAGACCTGTAGATTATTTTATAGCTGAGCAATAGCTACTTATAGATTCTCACTCTTGAGTAAATCAGTTGTAACTTGAAAACCATTGCATTTAGAATATTTTCTTTAAATATGTTGTTCACCTACTTTTGGGTCAGCTGTACCGTAGTAAAGTTGCAGACCTGTAGCTCATTCCATAGCTGAGCAATAGCTACTTTGAGGTTTTCTCTGTTGAGTTAGTCAGTTGTAACTTTAAAAAATTGCATTTAGAGAATTTTGTTTAAATATGTTATTCGTCTACTTTTGAATTAGCTATAACATTGTAAAATTGCAGATTTCTAGCTCATGGCATAGCTGAGTAATAGCTACTTTCAAGTTCTCACTGTTGAATAAATCAGTTGCAGCTTGAAAAGTATTGCATTTAGAGTATTTTGTTTAAATATGTTGTTCAATCACTTTTGGGTCAGCTATAACATAGTGAAATTGCAGACCAGTATGTCATGGCATAGCTGAGCAATAGCTACTTTGAGGTTTTCTCTGTTGAGTTAATCAGTTGTAACTTGAAAACTATTGCATTTAGAGAATTTGGTTATTCACCTACTTTTGAATTAGCTATAACATAGTAAAATTGCAGACATGTAGCTCATGGCATAGCTGTGTAATAGCTGTTCACAGGTTCTCACTGTTGAGTAAATCAGTTGTAACTTGAAAAATATTGCATTTTAAGTATTTTCTATAAATATGTTGTTTATCTACTTTTGGGTCAGCTTTAACATAGTGAATTTGCAGATCTGTATGTCATGGCATGGCTGAGCAATAGCTACTTTGAGGTTTTCTCAATGTTGAGTAAATCGGATGTAACTTGAAAATTATTGCATTTAGAGTTGCAAATTTAATAAGTAAATTAAATTTTTATAAGTTAATACCCTATCCAATGGACAATTGCTAATCCGGTCGGCGCAGACCGGCCCGCCAAACGCCAGAAAAAGACGTCCTGTGTTGCCACCGGCTGGCCGGTCCGTAGTACTGTGCACTCCCCAGATGGCGCCTCGTACTTCCTTCCTGTCTAGACAACCTGACGTCATAGCATCTTTTTCGTTGTCTAAACCTCTTAGACCCCTAGTAAGCTGATAGCGGGGTCGGTGGGAGGGTCTTGTGTGTCCATTGGATAGGGTATTAACTTATAAAAATTTAATTTACTTATTAAATTTGCAATTTTATTGCGTTAATACATCCTATCCAATGGACAATTGCTGAATAACTACCGCTTGGTCGGCGGGTAAGTTACTAGGGACTTATGTGAACTGCAAATTTTAACCTACGGTCTAGGCTGACTTCGTCAGGAGACCTATAGGCCCGGGCCTGGGTTGACCCTAAGGTCAGGAAACCCTGTAAGACCTTGGTCGGTTGCCAACAGCCGGTTACCCGGGGCTATACCGACGTCGCCCCCCCCCCCCTTTTTAACAGACCTGCTCTGAGGTAGGGGAAGAGAGGGATGAGTTCAGTCCCAGAAAGCCAATAAACCTCCCGAAGGAAGCACATCACATTTTATACTATGTGCTTGTAGAACTGTTACATTATGTAACATATATACAAATCTCCTCACTCTAAAGGCCACTTGTGGTTCTGCTGAGCAGCCCACCACCCGGCCCAATTGGTAAAGCTCCGAGTCAGCCCAAACCACACCCTTCAGAAAGCACTGTGTGAAGGTATTGTGACTTCAGTGGCAGGCTGACAAGATTGGATCTAAGGAGACTCCCGACTGGAAGACCTTAGAAGCAGCAAAGGCACTGACATCATGGGCTTTAACCTGATGTAAAGTGTGGGCCTCCTGGTCAGAGAGCTCATAACATAGGATCACAGTCTGCTTGATCCAAGAGAAGATAGTGGAAGGTGAGATGTCTTGTTGAAACCTTTCTTAAAGGAGACAAGAACCACCTCTTTATTCTGCCTGATGCCTGAGGTCCTGTCCAAATAGTAGCACAGTGCTCTGATCGGAGAGAGGGACCTGTCAGACTTGAGGGATCTATCCAGAGTTGGGGGCCAGGGCTGTTATAACCCCAGGGCCACACTGTCTGGACCCCCTATGGCCAGCTGATTCTAGGATAGAAAGCTGGGTGATGGATACAGAGACACCTTGACCAATCGGATTGGTGTCCAACATATCAGTATTGCCAAGCATGAATCTCACTTCTGCACTTGCCCGACCCAAGGGCCAAGAGGAATACCGTCCTGAAGGTCAAATGCTTCAAGGGGGCCTCCTTGATTGGATCAAATGGAGTCTTAGCTGGTGCACGGCCAGTGAGAAGTTCCAGGAGGGTATGCCACTCCTGCCTTTGGGTCTGTCTCTGAGGAAACTATCCAGGAGACGAGCGAGATTTTCGTCCTTACTGATGTTGAAAGGTGAATTTCCCAATTTATCAACAATGGATGACCTATAACCATCAATGGTGCTGGGCTGTTTGCCAAGCATGTATCTCACTTCTATGCTTGTCCGAACCCAGGGCCAAGAGGAAAACTGCCTTGAAGGTCAAAAGCTTCAAGGAAGCCTTTCATTGGTTCAAAATGAACCTTGTCAGCTGGTGCAAAAACCAGGGAGAGGTTCCAGGAGGGGGTTCCCCTCCGGCCTTTGGGTCTGTCTCAGTGGAAGCTATCCAGGAGACGAGTGAGATTTTCCAATTTCCAGGCTATCAGCAATGGCTGATCTGTAACCAACAATAGTACTGGGCTGCAACTTCCTGTCCTGAAACAGGTACCTAAGGAAGTCAGCAACTGACTTTACATGTGGAGCCCGAAGTACACCTGATGAATGATACATCACTTGGTAAAATGACCCATTTGCCTCATAGACTGATCTGATTGACCCCTCCTTTGAGGAGCCTCAATTCTTGCTGCCACTGCCTCAGACAAGTCCTGCTCCTCGATTGCTGAGGCTCTAGGAGCCCTGCATGGAGATTAAGATTTGTCAGATTTCTGTGAGGGATCTGATCAAATGGCTGTGAACAGGCTGGACAGATTGGGCAGGCTCAGCGGGATGTGGCTGGACATGGCCACTAGATCCCAAAACCAAGGCATGTTGGGCCACCCCGGAGCAATCAGAATGATTCTCTTGCATGGGGAGTCTTGCAACTTCTCCACCACTTGCCCAATATGGCTGATGACGGGAAGGTGTATGCTTTCAGATCCTACCATGGCCGACTGAGTGTATCCACTACTGTGGCCAGGGGATCCGGTACCGGTGACACAAACAGAGGCAACTTGTTGTTGAACCTCATAGCAAATAAGTCTATTTGAGCCGGTGCCACCTGCTGCAGATTGAGTGGAAGACCTCTGGAAGGAGAGACGACTCTGTTTGGATGGTCTGGCCTAGCCTGGATAGCTTGACCGCTACCACATTCAGCCGGCCTGGAATGTGTCGGGCTTAGAGTCACTTGTTTCCTGGTACACCAGGTCAAGATTCTCCATAGTAGGGCACATGTGGGCCCGACCTCATGCCTCCTTCCTTGTCTATGTATGACACTACTGTGGTGTTGTCAGTTGCTACAAGTACTATCTTGTTTGAGCAAAATTCGTGGAACTCTTTTAAAGCCAGGAAGCCTGCTTTAAGTTCTAGATAGTTATGTGCAACTTGCTTCCCGGGAGAGACCCGGTTCCTCCTGCCGTGTGCTCGTTTAAGTGAGCGCCCCACCCCTCTATTGATGCGTCTGTAAATATTTGCAGAGCATGCTTTATTGGGTATAATGGTTGGCCTGTAAGTACATCGTCTTCCTTCAGCCACCATTGTAAATGGGGATGCAGGGACCTGGGGACTTGGATCACCCTTTTCCAGTGATTCTGGTACCCTCCATTTGTTTTGAGATGCCACTGTATGGGTCTCATATGAAGTCGACCTAGATTAACTTGCTTTTCTGTAGCCGTCAGTAACCTATCAAGGACATGAATTCCCGGACCGGGCAAGCCGGTAGGGATAGCAGTTTTAACATAGTCTCTTGAAGGTTCTGTCACCGGTCCAGAGTCGGTCGGAACCGATCAGACCTGAAGTCGAACTGGTAGCCTACAAAATCAAGGTCTTGTTTGGGCTCCCGCTCTGATTTCTGTAAGTTCATCAGCCAACCCAGTGGCTGACACATTATTCACTAGTTCCTGTGAATGTTGGAGACCAGCCTGGGATCTGGCTCTCACCAACCAGTCGTCTAGGTACTGGTGGCTTCTTAAGTCCTTGTGTATGGTCACAAGTTTTACCTCCTTTGGTATCACAGTGAACTCCAAAGGTGCTGTGGACAAAACCGAATAGCAGGCATTACCTGGATTGTTCTTGTATAGGTATATGGGAGTAGGTATCCCTCCTTGAACATTTGTAATACCTAGAGACCAGCCCCCAAGGCTTCCTAAGTTCCCGAAAAGGGGCTTAGTCTGGACCCTACAGGCCGATTGTGTGCCACATTTGGGACATTTGGTATTTTGATAAACATTTTCTGTCCCTCCGGACACTGGTCCGGTCTAGTGACAATGATCCAGATTAACAGTCTCTCTGTTCTTATTGTGGTCTGGTGGGACTGACACAACTTTTCATATTAATAGACTCTTCGCCCCGGGCCAGCAGCCTGCAAGGCATTTACAGAGCAATTGTCATTCGTGAGATGTCTGACCCCTGGCCGGACATGACCAAATTTATTATCTCTCCAGCCAAGTCCAGCACTGGTAACAGGTTGTTGAGAGATGTGATAAGGGAAGGTTGCCTGGCAGTAGCTTGGGACACTGGCATGTCACATCACCAAGACCACTGACCGGTCTAAGAATTCTCTGTAACCAAATTAACCTTAGGCAACTCTGTCCGATTCCAGGACTCCATACCCGGTACTTAACTGTAACCAGCAATTCTCTGTAACCGGCAGAAAACTGGCAGGCTGGGGTGACCAATTAATTTTGACAGCTACTGGTCTATATTTTTTTTTTTTTTTTTTTTTGTGTGTAACCAGTTGGCTCGCAGCATTATTTAGTAAGGACTGTGTAGCCAGCACCCTGTTAGTAGATTTGTAACCCGTAGGTTGAAGCAAGTGTACTAGGCTGTGTAGCCAATACCAGTTGGTACACTCTGTAAACAGTTGTTGAAGCAAGTGTACTAGGCTGTGTAGCCAGTACCAGCCGGTACACTCTGTAACCAGTTGTTGAAGCAAGTGTACAAGGCTGTCTAGCCAGTACCAGCCGGTACACTCTGTAACCAGTTGTTGAAGCAAGTGTACAAGGCTGTCTAGCCAGTACCAGCCGGTACACTCTGTAAACAGTTGTTGAAGTGAGTGTACAAGGCTGTGTAGCCAGTACCAGCCGGTACACTCTGTAACCAGTTGTTGAAGCGAGTGTACAAGGCTGTGTAGCCAGTACCAGCTGGTACACTCTGTAACCAGTTGTTAAAGCAAGTGTACAAGGCTGTGTAGCCGGTATATTGGTCGGTACACTCTGTAACCAATTGCTAAAGCAATTTTACAACTATCTTTTGTGTTGAATTCAGCTTGCTGTAGGTTTCCTCCATTAATTAAGGTATTTCTTAAATCGCACGTCTTATTTGTGGATTTGACAGTTGCTGGGAAAGCCCTTGTGAGCTATATTTAGAAACACTTGGTGTTCGGTGTGTCACGTGACCAGCTTGCTGGTCGGAAAGACACGCGATTGGCTGACTGGAGATGACGTCAGTATTCGCGTTCTTTGTGAGATGCTTTGCCGGCAACTTTACAGTCCACAAAACCCCACTACCGACAACCAGGCCGGGTCTGCAAAGCAGGGACTGGAATCACAGTCGACGTGAGTTCTGAAAGAACGCTCTTCCGACCTCCGTGTTTGGTGAAAACACGTGACCTGCTTCGTGATTGGTCGGAAGGACACACGATTGGCTGACTGGATATGACGTCAGAGGTCGCGTTCTTTTGAGCTGGCCGGTCGGCTGATGCTTTTAAAGCAGAGAAGCCTGGACCAGTGCGCTCTGTAGATGAAATTCCTGGCCGGTCTGAAGTCGGTTCTTCTTCTCAGCCGGCTGTACACTCAAACCAGTTTCCTGGCCATCCACCTCCCTTACTACCGACACAAGTGCCGGGTCCACAAGGGAGGGACTGAGAGTGATCAAAGATGAAGTTCCTTCTATGTAAACACTAGGTGAGGTCGGCTGAACATGAGCTTGCCGGTCGACTAATGCTTTACAGCAAGATGTCTGGACCAGTGCGCTCTGAAGAAATCTGAAGAATTCATCTCTTGCTGCTGATGTACATATAAATATAAGCTTACCGGTCGACTAATGCTTTAAAGCAAAGATGTCTGGACCAGTGCGCTCTGAAGAATTCATCTACTCTGAAGATGACGAATGCATCCTGCTTGGGGAATTCCTTCTTTACAGTGATCAAAAATACGTAGACTGAAGTTTGCCGTGATTTCTATTGTAGTACTAGAAAGGGCGTTTCTATGGTGATTGTAGCTGGAAGGTTACAGCAGGTACATACAACAAATAACACGGATAAAAATACCTTGTAAGTAGTATATCCATTATATTTCTAAATATTGTCGATCTGCCCCTAACAACACAATTGTTGAATGGGAGGAAACTAGAAAATGGCTGCCTTCATATTTCTCGTAGATTACTGCCCTATCATCAACACTAAATTGAGTCAACTAGGGAGCGTTTCCAGCAGATTTCTCGATGTATATCCATGCTTGATATGTAGGTAACACTTTAACAATAAATTATTTGCAAATAAGGTATAAAAACCATCATAATGCACACTTTTCCTTAAAATATCTGGAGATTGTTGAAAACACGTTCGCACAGTACACGCGCCAAACGAAAAAGATGCTATGACGTCAGGTTGTCTAGACAGGAAGGAAGTACGAGGCGCCATCTGGGGAGTGCACAGTACTATGGACCGGCCAGCCGGTGGCAACACAGGACGTCTTTTTCTGGCGTTTGGCGGGCCGGTCTGCGCCGACCGGATTAGCAATTGTCCATTGGATAGGATGTATTAACGCAATAAAATAATCTGTTTAAATATGTTGTTCACATACTGATGGGTCAGCTATAACATAGTGAAATTGTACACCTGTAGCTCATGGCATAGCTGAGCAATAGTTACTTTTAAATTTTCACTGTTCAGTTAATCAGTTGTAACTTGAAAACTATTGCATTTATGGTCTTCTGTTTAAACAAGTTATTAACCTACTTTGGGGTCAGCTATAAAATAGTATAATTGCAGACCTGTAGCTCCTTGCATAGCTGAGTCATAGTTACTTTGAGGTTCGCACTGTTGAGTAAATCGGTTGTAACTCGAAACTATTGCATTTGCAGTATTTTTTGTAAATATGTTTTAACTTACTTTTTAGACCTTAACAGTTACCTTGTTACTTTCCTTCTGAATACCATTTCCAGGGCACAACTTTTGTGTCCTTCTGTCACTTCTACTCTGAAACTCAAAACACACAGTCAGCTGACACAGAGCCCGTTCACAGGCACTGATTGCTTGTTCACATTCTCTCTTTAAATATGGATTTATTAAATTCATAAATCATACAAAAGAGTGGAGAATAAAAGTAAAATATCCCTCATTAGACATATACAGAAAAAATATGTCACTCATAAAACTTTATAATACCGGAACCGCTCGTTATATGCCCACAGTCCAGTAAATGCCCCTCCCCAACTTTCATCAAATGTACAACAAAAAAAAACAAAACAAGAAAAATGGTTCAAAACCAGGTAAAAATCATGCTATTTTATAAATCACAACAAAACATATTCTTTGAAATGAAAACACATACATTGCTGACATTAATGTTGCGTCCTTTCTCTTAGATCTCTGCCTAGCAACTGGTACTGATTACACTTCCTGTTCATGTAAATAATTACCGGATGATATTTTTTCAAAAGTTTTGTAACCAGATTTTCTGCTCTCAGTTTTCAAAGTAAATAACTGATTCTGTGTGTTTATATGACTTAATAATCGAATGACTTTGAAAGACTATTAGTTAAAATATTTGAAGCAATAAAATTAGAAAAAGATGAACATACATTGAGAGACTTTAAACATTTCTCTTTTCGGTACTTTATTAAGATGGTTTAAAGTTTTTTATGAGGCCTGTAATTTTTTACTGACGTGCGCAATTTACCTGCACTGACATTACATTACAATAAAAGTGGCATTCTTAAAAGTTATTTATTGAATAAATAATAAATAGTACCAGATAATATATTTCTTCACTTTACATGAGTTTCGAGTTTTATAGCTTTTTCCCTCACTAATCTCCACCTTGTTTTTATGACGGAAAACCACAAATGGGAGTCTATTATCTTTCAATGCCATGAAAGCTGAAATGGCAATAAAAGCCCAAGAAAATGACATGTTACATCCTAGGTACACTAAAATTAAAGTATTAGTTCTTTATTTGACTTTATTACAATCAATTAAATGCCCATCCCGAACTTCTGCAAAAATCTGCCTTTATCGCCCATGGGCATAATAATGAGTGTTCCCGGTATTCTAGTCGTGCTACACATTCGTACAATATTGTTGTCTTCATTTGTGATATATTTTTTCTGTACATGTCATTCAGGAAAGTTTCTTATTAATCATTTTTGGTGAAATATCTTATTTTTACTTTATATAGAACCAAAATAAAGTTTTAAACACTTAATAATGTCTCTAAAAAGCCATTTCCAGTTTACAGTTGTGGCTCATGTATGCATGTGATTAATTTTCAGTGTGCAGTAAAAAGTGTACAAAATACCAGATTTCATTTAGTTCAAAGCCTTGGTAACTGGTTCCACCACTACATTCAACTTATAGTACTAAAAGTACCTTTGCCGTGCACCATTTTTAAAAAGGCAGATAAATTTGTAATGGGGGGAAAGAGATCAGAGGCTTCATTCAGCCATAAAAATCACAAATATGTGAAGAATTTAGGAATTCGGTAAATTTCACACACTGCTGTTAACTTTCATATTTCTTCCACTCACAGAGGTCAGCTGTATCATTTTCATTGTCACTAACTATTACAGTTGTCCTGACTTTGTGATAAACAAACTGAAAGTGACAGAGTTCATGTTAAAGAAAAGTTAGCAGACTATATATATTCCTTTATTTCAACTTAATCATGACAATAAAATATTTAGACAATAGAATGATCAAGTATCTGAATATATAAATACTGACTTACGAGTAACAATCACTGTTTTTATTAATATTAGACTCAGGAGCTAATGCTATGAAAAATCTTGAACCATTTTATACTTCAATAGTAAATACAACATAGTTTATAACAAAAAAAAAGTATACAAGTGCAAAATATATAAGACACACTGTCTGAGGCAGCATATTTATACTGCAAACCATAAGAAACCATGCCAAAATTGTTAATTAGTTAAGGACCTAGCATCAGAAAATGTCTTCCCTTTTTGTAGGTGCAAGGTCAAAACTGGGGTTTTGCATGGGATTTTTATCATTGCACTTAGAAGTAATATTGGGTGGTGTTTGGTCTTTGCACAGGTGTGTACTCTCCAGTGCTTTTGTTCCTTATACCTTTACCTTTACTGGCATGTTTTCACACACATAACTGGCTTGGTTAAATACACATATGTACTGGTTAGGGATAAATCATATAAATGCTTTCCTCTTTGATAATCTATTACATCTATGCTACATCTAATAATATAAAATGCTAAATCATGAACACTCAGCTTAGCTAATAATTTATTTAAGATACATGCATGTTTAGTCTGATTACACCATTTTGATGTAACATCATAAACAACCATTGAAGGTTGACAATCGAGTTCTTAACTACATTTTATATTATGAGCCCACACTGAATATTCTGATGCACTCAAAATGTGACAGTAATAGCTATTTGTGCTAGCTGATTCCAGAGTTGCAGCTTATTTATTCAAAAACTGAATTTGGTTTCTATTGTGGTTCTGCCTACATAAATTTTCTGTAATATGTCAATGCAGATGCCAACAACCATTGCAATAAGTTGACAACTCTGTCAGCTGACAGAATTTGCTTTGATTTTACACAATTGTCTTCTAGTTTTTTTTTCCACAAGGTGCTATACCTTACATAAACAGCAGAAATAACCGGTAAATACAGAAAAAAATAACAATATTTCTGACACTTAATTAGCTGAATAAAATTAGTTTTCTTAAACAGCTTCAACAATTTTTTAGTTCTTAGGTTCAATATTTACAGAATAGAGCCACTTGATTTACTCTATTTAGTCTTTATTCATGAAATGGTCAGGAAAGTAAGTAAAAGTCAATTAACTGCCACCTCTTAAAAAGTAAAGTAAGAAGAAGTAACTATGACTAGGATATACTAAGGTGTACATGTCATTGAATAGCTCAACACTTGTCAAAACTACATTGATAATACATGTGTAAACAATACTTAAGGAGTATATATATATAACATACATGATACAAAAAAAAAGGGTTAAGCCCTTTAAATTAAATGTCCCACGAACACACAATACATTTCTACTTCCGAAACGACACTGCAACTGAAATATTCAGTGACGATATTACAATGCTGGAAGCTGTATTGATGGATATTAAATTACCCGATATATGTTTACTTCCCTATAAGTATTGATTACCTTCTTGCAGCTAAATTACATCTGTAGCATTAACCTGGATATATATAACATCACATGAGCAACTGACCAACTGATGCTAAGTCATAGTATTTAAGCACAACATTGTCATCAAAAACATATTGCATCGATATCACATTATCACAATTGATCTATAATGTTTGGAAACAGCATGTTCTTCTAATTATTTAACAAATTTGCCAGCTTGAATTTACTCCCCGTAAGTAAAGAATTTCAAACACTGATATTTTAAAGATAAATTTAGCCATTTTATGTTTAAGCACTGCCAAACTACTTCTTTAATGCAAAAAAATTATAAAAAAAATACCTGCAACATTGACTAGATGGCTCAAGAAAATAAATTTAATGTGAACTTAACGACATTCTGTGAAATTCAGCATTCACCCCTCCCTCCTACCTGCTTTTATTTATTTATAAGAAATTATTACCTATTTTGTAACATGTTTTATTATTTTAGGCCAATTTTCGGACTGGGGAAAGATTTCAGATAATCTGGCTTATTTTTTATTCAATAGTTTGGCCACCGCCTTAACCGCCATATATTGTTGCAGAATTCACACTTCCTCTCGACACACAAATGCATTTTATGTATATTCCTTTAGATTATACAACACATTTCAATCACAGACATTTATATATTACACACTCTTTTATGGCAAAGCCACACTTTACTGAACTAGTTCTGATAAATGACAAGATAAACAATCAAGTCCTGACTATTTTATGTCAATGTAACAGCTAAAGAACACAAATAGTGTCATTATAGAGCAAATGTATACATAATTCATCTAAAAGAAACAATTTATATGACTATTTGATACCTGTATTAACATGAAAGAACTATAAATATGGCAGTCCTCAGTATAAAAAACATTTGTGCTTCAGACACAAAGTATATATAATTATCACAAAATAACAAAAAGACTGAAGATATACATTATACAACTACCTAAAATCTCAATGTTTCACACAAAACTACAACACTAGACCTGTGTAAGTATATTTATCCTCCTCCCAAAACAAAAAAAAAAAAAAAAACAAAAAAAAAAAAAAGAGAAAAAAAACCCACAAAAACTCTTATTTAAAATTAGGAATCTTGTCTAGACCTTATTAAAACAGCTTTTATTGTGAAGTTTTAGAGCATATATACAAAAAATCTGATGTCATTGTACAACTGATGATAAAAATACAAAATTCAACAGATCACACCAAGCAAGATGCAATTTTTGTGAAGTTTTAACCCATTGGCAGCATTTTGCTGAATGTGGTCTGTTGTATTTTATATTTTGATCATTATGATCGTTCTACAACTAGATAACTGGATCAGATATATTTTGTATATAATAATATACTTTACAACTGTAATTAGTGTTAAATGTATATTGGACTGTATGCAAATGTTAATACAAGGAGACAAAACTGTATTTTTGGCAATGTTATGGATATGTCTGGCAAGCAAAATAGTCTAACTACAAAAATTTATATAAGACTATTATGTTCTCTATTGGCACTAAGTTGTGTCTTCTTCACCTTATGTGCATCATCAAATAAATAGAATGTTGATTACATCAAAAAATATTTGTGACCAAAATTTGTAAATTTTATAGTGCCTAGATAAAATTTTGCTCACCATTATCAGTTACAACACCATATAAGTTACAAACGAGTAAATTCTGAATATAGGGCTATTTGGCTTCAAAAATGGGCATGTCAACTGTTACACTGTGGCCTAGTGGGTAACACACTTGTCTAGGAACTCAGAGGACGTGGGTTTAATCCCAGGTACAGGCAGATACATAGTGGTTTGGATGACCACTTAAAATGGCAGTCCTCTGTCTTTGTGTCCTATCCCCTGTGGCGGGTTAAAGAACCTCAAGGACATTGATAAATGGTCATCCTTAAGCCTCTATCTTCCAGTTAGGGGAAGGTTTGTTACTTGTGAGTTGGGGTTGTACCTGTACAGTCAGATTGGTTAAATAGCGCTTTGAGTCCTGTAGTATATGGAGATATATTGTGCTGAGTATAAATACATACTAATAATAATACACTGAAAAGAATTAAGTGTAAATTGCATTTTTGGTTGCGTAATTTCTGTTTTAATTCAAGGTCAGAAAAAAGGTTATTAATTCTGTTTTGGATTTCATCCTGATTCTTCATCCACTAATCTAGCTGCAGTTATCAATATATGACGTGGAAGTTTCTCTTTCTGGTAGAAATAGTGCTGGAATCTGTCCAGGCCATACTCCTGAAATAACAGAAGAATGCAATGATTTGCTGAAGAAAACAAGCAACCAGTGAAGACTGAAGCCACTATATATCGACAATTCTACCAATTGCTAAAATTACTAAATTTGGATCAGATTGGCTAAAATGATTAATTAGATATATTTATATTCCCCTTTGGAAAGAATTATTCACTGTTTTAATAATTCTTTTGGATAAAGAGACTCTGACCAGTGAAAGTGAGCAATAGATATTTAAACTGTGGATCAAAACATCAAGCGACTCATTTCACAAATGCATCACTGCATCAGACTCTAGCAACCCAAGAGCTACTGCACAAAATGATCATGTCTGACACACCCACATGTCTGAGTTGTCATTCAGATGTTGAATCATTATCACACCTATTCTATTTGGTCTTGACTTAAAACTACTATGGACACAACTAGAAAACAGAATTAAAAATTCTACACATTTTTCAGTCAACTTCAAACCCTGAGATATCTTGCTGGGTTATAGTCTAAATAACAGCAATTCCACTGCTATCACCGTTGTTTTGTTGGTAACCAAAACATACGCATATGAAAGCTCAAGAAAATCAAATAAACATTTTATTGCGTTAATACATCCTATCCAATGGACAATTGCTAATCCGGTCGGCGCAGACCGGCCCACCAAACGCCAGAAAAAGACGTCCTGTGTTGCCACCGGCTGGCCGGTCTGTAGTACTGTGCACTCCCCAGATGGCGCCTCGTACTTCCTTCCTGTCTAGACAACCTGACGTCATAGCATCTTTTTCGTTTGGCGCGTGTACTGTGCAGACGTGTTTTCAACATCTCCAGAGTTTTAAAAGGAAAAGTGTGCATTATGACGGATTTTCGACCTTATTTGGGAATATTTTAGTGTAGAAATGTTATCTTCATATCAAGCACGGATATACCTTAAGAAATCTGCTGGAAACGCTCCCTAGCTGACTCAATTTAGTGTTGATGATAGGGCAGTAATCGACGAGAAATATGAAGGCAGCCATTTTTTTCTAGTTTCCTTCCATTCAACCATGGTGTTGTTAGGGGCAGATCGACAATATTAAGGAAATAATGGATATACTACTTACAGGTATTTTTATCCGTGTTTGTTTGTTGAATGTACCCTCTGTAACTTCCAGCTACAATCACCATAGAAACGTCTTTTCTAGTACTATGAATAGAAATCACGGAAATCTTCAATCTACGTAGTTTTGAACACTGCAAATAGAAGGAAATCCCCAAGAGGTGCATTCTTCAGATTTCTTCAGAGCGCACTGGTCCAGACATCTTTGCTTTAAAGCATTAGTCAACCGGTAAGCTTATGTATATATATATGTACATCAGCAGCAAGAGATGAATTCTTCAGATTTCTTCAGAGCGCACTGGTCCAGACATCTTTGCTGTAAAGCATTAGTCGACCGGCAAGCTCATGTTCAGCCGACCTCACCTAGTATTTACATAGAAGGAACTTCATCTTTAATCACTCTCAGTCCCTCCCTTGTGGACCCGGCAATTATGTCGGTAGTAAGGGAGGTGGATGGCCAGGAAACTGGTTTGAGTGTACAGCCGGATGAAAAGAAGAATCGACTTCAGACCGGCCAGGACTTCATCTACAGAGCGCACTGGCCCAGGCTTCTCTGCTTTTAAAGCATCAGCCGGCCGGCCAGCACAAAAGAACGCGACCTCTGACGTCATATCCAGTCAGCCAATCGCGTGCCTTCACGAAGCTGGTCACGTGTTCTCACCGACCAGTCACGAAGTTTATCACGTGATTTACCGAACAAGAAGGTCGGAAGTGAGTTCTTCAGAACTCACGTCTACTGTGACTACAGTCCCTGCTTTGCAGACCCGGCCTGGTTGTCGGTAGTGGGGTTTTGTGCACTGTAAAGTTGCCGGTAAAGCATCACACAAAGAACGCGAATACTGACGTCATCCCCAGTCAGCCAATCGCCTGTCCTTCCGAACAATCACGAAGCAGGTCACGTGTTTTCACCGACCAGGAAGGTCGGAAGTGCATTCCTCAGAACTCACGTCTTCTGTGATTCCAGTCCCTGCCTTGCAGACCCGGCTTCATTGGCGGTAGTGGGGTTTGTGGATGAGCAGAATACTGCGCATTGCATGTTTAAGTATCACAAAAGAACATCACAACTGACGAGCTCCAATCAGCCAATCACGTGACACACCGAACACAAAGTGTTTCTAAATATAGTTCACAAGGGGTTTCCCAGTAACTGTCAAATCTACAAATAAGACGTGCGATTTGAGAAATACTTTAATTAATGGAGGAAACCTACAGCCAACTGAATTCAACACAAAATATAGTTGTGAAATTGCTTTAGCAATTGGTTACAGAGTGTGCCGACCACTACCGTGCTACACAGCCTTGTACACTTGCTTCAACAACCGGTTACAGAGTGTACCGGCTGGTACTGGCTACACAGCCTTGTACACTTGCCTCAACAACTGGTTACAATGTATACCGGCTGGTACTGGCTACACAGCCTAGTACACTTGCTTCAACAACTGGCTACAGAGTGTACCGGCTGTTTATTGGCTACACAGCCTAGTACACTTGCTTCAACCTACGGATTACACTTCTACTAACAGGGGGCTGGCTACACAGTCCTTACTGACTAGTGCTTCGAGCCAACTGGTTACAAAAAAAAAAAAAAAAAAAAAATATAGACCAGTAGCTGTCAAATTGATTGGTGACCCCAGCCTGCCAGTTTTTTGCCGGTTACAGAGAATTGCTGGTTACAGTTAAGTACCGGGTATGGAGTCCTGGTACCGGACAAAGTTGCTTAAGGTTAAGTTGGTTACAGAGAATTCTTAGACCGGTCAGTGGCCTTGGTGATGTGACATGACAGTGTCCCAACCTACTGCCAGGCAACCTTCCCTTATCACATCTCTCAACAACCTGTTATCGGTGCTGGACTTGACTGGAGAGATAATAAATTTTATCATCATATCCGGCTAGGGGTCAGACATCTCACAAATGACAATTGCTCTGTAAATGCTACACCTTGCAGGCTGCTGGCCCGGGGCGAAGAGTCTATTAATGTGAAAAGTTGTGTCAGCCCTCCCGGACCGCAATAAGAGCAGGGAGAATGTTAACCGGGATCATTGTCACCAGACCAGACCAGTGTCCGGAGGGACAGGAAATGTTTGTCAGAATACCAAATGTCCCAAATGTGGCACACTATCTGCCTATAGGATCCAGACTAAGCCCTTTTTGAGAACGTAGGAAGCCTTGGGGCTGGACCCTAGGTAGTACAACTGTTGAAGGAGGGATACCTATGTCCATATACCTATACAAGAACAATCCAGGAAATGACTGAGATTTCACATCCAAGGTCGGGCATACCAGTTCAAGGCCCTGCCATTCGCTTTGTCCACAGCAGGTGAAATTGATGGCCATACACAAGGATTTAAGAAGCCACCAGTACCTAGACGACTGGTTGGTGAGAGCCAGATCCCACCAGGCTTGTCTCCAACATATACAGGAACTAGTAAATAATGTGTCAGCAACTGGGTTGGCTGATGAACTTAGAGAAATCAGAGCTGGAGCCCAAACAAGACTTTGATTTTGTAGGCTACCAGTTTGTCTTCGGGTCTGATCGGTTCCACCGACTCTGGACTGGTGACAGAGCCTTCAAGAGACTGTTAAAACTGCTATCCCTACCGGCTTGCCCGGTCCGGGAATTCATGTCCTTGATAGCTTACTAACATCTACAGAAAAGCATGTTAATCTAGGCAGACTTCATATGAGACCCATACAGTGGCATCTCAAAAACAACTGGAGGGTACCAGAATCACTGGAAAAGGTGATCCAAGTCCCCAGGTCCCTGCACCCCCATTTACAATGGTGGCTGAAGGAAGACGATGCACTTACAGGCCAACCATTACACCCAATAAAACATGCTCTGCAAATATTTACAGACGCATCGATAGAAGGGTGGGGCGCTCACTTAGATGAGCACTTTGCAAGAGCAACCTGGTCCCCTCCGGGAAGCAAGTTATATATAAACTATCTAAAACTTTAAGCAGTTTTTCTGACTTTAAGAGTTCTAAGACTTTTGCTCAAACAAGATAGTACTTGTAGCAACTGACAACACCACAGTAGTGTCATACATAAAGGAAGGAGGAATATGGTTGGGCCCACTTTGTGCCCTACTATGGAGAATCTTGACCTGGTGTACCAGGAAACAAGTGACTCTAAAGCACGACACATTCCAGGCCGGCCTAATGTGGTAGCAGACAGGCTGTCCAGGCTAGGCCAGACCATCCAAACAGTGGTTTCTCCTTCCAGAGGTCTTCCACTCTATACAGGTGGCACCGGCCCAAAATAGACTTATTTGCCACGAGGTTCAACAACAAGTCACCTGTTTTGTGTCACCGGTACCAGATCCCCTGGCCACAGCAGTGGATGTGTTCAGTTGGCCATGGTAGGATCTAAAAGGATACACCTTCTCACCATCAGCCATATTGGGCAAAGTGGTGGAGAAGTTGCAAGACTCCCCATGTAAGAGAATCATTCTGATTGCTCCGGGGTGGCCAACATGCCTTGGTTTTGGGATCTAGTGGCCATGTCCAGCCACATCCCGCTGAGCCTGCCCAATCTGCCCAGCCTGTTCACAGCCATTCGATCAGATCCCTCACAGAAATCTGACAATCTTAATCTCCATGCAGGGCTCCTAGAGCCTCAGCAATCGAGGAGCAGGACTTGTCTGAGGCAGTGGCAGCAAGAATTGAGGCTCCTCAAAGGGGGGTCAATCAGATCGGTCTATGAGGCAAATGGGTCATTTTTTACCAAGTGATGTATCATTCATCAGGTGGATTTCGGACACCACCTGTAAAGTCAGTTGTTGACTTCCTTAGGTACCTGCTTCAGGACAGGAAGTTGCAGCCCAGTACCATTGATGGTTCCAGGTCAGCCATTGCTGATAGTCTGGAAAATTTGCCCATCAATGTTAGTAAGGATGAAAATCTCACTCGTCCCCTGGATAGCTTCCACTGAGACAAACCCAAAGGCCGGAGGGGAACCCCCTCCTGGAACCTCTCCCTGGTTTTTGCACCAGCTGACAAGGTTCATTTTGAACCAATTATAGGCCTTCTTGAAGCATTTGACCCTCAAGGCAGTTATCCTCTTGGCCTTGGGGTCAGGCAAGCGTAGAAGTGAGATACATGCTTGGCAAACAGCCCAGCACCATTGATGGTTATAGGTCACCCATTGTTGATAAACTGGGAAATTCACCCTTCAACATCAGTAAGGACGGAAATCTCGCTCATCTGGATAGATTCCTCAGAGACAGACCCAAAGGCAGGAGTGGCATACCCTCCTGGAACTTCTTACTGCCCGCTCACCAGCTAAGACTCCATTTGATCCAATTAAGGAGGCCCCCTTGAAGCATTTGACCTTCAAGACGGTATTCCTCTTGGCCCTTGGGTCGGGCAAGTGCAAAAGTGAGATTCATGCCTAGCAAAACTGATATATTGGACACCAATCTGATTGGTCAAAGGTGTCCCTGTATCCATCACCCAGCTTTCTATCCTAGAATCAGCTGGCCATAGAGTGTCTAGTGTGGCCCCTGGGGTTATAACAGCCCTGGCCCACACTCTGGATAGATCCCTCAAGTCTGACAGGTCCCTCTGTCCGGTCAGAGCATTGTGCTACTATTTGGACAGGACCTCAGACATCAGGCAGAATAAGGAGGTGGTTTTTGTCTCCGTTAAGAACGGTTTCAACAAAGACAGCTCACCTGCCACTATCTCCTCTTGGATCAAGCAGACTGTGATCCTATGTTATGAGCTCTCTGACCAGGAGGCCCACTTTTAACATCAGGTTAAAGCCCATGATGTCAGGGCCTTTGCTGCTTCTAAGGTCTTCCAGTCGGGAGTCTCCTTAGATCCAATCTTGTCAGCCCGCCACTGAAGTCACAATACCTTCACACAGTTCTATATGAAGGGCGGGGCTTGGGCTGATTCAGAGCTTTACCATTGGGCTAGGTAGTGGCTGCTCAGCAGATCCACAAGTGGCCCTTAGATTGAGGAGATTTGTATATGTGCGTAACAGTTCTTCATGTACATAAGAATTAAGTGTGGCGTGCTTCCTTCGAGAGGTTTATTTGCATTCTGGGACTGAACTCATCCCTCTCTTCCACTACCTCAGAGCAGGTCTGCAAAAAGGGGGGGGGGGGGGCGACGGCGGTATAGCCCCGGGTAACCGGCTGCTGGCAACCGACCATGGCCTTGCAGGGTTTCCTGACCTTAAAGTCAACCCAGGCCTGGACCTATAGGTCTCCTGACAAAGTCAGCCTAGACCATAGGTTAAAATTTGCTATTACTTGTGAGTTCACATAAGTCCCTAGTAACTTACCCGCCGACCAAGCGGTAGTTATTCAGCAATTGTCCATTGGATAGGATGTATTAATGCAATAAAATTGCAAATTTAATAAGTAAATTAAATTTTTATAAGTTAATACCCTATCCAATGGACACACAAGACCCTCCCACCGACCCCGCTATCAGCTTACTAGGGGTCTAAGAGGTTTAGACAACGAAAAAGATGCTATGACGTCAGGTTGTCTAGACAGGAAGGAAGTACGAGGCGCCATCTGGGGAGTGCACAGTACTACGGACCGGCCAGCCGGTGGCAACACAGGACGTCTTTTTCTGGCGTTTGGCGGGCCGGTCTGCGCCGACCGGATTAGCAATTGTCCATTGGATAGGGTATTAACTTATAAAAATTTAATTTACTTATTAAATTTGCAATTCTATTGAAGATGTAATTAATCTTGTAGAAATGACACATAATGAGCAAGGTTTGGAAGCAAAACTTAAAATAAATGAACAAATGTTTAAAAGATGTTGGCATCGAATAAAACATATCTTTACATATTAAGAATCTACTACAATATACTTTGATGCATAATTCAATGTAATATTCTTTTAATAATGCATTTGTATGACTGGTGACTCTATAGATTTTTTTCCTATGGTAATCTTTTTTCCTTTTTTTACCCCACAGCCCTTAAGGGCTGTCAGGGTATTGTTTTCACCCATGGTGTCTGGATGGGCGGGTGGGGGGAAAAGTTTGTCCGGGCTGTATCTCAGAAACTGTAAGGTGTAGGAAGTTGATACTTGGTAGGGATATTGGTTAGGGGGTGTAGGTGTGCAACGTCATAGTCTGACCTTGATTTGACCTTTGACCTTGCCGTAGTAACCTTGAGTTTGAAAATCTTGTCCGGGCTATATCTCGGAAACCGTAAGGTGTAGGAAGTTGATACTTGGCAGGGACATTGGTTAGGGAGTGTAGGTGTGCAACATCATGGTGTGACCTTGATTTGACCTTTGACCTTGCTGTAGTGACCTTGACCTATACAATCTTGTCCGGGCTATGTCTTGGAAACCATAACGTGTAGGAAGTTGATACTTGGTAGGGACATTGGTTAAGGGGTGTAGGTGTGCAACGTCATGGTGTGACCCTGATTTGACCTTTGACCTTGTCGTAGTGACCTTGACCTTTAAAATCTTGTTGCACCTTTGGGTCTGTCTTTTGATGCAGATTAAGCACTGTCAAAGTCATATTAGAATTCAAGAACTTTACTTTTACAACTTCCAACTGTAACAAATGGAATTTCATCAAGTGAGCCACAGATTTTGCTCCAACACCACACATAAGCATTCATTGAATGTATTACCACTTCTAAATGCATGGTAATATTCAAAACATCTAAACCATAATTCGGCCATGCCAGATGTCAATAAAGTACATGCATCATATTTCTCTTAGACATTATTTTCTCTATTTAAACATTGTTTGGACCTTTATATTACTGACAGTGCTCTGAAAGTATCCTGAACTTTGTACTGATACAGTACTTCATGGTGTTAAAAATATTTCCCTAGGCTGTGGGGTATGGGCATCTCTGATGTTATTTTCTCTTTTTGTTAATGTTTTGTTTTTCATACAAAAAATAAAATCTGTAACAATTATACTGCTACACCAATTATAATATTCTGAAAATTCTTATTACTGTAAACTGAAGCTTTTTGCCTGCAAGAGGTTCTTAAGTTAAACTTGTAATGGCAGTGTTTTTGTATCAATAAAAACCATCGAAAACTAGAGGAATGCTTTTACTAACAAAAGCGAAGCGTCCCTTAAAGTTTAAAATGCTTTGTGGTTTTAATAAGCATGCTGTAAAGCTAAGAATGCACAAAGCTGCACCGTATGCTTTCCCAATACCTCTTAATACATTCTGAAGCTATAAAAGCAACAATAAAGGAGATATAAGGCAAAAACTCCAAAGCAGCTATTTATGACCCCAGTTTGGCCCATAAGGGAGGGTCGGGGGGTAAAACTGACCGGCTATTTAGACTCTCCACATATGCTTTCCCAATACCTCTTAATACATTCTGAAGGTCTAAAAGCAACAATAAAGGAGATATAAGGCAAAACTCCAAAGCAACTATTTTATGACCCCAGTTTGACCCATAAAGGGGGGTCGGGAGATAAAACTGACCGGCTATTTAGATTCTCCACATATGCTTTCCCAATACCTCTTAATACATTCTGAAGCTATAAAAGCAACGATAAAGGAGATATACGGCAAAAACTCCAAAGCAGCTATTTATGACCCCAGTTTGGCCCATAAGGGGGGGGAGGTGGGGGGTAAAACTGGCCGGCTATTTAGACTCTCCACATATTCTTTCTCAAGACCTCTTAATACATTCTGAAGCTATAAAAGCAACAATAAAGGAGATATAAGGCAAAAACTCAAAATCAGCTATTTTATGACCCCAGTTTGACCCATAAGGGGGGGTTGGGGGATAAAACTGACTGGCTATTTAGATTCTCCACATATGCTTTCCCAATACCTCTTAATACATTCTGAAGCTATAAAAGCAACAATAAAGGAGATATAAGGCAAAAACTCCAAAATAGACTACAACTGGACCACTAGTGATAGAGCTCTGAATCAGCCCAACCCATATCCTTCAGATAAAATTGAGTGAAGGTGTTGTGAGACTTTCAGTGACAAGCTGATAGGATTTGTTCCAAGGAGACTCCTCCTTGGAAGGCCTTGGAAGCTGCAAAGGGCATTATGGGCCTCGACCTGATGCAGCTTCAGAGCATCTTCATCCGAAAGCTGATAGCACAAAAGCACTGTCTGTTTGATCCAAGAAGAGATACTTGCCGGAACAGTATCCTTGGCAAAGCTCTTCTTGAATGAGACAAAGACCAATTCCTTGCCGTCCTGAAGGTCCTGGGTCTTGTCCAAGTAATAACATAATGCTCTAACTGGGCACAGTGTTCTATTCTCCTTAAGGGACCTATAAGTGTAGGAGTTATGCAATCTAGTTCATCCTTGGCCAGCTAATTAGTAGATAAGCCACTGGGTGAACAATGTAAGGAGATATTAGACTAAATAAATCCTCTTGGTGCCTGATGTTTCTGTGCAGCCTAGCATGAATCTCACTTCTTCATTTGCTAGAACCTAATGCTAGGAGGAAGACAGTTTTGAATGTCAGATGCTTAAGAGAAGCTTTCCTGAGAGGTTCAAAAGTAGGTGGGTCAAGTGATGAAGGATTAGGGACAGATACCTACTAGGAATACCCCCGTCCCAATGAAAACTGTCCAGGAGCCTGTTTAAGTTCTCATCTTTACTAATGTTTGGGCTATCATTTAAAATTTTGTCTATCATCCTATAGCTATCTATAGTGCTTAGTTGGGAGATTTTTCTCCTGAAAGAAGTGCAGGAAGAACATCCGAAATCTGCTTTATTGAGGGTGACCTGAAGTCCACCTGACTATATTCGCACCGTTTAACAAAATGGACCATTTCGATTCATCAATGCTGGTTGAGCACCTCTGAGGAGTCTCAATTCTCACTGTCACTTGGACAGAGAACTCTTATTTTTGGATGACTATGGCTCCACTAGCCAGGCATGAAGATTTAGGTTCTGGAGGTTCCTAAGTAGACACCCAATGAACGGTTGAGTGAGAAGGTTGTCCCCCCTCCTTGTTTATTTATTACACAACTGTTGTGTTATCTGTTGCCACCAAAATGGTCTGGCCTCAACACAAGTGCTCAAACTTTTTGAGGGCTAGTAGGACTGCTTACAGTTTTAGGAAATTGATGTGTAAGTTACTTTCTGGCTTTGACCAGAGGCCTTTGCAATGCAGTCCCCTAAGTGTGCGCCTCAACCTTCGTCGCATCTAAACAGCTCCACCGCATGTCAAAAGGGGTACAGAGGCAGGCCACAAAGCACCTTACCTTCATCTAGCCACCACAACAGATGAAGATGGAGAGATCTGGGCAGAAGCAGGGACATGCCAATGATTTTTGAGGTGCCACTGAATGACCCTCATATGAAGACATCCCAAAATGACCTGCTTTTCTGTGGCTGTCCAAAGCCCTATCAGGGACATGAACTGCTTGCCTGAGCAGGTTTCCTGGTCCATGAGGATCCTTATTTTCTGAATCAGGGAGAGCTAACCCTCTTGGGTGGGTTTCACCAGGCCTTGGGAAAGGTCGAACTGATATCCTACAAAGTTGATTACTTGTTGAGGAATCAATTCTGACTTGGTCAAGTTCACTACCCAGCCCAGATCTTGGCACAGGGCCAAAAGGGTCTGGGTATGTTTTTAGCAAGTTTCCTGAGAAGTGGCTCAGAGCAACCATTCATCTAAGTACTAGTGGATCCTTAAACCACTGGTTTGAGCCATGAGCTTCACTTCCCTTAAAACCTTTTTTTTTTTTTTTTTTTTTTTTTAAAGATTGCTTTTATTCACTCTTTTTTCCCATTACGTTTGTGACATCGGGGGGGCGAGAGTGGCCAACCCCCCATCGGTGCTTTACAAAAATGTCATATGCGCAGTATGACTTATGTTGATTAAATACAATTGTAATAACAGTTTTTGTTATAACTTACATGCCGACTTACAGACATTTTATAAATTATTATTGGTAATGGGTAATAGATATAATTATGTGGTGATTTGATACATTAATAACAGAAGGGGATATGGAAGTCTTGACTCTGGGGTTGGGTTAGGATTTTACCTAGACATTTCTACTACTCAATTCCATCGAAAATATATTTCCAAAGATTCCATCTTTTTGTGAACTGGTCCGCTTGTGAACTGATCAGGCTTAAAGTTTTTTGTTCTAAATAGGATTTTTTGATTTCTTTTTGGAGGAAAAAGATATTTAGTGTATAGGCGTTTTTTGCACACCAGAATATATATTTCCTAGTGATCATAAGTATTAGGTTTAAGGGCCAAAATTTGCTGTCATTTATTAGGTAGCCATGCAATTTCATTAAATTTGTTAGAACTAGGTTTACTCTAAGTTTATTATTAATCCATTGTTGAACATTATCCCACAGTTGTGTTACTTCTCTGCATTTATAAAATAAGTGTTCCAGGTTTTCATCGTACATTCCACATAAAGAACATGCACTATTTGTTTTTATTTTTAGTTTTTCAGATAGCTTTTAGTTCCTAGGATGCCGTTTAATATACGATATTGAAACCAAGTAACATTATTGTCTCGAACAGAGTAAAAGCAAATTTTGTATATTGATTTCCATCTTTCCTTAATTGTTATATCTAAATTTTCCTTTTGAACAGTACTTGTCCATATTATTTCACAAGTTGGACTATTATTTTGAGCCTCTGTATTATTAAAAGTATTATAATAATTCCTACAACCACTTTTTGACTTAAAGAGTATATCTAGATGGAATGGATAAATTGGTCTTTCTAAGGTCAAATTATCTAAAATTTTCTGTTTTGACATAAATAGTTCCATTTTAGTTTTCATAGTATAGTAGTTTAGAATATTTTCATTTATATTAAATTTATTATTTAAGTCATTACAACTTATGACTTTGCCGTCTCTATTTATTATATCATCTACCAAATAAATACCTTTTTTGTACCAGTCAGGAAAAAATACTATGTCTTTAGAGATTTGAGAATTGTACCAAATGCAGCTTCTCAAGATTTCACAGTCATTCTGTGCTTGTTGTAGTTTATTTAGAGCTTGCCAATCTTTGAATACATCATGCCAGAATTGATTATATACAATTGAAGATCTCTTACTGTACCACTGATCTCCAAAATTTAAGATTTGGCTAAAATTCTCATACATTACTGACATGAGTTTGTACAATTGTGAGTTCGGTTGAGTAATTAGTTTTTTCATCCAGCTTATTTTAAGTGCTTTATCAAAATTATGAATGTTAATCATTTTCATACCTCCCTGCATATAGCTTGAAGCTATGGTGGACCTTCTTATTTTATCTGGCTTTCCATTCCATAAGAATGTATACAAAATGGTATTCAGTGATTTGAGAAATGATTCTGATCTTGGTATAGAAGATAAAAGGTGGACACATTGTGATATCAGGTTAGTCTTAATGACTGTAATCTTCCCTTGAGGTGTCAAATATCTATTACTCCATGTTTTTACCAACTTTTTAATTTTTTCTAAAGCCTTTGTATAATTACGTTCTGGTATTGTTGAAAAAATTTGTTGAATATTCTATGCCTAATAAGGTAAAGTTGGTACATCCCCATTCTAAGTTTGTGGTTACGTTTAATTTATCTTTTGAAATTTTTTTTCGCCCAATCCAGATTACTTTGGTTTTTTCTTTATTCATGTTTAGCCTGATAAATTTCTGTATATCTCAAGAGTATTTAGAGCCGATTGTAAGGAGTGCTGGCTACCGTTCAGTATCAGTGTGGTGTCGTCCGCAAACTGTGTTAGTTTAAATTCACTACTCTTTATTTTTAGGCCAACAATATCAGGGTTAAGTTGGATAAGTCTAGCCAGGATTTCTGCTCCAATAAGAAACAGATATGCTGAAATAGATATGCCTTAAAACCTTTGTTAACTCCAGAGGAGCTGTCGCTAGGCCAAAGGAAAGGGTTGTCAATTGTTAGGTCTGACTGTTCAGATGAAATCTCAGATATTTCCTCGACCTAGAGCTTATTGGGATATGAAAATAAGCATTGCTAAATTCCAAAGAGGTGACCCACTCTCCTTGCTTAAAGGGAGAGTCTTATTGTATCTGGGATGTCCATCTTGGATGTAGCTGTTTGGAGATACAAGTTCAGAGTCTCATCGTGAAGGGTAGACTGTAGCTCTCCTGCAAGATGGAGACTACCTGTGGATTCGAACCCAGAGACTGCCAAAGTGTCAAAAAGTTCTGCAGTCTGCCTCATACATGATCTTTTGCAGGACTGTGGGAGTCCTTTTAAATCTGCAAAAAACTATATGTGTCACAACATTTGGCAATGATACATGAACTTGTGAGTCTTGGTTGCAATTGTCCAAAATAAGATTGCTACTCAACAAGCTTGGACCTGCACAGTAACTGTCATTTACAAGGCTTATTGGGCCGGGCCTGCTTGGATGAATATTGAGGCTTGGAACCTCCATTTCCCTGGTATCTGCCTTTACTCTTTGTGCCAAAGTGTCTCTAAGGCTGCTGAGCACTACCAGATTGAGAGCCTTGCTTGGAGCTTTTCTTTTCATATGGTTTGTACCACTAATCTGACGCCCTTGGAGAGTGCTAGGAGGCACCCAAACCAGGTCCTGGAGCACTCAAGGATGCATGGTGCTTATTAATCTTTTATTCTGCCTGTCACAAAGTAGCATCTGGGAGCAAACCACTGAACAAGTTTGCTGTACGCAGTTTGTCGAGTATATCAGGCTGCACACCGGTCCCATCTACTGAGGGTTTCCTGAGTGTGAAACTGGATGGGATGAGGGGCCAAGTGAAGACAGACCACCTGACTTGGCCATGCAATAATACTCAGCATCGTGCTTTGCCTCTTCATTAGCCCAAGCAAAAATGGTCTTGCCAGGATGGGGAGGAGAGTCCGACTTCTGCCGGTGAATGTTGTACCATTTACTCTGGGATTTCCAGACCCTGACAAACTGGTCCATGTCAAAGCCATCGGACTCCTGTGACCTAGAGGGATAGCATTCTATAACCTGCAAGTTCAGTTTCTCAATCTTGTTACGCAACCAGTCGTCTGGCAGAAGGGCAACAAAAATCTTACCAGGAGGCTTTGGGTTTTTCCCTTCCATGGATTATTGGAAAGTTCCCAGTCCTTGCCATAAGAAAGGTCAAAATCACGACCATCCCATACAACTATGTACAGACCACCCCATAAAACTATGTATAGACCCAATTGTCTCTCTGTATGACATTTCTTCATTCAATTCAACATTCTCAGCTGATGTAGGTGACTATTTCCCTTCCTAAGATTTTTGGGCCTTACTAGCAGCCGGGAACATCACCGAACTGGTGGCCAAGGCTTAAGTAGGCTCCGAAAAGGGTTTATTAGACACTGCAGGCTTCTTAGCAGGAGATCCAGGCAGAGTAACTTTTGCCCACCTTTCCTTCAAATCCTGTAAGTCCTTGGCAGACAGGTAGTTGGATGGACCAGGCCAGAGGGAGCCAGTCTGTGCGTAACCTATGTAGAAGACACACTTTCAACATGCAGGGTTTCTCCCTGCTCTTTCACGTGGGCCCACAACAGTCATGTCCTTTGGATCTATCAAAACCCCAGATTTTTGTCTTCATGGATAATACAGGTAGGGGTAGCATGAATATCTTTCTGGCTGTCCTTAAGGTTATCACAAATCTTGCAGGGTTTATAAAGAATACAAGTGCCCTGACCAACTCCCTTCTCATAATATGGCCACAAGAACCTCTGTTTTGTCCTGGTGATGCCATGACCAGTAAAATATCCTTTCACACACAAATCACAAAATAGCACAGTTTGACACAAATATAATGAAGTTTATCTTAATTTCCCAGCATTTAAACCACTTTGTGCAAAACAAAAAGAGGATGTACATTGCTTCATCTAGCGAGAGCTTAGGGCGACACGACCACCTGACAAATGAACAGGACACTATTGGTCCCGGCTAGAGCCAAGCTCAGGACTTTTTTTCCAACGCTTAGCGAAACTGGCAGCACTGGGCAAATGCATTTTTCCACGAGGTAAGATGTATTAACACAATAAAAATAGAGCTTTTCGATTTTTACTATTTTATGACCTACCAGATAACCAAACTCTATGGTGGAAATATTGGCTTGTATAATACTCCACAGTCCCCACAGGAAATGAGAAGCCAAGGCATAAGCATTGGCCTCCAACATGATCTGCTGTTCTGTCAAACTGGCATCATATCCTTCCTCCTTGTCAAGGCCCATGGCAGCTATGTACATTCTTACAAATTGTAACTGTAAACAAAAAATAATAATAATAATGAAAAAAAGTCAAAGCATAGATTGTTGGCATATACAAATGGAACATATTAAGGTATTCTCAGATAATGACCTATGCTCGGTTCAGGACTCCCCCCCCCCCCCCCCCCCCCCCCCTCACCTTTTGCACAGGAGAGGCTTTACATCAATTTTTCATTATATACCATAAATGTTTTCTATTCTATTCTATATTCTAGACAAGATATTAACTGCATGAGCCATATAGGTTGAGAGCTATGGGGCCTAAAGTGGCAAAAATGTGCATATCAATTGGTCCTAGTGGCCATTTTTCGAGACCTTAAAGCCAACTAAAAGTAAAACTACAGCCCTCCAAGACCAATTTTCAAAGAGAAAGATCATGCATATAAGTTTACTAGTACACAGTTTGAGACTGGAAAGACTTGCCACTTTTAAGTTACAAGGCAAAATACAGGAAAAGTGGAAAAAAGTCCCATGTTTGGGTCTTTATGTGCCTCAACAGTTACACAGTTTTAACCTCACTTTTACGTCTTGGTTTTCGCATGTAGGACAACATATTAATGTTTTCTCCGGTAACAATTTAATAGTTTGAAGAAGCAGCCCGATAATTTGTGATCTAGAATACTTTAAGTAGCCAAAGGTCCATTTCTGATCTTATGGTTGGTCTTAACTTTATATGCACAGCCTAAGGATACCTGAAGATAGAGATCTTCTTTTGACCATTCTTAACACTTGTACCAAGTTTGAAAAGAAAATGTTAATGGATTTTTGAGTTTTATCAAATACACAAGGAAATTTCTACAGCAGTGTGACAAACCTATATCCAGAATATCCCCTGACTTTAGTCTTGATATATAATAACAAGGAATGTTGGACGTTTCAGACAAGGCCATTTCGGCCTAGGACGTTCTGGCATGGGACATTTTGGACATGTCTTTTATCAAGGATGGATGTTTTGGACAGATTTTTTAATATAAAATTTGTTATAAAACATGTTAAACTGCTTTTCCAGTGCGTACTCATGTGTGTGATTATTTGAAAACAACTCATAATTACACACCTCAGGTGATGATCAAAAGTTTCTGAGTTATTGAAGTACTTTTAAATTTCTGGTCAAAAAAGCTGATGTGACCATTAGGAGAGTTCTATTCTGTGTCTGTGCCAATCATCGACCCAAAGACCCACACACAATATGTGAGCTCATTATTAGAGGCCACTGGAGTCAGACCACTGGTGAACATCCCACCAACTTTGTGCAGTATGACAACAGGCCAAATGCTGATGTGTTATCTTATTTGCCACTAAAGCCCGCCTACAACTCGCTTCTAAGTGTGACACTTTGCGCATGGATGGCACCTTTACTGTTGCCAGATGGCTGTTTCATCAGTTGTATGCCAGAAATGATATACAACTAGAGGATCGCTAGCGAAGCAAAGCGATTGTTTTTGCATGGCAATATAATAGAAAGAAGATCTTGGCTAGATACCCTGTCAATCTAAAATTATATCGAAAAAAAAATTGGAAAATTTAAAATGGTTTAGGAGATACAAGTTTTACCATTTTTGTCAAAAATTCGACAATTCAAAATGACCGCCATTTTTGGAAAGAGGAAAAAATTTTGAGAATTGAGCAGAATATCTTGCATATATACCCTGTGGGCCAAAAATTTCGCCGAAATCACTCTATCTTGCACGGTTAAGGAGATACAAGCAATTTTAAGTTTTACCAGTTTTGTCAAAAATTCGAAAATTGAAAATGGCCAGCATTTTTGGAAAGAGGAAATTTTTTTGCAAATTGAGCAGAATATCTTGCATATACACCCAGTGGACAAAAAAATTTCACCAAAATCGCTCTATATCGCACGGTTTAGGAGATACAAGCAATTTTAAGTTTTACCATTTTTGTCGAAAATTCGAAAATTCAAAATGCTCACCATTTTTGGAAAGAGGAAAACTTTTTGAAAATTGAGCAGAGTATCTTGCATATACACCCAGTGTACAATAAATTTCACCGAAATTGCTCTATCTCGCACGGTTTAGGAGATACAAGCAATTTTAAGTTTTACCATTTTTGTCGAAAATTCAAAATGGCCGCCATTTTTGAAAGAGGAAAAATTTTTGAAAATAGAGCAGAGTATCTTGCATATATACCCTCTGGGTCAAAAATTTCGCCGAAATCACTCTATCTCGCACGGTTTAGGAGATACAAGCAATTTTAAGTTCTGACATTTTGTCGAAAATTCGACAATTCAAAATGACTGCCATTTTTAGAAAGGGGAAAAATTTTTGAGAATTGAGCCGAGTATCTTACATATATACCCTGTGGGCCAAAAATATCGCCGAAATCACTCTATCTCGCACGGTTTAGGAGATACAAGCAATTTTAAGTTTTACCATTTTTGTCAAAAATTCGAAAATTCAAAATGGCCGCCACTTTTGGAAAGAGGAAAATTTTTTTGAAAAATGGTCAGAGTATCTGGCATATATACCCTGTGGGCCAAAAATATCACCGAAATCGCTCTATCTCGCACGGTTTAGGAGATACAAGCAATTTTAAGTTTTACTATTTTTGTCAAAAATTCAAAATGGCCGCCATTTTTGGAAAGAGAAAAAATTTTTGGGAATTGAGCTATCTTGCATGTATACCCTCTGGGTCAAATATTTCGCCTAAAATTCAAAATGGCCGCCATTTTTGGAAAGAGGAAAAATTTTTGAGACTTGAGCAGAGTATGTTGCATATATACCCTGTGGGCCAAAAATTTTGTCGAAATCGCTCTATCTCGCATGGTTTAGGAGATACAAGCAATTTTAAGTTTTACCATTTTTGTGAAAAATTCGAAAATTCAAAATGGCTGCCATTTTTGGATAGAGCAAAATTATCTTGCTTAGATACCCTGTGGGCCAAAAATTTTGCCAAAATAATTATTTGTGAATTATTTGTGATGAACACTAAATGATTGCATTGTGTTCCCACAAATCAGAGTGCAGACCTTTAAATTTTTGCCATTTTTATCAAAAATTACAAAATTCAAAATGGCCGCCATTTTTGGAAAGAGGAATTTTTTTTGGAATTGAGCAGAGTACTTAGCAGAGATACCCTGTGGGTCAAAAATTTCGTCAAAATCGCTCTATCACACACGGTTTAGAAGTTATTAAGGGATTTGTATTTTCCTCGTTAATGAGAATTTTAATGCTTAATTAATTAGCCATTTTTTAATGGAAGTCTACCAAAATCTAATCATTCCAGATCTTTATACCTTGCATCCATATAACAAATTTCAGGTGAATATTTTAAATGCTTCTTAAGTTATCATACGGACAAACAAAATCCTGTTTTTGGTCATGTGACTTCTCTGATAGGTTGAAATGTCATGGCACCAAATTCAGAAAATTTTCCCAGGGCTACTAAATATATGTGCCAAGTTTGAAGAAATTCCATCCACTAGTAAAGACGCTATAGGTAGGCAAACTTGCGGAGCCGGCGGAGCGGCAGACCCTTCTGCGAGAATTCCTCCCATATGCAAACAAGCATCCCTCATGGGACGCTTAATAACTGTTTTACTGTAGCGATAAATGTTTAAAAAAATGATGTACAATAAATGGTTTTACCATTCATTCTTTTGTGAAAATAAAGACTTCTTATGAAAAAATCTGTCCAAAACGTCCACGCTTGAAAAAAGGCCTGTTTGAAACAATCTAGTCCGGAACATTGTAGGCCGAACTGTCCTAGGTTGAAACATCCGTGTCTGAAATGTCCACTAATAATAAGATATAAATAGAGCCTGGGCTTCTTGTGTGTACTCAGGTGTAAAGTCTAGATAGAAATGACACAACTATCAAATGTGATTCAAATTAAATTATTTTATTTGGTTAGGATAATGGGAAAATCAATGCCTCTTCTATTTATACATACCCCAAGTCTCAGGTACATTCAGAAAAATTCTCACTCTAGACAGAACAATAAACACAAACTAGGGTTGGTTTGCATCAGAAGCACTACTTAAATTGTATGTTATGTGTCAATATGAATTTACAGTTGTTTTTTTACTTGATTTTGTTGTCAAAGTTATGTGCTGAACTTTAGTTTATTAGTGGTGTTCTGTGGCCTAATAAAATCTTTTTTCTTCAACTCATAAAAGATGTTATTATTGTCAAAACACTTCTCTATTTACTGTGAGGTTTTTACAGATTTTCTAAAAGATGTAAGATGTGTTTATACAATGACAGGGTTACCCCTCAGTTTGAAATTTATACACTCAAAAATTCCAGAGGTAAATCTGTTGTGCACAATTTTAGTATACACCAAAAAATTTACTTATGTGTAAAGGCTTTAACTATATTTAACCTAACTTCATGTTCACGTAAACCACTAGAACATTCAATACTTGCACCTGATCTCTGATTTTTTCATACTAAAATGGTAACTTGTTGTCAACCCAAATAGAGGACTTGGAACATATGTGGTTAATATTACTCCAAATTCTGCAGATCAACTAGACCAATCTAAATAGCTTTTGAGAAAAATGTTCACCAGCAAGCGTAAGTTAGAGGAAATTTTTTGATCAAGTGACTTTCACAAAGGTTTAAAGTTAATGTGTGTGAAAAAATTTCCCCTCACAAATGAATGAGGGTACATGCCAAAAATTACTTCTATACTGTCAGGGTTAACAATAAAAGAGATATGAAAGAAAGACCATAATTGATATCAAGCAAACCATGCACAAGATATTAAATTCCATTTTTAAAGGATGCCAGAGGCAGATACAGGACTTTCTGTAATGGGGGGCATGGGTTTTCGGGGGGTATGGCCATTTCATACTCGGATATTTTCTAGCGAGACACTTCATAACAATTATCTAGTAAATGGAAAAAGGCGTCTAGAAGAAAAAACTGTAAAAACTAAGAGTAGAAAAAAACAGTAGAAAAAATCCCTTTCTGAAATTTTGGAAATCAGGAAGAGAATTTTTTTCATCTTTCTTTTCACAAACCTCAATAGGACTATCTGCAGCACTGTAAACCTATCATATAGGAATCCGCAAGATTCCTGAAAATTTCAAATGGTTTAAAATTTTCGTAAACTGTTCCTGATTAGTTAGTTTAGTTTAAACTTATTTTTTCTTTAAATGTGAGTTTAGGTTACTGTAACCCAGCCTGAGACAAGTATGGGCAATGTTTGTAGCCCTGTCCCCCAAATTGTACAGTTTTTGTAAATTTTTTAGAGAAGGTGATGGTTGTAGCTTGTAAAATTTGACAAGTTCTTTTGAAAAAGAACCTAGTGTTGGCTGATTCCTAATATGGGTGGGTATAATGTTCCATAACTTAGACCTAACATATGGAAAGAAATGTTCTTCCAACTTGGTCCTGTTTCTTGGGAACATAAAATCACCTACTGATGGTCTGGTATCAATGTCCTGACAGAGTCTCAATAGTGAAGATGGAACTTCAGATAATCTGGGCAATAAGATGTCTTTTGACTAGTTAGCACTTTCATTGTTTATAATTTTATGTTACATTTTGAGAGTAAGAAATCAATATGCCTTCGTGTTTCAAGAGATTGCCATCCTGTTTCTTTGTATAGACTTGATATGTTTGACCTTGCAGGGGCACCAGTTGCAATTTGCATTCCTTGCACTAGTATATCATCTAGTTTAGCAATTAATTGAATGGGAACTCCTGACCATACAACACAACCATACTCCATAATTTGTTTGACATAAGTCAGAAAAAGTATTTCTAAGACTGCCCTTGACACTGTAAGCTTCAGACTTCTTATGATTCCTAATAAAGGTAAACAATTATTTGTACATGATGTTATATGGGTATCCCATTTCAAATTGTCCTACATACTTGTGATGGGGAAAATTTGCTAAAGGAGTACTGCAAACACTAAGCGTGGAAGACTACATGCTTTCCGAGTCTGGAAAGTATAAACATTGACTCAGTTTTTGTTGGACTGAACTGCCATTGTGAGGCCAAAATTTCGATGTTACTTATCTCCATTTAATACTTTTGCAGATTCGTGGGTGGAAGAAGACTAAGTAAAGATACAAGTATCATCAGCAAACAGCCTTATGTCAGAATGTTTCACTACAGATGTAATGTCATTAATAAAGACAAGAAATAGTAGAGATCCCAGAACAGACCTTTGAGGGACTCCAGCAATTATTGGTAGCCACTCCAGCAATTATTGGTAACCGTCATTCCTGATTCTTATTTGATCTTACACTTGTATACCTTGTTATAAACATATCAAATTATACCTTTCGTGACTATTGTATGGCCATCTTTTTGATCATATAGAAATCTTGTAAACTTATCGGGAACCCTGAAATCATTTAGGAATCATTAACCTTTTATCTCCCTTAGCGACATATGAAAAGATTTGAATATGGCCAATAGGATTGCATTGCCGAGCACCATAAAAGCATACATTGCCAAAGGATTCCATTCTGATTGGGATTATGATGAATACAATTTAGATAGGATTAAAATGGTGGGTGTATGATGGGTTTATGATGGCTTCCCAATGGTGATGGGATTAAAAAGATGACATCAAAGGTACATGATTCTTACCCCCCCCCCACCCCCCCCACCCCTCCAATTTAGGCCTCATAAGAAACAAGCAATCAGTGCCCGTGAACGGGCTCTGTGTCAGCTGACTGTGTGTTTTGAGTTTCAGAGTAGAAGTGAGCTACAGCTATGTAATGAGCTACAGGTCATTTTACTATGTTGTAGTTTACCTAAAAGTAGGTGAATGATATATTTAAACAAAAACTGTAAATGCAATAGTTTTCAAGTTACAACTGATTTACTCAACAGTGAGAACCTAAAAATAGCTATTGCTCAGCTATGCCATGAGCTGTAGATCCAGGGTGTATCCACTAAATTATAATTTTTTTCGATGACTTTTCCATGACTCTTCCATGACTGAAGCTTTAAAATTAAGGATCTTTTACATGCTTCTTGGCATGAAAGAGACATGTACCGAGGTCACAAGCTCCCGCCGGTTTTGCCATTGAGAACCACTCACAAGGTTCCAGTCATAGTACAGGAAGATTTAGAAGACATAAACTTTTCCTTGTATTGAAGTGCTGGGTGAAAGAAAAGAACAACGCCGTTTATCGAAAGGATGCCTTTTAATTTCCATGATTTTTTATGAATTTTCCAAAACCTGGTGTCAATTTCCATGACTTTTCCACGCCTGGAAAAGGAAATTGCAAATTTTAATTAGTAAATTAAATTTTCATTGCGCTAATACATCTTACCTAACAGATGATAGCTATAGTCTGGCGCCAGCCCGTCCCGCCAAACGCCAGAAAAAGACGTCCTGAGTTTCACCTCCGGCCGTACCGGTACACTCCAATCCACTTGCCAGGTGGCCTAGTTCCTGCTTCATTCGCCAGAGGGACGTGACGTCATAGCATCTGTTTTGTTTGGCGCGTTATACAAAGTTGTATTTTTCTGCTAACAATTTAATTTGTGCATATTTCTTCTAATCTTGTTTGTGTGTGCCGTAAGTTTTGTCACTTGATACTTCTATCATCATGGCATCTCCAGGACAAAGGAAAGGGGCCTGTGGACATATAATGGCGTCCTTTGACCGCCATTCGCATTGTGCTCGCTGCAGGGACAAAGGTTTGGGGGAGGACCCTTGTGTATCAAAGCTACCCTGTGAGTATTGCGAACTTTTAACTCCAGAGCAAGTGATCCAGTTGGCTACACCAACTTATAAACTACGTAAAGAGAAAGCAAAGAGTAAAGATACTCTCATTGACCCTTCTACTGTTACTGTTGTGGCTCAAGTAGAATCTCAGGATAATGAACCTGCAATTTCTTCTCACAACTCGTCTGTAGAACTTGCTCTCCCACAACCTTCTTTGTTGGAATTCCATGACATTTCCAGGTTTTCCATGACTGGATACACCCTGTAGGTCTGTAATTGCACTATGCTATAGCTGACCCAAAAGTAAGTGAACAACATATTTAAACAAAACACTGTAAATGCAATAGTTTTCAAGTGACAACTGATTTACTCAACAGTGAGAACCTAAAAATAGCTAGTGCTCAACTATGCCATGAGCTGTAGGTCTGTAATTTCACTATGTTATAGCTGACCCAAAAGTAGGTGAACAACATATTTAAACAAAATACTGTTAATGGAAAAGTTTTCAAGTTACAACTGATTTACTCAACTGTGAGAACTTGAAAACAGCTATTGTTCAGCTATGTAATGAGCTACAGATCTGCAATTTCACTATGTTATAGCTGACCAAAAATTAGGTGAATAACATATGTAAACAAACTACTCTAAATGCAATAGTTTTCAAGTTACAACTGATTTACTCAACAGTGATAACCTCAAAATAGCTATTACTTAGCTATGCAATGAGCTACAGGTCTAAAATTTTACTATGTTGTAGCTGACCCAAAAGTAGGTTAATAACATATTTGCACAAAATTCTGTATATGCAATAGTTTTCAAGTTATAGGTGATTTTACTCATTACGGGAGGTACTGAAAAGTCAGAAAGTAGCTATTACTCACTTAGCTATTGGGATAGACACTCAATTTACTCACCATGTTGTAGCTATGGAAAAAGTAGCTGAATAACATATTTTGACAAAAAGCTCTAAATGTAATACTTTTTAAGTTATAAGTGATTTAGTGCATGATTTCATGAATTTTAATGCACTAAAAATTATTTTAAAAATCCATAAAAAATAATTAAGAAAGATCCAGGCCTGATACTCACACAAGGTTATCAACTTGTGGCCTAGTACATATATACAATATAAGAGAAAAATCCCTGCAATAGTCAATGAGAAAATTGTGATAAAGTGTTGTAATGGCTCTGGGGAACAGACGAACCAACAGATCTGCATGCCTTGAACAATTTTTCATCCTCGATAGTTAAGGTACTTTTTAAAAAAACAGCATGTCTCTGGGTCTTGTAGTTTAGGAGGAGAAGTTGTTCACGCAGACGCTCACGCTGCAGAGTGACGACATAAAAATTGCTTAGAGGGACGGAATTTTGAAGGGGTCCTTCCCAGAAGCTCGAAATTGGAGTATAAAAGGCAGCAACAAACAAGATGGTCTCATAATGTCACGTGAGATATTGTTAGAAGCACATTTCTCTCTGCTTGTTTGCACAGGATGTAACATTTTTAATGAAAATTTCATATTTTAAGTGGCTTTTTCGTTCATAATCTGAAGCATACATATACATTGATGTATTTCTTATATAATATTAAAGCAAAAACCTGGAAACTATAATTGAAATAACAAAAAAGCAAAGTTGGACGTTTAGGTCATGTGATGGGATCCAAATATTCAGCCTTGATCTAGTTTAAGATTTGTTTATTGGTCGACACTTGATCCTCTTTTTTCCCAGAAATTTGTCGAAAACTGTAATGCCAATACCGACTGCAAGTCTGGTCGTGGGGTTCTATAGGTTTCTCCAGTCCTGTCTGTCTGTCAGTATGGCTTGTCCGGACTTGATACGGCTGGTCTGTTAGGGGTTTAGGTCTTGTCCTGGTAGTTTCCAGACCAGTCTTATAGAAAACATCTCGACCCCAAGGTAGGTCGGCCTCTAGATCCAGACAAGCCTGGATGTATCACGTCCTGTCAGAGAGGTGCAGCCGACCCAGTATTTACCCGCCCTTTTTTGTGGATTTTTATCCCCGACCCCCGATTTTTGCAGCTGACCCTAGAGTTGTAGGGTCGGCTACAGGGTTGGCTCCAGTGGAACACCTGCATAACCTCATCAGTTGCATAAATTCACATGCATGTGTATAGGGGCTTTCAAAGCCACCGTGTTAAGTTTACACACTTGATATTGTCCAATTCTATTGAAGTACTGTAATGTAGATTATTTCACACAGTTGATGAAAATAAATGGACTTTATCATTTTCTATTGTATTTCAATTTTGGTATCATTAGAGCAGTTGAAATTATAATTAAAATCCCAAACTAAAACTTTTTAAAACCTCATTTAAATATTTGAAGAGTGGTTTTTTTTATACCAACTGCAATTTTGAGTGAGTTTTTTTATTGATTTGTCAAAAAGAGTGGGGTTTTCTCTGGTGGTGTTTTTATGGTGGGGCTTTTAGGATCCCCTTTATGCTAATATTATGCTATTTTTTGGTATATACTGAAGGTCTATTCATTAAACTATGGGTTGAATTTTGTAGCCCCCCAGGAAAGACAGTGTTAACGCTACCTTTTCCCTCAAAGTGGAGTGTAAAATTTGGCGCTACACATGTTGACAGCTTGTAAGATTGATTATATCAGTCACAAAGTACAAGTTTAACCATTATTTATTTGTATTGTTTATTTGGCTGTATTTCTGAATTTGATTCAGACCCAAAAAGTCTTGTAAGGATTTTAAATTACTTTATCTTCACCAATGTCCAGCACATATTGATGGTAATTAGAATTTTTCATCCCTAGATAAAAGCTTATCAATGTCCATTTATTGACAGTAATTACTAATTAGACCTTTTCATGTTTACTAGATAAAAGCTTATCTACAGAACGCATTAATCACTGCCTTCAGTTCTAAAGTCCAGCTTTTGTGGTATTGTTGTTGTTGAGGAGGTCATTGTAAGTTCAGGATATATGGGCTCTAGATAAAAACAACAGCAATGTGGCCTACTTAATCGTTACTGTATGCTTCCATAAAGGCAATTTTTGACTGACAATTTATGAAAGGAATTTTCAATTTTGTGATTCAGGAAATCACCCTTAGTTGTTTGCATATAATTAATCACCCATTTTGAAGGCCCACTATCAAGCCAGAATCATTCCTGTTAAAATTTTTGTTATTTTGAATTTTCAGTTACTTAGTGTCTAATGAGAATACCTGGAGTTTGAAATCACACTAGGAGTAGTCTTTTCTTATTTAATATTTGTTTACAATAAGTAGATTAAGGTTATATCATGACAAATTTCTCAAAACAAAATAGAAAATTAGAGTAATGTAGATATAGAAATAAAAATTAAACATTCAACACAATTTCACTTTCACAATTGAGCACATACATCTGATGAAAAAGGCTTATGCAAAAATTGACTTAATGTTCAACCGATACATGTATCTATAAATTTACTTTCCCATGAGGTCTATATCTGTAGTTAAATATCTTAAAGTTTAAATTTCTTTGGAAAGGGCATGTTGCTTATGTAATAACTAGATCAGTTTTTTTAAATGAATTCATATTAATAAATTAATTTATGCATATGGGATGGATTACCCCATTATTCCACATCCATCATTTTTTCTCTCATTTTTCTATGATCAGATTTGGGGTGTTGTATTTGAGGGAACACCTTTCCTAGACAGAGGAAGAATTGCATAGTCCTTACAGAATGACCTGTCTCTGTTTGAAGTGTTTAGAGACTGTGGCGATTCTGCATTCCCTAGGTTTAGAGGCTGATAACCTTTGGTAATATATTCTATTCCTGAACAGGCGCTCTCTTACTCCTACATGATATTTACTGCAACGTTTGCATCTTATTTAATTTACAATGCCACTTAATTCATAAGTGATACTTATTTGGAAGGCTAGTCAGTACAGAAATTTTATTTGGGATTTTGCATTTCATTGGGCAGTTAAGTACATTGTCCTAATCATACACAGATCACTGACCTTGTTTTTGGGGCCTGTTGGGTATTTGGTTGGTAAGAAATTGATGCTTTGGTGAGCAGGTTTCTTAAGATTTGGTAGGTTGGTCCACTTGACCTTAAAAGAATGGGGACAATTATATTCCAGTTCTTGTTTTTTACCCTAGCAACCCAGATAGAAAATAGTTCACAAACAAGAAAACACTTATCACTGCTTTCACTGACATGTAAACTAATGCACTATGTAGGATAGCCTTGTTAAAGGTTCAAATTTCTTTTTTATTAGGGAACAAGCAGACAAGCAGCACAAGTTCTTATTAAAAGTTGAATACCAAATATTTGTGTACATGATTGAAAAAAATTAAGGTGATCATAACTTCCTAAATATTAGCATTCTACTGGAACAGACCATACAAATCTTTTGTTGGATAACCTAAATACATGTTTCAAGTCTAACTGAGGTAAATGGAAAGCTGAGTCAGTTAAAGGCTGAAAACTCCCCATTTAACCATACAGTGGTCATAATTTTATTAATATTGGGATTTTATGTTTATCACAAAATAACGATGCCCCACTTTAATAGGTGTAACCAGTTGGATTTGAAAAACCTAAAACTCAGTGTGCAGAGGATAATAACATAATTGTTTTAAGTTTAAGATAGCTAAAATGTCATATATATTTACACTTTAAATTAGAGAGGGTCTTCCTTTGAAAAATTCAATGTTAGTGACAATCTATGAGGGACATACATTTCTAGTTAAAAGGTAAAACATGTGAAAAACTATAGAGCAATGTCTCCCTTGGTGGGGTGCTTATTGGCCTAACACATGTTAAATATTCACTTAAATCCTTATTGTTAGCACATGTTAAAAAGAATGTATTAATATATTCTTAGATAAAATATTACATGGATGAGTCACATAGTTTGGGTGCTACCGGGCCTAAAAGAAGCAAAATGTTCATAAATTGACTCCCTGTAGGTATTTGTACAGACTTTAAGGTACCTTAAAATTAAAGCAACAGACCTCATATTTTCAAAAAACAAAGATCACACATTAAAGTTATATCTAGTCCATTTTGACAGTGGTCATGCTATCTGTAACATAATTATGGTTCCTAGTGTACCTTATGAACAATACTCTTTAATGCTGTTACACCAGTCAGTTATTTGTCTGAGCTTATATAGAATAAAGTAGTGCTTTGAGGATCAGTGTTTCTCTCTACAGAAAATAGTTAAAAACATTACATGGTGTCAGAAGTGCCGGATCCAAAAAAAAATTAATAAGCTATATTGATGCAGTTGGATAATTATACATTTTGTGAACTATAGTTTAAACATACTGGATTAAATACAATGGATAATACCAAGCCAGAACCACTAGATCTACACAGTAGTAACTTGTCTGAAGCATGGAGAAGATGGTCACAGACAATGAACTTATGTTTGGATGGACCTCTCTCTGGGAAATCTGACAAGGCAAAGTGCTCCTACTTTTTACTATACATTGGTCAGGATGCACGAGATATGTTCAACACTTGGACATTATCTGAAGAAGAGCAAAACAAGCCAAAGATCCTTTTTGAGAAGTTTGGTGACTATTGTAAACCAAAGAAAAATCTGACTGTATTATGGCACAAATTCAACAGTCGTGTGCAATCGACAACAGAGTCAGCAGATCATTTCATCACAGACTTAAAGCTGTTGTCACTGGACTGTGAGTACGGGCCTTAAGAGATGAGATGATCAGGGATCGCCTTGTAGTTGGTGTTCATTCAGAAGAAATGAAGGAAAAATTACTACATTAGAGTGACTTAACTTTGGACACTGCTATAAAAATCACAAAAGCAATAGAGGGTTCAAAACAGCATGTGAAATCAATAGAATCAGACCACACAGTACATGCTCTAAGAAGCACCTTTAGGAAGACAAAACAGCCTCAAAAGCAAGCAAACAGCAGAAGCAAGTGTGGGAAGTGTGGCAATCATCATAGCAAGGGACAATACCCTGCATATGGCAAGAAGTGTTTGAAATGCCACAAGAGAAACCATTTTGCTGCAGTGTATGAAAGCCAGAAATCAGTTCACCTGATGCATAAAGATGACAGTGACCAGAGTGATGCAGAGGGTCCAGATCACTTTATTGGTGGTGTCAAGAGCAGTCAAAGTAGCAATGAAGCTTTTGTGAAACTTTTACTTGGCAAGGAGAAAAGCGCACCTCAGTTCAAGCTAGACATTTGTGCCCACGTGAATGTTATACCATTGCAGAAATTCAAACAAATGAAACTGAAAGACATAAAACTTGAACACTCAAACACAAAGCTCACAGGATATGGAGGCACTAAGCTAAAAGTGAAGGGCAAGTGCTCCTTACAGTGCTGCTACAAAAATTCTGAAATTGTTGGAACTTTCCATGTTGTCGACACTAACTCACCTGCAGTTCTGGGTCTACAAAGTTGTGTTGATTTGGGCCTGATCCAACTAGTAATGTCCATCTGCTCAAACAACAGTGTGGAAGAAATGTTGAACAAGTACAAAAGTGTGTTTCAAGGTTTAGGATGTCTCAAGGAGCCATACCACATCAAAATTGACACAAGTGTCAGTCCTATTATACACCCACCTAGAAGAATTCCAACAGCACTCAGGGGCAAACTCAAAACTACCCTTGATGAAATGGAAAAGTTAGGCGTGATAAGAAAGGTCGACGAGCCGACAGATTGGGTTAGCTCCATGGTTGTGGTGGAAAAACCAAAATCAAATAAATTGAGGGTGTGCCTTGAACCAAAAGATTTGAACCATGCAATCATGAGAGAACACTTAGAATTGCCTACAGTAGAAGAAATTACATCAAGGATGACTGGAGCAAAGGTCTTTTCAAAAATTGACCTAAATCATGGCTACTGGCAACAAGCATTAGATGATGAGAGTCAGTTACTGACTACATTCAACACTACTTTCGGACGCTACTGCTATAAGAGACTTCCCTTTGGAATCAAAAGTGCACAGGATTTAGTGTTCCAGATATGAATATCATAGTAGTTTGAGCACATTCCAGGAATAGAAACAGAAATAGATGACATTCTGATATTGGGAAAGTCTGAAGCTGAGCTTGACCAGAGGTTAGAACAAGTTCTCCAGAAGTGCACAGAACTAAACATAACACTGAATAAGGATAAGTGTGTGTTCAAACTTCCAGAAGTAGGCTACCTAGGTCACATTATATCATGTGAGGGAGTGAAGCCTGATCCCGAAAAGACCAGAGCAATCAGAGATATGCCTGCACTGACAGAAAAGGAGTTGAAAGACTCTTGGGAACTATAAACTACTTAGCAAAATTCCTGCCAAACATGTCTTCCATCACAGAACTCTTACGAAAACTGCTGAAGAAAGATGTAGAGTTCATGTGGATAGAACCACAAGAGAGAGCATTCAGCCAGATTGTGGACATATTAAGCAAGGAACCAGTTCTCACATACTATGATGTGAAGAGGCCAGTAATTGTAAGTTGTGATGCTTCAAAATCCGGGCTTGGGGCAGTCCTTCTTCAAGATGATAAGCCCATTGCATTCGCATCCAGGTCAATGACTGATGCAGAAGTTAGATATGCCCAAATAGAAAAAGAACTGTTGGCTGTAGTTTTTGCGATGGAAAGATTCCACCAATTCACATATGGGCAAAGTGTGACAGTTGAAAGTGACCACTGTCAACTGGAAATGATAATGAAGAAAAACCTGAGTGCATCACCTCCCAGATTACAAAGGATACTGTTAAGACTACAACAGTACAACTTCTCATTGAAGTACAAACCAGGAAAGGAATTAGTCATAGCAGACACATTGTCCAGGACTTATACATCAGACTCTGACAGTACAATGTAAGAAGATGTCAGACAGTATGCACTTACAGTGGTACAGAACATCCCAGTTGAAGCCAGCAGACTTCAGAGTATCAAAACTGCAACCGCTAGAGATGAAGATCTATGTCAGTTGCAAAACATAATTCTGAATGGGTGGCCTGACAATAAATCAAATGTACCATTGGAACTACATGAGTACTGGAGCTGTAGGGATGAGCTATCAGTAGCAGATGTCTCATATTGAGAGGAGACAGAATTGTCATTCCACGGGAATTGCGCTCAATCATGCTAAGGCATGTTGGACATTGGGGGGTTGAAAAAACAACCAGAAAAGCCAGAGGAGCAGTGTATTGGCCTAGTATTGATTCTCAGATCAAGGATGTGATTTTGAAGTGTGATACATGCCTCTCACATAGATGTGCCAATCAACAGAGGGAACCATTGCTACAACATGAAATTCCAGATGGCCCTTGGCAAAAAGTAGCAATAGATCTATTCCAATGGAATGGAAAAGATTATGTCCTAGTTGTAGACTATTACAGTCGATACTTTGAGGTAGCACAACTGAACAGTACAAAAAGTACCACAGTTATCAACAACATTAAAGCTATGTTTGCAAGACATGGCATTCCACTGAAACTCATGTCAAATGGTGGACCTCAGTATAGTTCACATCTGAATTTGCAGATTTTGCCCAGCAGTGTGAGACCGGCATCTTGAGAGTAGAAAACTTAAAGATGGAGCCCATACTAAGAAAGGCTTTGAACTGGGCAAAACATTCATTCCATTTATTGTCTAGAGTATTAAGGTCTTTCAATGACACAACCTGACTTGGACCAATTTTATCTATGGTAAAATGCTATTTTCCAGTAAAAAGCCTTGCATCCACATCCACAGTAGAAGTTGAAACCTGATTATCAGGCTGTTCACTAACCTCCATATTGCCAGTTTCCAAATTCTGATTTACAACTCCAACCACAGTCACATCCTTAGATAAGACAAGAATACCGACTTGCTTTATGAAATTTATATTGGGGAGCAACCAGCATCTCCCATTGCTCATAAGTAAAGCAGAATAGTTCATACAGCACCACCAATGACACAGATATCTTTACCAAGGCCCTTAATTGCTGCATCTAGCACATTCAAGGAGGTTTTAAGCAGCCATAATATGGCCATATGAACCTCGGTGCTGTGTGGGAGATGTCTTATGCAGACAAAAGTTAAACAAAAACTTAAAAGTCTATACAAAAATGATAATAAAAATAAGGTGAACATTTCTCTTAAAATTTAAGCACTTTCCATGCCTTACGCCAAACAAAAAGAGGAAGTATGTTCCATCTAGCAAGAGCTTAAAGGGTTATTGTAACCACCTGATGAGTGAACAGCACCCTAATGGTCTGGCCAGAACCCAGCTCCGTACAATTTTTCCTAATGTTTGGTAGGACTGACAGGGCTCTGGACAAATGCATCTGTCCACTAGGTAAGTTGTATTAATGCAATGAAAACAGTATAGGACATATATTTTGTACACGGAAGAATGCAACTAATGGAAACTTGTGGGCTATTAGAGTGGGGGTTACAATAAATGATTCTACTATGATGGATCAGGTTAAAAAAGTTTCCTGAAACCTGACCAATTCTTTCTAAACTCTTCCTTTTTTATTTGTATCAATACTCAATAAAAATGTTCTTGATAACACACCTTTAATTTCATACTGAAACTAGACCAAGGACGCATCTGTGGCCATATGCACGATGTATCCACCGGAAAAGGCCAACTAATATAGTTTCGAAACTAAACAGCATTTTTCAATAATAAGCGAGTTATAACCACTTTTAAGTTTCCCTATCCTCATTTCACATTGAAGGAGGGGCCCAAGGTCAAATCCAACCACACCGGAAGATTCCCAGCCCATGATTTCTTATAGGTTGGTTTCACATTACAAACCTCTAGAACCAATAATAAGCGAGTTATAAGCACTTTTAAGTTTGGCTATCCTCGTTTGACCTTGAAGGAGGGACCCAAAGTCAAATCTGACCACACCAGAAGATTCCCAGCCCATGAATTTCCTATATGTTGGTTTACCATCCCAAACCTCTAGGACCAATAATAAGCGAGTTATAAGCACTTTGAAGTTTGGCTATCCTTGTTTGACCTTGAGGGTGGGGTCCAAGGTCAAATCTGACAACATCAGAAGATTCGCAGCACATGCTTTCCTATAGGTTGGTTTCACATTGCAAACCTCTAGGACCAACAAGGCCACTGCCGCAGCATTTATCTCCCGCCTGGAATCAGTAATAATGGAGAACTAAATGAGATAAGGGCTTTATAGTAAGATAACTCCACTTGACATTGAAGAATGGGTCAAAGGTAAAAGTCAGCAGTCTCAGGCCTTTACTTCCTTTAAGTTGTTTTCACATTTGGAACCCCTATTAGCAATGATAAGGGAGATATAAGGCCTTTTTAATAGGATAATCCCATTTAACATGTGATAAGACAGCCATTTTGGCTTCGAAACTAGGTCAAATTACTATCAGCTTAACTTTCCTGGCCATATATATTTTGTGCATATTTGATTAACCTAGCTGCAATATTTCACGTTTTAGAGCATCTTAATGAATTTTAAATAATTGGATATGGTGGCCATTTTGTTTTTCAAAATAAGGCCAAAATTTTTCTCAGACAAAACATTTGAAGGCCAAGAGTTTTAATGGTCTGAACCTGTAAGAGCAATATTAGGGGAGATAGAAGGCCTCTTAAAATGTAAATTTGATGAAGCTAGCTGGAATTTTCGACATTTAGAACAACTGTATGATTTTTAAACAATTGGCTATGGCGGCCATTTTGTTTTCCAAAATGAGGCCAAAATTTTGCATAAACATTCCTTGCAAATTTGATGAAGATGTCTTTATAAATGAATAAGATATTAAGGTTTATGCTGAAACCTGACAAACGGATGCATGGACGGATGCACAAACAGATGCACACACACATGGAAGCTGTTTACAATTTTAGACCACAGCCTTTGCTTTTCATGGTCTGTCTTTACAATCTGAAGCCACAGCACCAATAATATGGGAGAAATAAGGGCGTTTTAGTGTGACGACCTTGAAGCAGGGGTCAAAGGTCAAATTCAACACATGGAAAAGATTACCAGGCCATGACTTCGTACAAGTTGTTTTGACATTCCGAACCTCTAGGAACAATATTTGGGGAGATATAAGGCCTTTTTAATAGGATAATCCCGTTTGACATTAAACATGCGATATGGCGGCCATTTTGTTTTTTGAACTAGGTCAAATTTATTATCAGGCTAGCTTTTCTAGCCATATAGCTTTTGTGCAAATTTGATGAAGCTAGCTGGAATATTTCAAGATTTAGAGCACCTTTACGATTTTCAAACAATGAGCTATGGCGGCCATTTTGTTTTTCAAAATGAGGCTAAAATTTTTCAGAGACAGGTTTTCATAGCCATAAACATTCCCTGCAAATTTGGTGAAGATATGCAATATTTGGGGAGATATAAGGCCTTTTTAATAGAATAACCCTGTTTGCCATTAAACATGCGATATGGCGGCCATTTTGTTTTTTGAACTAGGTCAAATTTATTATCAGGCTAGCTTTTCTAGCCATATAGCTTTTGTGCAAATTTGATGAAGCTAGCTGGAATATTTCAAGATTTAGAGCGCCTTTACAATTTTCAAACAATGAGCTATGGCGGCCATTTTGTTTTTCAAAATGAGGCTAAAATTTTTCAGAGACAGGTTTTCATAGCCATAAACATTCCCTGCAAATTTGGTGAAGATATGCAATATTTGGGGAGATATAAGGCCTTTTTAATAGGATAACCCTGTTTGACATTAAACATGTGATATGGCGGCCATTTTGTTTTTTGAACTAGGTCAAATTTATTATCAGGCTAGCTTTTCTAGCCATATAGCTTTTGTGCGAATTTGATGAAGCTAGGTGGAATATTTCAAGATTTAGAGCACCTTTAGGATTTTCAAACAATTAGCTATGGCGGCCATTTTGTTTTTCAAAGTGAGGCTAAAATTTTTCAGAGACAGGTTTTTATAGCCATAAACATTCCCTGCAAATTTGGTGAAGATATGTTCATAAATGAATGAGATATTAAGGTTTATGCAAAAAAGTGACGAATGGACGGACGTACGGAAGGCGTTTTATAATCTCCCGACCACGGCCTTCGGCCGGCGGGAGATAATAATAAGGGAGATATAGGCACTTTTAAAGTCCGCTATGTGGGTTACTTCGGCACTCCGTGGATGACCTTGAATTAAGAGCTTCAAGGTCAAATGTGTGCAAGGTTGTAGAGGAAATGTATATCTGTTATACACATCACACATGAAGAGATTCAACCTTCTACCTATGAGAAACAGCCAGTAGAAAAATGTAAATTATTTTCAAAGAAATGCCTGTGGCGGCCATCTTGTTTTTCAGAATGAGGCTATTTTCAGTCTCAGAGAAGCTTACCCCCCAGTGAAGATATCCTGGAAATTTGGTGAACCTAGCTGGTGTAGTTTTCCTCTTAGAGCGTTAAGCCTAAAATCTCTCTACGTGCAGCGGCGGCGGCATGGTGAACGCTAAAACCAAAGTATCCACCGGATGCCTCCGGTGGATACAATTAACTTAGCTGTTTGTGTATAAAAGATGCCTCATTTCTTTTAATTCCATTCATTCCAAAAACACATTATTCAAGATTTCTTTCATCAGTTGTGTATAAATCTTATAATCTTAAATATTATTTATGGTGACGGGAGATTATCCCTCTTAATGTGTAAATAAAGTTCAAGTTCCAATAAATGTGCACAGTTTATTCAAGCACGTTTTTTTAAAGGATTTCGATTCCTTTTGAAAAAGAAAGGATTTGGATTTGATTTGATTTTCCAACAATTGCAGTTTATCAGTCTTTAGAAGGTAACTGATAAAAAAACCATGCAATGAAGGGTTGAACATTGCAGTGAAATCATAAGCTATAAATATTATGAAGAAAAATAAAGGCAGTGTCAAAATTTGTTCAGATAGCTATTTATGGTAATATCAAGAAATCTACAAAAACTTCAAAAGATACAATGAGAATATTCATATGCTCATAATTTTGAAACATCATATGTGTATACTTTGTACCATCTAAAAATATAGTGTAAGGCCTTTCCCCATGGGTGTCTAAAAATTGTGTAGGAGTTGTCTCTACAGACTGAAAATGGTGTGGGGCTTTTCTGCACGGGTGTCAAAAAATTGTAGGGCTTTTTTAAGTAGGGCTTTCCTCAGCAGGGATTTTCTCACTGTCTGAACAGGCCTTGTGTTTACAGCACAGTCACCATGAATGTGTAAGCTAATAAATACTGCAAGTATTTAAAGCTAAGTCAAATAATGATGGAAAAGAGCTTAAGCATTTCTTTTATGTACTTCATGGTACTCATTGTTGTTTCACTGCTAGTAAGAACAAGCAGCAAGTCAATATAATGTACATCTGTTGTTTTGGAAATGTTCATGTGTCCATTAAGGAGTCCACAAATGACACCTGGTGATAACAAAATGTCAGACACTGCATCAACTGAGATAAAAAGAGATGCAAAGACTAGGTTAAGTTCATGTACCTGCAGATAACAGTTCTTGAATAGTTTTTGTTTCCATTGTGTTCATGCAAAGATAAACTATCTGAAACATTAAAATAGAAACTCCATGTCAATAAAACTCTATTTTCTTCACCCTTCACATGTTTGACAAAAACAAAATAGACCGAAAAAAAGACAAAGGCAACTTCATATTCTGTTGATGTTGATGTAAGGACAAACAGAAAAACAACATAAAAATGTATTGTGACAGTCTATAAATGTAATGTGTAAAAAGTTTTGTTTCATGAACTGGTGTAATTTGGAAATAAAAGTGTACAGAACACAAAAGTTCACAAACTCCTTGTAACTAGTAAATTGCTTTGTTCTTGGTATGTATAATTGAATTCCATCTGAATACAAAGTTCTATGAGGTGTTGTATATTTATATCCACACAATTGCTAATTTATCACTGTATCTAAGGGCTAAAATACTGCTTTTTAATGCAAAGACTTTTTAGTTGCAGTAAGGCCATTTAAATGAATCAACATTCTTTTTGGTCAAAAATGTTAAGTTTCACTGTACAATTACAGTACAGTTTCTATTATCCAAACTTCTGTTGTAGGAATAAATACCGAGTCTGAGGGCATTTGTTACGCTATTTATGCTTGGCAAAAAATCGAATAATGCATGAGCGCCGTTAGGTGTGAGGACATTATGAAAGAATTTTTGTTGGGCATAAATAGAATAACAAATGCCTGAACATGAGGTACTTATTACTATTATAAATACCGGCCTACCTGGTTTAAAGAAATCTCCCTCTATTTTTATGAGGTGACACGAACAAGGGATATATATTGTTTTGAATGCATGATTGCTCTCGTAAAAGCAGGCAAATTTCCAAATGAGAAATACGAAACAGCACTTCCGGTTAAGAGCGGGCATTTGTTTCCCTATTTTTGCCCGCTGATTGTATGCGCACAGAAGCGTTTTCGTTTACTGCGCACTTCCGGTCTTAATAATGTTGAATTGTTTATGAAAACAGCTGTACTCTGCCAAATTCAATTGAAATTCTACTCAAATATTATATTTCTTAATCTCCATTACAATGTAGATTCTAAGTTTGCAACAAAAAAGTTTAAATTCCAGTTTCCAACATTTAGGGATAAGAAAAAAGGTCAGCAACCAGGACTGATAAAGAGGCTAACATTGGGGGAATATTATGCTTTGATAAAGAGGTGAACCTATAGCATTTTGGTGACAAAAAAGACAGAGGAGGAGGGATGATCTCATAAAGTGGAGTATGGAGAAAAACCCAACTGAGAAATGCTCTACAGTGTTTTCACATCCATGTAGAAAAGTCCTACACCATTTTGTCAGAGTGTGAAGAAAAAGCCCTACACACATTTGTCAGATCTGTATCACTCGTGATTTGTATCACTGTATTTCTAAATGTACAAAGGGAAATTGTGATTGAGGATTTCAGGATAGGGAAGCTTGAAAAGCAATTGGAAATATCCCTTTAAAGTTTAAATAATAATTACCCTGAGTACTAATTGCAGTCAAAAAGACCGAAGACTACTCCCATAAGTAGCTATCCTGTTTGATCATTTATCATATGAAACATCTAAGTGTTAATTAATATTAATGCTCAACCCTGAACAGTCATCTTCTTTTGATTAGTAAAGTACACATGCCAGGAAAAATCTAATATAGGGCTTTTCTCAACAGTCTGAAAATGGTGCTTTTCTTCAGTGGTGTCAAAAGGTGTAGGGCTTTTCTCCTATAGGGCTTTTCTCAATATTGGGTTTTTCCCAGATTCCATAAAGCAACTCATTACACACTGTAGGTGTATCAATAAAAACACTATAACCAAATTTCTTCACTTATTTATGAATGGATGAACAAAACTGTGAAACCACAAGATGTCTACCATCACCTTGACACCTTCTAGCATTATACAGGCTACTGTACAAAGATATGCGTTAGGAAAGTAGTATTTCAATCATTTTCACTTTCAGCCTTAATATATACATGACAGTTTCCCATGATTCCAGCTAATCTTCACTTCCAACTAAAACACTAGCTACCACAACACCTTAGCTATGGCCTAGAGACTTAATCTAAAGACACTCCTCCAATGAGAACTAACCAGAAGAACAGCATATCTTCATACAGTGTAATTGTGAGTAGTCTCTCTGTGGTAGCTACTCATGGAATAGCACTCATTAATGCACTATCGGGAAGATTGTCTGAGGTCTTTCTACATTATTTCATTTCAGGAAATGCTAGCTGGAAATATTATTTAATAACTTACAATCTGAATCTTCTATAAAACTATTTCATATATTTATAACGTAAATGGTCATTAGTACATGTTTCGTTTCTGAATTATTATCTCACCTACCCATGTACAAACAGCAGAGGAAATGGACTCATCCGAATTCCGCTGCCCCTCACTTTAGTACAAAGAGCTTAGTTTTTAATAGATAGCTTATATGTTTTGCACATCTCCACGCTGTGAAGAAAATGCACTATGAACCAAGATTTTATGAATAAATAAATTGCTGTTAAATTTCCTCTGGACTTGTAATCACTTTTTTTTCTCTGGACTTTCATGGATTGTGGCATAGTGTGATGAGTATCTGTCTCCCCACTGAAGCGGCTACATTAGTACTGGGATGGTTCACCGCTTCAGTGCACTACTACTGTCTCTGATGGCTTTGCGGCTTGCCTAAGTAGACTGACACCCCTTTCAGCCTTGTTTTGCTGGTTATTTAAAGTTCATGTTACCAACCTAGTCATATATCGCAGCAATATTTTGAATACACTACAGCTGTGAAACCCATTACCCTTATAAACACATTTGTAATAAATAGAACTATCTTTTACACAGAAAATTTATCTGGACCTTTTTTTCAATGGATGTGTAGATCCTTAACTTTGGCTTTTGGCATAATTGTATAATTTTTGGAGTTTCAGGCTGGACTTACTTGATTGTCTTGACTGGGATAGTCCTCAATGTTGGCCCTATAGTAGGGATATTCGTCCACTTCATGGTAGTTGTAGCACCATTCACAGAAATGATTTCCCATGTCAAACCCTCTGCAATCAAAATAATAAACGTTTAATGTCTCAGAAATGCTTAATTGTTCAGAAGAATATCATATTATTTTTATAAAATTTATACAATTATGTTACATTAATAACAAATTTAAAATTAAGCAATGAAATGTCACTACAGTAACTGGTATCAGTGAGAAGGGGAAAAAATCATTGCAGAAAATGTTTTGTCAACTGTAGAGTTTTAATTTTAATGAAAAATTATACAAAGGATGTACAATCTACTGAATTTAAAGTAAAATATATTTCATATTTGGAAAATCATCTACACATTTGATTTGATCTTAATATCTATATATTATGCAAACAAACTATATATACATATGTAGCCTTGACCCAAGTAATATCACAGCTCTCTTATACTATTTACAATTGTTACAGTAAATGTACAAAGGGTATTCGAGTAATTTGTAATAGAGTAATGAGTATTGTATATGGAAAACTTGAGAACAGACTACACATCATTTATTTTTTGGGTTTAATTTCAACTGGTTTTTTTTCAATATTCACATTGGCATGCAGATTATGTAAAAAGGTGTCAATTTCTTGTATACTTCAAAAATTAGGACACCATTTTGTAACTTTTATTGTTGAAAATGAGCACAACTGTTGAAGGAGCGCTCGAGTGCAAAAATTACCACTCTTCCAAGCCCTAGTTTAATACAAGATTTGTTCTTTGCCATGCAGCGATATTCCCTTCAACTGCACAATGTCGGGACACAATAAGGAGGCATTTTGACATTTCCTGAGAAATACACATACATTCAACTACCACTGTACACTGCACTACAAACATCTATGTACTTAAGTGCTGAAAACATTTATACACACAGCATACATGTAATTGTCTACTTTCATGGAAACATCTAATTAGTTGATGTGCTGCACATATATAACTAGACATTCAAATCGAGTGTAGCATAATCCTGGATGGGAGAAATTCAATACAATACATAGAGAAGAACAAGGACTCCTAGTTGTGCTGGTGTCATTTGATCTTGAAGAAGACTTCACACTCAGGTTAAACTTAAAATCACCATGAGATTTGCAGTCCATGATATTCCAGAAGTTGTTTGACCTTGAAGCAGGGGTCAAAGGTCAAATTTGGTCCCTGGGAAAAAGATCGACACTCCATGATTTTCTATAACTTGTTTAAATATGGGAGACATTAAGGTATCTTCGAGAAGTCGACCAGTCTGACTTTGATAAAGGGGACATAATCCACTTTTACCTTTAAGAAAATCTGGTCAAAATGTTAAAAATTGGACAACATTTACCTTCTCAAGGTGGCTACTGATCTTATAATTGAAGGTGAAGGTCAACAAGAAATAGCCTTCTAGCCCTTGATTCTATACAGCCACATAATAAATCTGAAATAGCTAAGCAAATTTTTTTTGAAAATCTCACAAGTAGTAGTGTGATGAGCTAAAAACCAATATATCCAGACTTTCATTCAGGATATAATCATCTTATGCACTGCATATATAAATAAGTACTACAGAGTAGTAGCTATCTAAGCCACTATCTATGTAATTTCTGCTTTTCATTTTGTAACTGAGATTTAACTGGTGTGCACAAATCAAAGAATTTCAAACATTTTTAATTACTACCAAGCACTGCCCGCATAAAATATTTCAATGTTATTGATAACTGGTGATCAATATTGTAATTGGTGGTTAATAATCGCTTACAAATTAATGTAATAATCCCAAAATTAACAAATGAAACATAACCATTAATGCAAACAAACTTAATGAAACACAAAAAAAAATGTATTGAGACATGCTAGAACTAGAAAGGTCTATGTTGTGACAAAATTACCATATTTGGTAATGCTAATGCTCTGAAGGTGTCAATTTGTGAATACAAGTGGGTCACATATTTACTTAAGACCCTCTTGAATCTTTACTGGTATATCTTTGCGCCAAAGGCTATACTGGATGTGAGATAAAGCACACTATTGGAGAATTGAGACTGGGCATTTGTGGATCAAGATCTAAATGGCTATTACTCACTTATGGCATGCAATGGGACCCCAAACTATGTACCATTTTACAGCTAAGGACAAAGTAGCTGAACAACATATTTGAAGAAAAACCTGTAAGTGCAATAGTTTTTGAGTTGTTTGAGTAAGATTGCTATTACTCACATATTTTTAGGCCTAAGACCATAAAACCAAAAAAAATTTCAAGGGTGTGAAAATTCATTGGGACAATTAATTTACAAAAAAATCTGTAGCTGTAGTAGTTTTGGAGAAATCTGCATGACACACTAACACACGCACGCACACACAATCATCATTTCATACTCTCCCAGGAGATAAAAATAGCATCAAAGATGCCTGTACCCCACAGCCTGAGGAGATAATGTTAAACTCCATGAGATATAGAAGAGATGAAAATACGAAGATAAAGAGTCTTTCAGAACAGATGGTGCAGGAGATAGAACACTTAATATGAAAGAGAAAAGTAGGTAAAGACAAAATATACCACAAGACGATTTGTGAACTAAAAGTTATGAAGCTGTAAAATTTTTTAATTGATCAATTTTTTAATTAAAGTATACGTGGCAATGTAGATAGCAGAAGTAGGTAAAATTACAAATAATAATCTGTTCCAGCGATCCGTATAGCATTATGGTAAGACAAATATGTCTCAAATTTGGCAGCACAAAGAACTCTAGCAAGAGCCAATGTTCAAACTCATATGAAGGGCACACCATGACATTACACACCTACAAGTTATCTCTTACAATTATTTGCATTAGCATAATGGTCATGTACAAAATCAATATTCATTATCGTATCATGAAAATACAGATAAAGAAAAAAATTCTTGCATGTTTCATAAAATAGCTGTCCTGTAAAAGAAGATGAGCTTGTCTTTCTTATAAAAGATTGAACTCAAGTTGTGTAAATAAAAATAATAAAACACTTGATTGGGGATACCTTTAATGAATCTGAAATATGAAAACAAAGGTTTATGGTGACACAATTTAACAATGATAACTTATGAAAAACATCAAAATATAAACAGAATCAAATAACTTGATTAAAAGTTACTAATTTACTGATATCATTTACATCATTCATTTAGGAAAAAATACAAAAGAGAATTCGTGCCGCCTTGTACTGTTTTTTAAACATCAGAAAGCAGTGTTGGCAAAGTTCTAACATCAAAAACTTTGACAACAATGCTGAAAATTTCACAAACAATGATAAAAAGCTGCTGACAATGACCAAAAACTTTACCAATAATGTTGAAAACTTTGTTGACAATGAGAAAAACCTCACCAACGATGATGACAAAAAAAAAAAAAAAAAAAAAAAAAAATCACCAACAATGACAGAAACTTTGCCAACAATGAGAAAATGTTCCTAAAAACTGGAGACACCCGGATATGACAAGCTAAGAACCCGCAGATCTGTTCCATGCCACTCAGATGTGAGATTTTAGTGCAGACCCATCAATTATACTAGATTAGATGAACTTAGAGTACACACTCGTATTCAAATCATAGTTAAAGACCACCATCCTGCATCTGCAGTGTGACATTAATAAGATCTAAAACTCCTTGGCTTCATATATGAGACAATAATCGTACTTCATTACTTGTACACACACTAGTATCAATTATAATGTAAAGTCTAAAGCAAAAATCTTGTTGGTCATGCCCCTTATCTCATCAGTGATCAAGGTCTGTGTGCGACTCTAGATGTGTGACTAATTCATTGGTCACTGATTGCTTGTGTTTATTACTCACAACATTTTTATCATTGTTAGCAAAGTTTTCATCATTGTTGGTGAAATGTTCATCATTGTGGGCAAAGTTTTTCAGCATTGTTGGTGCAATTTTCATCATTGTTGGCAAAGTTTTCATCGTTGGTGGTGAAGTTTTTAGTTATTGTTGGTAAAGTTTTTCTTGTTGTTGACAAAGTCTCCATCATTGTTGGCAAAAGCTTCATCATTGGTGGTGAAGTTTTTGGTCATTGTTGACAAAGTTTCAATCATTGTTGGCAAAAGCTACATCATTGTTGGTGAAGTTTTTATCACTGTTGGCAAAGGTTCCATCATGGTTAGTGAAGTTTTCATCATTGCTGGTGAAATTTTCATCATCGTTGGTGGAGGGTTTTGTCATTGCTGGTGAAGTTTTCAGTATTATTTGCAAAGTGTTTGGTTTAAGAACTTCACCAACACAATTTTATGATATTTAAAACACACAAGTATGTGGCACCAATACTTTTTCGTAGGGAAAGGAGATGATACAAAGTAAAGGTTTAATTGCATATGTTGTACTAAAACTCCAGATGACAACAGACAAGGCCTATCAGGACACTGGCTCTCAGTTACCTCGCATACTGCCATGAGCAGCATTCTAACCAACTACAACAAAAGATGAGAGCAAAGTCACTGAAACATTAAACATGTTCCCCACTCTGCCCTTGAGGCCTCTACTATAGGAATAACACCCAACAATTCATGGTATATGCAGAATTTTATCATGATTTAAGGTAACAGTTATAAAAGCCACAAAGGCGAAGCCTGAGTGGTTTGTTGCTTAGAACCATGCTAAAGTCATACATGCCATGGTTTGGAGGGTGTTATTGCAGAGGGTTACTATGGAACACCAAATCTGTATGTGCTGAATTTTACCATGGCTATCAGCCAATCAGATTCAGGGGCACAGCTGTGTCATGTTAGATTTACAAATGAACCCTGCTGAGTCTTATAGTAAGAGAAATAATACTTAGGAGAAATAAGAGTACTCAGAGAGTGCATATCTCCGCCAAGGCCCAAGAAATTAAATATATTGCTTAAATTATATTACTGGATTCAGATACCACCAAAACTGAATCATCTGTTCCTGGTGCCACTGTTAACATTTCCTGACAATTTCCTTAAAATTTGTTTATAACTTTTTGAGTTCTTTCACAGACAAACAAACGCACATGCCAAAAACATAATCTCCTTGGAGGAGGTAATTAATAGGGTGAATTTCAGTGAAGATTTAACATTTACTTCTTATTTATTCAGGGAATGATACACATCACAGCTATAGTTAAAGGGTTTTGAAATTGTAAATCATTAGACAATGAACATTGGGTCTTATGAAAGAAACTTATCAACATGGCATTACCTCATATTACTATGAGCATATTCAAAGTCAATGGGAATCAGATTGAGATTTTCATCGTATATTGACATACCATCTTGCAACAAAATATTTCCTGCAAAGTACAACAAACACACACATTACAAAAAAAAAACTACAAGCACATCAAACATTAAAAAAAATTATGAAAAAACTGAGCTTCTCTGCTTTGGATTTCTTTTTTTTTAGTGCAATCCTGCTGAATTTGAACTTTTTCAGGGACCAGAAAACTTGATTACTCACAAGGAATTTCAGACAACTGATATGTATGAAAAACATGGTTACCGGGTGTTTGAAATTGAGTAAATATATAGTATAGTGTTAAAATTTGAGCAAATATAGTACTCATGAAATATAAAGCGATAGAAAGTTTGGAATGCCATAATTTCTGTAATTAACACCCCCTCTCTTATTAAGGACCCACAGTACCAGTTACTAACAATTTTTAATGATCAGAAATTAAAAAAAAAAAGTACCCAAGCAATGTTAAGTTCATTTAGAGATCCATTTTTAATGGTTACCATACACAGTAAAATGCAATGCATTATTCATATGGCTGGCCAGTCACTTCTTATTCGATACAGCTACAACTCAAAAAGTACTACAGAGACTGAGAAAAGAGAGAATTAATTTAATATTTTACGGTAGTTATTAAACTTAATAGCATGTTAATCTTACACCACTATTTTTGGTTGTTGTAAATCCCCCGTTTGAAAAAATCAGAAGCATAGAACCCCTGGTGTTTATTACAGAAATTACATTCAATTTACACACTGCAGAAGCACATGGTCAGCTTCAGCAGTAACAATATGCTTGAAATTGCAGTCATGCATTGATACAGCCGGTATGTAGATTTAACTTAAACAGCTGTACTGTACAATTACCCATTATCAATTCATGATGAAGTTCTGGTTTTCATTCTTTATCCATTATTTTGATTTGGTTACATTAAATTATTTCTGAATAAATGACTTGACGTAGGGAAACCACAGAGAAAGACTGACTTTTCCATAGGCAAAAGGGTATTATAATATTTCAAGCTTTTCTTTAGAAAATATAGAACAAATAGAAAGATTTCTTCACAAACACTGAAATTACTTGATTGTAGATGTTGATCATGTGGTAAATGCAAAAGTAAAACAGGCTCAACTTTTCACATGATTATTGGACATCAAATAAACAAGCAATCAGTGGTTCATTGGCCAAATAATTACATTTTAGCTGAGCATAGGGCAGTAAGTTCCTGTGTGAATGCTTCACACTAACAGTGGCAGCATGTGAAGTGTTGTATTATTACATGTGTTTTATCCATCATTTATCTTTCATAGCATTATGTAAGATTCATACAGTTTTAGTTTATTGTTGGTTCATACTGGCATTGAAAAATATATCAGCATTCAGATAGCTGCAGCCAGGTACCAAACAACATGTGTATACAATTTTGAAAACATACTAAAACTAGACCTAGCGCATCGGAGAACCGATGCAAATTGTATCCACCGTAAAGACAATGCACCAAAACCTCTAGGACCAATAATAAGCGAGTTATAAGCACTTTTAAGTTTGGCTATCCTCATTTGACCTTGAAGGAGGGGCCCAAGGTCAAATCCGACCACACCAGAAGATTCCCAGCGCATGATTTCCTATATGTTGGTTTACCATCCCAAACATCTAGGACCAATAATAAGCGAGTTATAAGCACTTTTTAGTTTGGCTGTCCTCATTTGACCTTGACCGTGGGGCCCAAGGTCAAATCCGACCACACCAGAAGATTCCCAGCCCATGATTTCCTATATGTTGGTTTACCATCCCAAACCTCTAGGACCAATAATAAGCGAGTTACAGGCACTTTTACCTTTGGCTATCCCGGTTTGACCTTGAAGGAGGGTCCCAAGGTCAAATCAGATCATGCCAGAAGATTCCCGGCCCATGATTTCCTATAGGTTGGTTTACCATCCCAAACCTCTAGGACCAATAATAAGCGAGTTATAAGCACTTTTAGGTTTGGCTGTCCTCATTTGACCTTGAAGGAGGGACCCAAGGTCAAATCCGACCACACCAGAAGATTCCCAGTGCATGATTTCCTATATGTTGGTTTACCATCCCAAACATGTAGGACCAATAATAAGTGAGTTATAAGCACTTTTAAGTTTGGCTGTCCTCATTTGACCTTGAAGGAAGGGCCCAAGGTCAAATCCGACCACACCAGAAGATTCCCTGCCCACTATCCTCATTTGACCTTGAAGGAGGGACCAAAGGTCAAATCTGATCACATCAGAAGATTCCCAGCCCATGATTTCCCATTAGTTGGTTTCACATTGCAAGCCTCTCAGACCAATAATAAGCGAGTTATAAGTACTTTTATGTTTTCTATCCCCGTTTGACCTTGAAGAGGGGCCCAAGGTCAAATCTGAATACATCAGAAGATTCCCAGCCCATCATTTCCTATAAGTTGGTTTCACATGGCAAACCTCTAGCACCAATAATAACAAAGATATAGGCACCTTTAAAGTCCGCTATGTCGGGTACTTTGCCACTCTGTGGATGACCTTGAATTGAGAGCTTCAAGGTCAAATGTCTGCAAGGTTGTAGAGGACATGTTTATCTGTTACACATATCACCTATGAAAAGATTCAACCCTTCTATCTATCAGAACTAGCCAGTAGGAAAAGGTAGATAATTTCAAAGAAATGCCCGTGCAATCTCGTTTTTCAGAATGAGACAAATTTCAGTCCCAAAGAAGCTTCACTCTCAATGAAAATATCCTGCAAATTTGATGAACCTAGCTGGTGAAGTATTCCAAAGTATCACCGGATGCCTCCAGTGGATACAATTACTGCAGTCATGTGAACATTTATATTTTCATAAAGCACATTATGTTGTTTAGGTAAATTTTATAGCAAAAAGCATGTATGTAGTTATAAAATGACTAATTACCAGTGATATCAATACCTTACAAAAATTTCACATATAATTTTCACTTTTAATACCAGCCATTATGAAACAATTTTTCCTTTTTTTGGATACATAAAACAAGTTTTGCAACAGTAAGTTTTTGAAAAGAGTTAAAAAAATATCAATAAGTACTTATAATAAAATCACAGTAAGAAAATAAATGATTCAACTTCTATTTAAAAGAAAAGAAATAAAAGTTTTTTTCAGCGTGACAAAACAGAGATTGTAAATGATACACTGCCAAACGAGTGCAGTGTCAGCTGTCATTTCATGTCACAGCTTGAATTTATTATCCAGCGCGAGTTGTATTTGAACTGTATAGAGGGATATACGGAGTGTGATATATTTTTTTGTATACAACGTTGCCTCTGTACCATTGATAATAACGGTCAATATTATAACTTTCAAATTTTCAGCAATATCATAACCTATCATGATATATGCATTATATATCATAGGAAAGGTCTTGTTACAGTGCTGCTGCTCGTCTTTGTTGGATAAAAGTCCATGCAGAAATTATTGAGATATCGCAAGTTAAAGATTGAACTTTTCTTATTCACTGGTGACCCTATAGTATATCTAATCTTATCCAATCTAATCTTATCCAATCTAATCTAATGACAGCTGTTTACGCATTCTCTTTTAAAAATGGATGTATTTAACTGATAAATTGTACAAAATGGTGGATAATAGAAGTAAAACATCCCTCATTAGACAAATACAGAAAAAATATATCACGCATGAAGATTAACAATACAATAATCATGCTATGCACTCGTATAATACTGTTATCTTCATTCGTGATACATTTTTTCTGTATATGTCATTTGGTAAGTTTTCCTATTGTATACTTATGGATGGATAAATCTTGTAGAGTGCAGAACTTTACCAGGGGGCATTTGCAAATTTTCAGGATTTTTTTTTAACTAGAGTATGATCACTTCTTCCTTTGGCCAGACCTTGCCCTATTTTCCAACAGATTCGTTCATTACTTTTGAAACCATGGCAAACACAGACAAACAAACACACCCCAAAACATAACCTCCTTGGTAGAAGTACTGTTAAATAAGGGCTCCCAACACTCTTGAAATCATGCTATACACTGACTCAACTACTACAGGGAATTAATGGTCAAACATGTAATTTTAAACATGAAATGAGAAGTACCTAATACTTTGAAGAGCTATAGTAACATATGAACATTGACATCTGTATCCCATAAATGCAGGATGATAATCTATCTTATAAAACCATCAACACCTTTATAGGTTGATGCAGACACAGATGTTAATACCAGAAGACCATGACAATATGTTGGCAATTTTAGAAGATGAAATAGATATATCCAAGAGATAGAGTCCAAAGAGACAAGAAGAGTGACTGTACTAGTTCTATAAAGATATCTAAAAAAACAAAGTGAAAAAGGCATTATTAATAGAACAGAACAACAGTGTTATACACAACACACAGCCCAGAGTGAAACAATGTTTTTGTAATATGTGCATTCAAACAGTCATTCTGTTACAAGGTCAACAGATTCTATAACAATGTTATCAACAAACAACTATGTTACAGTTAAACATGCTTTCAGTGATGAATGAAAATAGTTTACATGTTAAAGCCAAAATGCAGGTAATGCTCTTTGGTCAAGAAATATGTATGTCTTATTAATAACTCACCTTCCCGTCCCATCTGACTGGACTAGGCAACTATTTTTACCTGGCTAGATACTCCAGACATCCGGGTAAATTACAAGTAAAAAATTACCAATGTGATACCTACCTCTACTTACAACAGACTTTAACTTCACAAATTTGAAAATTTTAATTACTTAAATGTAGCTTTTATAAGCTACAAGCTTACCATGTGGGACTGATTGTTGTTCTTGGATGGCCGCAGGCCCAGCCAACGTCTAAGAAAAATAGACATTTATAGTTGGCCGTAGCCTCAGGTCGTCGTCTCGCGGTACACTCTGACATTTGTCTCCTTTTCTCGTTGCAATGTTAAACCATATCCCATCAGCTGTAATACAGCGGGGAGGCAGGGTGGGACTCTTCTCAGTCCCACATGGTAAGCTTGTAGCTTATGAAAGCTACATTTAAGTAATTAAACTTTTCAATTTTATTGCACTACAATAGCTTACCATGTGGGACTGACTGCTGAATCCAACCGCTCGGTGGAGGGATTACAGCTGAGACTGGAAGATTTGTCAATGTTTCTTAGATTTTGAAGTAAAAGATTAGAATGAATGTTTAGAAATACCAGTATGAGTCCCATTTACAGTGCCCCAATCCCAAAGACCGGGCCTGTAAAGAGCCAAAAACCTGAATAGAATGGATGACAGTGCTAAAACTGTCAAGATGTTTTGATTGTAGGAGAGAAGTGCAGCCGTGCTCACTTAAGGAGTGTAAGAGCCCTTAGGGAACATACATGAGTGAAAGACCAGCCCAATGGTTGGAATTCTCATAAATTTTGCCACCGAATATGAGATTAATGACAACCTTGATAAGTCCTTAATACATTATTATACTTGATAAACAATTTTTAAAAAATGACCTTTCCCGTAACATCTTGAGAGGTAAACCTATACCTGGACCCTGGGATTAGAATCCTGAAGACTTGGCTGTAGCAGATGTGCCCCCCCCCCCCCCCCCCCCCCCCTTTTTCTTTCCGAGGATGACTGGTCTAAGGGGAAGGGTCTAGGACTTGTTGTGCCGCCACCACTGGTCCCAGATACATATTGTTGTCGTTGTCTGATCAAGTAAGGTCTTTTTTAGGTAAAAATTTGTAAATGTGTTGTGAGCTTTCCAGTGACAGGCTTGCATGATTTGGTCCACCGATACCCCACCGTTAAAGGCCTTAGAGGCTGCGAAGGCCCTAACGTCATGCGTTTTAATTTGGAACAAGCCCAAGGCTTGTTGGTCTGCTTGTTTATAACAAAGTAGAATGGTTTGTTTCAACCAAGAAGAAAGAATGGCAGGTCTGATGTCTGAGGAGTGTCCTTTCTTGAAGGAGATGAAAAGGAGGGATCGAGACCCTCTCAGGTCTTTGGTTCGATCCAAATAGTACCTCAGGGCTCACATTGGACACAAGGTCCTGTCTTCTTTGAATCGTCTATCTACAATGGTAGCTAGAGCAGGGATAGTCACTGGAGACACATTTTGGAAACCTTCTCTTGCTAGTTGGTTTTTGGCTATAAAGTCAGAACAAGGCGACCTTTTCCCATTGGCCTAGATTAGATACTTTGTTTGCAACCCAGGCATGGATTTCGCTGCGGCGCTTGCTGGAGGCCAAAGCTAGCAAGAAAGCAGTTTTGAGCGTAAGATGTTTGAGGTCTGTGTCTTTCATAGGCTCAAGGGGTGCTTTTGTGAGCTCATTGAGAACAACAGAAAGGTTCCATTTTGGAAGATTCCTGTAACTTTTTGGACAATCCCTGTGAAAACTGGAGAGTAACCTGTGAAGGTCTGAACTTTGTGAAATATGGAGGCCCGCTGGGCCCAAAGTGTCAACAATGGCCGTCCTGTAACCATCAATGGTTGAGGGGTGCCTGTTTAGATCTTGGTATAGGTACATGAAAAGGTCTGAGATTTGCTTCACAGATGGAGTGGAGAAATCCACCGAATTTTCTCACCATTTCTCAAATAGGGTCCACTTTGACTTGTAGATGGTCCTTGTTGATGACCTCTGAGGGGCAGTAATTCTCTCTGCCACCTCCACAGAGAAGCCTTGTTCTTGGAGCTGTCCACTCCTAGACACCAGGCGTGGAGGTTGAGATGTGGAAGACATAATTGTGGGACTGTTTGAGAAGAGTCGTTGACACCGGAAGCTGCACTAGGTTCCAAAACCAGGGCATCGCTGGCCAGCCTGGGGCTATTACGATGATCAGGCAAAGGCATTGCCTGATTTTTGGATCACCCTGTGAAGGAGAGCCATCGGAGGGTAAGCAAAGGCAGTGAGAACCGTCCAGTTTAAGTTCAGAGCATCCATGTCCCAAGCATTTGGATCTGGGACTAGATATGTACAGTGGAACTTTGTGGTTCAGATGAGTGGCAAATAGATCTACATGGGGAGTGAACCACTTTTGACAGATGTTTGAACACCTGCGGATGCAGTAACCATTCTGATGACTGCACTTGGTTCGACCAGGACAGAAGGTCGGTCATCAATCAATCAATCAATCAATCTTTCAATCAATCAATCAGTTGTCCAAGTGCTTAATCTCTGTATCTACGGATTCTAAGGCACACCATCCAGTTCGTAAGGCATAAATCATCAAGACATTAGACATGTTCCAAGTCGTACCCAGAGAGGCGATCCGGTGTTCGGTAGTTAGAAGCTAAGGTGGAAATGTTTTCTGAAATAGATAGGTTTTTAGTCGACTTTTGAAACAGGAGAGATTTGGAGCGTTGCGGATATCATGGGGAAGATCATTCCATAACTTCAGGGCATCATATGAGAAACTGTTGTTAAAGTGGACCTTTGATTTATGGATGGAAGCACAATAATGAGGAACCTGGAGGAACTAATATTAGGGGTTGGAATGTCTTGCATTCACGGCAGATATGTACAAGGAGAGATATGGCGCAAAATACTTAGGCTGGCCAGTGGTGAGGTACTTATACACCAGAATAAGGGTTTGGAAGATAATTCGTTGTCTGACGGGTAGCCAATGAAGTGTCCTAAGGCTGGATGTGATGTGAGTGTACTTACAAGCACCGGTGACAAACCGTGCAAGAGCATTTTGAACATATTGCAGCCTGGTAGCATTACAGGATGATAAACTGCGAAATAGAGAATTGCAATAATCCAAACGACTGCTGACCAGAGCATTTGCAATCACCACTGATGAGAAGCCTCCGAATATGACTGAAGTCACTGAGGCTAATAAAACAAGATTTGATGACAGAATTTACGTGATATGTGAAACAGAGCTTTGCATCAAACAGAACACCCAAATTGCGTACAACATCTGTGGGAGCGAGACAATTACCCAGGATATTGACAGGAAATGAGTCACTGAGCCATTTGTATCTGTCTTTGGGACCAAAGACTATGAATTCTGTTTTATCAGGGTTTAGCTTGAGTTTGCTTTCAGACATCCAGACCTGAATATCATTCAAACAGGATTTAATATGGTCAAAAGACTTGAGACTATCGTTTGGGGATAAGTGAATGAACAGCTGTGTATCGTCAGCATAAAAGTGGTATTTAATTCCAGTATATTTTCTGATGACTTGACCAAGAGGTGTTGTATAGAGCAAAAACAGAAGAGGACCTAAGACAGAACCTTGGGGGACTCCAAACTTCAATTTGAACAAATTTGAAAGACTATAACCAATCTTGACTGACTGAAAACGATCCTGGAGGTAGGATCTAAACCATTTTAGTGCAGATCCAGCAAAGCCAAACCTAGCTGATAAACAGGAAAGGAGTGTGTCATGATCGATAGTATCGAAAGCAGCAGACAGTTCGAGCAGCACCAGTGCTGTAGGCATGCCCTTGGACAGAAATAAGTGAATCTCATTTTTGATACACAACAAGTCAGCTTCTGCTGAGTGCCCCACCTTATAGGCTGACTGGAAAGTCTTTCCAAGATCACGAGAATCCATATGAGATCTAATTTGGGCAGCCACTATTCGCTCCACCAACTTTGACAAGAAGCTAAGACCAGACACTGGTCGGTAGCTCTTCAAGTCCTCTTTGAAAGGGTGGACTTTTTGAGGAGAGCTGTGACAATAGCCTGTTTAAAAGGATTTGGGAAAATGCCATTTTTGAGGGACAAGTTAATGAAGGAAGAAGGATGTCATCACATTCAGACACCCTGGAATGTGTCTGGCTTTTAATGTTATGTGATAGTGATGGCACCATGTCATGATCTTCCACAGGAGAGTGCACATCTCTGCTGAGTGAGTTCCTCCTTGTTGTTTATGTAGGCTACCACTGTTGAGTTGTCCGTTGCAACTAGCACTGTTTGTTCTGACACTGGTCCCTGAATTTCGAAGGGCAAGGGAGACCGCCTTCAACTCTAGAACGTTTATGTGTAGCCTTTTTTCCCGGTCAAACCACAGACCCTTGTAGAACTTTGATCTAAGTGAGTGCCCCAACCTTCGTTTGAGGCATCTGTAAAGAGTTGGATACTGTGGTCTTTGGGATAAGGTCTGCACCTCTCATCATGCTTGTGAGATTCTGCCACCAATCTAGGTGTGCAGAAATGGATTCTGTCCAAGGAAGGAGGCTGTCCAGCGACTGAGGATATCGCCAGTGCTCTTGAGATGAAACTGAAAGGGCCTCATGTGAAGGCGTCCCTCTGGGACCATTTTCGCTGTTGAGGCCAGCAACCCAATTAGTGACATCAAACTTCTTGCAGTCAAAACATGTTTTGACTTGAGTCGTAGGATCAAATCCTGAAGTTTGAGCCATCTCTCTTGAGTGGGTTTTACAAGGGCTGAATCTAGATGGTATTCATAGCCCACGAACGGAAATACCTGAGTAGGTTTCAGTAGGATTTTTTCTGATTTATTATCCAACCCTAGGAGTGGGTTAGATCTACCACTGCCTGAGTGTTCGCTTGGGCTTCCTCCTGAGACTGGGACCTGATCAGCTAGTCGTACAGGTATTAGTGAAGTCTGAGTCCTCTGGAGAGGGCCATTAGCTTCACTTCCTTTACAATCATTGTAAAGACCTGGATCGCTGTGGCTAGTCCGAAAGGGAGGGAGATGAACTGGAATAACTGCGACCTGTGGCTAAACCTTAGGTATTTCCTTGAGTTTGGGTAGATGAGGATGTGAAGGTAAGCGTCCGATAGGTTTATTGACGATACCCATTCCCCTGGAATCAGGGAGGTCCTGATGGACTCTGGAGATTCCATTTGAACTTTTCTACATGTAGAAAAGTGATGAGCCTGCTTAAGTCTATTACTGGCCTCAACCTTGGTGCGGCTTAGAGACTAGAAACAGGCGACTGTGAAACCCGAGAGATTTTACATTTTCCACCCTTTCGATTGCGTTCTAGACAGAAGAGATTGGATACAAGAGGCCAGAGTTTGATCTTTTGGAGGGCCTTGAATTCTGACTGAATCAGAGGGACTCTGACCAAACTTAGTTTTGAAAAGAATGACAGGATGTTACAGTAGCCATTGGTGAAAATGTTTAACACATTGGATGAACAGTTGTTTATGTTGGCCAGTCTCTTCTGAAAGAATGGAGGCGATTTCCTACTGGTGGACTGAAGGAGGCTTTGGAGGAGTCATGGAGGGGGTGTGTGTGTTTCATGCCCTTGTCCCCTGGAATGGGGTCGAAAACGACCTTGGAGCCTCTGCTATTTGATTTCCCCCTACCTGGTGAAAACGATGGATACTGCTTGGAAGGGAAAGACCCCCATTGGGGTGTTTCCTGTAGGAGCCTCTAGATTGTGGGGAATGTGAAAGGGCTGATTTGATAGGGCCTAAAGCCTAAGTATTATTACAGGTGCCTGATGAGGAACTCCTGTCCCTCCTAAACTAGTTGAGGAAGGGGAACTTTAAGTTCTTAAGATCCGGTATCTCACCTGAATTCCCCATACCCCTTCTGACTACTTATATGCACTATGAAATTGAGTTTAACCTGTCTGGTAGTAGCCTTGCTACTGTCTTATCAGGTATCCATAACCAGGTTGCATTCAGAAAAACCTAGTGAAGAGCAGCCTGAAGTTCAACTCTTGATGACCATAAGGGGAAGGGGGGGCTTACCCAAAGAGGCCCCTAGGGAGATACAGATTGAAAACTTAGAATTTGTCTTCAAAACAAGGTTGTCCCAAATGTACCCCTAGTAAAACCAGGGGTTTAATACATTATTTTCAGGGAAATTAGCAGCCTAAAAGTCCTGTTAAAATTTAACAAAGCATCTTTAGTTGAGGACCGAATGGGAACATGGCTGAAGGGCCCCCTTGCCTAAGTTCCTGTTGGACTGCTAAATCATTCAGAGTCCAGACTGTGGAGGACCTAGGCATAAATTCCCTGGGGTCAGGGAGATTCCAAAACTGCCTAAGTTTCAATGTCCTCGGAATATGGTGTAAGGGTTAAGTCAGGCAACCTACTTCCCTATAAAATACAGAGTCCGGGCTGAATGAAGGACCTTGTTAGAAGAATCCCTCTTGGGCTTGGGGACTTTGGACTTGCACCGAAGCCTCCAATAAGTGATATTTACTACCAGGATTGTGTACTATTAATCCAAGTGGGTGTTAGAATTGTTCAGAGTTCTGGTCTGGAACCATCAAACATCTGATCATCCGAGTATAGGATGGTAGCTGCAGACATCCGATCATCGGATGTTAGATCTGAACATCGGATCTACATGCAATGAAAATCCGAGTATCAAATCATAGTCAGATGGATAGAACTTGGGAATAATGCATCCTATTCTCGGATGGTTAAAAAGAACTCGGATGAACTAAGTTCGGATCTGGCTTCAGATTCAAGGAGGGATTTGATCCACCCAGGTTTAGAAGAAGTTGGATATTATAATTTCCATGTAGGCTTTCCTTTAACAGTTCTTTGAAGAGAACTACCCAACTGGATTTATGTACGTAAATCAAGAGTGACACAAGGTCATCTGCCCCACCTGCCTCACTGCAGGTGGGGCTAGTTGTGAAATAAGGAAAGCAATAATTACACAGAATTTTATTAAATAACATAGAACCTAAAATGCAAAATATATTCTAAAATTGGATGACTTAAAATAATGCCAAACCAAGGTTACCTTAGTTTTAAAAACACATACTGTCTAGACGATTTGAACAAGGATTTAACTCCTGTTTTATTTAAGTATTAACATTTAAAATTATGGTCACTAATTCAGGAAAGAAGGGGTAAAATATTTTATTTCATTTTATTTAATAGGTAAACATACTATATAAGAAACTACATACACGCGTCTCTCAGCACATGCTGTCTAGACGTGACGTCATCACAGGGGTTTCCCCAAGGATTACCCAAGTTAGTTTTGTGCTTTATATCATATTTTAACCCTTAAAATGGACAAATACTGTAGAGGAACGGGGATAAACCATAAACAAATTTATCTTATTTGATTTCAACAGGCATATATTGCTGTATATAAACTGCACAAGTCGTGCATTAGTTTGCAAGCAATTGCCGTCTAGACAAAGACGGAAGTTGTTTCCGACTATTTAATTCAAAGACTCGTTTTGTGCTTAATTATATATTTTAAACCCTTAAAATGATCAAGGAATGAAGCAGGTAGGGGTTAAATATTTATTTCTACAGGCACACACATATATATATATATACCCCCTGAAAAACAGCCACATACATGTGTTGATGTTTCTTTACAATGTGAACCCAGAAATGGACTTCAGTTGTAAAAATATGCTAAAAAAACTGATCAGATCTATGAAAAGTCATCAAATTATGATTCTATTTATTAAAATAAGGAAACTGATGTAGTTTCAATATCCAACGACAAGTATATCCTTGTAAAATTGAGATCTTTTCCTTGCAAGATAAAAACATGTTAAAATCACACGGCCAACGAGAAAAAGGAGACAAATGTCAGAGTGTACCACGAGACGACAACCTGAGGCTACGGCCAACTATTTTTCTTAGACGTTGGCCGGGCCTGTGGCCATCCGAGAACAGCAATCAGTCCCACATGGTAAGCTATTGTAGCGCAATAAAATCATTCTACGTGAAGGGGTTTCAGTGGACGGAAAGAGTTGGCTTTGACATTTACCAAGACTTCAAAAAGATGAGATTGTCAGATTGTTAGTTTCATGGGATAGTGTACTCAAATACACAGCTGAATGTCATATTGACACTGGCTTATGGGATTCCCGATACAATGTCCTGTGTCTGGATTGAACCCTCCATTACCAGGGAAAATTAATACCAGTCCTGTACAAAAATTTCTGCAATGCCTATGGATGACAAATGCTAAAAATCAAATTGCTTGGTTTTAAAGTAAGGGAGATATTTAACTTCTAATATACTGCATGTGGTGGCACAGGCACAGGTTGTCCAAAAACAGGGGAAAACCAATAAGTGTCCCGCTTCCAAGGTTTGCTTGCTTACAATACTGATCTAATAAAGTAACCCTAAGGGGACACAACGGCCAAATGTAGTTGTTTCTGTTTTCATTTCATCACACCAAAAGCTTCTAACTATATACATAAATGCATAAGATTTCACACTGTCAAATATTACTTCCTCAATTTCATAACTTGGTTTATAAAGACTGATGCGAGTGTTTGTTTGGCTTTGAAGTATTTTAATAACCTATAAACACACCAACAAGTAATATTTGAAAATGTAAAAAAAAACTAAATATACAAAACACAAAATATTTATGTGAAAAGAGGGAAAAATATCAACAGTTAATCCTTAAGTACATAGTTAGGTAGCTATGTAATATATATAAATATGACACTGTTTTCGCTTGTCAGTACAAAATTACCATAAACGCATCAATTTATCTGTCACAGAAATGTTTCTTTTTCTACGTCTTCAATGACACTCGTTACAAAATGTGGCATTTTGTACTGTCTACTACGGACATTTTGGAGAACCTGATTCATAGTCCCATGAATAAAAATACCGTACATTTTTAAAATGGGTTCAATTAATGTCTGTTTCAAATAAAACTCTTAAATACTTTACATAATTTAATACAATCAAAAATCAAAACTCACTCAGTGGTCCAGTTTAAATTAACGCTTTGTGGTCTGCTTGATTGTCAAAAGTAATTGATGTACAGACCAAATTTTGAAAAAAAAATATAGCTGAGTCCAAAGGCTTGAACAAATGACCCTTGAATCAAAGTCCAGTTCCCTAGCCAAAGAGTAATCAGAGAGTTAACAAACTTGAAAATTAGATGTTATTCAACAGATTTATGGCCTGTTCATACCAAACCGATCCAATTACATATTAAAATCCAATAAAAAGCCCTGTATAAACTGAAGAACATTGGTGTTACGCATAACCTGATATCTCAGCCTCTCAGGTGTTTTAAACAAGGTATGCTATGTAACTTCACTAATACACTTATTAACTACTTACACCAATATTAGTCATAAGACAAAATGTATACCAAGTGTCAGCTCATAATTATAGACATATTATTCACTTTAAACAGTAACAAGAGCACTCAGAGAGTACACACCTGTGCCAAGGCATGTTGCAATAAGTAAATGAATAAATCAGGATTATCTTTTTTGTATCCAGACAGTGATCCAGATCACTCTCAAAATTTTATGGATCTAAGTTGCACCAAGAACTATCTTCTGATTTTCTTCAGGAAGATCCAACAAGTAGTATTTGTGTATATAACCCTGCTACCAAACAAACAAGCAAACAAACAGCAAATGGACAAACGGTCCTGAAAATAATACCTGCTCGGTAAATATTTGGGTTATATATTACATTATTTTCCCTCTTTACACATAATACAAAACCGCATGCAGCAGATGTTTGTTACAACCCATAATGTAGCAACAACCAATAACATATTCCCTTAACAATAAGTATATCACCAAATTTCAACTGTTAATGCAGTACTTGTACCTCACCCATAATGCAGTAATATCTTGGCTAATCATGCAACAACATCAACCATGAACTGTAACTTCATTTTACTTATCTATTCTGTAGAATTAGAATCACTTACATTATTCATGTAATTATATGAATGAAAGCCTATGGACGCCACATTTTTTTTCAAAGGGAGGGATTTTTTACAAGACAATGTATGTACTATATATATTTATACTCTGCACTATATGTCCCTATACTACAAACTATTTGACCGATCCGGACTGCACATGTACAGTCCCAACTCTCAAGTTACTGACATAAACCTAACTGGAAGACAGAGGCTCAAGGATGACCATTTATCACTGTCCTTGAGGTTCTTTAGCCTGGGGATGGGACGCAATGATAAAGGATTGCCATTTTTCTACCAGTTTATAGGTTTGAACCCACTTCCTCTGTGTTCCTAGGTGAGTGTGTCACCCACTAGGCGACAGTGACAGATATATATACTCCACATAAAAATATATACTATATATCAAAGTTATACAACTCCTTTAAAATGTTTCAATTAGTTTTCTCTCTCTATTTAAATTCTGTCACATTGGTATGATATATAGATCCAGACTGGAAAACTGGAAAATTTACCAATGTCAAACTTTTCACTACCAATTACTCTTTGCCTTAATTGAAAATTGTTTCTTAGGGATCATAATTAGAGAGAGTGTATTTATCACAGAAATTATGGAACATATTTATCAAGTTGAACAATAAATGGATATCTTTACATTGTGTTCTATCACATGATTAACATCATAAAAGAATTGGCTGCTTTACTAACTACTTGTTTATCTTTATTGTTATTTTTTAGCTTATAAAACATGATGTTAAATCTATTCAAATTATTAAAAGGAAGTCTGCTCATTGGTAACGAATTAATGCCCACAGATGAATATATTTGCGAAAACGTACTCGTATCTAGAGTATAATTAGTCTCACAGCTAAACAATGTAACAGCCTGTACTGGTTATAATATTACTTAAAAACAATACTTGGTGATTAAAGATTGTGAGGCTCATTGGACTGTGAGATTCTGTTCATTTCCTCATCACATTATTGGTTGATGATCACAACTTTACTCCCTTAATGATGTGTATTATTTGCTACGTTATTGGTCATATTACTGCATCACTGGATTTTTGTTACATTAATGTCCACAATATACTCATGTTATTACTATTTTTTCTTTTTTGCTTCATTTGTTATTATATACTCACGTTATTGTTATGATGCTACATTATCAGTTATTGCTGCAACATTAGTTGTAACAGATGGTTTAAGGTACCATAGACTTCCAAAAGATGATCTAGAGATGGTATTCAACAAAGAAATCCACCAAAGATTATCAAAAATTTTTAAATCAAGTACATTGTGTTACTTATTCTGTTGAGTTGTTTTTTTTCTGTGTCATGTTTCATTGTTTAGTGATGGATGAGAAAAACATTGGCAGAAAAAAACATTATCTATTTTGTGAATATGGTCCCAGATTCAATTCAATACCTGGCTGAAATAATTACTGAAGAAAAAGCAAACTTTAATTTATAGCACTAAATATTTCAATTTCAAATGGAGTTAAAAATCGTTTAATTTGTCGCATGATTGGTGATTGGTTTTCAACATCAGAAACCCTTTAAGATAATCAAAACCTTTAGGTTTAAGCAACCAAAACTGGGTTGAATCCATTAAAAGCTGTCAAAAACCCTGCGGAAGTTTTAATAGAGCTGATACAGGGTTTTGACATTTAGTGATGCCAAACAACCTACTCTTGACACAACAGTTAAAACCAAGTTGAAACCATAGGTTCTGACTATGTCTGTCAAAAACCTGCCAACCCTGAGAGTCATATTTTTGGGAAATATATGATACCTAAAAATACGCAGAGATGCAAAGAAGTACCTATGATTGTAACTACAATACTCAAAATCAATGGGCTGTAGGTGTACGTCTGCTGTCTCATCAAAGCTGAGGATGTTTCCTGTTAATTTGCAATAAAATCAGTAACAAGAAGAGGCTTTGAAAAAGCCACCTCAGAGAAAAAAAAAACACTTTAAACAACATTTTAATTATTTTAGAATTATTTTATTCTCAGTTGTTTAGAATATCTTTTGATTTTTTTAAAAGACATCTACTAAATGGATTTTAACTAGATGTCTAAACTTGTCCTGAACTAACTTTATCTGAATCTGCTTTAATATTAAATTTAGACTAAAAGAGACATGATGAAACACATCTGGATCAAAATAATTACAATGAGAAATTAAAATGATTATTTTTGCAAAATGAGACACAAGCAACAAAATATTTCTAAATATAGTCTATACAGGCCAATATGGGTGGAAAAATAGATTTTGGTTAAACATCACTTTTCAACTCAATGGATAGGTCATATCAGAACAGGAGGCTTTGGAGATGGAGTGAAACAGTGCATTCTAGTTGGTCAAGATTCTGTACTGAAAGCCATTGAGCACAAGTAGGCAACTACCAACCATCCTGCAAGGTTGCCACTTATGGCTACTTTAAAAAATCCCCGACTTTTCCCTTAAAGACAACTTTATCTTCCCTGACCATCGCAGTGAAATGAGGATGATAACTGTTGTATAGATCAATTACAAATTTAATTCAATTTACGAATATAAATACCACATGATCCACATCCCAATTTGTATATTTATTTATTTGGGGTTTTATATTGCGTTCAACACTGTACAGGTCATATCACAATGGGCACTTGGAAGGGCAGAGGAAACCAGTACATACAGTTGGTCAAGATTCTGTACTGTAAACTGCCGACCAACGGCAAGCAACTACCAGCTTTCCCACTTGAGGCCTTGCCGGGAACCGAACCCCGGCCTCAGAGGTGGGAGGCAAGAGTGTTACCACTCTGTCACCGTGGCCCCTCCAATTGTATAGAGTGTATAGAGAGGGAACACAGCCTTTGGACCATCCCATTATTTCCAGTATGAATTGCACAGAAATGAACCTGATCTAGACTATAAACAAACTTACAATGTATGTTTATTCTAATGTAACTTCTGCATTGATAAATATAAAATTTGTCTTTTGTAATCTGGTATTGCTGTACATTCATTAACTATTTTTCAACATCAGAACAGTCACATAGTATGAGAAGATAAGATACATTACATTTTGTACATTTGTGTCTATTATGTTGGATATTAGCCAATTATTAGTTTTCTGTGAGTTACAAATCCTTATGTATATATTATGCTTGTCTTTTCTTTTAAAAGTAATTTACCAACAATTGACATAACCCAGACTTTCACAAGTTTCCATTCTAACTGTTTTTTTTTTAGATGTCTTCAGTCAAATGAGCCATATGAAAAGATGAGAAGTGCACTGGAGGGTTTAATTCTGGGCAACAAAGTGGGCTGGCTGTCAATATTACATGAACCAACCCAAAGACAGGTAGTCACATTTTATTGGTAACCAAATGCATGTACCAGTTAGGCTGATGCAAAGATATTTAATGAAAATCAATGTTAAATATCAGTAAATTTAAAGATGCTCATGTTAAGATGACTACAGGGTAGACACATGTGGTTGAATATTGGGTTTCAACAAAGTTGTACACAGCTGAGGAATACAGCCAGAGAGTTTTGGCGTAATTGAGCAACCTGTCACATACGAAACTTTCACATAGGAAACTTTCACAATCTGAATTCAAAATAACTTTAGCAGCTCTGAAACCAGATCACAGTCAATCACATTCCTATATTTAGGGTTCAATGCATGCTTTTATGTTATGCTTTTAAGTTGGGGGGTCAGAGCAGGAACGGAAATGTGTGAAGTGGGTTCAAGACACTAACATACCTTCTTGCATATCATTATGGCAGAACACGACAGGTGAATCAACCTGGTTGAGGATATGCCTGAAAATCATCACATGAAAATAATAAGTAATACTAAAAATAAAATTTCTGTTTAAAAAACCACACTATTTATTTATTTATTTGGGGTTTTACGTCGTTTTCAACACTGTACAGTCAGGTCATATCACAACGGGTAGTTGGAAGGGCAGAGGAAACCAGTACATACAGTTGGTCAAGATTCTGTACTGTAAACTACCGACCAACGGCAAGCAACTACCAGCTTTCCCACTTGAGGCTGTGCCGGGAACCGAACCCCGGCCTCAGAGGTAGGCGGTGAGAGTGTTACCACTCTGCCACCATTGGCCCCCCCTTAAAAAACCACACACACAAAGTACAAGGATTATCAAAGTTGTCCCCTATCACATCCACATTGGCATTAAATGTATCACCCATCCCCCAAAACACTTCAATTCACCTAAACAACTGGAACTGGAATCAAAGAAAACATTAATACAAATACAAACTATGAATTTTAATATAAAATCTTGAAGAAAAATACATGGAATGTATGATGTTTACAGTTAATTAAAATATACAAAATACAGTAGTTGTTGTGGCCGAATAATATTTAAAAGCACTGCTGGTGAATTAATAATAAATATGTGGTAGTTGCTTTCAGCTCTAGTAGTGATGTCATCGTCAATCATAATGCACTTGAAATAATGATATTGTGACTTTAATTTCAAAACAACTTATGAACAAGTTATTTTGCAAAAAGGACAATTTCTGCTAACTTGGAAGTTCTGAGCAAGATAAGATTAAAAATAGGGAACATTTATACAAAGAGATAATCACTCTCCAATTAATCATTTATCAACTGATTGATCTGAAAATCGTCTGGGGTGAGAAAATCAATGTAGAGCTGTGTTGTATAGTTTCTGAGAAATGGTGGTCTAAAATGCATAAAAATTGGGTCCCTGTGGTTAATTTTAAAAGCTGGAAGGAGACCTTAACTTTAAAAGTACAGAGCTCAAATTCCCCAGACAAAGATGATATAGAAAAGTTATATCTACATCACTTTGAGGTAAGTCAGGTAACTGACATTTCCAAATTACAAGGCAAAGTAGATGCAAATTCAGAACAAGAGGAGAGTGCCCGTGAACGGGCACTGTGTCAGCTGACTGAATGTTTTTGATTTGTGATGGTGATAATGAGAGGAAAGCATAATTATCAGGAAAAGGGCTGTACAGAAATACAGTAAATGGTAACTGAACAGCATGTTCGAAAGATATTCCGAAGCTGACAGAAGAAAAGGACAAAAAAGTTGTGCCCTGCAAATGGTATTATGAAATAAAGTAACAAGGTAATTGTTTAAGTGTAAAAAGTAGGTTAAAAATATTTAAAGAAATACTATAAATGCAATATCCTCGTTCGACCATGAAGAAGGGATCCAAAGGTCAAATCTGACCATACCAAAAGATTCCCAGCCAAAGAATTTAGGATGGTTTACCATCCCAAACCTGTCGGATCAATAATAAGTGAGTCATAGGCACTTTTTAAGTTTGGCTATCCTTGTTTGACCTTGACAGAGGGGTTTAAGGTCAAATCCGACCACACAAAAAAATTCCCAGCCCATGATTTCCTGTAGCTTGTTTACCATCCCAAACCTGTAGGACCAATAATAAGCGAGTTATAAGCAATTGTAAGTTTGGTTATCCTCAATTGACCTTGAAGGAGGGGTCCCAGGTCAAATCTGACCACACCAAAAGAATCCCAGCCCATGATTTCCTATATGTTGGTTTACCATCCCAAACCTCCAAGACCAATAATACGCGAGTTATAAGCACTTTAAGTTTGGCTATCTTCGTTTGACCTGGAAGGAGGGGTCTAAGGTGAAATCCGACCACACCAAAAGATTCCCAGCCCATGATTTTCTATAGGTTGGTTTTCCATTCCAAACCTCTAGGACCAAAAATAAGCGAGTTATAAGCACTTTTAAGTTTGGCTATCCTCATTTGACCTTGAAGGAGGGGTCCAAGGTGAAATCCGACCACACCAAAAAATTCCCAGCTCATGATTTTCTATAGGTTGGTTTTCATTCCAAACCTCTAGGACCAATAATAAGCGAGTTATAAGCACTTTTATGTTTGGCTATCCTCATTTGACCTTGAAGGAGGGTTCCAAGGTCAAATCGGACCATATTAACAGATTCCCAGCCCATGATTTCCTACAGGTTGGATACAATGATTTACTCAACAGTGAGAACCTGAAAGAAGCTTTGCTCAGCTATGCCATGACATAGAGGTCTGCAATTTCACTATGTTATAGCTGACCAAAACGTCTGTGAATAACATATTTAACAAAATACTCTAAATGTAATAGTTTTCAAGTTACAACTGATTCACTCAAGAGTGAGAACCTCAAAGTAACTATTACTCAGCTATGCAATGAGCTACATGTCTGAATTTTTGCTCTGTTATAGCTGACCCAAAAGTAGGTGAACAACATATTTAAGCAAAATACTGTAAATGCAATAGTTTTCAAGTTACAACTGATTTACTCAATAGTGAGAACCTGAAAATAGCTATTGCTCCGCTATGCCACGAGCTATAGGTCTGTAATTTCACTATGTTATAGCTAACCCAAAAGTAGGTGAACAATATATTTTAACAAAATACTGCAAATGCAATATTTTTCAAGTTATAGCCGATTTACTCAACAGTCAGTGCCTGAGAATAGCTATTGCTCAGTTGTGCCATGAGCTACAGGTCTGTAATTTCACTATGTTATAGCTGACCCAAAAGTAGCTGAATAACATATTTATACTAAATTCTCTAAATGCAATAGTTTTCAAATTATAAGTGATTTACTCAACATTGAGAACTTCAAAGTAGCTATTACTCACCTATGCAATGAGTCACAGGTCTGGAACTTCACTATGTTATAGCTGACCCCAAAATAGGTGAATAACATATTGAAACAAAATATTCTAAATGCAATAATTTCTAAGTTATAAGCAATTTACTCAACAGTGATAACCTCAAAGTAGCTATTACTCAGCTATGCCATGAGCTACAGGTCTGAAATTTTACTATGTTATAGCTGACCCAAAAGTAGGTGAACAACATATTTAAGCAAAATACTGTACATGCAATAGTTTTCAAGTTATAACTGATTTACTCAACAGTGATGACCTAAAAGTAGCTATTACTCAGCTATGCCATGAGCTACAGGTCTGAAATTTTACTATGTTATAGCTGACCCAAAAGTAGCTGAATAACATATTTATACTAAATTCTCTAAATGCAATAGTTTTCAAATTATAAGTGATTTACTCAACATTGAGAACTTCAAAGTAGCTATTACTCAGCTATGCAATGAGTCACAGGTCTGGAACTTCACTATGTTATAGCTGACCCCAAAATAGGTGAATAACATATTGAAACAAAATACTCTAAATGCAATAATTTCCAAGTTATAAGCAATTTACTCAACAGTGATAACCTCAAAGTAGCTATTACTCAGCTATGCCATGAGCTACAGGTCTGAAATTTTACTATGTTATAGCTGACCCAAAAGTAGGTGAACAACATATTTAAGCAAAATACTGTACATGCAATAGTTTTCAAGTTACAACTGATTTACTCAATAGTGATGACCTAAAAGTAGCTATTACTCAGCTATGCCATGAGCTACAGGTCTGAAATTTTACTATGTTATAGCTGACCCAAAAGTAGCTGAATAACATATTTATACTAAATTCTCTAAATGCAATAGTTTTGCAATTACAACTGATTTACTCAATAGTGAGAACCTCAAAGTAGTTATTACTCAGCTATGCAATCAATGAGCTACAGGTCTGAAATTTCACTATGTTATAGCTGACCCAAAAGTAGGTGAACAACATATTTAAGCAAAATACTGTAAATGCAATAGTTTTGAAGTTACAACTGATTTACTCAATAGTGATGACCTAAAAGTAGCTATTACTCAGCTATGCCATGAGCTACAGGTCTGAAATTTTACTATGTTATAGCTGACCCAAAAGTAGCTGAATAACATATTTATACGAAATTCTCTAAATGCAATAGTTTTCCAATTACAACTGATTTACTCAATAGTGAGAACTTTAAAGTAGCTATTACTCAGCTATGCCATGACCTACAGATCTGAAATTTCACTATGTTATAGCTGGCCCAAAAGTAGCTGAATAACATATATATACGAAATTCTCTAAATGCAATAGGTTTTAAGTTACAAGCGATTTACTCAATAGTGAGAACTTCAAAGTAGCTATTACTCAGCTATGCAATGAGCCACAGATCTGAAACTTCACTATGTTATAGCTGATCCCAAAATAGGTGAATAATATATTGCAACAAAATACTGTAAATGCAATAGTTTCCAAGTTATAAGCGATTTACTCAACAGTGATAACCTAAAAGTAGCTATTACTCAGCTATGCCATGAGCTACAGGTCTGAAATTTTACTATGTTATAGCTGACCCAAAAGTAGCTGAATAACATATTTATACGAAATTCTCTAAATGCAATATTTTTGAAGTTATAAGCGATTTACTCAACAGTGATAACCTAAAAGTAGCTATTACTCAGCTATGCCATGAGCTACAGGTCTAAAATTTTACTATGTTATAGCTGACCCAAAAGTAGCTGAATAACATATTTATACGAAATTCTCTAAATGCAATAGTTTTTAAGTTACAAGTGATTTTACTCATGATGGAAGTTACTGAAAAGCCCAAAAGTAGCTATTACTCACTTAGCTATTGAGACAGGCACCCAACTTACTCACCCTATTGTAGCTATGAAAAAAGTAGCTGAATAACATATTTTAACAAAATGCTCTAAATGCAACACTTTTCAAGTTATAAATGATTTTGTGCATGATTTCATGAATTTTAATGCATTAAAAATTATTAAAAAAATTTATTTAAAAAAAAGTAAGACAGATCCAGGTCTCATACTCACACAAGAGAATCTACCTGTGGCCTAGTACATATATGCAAGATATGAGAGAAATCCCTGCAATAGTCACTGAGAAAATTGTGATTAAGTGTTGAAATTTTCACACTTTTGGTGGGGGTACCCCCCTTGTAATGTCTCTAGCAAACAGACGAACAGACAGATTTGCATGCCTTGAACAATTTTTCATCCTCGATAGATAAGGTATCTTTTAAAAAAAACAGCACGTCTCTAGGCCTTGTAGTTTTGGAGGAGAAGTTGCGTACGCGTACTCCCACGCCGCAGAGTGACGACATAAAAAAAGGTGGGGTTCTTTATGGTCCTCATAAACAGTTTACTGTCAACTTAAAACTTTGAATTTTGCTGTATGAGAAAAAGAAATATATTTCCCCCGGTGAGATTTCAGCCTGATAAACCACACTGATATGGTAAAGAAAAAATACCTCAAAGTTTCTATGAACAAAGATTACATTTAGAAGTTATATCTGGTACAGTACAGGTAAAATGTAGGGATGGGTCGGTATCAAAAATGTGTACATCGGGAGGTCGCCAATGAAAAACCGTACCGATTCCGGGACTCCGCGTTTTAGTACACCCCAATCAAACATGGTCATTTCCTCTTAACGACATCGCAATGAAAGTCCCCAAATGGACAAATTATGAGAGAAACCTGTATAATTTCTTCAGATTTCTTGTTTGTTCCCAATATTTTAAGTTTTCCTTCCATTTTATGTGTTGTCAAGCGAGATTTAGGTGATAAATTGTCGTAACCAAAACATGACAGTTCTGCTCAACGGGTCGCTATAAAAGTCTGCAAATGGACGAAAATATGGGGATAAAAGCTTATAATTTCTTCAGATTTTTGGTATGTTTCCAATATTTTAACTATTCCTTCCATTATATATGTTGGCAAGCGGAGTGGCGGTTGTAAAATCTCATCACGGTATTTCAGTAAAATGCTCTCGATACCGAGATACCGGACCTACCGACCCATCCCTAGTAAAATGTTAATAAAATTGGTCCCTTTTTTCAGATCAAAGGCTAAATATGTGAAAAATGTACAAAGTACCTTAGTTCGGGCTGTTTATGGACTCACACACAGGTTAAACATCAACTTAAAGGCCCGATTTTTCCCATTGAAATACTGTATTAATTTATTTGGAGTAGAGATTTTAGCTGAATGAGCAACATAGTTACAGCTACAGGGCTTAAAGTACCTTAAAGTTCATAAAATTTTTCCCTCTGGCCACTAGAGATCTTCAGATGATCTTAAACTTAAAACAACAAACCTCAAAATTTTCACAAAGATCACACATAGAAGTTATATCTAATATAGAGGCTTTTCAGACTTATCATTTCCAAATTACAGGGCAAAATATGTGATAAATCTAGAAAAAAGTCCCTATACATCGTGATGGACCTGAATCCAGTATATCCCTGACTTTCATATGGGGATATAAACATATAAATTGAGGAATTCTATCACATTTTTACTTTGTTTTCATAAAAATTGAAGTTTATTAACCTCAAAATATATCTTGCAAAGATGTTTCCTGTTGTGGTTCGGTTTCAAACTATAAGTGGCATATGATACCAGATTTCTTTCCGTTTCCGAACCCCAAAAACCGATTTTTATTTTTGTAAATGGTTCACCCACTGGAAAGTAGATAATAAGAGCATTTCAAGAAAGAAAAAAAAAGAGTATTTAAGAGTACTTACTTAAGCATTTTCAGCTCTTCTTCTAAGTTTAAAGTTCTGTATTTCTCCAACAATTCTTCCTTTTTGATATGTCTACTGGGTGAATTCAATATGCCTACTGCATCTTTCATGTACCTAAAAGTTTGATTAAACACAACAGCAACAAAAATCCCAAGGGTGAAACAGTTGCTTGTACTTGACCTTTAGGTTACAAATGCAAACCGACATATACATTTGTTAACCTGTTAACCACTGTAAAAATTTGAGGATAGGGCTTGTGGACAGGTTTGCAAATGCAACCTGCTGATGTAGCTTGCAGGTACAGTTTGCAGCTTCCATAAATTTTCGAGCAATGATCAGTTTTTAAGAGATGTGCAAGATGCCTTAAGAATGAAAGTTTATCTATTGTGTATTATGTATTTTACAATACAGTGTTAAAATTTCTTTCTCATTCCAGTGAATACAATGAAGGAAAATAATTATAAATATAAATACAAACCACACTCACAAAAGAAACAGCCAGTCTATGTAAATGGATACATAAATATATTCACCCAAACCTCAGGTAAATAGGCATTGCATGGAGTATTTGTTAGCTTAAATTATAGAAGTGATCCATGTGATGAGATAAAGTAAAATTAAGGCTTTAGAAAAGAAACATTTACAACTTTCAACAGTTACAGTTAAATCTGGCCAGTCCCCCATGAGTTTGGCCAGAACTCACAACCACTGAGGAACTCACAATATTTGTGGTGTGACTCCAATGAAGAAATGTTAAACATGTTTAGCCACTTGGCTTCTGAAGCATGCCATTTTAATAGGGATAGTATGACAGATACTCCCTGTTGTTTTATATATTTTAATATGGCATGTAATCTAATGCCTGCACTGATGAACCTTGGAAGGTTAAATTTCAACTCACAAGTAAAATCAGATGACCGGATTATTTAAGTGTATATAGATTGAAATACTATTGGATGTTGTAGAATAAATTACATGACAGGTATTGACTCTTCATTCACAAAAACAAAAACGACTGACATCTGAAGTTGATGCTTCATCGTATATCATTTTAAACTATTAGCAATATGATCATGAAAGGGTTTTCAGTATCCATTTGAAATAATAATACTTACCCATCTATTGTATCAAACAGCCATTTCGGTTCTTTACAGAGAGGCATCTTCATTTGGTGGAAGCTAGCCATTATCTTTGCACATTCCAAAGATATTTTGGGAATATGAAGCTCTGATGTTTTCAGATGTCTTGACTGTCAAAATAATGAAACAACTGTTTAAAACAGCAAGTTTTAGCAATCACATATAAAACGATGAGATTGGGTCAGCCTCTAAAAGTAAACTTCACACATAGAAATAATTCTGCTTTATCTGTTCTGTTCTTGTAACAGTCTTTGTGTTTGTGTTTTCTACTTGGTGAAGTTGTATTTGTATATTTTTCCAAGTAACATCCAATAAATGGAAAACAAATGCAGTTTTTTATTATTTAAATCTGCCACTATGGCCTACTGAATAGCACACTTGCTATAGAACACAGAGGACATGAGTTCAAATCTAGGTACAAGCAGGCACATAGTGGATCAGGTAACCACTTAAAATGGTGTTAATCTGATTTTATGGTTACTGCTTGAAATCAGCATCCTAGTTTTCATCACTAAAACTACAACCAAATAACAAAGGAGACTATGCAGTTTTCCAGTTACAAAGTAACTTATAATATTTTCCTCTTTTATTTTTATGATCATTAAAGGTTTGTTCTGAATTACAGTGGCAAGCAGTAACACTGAAAAATAAATTTACATGTAACTAACTAGTGTAATTTCAAGATACCAACATGATTGAATGTGCAATTAATTTTCAACACATTTTTGGATGAAGCTATTTAAAACAAAGTGTTATCACCATACCTTTTCCACAATTCATTAAAAAAACCATAAAACACGCCATCTGCTACAAGGTTATAAATAATACCTGAAGGATTATAACAAATGATATACAGACTAAATAAAACAAAAACTGAAGCTGTACCAGGCCTTTATTAGATATAAATGCCATTTATAAGAAGAAATTGTGTGAAGTCTTGTACAATAAAGTGTGTAGCCTACTGTACAAGTTATAATGTGTATATTTTTTGCTTCAATAAGCCTTATCTCATACTATAATGATATGCACACAAGAGTCACACACCATGAACCCTCTGGTACCATTCCACTATGCAGACCTTAAAGCTGGGGTCAAACAGCTGATTAACAACAGATCCCAGATTAATGTTCAGGATATCAATGCTTATTGGTTTTCTCAAGCTGTACAGCAATCATGAATAGCTCCCATTGTGTATTGACAGAACTGAAGAACTACAGATTAAAATCATAAATGTGCCAAAAACAAGGCTAAAATGGGCCTTGGTGGGGGATTTTAAAGCTCCCTGGATGACCTTGAATGAAGAAGATGTAAGGTCAAATCTTAAGTGTATTCACAAACAACCACATACGTTTAGTTTCAACCTGAGAAAACTCACATCAGGCAATATTTATAGATTAACAGTCTCCATACAAATGACACTAGATCACGGAAACTCATAGGAAATGGGAATATACCTACATTTACTTACCACCAAAGTAATCAATGATTTACAGATCATGCTATGGCACCAACTGTGACATCTGTGCATCAGACTATCCCATATAGACAATTACTACATATTGAGTATTATTGACTGATTTGCATATAAGACATAATTGGATATTGTAGCATCCCACATTCACTATTCACGGAAATGTCTATATTGGCTTACACAGAGATAAAGCTATTTTAATGTACCAGCTTCGAGTGAGAACACAACAAACAGAATTCATGGCAACTCCCAAATAGCGAATTAAAAACATGAAATAATTTTTTGCATTGTTGCATGCTTCTACCCTGTAACCAATGTCCACACCAAGATTAAACATTCTACATCTTACTTTTGCTGAGATACAATCTATACAAGATTTTAAAATCAGGTCACTACGGCAACAATTCAAAGTCATATCAAGGCCACATAATAACGTTGCACACTTACACTCCCTATCTAATATCGCCATTAAATACAGACTTCCTATGCTTTACAGTTTCCAAGATATAGGTCAAGGTTAAATAACAAAGCTTAACTCAAGGTTATATCATGATGACTGTCACCCGTAACCCTTTACTAATGACCCTATCAAATATCAGCTTCCTACACCTTATGGTTTCTGAGATATAGCTCTGAAAAAAATTAAAGGTCAAGGTCACTACGGCAAGGTCAAATCAAGGTCACTACATGATGATATACACATACACCAGCTAACTAATGGCTCTACTGAGTATCAAATTCCTATACCTAAAGCTTCCAAGATATAGCCCAGACAAGATTTTGAAGGTCAAGGTGACTACAGCATTGTTAAAGTTTAATTCAAGGTCAAATCATGATGTTACACACCTGCACTCAATAACCAATGTCCCTACCAAGTATCAACTCCCTATACCTTATGGTTTCCGAGATATAGCCTGGACAAGATTTTAAAGGTCAAGGTCACTACATGAATATAAAGAGGAAAAAAATCAAGGTCACACCATGATGATGCACAGACACAACCCCCAACCAATGTCCCTTAAGTCTCAACATCTTCCAACTCATGGTTTCTAAAATACAGTCTGGACAAGGTTTTTTTTCTAACGCCCACCAATCTGGATGCCATAGTTGAAAAAAATACCAGCACAGCCCTTAAAGGCTGTGGGATAAAACTTTCACATTTAGCTTATTTTATAATTATTTGTACCAAGTTTGATTTAAAGAGTTAAAAATATGCCCGCACCCAACAGCCTGGGGAAATAGTTTTCAACACCATGAGATATAGAAGTGGTGAAACAGTACAAAGGTCAGCATACTTTCAGAGCAGTGTCAGTTATATAAAGGTCTAATAATGTTTATTTAGACAAAGTAACGTCTAAGAGAAAGAAAATGTATGTAAAGATAAAGTATTAAAATAAGACAATTTGATAGAAAGATGACAGCATTAACAAGTAATCTACCGCAGAATAAGCATGCATTATTCATATCTATTTTTAAATTTTAACTTTTTTAAATAGTCTTTGGTTTCTAAAATGTCGTTCAGTATACGATACTGAAACCAAATTACATTGTTGTCGCATACAGAATAGAAGCAAATCTTGTATATTTGTTTCCATCTTTCTTTAATCTGTATGTCCAAATTTTCATTTTGAACAATATTTGTCCATTTTATTTCACAAGTTGGATTATCATTCAGAGCCTCTGCATTATTGAATACATGGTAGTAGTTCCTACAGCCACTTTTTACTTTGAAGAGCACGTCCAAATGAAAAGGATAAGTAGGCCTTTCAAGGGTCAAATTACCTAAAAGTCTATACTTTGACGTGTATATTTCAATTTTAGCTTTTATTGTATAGTAATTCAGAATATTTATATTTATATTAAATTTATTCTTTAAGTCTCTAATACTTATAAGCTTGCCCTCTGTATTTATTATATCATTTAAGGGGCCACGGTGGCAGAGTGGTAACACTCTCGCCTCCCACCTCTGAGGCCGGGGTTCGATCCCCATCATGGCCTGAAGTGGGAAAGCTGGTAGTTGCTTGCCGTTGGTCGGCAGTTTACAGTACAGAACCCTAATGAACTGTATGTACTGGTTTCCTCTGCCCTTCCAACTACCCGTCGTGATATGACCTGTACAGTGTTAAAAGCGACGTAAAACCCCAAATAAATAAATAAATTATTATATCATTTACCAAGTAGATACCTTTCTTGTACCAGTCAGGAAAAAATATTGTGTTTTTGGAGATTTTAGAATTGTACCAAATGCAATTTCTTAGTAGTTCAGATCCATTCTGTGCTTGTTGTATTTTATTTAGTGCTTGCCAGTCTCTTAATACGTTGTGCCAAAATTTATTATGAACAGCTAAAGCCATTTCATTGTACCACTTATCTCCAAAAATTAAGGATTTGTTTATGTTTGCATACATTACTGTTAGTAGTTTGTGCCATTGTGAATTTGGTTGAGTAACTAGCTTCTTTATCCAGCTTATTTTAAGTGATTTATCGAAATTGTGAACGTTGATCATTTTCATACCTCCCTGCATATAGCTTAAAAAAATGGTGGATCTTCTTATTTTATCCGGCTTCCCATTCCATAAGAACTTGTACAGGATGGTGTTTAATGTTTTAAGAAATGATTCTGACCTTGGTATAGTAGATAATAGATGGACACACTGTGATATCAGGTTAGTCTTGATGACTGTAATCTTGCCCAAAGGTGTCAAATATCTGTTGCTCCATGTCTTCACCAACTTTTTTATTTTTTCTAAAGCCTTTGTATAGTTGCGCTCTGTTATTGTTGACAGATTTGTTGAAAATTCTATGCCTAACGGAGTGAAGTTGGTACATTCCCATTCTAGGTCTATGGCAACGTTTAATTTATCTTTGGAAAATTTTTTTCTCCCAATCCAGATTACTTTAGTTTTTTCCTTATTCATTTTTAAGCCTGATAAATTTCTATATATTTCAAGAGTATTTAAAGCCGATTGTAAGGAGTGCTGGCTACCGTTCAATATTAATGTGGTGTCATCCACAAACTGTGTTATTTTAAATTCGATATTTTTTATTTTTAATCCAATTATATCTGGATTAATTTGCATAAGTCTTGCTAGAATCTCAGCTCCAATATGGAATAGATATGCTGAAATTGGATCACCTTGACGGCATCCTCTGTTAATTTTTATTGGTTTTAATCTAAAAATTATGAAGCTGTACAATTTATTAATTGCAGAATAGCTGTCAACTGAAATACCACAATTATGTAAAAGTACATATAATAATAAGTTGCAGCAATCCACATAGCATGGTTATAAGAGAAACATGTATATAACATGACCGGTGAACACACTTTGGCAGAACCAAAGTGAAAGGTCAAACCATAATGCACACCTACAACCTCTATCCAATGTCCCTACCAAGTATCAACCTTCTACACCTTACGGAATCCAAGAAATAACTCAGACAATATTTTAAAGGTCAAGGCCACTATGGCAAGGTCAAAGGTCAAATCAAGGTAAGACCATGACGTTGCACACCTACAACACCCAACTAATGTCCCTACCAAGTTTCAAGTTCCTACACCTTATGGTTGCCGAGATATAGCCTGAATATGACATTACAGATCAAGGTCACTACGGCAAGGTCAAAGGTCAAATCAAGATCACATCATGATGTTTCACACCTACACTCCCTAACTAATGTCCCTACCAAGTATCAACTTCCTATACCTTGCGGTTTTCGAGATATAGCCAGGGACAAGATATTCAAACTCAAGGTCACTACAGCAAGGTCAAAGGTCAAATCAAGGTCACCCCTTAATGTTGCACACCTACACGCCCTAGCCAATGTCCTTACCAAGTATCAACTTACGGCTTCTGAGATATAGCCTTGAAACACTTCCATCCGCCGCCCATCCGGACACCATGGGTGAAAACAATACCAGACAGCCCTTAAGGGCTGTGGTTCAAAAATTCAGTAATGCATCTTTGGCCTGGTGCAAGATGTATTTAAAGGAAAAGTAGGACCAATACTGGAGTACTGATTTTTGAAGGAAAGACAATTGCTTTTGCAAAGCATTTTTACACAGAAATTCAAGATGACAAAATAAAATGGAGAAAAACAACTGTAGAAAAATGGGCAGATGCCTCTGGGCCAAAAATATGGCTGAAATTGTTCTATCGCTCACCGTTTTGGAGATATATGAAGTGAATATGGCCACCACAAATGGGTGGAGAAAGACTTTTTGGAGAAATGGGCAGATACTCTATCTTGCAACTTTTCTAAGGTAAATATGTATTTGCATTTTATGCAGAAATTCACAATGGCTGCCACAATGGCATGAAAATTCTTTTCGGCATGATGGGAAAATAGTTGTACATATCTACTGGGCAAAAACGTTTGTCCAAACCACTCTATCTTGCACCATTTCCGAGAGAAATATATTTTGCATTTTACACACATATTCAAGATGGGCACCCAAAATGGCAGGAGACTGATATTTTGAAAAAAAAAACTGGCACATCATTTTGCATACACTCTCCAGGGAATAAAATTCATTCAAAATCGCTGTATCTCTCACAAGTTCAAAGAAAAATGCATTTTTATGTTTTACACAGAAATTCAGGATGGCTGCAAAAATTATTGGAACCAAAGGTTTGGAATAAAACAAGACGATTCTTGCCATAAAGGCTGAGCCAAAACTTTGGCACAAATCTTCTATCTTGCACCATTTTGGACAAATGTGTTTTTGTATTTTCTACATAAATTTGGGGGGGGGGGGGGGGGGGGTCTGAGATATAAAGGACGTTTCTTTATCACCATTAAGAACATTTGTAATGTTTAAATAATCATTAAAAAGTCAGCCATTTTCTATTAGATCACTTCCATAAGTTAATGATTTCCAGACAGCTACACAACGGACTTATATGCCAAATTTCATGTGAACAAGTGAATTTTTTTTTTGGAAGTTATCATCCAGACTATCACTCTGAAAAAAAAATATATTTGATTATTTGACATCTCTGATTGGTCGACATGTCATTACTCATTACACCATATTCAAAAAATTTTTCAAAGGCCAACTGTACACACATACCAAATTTGACCTGAATCCCCTAAGTGGTTGCTTTGCTATAGCCCATAGAACATGAAGGAGCTGGCACAGCCTGTGACCCCTTCTGTGTGACTTTTCTCCTGTACACAATCAAGTGTTGCACAAGGTACCGTAAATTTCCAAAATAACGCCCAGGTTCAAATAAACGCCTGGTTCAAATTAACGCCTGGTACCAAGCACACTGTTTACAATTTATAATACTTTTTTGTATTTCAAAAGAACGCCTGGTTCAATTTAACACCTGGTCTGATGCCATTTGAAAACAATTAACGCTCGGGCCATATTTAAAAAAAAATACGGTACTCTTAATTACTTGATTTTGAATAGTTGAAAAATAAATGAACCAGAAAATTAAAGCCCAAACTTATGACTTCACAGCCATCACCCCAAAATTGGTTGCAGTTTATGGTCACAAGAAAGTCAGTATATTGCTTTGGTAAATCTTAATATACATACAAAGTCTTATTCAAATAAGTCAAAATCTAAGTGAACTTGGGGTTAAGACTTTTTTTCCCCATTAAGGTGGCCACAACTTCATTAATGTGGAGATCTTCCTCAGACCATCCTTAATGCGTGCAAAGTTTGTTAAGAAAAATGTTAATGCATTTTTGAGTTGTTGCATACACAAAGAAATGTCTACTAAAGCAGTGGCACCACACACCTGAATCCAGTATATCTTACATTGTTGGTGGACATAATAAGCCAAATAAGAAAAGCATAAATGTTGGAGAATGTAGAAACCCTCATTTTGGGCTGGATGAATATTATAATACAATGTAAATTGTATTAAATTTACACAAGTGCCTCTATGACAAATCAAATATCTATCTAATGCTGCTTTAAAAATAGCATCAGAGATGCCCGTACCCCACAGCCTTGGGAAATATTTTCAACACCATGAGATATAGAAGTACTGTACCAGTACAAACTTCAGGATACTTTCAGAGCACTGTCAGTTATATAAAGGTCCAAACAATGTTCAAATGGAGAAATAATGTTTAAAAGAAAGATAATGCGTATAAAAATGAAGTATTAAAACAAGATAATTCAATGACAAGATGACAGCATTAATCAGTAAACTAAAATTCAACACTCTTTATATACATCTGCATTTCCGAATTATGGTTTAGATGGTTTGAATATTACCATGCATACAGAAGTGGTAATACATTTAATGAATGCTTATGTGTGGTGTTGGAGTAAAATCTGCGGCTCACTTGATGAAATTCTATCTCTTACAATGGGAAATTATGAAAGTAAAATTCTTAATAAATTCTAATATGACTTGTATTAAGGTGCAACAAGATTTTAAAGGTCAAGGTCACTACGGCAAGGTAAAATGTCAAATTAAGGTCACACCATGATAATACACACCTATAGCCAATAACCAATGTCCCTACCAAGTATCAACTTCCTACACCTTACAGCTTCCGAGATACAGCCCTGACGATTTTATAGGTCAAGGTCACTACAGCAAGGTTAAAGGTCAAATCAAGGTCAGACCATGACGTTGCACACCTACACCCCCTAATCAATATCCCTACCAAGTATCAACTTCCTACTCCTTACGGTTTCTGAGATATAGCCCAGACAACATTTTATAGGTCAAGGTCACTACAGTAAGGTCAAATCAAGGTCAGACCATGACGCTGCACACCTACACCCCCTAAGCAATATCCCTACCAAGTATCAACTTCCTACACCTTACGGTTTCTGAGATATAGCCTGGACAACATTTTATAGGTCAAGGCCACTACGGCAAGGTCACAGGTCAAATCAAGGTCACACCGTGACGTTGCACACCTACACCCCCTAACCAATGTCCCTACCAAATATCAACTTCCCAAGCCTTACAGTTTCCGAGATATAGCCCGGACAAGATTTTATAGGTCAAGGTCACTACGGCAAGGTCAAAGGTCAAATCAAGGTCAGACCATGACGTTGCACACCTACACCCCCTAACCAATATCCCTACCAAGTATCAACTTCCTACACCTTACAGTTTCCGAGATATAGCCCAGACAAGATTTTCAAACTCAAGGTCACTATGGCAAGGTCAAAGGTCAAATCAAGGTCAGACCATGACGTTGCACAGCTACACCCCCTAACCAATGTCCCTACCAAGTATCAACTTCCTACACCTTACGGTTTCTGAGATACAGCCCGGACAAACTATTTCCCGCCGCCCGCCCATCCGCCCGCCCGCCCGCCCGACCATCCGGACACCATGGGTGAAAACAATACCCCTACAGCCATTAAGGGCTGTGGGGTAAAAATGGGTAGTGTATATTACATGTGCAGTATGTTCATAAAATATAAGTCCAAAACACCCAAGGAAAATATTATTGTACTGCATACACATACTTGACTTTTCCAACGAGGCTGTAAAATTTAAGCACAATATGGTCAGCAAGTTGGTCACTTGTGCATGTAAGTTCCATTGATGTGAAAAGATAAAAACCCAGTAAAACAATCTCATTGAATAAATGAATAATAAATAGGCCTTTTATCTTTACATGGAGTATCTCTTAAGCTAATCTTGTTTTTTTTTTGTTTACAGCATCATTATAGAAATTCTGTGTGCTGTTTTAATTGATCTAGATGTTATCACTGTAATAAAGTGAAACACCATCTGACACCAAAACACTTGTACCATTGACATAGGAACTAACAGCCTGGCAAGTTAATGATACAATAAAAAACACAAAACAATATTTAATATCCAAATAATTCAATTCAAACTGATACCAAATACATATTTTCATTCACTTAAGAAAATACAATTACATATAGTATGACATGAAAATGCACTAAAATGTACACAACAGTTGCAACTCAAAAATGTTTTGCACAAAAACAAAGCACCCCAAGATCTGAAGGTTTAAAATAGTAATAACTGAATCCAAAAGTGCCAAATTGATAGAGCCATCTTAAATCATAAATGGGTCATATGATATTGAATAAGGTCAATGGTCAAGTAAATGTAATAATGTACATGAAAAATTTTCCTATGACACATATACCAAAATCATATTCATGCTGTTAACATAAAAGATGTTTGAGGAGTATGATTCAATGTCTTTGGATTTTTATTATAGGAATACAAGACATATTCAAGTGCTTTATGATGGTTTTAAACTATCAGCTGAATATTAACGAAGCCCGAAGGGCTAAGCGCCCCGAAAAGGATATAACAGTTTCGAAATCACTCTATCTAGCATGGCTAAAGTATTAGGAAAATGCTCTGCTTCTAGCCTTATACTGTTGTGGCAACCAAAGTCTGCGTAGTCTGCTCTATCTAGCACAGTTTTTGAGATACAAGCATTTCTGTTTTGCAATTTTTGCGAAAAATTTGAAAATTCAAAATGGGCGCCATTTTTGGCGAGACAAAATTTTTTTGAAAATTGGGATGGCCACTCTGCAGAGATACCCTGTGGGTCAAACATTTCGTTGAAATCACTCTATCTAGCATGGTTTTCGAGATACAAGCATTTTTTTTGTTTTGCAATTTCGTGAAAACTTCAAAATGGCCACCATTTTGGACAAGATAAATTTTTTTTGAAAATAGGGATGGTTACTCTGCAGAGATACCCTGGGGCTGAAAAATTTCATTGAAATCGCTCTATCTCGCACGGTTTTCGAGATATAAGCATTTTTGTGTTTTCCTTATTTGGAAAATTCATAATGATTAATTAATCATTAATTACTTGGCCATTTCTTAACCAATCAATGCCAAAATCTAATGATTTTCAGATTTTAATAGAATGAATATATTTGCCAAGTTTCAGGTGAATTGATAAAATTTTTTTCAAGTTATCATCCGGACAAGCTCACCCTTCGAAAAAACACATTTTTGGTCATGTGATTTCGCTGATTTATCGAAATGTCACCGCATCATATTCCAAAAATTCCCCAAGGCTACTGCATACACCTGCCAAATTTGAAAAGAATCCGCCCAACGGTCACAGAGTTATAAGGAAAACGAAACACGGAGCCAGCAGAGCCTGATTCTCTCCCATATTCAAACAAGCGTCCCACAAGGGACGCTTCATAAGCTTTTTTTTCCAAGGGATGCTTAATCGATAATTATATCAATGAAATCAGATCATAAGATCTGAATTGTATTGTAAACATTTGACAAAACCTGCTCTTGCATTTAAAAAGCTGAATCAATAGTGTAGCATGTACATTTCAGCAATACAACAGTTTCTTCTGAAAAATCTGTTTCACTGTTGATGACAAAATCATGTTACTACATGTGCATCTGGAAATTTAAAGTGAAAAGCTGTAACTTTTTTCTTATTTGTCTGTGTTTTGTCATTTTTTTAAATCTTTTAATCAAAAGATAAATTTTTCAAATAAATAATTCTGTATAGTATTTAAGTAAATAATGTAGCTCTTAGACAAAATCCACATGGTGGTGAGTTGAACAAATTAAAGCTTTATGCTCACTTTTCAAACTACCTATTACTGAAATAGGGCTGTGAGCTACATACAAAGAAATTGTGCTAACCTAACTCCCTAAGCCATTTCCACTAGTAAACTGCAATAACATCTGCATATGGAAACACAGCTTTAAATGCGTTTTTGCATTCATTAAAATATTCCAAAGCTCTGGCATAAAAAGAAAAGTAACGTCTGGTTACATTAAAGGAGCTTACTTGTCATCTAAAAAGTCATGGTGTCAAATACTTAAAAACAAATACTTGTAATTTTTTTTTTAAATTTGAATTTTTTATTAATAAAAGTATGGAAATCCATAAATTTGCATTTGAACCCGTGTCTGATAACAAGTATCTCAGAAACATAAAATACCATCAGAAATTCACAGGCAATGCCAGGAAATGCTATCAAAGGAAAAATCCACAAGAAGGGCTGTGCTGTACCTTTATGTATTCTTCAACTCTTCCTCCTGTGAAAACACCATATAACCTGGGTCCCATCCCCCTTTCTGACAACAGGGCAAATATCACAGAGTCTTTCACCACTGTCTCTGGATGCTCACGAATGATCTGACCATAAATTCGAAGCAGCACCTTCCTTGGCTCATGCTCCATGGTAGGAAAGGAGTCATTTTCAATGGCACAGGTATACAGTAAGTTACTCAGACCTCCACTACAAAGAAAATAAACATGTCGTGTGTTATAACAAAAAGTTTGAAAATTGTGGGAAAGCAAAAGATCATCTTATTTGTCATTTTTTTGCAGGTAACATCTAAAACTAATATGAATTGGCACTGCAATATGATTGCAGTATTTTCACATCAATATCGGGATATGTACCATAAAAATCCATGCATTACGCAAATTTAGAGCACGAATTATGGGTTTAGATCACAAAGGTGTAGCCTGCGCCTGAGTGAACTAAACCAAGAATTTGTGCTCTAAATTTGCGTAATGCATGGATTTTTATGGTATATCCCTATTCAACCAAGATATGTCCATAACTAGAAATAGGACGCCCTGTTGATAGTAGGTGCGAATAGAAACAGGATAGCATAGAAGAACACACATTATCATGTGTAATGTCCACCCATGAACCTTTTGCCAAAATTGTACAGTAGTCTTACAAGACCCTGTTTCATTTGTAAAATATATCAATGATGCTTAAATATTTGTTAGTGCAGATGTAAATTATTTCAGCTTCATGCCTTTTTGCATTGGTTGGGTCGAAAATTTTGACGAAATCACTCTATCTTGCACGGTTAAGAAGATAGAAGCAAATTTCAGTTTTTCTATTTTTGGCAAAAATTTGAAAATTAAAAATGGCCGCCATTTTTGGGAAAAGGAAAATTTTTTTTAAATTGCCAAGAGTACATTTCTTAGATACCCTATGGGTCGAAAATTTCAACGAAATAACTCTATTTTGCACGGTTAAGGCATATTTGTGTTTTTCCATTTTGGGCAAAAATTTGAAAATTCAAAATGGCCGCCATATGTGGGGAGGGGAAAATTTTTTGAAAATTGCAGAGTACATTTCTTAGATACCCTGTGGGTCGAAAATTTCGACGAAATCGCTCTATCTCGCACGGTTAAGGAGATAGAAGCAATCGCTCTATCTCGCACGGTTAAGGAGATAGAAGCAAATTTGCATTTTGCCATTTTTGGCAAAAATTCGAAAAATCAAAATGGCCGCCATTTTTGGGGAGGGGAAAAATTTTTGAAAATTGCAAAGAGTACATTCCTTAGATACCCTGTGGGTCGAAAATTTCGACGAAATCGCTCTATCTCGCACGGTTAAGGAGATAGAAGCAAATTTGTGTTTTGCCATTTTTGGCAAAAATTCGAAAATTCAAAATGGCCGCCATTTTTGGGGAGGGGAAAATTTTTTGAAAATTGCAAAGAGTACATTCCTTAGATACCCTGTGGGTCGAAAATTTCGACGAAATCGCTCTATCTCGCACGGTTAAGGAGATAGAAGCAAATTTGCGTTTTGCCATTTTGGCAAAAATTCGAAAATTCAAAATGGCCGCCATTTTTGGGGAGGGGAAAATTTTTTGAAAATTGCAAAGATTACATTCCTTAGATACCCTGTGGGTCGAAAATTTCGACGAAATCGCTCTATCTCGCACGGTTTAGGAGATATGAACACATTTGCCTTTTTCAGTATTCAAAATAGCCAATTACTCATTTATTTAATTAATTACTCACTGATCTATGAAGCAATTCCTCCCAAAAGCAATCCCATAAAAGCTATTAACCCAAAGAACCTCCATACCAAATTTCAGAAAGATAGGCTTAATAGCGTTCCTTAAAATGTCTGGAAACCAAAGAGCTACTCAAAAGTAGCAAAGTAGCTATTACTCAGTTAGCTATAGAGCTATCATCACCAAAAGCAATCCCATACAAGCTATTAACCCAATAAACCTGCATGCCAAATTTGGTAAAGATAGGATAAGAACTGTTGCCTACAATGTCTGGAAACCAAGTGGGACGCCGGACGCCAGACGGCGGACGGCGGCAAAAGCAAAAATAATATGTCCACCCCCCAGTGGGGTGGACATAATAAAATATTTTTATTGCTTTTTTGTCATTAATTTTATGTTTTAGGAGGCTAATGATAACCGGAACTAATAGCCACGTGAGAATATAATGCATGGTATTTTTGTTAGATTAGCCAAGCAGAAACTCTGTTACATCGCCGTCATGTTAGAATGAAGTTTTGTGCATGGTGTTTGTGGGTTTGGACATTAATAACAAGCAATCAGTGCCTGTGAACGGGCACTGTGTCAGCTGACTATGTGTTTTGAGTTTCAGAGTAGAAAAGAAAGAAGAAAAGGACATGGTAGTTGTGCCCTGCAAATGGTATTTGGTACCAGTTGATTGTTAAGGAGTAAAAAGTAGGTGAACAACATATTGAAACAAAATACTGTAATTGCAATAGTTTTCGAGTTACAACTGATTTACTCAATAGTAAGAACCTGAGAGTAGCTATTGCTTAGCTATGCCACGAACTACATCTCTGCAATTTTATAATGTTATAGCTGACCCAAAAGTAGAGGAGTAACATAAATTATTTAAACAAAATTCTCCAAATGCAATAGTTTTCAAATTACAAGCAATTTACTCAACAGTGATAACCTGAAAGTATCTATTGCTCAGCTATGCAATGAGCTACAGGTCTACAATTTTACTATGTTATAGCTGACCCAAAAGTAGCTGAATAACATATTTATGTAAAATTCTCTAAATGCAACTGTTCTCAAGGTACAAGTGATTTTACTCATTATGGTAGGTACTGAAAAGTCAGAAAGTAGATATTACTCACTTAGCTATTGGGATAGACACCCAACTTACTCACCACATTGTAGCTATGGAAAAGTAGCTGAATAACATATTTTAACAAAATGCTCTAAATGCAATACTGTTCAAGTTATATGTGATTTAGTGCATGATTTCATGAATTTTAATGCATTAAAAATTATTTTTAAACATTTGCCAAAAAAATTAACCAAGAAAGATCCAGGCCTGATACTCACACCAGGAAATCTACTTGTGGTCTAGTACAAATATGCAAGATAAGAGAGAAATCCCTTTAATAGTCGATGAGAAAAGTATGATAAAGTGTTGAAATTTTCAAACTTTGGGTGGGGGTAACTCACTTGTAATGACTCTAGGTAACAAACGAACAAACAGATCTGCATACCTGGAACACTATTTCATCCTTGATAGATAAGGTATATATCTTTAAAAAAAACAGTGTGTCTCTGGGCCTTGTACTTTTGGAGGAGAAGTTGTTCACCTGGACGCGGACACTGCAGGGTGATGCCACAATGTCAGCTGACTGACAAGTCAGTAAACATAAAAACGCTTTAATCTACACACCCTAGCCAATGATGTCCCTACCCAGTATCAACTTCCTACACCTTACGGTTTCCAAGATATACCCCGGACAAGATTTTATAGGTCAAGGTCACTATGACAAAGTCAAAGGTCAAATCAAGGTCAGACCATGACGTTGCACACCTACAACCCCTAACCAATGTCCCTACCAAGTATCAACTTCCTATACCTTATGGTTTCCAAGATATAGCCCGGACAAGTTTTATAGGTCAAGGTCACTACGGCAAGTCAAAGGTCAAATCAAGGTCAGACCATGAGGTTGCACACCTACACCCCCTAACCAATGTCCCTACCAAGTATCAACTTCCTACACCTTACTGTTTCCGAGATACAGGCCGGACAAACTTCTCCCCGCCGCCGATCCACCCGCCCATCCGGACACCATGGGTGAAAACAATACTCTGACAGCCCTTAAGCGCTGTGGGGCAAAAACTCATTATGCAGACCTGTACTTGATCATTGCCTAGAAACGAGTGAAATTTGTCTATTTCCAACAACTGAGTGTAAAGTAACCATTCTTGAAGAAAGGACATTTTTAATTGAAATAGACTGTTTATGTACGCAGCCAAACAACAGATCATGAAAACTGCAAAAAATGTTTAAAAAAGCACATATAGCATGCTTATGGCAGAATCTTAAGTGTGATCAATGTCTGTAATCTGTAACATACTGTTAGCATATTCTCAAATTTACAAGATGTCTAGGATACCATCTTGAACAGCATTCTAGTTAATTTATCGGAATACAACAAAAATGCTACTGTACTGTAGAATTTCTTCCTATGTGCAATGATTTACTGTACTCCACCAACTTTGTATGTAAAAGGTGTCATAATGTCAGGCAAAACGTTCTAAAAAAAATATTAATATAGTGAATTAGCTGTTTAACTCATCTTTCTCCCAGCAAAGTTTTATACCCTTGCTGAATATTTTTGATGGTTTAAACAAGTTTTTGATGGTTTTTGACGTCAAAAACCCAACCCTGGCTATTAAAGAGGTTCTTTACTTCCGTGTTCATAATAATATGTCATTCACCTTCATCTGCCTTTAAACACGACTCACCTCAAAGATTACATGCCAAGAAAAGAAAAATTCCATCATGTTTCCTGACAATATTTTAAGATTTCTTCTATTCAAGTGTACACATAATAACATCTTAGAAGTAACTAGACCTAGCGCATCGGAAAACCGATGCAAATTGTATCCACCAAAACCTCTAGGACCAATAATAAGCAAGTTATAAGCATTTTTAAGTTTGGCTGTCCTCATTTGACCTTCAAGGAGGGGCCCAAGGTCAAATCCGACCACGCCAGACGATTCCCAGCCCATGATTTCCTATATGTTGGTTTACCATCCCAAACATCTAGGACCAATAATAAGCGAGTTATAAGCACTTTTAAGTTTGGCTGTCCTCATTTGACCTTGAAGGAGGGGCCCAAGGTCAAATCCGACCACACCAGAAGATTCCCAGCCTATGATTTCCTATATGTTGGTTTACCATCCCAAACCTCTAGGACCAATAATAAGTGAGTTATAAGCACTTTTAAGTTTGGCTGTCCTCATTTGACCTTGAACGAGGGGCCCAAGGTCAAATCCGACCACACCAGAAGATTCCCAGCCCATGATTTCCTCTATGCTGGTTTACCATGCCAAACCTCTAGGACCAATAATAAGCGAGTTATAAGCACTTTTAAGTTTGGCTGTCCTCGTTTGACCTTCAAGGAGGGGCCCAAGGTCAAATCCGACCACGCCAGAAGATTCCCAGCCCATGATTTCCTATATGTTGGTTTACCATCCCAAACATCTAGGACCAATAATAAGCAAGTTATAAGCACTTTTAAGTTTGGCTGTCATCATTTGACCTTGAAGGAGGGGCCCAAGGTCAAATCTGACCACACCAGAAGATTCCCAGCCCATGATTTCCTATATGTTGGTTTACCATCCCAAACCTCTAGGATCGATAATAAGCAATTTATAAGCACTTTTAAGTTTGGCTATCCTCGTTTGACCTTGAAGGAGGGGCCCAAGGTCAAATCTGACCACATCAGAAAATTCACAGCACATGATTTCATATATGTTGGTTTACCATCCCAAACCTCTAGGATCGATAATAAGCAAGTTATAAGCACTTTTAAGTTTGGCTATCCTCGTTTGACCTTGAAGGAGGGGTCCCAGGTCAAATCTGACCACATCAGAAGATTCGCAGCACATGATTTCCTATAGGTTGGCTTCACATTGCAAACCTCTAGGACCAATAATAAGGGAGATATAGGCACTTTAAAGTCCGCTATGTGGGTTACTTCGGCACTCCGTGGATGAGCTTGAGTTAGGAGCTTCAAGGTCAAATGTGTGCAAGGTTGTACAGGACATGTATATGTGTCATACATATCACCTATGAAGAGATTCAACCTTCTACCTATGAGGAACAGCCAGTAGAAAAATGTAGATTATTTTCAAAGAAATGCCCGTGGCGGCCATCTTGTTTTTCAGAATGAGGCTATTTTCCTTCCCAGAGAAGCTTATCCCCCAATGAAGATATCCTGCAAATTTGGTGAACCTAGCTGCTGTTGTTTTCCTCTTAGAGCATTAACGCCGAAAATCTCTCTACGCACGGCGGCGGCGTAGCGAACGCTAAACCAAAGTATCCACCGGATGCTTCCGGTGGATACAATTAACATGTTTTCTCTTGTAACATGTTTTGATTTTCTACGGAATATTCATGACTTGTACATTCCCTCTCATTTTGGAGATTGTGGAAATAAAGCGCCCAATTATCACCGCAGAAACGTTTGTGTATTTCGTCTCCCAATTTCTATACTTATACAATTTATAGCCGCAGGTAACCTTGTTACATATTTGGGCAAAAAATAAGTGCATTGTTTAATCTAAGCTTTATGTCTATATATTGCCATATAAGGTAATTGTGTTATTGATTCTTTTTATGCGTTAACATTTAAAGCAAGGAAGTTATTGATTGTTGTGTTATGATGTTTATTGATCTGTTTATAGACTGGGGGAAATCCCTCCCTCAGTGGTTATGCTAGATTTGGGGAAACCCAACTACCAGTAGTTTCTAGAACCCCCTCACAGGCTCTGGTGACTGCATTTGTTTTCATGTTAGTTCTATAAGACTCTAGATGCTTCTATGAACATATATAAGGACTGTACACCTGATCACAAGTCGACTTAGTATTCGCTGGCTATAAGGAAGGCTGTCGTGTCTTGGAATATAATATTCAAGTGGATATATATATAAAGTGCTTGTGTTGCTGTGAACTTTTACTGGAGTGAACTGGATACATTGTCTGGATAGATTTACTGTACTTTAAATATTTTTGGATTTTGGAGAGAGTGGATTTACTGCATTTTGGGACATTGTCCATATGTTGGAGCAGACAGTGTGGCGAACGAGTTCTTTCGGTAGTTGGTAGTTCGCAGGGTAGATCTTGGGATGCATTCTCAGGGTTTGAAGTTGTTAGGAAGCTGGCGTTTTAGTCGTGACCGCTTCGGTGTTTGGTAGATCTTATGATAGCAGATAAAACGAAGTGGAGTGGCACGAATACCCTGGATGGACAGGCAGAGGCCTCATCCAATAAGATGAGAGGTTATGTAAATGCCGGAAGTTCTGGCCAATCAGATTGCTTGTTAGAAAGCTAGGTCGTGACATTTTCTGCGTCTGAAAAAAAAAATAGTTTGGTCGTCGGAAAGAAAGCAGAAGTAACAGAATTTTGGTATAGGTATTATTTTTAAACTAGATTGGGCCAACTCGGCGCCAACATATCCCCAGACAGGTCATCACTCACGCCACAGGTTTTGATCGGGAATTTTTTAAAACATAATTACCCATTATTATATGAACTTCAGCACATCAATCTACTCTGTTTATATCTTCCCAAGGAAGATGGTGTATCCCCAGACGCCGAATACATAACTCAAATTATATTTTCAATCTTCCTGCAATGATAACTCTAAACCTATTTTCAAAGTATTTAAATGATTGATGATTGAATGTCCATTCTAAAATAATAATCCCAAAAGAGCATATCTGTTTCTATATTTGTTGACAAATAAAATATTATTTTTAACTCAACTCATCATACTTTTCAATCTTCCTTCAAAGTATTTAAATGATTGATGATTCAATGTCCATTCTAAAATTCATAATCCCAAAAGCGCATATCTGTTTCTATATTTGTTCACAACTAAAATATTATTTTTAAAAAAATTATTTATATTATTATTTTATTATATTATTTTTAGAATTTGCAAATTGTTTTCAGTTATTCATTTCCTCTATACCTATATATGTGGTCCATATATATGCAACCTAAATATGTGATACAATCTCAGTTCTGACTCCCCTTTGTGTTATATGTAATGAAGCCCACCACCTCCCACCCCCACCCCTCTCCCCTTCTCCACACCTCTCTCACTATTACACAAGATCTGCAACCCCATTGAGTTCTTTGTTTCTTATCTGATATCATTAAATACCTTTGTTTATTTAGTGTCACTCAATATAGCTGGAGGTCCCAGAGGTGGGTGGGGGGAATCCGGGTGGGGGATGTGGGTTGGGACTACAAAGAGATGGAGTGCTACAGTATAAATGGTAAACAAACAATCTATATAAAAGGGGTACTCAAATACACAAAGAATTGAGAATTTTAAGTATGTGATTATCAACTGAAATGAGTTCATAACTGTAGGAGCTGTGTCAAAATTAACTGAGGCAAGTTGAATAAAACTGGGCTAGTTGAGGGTTAAAAATCCCCTAGTTTTACTACATAAGGATATAATTTCATTAATATTGGGACTTAAAGCTCACTTAAAGTGTCCATTTTGTCTACTTGAATATGTTTAACCAGTTTCATTTTAAAAAGTTAAAAACTCAACAAGCAGAGGTATAACACACAAAAATAAGTTCTTAAAAGACTAAGATAGCCATAACATTATTAATATTCAAAATTTAAATAGACAGGCATTTCCTTTTAAAAATTCAAAGATTTCAGCTCTATAACCCACATAGTTTGACAGTTACTGGGCTTTAAAGTGGCATAATGTCCATAAATTGGGTTTCTGTGGGCATTTTACAATTGTTAAAGAGACCTTAGCAATTAAACTACAGATCTGAAACTATTTGGGGGACATACATAACAAACAAAAATTATATATAATACAGTTTAAGACTTGTCACACTAAGCATTTCCAAATAACAGGGCAAAATACAGAAAAAATGTCAAAAAAGGCACTTGGGCGAGTGTCTATGGCCCTCATACACAGGTTAAATGTCTACTAAAAACCTTGATTTTCGGCATATGTAAAAAGGACATAATAATGCATTCCCAGATGGGATTTCAGCTCCATCAATCACATAGTTTAACAGTCACAGGGCTTAAAGGTGGTAAAAAGTCCAAATATTGGGTCTCTGTGGGCCTTTTAGAGATCTTGATGTGGCTTTCAAATTAAAGCTTCAGACTTAAAATTTGTTACATACTAAGATTACACATAGAATATGTATCTAATAAAGTTTGAAACTTCTCAGACTTACCATTTCCAAGTTACAGAGCAAAATATGTGAAAAATGTCTTAAAAGGGTCACTCAGGTGGGTGTCTAAGGTCCTCATACACAGGTTAAATGTCTACTTGAAGCCTTGATTTTTGGCACATGTAAAAAGAACATAATAATGTATTCCCAGATGAGATTTCAGCTCTATCAGTCACATAGTTTAACAGTCACAGGCCTTAAAATTGGCAAAAAGTCCAACTACTGGGTCTTTATGGGGCCTTCTAGAGACCTAAATGTGGCCTTCAAATTAAAGCTTCAGACTTAAAATTTGTCACATACTAAGATTACACATAGAATATGCATCTAATACAGTTTGAAACTTCTTAGACCTACCATTTCCAAGTTACAGGGAAAAATATGTGAAAAATGTCTAAAAATGGTCACTCGGGTGGGGATTTATGGTCCTCATACACAGGTTAAATGTCTTCTTAAAGCCTTAATTTTTGGCACATATAAAAAGAACATACTAATATCTTCCCAGATAGGATTTGAGCTCTATCAGTCACATAGTTTGACAGTCACAGGGCTTAAAAGTAGCAAAAAGTCCAAATATTGGGTCTTTGGGAGCCTTTTAGAGACCTCAATTTGACCTTCAAAATTAAAGCTTCAGACTTAAAATCTGTTACATACTAAGATTACACACAGAATATATATCTAATACAGTTTGAAACTTCTCAGACTTACCATTTCCAAGTTACAGGGAAAAAGATGTGAAAAATGTCTTATAAGGGTCACTCGGGTGGGTGTTTATGGTCCTGATACACAGGTTAACTGTCTATTAAAGGCCTAAATGTTGGGGCACATATAAGAAAACACATAGATATATTCCCAGATGATATTTAACTTAGATGAGAGACATAGTTTGAAAGCTACAGTGCTTGAAAGTGGCAAAAAGTGCATAAATTGGGTCTCTGTGGGCACTTTTGAGACCTTAAGTCGACCCCTTTGGGTAAACCTACAGCCCTAAAATTTTCTACAGACAAGGATTACATATCAAAGTTATACCTAGCGCAGTTTGAGACTCATCAGAATTACCACTTCCAAATTATAGGGCAAAATATGTGAAAAGTATAGCAAAAAATCCCTAAATGGGGGTATTTATGGGCCTCAAACACAATTTTCTCCTCAACTTAAAGTCGTGATTTTCGGCACATGTACTAAGAACATATTAATGTGTTGTCAGGTAAAATTTCAGCCAGCTGAGCATCATAGTTTGTGACCTACAGGGCTCTAAGTGGCCAAAAGTCCAATTTCTGACCTTAAGGTGGCCATAAGTTCTTTTTTACTGGGACTTTAAGGTCACCTTAAAATAGGGATATTCCTTTGGGCACCCTTAACATGTGTACCAAGTTTGAAAAAAAAATATTAATTTGTTTTGAGTTATCGCGTCCACAAGGAAATTTCTACGGCGGCGGCGGCGCGACGGACCTGAATCCAATATATCCCCGACTTTCGTCTGGGGATATAATTACTCCGGTCCTAGTCAATTTACCATCCCAAGTTTTGGTGGGGAGGGGGGCCCTGGGGTATAGATCATCATGTATCATTGTTATAAATTTTAATGTAATAGTTTCATATATTTGGGGCTTTAAAAATTGGACTTTGAACTTTGTCTGGGGTGGGGGGTTTGGTTTCTTAATGGAGTAGCTAACCTTTTGAAATTTTATCCCCCTTTGGTCATTTCCCTCTTATCCCCGGACCTTCATGTCCATAAAAACAATATTTTGGTTTAATTCATGTTCATCTTTTCAGTGAATAAGCCCTAATTGAGAGTATGGGGGTGCTATATTCCATGTTTCATTTAATGTATGTCTGAGGTTTGCTATCACCTGTGGGTGGGTGCACTTGGATAACTGTGGATGCGTCCTGTTAATAACAGCCTGCGTGGGTCCTAACTGGAGAGTTCCGGTGAAACTCTCGCACCCATCTAAAGATATTGTACATTTCATTCATTAATTCATCTTTCATTCATGTTCCCCTGAGTTGCAAGCTTCTGCTGTAGGTGTCCCTTTTCAAAATTTATGTGTTTTGTCTGTATTAACAAATTTGTATGACAAATTGACAATAACTTTCATTTTGAAGTCTGGGTGATAACTGGGTTGCAGGGCAAACTGTGGGTTGGCCTATGTAATTTTGGTAAACTCCTGGGCAAAATATTAAAGGTTGGTTGTAGATTGGCGTTATTACAGTCAAATGTGTCCGTCCCTCTTGTATCCGGGTGATATGTGTGGGTAAATAGGTTGTCCATCCTCTGGGAGGGTTTTTGGTGTCATGGGTTGGTTGAATATTACATTAAATGGAAAATTACTGGTCTGTTGTAATTAAAACGTGTAAAATGTGGGCCTTGTAATATTCATTCAGGAGTTACTCTTAATCACAATGAAGGATATTAAGTTTTAAATATGTTAAATTCCCCATGTTGTGGTTTCCTACTCTACAATTTTACTTGGCCATGCTATTGGATTGTTAACACTTGATGTTCACTTTCACGCTACCACTTTCTGTGAACATTGAGTTGAATTGAGAATGACCTTGGAGCTTTGGTTAGACGTTATATGTACACCATGGGTGTTAGAGAATTAATTAATGGGACACTATGTGGGTTTGGTGTGCACCCGAAGTTGGGAGTGGTTATAGCCTAGGTACTGACTGACTTGAAACACTGGAAGGGTCTGTTGTGGTATTGGACAGTTTGGGGAACTGTCTGGTTGTTTGACCTGGGTGGGTGATAGTGGTCAGTGGGTGGTAACTGTGGATACGAATGGTACATACTAAACCCTGTTGATGATTCCATTTAAGGTGTTCAGATAACTTAGTCTGAATATAAATTACACGTTACTTCATTATTTATTTTGGTTAATTTACTTAACCTGGTGGCAGTCTACCTTTAGAGTTTGAAGTTTAGTATGATTCGGTACTGGCTAACTTGACTGAGGCCTCAGTAGTGAGATCTTGAGGGGGTGACCGGGTTGTAGAGTACTGGTCACCTATCAACCTATATCCATGACCGGGTTGTACTTCAGTCAACTTTCCTTTACATGTTGAAATGTCAGGATCTGGAAATAACCATTAATGGTAAAGTTAAAGTTGATCTATATATAACAAGGAAGGAATTACACACAAACCCAAGCGAGGGTGGGTTCATATTTCTGTGGCGGGCTGGTTTGGTTGTGGTGTGTTCGAGAGTGAACACGCGCATCGCAGTCCCACACCGCCCCACCCCCTGAGCATGATTGATTGATTGATTGGGGGGGGGGGCGTCTCGCCACAATAGTACAGTTGTGCAAACTCTCTGAATATCTCTAGACAGACATTCTGGGTGATTGGACATAAAAAGGATAGCAGGACAAGGACATTTCGTATTATGGAACATTGAACAGATCATAGGATACAGCTAGACATCTGGGGCCGTATTCACGAAAGGTCTTAGCCAAGTCTTAGGCTTAACTTTTGTATAAAAATATAGCCAACTTAAGCCTAAGACTTGGCTAAGACCTTTCGTGAATATGACCCCTGTGTGTTAGTGAGGTGTACGTGCAACTCGCTGACACGAGAAGTCGCTGACACCAACTCGCTGACACAAGTCGCTGACAATATGCAAATTAGATATGGCAGGTTATACAGATGTTATACTAGTTTCCTAGCAATATTTTATTAAAATGGAAGCATAGACGAAGACTTTAAACTACAGAACTCACGGCAACAGCACCAAGTCATTAATATTCATGAGAAGATATGAGGTCAGGGGTTTCACCTTGCATTTCCTAACAATATTTTATAAAATGGACGTATCGACGAAGATTTCATACTTTAAATGACAGAACTCACGGCCATAGCACCCCAGTCATTAATATTCATGAGAGGATATGAGGTCACGGATTTCCCCTGGCATTTCCTAACAATATTTTATAAAATGGATGCCTCAACGAAGTTCAAATACTTTAAACTACAGAACTCACGGCCATATGCAAATAAGATAATATGTATATATACGCGCATACATATTTCTTGTCAGCGAGTTGTGTCAGCGAGTTTCCGTTAGCGATTTCCTTTGACAGCGAGTTGCACGTAAATCGTTAGTGAACATTGGACAAACCACAGGACAGATCACAGGAAAGATCACAGGACAGATTCCTTGATACAGTGGACAAATTTTACTGTCAGTTACAGTGGCCAGGTCAGATTGAGTTTCATTATTGTATCATTGCATGTACTGTACTGTTGAGAGCATACCAGTTGACTGTAATCTGTATAATTGTTAAATAAATTTGTGTATGTGTATGAGCAGATATACTCTTGCTTTGATAAACGATAAAATCTCTCCAAAAGCATATGATTATATTTCTGGTTATTCCACACATACCTGACTGGTTCAATTCCAAAGTCATTATAACCAAGGTTTTTCCAGGAACCACCAAGAAATTCTCGACAGAGTCTGTATGCATCTTGTTTGGTCTCATCTTTCACCTTATTCATTTTGTATCCTCGCAGATTACGCTTTAGCTCACACAAGAGAACGTTCTTAGCCGATGTACGAAAAGCAATTAATTTCAACACTTGAATCATTCCCTTTTATAGATCTGCATTTGTCGGACTTTGTTTTATTGATTCATACAGATAAGAAAACACGTGTGACGTGTTTACATGAGGGTTTGTAAACATCCGGGATGCCCCGGGATGATTTGTAAGTGATATTTTTCTTGCGAAACACGGAATATTGCGAAAGAAGTTTAAAAACCGCGGATTACCAACAAAAACATTTACATACTGATATTTATTGAGCTACAACTTGATGAAGAGCCTAGGTCTCTTTCCCATTCGTTCATGTATTCACTTTCCCCCATACTTTGATCTGTTTAGGCCTTTGTTTACATTCACATGGAGGTATTTCCTACAGCTAACAGTCGTTGCTTTGTGTTTAAAAGGCCCATTTTCACTATAGCATATATTTATTTATTTATTTGGGGCTTTATGTTGCTTTCAACACTGTACAGGTCATATCACGACGGGTAGTTGGCAGGGCAGAGGAAGCCAGTACATACATGTGGTCAAGGTTCTGTACTGTAAACTGCCGACCAACGGCAAGCAACTATACCAGCTTTCCCAATTGAGGCCGTGCTGGGAACCGAACCCCGGCCTCAGAGGTGGGGGATGAGAGTGTTACCACTCTGCCACCATGGTCCCTCACTATAGCATATAAGGCTAGAAGTCTTTCTTTGGGTTACCTATCCTATGTGCTCTTTTAAGTGTCATAATTTGAAAGACAATTTTTTAGCTTTGAACAAAGGTTCAGAATTGTTTGCTTAGTACCCTCTTGCATGTATTTGATAGATGTAGAATTCCCTTTAAGTTTAATTTATTTTTAAGAGAATTAAGTTTTGTAATCTATTTTATTCTATTCTAACATAATTTCTTCACTGAGACAGACTGAAAGGTTAAAAAAATGTAAGTTGTATTACAATTCATTGGTCCATGGGCATAACAATGATTAATTTCCATGGTGACATATGCTGAAGCAGGAATTGTGGTAGACAGCCCTTGGAAAAACATACGTGATTTGAGTTCTTTGCTTGAAGTAGGCGACAGAGGAAGCAGAACAAACATCATCATTTGATTTGTACAAGGATGGAGAAAACTCAGGAATCTCCAAAAATCTACTGTGTGGTCTCGCTCATTTTGTATTGTGTGTACTGCTACAGGGGAACAAAAATTGACTGAACTAACTAGGATGACCACTTCTGAGAAACTTGTAGACAAGTGTAACCATCTTAAACATACAACAATATCTAACAGGCAACTAATGAAGAGTTTTTCTGATTTACTTAAGCCTAGTATAGTTATTATGTTTGGTGACAATCTGTGAAAGAGTATTCTGGTTGCATTGTTATTTTCATTAGTTGAAATTAGACAACTTCTGAAAAGGCAATTACAACAATCCATATGACTGCTAATGAGAGCATTCACAGCACTATCACCTGTTTGATATTTTTTTAATATGCGTGAGATCACTGAACAGCAAAGCTTGGACACATAATCTGTAAAAGAGAAGCTTGTATCAAACAAGACACCCCGAGACTCTACTTTCTCAGCTGTCATGGGTGTAAAAGGTAAATGATATTTATTGGGAAAAGAGTCCAATGACTGGAAAAAGACCCCAAAACTATGAACTTAATTCAATCTAAATTTGCTGAAAACCTGAATTCTTGAACATCATAAAGAAAAGAATTCAGCTTATCAAATACTGAAGTGACATTTTTCTTTGCCAGGTGTATAAATAGTTTGTCATCATAGGTAAAGAACTAATATTTACTACCAGAGTGATTTTCAAAAACGTTTCTCACAAGAGTGGTGCATAGAGAAAACAGTAGTGATAAACACTGTAATACTGTTCCTCACACACTAAAACCAGGAGGTAAGGCAAATAACGAGAATTCCATAGGCTATAGCATCAAATGCAACAGACAAATCGAAAAGAATAACAACAATACGCACACTGTCAACAGAGAGGTAAACCTCATTTTTAGCATATAACAAAGCAATCTCTATTGAGTCTCCAGACCCATATAAATAGATTGGTGGAATTTGGTAAGTTGGTTACTATTATGAATATTCCACTGTCTGGCAACTACTATCTCTACCAGCAAGGGAGGGGGGGGGGGGGACTGATACTTCTGGACCATCATTTGCGCAGTTAAAGTTGTATTTATAAACTATTATGCATGTAACTAACTTAAGGTAAGTTTTAAGTTACATTGTCTGAAGTTTGTTTCTGTTAGTTTTTCTTCTCTGGCTTTGTCTTTCGTGTTACTTTTGTCACAATTTATTTTTGTAGATTTAAAAGATTACATTTTTCTTCTTAGTTTGTATTTTAATTTTGTGGCAAAAATGTGGCTAATTTGTTTCTAAAGTGTTAACCACTTTTGTTTATAAACTAAAACATATCTGTTAACATTGCCATTACATTTTAGTTCAATCACATAATTTGTGTTAAATAGGGTCTGCTAGTTATTCATATAACCTACTACAACAAACATATGACACATGACTTCATTTTATTAAAACTACATATTTATTATGTGTACATATAGCTGAGTATCTACACTTTATGTTAAGCTTTCACAAGGTTTCACCTTGTCACTTGTTTGCAATGGTCTTGTTTTAACTAAATCCTTTTAAGCTGTTCATGCCAGAGTATCTTGACAATGGCTATCATTGTAAAGTTGTAGACTCGTTGTCAATGAATTTATTTCAACTTCCTCTTACACAAAAAGACTACAACCCACCTTCCCTGGACTTATTTGGAGAACTTTGTATTTTCCATGTTATATAATAACTAGGTAGCCTCCAGTAGTATGTTACTATAAGCCCCCAGTATCTGTTAAATATTTACCTGGGCACCATCTTTCATTTTAAATACTGGCCCATATTGGTCCCATTTATATAAAATAAGTAATGTTCCCTACATAGTACAAAATGATGAAAACCTTGGTTTGGACTTGGTAAAGGGCGGTAAACAAAATATTTATTATCACAATGTTTAATATGGGTCCCATAATGGACTTTTCTGGGTAATTTACTGGTATAAGGGTCCCAAATAGGTCCTATATCCTATAGATGAGGAAAATGTAAATATATAGAACAAGTGTTCTTTACCAACTTCTCATCTTCTATGAATGAAAAAAATCCAAAATTAATAATGGTCCTATTTGAGAAAAACAACTCACCACAAATGCTTTTTAAATAAAAGTTTACACACATATTGGACATGTGAAGGTCACAAATGGGCACAATGTGCCCACAATGGACGATCATATATCTCACTATATAATAAGTTAAGTTAGTTTTGCATTCATCAAATGTTTGTTTCACGAATAATGTGTATATGGGACCCATAAATCCATGGGCACATATTCACAAGGCAGCCTCATCTGTCCCATATTAAATATCATTTTGAAACCCCACTAAAATCTAGTAATATCTGTAGAGAATATTATGTTTCATTATGTTTTCTCTTTTTATAGGTCAACAACCACAAAATAATTCTCTTGTATTTATGTAATAATATATAACGTTGTATACTTCTGTCGACGGTAGTCTCCAACAGCACCAAAAGAGTTAAGGGACGAGTTTCTGATATACATATCTGTATTCTGTATAAGACAATCTTGGACACAAATGTGATACATCATAAGATTTTGAACTTAAAGTGATTTGAATTACATTCTCAAAAATGGATAATAGTATGCATGGTATGAATCAAGATTGTATTGTGCATTATTTTCAGAGGCTTTATGAAAGCGTATTAAAAGTACTAGACAAAATATGTGGGCAAAGTGTGAATGAAACTATTTACATAGATCCAAACAGTTGCAACAAATAATTTTTGAGCTTCTATCATATGCAAGCTGAACTGCAAATAGACCTTGTGTGTTGGCAGTGCACATTTAAAAACTGATCCAGTCCATACATTTGAACCTATATGTAGGGCCAATAAATTTATTTATTTATTTGGGGTTTTACGTCGCTTTCAACACTGTACAGGTCATATCACGACAGGTAGTTGGAAGGGCAGAGGAAACCAGTACATACAGTTCGTTACACTGAAAACCGAAATGACAAATAAGTGACAAAAAAGAGTTAGCATTACTGTGCCTGAGATGACTACCCTAATGACTGTAGAAATAATCCATGAGTGACCATGGTTTTACACGGCATTTAACAATGGCACTTCCGGTAATAATTTTACGAAGCCGAAGGTTGGTTTCATATTACAAACCTCTAGCACCAATAATAAGGGAGTTATAACCATTTTTAGGTTTGTCTATCCTCATTTGACCTTATGTATAGGATATTTTTCCACTACCCTATGGATCTCTATCTCTTACAGTTTCCAAGCAATGGTTCAATTGTTCTTTTCCACTAAACTACAAGATGGCCTCCAAAAGTGGCGAACTCACTTTTGAATAGAATACTTCTCTAGTACCTTCTGAGTCAAAAATTTTCAAGCGTACCTTAATCATTCTTACTTGCTTACCCACAGAGCTAACAGTACCAAATGCAATACCAAGCAAGCCAAATGTATGCCTAACTTTAGCAAAATAACTTGAATCATTTTCTTTTAAATGGACAGAAACCAACAATAATAAGTTTCGCTATCCTCTTTTGACCTTGATGAAGGGGTCCAAGGTCAAATTCGACAACATCAGAAAATTCGCAGGACATGATTTCCTGTAGGTTGGTTTCACATTGCAAACTTCTAGGACCAACAATAAGTGAGTTATAAGCACTTTTAAGTTTGGCTATCCTTGTTTGACCTTGAAGAGGGGGCCCAAGGTCAAATCTGTCCACACCAGAAGATTTCCAGCCCATGATTTCCTAGAGGTTGGTTTACCATCCCACACCTCAAGGACCAATAATAAGTGAGTTATAAGCCCTTATAAGTTTGGCTATCCTCTTTTGACCTTAAAGGAGGGGCCCAAGGTAAAATCTGACCACACCATAAGATTCTGAGCCCATGATTTCCAAAAGGTTGGTTTACTATCCCAAACCTCTGGGACCAATATAAGCGAGTTATAAGCACTTTTAAGTTTGGTTATCTTCGTTTTACCTTGAAGGAGGGGTCCAAGGTCAAATCTGACAACATCAGAAAATTTGCAGGACATGATTTCCTGGAGGTTGGTTTCACATTGCAAACCTAAAGATTTCCAGTCCATGATTGCCTGTAGGTTGGTTGACCATCCCAAACCTGTAGAACCAATTATAAGGGAGTTATAAGCACTTTAAAATTTGGCTATCCTGACCACACCATAAGATTCCGAGCCCATGATTTCCCATTGGTTGGTATACCATCCCAAACCTCTAGGACGAATATAAGCGAGTTATAAGCACCTTGTTTGACCTTGAAGGATGGGTCCAAGGTCAAATATGACATCAGAAAATTCGGACATGATTTCCTGTAGGTTGGTTTCATATTACAAACCTCTAGCACCAATAATAAGCAAGTTATAACCATTTTTAGGTTTGTCTATCCTCATTTGACCTTGAAGGAGGGATCCAAGGTTAAATCTGACCACACCAGAAGATTCTCAGCCCTGATTTCCTATAAGTTGGTTTACCATACTAAACCTCTAGGATGAATATAAGCGAGTTATAAGCACTTTTAAGTTTGGCTATCCTTGTTTGACCTTGAAGGATGGGTCCAAGGTCAAATCTGACAACATCAGAAAATTCGCAGGACATGATTTCCTGGAGGTTGGTTTCACATTGCAAACCTCTAGGACCAATAATAAGAGAGTTATAACCACTTTTAGGTTTTGCTATCCTCATTTGACCTTGAAGGAGGGATCCAAGGTTAAATCTGACCAAACCAGAAGATTCCCAGTCCCTGATTTCCTATAAGTCGGTTTACCATCTCAAACCTGTATGACCAATAATAAGGGAGTTATAAGAACTTTTAAGTTTGGCTATCCTCATTTCACCTTGAAGGAGGGATCCAAGGTTAAATCTGACCGCACCAGAAGATTCCCAGCCCATGATTTCCTATATGTTGGTTTACCATCCCAAACCTGAAGGACCAATAATCAGTGGGTTGTACGCACTTTTTAAGTTTGGCTATTCTCTTTCGACCTTGAAGGAGGGGCCCAAGGTCAAATCTGACCACACCATAACATTCCGAGCCCATGATTTCCTATTGGTTGGTTTACCATACCTCAAGAACCAATATGAGTGAGTTATAAGCACTTTTAAGTTTGTCTATCCTTGTTTGACCTTGAAGGATGGGTCCAAGGTCAAATATGACAACATCAACTTCCTTCCCAGAGAAGCTTCCCCCCCAATGAAGATATCCTGCAAATTGGGTGAACCTAGCTGCTGTCGCTTTCCTCTTAGAGCGTTAACGCCGAAAATCTCTCTATGCGCGGCGGCGGCGGTGTAGCAAACGCTAAACCAAAGTAACCACTGGATGCTTCCGGTGGATACAATAACAGACTGAGTGCTCTGTCACTGAGCTATGATGTCTCATTCCACAACACTGGGAATCAAACCCAGGCCTCCCAGTCCAATTTTTTGTTACAAGAATGGCAAAAAAATATTCAGACATGACTTTTAAAAAAAAATTGTCTTTGAGCAATATGTCTCAAATAATGGATAATTGTATTGACAGGAGGCATTCGGTGGATACTTTGGTTTAGCATTCGCTACGCCGCAGGGCGTAGAGAGATTTTAGGCGTTAACGCTCTAAGAGAAAAACTACACCAGCTAGGTTCACCAAATTTGCAGGATATCTTCATCGGGGGTAAACTTCTCTGGGTCTGAAATTAGCCTCATTCTGAAAAACAAGATGGCCGCCGCGGGCATTACTTTGAAAATTATCTACATTTTTCTACTGGCTGGTTCTCATAGGTAGAAGGTTGAATCTCTTCATAGGTGATATTTATAACAGATATACATGTCCTCTAGAACCTTGCAGACATTTGACCTTGGAGTTCTAAATTCAAGGTCATCCACAGAGTGCCAAAGTACCCCACATAGTGGACTTTAAAAATGTCTATATCTCCCATATTATTGGTTGCAGAGGTTTGCAATGTGAAACCAACCTATAGGAAATCATGTGCTGTGAATCTGATGTGGTCAGATTTGACCTTGGACCCTCTTTCAAGGTCAAACGAGGATAGCCAACCTAAAAAGTGCTTATAACTCACTTATTATTGGTCCTACAGGTTTGGGATGATAAACCAACATATAGGAAATCATGATCTGGGAATCTTCTGATGTGGTCGGATTTGACCTTGGACCCCTCCTTCAAAGTCAAATGAGGACAGCCAAACTTAAAAGTGCTTATAACTCACTTATTATTGGTCCTAGTGGTTTGGGATGGTAAACTAACATACAGGAAATCATGGGCAGGGAATCTTCTGGCATGGTCGGATTTGACCTTGGGCCTCTCCTTCAAGGTCAAACGAGGACAACCAAACTTAAAAGTGCTTATAACTCGCTTTTTATTGGTCCTAGAGGTTGGGGATGGTAAACCAGTATATAGGAAATCATGAGCTGGGAATCTTTGGGTGTGGACAGATTTGACCTTGGGCTCTCCTTCAAGGTCAAATGAGGATAGCCAAACTTACAAGTGCTTATAACTCGCTTATTATTGGTCCTACAGGTTTGGGATGGTAAACCAACATATTGGAAATCATGGGCTGGGATTCTTTTGTTGTGGTCAGATTTGACCGTGGGCCCCTCCTTCAAGGTCAAACAAGGATAGCCAAACCTGAAACTGTTTATTACTCGCTTATTATTGGTCCTAGAGGTTTGGGATGGTAAACCAACATATAGGAAATCATGGGCTAGGAATCTTCTGGTGTGGTCGGATTTGACCTTGGACCCCTCCTTCAAGGTCATACAAGGATAGCCAAACTTAAAAGTGCTTATAACTCGCTTATTATTGGTCCCAGAGGTTTGGGATGGTAAACCAACCTACAGGAAATCATGGGCTGGAAATCTTCTGGTGTGCTCGGATTTTACCTTGGGCCCCTCCTTCAAGGTCAAATGAGGATGGCCAAACATAAAAGTGCTTATAACTTGCTTATTATTGGTCCCAGAGGTTTGTAAAGGTAAACCAACCTACAGGAAATCATGGGCTGGAAATCTTCTGGTGTGCTCGGATTTTACCTTGGGCCCCTCCTTCAAGGTCAAATGAGGATGGCCAAACTTATAAGTGCTTATAACTCACTTATTATTGGCCCTAGAAGTTTGGGATGGTAAACCAACATATAGGAAATCACACCCTGAGAATCTTCTGGTTTGGACGGATTTGACCTTGGGCCCCTCCTTCATGGTCAAACGAAGATAGCCAAACTTAAAAGTGCTTGTAACTCGCTTATTATTGGTCCTAGAGGCTTGCAATGTGAAACCAACTTATAGGACATCATGGGCTTCAAATTTTCTGTTGTGGTCAGATTTAACCTTTGGCCTCTCCTTCAAGGTCAAACATGGTTCACTGACTTTGGTGAGTTGTCTTTCTGGTGGATATAGTTGTTTATCGGTTCTCCGATGCGTAGGTCTAGTTTTTTGATGAATTTTTAAAATAATTTTTAATGTTTTAAACACATGTAATCAAGCAGTGATTGCTTCAATAAAATATTGTTTATGAAAAGCACTGAATCACTTTTTACTTGAAAAGTATTGCTTTTATTGCACTACAATAGCTTTCCCTGTGGAACTGAATTCTGGTCTCAGGAGACTGCAGGTATCCGGCCAACGTCCAACAAAGATGGATGAAATAATAATGGCTCGGTGCCTGTACTGTAGGTGAACCCTATAGTGAAATACTGCATGCTCCCCATCTGTTCTTTAACATAAAACTTAACTTAAAAGTGCTTATAACTCACTCATTATTGGTCCTAGAGGTTAGGGATGGTAAAGCAACATATAGGAAATCATGGGCTGGGAATCTTCTGGTGTGGTCGGATTTGACCTTGGGCCCCTTAGTCAAGGCCAAACAAGGATAGCCAAACTTAAAAGTGATAATAACTCGCTTATTACTGGTCCAAAAGGTTTGGGATGGTAAACCAACCTATAGGAAATCATGGGCTTGGAATCTTTTGCTGTGTTCAGCTTTGACCTTGGGCACCTCCCTCAAGGTCAAACAATGGTTCACTGGCTTTGGTGAGTTGTCTTTCTGGTAGATACAAATTTGCATCGGTTCTCCGATGCGTAGGTTTAGTTTTATTTGATTCCAACGGGCATATATTCCTGTATATAAGCTGCATGCACGAATCGTACATTAGTTTGCAAGCAATTGCTGTGTAGACAAGGACAGAAGTTGTTTCCGATGACTTTTTTCAACAAGGACTCATTTTGTGCTTTAATTTATATTTTTAACCCTTAAAATGGTCAAATATAGAAGCGGATAATCTAATCTAATGTGGACTTTTATAGCGCTTAATCTCCATCACTGATGGACTCTAAGGCGCATGTAAACATAAACCAAGGCAGATAGGGGTTAAATATTTTATTTCGACAGGCCAATGTCCTGTATGGTATATAAGCTACAGCATGAGTCCTTAATTCTTTACAACGTGAATCCAGAAGTGGACTTAAAGTTGTAAAATATGATAAAAATACTCGTCTGATCTGTGAATTGTCACAAAATAAGATTCTATGCTATAAAATAAAGAAACTGATGTAGTTTCAGTATCCAACGACAAGTATATCCATAGAAATAATAATTTTCTTTCCTTGCAATAAAAGGCATGTATTCCATTATTTGCAGCCAACTCAAAAAGAGGAAGTGGATGGCTACGTCACTACTGGGGTCACCTGGATTCCAAGGCATCTCGCCACTATTATTGGTCCATTTTTCTTGGATGTTGGCAGTATGCCTGCGGCCTCCCGAGTAAGCATTCAGTTCCACATGGTAAGCTATAAGCCTTATTGGAGTTCTGAGTGCGCATGTGCGGTAACCCTGTTTACAAGTGGAAAAACAAAGGCCACATGCGAACAAGAATATTTACTAATTACCCGGTTAAAATAAAAAAAAATTTCCTTAATTTTAACATATTGTACATCGTTTTGAGGCATAAAGTACACAGAATTTAAATTATTGTGTTTTTATATCTTTGTGGTAAATTCGTGATGATTTTTAGCCTTACTTTTAAGTCACACAACAAAATATGAATTCTTGTAAATGCCTTTATAAATTCTATTTAAAGCCTAGACGTGTGCATATATTTTAAATATAAAGAGTGAAATAATTAGACCAGATTTTATTTTTATATATTTTAATCTATATTGGCAAGTAAACTATTTAAAAAAATTGATAAGGATAAAATTGTCATTGTAGAGTTGTCATGTTCATATACCAGCTTTCAATTGCTCTGTGGTAATATTAACTAACAAGTCTTAGGCTTAACTTTTGTTTTACAAGTTTGGCCAAGTTAAGCCTACATGCATAAATTATAATTCTAGACATATAAATATAAATTTTAAAAAGTCAACAGATTTTAAAAGGTCTAGACATATAAATATAAATTTTAAAAAGGTCAACATACCCTACTTTTATAGAATTATACCAATAATTTTATGATCTGCAACATGTTGACAGTATTATTTGAATTTATTTTCCATGTAAAATTGTTTTAGTCACATTTTACCAATACATCAGTTTTTAATAAAAAAGGGAGATGAACAAAAGCAAATATTCATAATATTTCCAGTTTAATTCATAGACAAAGTCACAGAAAATAGGAAACATGGCGACACAACTGTTTAAAAATGGGTACATGTGACAAATGCTTTCCTCTCATTGGCATTCTTTAAGAATGTAAATGAATTCACAGTTTAGTACAAAAAGAATAGTGTAGAATGATTTTTATCTAAAATTTACTTTAAAATAAAATTAATGGCACTGAATATAGTAATACTCGAGTAAGATAATCTATTTAACAAGAGAATTATGAACATATTTTATTAAGCTGATATGGCATTGTGACTACTATTTATAAACACCCAATTGATCACAGTTATTGTTTTCACTGGGGGCTATCCTCCCCCACACCTTCTTAAAAGGTTATTTATTTTTAGAGATCGCTTTCAAAATCAAACATGACTGGAAAAGTGTGGGGGCGGATAGTCCCCAGTAAAAATTGTCCTCTAAATGGCTAGATACTGCAGTGAACAACAGCTAACATCCTTAACTTCTGGTTGTTTTAATAATATACCTGGCAAAAGTTTTCTTCACCATTTAATCCAAAAATTAACAAATATAACTGCAATAAAACTGCATCAATTAAGAACTATTAGAAGTAATAATTTGTCTTTAAAATGATAAAAATAGCACATTTTATAAAATATAGGTTTTTGTCCAGCGTTTGTGGATTCCACCTGAATTATGGGTTGGCTGATACTTATTATCATGGGTCTGTAACTGTACCGTTTTCATGTATATATCTCAGCTAATGACTTCACCTTGACCTGTGTTTGACCTTTCATGGGGTGGTCCTTGTAAGAGGCGAGTTTTGTTTCAAGATTCTTCACTGAAGAACAGTGCTGGGATCTTTATACCATGTTAATCTATATGTGCATCTATGTGTAGGTGCATTACTTGACCTTATGTTGATCTGGGAGCACTTGGTTTAGGTGTGAAGTTTGGGGCCACTGGGCTTGGGTTCTAATCCAACATAAAATTACCTGCCTCTCTGCATTGAGTTTAAGTTTGTCTCTCACTTGGGGTCAAGTCTGACCAAGAACATGTAGGACTTATGAACTTTTTGATATTCTATGCAATATTTATCATATCCACAGCTAATTTCATTAAACTAAGGGAAATCTAAAACTACAATAAAATGACATTAAAATGGTACACACACTATATTTTAACTTCAGTAATTATGAATGTTTATAATGTATGTAATTTCCTTGAAAAAATAGTTTCTCAAAATTTTATTTCTTGTGTTTCAACACTCTAAAAAATATTTGCCAACGCCCTACAGCTTTATTTAAAAAAGCACCAAAAATTAAAATTATTTCATTTTAAAAAGTGTAAATAATTTTTTTAAATAAATAAAAAAGTAAAGTAAAAAAATAGATTCATGCAGTTTCAAATATCCCTATTCTCGCCCAACTTAGACGACTGAAAACAGTAGTTTAGAATACATTTTCACTTTGAAAAATCATGATTTTATACATTCATGTGTATATTTTTTATAAAAATTAAGTATGATATGTGTTATGCACGAAAATATGTACACTTTTGCATTTTTATCATGTGTAAATCACTTTCTGGTTTAGATCTACGTAGATTTGTTTATCCACATACATTTTCCACGAACGGAACTCCAATAAGGCTTATTGTAGCGCAATAAAATTTACGTTTCTGCGAATGGAAATATTATTTCTTTTCATCCCGAATTTCTACAGACGCAGTTTTCTCACGAGACCGTGAAATGGCTTATGGCTGATCATAATTTTAAAGCAATAAGTTCACTGAAATTTGTCAACTGACAAACCTTGCCTAGTATAGCGAACATCTGACAATTTGACACAGATTAATATTGACAATGGCAGGGGAAGGTATAGTCAGTTGACAAACTTTGGTCTTTTCCGTGACTAAGTTGTGACAACTAAAATTCATGTGGCCTAATCAACTACAACAATTGCGCCAAATTAAACTGACAATTGAAATAAATAATATAAAGAAGATATATATTATCTTACCCATTTTGGGTAAACTTTTGGGTAAATTCTGTCCAACTCTTTACTTGAAAACCTGCAGCCCACTTCATGAACTTCCCGACTTTCCTGTGTGCATCAGGTGATCACCAAACGTTCAGGAATTGACTGAGAGAAAAACGAAAACAAACTACAATAAATACTTTGACTGCGGTTTTCAGTGCAGGTAACTGTAAGTAGGTCAACTACAATAGGTGTGTGGTACCTACGATTGGTATGCACCCATTAGCCACTGATTATGTTTCCAAGGCAATAATTTTAATGAAATTTGTCACCTGACAAACCTTTAACAGTATGACAAATCTCTGACGAACATTGATTTGACTGTAGAATGACAATGACACAGGAAGTTAGTCAATTGACAAACTTTGCTCTATTTCACGACTAATTTGTGACAACTAAAATACATACATGGTCAACTACAAAAGTAACGCTAAATTAAACTAACAGTTGAAACATATAGCATAAAGAAGATAAAAATTGATATGCTACCCATTCCAAATAAGTCTATGCATCTATTTCTTTCCAAATTTTTGGAAAACAATTAGCAGCAAGTCACTTTATTATGATGGGTGACAATAGAGGATACTATCCAACTCACATTTACAACTGTCTGTAAATTGCCTATTTCTCAATTTCGGCTTCGAATATTCATTTCAATTCATCCTATACATCAAGTAGCAATTAATAGTAGCTGTTACTTTACTGTATATGTAGATATTTTGTAAAACATACCTACTTCATAAACTCCCTTCTGTAAACTTCTTCAACCATGCCACGTGGGTAATACTAAAAACGAAATAGTGACAAACATTAATCGGTGACAATTCAATGTTTATTCGACCACGGTTTTCAGTGTAGGGTTCTGTACTGTAAACTGCCGACCAACGGCAAGCAACTACCAGCTTTCCCACATGAGGCCATGCCGGGAATCGAACCCCGGCCTCAGAGGTGGTAGGCGAGAGTGTTACCACTCTGCCACCATGGCCCCTGTAGGACCAATAAAGGACCTTGATCTAGTTTACCATACAGTACCCTTGTCAGACCCACATATGACCCATATACAGAGATAATACTGCTCCCATCATCAAACCATTTGCAAAAACCATCTGGGCCCCATGTTAAAATTACAAGTTGCAATTGGGCCCATATGGGACACATTTATTTGACAATAGAGGCCCCCTATGGGGCCCATATATGAACCCATATTGATAACCCATATTGGGCCCACCAGAAAATTGTTTGCAAAAACTGGGTGGGGCCTATATAAGGTACCCACGAAGGCCCCGTATAAGAACCCATTTGGGGCCTTTGTTGGTCTCATATGTAGTGTTGCCTGAAATAGTCAATGTCTCTTTATGTATATCATACTATAAGTAATAATTTGACCAGTCGTCCAACAGAGCAATATCAGGAAAATTGATTCAACCCTCTAGGTCAACTTCGTTAGAGCTATCCTTCAAACCATTGTGTTGCATTAATACCATATTTTATGTCAACACCATATTTTATGTCAAATTTTTTAATATTTCAAGTAAAAAACAGTAATGCAGTTTCTATAAAAATTAAACCAACCTAATTTGTCTTTCATAATTAATTATAATTTATTATTATTTATATATACTACCATATTTTATAGCGTTAAAATTTATGAAACAGCAACGAAAACCAAGGGTACGCCCATCAACCTGCTCCTCGCCACTCTAATATAATATTGTAGACGACCTTACCATTTCCGAAAATGTTATGTAGATATATTTTAGTTCCTAGATGGGCGATAAATTGCTACAAAAGGAAAAAAAATCTTGATCTGGTGACACATCATACAATGTAAGTCGCCGCAGGGTAAACGTTAACAGTAGATTTACTTTGTAATAGGTCAGAAACTCTGTTCGAAAATAAAACTGTGCGGTGAAAGGTCAATCGATTTTTTATTTGAAACTGTAGGTATTATCGCTCCCACCCCCTACTGATCAGCTACTGCCTCTGTACCAATTATCGCCGGCTACCAATTATCGCCACCAGAAAATAAAACATTCATATTTCAGTAATGGTCATATATTTTAAAGGGTTTTTCTTGTGTATTTGTTCCGTTCACTTTGGAAATAGTGATTTGCTAGACTTTGGATGCTACTTTGGTGAAGTTATATCTATTTGAATTCTGTCTGTTGATAATTGGTACACGGGTGGACACAAAGATAAACGGACACGAAGATAAACGATTTTCGGAAATTTGCATATTTTCGTTGAATAAACAAAAATAATTCACCAAATAACCAAGAAATATCATAAAAATATTTGTTTCAGTCTATTTTAATATGTAATGTATATGATTTTGTTGTTTACATAGCTTTATTTTTCATTCCAAAAATCGTTTATCTTCGTGTCCACCGTTTATCTTTGTGTCCACCCATGTACCCGGCGATAATTGGTAGCAAGGCATTATGAAAGCTCGTCGCCTACTAGACCGAGTTTCTGTCCCATCGCCAATTGCTGTTGATATTTCTGACGGTACGCAATGCCTTGCCATTGTGTACCATCAGAAATATCAACAGCAATTGGCGACCGGACAGAAATTCGGTCTAGTCGCCTACCCAAGTTTGTCACTTGCATTTTTGACCATCTAAAAGCCGCTTCACAATTATGTATCCTTGTACAGTTGTACATTTACATTATAAGTATGTATTCCATTTGTTTTGGCATCAAAATTGCTTATCCTTAACAATTTTTAAGGTGGGTGACGAACTTGGGTAGTGGTGGTGGACCAGTTCACGAGCGTGTACCTATTTACGCCCACCCTCAGTTTTCTTAAAGATTTATGATTTTTCATAGAAAAGCTGTTTACCACAACATAAATAATTATCAAATTGATCATATACATTGGTAATTTATTGTGTAACTGTGATTGTTTTGGAGAAATTGGGGTGTGGGCATGAATAGGTACGCAGCCGTGAACTGGTCCACCACCACTAGGCGAGGAACTTGGGTAGCTGAGCAGTACACCCCCCCCCCCCCCCCAAAAAAATAAAAAATAAAAATACAGTTGTGGCATTGTACCAGTGAACGCTTGCCTTGTATTGTGGTAAAAGCAGTCTATAATGGATAAACGGAGATATATTGTCAAAATATAACACTTTCAAAGAAATGGTAAACTAGAAGTAATAACTTGGCCATGCCGTAACCAAAACATGGCAATTCTGCTCAGTGTATCACTATAGTAAGTCTGCAAATGCACTAAACATGGTTACCTTGGCTCTACTTTACTTGCGTGTAGAGCCATGGCACGACCCCACATAGAACTGGAGATTTGCAAAGAATCTTTTTTTGTTGAATAAAACTTGAAAAAATGACTGAAAATGGTTTAATATAATTAGAAACAGTTGATATTAAGCCAAGGACACAACAAATACAATATGTGTACAAAATGTATGCTATTTTACACTTTTATAATAAAAGAACATTTTCAAATTTTTGGAGAAATGATCCAAAAACCCTGGAAAATCAGGAAATGTCATTTATTTTTTGTCAAACATGTTTGCGCCAACCTAGTGCTGTAACGAGTTGACCGAAACTCGAGTCGTAACTCGGTGAGCGATATTTAGAGACCGCATCGATTTACGGAATTTTAACTCAAGTTTTTAAGAAATAAATAATGATATACTACTCTTGTTACAAACTAGCACTTTTGCAATTTATCTAACCATAGAGACATAAAAGTCAATGAGCAATGGTCGTTTATTTCCCTTATTTACGTGCAGCGTTCGAAACTGCCGTCTGCCTGCAAGCAAATTGCTGTTAAGTTTAATGACGGGCTGTCATGTTTTCATTGATGCAAGCCCGAGTGCTGGTAACAATTTCCTATTTTAAGAGTACTAATCACAAATAAGATGCAAAAGTTACCTAATTTTCCTTATATTCACAGAAATTTAGTGTGATATTTTTCATTATTTGCTTACATTATCTGCCATGTTTGTTAGACTGGTACTTCCTGTTGGTTGCAACTAAAATTCGAAAATTCTGTATATTTAAGATGTTTTAACATAATAAATTAAGTTCAACCTAACATAAATTAAACTTGCACTGGTTCATACACAACATACACCCACTTAATCCCTGTAAAATGGGGAAAACAACCTAGCTATCTGGCCTTGCCACAGGCATTAATAAATATATATGGGTTAGCATGAAGTAGGTCGATATTTGAGTTTCTTTTAGTGCTGTGTAAAATGTAAGTAAATTAGGAAGAAACACTATATTTGGTAGACATACAGATGAAAATGATGGCAGCACCATTATGCAGAAATTGGTTCATAACTTGATTGGTTCATAAAATTGCATAAAATCTGTGAAAATATCTGCACCAAACATTCATGAAGTGGGTCTATTTTTTAGTAAAAAATACTTCTCCCATATTAATATTTTGACAAAATCAGCATGTTTTTTTTTTTTTTTTTTTTTTTTGCATTTACTATGTTTAAAAGTTCATGAAAATTGTTTACAAAAAAATAGCAGTAAACTCATGATCCATAGATTTGGTTTGTGAATGTGTCATGAGGCAGTTGCAGTCAGGCATTTCCCTCCTTTGGGAAAAGTTTTAATAATTTAAATTATTAAATTTGAAAGACATCAAAACATCCAAATCTGATCTTCTGTAATGTAGCTATGTACTGTGAAACTTCTCTAAACATTTTTTTTGCACAGGAATACAACATACTTTTTTATGGTAGAAATTCTTGAAAAATCGACCTGTGTAGTACAGACCCAACAGTTTGCATTATATTTATTCTTCATAATGTTCTCATATATTTATTAAGCTGAGGTAACTGAGATCTGTCTCCCAGACTAGAAAGGCCTCTGATACAGTGTGCATTATGGCAAAAATATTTTTTGACAGCCAGGAAGGCCAGGCTATTGGCCATGAATCAAGAATAGAGAAAAAAACATCAAGTAACACAGACACCACTTTATTTACTGTAACACTTTAGCAATTTGACGTGAATATTTTTGACAAATTTTGTTGAACAAAAGAAATTAAATGTTGACTACATTAACATACTTTCAATTCAATTGTACAGCATTTACCAGACATTGAATGTATGAAATGAACATATCATGTAGATCTGCTTAAAAAGAAACTCCCTTCCCCACCTTGAACTTGAACCAAAAATTACCTGGATTTTTGACATTCAACTTGTAGATTCAGGCTCTACTGTATTGTGGTTAACAAAAAGTGCATGTCTCATCTTTTGTGTAATGCTGGGAAAAAATTAATATACATACTACCATCTGTATTGAAACAGAAGCGATGTGTATTGAGGGTGGAGTCTGGGAGGGTGGCAATGTTTAATTTTCTATTGCTTTCCAGAATTACATTCCTGGGTTTGAATCTACGTGGGAAAAATTGGCATTGAACTTAATTTGAAAATATTTCACATCAAAATGTTTTGACAATAAATGAATTCATCAAGAGTTATGGCTTTTAACCTAGTGGTTAAAAAGTCTGGCTTCTATTTTATCATAGGCTGTCACCTCTTTGTGGGTTCCTCTCCCACAAGTGGCAATGCTACATGTCTGTCTCAGTTATTATCACCCAGGTTGTTGAACATGATGTACATCTTTATCTTAAACTTTAACCAATTATCAAAACAAATCAACACAACTTGTGAGCATTTTTTATTTTTTCACTTTTTTGTTGTATCTTAAACATATCCAGTTCTAATGAAACTTTCAACTTTTGTATAGGGCTTCCAACTTTCCAAGGTTACAAGCCCGACAGCCATTAACTTTTTTGCACGAGTTTCGAACACTGTTTACGTGGCTGTTCTATAAAGTGCTCATACATATCTGCACAATTTAACCGGCAACAAAATATATTTCCTTGCAATAAAATGGTACTAACAGTGGATCCTTTGATGACAATATTTGGACATTGTTATTGTATCCACCGGAAGCATCTGGTGGATACTTTGGTTTAGCGTTCGCTACGCCGCCGCCGCCGTAGAGAGATTTTCGGCGTTAACGCTATAAGATGAAAACAACAGCAGCTAGGTTCACCAAATTTGCAGGATATCTTCATTGGGGGGTAAGCTTCTCTGGGAAGGAAAATAGCCTCATTCTGAAAAACAAGATGGCCGCCACGGGCATTTCTTTGAAAATAATCTACATTTTTCTACTGGCTGTTCCTCATAGGTAGAAGGTTGAATCTCTTCATAGGTGATATGTATGACACATATACATGTCCTCTACAACCTTGCACACATTTGACCTTGAAGCTCCTAATCCAAGGTCATCCACGGAGTGCCGAAGTAACCCACATAGCGGACTTTAAAAGTGCCTATATCTCCCTTATTATTGGTCCTAGAGGTTTGCAATGTGAAGCCAACCTATAGGAAATCATGTGCTGCGAATCTTCTGATATGGTCAGATTTGACCTTGGACCCCTCCTTCAAGGTCAAACGAGGATAGCCAAACTTAAAAGTGCTTATAACTTGCTTATTATCGATCCTAGAGGTTTGGGATGGTAAACCAACATATAGAAAATCATGCGCTGGGACTCTTCTGGTGTGGTCGGATTTGACCTTGGGCACCTCCTTCAAAGTCAAATGAGGACAGCCAAACTTAAAAGTGCTTATAACTCACTTATTATTGGTCCCAGAGGTTTGGGATGGTAAACCAACCTATAGGAAATCATGGGCTGGGAATCTTCTGGCGTGGTCGGATTTGACCTTGGGCCCCTCCTTCGAGGTCAAATGAGGATAGCCAAACTTAAAAGTGCTTATAACTCGCTTATTATTGATCCTAGTGGTTTGGGATGGTAAACCAACATACAGGAAATCATGGGCGGGGAATCTTCTGGCATGGTCGGATTTGACCTTGGGCCTCTCCTTCAAGGTCAAACGAGGACAACCAAACTTAAAAGTGCTTATAACTCGCTTTTTATGGGTCCTAGAGGTTGGGGATGGTAAACCAGTATATAGGAAATCATGGGCTGGGAATCTTCTGGTGTGGTCGGATTTGACCTTGGGCCCCTCCTTCAAGGTCAAACGAGGATAGCCAAAGGTAAAAGTGCCTATAACTCGCTTATTATTGGTCCTACAGGTTTGAGATGGTAAACCAACATATAGAAACTCATGGGCTGGGAATCTTCTGGTGCGGTCGGATTTGACCTTGGGCCCCTCGTTCAAGGTCAAATGAGGACAGCCAAACTTAAAAGTGCTTATAACTCGCTTATTATTGGTCCTACAGGTTTTGGTGCATTGTCTTTACGGTGGATACAATTTGCATCGGTTTTCCGATACGCTAGGTCTAGTTTTATTTATATTTGTGTCATTTACTTGAGTTCAACTCACATCTAACAGGCGATCCTCGATCTACAGAAATCGCTAATGATAACAGCCCTAGTGTTGACTGATTGTTAAAGAAAATAAAACAAAGTAGTTGTGGGAACAGTTATGTGTACACATTTGTATGATATTTGTGTTTTATGCAAATCTCCAGTTCTATGTGGGGTCGTGCCGCAGCACTACACGCAAAGTAGAGCCAAGGTAACCACATCTACAAATGCACAAACATTTGAGATAAAAGCTTATAATCTCTTCAGATTTTCGGTTTGTTTGTAATATTTTGACTTTTCCTTCTATTATATCAGATGGCAAGTGAAGTGGCGGTTTTAAATCTCATCACGGTATTTCAGTAAAATGCTCTCGATACCGGGACACCAGGCCTCCTGACCCATTACTACTAGAAAGCCACTACAGGGTGACCTGAATTTTGGCTAATCAGGAATTTTCGCTACCATTTTGGAATTTTCCCAATTCGTCTTGGAATTCTTGGTAAACTTTCCTTGAAACATTTGCTAAGTGCAGGAGACTCGGTTTATTTCAAACATATTATGTTGAACAAAGGTTACTGAAATAGATACACATTACTAAAACATTTTATATTTACAAAAATTAGAAAAAAATATTTTTACACAATGCAAAATGGGTAGCAATAAAGTTATTCATTCGAATATGAAGTTCTCTTCCTGGTCCTGGATGGAATGAAGTAAATTGTGACACGTACCTACTCAAATTCTAAAAGGTGTAAACACTAATTGAAATTATCTTTCAAATCATTGTTCACTTAATTAATAATGATTGAATAATACTTCAATTTATTACAATTAAGAATTAGGGCATTCAACAAGTAAGCCTTTCGATTAGCTAACACACAAGTAAATTGCACCTCTTGAAGTGAAGCATCAGTTACACATGCTGATCCTTTAAAAGGATATCACTTAAAATTTGTAGCGAATTGCACCCCGTGTAACGAAAATTCCATGGAAAATTGCAAATAGTCCAAGACAAATAGTGAAAATTCCAACACAATTATCGAAAGTTCCAAAAATGGCATGAATACATTTTAATACATTTTTAAAATGTAAACAAAATTAAGGTATGTTATTTTAATGTCTGAAATGTTTTCTGGATATATTCATATTATGTGTAGTGGTTTGTATCATAGATCGAGTAACCATACACAACAAGCTCTAGTCACGGGAATGTTAAATTTTAAATCTATAAGAGTCTAAATTATGACTTTTCTGTTTTGAGAACACAAAGGATATTAAAACCAATGTGAAATGTTATTGTCTTTATGTCAGCACCATTGTTTGATGCAGGCTAATTACAAATAGGTTGCCATGAGAATGAATAAAAGATTCTTCCCATTTGTCAGCCATCTTTGTCCACTAGCAAGTGTGTATGTATGCACATATAATGAGTTCATTTTTTGGGGATTTCCTACAATATTTTATCGATAGAAAGTGTAGAACAGGAAACAACATATTTATAGTTGCAAATCGGAATAAAAATTGCGAATCAATTAGATTCATGGGAATGGTGACAAAATGGTGTCAACTGTCAAGACATGAGAACGAAACGAAATCTCCCAAATAGCCCAATACATGCATATTTCTAGTGGTCTGTGACAGGTACATTGTCGAGGGTTTCTGTGACAGAAGCTGGTTGTGTTCAGTGAACTTCAGTCACTGGATCCATGACACCAGTCATGCCGTGTATGATAATTTGTTTCACATACATTTTATAAAAGGGAGAAGTAAAATAGGGCATTACAGCATAAATATGCCATTCAAGATTTATACAGAAAACAAGTACTAATGAGCTGTATCCCTTGCCATTGTGAATCATCAATATATCAGTAGCAATTGGTGATGGGACAGAAATTCAGTCTAATTACCCACTGTAATATACTGCTTTATTTTGGTAAAAAAACATTAGAGCTTGCACTTCGTTCACTGCATATATTTATTCAAAGAAATAACGCAAATTATCCCGCACTTGAATAATGATGACCTGATAAGAAGTATGTATAAAAACATTTGGAAAAATATTGATTACTGAGGTGTGAAACCAGTCAAGTTTGTCACTTGTATTTTATGTCAGTATTAAAGCTTTTTTATTTCCTATGAATTTTCAACATACACTAGTCTTATACCTTGCTGTCAGAAGCATCATTCAATCTATTTAAATATGAATTTTACTTGGCCTTGATCATTTTTCCTGCAGGTGACAAACTTCACTGGCTGGCCAGTAGATATTTAATTCCTGGAAGATTTTTCAATCAGTGTTAAAATAATATCATTGTAGATTCGTACTCTTATTACTTCAACAGCAATATATAACTCTGCAATGAAATTAACTATATGAACCTAGTAACTGTAAAACTATTGAAACATTGTGAATTGCCATAAACAACACAGGGAAAACCTCATTACCAGTCAGATATTTTCACCTAAACATCCATTTTTAACATTATTTGCCTTTTTTTACAGATGTTTGAGATTTTACTTTTGAACCAATAAATTTGGTTAGATGAACTGCCATATTTGCTTTACTGGTACTTCTTGTTGATCAGGCAACAAAAAATTATGCAAAAAAAAAAAAAAAAAAAAAAAAAAATCCAATAGCAAATAAAACTTACAGTCATGGAAAAAATGCAATTATAGTAAATAAATAGTAAAGTTAAAGGCCAGCAAAGTACAAAAACATTGTTTACCATATTTTTTTACAGATGTGATATACTTACTTACATGACATTTGCAATGAATTCTGAAGTAGTTAAGAGCGCCGTAGTGGGGCACTTTACACTGAAGCAAGCAAGTTCTGCTAAGAACAATTTGGGTGAATCAAGTAATTTGTCCATTATTATTTTAGTGCGTAGTAGTTTACCATTTTGCAATCAGTTTTCCAACATGCACATCTCATTACCCAGACGACATGTCACAGCCCTAGTGTTAATGCAGATATTTGTTAAAAGGACCAAATAATTTGATATTAAGCTGGGTTCGAGAATGTAGTTTTTTAACTGCAGCCCATAAAGACCAGGTAATTATTGTCCCTTGGGTTTCCAGGTGGCAGCAGGCATATTGTTTGTGGGTATTCTACAGCCTAAACCCATGCTCGGATTTTTGCAAGATTTTCAGGATGTGTTTAACCCAAGAGGATCTAGAGCTGGTCAGGTTTTGGGGGAATATCTCATAAAGCTGCTATCCTGGCACTGCTTATGAGCTTAAACTCATCTACGGACTTTCACCAAATTTATAGGATATGTTTAGCCCAAGAGGATCTATAGCTTATTAGGTTTTGGGGAGTAACTGGGCGCTGTGGCAACATTTTTACATTTTTTGGTCTTTAAGTTTGTCGGTGCTCAACAGGCAAAATCCAAACACATTTGTTCATCCCCAGAATGAATAAAATCTAAGTTTTGGGTTCTGTAGAACTGTTACATTTGAAGTTGTTCCTTAGGTTTTCCCTCATCTCAGTGTTGTTACCCATTTAGTTTTACTATTAGCTGGGCTTTCTGTGTGTTGACGCTGACTATTTTTAAAAGCTGAATATTATTTAAAATGTTAATGTTACTTTTGTCAGGAATAACATAGTTGATTAAATGACTAGCAATAGAGATAGTCTGAGATACCTGAAGGCTTAGAAAACAAAACTAATTCATATTTTTAGTTACATAGCTAATTTAAAATAACCATTTTGTTTGTTCGTTCTTTTTTTCTTAGGTAACAGAATTCAGCATCATTGTAATCTTCTTATGCATGTTAGCACCATTCTGAAATATAATTATGTGATGAAAAAAGATGGGACAGTGTGAGGATACATTTACAAGTGTGATCTCTTATTCTCCTTGTCTGCAACAAAGACACACATTCATCTTTCTGATGTTGCCAACTCACCACTAATCCCCTGATCCTTAAGCCTATGTACATGTATGTGAAACCGAAGTTGTGGTTTGATGGATAAATGAACCCTGCTATGTCACATGATATTGTGCACCTCAATGTAGGTGGCGTATTCTACACAACAACGAAGGCAACACTGAGTCGTTACCCACACTCCATGCTTGGTGCTATGTTTAATGGGTCCATGGCAACCACTGTCGATGAGAACGGCTACTACTTCATCGATAGGGATGGCACATTATTTGGCTATGTATTGAATTTTTTGAGGTCATCCCAGTTGGCCGTACCAGATGGTTTTAAGAATCTCAGTCAACTTGCTGTGGAAGCAGATTTCTATCAAATTCAACCATTGTTGGATGCAATAAAGGATTTAAAACTCAAAGATATAAAAGGCGAGTGCCAGGTGGGGAACTTAATTGAAGTGATAGAAGTTCGGACAGGTTCTACTGCCACTATGCCCACCAATAACTCTCGTGTGAAAACAATCATCTCGGGGAGATGCGACGTCATCTGTAGTCTCCCTTATCTGGGGTCCTTAGAAAAACTGCAACATGTGAGTGATAAAGAATTCACTGAGATGCTGTTGACAGGAAGTAACATTAGATTAAAACTCGGGGAGTATCTTTTGGGAGCTGGGTGGAAGCTTTTAGACAGCAATGTATCTTCTTCATCGGGATATGATGCAAAGTCAATGATCAGTAGCCTGATTATAGAGCAAACATATCGAGATCGTTGGTTCTTACCCACAGACTCCAATTGTGATGTGGAAGAACTTTGTGAAACAACTTCAGATACATAGCAAAATGCATAAAATAAGCCTTGGCTGTTATTCTCTAATATTTGTATCCCCGAAAATCGGGGATACTATGGATCATGCACTATCATCGTCTGTGTCCGTGACCACAGATATTTTCTGGTGTTCAACCTATAAGCCACATTTCTTTTTGGATTTCTTTTAAACTTTGCAAGTGGCTTGCTATGGCAGAGATCTGGTCACCCTATTCTAAACTTTTGAGTATTGCTTGTGTTCAAGCTATAGGGCACAGTTTCTTTCAGCATTATTTTATATTTGGTGCATGAATTGATGGGTGTGATGTCTCGCCACCCTATCGTTTTTGTAGGCCTGGGGTCAAAATTAAGCGAGTAATAGCTATTTTAGGTTTTCTGAGTAAATGGCTTGTAACTCAAAAACTGTTCCATGCAGAGTATTTGCATAGAATATGTCACAAACTTTATCCTTAGCTACAAAATAACATAAAGTTTGGATCTCTGTTGCATTAGATAAGAGACAAATAGCTAATTTTTATATTGTAGCAAAATAACATAATGAGTAAATGTCTAACATTGTCAAAACTATTGAAGTCACGTGAATCTTGTCAAAGATGTTCTTTGATAATCTATGTTATGATACAGTTTCAGACATATTATGCATTGCATAGCAAAGAATTAGCTACTTTTTATTTTTAGCAAAGTAATACAATGAGTAACTATCAAATACCATAAAAAGTATTATACATAGCCAATTTCTCTCTGTATTTTATTTAGGTACTTAAGGGTACATTAAGTTTCATCTGTAGTCATCATTGTTGATAGTGGTGGAACGATTCGCCGAGAACTCGATTTCCAAACTCGAGTCTGCGTTTTAGCATCTACATCGATCCCTATTGGAAACGTCAGCGACGAAAATAGACGAAACCACGTAAGACGTTTTGAATGGACGGTAATAGACATACTAGCTACAATATGAAGGAATAACACACAACTAGCATGGTTTTACGACAAATAGCGATATTAGTAACATGAAGGCGAACTAACTGGCTACAGTGTACTGTTTTAGAAGCATCAGCGGTAACTAAAGTGGTTTTAAATAGGCGATAATCTGGAATTTATGCGATCACGGTTCTTCGTTTTTATGTCTCGTCCAATTTTTATAATTTTTTCACCATTGTGTTTAGTTTAATTAGCTGCATTCTGTCACACTGAGGATATTTTATGTTATTTCAACACATTTGTCACTATTTAGAAGTTTACATGTTAATTATCATCTATGAAACTTAACTGCAAGTTTCAAACTTCTTGGCAATAAAGTGACAGAACTTACATCCATTTTATTCCAGAAAATAACTATTATTATAATACATATTATTATAACTTTTATCGTAAATGAATTAAAGATAACATAGAACCACAGTACAACATATATATCATTAAAATATCGGGAAAGATTGATAGATTTCTAAGAAAATTACCGACAGTTATTTCTACTGGAAACCAAGATCATTATTTGTAAATCCGTCATTGACAGTAGCCCAGACCATACTTTTTTTGGAAGGAATTTTGTAAAATTCCCTGTATGACCCAAAAATCTATTCGACTTGATTAATCATCTCTTGACTTTTCCGATTAATCAATTCGGATTTTCAAGTCCGATTCCCACCACCAATTGTTGACTAACTGACTTTTAACTTTATAACTATAGCTTCTAAAGGTTTGCTATGTTCGACCAACCTATAGGAAATCATATGTTGTGAATATTTTCATGTTGTCTGATTTGACCTTTGACCCCTTCAAGGTCAAACCATGCAAAGTTATCTTGAAGGGTCTTTATCCCACTTATTATTGCTTGTAGAGGTTTGGCATGTGCAAACAACTTATAAGAAACCATATGATGTGAATCTTCTGATGTGTAAAGGTTTGACCTGTGACCCCTCTTTCAGGATCAAATGATGAAACTAAACTTTAAAAAAGACTTTATCACTTATTATTACTTGTATAGCTTTTGAATGTTGATAAAACCTATAAAGAACCCTGGCCTGCGGATCTTCTGAGGTGGTCAGATTTCAACGTCTGGCCCTTACTAGGTCAAACAATGAAATTGAACTTTCAAAGGCCTTTATTTCAATTTGTTCTTGCTGGTAGAGGTTTGGGATGTTCATATAACTTACAGGAAACCTAGACTGTGCTTATAATGATCTCCAACAGGTCTCAAAGTTTGTATGTGACTATTACCTCTAATCTGGAAATATTTACATGTGCACATGATGAATTTGTAAGCCTGTAGGTCGTTGTGTAGATGACAAATAGCAATTTTTGAGTAAATCACTTGAAACTGAAAAAATATTGCTTCAAGAGGTTACCTATGTAATACCAACCTATAGGAAATCATTTTCTGCACATCTGTTGATGGAATCACAGTTGACCTTTGACCCCTTCTTTGAGGTCAAACGATGGTAATCAAACTTTAAGGTGCCTCCGTCTCGCTTATTTTTACTTCTATAGGTTTCGCTTGTAAAACCAACCTATAGGACATCATAACCTGTGGATCTTTTTAGGATCTCAGATTTTACCATGGACTCCTCCTTCAAGATGAAACGATGTTAGTAAAACCCTAAAGTACCTCAATCTGTTTTGTTAATGCTTCTACAGGTTTGCTATGTTCGGGGATATATTGCCACCTCGTAATATAGTGAACGGCAAATATCTGGTTATTTATGACTAAATTGTAAGAAAAAAGTTTGTGGGGTATTTTTCTTTTACTGTATTATTGGTTTACAACAGGCAACATTCGGTTTAAAAAATCCAATCTGTGAGTTCTATACAATGTAGCACTTTTTTGATGCAGGCAATTAACAACTGGCTCAACTACTTACTCAATGTTCCAAGCACTGGTTAGTGGTTATCATTATTCATTATACAGTGTCTGCTGCCCAGGATGATACTAAGCTATGCCAAAAATGCCTAAGATTATTGTAAAAGGTTTTGTTAGGTGTTTTTCCATCAGTATGTTGTACATTACATTTTCAAATGTTATGCCGTAGTGGTGTGAATGGTAAACCGGTACACTGCATTTCGTTTCGTTTGGGTAGAAATGCATGAAATCCGCAAAGAATATTTAACTACCGGTTATTGAAAACGTCATTATATTAGGCTTTCTACTAGTTAATATTTCATCAAAACAATAAAGAACATATATATTTCAGGATATAACTTACATTTTCACTTTATATTCATAGTAAATGAAGTTTACAAACTTCAAAATATCTCGCGAATGCATATTTCCTATGGAAAATGTAGCTCATGTATGCTCTCATAAAGTTTTTATCATATCTCTGTTAACTTTCGAAATCCCGGATTTCGTTCGGTTTCAAAGCCCCAAAAACCGGTTTTTATTTTTAGAACCGATCCGACCACTATGTTATGGTATTTTAAAATGGTTTGTTTAATGTCTTTTTAGAGTTAGAATTGTACATTCCACCACAGAAGTATTAAATAAGACTTTGTATTGAATTATTGATAGTGAAATTCTTTATCAGTCCCTTCTCAGTCTGTGAACCTGTGGAGGGAGGGATATTTTGGGTTAAAGTTAATGAGTGATAAAGAGGATTTTAGTATTATTTTACAGTAATTAAAAGTTACATCTGAATGTGTTGCTAAGTTATAATTTGTATTATAAATAGCTAAAATTTGAATTATAAATTCAATATTTGGGAATTACCCGTACATAAAACAATTTGAGTAGAGTGCATAACAAATGTGAGGAAAACATCTCAACATGCAAGCTAAGAGTCTAGTGTTGGTAGTATATAACTCTGTCTGTTTGCTTGTTTGTTACTTTGTAAAATTTTTGCAAAGTAAATTGCTCATTCTATTTGCTTGTTTGTAAATTTGTTTGTTTGTTGAAAAATTTCTGGAAGAAAGTTCTGTAATAAAAAGCAAAATTCTTTATTATAAAGCTCACAAGGGATAAAAAAACCTTTGTAAATAATGCAAGCAATAGCACGGTATCTGTCCACAAAACCTGTATGAAGTCATTATGATTGAAGCAGGTGAAAAAGATGTGTCTTTTAATAGATCAACATTGCACCAACAACCTACAATGCACACATTTATTATGTGAAGAATAATTGATGTAAAGTATTGTTAAGGCGAATGGTTGAAATAAGTTGTAAACATTCCACTCCGTAATCCTTTGCCCTGTTTCTCTTTAGTGCAAAAAATACTTCCAAATTTATAAGAATCTTTGTGCTACTGCTCTATCGCTTTGTCAGTCACAATTTTATACTCCAGAGGTATAGTTTGTTACTGTTCTTCTGGATGAGTACTTTGGTAAGTTTTTCAACCTGATTAGAGAGTATAGGTAAGTGTCCTTGATTCGAGGGTCTTGTTAATTTGAGTATTGCTATTTTTCTTGGCTATTAGTCTTGAGCATTTAGTTAATTTTTTTTTCTGTAGGACAAAATGATGCTTTAGTGCTTATAGTTTTATAAAACAACTTTAAATTCTTGGAAAATAGAATATTTGTTAGTGAGAAAAGCCTGTAAACAAAAAGTTAATTTTTCATGAATTTACAAAATGTAATATAACTGGTTACAGAAGAGAACCCTGGATTGTTAACCTGAGAAGAGACTTTTATTTTCTTTTTGTACTGTTGACCTTAGAGTAAGACTGTCAGTATTACAACCACCAGAAAAGGTAACATATCAGCCCATCCACAACCAGTATTGCTCAAGTTATACCTCTTTGGAAAAGCATACCCACCCTAAATTTCCAATCTCCTCCTGCTTTCTTCTCGGTGCTGACCCTTGCAATGTCTCTGGTTTATGAATATTGAACAATGTTTTTGTGTGATGCGCCTTAGAGTCTGTCTTTTGACAGAGATTAAGCGCTATAAAAGTGCTATTAGAATTAGAAATACACAATCAGTCAGCCATATGGAAATTACCATTGCGGGAAAGTGATATGACAATACTACAATATTTTAAAGGTGATATTAAAAGTACAGAACTGATGTCCTTTCTGTGTTGTGAAGTAGTTTTGACTACAAAATGTTAATTTTTTTCCATTTTTTTAACAGAGAACAAGTCAGTGGCAAGGCTAATTTAAATTTTTTTCAAAATATACACACACTTAAAAAAGATATGTCACCTAGCACATAATATAGAACATGGTGAACAAGTTCATCATGATGCTACACTAGTGAATACATCATTTATCGATATTGGGGAGACATTATTTTGGAACAGGGTTGCCAATATCGGTGTACAAAGATTTACATCAGTATTGCCATTCTAAGTAAAACTGTTAATTTACACTGCGTATAGTTGAAAAGTGTAAATTTATACTGCATATATTTGAAATTGTACACTTTTATCTCACTTTTTTTGTAGTTTTCAATGCATTTTTGATGAAAACTGTCCCGTTTTGATTTGGTAAACTTAACTTCCTGTTAGCTGATTTGCTACAAAGACTTTTTCAGTCTCTCGGATTCAGACTATTTAGTAGACGATGTATCACCCCCGATATCGGCTGATATTGAAGTATTTTTGCATTCACTATTGATGTCACTATGCTACACATTATTGGAATAGACAGCGATGTCAGTAAGCAGATGGTACAATAACTTGTCTGTAAATACTACATCAGTGTCTTATATGTAGCTTTATTGTTTGTGGAGACATGAATAACAAATGTTTCATCTGAATGTTTTTGTTAACCTTGGTAAAAAAAGTTTGTGGTATATGGAAAACTGTTTAGTTTTAACATGATGTTGATACTTAAAAATATACACATTGGAGTGCATCATGAGCACAGTTAATTGGAAATATTATACAATTTCCTTCTTTATATTTGTTGTTTCATGAAGTGTTGAAAGATATTATTACATAGTGATGTTTCATGGCTTTATGTTAATGGGCCTAAAAACAGGCACCTGCTGTCTATATTGCAAGAATAAACCTCAATATGATACTTGTGGTTTAGTGTTTACCAGAAAAACAAATGTGAAAGAGATGTAAATAAATTTATTACCTCCTCAAAGGATGTATTAAATTGATGACTGTTTATTTGTCTGTTTTTTTTTTTTTTTTTACAGAACTACACAAATATTACTTGTTAGATCTTCATAAAAAAAAACTGGTAAGATGGGCTTTGGTCGATCTTAAATCCCATTAAATTTTGAAATTAACCTGGACACAAAAAATATCAAAGTTCCTGGAGTCACCAAAATTCTCTTGTATTACACAAGTTAAAGATTAATATATAGTTGATGTCTTTATTACAAGAACTATCCCCACTTCCCAATCCCACCATCAGACTACTAGTTCTGAGCTTACAGGAGCCTTATATAAACCCGAGGCTCCGCCCAGCCCTAGCCACCTGAGGCCGTTGTGCAGAGCTCCCAATGAAATGAAGCCACACTGAGTTAGCCAAAGAACAGCTGTAGCCAAAGATAATTTGCCTCGTCAAAAGTAACAACTCAGCAGGCAGTGGTATTGATTTAGTTCAATATCTGTTAATGCCGAATAACCCATTTTAGAAGCACGACTAAGTAAGCAACTGCGTTCAGGACAAAACTTAATACATGCCTTGGGGTACAGGTATATGCTGTCTGACTATTCTTGTTGAAGAAAAGTGTCAAATATCCACAAAAGTAAGAAAAATACTGGGAGAACACAAACTCACAAAAGTTAGGCATGTGAAATCTGACAAAATTTTATTTTTTTTTTCTGACAAAATAATACACCTTTTTGAAATTTCCAACTTGCAAAGTAATTCATTACTATTTAATGTACCCTCCATTACCTGTTATAGACACTGCGAATATATCAGAAATATAAAATTGGCCTGCCATCACATTAATTCTGTGTATTAACTGTGTATAACGCAGCCGCAAACCTGCATAGCTATGTTTTATTGGTTTACTCCTTTGTCTTGTTTCATGTCAGAGTTTCTGTGACTTTTGAAAAGGCGGACAAGGTTTGAACTCAGAAGAGGCGAATAGTAACCCTGGTGCAAAAGTTCAGAAGAGGCGAGTGGCAGAAATGCAAAAGACAGGAAGACTGATTCACCTGGGAAAGACAAGGGCAAGTCTGTAAAGAAATCACCAACCAAGGTTGCAGAACCAATGCTTCTGTCCAAGACGTTCACCCAGCCAGAGCCGGTTTTGCAGGCAGTGGTCGTATCTCCAGCTAAACCTCCACCAGCTGGTGCTGTAGACAACTCTCAGCCCTTCTTTATGCCTCAATTGACCGACCTACCGACCACCAATAAACAACCGACCAACACACTAGCCACTCTTCATCAGCTGCCTGCTTGTCGGCCTAAGTCTGATAACAGGACTAGTACTACCACCACTCACCAGCCACCGACCAACCAGCCGACCACTCTTCATCAGCAGCCTTCTGACCAGCCTAATCTTGATAACAGGCCCAGTGCTACATTCATGTACCAGCAACCGACCACTCTTCATCAGCAGTCCTCTCACTGGCCTAAGACTGATAACAGGCCTAGTTCAATATGGATACCAGTTCTGACTCTGATGCTCACTCTGTAGTTCATGAGCTGCCCACTGGTCAACCAGAGGAAGGTGAAGTGTTGGATCTGGAGCAGGATGTCTGTTTAACCAACACCGACCAGACCTCCATAGAAGAACAAAACTACAGGGAAACTATGTGTGGTGTATATTCTTACATGGGCTGGACATATATACCAGACATTGATGCAAGTAAGTCCAGTGCTGATGATAACCTCGTTGCTGCACCCAAACAACAGCCAGTGGGTAAAGTCTAATCTAATCTGATCTAATCTAATCTGGTTGACCCTGGTTGAGAATTTTGTATATAATGAGGCATATTTTAAATTGTACCCTGTATTTGACTTGGGAGCCAATGGAGTTTTTCAGTTGAGGGGTAATGTGAGAGTATTTAGAGGAACGGGTGACAACCCTGCAGAGTGAGTTTTGGACTAACTGCAATCTCCTTAACTCATAATCAGTGAGTGATAAGAACAGGGAATTGCAATAGTCCAATCTGCTGCTCACCAAAGCATTTGCTAGAAGAACTGATGTTTTAATGTCTAGAAGGGGACGAATTCTATAGAGGTCTCTTGCATGAACTCTGGTGGACTTTATGACCTATGACACATGGTCTGAGAATGAGAAATTGGAATCGAACACCACTCTGAGTTCCTGACACTTTTTGCTGGTCAGACCTGATTACCAAAAATATTAATTGGAAAGTGAGGAAGGAGTTGTTTACAGTTATTTTTGGAGCCTATCTGAATAAACTCGGTTTTGTCAGGGTTGAGTTTTAATTTATTTGTGAACATGAAAGTTTGAATGTCATTTAGGCAGTTCTTTAGTTTTTGTATTGAGTGAGAGAAATTTGTTGGTGAGTGTTATGTATAACTGGGTGTCACGGGCATAGAAGTGGTAGTTAATACTACTGTGAGAATGAATGATTGAGCTGATTAGGTTAGTGTAGAGAGAAAAGAATTGGACCAAGGACAGAGCCCTGGGGACCCCATACTGGAGCGCAGCAGGATGTGAGTGTGCTACCTTCCTTGATTGAGTGTGTCCTTCCTGACAGGTATAATTTGAACCAGCCGAGTGCTAGTTCACTGATTCCATAGTAAACATTAAGTCTGTCCAGGAGAATGGTGTGGTCAGTGGTATCGAACGTGGCGGAGAGATCCAAAACGGGTAGGGCTGTGACAAACCCTTTGGCCATATTGAGAATAATATCGTGAATATTAAGGAGGGCACTTTCAGTAGAATGGTGTTTTCTATAAGCCATTTGGAAGGCAGTAATAAGGCGAGTTCATAGCTGGACTTCTACCCTTTCAAGTATCTTTGAAATAAAGCTTAGATTGGAGACCGGCCTATAGTTTTTGAAAATTTCTTTGTCTAAGGATGATTTTTTGAGGATCGGGGTAACATAGGCCTGCTTGAAAAAATTAGGACACTTAACTTGTTCAACAGAGGCATTAATTATTGAAGTGGGCCAAGGGTTGAGTGAGGGAACATGATTTACTTGTGGAGTTCATAATTATTTTGGCAACTTGATCATTGGTTACAGTAGAGAAAGTTGAAAAACATAGGGGGAGGAGAGTCTGGGGTGATGTATTGCGACTTCAGGGAAGTAGGGAAAGTTGAGCATATTTTTTCAATTTTTTCTGTGAAGAACTCCACAAATCTGTCAAGTGAGTGTGAATCTATGAACAGACGACTGGCTCTGCAGGGAAATGGACGGTCTGAACCTGACACAAAAGGATACCCATCCAAAAGTTCTGAAACAGGGGGTCTGCAAAGGGACCAGTTTGTCAAGCACAGTAAATCTCATGCTAAATGGTACGGGCTCCACCCCAACCAAGACAGGCCAGCCCGATCTGTGTCATTATGGCATTGTGGCCCAGCCAAGGTAAACCGTGCATACAGTCGGATAGGAAGATCATCCAGGCATACCTTGTCACAGGACACTCTTCAGAAGTTGGGGGAAGGCTGGAATAGAGTCCACCTACATTTGCAACAGGCAGCCGGACTGCCTTAGCAAAGTTCAACAGTGTATGCAGACACAGCAGAGAGTTCTACAGTCAGAACAAACCAAGATAAGTCAGCTGGTAAAGTGGGGGCTGCTACACAAGAGTTTTAGTATCTGATGAACTTCAGGACCAGTATCACACAGTGTGTAGCCAAGGCCATGGAACACCTATCTGACTTTGCTTTTGTCTCCATGGTGAATGTGAGACAAGTTAGAAGGGACTCATACTTGGCTCATGTTGGAAGTCGGCTTGACTACTGTAATTCTCTTTTCAGAAGTCTCTCTGCTCTTGACCTTCATAGGCTCCAATGTGTTGAGAACAGTCTAGCTAGAATTGTGGCGAATACCACCAAGTACTCACATATCACTCCTGTAAGAAAGAGTCTTCATTGGTTGCCTATCATGCATCGCTCTATTTTCAAGGTCGCTCTTCTGGTGTACAGGTTTCTACATAGTGGCCATCCAAAATACTTCGAACCTTTCCTTAAACCTAGACACAGTATGCACAGAACGCGTAGAAGTCAATCTCAGGGTGTTTTGCTTGAGGTCCCACATTTTGCATCAATATACAAGTCAAAAAAGCAATTTGGCCTTAGCTTTGCATACGATGCTCCGATGATTTGGAATGATCTCCCTGATGACGTACGCTCAGCTAAATCTCTCTCCTCATTCAGGAAGAAGTTGAAAACTCACCTCTTTGAAAAAGCCTACCCACCCTAGTTTTTTTCCCTCTGTTTTCATTTCGTCTTTCTCCGTGGTGCCGACCCCTGCAATGTCTCTGATTTAACGATTACGATCTCTGATTTTTGGCTTTATGCGTCTTAGAGTCTGTCAATAGATAGAGATTGAGCGCTATAAAAGTACTATTAGAATTAGAATGTGAAGTCCAGCCTGAAACAGGATACATTGGGTGCTTTATGTCAAGTTCCACTGTACTTGCCTACACTGTTTTCAGACTGTTGAAGAGGGCTGTAGAGGATGTTGGCAGATTTGAAGACAAGGGTCGGTCACATGGAGAGTCTTGTGGTAGGAGGGACAATCTTTTCCACCCTTACAAGAGGTCGGATAAAGAGCCACAGGAACAAAAGTCTGGTAAACCAGCATGGAAACAACTCAGACTCTTCAGCAAGAAAAAAGATGGTCATCAGTCCCACAAATTCTCATGTCCGGCTAAGGGTCAGCCGTTGTACAAATCGCAATAACTGTGTAAGTGCTCCAGTACCAACGTGGCTGACCTGGAGCAAAGAGACTGTACAGTGTGTATATTTGTGTTGGCTCCAACTGTAAACTCGGTTGTTGTAAATCATGCACATATTGTACAAGGGCTGCCATAAAAGAAAGTCATAAGTCTGGCTGTTGTTAGACAACATCAGTTATTAAAATATGTGAACATTGTTTCCTGTGTCGATCAGTTGTGTTCTGTGACACATGTGCCAAATGTCCAAACTGTTGTAAAAGATCTTCCTGCAGGGGCTAGACTGAATCAGTTTTGGAAAACTTGGGAAGCCTTGGGGGCCGGACCAAAGGTCTCACAAATGTTGAAAGAGGGCTACACCTTCCCCTTCCAGACCAGTCCAAACCTAACACGGTCACCGACCATCATCAGCTGCTATGTACATGTCAACAGTAACCTTTACCTGTTGAAGGCATTGCATCAGCTGACAAACAAAAATGCAGTAGAGTATCAAGAATCCCTGGGTTTTTACAACTGCTTATTTTTGGTCCGAAAACCAAACAACAAGTGGAGAGCTATACTAAATCTCGCCAACCTTAACGAATTCCAGAAGGCCAAAAAATTCAAATGGAGACACAAGAAACAATAAGGACCACTCTCCAGACAATGGAATGGGTAACATCCATAGACTTCAAAGACGCCTACTTCCACATATACCAATTCAAAGCCAGTCCAGGAAGATTTCATGTACAGGGACAAACATACCAGTTAAAAGTACTACCATTTAATCTGTCTACAGCACCCATGGAGTTCACTATAGTGACCAAAGAAGTTAAACTGATGGCTTTGCAGAGGGGTGTAAGGATCCACCAGTACATAGACAACTGGTTGGTCCGGGCCAGATCCCACCAAACCTGTCTCAAGCATACACAGACACTAGTGGCTATTTGTCAGGATCTAGGTTGGCTACTCAATATGGAGAAATTAGAGCTGGACCCCAAACAAGTTTTCAACTTTGTAGGTTATCAGTTCGACCTGAAAGAGGGCAAGGTCAGACCCACCCTAGACCGTTGGCAGAGCCTCACCGACCTGTCTGGTCCAGCAGCTGATGTCCCTCATAGGGTTACTGATAACCACAGAGACACGGGTCCATCTGGGTCAACTCCATATGAGGTCCATATAGTGGCACGTGAAAAACAACTGGAGGGTCCCAGAGTCCCTCAAAAAGGTGATACCAATTCCTAGGTTGCTCCACCCCATCTGAAATGTTGGCTGGAGGAAAGAAATGGGGTGGGGCACTCCCTTAAACGAACACACTGCAAGGGGAACCTGGTACCTTCCAGAGAGCAAGCAAGAACCATACCTGGAACTAAAGGCGGTCTTTTTGGCCTTAAAAGAGTTCCAAGACCTCTGTGAGAACAACATAGTACTCATAGCTACAGACAACACCACAGTTGTTGCTTACATAAGCAAACCAGTGAGGGGATGAAGTCGGACCCTCTTTGTGCCTTTCTGTTAAAAGTCCTGACCTGGTGTACCAGAAAATAGGTTATTCTCAAAGCCCAACACATTCGAGGCCGACTGAATGTGTTAGCAGACAAGCCATCCAGGCTAGGCCAGACCATTCAGACATAGTGGTCTCTCCTCCCAGAGGTCTTCCAAGCGATATGCAACAGGTGGCACCGGCCTCAAATAAACCCTTTTGCAACAAGGTTCAAAAACAAACTGGCTCTATTTGTGTCACCAATTCTAACCCCCTGGCCTGGGCAATTGATGCACTAATCCTGCCATGGGAGGATCTGGACCCTTATGCCTTCCCACCAGCAGTCATCTTGGGCAAAGTGGTGGAGAAGTTGCAGGACTACCCGTTCAGGAGAATCATTCTGATTGCTCCAGGGTGGCCCAACATGCCCTGTTTCTGGGATCTAGTGACTATGTCCAGCAAGATCGCACTGTGCCTGCCCAACCTTCTCACTCAGTCATTCAGACTCAACACAAGAGTCTGTCAAACCTAAATCTGCATGCATGGCTCCTAGAGCCTCAGCAATCAAAGAGCAAGCCTTCTCTGAGGCAGTGGTGTCACGAATTGAGGTTCCTCAAAGAGGATCAACTAGGTCAGTCTATGAGGCAAAATGGGCCATTTTTACAAAGTGGTGCCTCAGTAATCAGTTGGAATTCAGGGCACCCCCTGTAAAATCAGCAGCTAAATTTCTTCTGTACCTGTTTCATGAAGGACTATGAGGACTGAGAAAGTGGACCATTTTTACAAAGTGGTGCCTCAGTAATCAGGTGGACTTCAGGGCATCCCCTGAAAGTCAATAACTAACTTCCTTCTGTACCTGTTCCAGGAGAGGAAGTTACAGCCAAGTACAATTGATGGTTACAGATCAGCCATTGCTGACAAACTGGGTAACTCGCCCATAAATGTCAGCAGCGGTTTCCCTAGGGACAGAGCTAAGGGTAGGAGGGGCATCCCCTCGTGGAACCTCTCCCTGGTTTTGCACCAGCTGACAAAGGCTCCTTTTGACTCCATTAAAGAGGCCTCTTTGAAGAATTTGACCTTCAAGACTGTTTCCCCTTGGCTTTGGGTTCGGGCAAGTGCAGGAGTAAGATCCATGCTTGGCAAAACAAGAACAGTCAGACTGGTCGAAAGTGTCTTTGTACCCAGCACCCAGCTTTCCTTCCAAGAAACAGTTGGCCAAGGAGAGTCCAGACAGTGTGGCCCCAGTGGTCACACCAGCCCTGGTCCCAACTGATCCCAACTGGATAAGTCAATCAAATCTGATAGGTCCCTGTGTCCAGTCAGAGTACTGCGCTACTATTTGGACAGGACCTCAGGCACAATAAGGAGTTAGTCTTTGTCTCCTTTAAGAAAGGTTTTGACTAGGACATCTCACCTGCCACTATCTCTTCATGGATCAAGCAGACTGTGATCCTATGTTATGATCTCTCTGATCAGGAGACCCTCACCTTACATCAGGTTAACGCACATGATGTCAGGGGCTTTTGCTGCTTCTAAGGTCTTCCAGTCGGGAGTTTCCTTTGAGCAAATCTGATCAGCCTGCCACTAGTAGTCACATAATACCTTCACACACCCTATCCAATGGCAAGGCAAGGCCCTCCCAACCGGCCCAGCTATCAGCTTACTAGCAGTCTTGATAGGTTTAGACAACAAAAAAGATACTATAACTTAATGCTGTCTAGACAGGAAGTATGATGCGCCACCTGGTGAATGCACAGTGGGACCGGCCAGCCGGTGGAAACACAGGATGACTTTTTCTGTCATTTGGTGGGCTGGTCTGCACCAACCAGATTAGCAATTGTCTATTGGATAGGGTATTAACTTATAAAAATTTCATTTACTTAATAAATTTGCAAATTGTTTAGAATACCTCATGAAACAATATTTATTACAAGAATTATTACAATCAGTAAATACTGAAATATATAAATCTACATATGCTATGGTAGAAATCTTTGAGCTATTTATTCATTTGAATACTTTGTCTTTAAGTTTTTATAGTCACTTTAAATGCTTTATTTATTTGCACAGGAATTAGTGGCTATCGTATAGTTAATTATATCCCCAGACGATAGTCGGGGATATGTTGGTTTGCCATTCATATGTTTTGACTTGTGTGTGGTAACTGAAAAACGCTTTCACGGATTTCATTCAAACTTGGCACACACTTGTATTTCAATCTAGAGAGGAACCCTATTTTAAGGTGATTTTAAACTCTCAATAATAAAGACGTTGTGGCCACCTTAAGGTCAGAAATTCGACTTTTTGCCACTTAATGCCCTCTAGGTCACAAACTATGTGTCTCATCTGGCTCAAATTTTACCTGGAAACATTTCTTTATTCTTACATATGCCATCAGACTGAAAAGGTCCACTTGTAAAAATGCCCCTCTACATAGTTGTTAATCTAAAAGGTCAAAGTTGAAAGGTTAATGGGTGTGCAGATGGTTCATTCCTCGGATAAATATGGTACCAATGTAACCATCCAAATGTTCATGGCAGTAAAATTCCTGGTAGTGTTAGCTTTTACAGAGCATTTTACTGTCATACAGTACAACAACTCTGTTGGGTTTGCTCTTGGCTGAAATTTTATAGTTCTAAAGTTTTTTTTTCTAATTTGATAGTTCTAAAGATTGTCCTGGGAACCTATCTCAATCATCTCTGACTTTAGACCCCAACGGATCCGACTTTAATCTGATATCAATATGACTAGACTTATCTCAGATAGGACTTGACGGCCCATATCTCCTACCCTCCTTCATTTTATCTTTGAGGTTAAAGTCGGGGTCAAACACTCCCTGACTTATGTGACTTTAATATGATTGGCCATAGCAGCAACACAATTAGTAAGAATGGCTATGGGTTATGTCTGAGTGCCTCCCGACCTCTACGACTTGACTCAAGGGCATTAAGATAGGTTGGGCTGAAGATCCTGACCCTGGGGGTCAGGCAGCAAAGTCGCTGACTGGTTTATTTTGTGTTATATGTACTAGTGTACTTGTGTCATATTTTGTCATAGATATTGCATAAAACTATTTGTGATACTATATCAAGAAATATGTGTGGTTGAAAATGATTTAACTTTTAAACCTGCACGGAACTTGTTTGGACTTCGGACTGACAGAAGGGTGTGGGGGGTTTGAACCCTCTCCGATTGAACTTTAAACATGTTTTGACATTGGCTGAAAGAGAAGTGGAGGGGTTTGAACACTCCACAAATGAGCTTTAACTTTGTTTGGATTTTTGACTGACAGACAGGTGTGATGGATGTGACGAAAAGTAACTGGACAAAAAGTATAGTACCCAGACAAAAAGTAACTTGACAAAGAGTATCAGACATAGGACAAAAAGTATTTAATTTTATTTGGAACATTTTTGTATGTATGAACTAAATTATATATTACATGTAGTTTATATATTTTTATGTAAGTTTTATATTTTCCATATGTAACATCTATTATACTGGCATGTACTATAAAGGGGGTCAATGAAGAATCTTATGCTGTTTAGAGATTAACAGAAGTCCTTGGGCTATGGTTTCCCTGTAGTATGTGGCATCAAAGCAAAAGTTGTTGTCTTTGTAACATGAAAGTATAGTTTCATTGCGTTAATACATCTTACCTACCAGACGATAGCTATAGCCCGGCGCCAGCCGGTCCCGCCAAACGAAAGAAAAAGACGTCCCGGGTTTCACCCCCGGCAGGACCGGCACACTACAATCCACTCGCCAGGTGGCCTAGTTCCTGCCTCACTCGCCAGAGGGACGTGACGTCATAGCATCTTTTTCGTTTGGCGCGATATTTAAAGTTGTGGATTTTTATCTGTGAACTCTTTAGTTTTTATATTGTGTTATATCTGTTTAATTTGTGTCGGAAGTGTTGCCATTAGTTAACTGTTCTATCATGGCATCTCCAGGACAGAAAAAGGGTGCGTGTGGCCATATTATGACAAACATAGTAGGTGTGCGCGTTGTCGCGAGAAAGGACAGGGTGATGACCCTTGTGTTCAGAATCTGCAGTGTGACTTTTGCAGTGTCCTTACCCCGGAGCAAGTGCTCAAGTTAAGTACTCCTACCTATAAACTCAGAAAGGAAATGGCTAAAGCAAAGGAAGTGTTAGTCGATCCGTCTTCTGTGGTAGTACTTGATGCCCAGCCAGAACAAGAACCTGCTGTATCTGTTTCTTCTGCTCCGGATTTGTCCCTTCCTGTGCCTCAGTTTAAGAAAGATCTTCAGGAACTGGACGAAAAGTGGGCCACTCGTATGGCCAGGCTTGAGGCGCTTATCACTTTAGGACATCGCTCCTCACCTTCTGTACAAAATCCAACATTTTCTCCGGTCAAAGTACCGGTCTCTCATGCTGCTCCAGCAGGTGCTCTTTCCCAGACACCCTTTTTTGTCTCTACTTCGGCTTCTTCCGGCCCAGCCGGTCCGGCTGTTGGCCCGGATGAGCCTAGAGATCAGGATTTTTTAATTGCTGACAGACAATCTCCACTTCAAAACCTCTACCCGGAAGCAGAACCTATGTTTAAACACCCTGCTCCGGTGGCTACTGTGTCGTCAGCTGCTATGTCTGCTTCCTCTCAAGCTGCATTTCAACAACCTTCTTCCGGCTCCGGGCCGGTCACCTTCCGCGATGTCGATCCTCAGGAAACATTTGAAGAGGGTGAGTTATCTGACGCAGAGGAATCCCCAGACTTAGAAACCTCAGACCCGGACCGGGTCCTCAGTGAAGATCAAAATTACTGCGAGACTGTGAGAGGCGTCCGCGCGTTCATGGGATGGACACACATTCCTGACCTGGAGTTTTCTCCTCAATCCCGCACTGATAATCCTTGGGCAGGTCACCGTTCTCAACCTGTGGGCAAGATTTCTGTGGATCTTCCTCCAGAAGATTGGTTGTGCCGTAAACTAGAGACTCTAAACCTTGTACTGATAGAAGGTTATCCTTCAAAATCTAGTGATCCAGGTGGCCTGCATGTGGACCAATTCCTCAGATCCCCCAAATCCCAGAGCAGATGGTATGGGATACACCCGGCGGAGCCTACAGATCCAACTAGGCCGGGTAAATCAGTGAATTCTTGGCCAAATGATGCGGCGAAGATAAATAGTTCATTCCCCAGGATTTCAACCATATCTTCTGCATCTCCTCAGCCTCCATCCCGCCCACTATCACAAGACACTATGCGTAAGTGGGAGAAAGCAGCAAAAGAGTCTTCATATATTTGCAACCAGTCAGCGGGGTTTAATCGCTGTATTACCAAAATACAGGATGCCTTCCAAGAACAATTGCATATTTTACAAAGTGAACTTAAGAAAGGCAAGTCTTCTGTCAAAGCTCAAGGTGCATTGGATGAACTTTTGTATTTATCTTCATTTAACCAGAATGTCAGTTTCGCCATGGGTAAATCTCTACAACATTTGGCAGACTTTACATTTGTGCAGATGGCAAATTTGACCCTACTCCGTAGGGATTCATACTTGGAAGCTGTGAAACCGGGGATTAAACCAGATACTTTCAATTCCTTGAGAAATTGCCCCCTGAATGGATATGGGCTATTTCCAGATGCTGCTATTAGAAAAGCTGAGGATGAAATAAACCATTTAGAAGCTTCCCGACGTACTTCCCAGCCCGGCCCGGGCCGTGGGGGGTTCGCCGGTAGAGGCAGAAAACAGAGATACCAACCCTACAGTACTGGTTGGAAACCTCAAGACACTGCTAAAACAACTTCTCAAGCCGGAAAGGAACTACCAGCTTGGAAAGCGTTTGGTTCCCGCAATAGAGGCCGGGGCAGAGGCCGGGGTGGTCAACCCGGACGTGGTACCAAGATGGCTCATGAGAAGACACAGTATAAATGACAATTACTGCAAGTCAAGTCCGGTGCCAGTGGCCCGGCCAGTCAGTTCTGTACAAAGTGTCATAACAAGAAACTCTTTTGTATCTGTTCCAACAAATGTTTCTTATCATGTTGTATGCCGTGTACCTACTGTAACAAGGTGGCAGTCGCAAAAGAAAGACGTAAGACCAAAATTAAAGATCAAAAGTCAAATAAAGTGTGTGAAAAGTGCTTCTTTTGTCGGTCACTTTGTTTCTGCTCCAAATGTTCCAAATGTCCCCAATGTTGCAAGTGTCCAACCAGTGGGGGGACGTCTTCAGAGTTTTTGGGAAATATGGGCTCACAAGGGTGCAAACCCAAAAGTAGTGTCCATATTAAAGGAGGGTTATGTTCTTCCCTTCAAAGTAAGACCTCCCTTAGTAAGGGATCCCCTGATAGTAAGTGGCTATGTAAACCCCATCAGAGACTCCCACTTGCAAGCAGCTGTACAAGCTCTGATCGAGAAAAAGGCAGTAGAGAGGGTCAGGGTTCAAACCTCACTAGCCTTTTTCAACAGACTGTTCATTGTCCCAAAGCCGAACCACAAGTGGCGGCCAATCTTGGATCTCAGTACTCTAAATCAGTTTTTATGCGTAAAAACATTCAAAATGGAGACTCCAGAGACAATCCGGACCTCTCTACAACAAGAGGAGTGGGTGACATCGCTAGACTTCAGCGACGCCTACTTCCACATCCCAATTCACTACACATCCCGAAAATTCCTCAGGTTCCACTTTCAGAACCAGTCGTACCAGTTTCGGGCACTTCCCTTTGGTCTGTCAACAGCTCCCATGGAGTTCACTGGTGTGGTCAAAGAGGTCAAGTTAATGGCTCAGTCACAGGGTATAAGAATCCACCAGTACCTAGACGACTGGTTGATTCGAGCCCCTACCAAAGAATCTTGCCACCAGGGAACCCAATCCCTCCTAGCCCTCTGCCAGGAGTTGGGCTGGATGGTAAACATGCAAAAATCAGAACTGGAACCCCAACAAGTCTTCGACTTCGTAGGCTACCAGTACGACCTACTCAACGGAGTAGTCAGGCCTACTCAGAATCGTTGGGAAACCCTTCAACAGAAAATAACAGTGCTTTTACAGAACAGATCTTGCCGAGTGAGAACTTTCATGTCTCTTATAGGTCTTCTCACTGCGACAGAAAAACAGGTGACCCTAGGCAGACTGCACATGAGACCTATTCAGTGGCACCTCAAGAAACACTGGAGAGTCCCAGAATCTCTGGAAAAGGAGATCCCAATTCCGAGGTCTCTCCATCAGTACCTGCAGTGGTGGACCCAAGAGGAAAATGTCCTAAAGGGTCAGCCCTTACACCCCCTGCGACACGCAGTTCAAATCTTTACAGACGCCTCAAAAGAAGGCTGGGGTGCTCACTTAGGCGACTTCACAGCAAGCGGTACTTGGTCAGTGCCCGAAAGCAAGTTGCACATAAACTTCTTAGAACTAAAAGCCGTGTTGTTAGCACTAAAAAGATTCCAACATTTAGTGCAAGGAAAGGTCGTCCTGATTGCCACAGACAACACTACGGTTGTGGCATACATCAACAAGGAAGGAGGTATGAGGTCAGGCTCACTCTGTGCCCTTCTTTGGCGGCTCCTATGTTGGTGCAGCCTCAATCAAATAGTACTGAAGGCCAGACACATTCCAGGCCGTCTGAATGTAATTGCAGACAAATTGTCTCGCCAAAGGCAGGTCATTCAGACGGAGTGGTCCCTCCATCAAGAGACCTTCGACCTCCTTTGTCAAACCTGGCATTATCCCCGAGTGGACATGTTTGCAACAAGGTACAACTGCAAGCTAGTTCAATTTGTGTCCCCAATTCCAGACCCAAAGGCCTGGTCAGTGGATGCTCTGACATTGTCCTGGGAGGACCTGGACATGTACCTCTTCCCCCCCAGTGTCTCTGATGGGGAAGGTGGTCAGCGAGCTGTCAGATCACTGGTATCGCAGAGCAATCCTGATTGCCCCGGGATGGCCCAACATGCCTTGGTTTTGGGACCTAGTGGAACTATCTGCGAGGGTTCCTCTTTGTCTTCCACACCACCCAGATCTAGTGACCCAACCTTTCAACAAGGCACGTCACAGGGATCTGAGAAACCTAAATCTCCATGCCTGGCTCCTAGAGCCCAGACAATCAAGGAGCAGGGGTTCTCTAGCCCAGTGGCGTCAAGAATTGAGGCACCTCAAAGACGTTCAACCAGAACAGTCTACGAAGCGAAGTGGGCTGTTTTTGTCAGATGGTGCGAAACAAGTCAGGTGGACTTCAGGAACCCATCTATAAAACAAATAGCAGATTTCCTCCTGCACCTTTTCCAGGAGAAGAATCTCCAGCCCAGCACTATTGATGGTTACAGGTCAGCCATTGCAGACAAACTGGGAAATACCTCGGTTAATGTCGGCAAGGATGAAAATTTGACTAGACTGTTAGACAGTTTTCACAGAGATAGACCCAAAGGGCGCCGGGGGGTTCCTGCTTGGAACCTCTCCCTGGTTTTACACCAGCTTAGAAAAGCGCCTTTTGAACCACTCAGAAAGGCTTCTCTGAAGCACCTTACTTTCAAAACTGTTTTTCTCCTAGCCCTGGCTTCAGGAAAACGCAGGAGTGAGATTCACGCTTGGTTAAACAAAAATATCAGACACCAAGCTGACTGGTCCAAAGTTTCCCTCTACCCTTCACCAAGCTTCTTGGCGAAAAATCACTTGGCAAAAGAGGGACCAGAGTGCGTGGCCCCTGTGGTCATTCCAGCCTTAGCCCCCACTCTGGATAAGTCTTTAAAGGAAGACAGATCCCTTTGCCCCGTTCGGGCTCTTCGCTACTACCTGGACAAAACGCAGGACCTAAGAACGGGAAAGGAGTTAGTTTTTGTTTCATTCAAACAGGGTTTTAACAAGGACATCTCTCCTGCCACTATCTCGTCCTGGATCAAACAAACAGTAGTGTTGTGTTATGATCTCTCTGACCAAGATTCCTTGACCTTACATCAGGTTAAGGCCCATGATGTTAGGGCCTTTGCGGCCTCCAAAGCCTTTCAAGGTGGCATATCTCTGGACCAGATCCTAGCAGCATGCCACTGGAAGTCCCACAACACCTTTACACAGTTTTACCTTAAGGATGTTGCCTGGGCAGATAAGGAGCTTTTTCACTTGGGTCCTGTGGTGGCTGCCCAACAAATCCACCACTAGTCTCCTAAGCTTCTTTGTATATAATTATATATAGTGTACATACTAGTTAGTTTTAGGTGTAGGCTCACTTTTAGCCTAGGCCTTGGCTTCTCAAAGTCTTTTACTTCAGAGTAATCCTCTGGGTATAGGACTTTCCCTACTCTTCCAGGTTAACCGTGGGAAGCATTGACTTGAACTCTTACTCTCTTCCTCCCCTCAGAGCAGTCAAAAGGGGGGGGGGGGCAGGTGGGTCTAGTTACCCTTGAGACTAACATGTCTCCTCAAAGGACTAGAACCTCACACCTAGGTATAATATAAGAGTTTCCCCAATCCTCAGAAGGCTGCCCTCCTTCCACTGGGTAGTTATTCTAGCTATCGTCTGGTAGGTAAGATGTATTAACGCAATGAAATTGCAAATTTTAATTAGTAAATTAAATTTTTATTAGTTAATACCTTACCTACCAGACGGGAAATTCCCACCCGGCCTTCCCCGCTTCCAGCCTTCATCATTCAATCTTAGGGACGAAAAAGATGCTATGACGTCACGTCCCTCTGGCGAGTGAGGCAGGAACTAGGCCACCTGGCGAGTGGATTGTAGTGTGCCGGTCCTGCCGGGGGTGAAACCCGGGACGTCTTTTTCTTTCGTTTGGCGGGACCGGCTGGCGCCGGGCTATAGCTATCGTCTGGTAGGTAAGGTATTAACTAATAAAAATTTAATTTACTAATTAAAATTTGCAATTTGAATGGCAAGAGGGAAATGATATAAGAATGACCTTTTCAGGAAGATTAAAATTCTTCTAAAGTATGTTCAGGTAAGTAGCATCTTATCCAAGAATCATTTGGACAACCACCAAGAAAAAGTGTAAAAAGAAAAACAACAAAGGATTTCCAAGAAAGACTAAAGTACCTGTGTGCTACCATGCAAACTGGCGGAAAAAGTATGGAAGATTTATTAGAGAGAGTATAGGGCATACTATAAGACTGTTAAGCCGATATATAAAAAGTTATAAATGTTAATGTAAATTGTATTTTCAATGTTACTACTAACATATGTTCCAATTTGTTTCAAATAAAAACATAAAATACTTTTTGTCCTAGTGTGCAATACTTTTTGTCCAGTTACTTTTTGTCCTAGTCATTTTTGGACCAATACTTTTTGTCAAGTTACTTTTTGTCCGTACCCCGATGGTTTAAACCTTCTCTCGTTGAACTGTGTACTTGATTGGACATTGGTTGACAGAGAGGTGGCAGAGTTTTGAACCCTCCCCCATTGAGCTTTAAACTTGTTTGGGCTTTGGACTGACAGAGAGGTGTCAGGGCTTAAACCCTTTCCAACTGAATTTGAAACTTTTTTGGACTTTGGCTGAAAGAGAATTCTAAAGGATTAAACCTCGCAAGTAAATAACAACTTGTTTCAACTTTGGGTGACAGAGAAATCTGCGAGATCTTGATCCCCCCTTTGAAAATGCACTATGCTTTGTAATTAGGAAGACACAGAGGTATGAGGTTTTAACCCGCCAATTGAAATACACACTTGTTTGTTTTTATAATGACAGAAACGTGTGTGGTATCTTAATCCCCCCATTGTATTACAATCTTGGTTGTATTTATGTGAGGAGTGCACGCCTAAGTTCTTTGAATTATTTTGTAACAGAGGGGTGGGAGGGTTTGGATGATTACAGACAATAACCTGAGTACATTTCCATCAGGTTGATGCCTTTCAACTGTGTTCAATGTATGATATTTATGGTACTACTTTACTAAGTGACTAAATCATAAGTTGGAAAATCACTATATTATAGGGGGAAACCAACGGGAAAAGGAGGGAAAACCAGTGGGGGAATTCCAAGGATGGGAAATTCATAGTCAATCCTAATGGTCACTTTGTTTGTGATTATCTCTGGGGGTCTCTGGCAGGAATGGCTGGGGTGTTGAGCTGGCTGTAGCTCTCATCTGTGTGTGGCAAGGCGTGGATGAGTGACCCCAAGGATGAGTCTGCGGAGGCTACTGATGGTGGCTCCATTGGCTTTGCTGGCATGAGGCTGTCAAAGGTGGTTACAGTTGTCGGGTCTGTAAATGATAGGTGACATGTTGTTTTTCTTTGGATTGAAATGTCACAGTGTGGCTGTGTAACTGACTGTACAGGCGACCTCATTTGCTGCTGAAGCGGCTGCTGATTGATCATACCAGGCTCTCCTATTTGGGGTTTATTTGATTTTCTGCTTTTGGACCAGCATCGGGTGGCCTTGGCACTGTTGCTTCATGGGTTGGTTTTAAAGCACTCTTGGATGAATGATGGCAAACGATGTGGATGTGTAAAAATCCAAAGTTCCTCTTCAGCCAGTTCTGCCTATCTGTGACATTAAGTGTTCCCTGCCCAGACTTCATATGTATAATCTTGCCATACATTTTCCTCTGGCTCTGGAACCATCTCTTACATCCATCTTGTTCTCAGTGCAAAATTTATCCAATACGGCCTCCCTCTTGTTTGGATCTTTATAGTCAATGAATCTCTTGCTGTGCAGCAGTTCATTGTCCTTAAGGAATTCCACCCGCTTCAACTCTTCTTCTTTGTTAAACACAGCAACCACCCTCTTGCTCTCCTCTGAAGCCTCTTGTGTTGCCTCCATGGTAGCCTGCTGTGCAGCCTCCATAGTTGCCCCCTGTGTTGCATCCATAGTAGCCTCCTGTGTAGCCTCCACAGTAGCCTCCATAGTAGCCACCTATGTAGCCTCCATAGCAGCCTACTGTGTAGCCTTATCCCCAGTAACCTCCTGGGTCTAAGCCACGTGCCCACCCCCACTCTCTGGGCTTCTTGACATTGTCTTTTGCATAATAACAATAACTTAATTTTAACACCCTATAAAAATGATCTAAAAACCATAACAGCAATACCAATAAGTGATATCCAAAGTATTGCACAGTATTAAGTCCTATGAAAATATGTCCAATTATATGTCACACGTATGTGTACTCATCGATTGGCAGCCATGATATGAATGCTGAGGCCTAGATTTCAGGGGTTTATATAGAGAATTGCAAATCTTTGATGTCATCCTGTTAATCCCATCCCCATCGGGAAGCCATCGTATGGAAATCCCTTTAATCCTATCTAAATCTTTTAAACCCCATTGGGATGAAATCCTTTGACATCATATATTTTTATGGCTCTCAGTGACACAATCCTAGTTATATCTTGATTCAAATATTTCCAAATATTGCCGAGGGAGATAAAATATAATTTCGATATGATTCCAGGGTTCCCCATAGGTTTACGAGCAAAAGGATCTTGGTACAACAAAAAAGATCACGATACAATGGCCATGATAGGTATACGATAGGTTTATGACAAGGTATACAAGTGTAAGATCAGATAATAATTGGAAAGGTTTACGAGAATCTTAAACCTGTGAGGTTTCTCTTCGATAGGTTTACGATTCTCAGGATGGTCCTAATTGAGGTTTATGAGGATAAGGATGAAAATGATTCATATATCGCAGCAATGGAACAGCCCTCTTACTGTTTGCAGATATCTACAGGTAAAAGGAACTATAAGAGGGTTTCTTCATTGACAAAGGCTTTTTAAACTACAAGGTTGAAACACGTTTCAAGGATTTAACTGTTTACATATATTTGCAGGTCAAGGAATTATAAGAGGGTTTCCACATTGATAAATTTTATAAAAAGATATACAAGAGTCTACTGTATATCTTTTTCTTTGGACTGCATTTTGTACATACATTTACTTCATATTTTGTTGGCACTCGAGTATTTCTATATGTTTATTATCTCCAATTGATTCTAGTCTTTCTGCAGACCAAGTTTGACAATACAAAACAAAATTAATTTTAATAATACTTGTGTGATTTCTTTGAGTTGAAGCGTTAGTGGCTGAGTGGTTAAAACTTTGAGATTTAACAACTTGTCTGTCACCTCCGTGGTCCTGGGTTTTAATATGGCTCATATCCACGAGTGGGTTTGACTAATGGTCAATCCTTAAAAAAGACACTTATATTGACTGTTTTGAGTAAACCTCTGGACCTCCGTTGCCTTGTGTACATCAAGTCTGACAGACAAGGACTTTACTTTCATCTGAGTGGTCATGGATTTCAAACAAGCTTACGACAAAGTAGAAAACAGAAAATAACTCTGTCAAAAAGAACGTCAAACGCAGCGTCAATTAAAAGTTGATCAAATGTTACTACAGATATAGATTTAAATTTAATTATGTGAAAATATATGATATAGTCTTTTGAAAGGCAAGTTCCCGCTTTTTAGACTATATATAGGTAAAGAAAGATGAGCTTCAGTCAAGACTCTTATTACGGTTTGTTGGGTGTCAAGATGTAAGTGAAATAACATCAATAGTATCTCAACATGGAATAGAAATGATAAGAGTGGATTAATGTTTTTGTCGATTTTTCTTTCATTAAAGGTATTTTTAATTGATAAAAGTGATTAATCCATCCTGATATTGACTTGCATACTTAGTTTAATACAATAATTTTTCGTTAACATGATTTTAAGGCCATGAATATCCCGAAAGTTGCTTGTTCAATAAAAACCCCTCCAATTCACAATATGCACATTATACAAGAGAAACTATTGGAAATCATTTCATCTTGTCTCAGCCGTTACAAATGTTCTTGTTTTTTGGGTCTTTTCCCCATTAAATTTTACCCTTTTATGGGGAAGACCTGGTAAAGCAAAAAATTTACTGGTCCCTGGCAATTTGACTTAATAGTTACCTCTGCCAGCAGGTTATGTAATCATTGGGGTTTGTCCTTCTGTTCGTTTGTTAGTGAACAGTGTAACTCAAAATTTATGAATGGATTTTCTTTATATATGTCCATATATGCTTAAATAAGATGTGATTAAATTTCGGAGGTGTCAATTCCACGGCCACTAGTGTTAGGGCCACCTTAAAATGAAAAATGAGGTTTTTATCCCATAACTCGCACTGTGGCTCATTTTGGTCTATTATACCTGGTGTATATGGCACAGTATCAGAAATATGTAATCTGACTTTATGATGACCTTAAATGTTTCATTTGTATCAAGTTATGGTGACCTTAAAGTCACACAATTTTCTTGTCTTCACAATTCTCCAGCAAACTTGTTGTGTGTGTGCAGATCAGCCTTGGGGAACATTTCTATTGCCTTCTAACATTGAATTTTCCACATTTAACAAATAAGGTCACTTAAACCTACAAAAATGGGGTATTCCTCAGAAACTTATGGATAAATTTTGTTTAAATATTCAGGTAATGTTAACGTTTGTGTAAGTAACAAGTGATGAAATTTTTAAAGTGCCAATGCCACTGCCTCCAATTAATGTTAAGGCCACCTTAAAGTGGAAAAATGAGGGGTTTATGTCATTGACCCTCTGGCCTTGCGGAGGTAGGCACTCTTTGAGTGTTTTTTCTAGTTATATACTGTATACATATGGTACTTTCAGCTGGCAATCTGTCTAAAACATCAACCATGAATTTAACTGTCAGTCCTGGGGTAATTTGATTTGCCCAGCTTGATTAGGCCTGACTGACATTAATGAAATCAGTTCAGCATGATGAAACTAGAAAACCCTCGTAGAGCTTAAACCTCCAAGCGACTTTTCTGAAAATATGGGATATTTTTGGATGCAGAATGATACAATTTCTTTCCAGTGTAATGACCTTCTTTCAGAGGCCAAGTCCTACCAGCAAATCAAAAGTTCATGATGAAGATCAGCCTTTATATTTTTTGGAGTAATTACAAACACAGATGGATAAAGAGAAAAGTGAATGCATCCCAAAAGAGAGGTCCGGATTTTATGCCTAATACATAAAACCCCATTTTTTTTGTCAGAGTGCCCCTGGCAGTAGTATGCACTGTATGGGTGCTTTCTAGTTAATCTTGTTACCAATATAATTTAATAAACTCCCGCAAAATTAAATATAGAAAAAAAATTGACAATAAATCATATCACATATAAGTACTAATTTAAAACAGACCTGTTTTATATTAAGACTAGATATTAAGTTTATAAATCATCTAGACTTTCCTCAAGTCCTTTTGTCTATAAGGTATTATATGAGGACTGAATGGATTTTTTTCTTTCCAGAATTTGGTGCTGGCTTTGTATTTCATCAGACTGTAGGATCCCCACCCATCAGGGGGATTCATAATGATCCCTTATATGTCAGATTTGGTGGAATAAATACAAACACTTGGAGTAAGTCTATAAATGATCAGATGTCTTCTTTAATTATCCGTAGCCACATAGTATTGTTGATGTAATAATTCAAGTGTAAATATATACTACTTACTGTGCTTGAGGGCGAGCATTTCACACCGGGACTGTAAATCAACAAAACCCCATGACAAACACTTCTTTATGATAGTGTCCTCCACGTTTGCTCTCTTTTTGTCTATGCAAGAGTCATATTAGTCACAAAGTAAATGAGAAACACATTATGTACACCATACTGGCATATGTATCAAGTTATAACCAGGAAGTTTTTACATATGCACTTAGGAATACACACAGGAATATGTACTTTGGACATATTTCCACTTTTAAGCACAATGAAAAAGAATGAAAGAAAATCTTGGTGGAATATATATCAGTAGTGTGTACTCTGTATCATTATAATGAAAAACTTGTTTGAGATATAAACACTTCTTAAACACGTCAGGACTTATTTAAAATAGAATGGCCTTGTTTTTGTTAATAATAACGGGTTACTGAAATTATTAGGGGGTATCAACAGCCATCTGCTTGACTGGTGTGCAGATTGTGGAAATGTTGTGAAAAGATTCCGGTTATTTAGCATGTCCATGGTGTAGTTTAAAGTAATCTAAACAATGAAGAGGATACACTTGTATGTCTATGTAGGGATTATCACTTGCCTTGGACTTGTACATTGCACAATTCCAACCATGCACAGACAAACATTTTGTTTTGATGATTATAATATGGATGAGCCTGAAGATATACATGGACACTTGCGTTGTGGAGAAGAAGATGCGGTTACACAAAGTGATTCTTTTCATATAAAGATTATTGATATGGAATATTGGAGGCCAAATGAGAAAGGAGACAGGTAAATATGGTACTGCTCAGTGCAGTCAGGTTGGCCACCTTCACTTTATGTAAAGACATAAACTCCTTATAATTGAGTTTCATTGCAGAATTATATCTCGCAGTTATAAGCACTTGTAACATTTGTTTAAGCCTAATTACTGCTTGCCTTTGATGGGTGCTAAGGTAAACGAAGAACTTAGTATGGTGATGAACCTCACTCACATTGTCCCAGTGTGTCATTATTTATGGGGGTGTTCAATTGGAACTGACTCTGTAACCAACTCTACGACTCTTGGGTCGGTTGCAAAGTCTGGGAATCAGGGACGAAAATCAGGAAAAAAGCGCACAAAAATGCTAGGTCAGTTACATCTCCCCGATGTGGCGTAGACGCAACATGACATAGTACCTCATGGCTTGTCTGGATCCCAATCCCAAGCTGACTTTGGGTCGGGATGATTTTCTCCATGACAAGATGGGAAACTATCACAACAAGCTGTAGCAAGTCCTGACAAGCTGTACTGACAAACAGACAGGACTGAAGCATTTTCCTGACTCGCCACAACCAAACTGACTAAATCTTGGAGTCAGGGTCCAGAGTCAGGATCGAACCAAAACCCACTCTGGCTGTTGAAAAACATCATTTGTCACTGCAAAGATGCCAGCTACACATCAGAGAGACTTTTTTCAGAAGCTTACAGTACTTCTGTTTTTTTATTGAGTTTAATATTTTAATTTCATTATGTTTTGCAGACAGAGAAGGACACATTTGAACATAGGACAACTACCTGCGCTACATCCAGCACCACAGCCACAGTCTCAGCCAGCCCCCAGGAGAAGAAGAAAGCCACCAAAGCCCTGGATCATACCCTGGATCCTTGAAAGACGAGAAAAAAGGATGCTACAGCACCCTCCTGGCCGACCTAATACACACTTACATCCAAGGATACCAGAAATTTGTCAGGATGTCACCTGCCTTGCAGAATACAGATTCCTGTGGATAGACCGTGGATCAAGTGGTTCTTCATCAAATGCACAGAGTTTTTAACAGTCAATTTGAGGGAGAAGACTGATGATGGCAACTTGGGACTTCCCACACCTGAACCACTGGGTAGAGAGGGCCATATTCACACTATTTCTTTCAGGGTCGTGACGCATTTGCCCTGATGCCATGGATGGTGAAACCATCAACTACAGCTACAAGATCTCCAGAGGCAGGTGGGTGGTTGAAAACTCCTTTGGAATCTTAGTGAGCTGGTTCAGGGTACTACTGGGCACCATGGGGCAGAGGCCAAGGGTTGCCGGAGACATTTGTTTTACATGTGTGGTGTTGCACAACATGATGAGGCCACACCAAGGTTGGGCAGACGGGCACCAACCCCAGGAAATGATGTTGCAGCCCAACAGAATAAACAGGCAGTGTATGTACCCAATGAAAACTACAGGAATCCTTCGAGGGAGGCCAAACATCAACAAGAACCACTGAAGGACTACTTCAATCACATATGGACATTGGCTGGACAGGAGGACAGGATCTGAGATGTGGAAACCAACAACCCTGGGGGCAGAAGCTGGCATCTATCAGTCCTTGTCAGGACTACTATCAGTCCTTATCAAAACTACCTAATTATTCTAAGAACTTTTATTTAAGCCAGTGTTGCTTAAATTTGCAACCTATTTCCAAACCAAATCCAATCCATTTCCAACAAGTTTCAAAACTATTTCAAACCATATCACAAGTCCCCTGTTGAAAAATTCAACCCATGTTATGTACAAATGTGCCGCATTAATTTAAAAGTCAAAATTTATAAATCTTTACAGGTATTTTTTTTTTCAAAATTATTTTTTTTGCAAATTTGCAAGATATTTTAAAATTCAAAAGGGTCAAAAGTTGAAAGGTCGAATCCAAAGGTCAAAATACTTTCCTCAAATGTCAAACCTTAAAGTCTAGGTGTTTTATATTTTGATAAATTTAAAATTTTTATTTTGCACCTGCCAAATTTTCATTACCTTGGCCCTATTTTTCTTCTGCCAAAGTTTTTGTTAAGTTTTTTGTTTTTCTTAATTTTGTTTTTGTATGTTTGGGGACAAAGTATTTTGTGTGGGGCGGTGTAATGCTTCTTGTTTGGGGAATATGTTTTAACAGCAGCTATTTATTATTTTGGAAGATTCAAGTTGTCCTGAAAAGGACCTTTAAATATTTTACAGCAGTGGTCCTGAGAAGGACCAATTGGAGGCAAGTGCAGTGGTTGTACTGCTGCTACTGTTTGGTGTTGGCTGACTGTAGAGGAGGCTGAGGCTGGGCTGGTGGCTGCTGATGTTCTTGTTGTGCGGCCATGGTGGTCAGAGGAAAGGCAGCTGGTGGTTGTGTGTCAGCTGGTAAAAACTGCTGCAGTATGTAAATCTGTTGATAGCTCATCACTGACTGAAGATTCTGAAGAAGCTTGAGAGTTCTGATATGTTGTGTTGACTTTCTTTGCCTGTAGCAGAGGCAACTGATTGTGGGTTGAAGTGCTTCATTGAGGTCAATTTGAAGGTGAGTGGTCTTGAAGGTCCAGCCTGTTAGTCTTCAGCTACTGGGAAGGAAGTCGGCTGTCCTCTAGATTGCTGCTGCTGTCCTTTGGTTGCCATTTGGCTCTGCTGAGCAGTTGGATGACCATGCAGGCATCTGATTCTCTGGGATTGTTAAGAATGATTCCCTTGCAGCTGGTGGTGGTTGCTGTAGCTGTTGAAATACCTATGGCACAAATGTTGAAGTATCACTTGAGCTTCGTGAAAGTGTTTGTTGCTGTGGTTGCTAGGGCTGACGGCCTCATTCCTCTGCCCTGTTTTGGCTGTTGCTAAGAAGATTTACAGCCTTGTTTCTGAATATCTGAAAGTCCTTCTCTTCTAATCCCTTTACTTCCAATGCAAGGTAGTTGCAGAAGGCTGTACGTGCTTTCTCCTGCTTTTGCCTGACAGATGATGACAGCATGGTTCTCATCTGTGTGAACTGGTCCATGACCTGTTGGTCGACTGAAGAACGCCCTGAAGCTGTGGTGGAGTTTGTGACTGTAATGTGGTGTAATGTTGATGCTGTAATGTGGTGTCTGTTGACCGCATACTGATCTCCATACTGTCTGTGTCAGTTGAAGCTCTGGAGATGTCATGGGCTGAAGCAACGTATGCACTGGCTCCTTGCGCCTGGGATTGAACCCTGATGATTTGCTGCATCCCTTGCATCTGATATGCGACTTCAAGAAGTGAAACTTATCTTCTATCCATTCCACCTTTTTGTCATCTCTTTTGGGGCCTGTCCAGACTTGGATTGAGGGACTTGCCCCTTCATTTTTTTCCAGCTGATAAGTGTTTAAACTTAAATATAGAGGAGTTTGAAAGTCACATTTAACTATGAGGGAAGATAAAACAACAAGTGTGGTGATCCATTGGGTTTTTATGCTATTAAAATGTCCACTGCTAGTAAACACTACAGCAAATAAACCTTTAATCTGTTTTTTTTAGCGAATGGATATGGATCCAGATTCGGTGCGATATGAACCCTCTTGTTGATTTATACCAACCGAAGAATCTGTATATACCAATTCGTTGCAGTATTTATCAGCCATAAGACTAGTTTTGTGCTTAAGTTAAGTCCACCTGGGAGTTAGCTTAACTGGTGATACATGTGCAGCGTACCTCCAGGTTAGGCCTCTTTTGGGCCAATTAATGTGTGGACAACCGCAGACAACAAATTTGATTCAAGATGGCAGTGAGCAAAAATCAAAATGATAAAAAAATTAATTTACTATGGTGTGTCTAATAAGCCAGTTTAAGTGTGAGACAATAATTTTTAACTGACTATTTAACATTTTCGATATAAAGATAATATTTTCCTCATACATTCACATCGAGCAAGTTGTTATTGTATCCACCGGAGGCATCCGGTTGATACTTTGCTTTAGCGTTTGCTACGCCGCGGTCCTAGAGGTTTGGGATGGTAAACCAAGTTATAGGAAATCATGGGCTGGGAATCTTTTGATGTGGTCAGATTTGACCTTGGACCCCTCCTTCAAGGTCATACGAGGATAGCCAAACTTAAAAGTGCTTACAACTTGCTTATTATTGGTCCTAGAGGTTTGCAATGTGAAACCACGTTATAGGAAATCATGGACTGGAAATCTTCTGATGTGGTCAGATTTGACCTTGAGCCCCTCCTTCAAGGTCAAACGAGGACAGCCAAACTTAAAAGGGTTAAAACTCGTTTATTATTGATCCTAGAGGTTTGCAATGTAAAACCAACTTGCAGGATATTGTGGGCTGGGAATCTTCTGATGTCAGATTTGACCTTTGGCCCCTCCTTCAAGGTCAAATGATGATTAACTGGCTTTGGTGAGTTGTCCTTCTGGTGGATACAGATTTGCATCAGTTCTCCGATGCGTAGGTCTAGTTTATTACTGGAATATGGATCATCCTCTTAAATCCCCTACCCACCGTTATTAGTGTTTGCCAATGACCAAATCATGTGACTGATGATGTTATTGCAATATAGCTGGTCAGTAATTCCCTTAGCTATGCTCTGCCAACTTGTCAATCATTGGTCTTTCTACGCAAGTGCACATGACTCCATTAAAATATTATCTGAAAATCAGCTCTTCATAATGACAGTTATCAGAGATAATTGGATCCATGGACTGAGAAATAGTATCTGGTTTTATTTCTGGGTAGACTCATTCAGGTAAAATGTGGCACTTGGAGGATAATAAATATGTATACGTTAATCTCAGGTCTTGCCAAAGAAGTCAAGATGCCAAATGCTGTGAAGACTGGCTGAATGAAACCATCAAATGTGTGGTACCAGTGAAACCATCTATGATACAGGAAGTGAAGGATAACTGTCAAGGTCAATCTGAATGTGCAGTTTCTTTAAGTAAGTGTAGTACAATATCTGTCAAATATTATTGCAGGATGAAGTTTTGTTTTTATTGTCCACCACACGACATATTTGCTCTAAATACGGGAAAATACAGACCAGGATGTATTTTTTTGTATACAATGGCGCCCCGGTACTATGGATAATGAGTGTGAATAACTTTCGTTTTTCAACAATATCTCGAAAAGTATGTAACTTATGTATTTAGAAATCCATGCAGAAATAAAGGAGCTATATTAAGTTAAAGATTGAAGATTTTATAATCACTTTTGTCAGTGTTTTTGGGCAGCCTTTTCAGATTTTCTCATTAAATATTCATGTTATTTAACCCATAAATCGTACAAAATAGTTTATAATAACAGTAAAACATCCCTCATTAGACATATACAGAAAAAATATATCACAAATGAAGATAACAATATTATACGAGTGCGCAGTATATGTCATTCAGGATGTTTTCCTATTGTATAACAAAAGGTTAGTGATATCGAGGTGGTATAGTAGGAATAAAACAAAGGAAAAGAAAGAAACTCTGGCATACATATCTTTTGATGCTTGGCAAAATACAAATTTTCTGAATTACCAGAGATTATTCTTCCATTTCTGAAAGCTTTGTTTTCTATAAACCTTAGAATCCACTATCAGAGAGGTTACTTGCAATAAAAGTTTGATAAAATTAAATGTGTGAAGATAACTAAAGTTCAGATAATAAATAAATTATATTGTATTTTTTAACTTTTTCATTTGACAAAGCTTTCCTGCCTTAATTTCTTTGGTTGCCTTGTGCAACACCATATTATACATCCCTTTTATACCTGTGTGACTTTTTAGGGTGACAGGTATAGTTGTTATGGTTTACACCCCATCAGAAAAAAGCCTGTTCAATAAAATTGACGAAGTCATTGTGGAAGTTTATCCTTGGTAGTAATTTAATCATTTTCTTTATTCAGCCAGATTCTGCAATACCATCTTATTATGGCTAGTAATTGGACAGAGGCCCACAGCCCTTAACTCCACCTAGGAGTGAGAAAAAGTTTGTCTGGGCTGTGTCTCAGAAACCATAACGTGAAGGAAGTTGATACTTAGTAGAGACATTGGTTGGGGGGTGTTAGTTGTGCAACATGATGGTGTGACCTCGATTTGACCTTTGACCTTACTGTAGTGATCTTGACCTTAAAATCTTGTCTGGGCTATATCTTGGGAAACGTAAGGTGAAGGAAGTTAAAACTTGGTAGGAGCTTTGATTGGGGTGGGGTGTTGGAGGTAGGTGTGCAAATCATGGTGTGACCTTAATTTGGCCTTTGACCTTGCTGTAATGACATTGACCTTTAAGATATTGTCTAGTGTGAGCTATATCTCAGAAACCATAAAGTGTGGGAAGTTGGTAAGGGGGTATGGGTGGGCAGCATCAGAGTGTGATCTTGAGTTTACCTTTGACCTTGCTGTAATGACCTTGACCTTTAAAATCTTGTCCAGACTATATCTCACAAATCGTCTGAGCTATATCTTGGGAACTGTAAGGCGTAGGAAGTTGATACTTGGTTGACAATGGTTAGGGGGTGTACTTATGTAATGTCATAGTGTGACCTTGATTTGACCTTGCCGTAATGACTTTGATCTTAAATCTCTATATCTGGGGAATGATAACATGTAGGAAAGTGTAGGAGTTGGGGGGGGGGGGGGGGGTGTCTTGGTGTACGTGGTCATAGTGCATTTTGTCTCTCTTAGATGTTATTTTCTCTACCTAAACTTTATATGGACCTTTACAAAGTTGACACTTTTTGCCCTGAAAGTCGTTGTAATGTTACACTTCTTCCATATCTCATGGTGTTGAAAACTATTTCCCAGGGCTGTGGGGTATGGGCATCTCTGATGCTATTTTTGGTATAGATAACAAAACTATACAATGTCATGCACACATTTCTATATAACCTCCATTACCCTCTTTATTGACCAAAGCATAGTTCCACATACTTATAATAGTCTGAATATGTTATCACGTTTCTTAATATCAGATACATTATTAATATAATGAGAGAGCTTCTTAAAATTGTAAATATACCCATGACATCAAAATTTAAATAGGAGTTAAAACTACAAAGTGTGATTAAATCCAAAAACCTAACCATAAAATAACCACACACTGATCACATAAAGTTTAGCAGGCAAGTAAAAGACAGTTTTTGCTAAATAATATTAAAAGCCTGTGTGTGACTAAGCCTAGCGAAAAATAAGTCTGAGTACATTTTATGTACATATCCAAAATAATAAGTATTAACCATGTATGATAATGTAAAAATGTATCAAAGGGATTTAAAATATGTCAAGAGGTACAGCCTCATGCATGGGAGATGTGGCACTACACTAGCACTTTTACGTAGCCAACAGATGAGTGTCAAACAGCTCTAATTTTTGGAAGTGAAATTTTTGGAAGTGAAAAATCCTGGTACCGAAATTAAGAATCACATTAAATTGAAAAGAGTAGATTGAAATAGTTAAAAATAAAATATCATTTGACACTAAAACTTGATTTGTACTCATATCCTTTCACGATTTTGTCCATGGTCCCCTGGGGAAAATGGTGGAAAAGTGGGTAACACAATTGACTACCACATCTCCTACATCTGAAATCTTGTTTGAATCACACCAGTGTGTGTCATGTTTGTGTATTTCAGAGGCAAAACAGCTTGGAAACATGTGCAAAGAACAGTGTAATGATACTTCATATTCAGCAGGCGACTGGTGTTGGAGTAGAATTGTATTGGTAAATTTCTTCTGTTATCAGGAATTTTCCAACACAAGTAAGTTTGTGAAGTCAAAGTGGATTACTTCATTTTTAGCAATTTGAGATTCCATGGATTAGTGCAAAGACAACTGGGGTTTCTGTACAAAACACTGCATCTTAACTTCTTAAGCGATGAAACAAAAATCTAGTTAAATAGAGAGGTGTGACTTTTCGGCTTTTTGAAATACATCATTCTGCTGAAAATTTTGGAGAATGGCTTTTTCTGTAGTTATTTTAGACAATTTGCAATAACTACATTAATTTTTTTTATTTCTGTTAGAATGGTCAGGAATGGTGGGAACTAAACTACTAATACATATCAAGTGGCCACATACACAACCAAGACCTATCTGTTTGTATTTACAAAGATTGCCAGAGTTGCTTGCTTTAAAGCACAATCTTTTGACATGTTGAAGTAAACCACTCTAATGAAGCTGATAGTAGTGAAGAATAGAAAAACAAATGATATAGTATGAATATCCAACATTTAGCAAGTAACAGTACTTTGGTGGACATTTAAGTAGGGATAACTTTAATCTCAATTGCTAGTCCACTGGCTAAATAAAAGTTTCTCATTTTGTTATCTGCCAAATGAGGAGCCACAATCAAAATTCCCTGTTATTGAACCGTTATTTTACAGTGGGTGGTTACCTAGCTAGCTTCACAAGTTTTTCACAAGGTTCTCTGGGACTGAAATGAACTTCATTCTGAAAAACAGGATACCCACCCCGGGCATTTCTTTGAAAGTTATCTACCTTTTCATACTGGCTGGTTCTTATAAATAGAAGGCTGAATCTCTTCATAGGTGATATATATATATAACAGATATACATGTCTTGTACAAGCTTGAAGACAATTGAACTTAAAGCTCTTCATTCAAGGTCACCCACGGAGTGGCAAAGTACCCCAATTAACTGTAAAAGTGCCTTCACTCCCTTATTATTGGTCCTAGATGTTCGGAATGTGAAACCAACCTATAGGCAATCATGGGCTGGAAATCTTCTGATGTGGTCAGATTTGACATTGGGCCCCTCCTTCAAGGTCAAACAAGGATAGCCAAACTCAAAAGTGCTTATAACTTGCTTATTATTGGTCCTAGAGATTTGGCATGTGAGGTCAACCTATAGGAAATCATGGGCTGGGATCTTGGGATGTGGTCAAATTTGACCTTGGGCCGTTCCTTCAAGATCAATCAAGGATAGCCAAACTTAAAAGTGCTTATAATTCACTTATTATTGCCTTTAGAGATAGGAGTGTGAAACCAACTAATAGGATATCATGGGCTGGGAATATTCTGATGTGGTCAGATTTGATCTTGGGCCACTCCTTCAAGGTCAAACAAGGGTAGCCAAACTTAAAACTGTATAACTCGCTTATTATTGCTCCTACAGGTTTGGAGTGTCAAACCAACTAATACGAAATTATTCAATGGGAATCTTCTGATTTGGTCAGATTTGGCCTTGGGCCCGTCCTTCAACATCAAAATGGATAGCCAGACTTAAAAGTTTTTGTAATTCGCTTATTATTGGTTCTAGATTTTTGCAATGTGAAACCACCTTGTAATAAATCATGGACTGGGAATCTTCTGATGTGGTCAGATTTGACCTTTGGCCCCTCCTTCAAGGTCAAATGAGGATAACCACACATAAAAGTGCTTATAACTCATTTATTATTGGTCCTAGGGATTTGGAATGTGAAACCAACTAATAGGAAATCATGGGCTAGTAATCTTCTGATGTGTTCAGATTTGACCTTGGACCTCTTCTTCAAGGTCAAGTGAGGGAAGCCAAACTTTAAAAAGTGTTTATCATTCCCCTGCCCCCAAGAAAATACAAAATGGATTATTATTTTATTTGTATACATAATATATTAATTGTTTTTAGGGTATACAAATTACAAAGTCACAATGCACTAATATCAGTATGAATTTCAACATATAAAACATAAAATAATAATTGCAATAAAATAAAGCCAAAAGTTATTAAACATAATCAATATCACAATAAGGTCAAAATAATGGCAAATGTGTTACCCTGGCCGGCCAAAGGTCAAAGGTCATATAAGCTACTCTACAGGCAGACAATAAAGTGCATACAGACCAACATATTATTTTTAAAGACACTTTGGCATTGTTAGACTTTCACCAAGTCCTTTTGTCTTTTGTGTAATATATGGGTACTGTATGACTTTTGGAGATGTGATCAGATTTAGCCTTGGGCCCCTCCTTCAAGGTCAAACAATGGTTCACTGGCTTTGGCTAGTTATCTTACCTGTGGATACAATTTACATTAGTTCTCTGATGTGCTAGGTCTAGTAAGTTCCATAAATGGTGGGGTGTGTTGTAAAAAATCAGACATTATGATATAAAACAAAACTGTATGTTTTATACGAAAACTTAACAGATACCTCTTTCAATTAGCATATTCCCTGTTGCAGTCATCCCCTGATCAATGCTGTCTTTCTGAATGACAACTTTGACCTGCATATTCCATACTGTATTTTCTGACACTAGCAACTGATGGATGATTAATAATAATAATAATAGAAGGATTTATAGAGCACAAAATTGAAACAGATCCTCTATGCACTTAAGTCCAAGAAGGGATAGTCCAAGGACAGACTTGGGTCAATATCCAAGAAGTGCCAACCAGGGTATGACTAAGGTGGGGAGTATGCCAGTCTATACTCACGTCATTTCTGTACTTTACAAATATTTCTTTTATATCCTAACTTGGATTTGGTCTTTTGGGTAGGACATCACTTATAAAATGGTTTGTTGCACTTTATATCTTCCTGGTTTGAATGAATTGTGATACTTTTAGCCATTTTAGGAGTTACATTTGATAAACAATATTTTAAAATGGTGTGGATTAATGATTAAAACATTTTCACCAACTATACTTTGAATTTAAGTTCACTGATTAACCTGAAGTAGGGAAATTTAATTCTCCCTGTGAAAGGTCCATTTGTGGACTTAAATATGAATTTTAACTCTGATGTTGGAAAGCTTGCTGTTGCTTGCCAATGTGTGGTAGTCAACGTTAGAGAAATGTGTCTAACTGTTAAGCACTTGTCTTCCCAGCAGCACAAAAACTACCCACAACCAAATAAGTCAAATGCCATGCCAAAGAAGAATGTTTTGTCTGTGTTTTCCAGCATACATCATCTTGCTGTGTGTACTCATTCCAGTGGCACTTCTACTTGGAGTTTTCATGACAATTTTAATTATAAAGTAAGTAATGATTGAACTTTAACACACATATTACATGAAAATTTTTATCCTCCGAAGCTTTTATTTTCTATTTGTATTTTTGAATTTGTGTTTATACTCAGTGCAATGTTTCCATGTACCACGGGACTCAAAGTGCTATATGACCTATCTGGCTGCACAAGTACAGCCCAAGCTCTCAAGTGACTGACATTCCCCAATTGAAAGACAGAGGCTCAAGGATGACTATATATCAACATCCTTGAGGTTCTTTAGCCTGCCACTGGGGATAGGGTCCAATGACAGAGAACCGCCATTTTAAGTGGTCATCCGAGCCACTATGTATCTGCCTGTATCTGGGTTTGAACCCACGTCCACTGTGTTTCCAGGCGAGTGTGTTACCCACCGGGCCACAGTAGCAGAGTACGCAGTAAGCTGCAGCAAATGTACACCTGGTAACTTCACACAAACTTTACCTGATCTTTAGTTGTATTTATTCTGGCCCTCACACTGAACAAGTGTGAAGTTGGGGTCAATTTTGGACAGTTGTATAAGTCAGGAAGCAAAATTGGAAAAGTCAACAAAAGTTGGAAGAATGTGTAACTAAGTCAAACGTAGAGGTCAGGATTGATCCTTTTGCAACTACATTAAATTGTATCACTTTTACATGCAATGCCATTGACATCATATAGGATGTTTGTGTTATTGCCCCGACTTCGAATAAAATTATTCAATTGACTTTCTCATCTTTTTGGCAAGTTTTGGCAGTTTACTATCCCAATTCTTGTCAATATTAAAGTCTGTACTGACAGTCCATGAATAAGGAACCAACAGGGTACAAACAAGCACCAGTGTCTTGGAATGAAAGTTGAGATGGCTGATGTTGATGTAAGCAGCGTTTTTGTGGAACGGGTAGTCATGACTTGCACTTCTAGGTACTCTGACATTGATAGGTTTGCTGTGCATCTGCTCAAAAACATTGGGACTTTGTAGAAAGTGTTAGTACATGACATAAAAGGATAAATAGGTGACTTGGCAGTAATAATATTGTTGGGGTGATGGCCCAGCATACATGTTATGGATGTGCTAAATATGTACTCAGACTTTAGTTTAACTGGCCTTTACTATTGCTGTAAATAGTAAAATATCACAGCATTATTTAATGATAGGTTTATGTCAAATGTATTGAATATGCTGTTATATTTTGAAAAAAAAACCATGTATGTTATGTTCGAAGTAGTCTTAAACAAGTTAAGTTAATAAACATTATGTCATATATAAGCTTAAATATATTAGTTTGTTATTTGCAATTTTTATTTTTCTGTCTTTTTTTCTTTAACTTAGGCTAAAAAGCAAGGGGTACCTACATTGTAACTGTTTGACAAAGAGAGTTTCACGCAGCACCAGCTATAATGTGAATCTCCCCAGACTTGCCAGTCAGCCCAACAATTACCAAATGGAAATCAATGCTTCTGCTGCTGCCTCCAGCATGAGCCATTCAAGTACTCGACGTACTGGTGGGAGAAACAGTTTTGCTGTAGAGCCTATGTACTATGATACTGAAGATATGCTTTCTATAAGAGAGAGTCTTGGAATAGAAGATCTTACTAATGACGCAGGAGTCAAAGCTTCTGGTAATATGGCTGTCAGTGGTGGTAAAAATCAAAGGAGATGTAGCTCTGAGAGTGGTATTGTGTTTGATGTTTCACCTCCACCACCAGCATTAAGGAAAGTGTCCATTGTCAAAGAAATGGTTAGTAACCCCTTTTACAAAACACTAGGTGAACTGTCTGATTTAACCGAAGAGCAGGGGTCATATCAGTCAAGGAAATCCAGTGATACATTTGATATGGATAATGATGTTCCTGCTGAGGCATTAGCAGGCCCTGTGAATAATGCTAGTAGGACCATAGAAGGTACTACTGGTGATAATGAAGGTGAAAAGGTCATCAGAAAAGAAAATGATGTAAGACCCAAGTCATATGCCAATGGTGACAATGGCTATTATTTTGCAAAACAGGCTTCTCAATTTGACAATGGTAGTAGAAGTAATTTGAATCCTAAAAATTCTGAATTTTCATTAGATGTACCCACTGGTGAAAAATACATGAAAGCATCAGTTAGTCCGGGAATGTATGTTAAGTTTCCTGAAGGAAAAAATCTTGATGATTTACAGCAGTTTCACAGTGGTGTTGACACAGATAATGACATGTGTAAAATGTCAATAGAAAAGCAATGTATTTTGCCAGTGAGGAAAAGACACTCAGAGGATACAAGTGTAACATCTGAGAATACGACATCTCGTCATTCTAGTGACATTGATAGCTCTGAAGCAGACACTGAGGATATACAAAGTACAATTAAAAAGTCAGTTCATGGTTCAGCCAGTAAGTTGGACGATAATACGGGTGATATTAATCATAGTGAAAAAGACATTGGAAGAAGAGCATCAATGTCAGACAAAGAATCCAGTACACCATTAGATATAACCATGCATAATAGTACAGAAGTTCAACTTCCAAGGATGAGCACACGGAAATCATCTTCGAGTTCTGAATCAAGTGGCTGTGACTCCTCTTCCAATGGAGGCCATTCTGATTCTGAAGATAACTATTATACTCCAACATTTAATGGTAAATACTCTAATATGGAAAATAGTGTTATTGGTACAAAGAGTGAGTTACAAGATGTAACCAGTGGAAATGGTGAAGAAGAATTGACAAAAATTAGTGGCAATAGAGTGGTTGATTTGGAATTTAAGAAACTTATGCGCAGTGGTTATGAAGAATCCAGTTACTGTAAGAGGAATTCATTCTCTCTTTCAAGTGGTGATAATGCCTCTCAAAATGGAGATGCACAAACTTTAAGATATGATGAAAGTGGCGCTATCAGTTCAAGTGATAAAACTAAAGATGGTGAAACATCTACATCTGCCTCTGATGATCTAAATATAGACACCTTAGGTGATAGTAGTTTTGAAGCAGAAACTAATGAAAAAGTTGCTGTTGAAAGTCTAATTCCTTTTGACTCAGCTAGCCATTTAAATGATAATGAAGTTGATTTGAATGTCAGAAGTAATAAATCTGTAAAAATGATTTCTACATCAGACAAAGAAAGTTGGGCCTCAGGGGATGTACCTGTGCATTATAGTACAGAAGTTAAACTTCCAAAGCTAAGTACAAGGAAAACATCTTCCAGTTCTGAATCAAGCTGTGATGGCTTCTCAGGGAATGTAAGCCATTGTGATACTGAGGTTGACTGCTTCATGCCAACTGGTAGGCGAAAATTTATTGATGAAGAAATAAGTATTGGCAAGACAATAGTTGAGACAAATGAGTTTGCCAAAGACAGTTGTGAACAAGAACTGATGGAGGCTAGTGATAATGACCTACCAAATTTAAAATTGAACAAGATTCGACATGATGGATATGAAGAAGCTAATTATGGCAAGGCAAATGCATTTTCTCTTTTGAATAGTGATCATGATTCTCACAATGGAATTAAGAAAACTTTTGGACATGATGAAAGTGGTTCTCCCAATGCAATTATGCAAATTATAAATGGCCAGTCTGAGCCTGATAATATGAATGAAAATAGAGTAGAAGATAGTAAATTAGATATTAAACTTCCCACTAGAAGATCAAGCATTAGCTCAAGTAGTAGTAGTGATGATAGTGATATTGTTGATGAGACAAATTCTGTTGAAGATGGTTACATGTCTTTTTCTAGTTTCTAGTCACCAAAACATAATTTAAGACTTGAAGTTCTTTAGTCTATTAAAAAGGGCAATATAATAACTATATTTGGTACTCTAGTTTCTGTTTAGGTTTTTTTTTAAATTTACTTTCCGTTATTAAGACTATTGCTATGTATTGCACTTCACATTGTTCATAAATAATAAAAATGTTCCAATAGATTGTGACACAGTTGCAGATATTGTTTGTCCATAAATAAAGTCTGTAAAACCAATCACACGTGTAATTTATGCTATATTACAAGAAAAAAATTATGGACGACTCCACTTAATTTAAATGTTAAGTGTTCGGTGCATTATTCAAGCTGTAATATGTGGTATTTGCTGCTTGCTTCTGACAAAGCTTACTTATGCTTTAATAAAGAAGATTAAAAAAATTATTGACGAAAGATAAATTTTTTCATTAAGTTTTTGTGATTACATGTAATAGGTTAAAAGTAATTGTGGTGATATTCCAGCCAGTCAATATTTTCTACAGATGATTCTTAATGCCAAAATGCAAGTTTATGAAAGCTATGAGAACTTACTTTTTGTAAAAAATGTGCAGATGACATTCTATATGTGCAAAGTTTTGTTTTGGTATTTCACGAATCTAGAAATACAGGTGTCTGTGAAAATATTTAGGATGCCTGTTTGTGATCTGTCTCTTTGGACTGTGAAAATCATGTTTATACTTGTATCAATAAAGCTTATTTTGCTTAAAAATACAGAGGTTTTATATATTGTTGTCATATACTTTGTGACAGTACACACTCTTCTGTACATAAGTATTTTTCAGTCAATAAAATCACAAAACCATAAAAAATGGTGATACAGTTTTTTACATTGTTTTCTGGAACAGATACATGCATCCAAACTATTTGTGAAAAGCATCATACTGTTTTCATCTAATCTAAAAAGGCACTTTTATAGCACTTAAACTTCATCAACTGACAAACTCTAAGGTGCAGCCTAATATAAACAGATTAATCATAAGTTCAATAACATATCCATGTCCTACCAGAGAAGATGTAGGGGTGACAATAAAGCTATGGTGGATAGGCTTTTGCAAACAAGTAAGTTTTGAGCTTTTTCTTGAAGGAGGCAATAAAGGTTACACTGCATACATTGTCAGGAAGGTCATTCCTAATCCTATGGGCATCAAGGGCAAAACAATGGTCAAAAGTCTTTAAGTTATATGGTGAGGAGTGGAAAGAAAGAACTGTGAGGTATTGACAGTCAAGGTGAATACTCATGGTACTGTTAGAGCAGCTGCTCAGAGCCAAAGATGGTCTAAAATTTGTAAACCAACGTTGCAGATTTGAACATGCAGTGGTAATTGCCAGGCACCCAGTGGATTTGCTTTAGGTTGGGTGTAGCATGAGCATTCTATCATTTGTGGCAATATATATGCAACAGTGTTCCGAATACTCTGTTGCTTGTGCTGATTAAAACATGATTGAATTATTGCACACATGATTTATTGATCCATGGTATGCAACACTTAACTGCCCATAAATTTGTCTCCATTGTTACATATGGTTACTGAAAATAAATTCAGAACATGGCTTATCAGATGATGAAGTGTACGAGTAACCATGAATCACTCCTTCATCAGGAAAGAAAGTTACAACTTCTTTAATAGTGCTGCCACCATAAAGTTTGTGTACATATGATACCCGCGTGCCATAGTGATGCATAAAGTCATAGGTGAAACTTGTGTCGATAAAGGCATCCTCTATTTTCAGGGTGAAGAAGGTTGTCACTGTTATCTTTAAAATATATACAGATACAAACACCACTAGAATTTTCTCTGTGGAAAAAAAACCAGAAAAAAATTGATTGACCGATATTTAAATGAGGTCTTCTGGTAACATTAAAACATCTCTTATCTAACCTCCAGTGTCTCCCTTGCCAAAATATTCAATTCAAAAACATCATGGCTACTTTGTCAAATGTTAACTTTCTTGATAATTAATCTTATACATGTGCTTCTATATGATATACCTTCTATTTTCCACTCTAAATTGTGTTCTTTAGACAAGAGCAGTAAGTATAGTTCATTATTACCTCTGAAAAGGAGGTTATGTTGATGCTTGTCTTCATTTTTGTTTGTGTTCACGATAACTCCGAAAACTAATGAATGCATCTTTATAAATTTCTTTTATGTAGGCACAGCCTGACCACAGGAAGAAGTTATTAAGTTTTTGCAAAATCCGGATCATACTCTGGATACACAAAAAATATCTGAATCTTTGAAGAGCATTGTGGTGAAATTACAATCTGGGATATACTCAGCTGCCTTGGAGGAGGTGCCACAAAAAAGGGAATAGGGATGCTTTCTAGTTTATATTTTGTCAGGTGTTAAGTTCAGGAAATAATTTCTTTAGTCTCAATTATATGGTTGCGAAGCTTACAATGGCTGTGTGCAAAATACGTAAGACCTCTCAAGTATAACTAGAGATGTAAATGATATATTTAAACAGAGAGTTTGACAATGATAAATTAGAAAAAAACTCTGAAAACGGGCAGAATTTCATGTATGACATATGAGATGTATAGGTGTCCATCAGACATCTAGGTAATGCTCATTTTATGAGTTATTCTATATCTGGATCATAGGTGATAGAGTATTCATAAGCTAAACCCCCCCCCCCCCATAAAATGTGCCTTTTTCACTTACCGTTGCAAAAGACTTGAGATATTCATTTCTTTTGATCTCACGTATAATCACACTTCCATTTCTGGCTATTCCCAGTTCGGGCATACAATGCTGGAATATTACCCGTCCTTTCCATTCAATACCTGTCTGAACCGGTAATGCTGAAAAAAAAAATATGTACTTTATATTGTTCACATGCCTCCCCTCTATCACCTCCATTGCAAATGTAACATACTTTAGTGCTGAATATCCACTGGCAGAAACTCCAATTGGGCTTTCTACGGGAAGAATTTGAAATTCTACCAGATTGGACTTTCTACCATGACATTTTCAAGAAGTCACCACCATTGATGAAGGGGTCCATATTTATTACCGTGTCCCTAAAGAGAGTTCAGAATAATGTGACATTTGTTGCATCAAAAACCCAACTGATTTATGCCACAGAAACAAAAAAGCATCCAAATTAAATATCATATATGGGTGTAAAAACTTGCAGTTCACAAAGTTTAGAAAACTGTATTTCAGTTTCAAACTTTTCAAGTATGTTTCTATATGGGGATACATGTGTTTCAGCCTCTTTAATTTGCATGAATTCTGTGAATGAACATCTTTTTCATTGTTCAACTTTAAATACTTGCTGCTCAAATATCGACCACCGACTGGCATAGTTTGGGCAACACTGTCCAGACAGCTTGTAAATTATACAATTCAGCAATATTGGCTATTCTTTACATGCTCTTCATGGTGCTATTAGATCTTATATTAAGGTGGGCATCAAAATACCTTTTACCACCAATCTCGATCTTAATTTTCTTCAATTAGTCTGTCGCTGCAGTAAGTATCTTTAATATAAGTGTGACAACAGCTTAAAATTTTTTTCAAATTTAATATATTCTATCAAATTCTAAATTTATTTCACTTTTCGTCGGATGGTCTCATTCAGTTTTGTGGATCAACCCACATTATAATATTTCTGTGGTGGTACTGTTGCATGTACATAAAACACTTCATTGTAACTGTAACATTTGGTCTTCTATTGCAATATTTCATAGATGTTGAACACTGTGCACTCTTAATTAAGGGGTTGCCATCTACTAGCACGAGCCGCAGAGCCATCAGACATGAGTGGTGCACTGAGGCAGTCACCCATCCTAGTACTAAGGTAGCCCATTGCTGCTTAACTTCAGTGATGAGACTGGTAGTCATCCCACTATGCCACAATTCATGAAATTCCGCAGACAAAAAAAAATGAAAAAAAAGGTGATCTCTAGAAGCGCAAGCCTCACTAGAGCTTACTCTTATAAAGAACTTTTTATGTTATTCTGCTTCCTCAAAATATACATTTAGCTTGTTGCTTGCCATGTGTGAAACTGATGTTTATTTATGCATTCTTTTCTATATCTATGGAAGCTGGATCTGTTTACAATTATATCAAAATTGAACATCACCACCTTTCCTAAACTTGAGATATTTGTTACCGTCAATGTATTGGTTAGGAGTCATAATACCGTATTTCATTATGGACAGTCTTTGTTTTTGTTTGTATTTTAATCAGTTCATGCTCCAGCTCCTCCGGCAATCAAGAAATGGGATATTGGTTTTAGATTTACTTGACATTGGCCAACATCTGGGAATCAATCTAGTTCAACTTGAACATCCAGTGCCTCTTAAATTTAAAACTAGAATTAAGCTGGTATAAAATCTAGCGACTTTTGGTATCAAACCTATATACTGTTAAAAATCTAATTATGATCGGTCAATCATAACAATATATGGTGAATATCTAACCGCAATAGACAAGTTATGATGAACAATGTCTATATTCCTTAATATGAGAAGCACTGATACAGATATTTATGCAATGAAATCAGATTTTTAAGTTATCCTAACTTAGCCAGTTATTACTGAAAAAAAACTACTTAGCTCCAGTAAACCTAGTGGCATGTGTACTAAGAATCCACTCCACCCACAGTAATAATTGTGAGAAACAATATCCCATAAACTTTATAAACAGTATGGTGGTATTTGTTTTCATTACACTAGTTTATTAGATATTAGTTCTTTCGTTTATAATCTTCATTATTTAGAATACTCCTCACTAGTCTAATACTAAATTTTCTTATGAACAGTATGAGGTTGTCTTTACATTACAATTTCATGTTATGTGGAAATAATGAACAGATTTAAGGCTTTTATACGCCATAGTTCACAATGATGTGATAAAAGCTTCACAGGTTACAAACTTTTCTAAGAAAGATTAAGTGTAAGACTTTTAAGACTTGCTTCTTTTGTGCAAAAATGATTGGACAGATTTTTTTGTACAACCATTTGTTGTAAGAAATGAAATCTAACATGCGATTTATGTCAATAACAATTGTCTTTTTAAAAATATTTTTATGCTGATGGTATAAACAACAATTACAGCTAGCACAGATGTACCGCATATTGCTTTGTCATGGATGTTTATAATAATATCACACATAGCACAAATGCAACCCAGTAGTTTTTCATAATTTTTACACTATTTTTGGTTTTTATCACCGGGAAAACATTTAAACCCTCGTGTGCCTTAATATTTCCTAAATTACAAGAGACTTAACTCATGTTTCCCCCTGTAGAGGTGGATACTGGAGTATTCGGAATACTGACAAAAGCAAATAGCATTAAAATAGTAAAAAATAGTTGAATATATCACTAAAATATTGTATGACTGATAGCGAACACGTGCTAAAAGTTTCAGAAACCGAAAAAAAAATCTTTTCTTCTAAAGTTCTCTACAGAAGCTCTGGCCTGCCATTTTTTTTATTTTACTAACATGAATATATCAATTAACTTGAATATACAAGTTCCAGTTACTAACTGGTATATTCCAGTTACTAACTTGTATATTCCAGTTACTAACTCGTATATTCCAGTTATTAACTTGTATATTCAAGTTAACTAACTGGTATATTCAAGTAAGCTAACTTGTATATTCAAGTTAGCTAACTCGTATGTTCTGGTTATCTAACTGGTATATTCCAGTTACTAACTTGTATATTCCAGTTATAAACTTGTATATTCCAGTTATCTAACTTGTATATTCAAGTTATTAACTCGTATATTCCACTTTCTAACTTGTATATTCAAGTTAGCTAACTCGTATATTCAAGTAAGCTAATTCATATATTCCAGTTAGTTAACTGGAATATTCAAATTAGTAAGTCATATTCCAATTAGTAACTTTTTAATACATGAGAGCTTAAGGTCACCTTAAAATCGGGCACACCTGTAAAACCAGTTACAACCACATGCCAAATTTGAATTGAATCTGTCAACAAATTTTTGAGATACAGTCCGGAAACAAAAAACCTTCAAATCAATATAAGTATCTTACTACTGTGAGTTTAAGGTCACCTTAAATAGGGCACACCTTGAGGAAAAGTTACATCAACATGCCGAATTGGAATTTAATTGATCAAGCCATTTTTGAGATACTCTCTGGAAAGTGTAAAGACGACACTGACCATGTATGTCTTCCATCAAAGCTGCTAGTGACACAAACTAATGCAACCTTAAACTCATTAGTTTATAAAATATCAGCAATTTACTATAACCTTACAAAAGAGACCATTTTTGGTGGAGATATATGTACATGATGAATATCAAGGTAAAAAGTCCTAATTAGCATATAAAATATCTTCCAAACACCAAAAATATTGTCCCAACCTTAAAGTCAAAGCTTGTTTGCACTGCTGTATATTGTAGCAAGTTTAAGGTAATCTTTTCCTGAAAGTTCTGTTCAAGGTTTGTTACATCCACAACTGAAACGCCTAGAATTGCACAATATTTGAAATACTGTTCAAAATTACCAAAATTAAAGTGAACATAATTCTGTTATTAATGGGAGTTTAAGGTTACCTTATTGTATGGCACTTACCTGTGGCCAGTTATATATACATTCAAAAGTTGAATGAAATTTCTGAAGTTATTTTCAGTATACTCCATGGAGAAAGAAAAAAACGTAAACTGGACATAAGACTTTTATAAGTGAGATTTTAAGGTCAACTTAAAATAGGAAACACCTTCAAAACTAGTTACAACCACATGATAAATTTGAATTGAATCCATCAAGCCATTTTTGAGATACTGTCTGGAAACGAAAAAACTTAAGCTCAATATAAGTATTTTACTAATGGGAGTTTAACATCACCAAACTATACAGCACACCCTGAGGAGCAGTTACATCCACGTGCCAAATTTGAATTAAACCTGACAAGCCATTTTTGAGATACTGTCCGGAATAGAAAGTGTGACAATGACAGATGCCGCTGCCGACCCCAAGGACAAACAACGTTGATGCCGCAGCCACAAAATGAGATGGCGAAGCAATCCCTTTTTGCCACGCAGCATAAATGCTGGTGACACAGAAACTGTGTCTACGAGATTACCAGTGAATAATACTTTGACTGCATATATCAAACTTATATTCTAAATTTTGGCTGCCCTGTTTAACTTAGACGTTATACTGATATACATGGTCTGTACCCTACTGTTATATCATGGTTCTTGGGCATTGGTTGAATAGAATTATATGCTGCAAAATAATTTACATTATGTAACATGTTGATGATAGAATATATGATTTGTGCCAGAGTCATATTACAAAATTTACAACAGTTGAGATATATCCCAGCATTTTGCTTTGTGGCGTTTATTAGAGTTTTACTTATTTTTCTTGTTCATTTTTACCTCTGCCAAGGAGGTTATGTTTTCGCCTGGGTTTGTCTGTCCGTCTGTCTGTTTGTTTGTTTATGAACAAGATAATTCAAAGACTTATGGACGGATTTTGCGAAAATTTTCAGGATATGTCCGAAATGGTAAAAGGAAGAAGTGAATAGATTTTAGGAGTGATTCGTATCACTGTCTGGATCTTCTGGATCCATGAAATTTAATTTTAAAGAAAGATAGCTCAAAAACATATGGAGGAATTTTGATGAAATTTTCAGGATATGTAAGAAATTGGTAAAGGAAGAAGTAATTAGATTTTGGGAGTGATCCGGATCACCGTCTGGATCTTCTGGATCCCTGAATTCTTTAAAGGAAGATAATTCGAAAAGTTATGGACGGATTCCGATGAAATTTTCAGGACACGTCCAAAATGGGACAAGGAAGAAGTGATTACACTTTGGGTGTGATCTGGATCATTGTCTGGATCTTCTGGATCTTCTGGATCCAGGTATTTTTTAAAGGAAGATGACTAAAAAAAGTTATGGATGGAGTTGGATGAAATTTTCATTAAATGTCTGAAATGGGACAAGGAACAAAGCGTAAAAAATACAATATTAATGCTAAAATATTAATGCTAATGGTAGGTTTTTGAAGCCCAGGAATTATTTTATGGAGTAGACACAGCATTGGGGGACTGAGCTGCTAAAACGGTCAGTGAAAAATATGCCTAACAAACTGCCTCTGACTGATGCAAAGAGCTGTATGTTCTCTAAACTGTGTCTGGGGTCAATATAAATACTATTTCTAACTTCATCATATACAATGAGAAAAATCAATCTTTAGCTTTAATTATTGTATGCAAAATTGTTAACAGTCTTTGTAATTTTTTGGGAACAGTATAAACGAGGCGAGTCATGGACAATACAAGCATGTGTGCAGTTTCTGTGCTAAACAAGGACGCAGCTTAAACCATACTGAATTGAAATGTAACTTTAAAGTTAGATCTAAAGACAGTAATGATACATAGTGGTCTAGTCTACCACTTGGAAACAATGACTTAGTAAAGGACAATCAAAATAGTGTCAACAAACAGTTAAATTCAGGTGAACAATGTGAACAATCAGTTTCTATTGTGCGGGGTCACTCTAAAGGGGGCCCACATGTATTATGTAATATTTGTGATGTTTGTCATATTGATAATCATTGTGTCGAATCACCAGCCATCAAGGGTAGTTCACACAGTAATGGAAGGGACATTAGAACGGGAAATGTTTTTGGAAATACGAATTGTAAGGGGACAAATTTGAATAATAATGATAAATTCAGTCTGAATAGCACTCCTGATGGCAGTGATTCGCCTATCCTGATGAGTTTGTTTGGTACGTCATGTAATCAATTTCAGTGCTGTGGCGCTCCGGAAATGTACCCTGGAACGCCACCTCGAGATAATACCTCTCAACACATTGTCTCGCAGTCTGTAGCTTACTTAGGTTTTGTGGAACCTCATGTTGAGGGTAGCAAGAATTTCACATATGATGCTTTCATTGGGAGTATGGGATATTATTATAAAGTAGATTTTTGTGTCCAGGGGGCTGACACCTATAACCAGATGGGTACTTTGATTTACATACATAGTAACAACAGGGGACCTGTAAAGGGGTTCTTCAGAATGTATTCTTCTGAATGGGGCACCATACTTAGGCCAAGTAATGTAATCCCCCAGGGTATGATCAGTGTGAACGCGACATGCTGTATGTACTTGATTAGCCAACCAAATACTGTTAGTTCCCAAAGTATTTTGGATGCATATACAGACTTCATTGCGGATAAAAGAATATATCAGGAATATAATTGTACATATCAGCAATATATGGAGAATATCATAGATAAACTATGTGAAGACAATAGTAAGGGATCAGACTGTGAGTACTCTGTTTGTGTGGGTTATGGATGTAATCCGGTACATAGCGTACATAACTGTATCAGTTGTGATCAGTCCGTCGTACACCTAGGCAACCAACACGTTCTGCCGACACATCCGAACAGGGTTACTGAGGATTACAATGACCACAATAAAACAAGAGGTTTCTTAAACCATGGCCAAGCGGCATTTGAGTTTATTGGTCCTGATAGGGAACCAGTCCGGCTTAATTCGATTGAAGAATACTTGCAGGTTGCAGACATTATAAGGACTACGAACTCCCCTAATTACAGGTGTGCTCGCATCCCAATTATATCTGATTTAAACATTTCAGCTTGGGAAAAGCATCTTCAGGATTACAATGACCAATTCCTTATTCAATATCTCAAATTCGGATTCCCTTTGTCACTCAAATGTCCTGATAATTTATCTAGAACTGATGTCACTAATCACTTTTCAGCAGTCTCTGAGGCTAAGGCTGTCACAAATTATATTGAGAAAGAGATCAGCTTGGGGGCAATGTTAGGCCCAGTAAATGAGGTCAGTTCTTCGCATTTTCATTGCTCCCCTATGCTTACAAGGCCAAAAGACGGTAATAAACGCAGAGTTATACTGAATCTATCATATCCAAAGAATTATTCTTTGAATGATGAAGTCGATAGGTTGAAATTCGATAATAGAACATTTACTTTGAAACTTCCAGTGATAGATGATATAATACAGGCTATATGCAGTAAACATGACCCAGTCCTTTTCAAAGTTGACATAGCTCGTGCATTCAGGAACTTAAGGGCTGATCCTGTAGATGCATTGAAGTTTGGCATCAAATGGCAAGATAAATACTTTCTTGATGGAGGGATTGCGTTCGGCTGGGTGCACGGGACGTCAGCGTTCCAGATGGCCGCGGACGCAATAGCTCACATCATGAAGAAACGTGGTTGTCAGTTGTTTCCCTACATCGATGATTTCGTAGGGGTCGTCGAAAAGAACAAGGCTGACTCTCATTTTGAGCACTTAACCTCACTTCTACAGGAATTAGGTCTCCCTCTGAACTGGGACAAGCACACTCCCCCATCAACTCGACTCACTTGCTTAGGGATTGTTATCAGTATCCCAGATTCCACCTTATCTATTGACTCAGGCAAATTGGACCTTATATATCAGGAATATCTAAGGGTCAAACAGTGTCGATATCTGTCAAGAAAGGCATACCAATCACTTTTGGGTAAGCTACTGTACATTCACAAGTGTGTAGTACCAGCAAGAACCTTTGTCAACAGAATTTTAGAGTTATTCAGAGCAAACCATAACCTCAAAAGAGTGGAATTGACTGAGGAATTCTTTAAGGATATAGAATGGTTCTTGACCTTTTTGCCTTGTTTTAACGGCAGAACATTCTTTAATAAGGCCCTGACCCAGCAGCACCATAATATTTTTGTGGATGCCTGCTTATCAGGGGTTGGTGCGTTGTGGGGTGACAGAGTTTATGCTTCCCCAGTTCATGACATCCCAAATTTTTCACCAACCATAGTTCACCTGGAAATGATTAATTTAGTCATAGCTTTAAGGAGTGTGGGGGAAATTTTGGAAAAATTCAGTGGTCACAGCGCATTGTGACAATTTTGCAGTAGTCCAAGTGGTAGACAATAGTAGAACTAGGGACCCCCTCTTAGCAGCCTGCATAAGGAATATTTGGCTACTGGCAGCTACATGGGATATTGATTTCAAAACTGTTCACATACCGGGTGTTAGGAATGTACAGGCAGATACTTTATCGAGAATACATTCTTCTAGTAACATAGACCTTGAAGTATTGAATGATTTGAAAACCAATTACATATGGGATGTCGTACCTGTACAATCTTTCATTTTGGATCTTCAAATATAATTTCAGATGGCAATCCTGCGTCTGCAGGTCTCCTTACAGCTGCTTGGAGGAAGATTGACACAGCTTATAGACCCTCTACCACAGCAGCACATAACACTCATTTTAGAACTTTCTTGGCTTACCTTATATTCATGGGCTTACCTATTAAGATCAACACTTATAATGTATTGACTTTCATAGAGTACCTGCATTCGAATGCACTCTCACACAAGGTTATTTCCAATTATGTGTCGTCACTGGTAACAATGGCTCACAAATATGGAATCGAACACAGTGCACTGAGGGATTCTTGTGTTATTAGATTGTTGAGAAGTATCTCAATTAACACTAAATTTTCACCAACCCCAAGGGGCATTTTTTATCCAAAAACTTTGTACTTGCTATCCATGTCCTGTGACATTTTGTCAGACCCATTGCTATACAGGGCAATTTTCCTTACAGCATACTATGGCTTCTTGCACATGTCCAATGTGGCTCCACACAGTGCAGCCAAATTTGATCCTTCTGTACATATTCTTAGGAAAGACCTTATCTTCGCCCCACCGGGGGCCCATTTGCTACTTAAATGGACCAAGACTCTCCAAGATCATAAATCTTTTCACATTGTTCAACTACCAAGCATAGATAATATATATTTATGCCCTGTGAGGGCGTTGAAAGCTCTTATCACATCAAGACCCACCCCTCCCTCAGCTCCTTTGTTTGCTAACATATTACCCCCTCATAGACAAGTTATAGACACCCACATACGAGATGCCCTTAGAAAGGTTTTATTGCACAGGAACATCCCCTTAAAACCTCATGGTTTTCACACTTTCAGAAGGTCAGGGGCCACATTTGCCTTTGATCACAACGTGGCTCTTTAGAACATAATGGCTCATGGACTCTGGAGATCTTCAGCCATTTGGATTTATCTACAAAATGCATCACAGGCTGCATCAATAATACCCCAAACTTTCACCTACAACATTCCCTCTTCTTTTTGACTGGGCTTGGTGCTTTAAAATTGGACTTTGTACCTAATTTTAAAACTATTCTTCTTTTACAATATGTACATAGAATACTAACATGTAAATAAAATTCCTCAAACTAGAATATGACCTTCTACCTTCATCTGACCCATGACCTTTCAGGTAGATAGAAATAAAGCAAGTGACCTGTGACCTTGGCACTTGCCCTCTTTTCACCTATGGGCTTGTCACCCTATAGAACTGCTTCGATTTCGATTTATGAAAAGACTTGCCAATCTAACCACGAATATGTATGAGCAACGTTGCTTCATAAATGCTGGTTTTATTCTCCAACTCACTACATAGGTGTATCCAGTTTTGGTTTTGTCTTTTTTGAACATTGTTAATCTGCAAATAAATACCATATTTTCAAACGAATTGTGACTCTCCTGATGTTTACATGTTAAATGCAATGAAAGCCGAAAGACCACCACAGTAAGAAAAGTATAATTCTTGGCATCCCAGTAAGTCTTGCTCTGGAAACTTTGCTTTTCCTCCACAAGTCATGTCAAGTTTGTCTGTAGGTCGTGCTTTATTCGTCTGAGGGACCTAAGGATTTTTAGACAGCAACTCTTTTATGAAACTGCCATCATAACAGCAAATGTCTTGTTGGTTAGTATCTGTCTGGACGACAGTCAATGCTCCCTTTTGAACCTTTTGCAATTCTACTTACATAATTTGCAGTGTATCAAAAATAGTCTTGTCATGGTCCTCATTGACAGCAAAAAGCATGTGACACCTATGCTGAGAAGTTTATACTGGCTTACACCCATATTGGATATTTCTCTATTTTTAAAAAGCTACACTGGCATAAAATACCTTCAGACAGGTTAATCTAAATATCTCGTCCATTCTTTTGTTTGCATACTTGTCTACTATACCAGACAGAGTAAACCTGACAGATTTTTTTCTATGTGCTCTAAGTTTTTTCTTAATTCATCCAGTGATAAAAAAGAAAGCATTCAACCATAGTTTTGCTTCTGGTGCATCTACCATATGGAACAATTAGCTTGAGGAGAAGTAATCTGCTGCCACCCTTGTATCAAAGTTAAAACATTACCTCTTATCAATGGCTTGTCCACTTTAGTTTCTTTCTTTTCCCCTGATATCTGAATTTACACTCTTTGGAATGGATATACTGTGCCTTACAAGCAGAAATCCAATTGATGTTTTTGTAAAAATGAGTTATCATCACTGGATGAATTAAGAAAAAACTTAGAGCACATAGAAAAAATCTGTCAGGTTTACTCTGTCTGGTATAGTAGACAAGTATGCAAAAAAAAGAATGGACGAGATATTTAGATTAACTTGTCTGAAGGTATTTTTACGCTAGTGTAGTTTTTAAAAATAGAGTAATTTCCAATACGGGTGTAAGCCAATATAAACTTCTCAGCATAGGTTTCAAATGCTTATTGTTGTCAATGAGGACCATGGCAAGACTATCTGAGAATTTACTTCCAGACTCCCAAAGTTGAGATCCTCAGCCCAACCTACCTTAATGCCATTAAGTCACACGTACATGTGAAAATGCACTCCAGATAGATCATGTCATCAAAATATCAAAATACTGATATGTGTAGTTGATTTGAAAGTGTCTTACTGTACCATGATGAAATGGAGTGGTCACAAGCTTGCTATTTCCTGATCTTCATTTTATTGCTAACACATTAGGAGGGTCAAGACCTAAACCCATCAAGTATCACCAATATGTGTAATCATTTTAAAATTTTTAGGTCACATAAAAATCCTGAGGTATCCAAGAGTAGTTGGGATCAGTTGTCATAGGTTCACAGGTAAATCGGGTAGTCCCTAGTCTGATCCTCACTTTTGGGATGTGATTGATTTTTCTGGCCTTTTTTGGCTATTTTTGGTACTTTTCCGTTAATCTTAATGGAGTTTCTTCTGTATCAGACTATTTAGACTGAAATTTCTCCACATATACAATTATGCCTATATTTGGCTTAATAAAGATAATTATATGTTTTACATTTTCTGTTCATTTTCTTATGTTTCATTAACAACATCAATTTTAAAATAAATTTGAAATATACCAATCTGTACCTCAGTATTTATTGAACATGATCACATGTGTATTAATGGTGATATATACATTTTTCTATTGTCTATAACTTCCTGGAGTATTTGGTGGAATAACACATTCATCAAAGCTATTATTTGCACACACAATTTATTTATCAATAGCATTCAACAATTGAATTAAACTGCTCAGAAATACGTCTTCATCATTGCATATGTTTACTGTAAATATATACAGAACATGGCTTATCAGATGATGAAATATATGAGTATGCATGGATCATTCCTTCATCGGGAAAGAAAGTTGCAACTTCTCTAACTGAGATTCCACCATAAACCAGATGTACAAATGATGACCGTGTGCCGTAGTGATACATGTAGTCATATGTGAAACTGTTGTCAATAAAAGTATCTTTGACTCTTGTGGTGAAGAAGGATGTCAATGTTACCTTCAAAATATATGCAATAAGATACAGACACTGCAAAATTATTCTGGAATAAAATGAACCGTGTTGATCAATGGATATTGAAATAATGCCCTATAATTACAAAAGAACATGTAGCATGGAATCTATATTACCTGAATATTCATTTTAAAAACACCATTGTCACTCTCCCAAAAATTTACGTTTTTGTGGTTAATATTGTATTGTTATTCTATTTGAAATATTTCCTATTATATGATCTAAATTGTGTTAACCTTGGAAGAGCTACAAGAATATTTTATTATTATTATTATTATTATTATTATCGGATCACTAGTGGCTATTACCTATGTAGTTGTGATACTTGTCATGACCATTTACCGTTTTGTGAAAGGTCATAGAGCAAAGTTGGGGTTATATGTCCCCTTCAACAACCATGATCATATTTGGACAGGTTTTAGCATTGTTACCTGTGGGAGTCGAACCCATACAGAGGTGACAGCTTGTGATTTGAAGCCAAACCTACTATTTCACTTGGCCACTGAGGACATGGTCATTGTGTGAAAAACAGAATTAAATATTCATAAATAATTTTATGAGCCCTTCTCAGGGTATATCTTGTTTGTGTCTATTTTCTGTGCAAAATCAATTATAACCTTTTATTTGCTAATTAAATGCTTGTACAATTTTCTGTTTCATTTTTTGCCAACATGCACTTTGTTTACTTACGGTCAAGCCATTGAATGTAAACTCAAACCTGACAATATTCTATTCATGACATATCTAAAGTATGTATGCAAAAAAACCCCAGATAGTCTGACCCCCCTCTGGAATCATCCAATGAGTTTGAATGTGACAATTTTTTTCAAATATTTTTACATCTAGGTAGTCAGTATTTTTTATGAGTTTATTAAATTCCTGGATCAGACATAGGTTTTATAATGTTCATACATTAAAAATATGCATTAAAACACGTCTTTTCCACTCACCTTTGCAAAAGACTTGAGTTTTTCATTTCTCTGGACCTCATATATAATCATACTTCCATTACTACCTACTCCTAGGTCTGGAAAACAGCGTTGTGATATTACTCGACCTTTCCATCTCTTGCCTAGCTGGATCGGGAATGCTGAAAAATATATACTGTGTGTAATCTGGTTCACATTTTTCCGATCTATCGTCTCCAATGCATAACAATCATAGTTTAACAGTGAATGTACTAAAAATTCACTCTTATGGATAAAGGTGTCAATATATTTGTAACTGTTTCACAATTAAACACAAAAAATGTGGCCCTTCTAATATATTAGAAGGTTCAATTAACACAATTTAAGGATTGGCACTGCTGTGGTGAAGGATTCCTAAAGCATAAATAATCCTCAGGAACATAAACTTGTCTTATTGAAAGAAAAATAAACCACCATTTTCAGAATTTGTGTCATAATAGCTCTAAAAATTTTAAAAGATCTGGGGTGAATTTTGGTGTGGATCCAAAAATGAGTAAGTCATTTTTAAACTTGTGACATGGTCTAAAACTTTAGAAGTATATGTTTCCACACGATATATATGAACTTGTGTTTTGCTACATATATTTAAACCTCTTAAGTGTCTATTTACTCTGCAAATGAAAATCTATTTCGTTGATCAGCTTTGAGTAGTTGCTGTTCAAATGTTACCTATAAACTATCATAGCTTGGGTGACACTGTTCAAACAGCTTGTAAATGATACATTCATCAATATCGGCTTTACTTTGCATGCTCTTCAATATGCTATTAGATATTGTGTCTTGATGAGAATCAAATCATAACCATTTACCCTCTTAATTTGCTTTAATTGCTTTCTTCTGTAAGATTTATTTTATATGTGTTTTTTATATATGTGCCCATCTATACATATCAATTGTATTCTGGCACATTTTAGCTTCTTTCATTTTTTTTGTCAAAGAAGACCATTGGTAAGTTAGGGGATCCTCTTTTGATGTCTATTACAGTGCTTTGTGGCTCAACCCACAAGTAAATATCGCCATTTATGGTTTTATCTGTGCATATGTATAAAACACAATACTGCAAGTGCATCATTTGATCCTTCATTACAATATCTCATAGATGTTTTAAGACTGCAAATCTTCCAATCGTGTTTATTAAAAACACATTTTTATGTTGCTGTGCTTTATTTCACAGAAGTATTTTCTTGCAGCTTACCGAATATGAGATTGATGTGCATTGAAGCATTCTGTTTCATGTCTGTGGAAGCTGAATTCATTTACAAATATGTTGAAAATGTACATCACCACATTTCCCACAATTGTGGCATTTGTTAATATCCATGCATTGTGTAAGAATAAACAATACTATATTTTGCCATGGCTAATCTTTGTTAAAAATTGTTAAAAAGTAAGTGATATCTCAGCTCTGCCGGAAGTCAGGAAATGGGATAATGATCTGAGACTGAGTTTGATATTTGGAAACTAGCCCAGATCTGGAAAACGGTCAAGTTCAGCTTAAACATCCTATGTGTGTTTTATTTTGAATGTTACTTAAAATGACAGTGTCATGTCTAGCAGGTTTTGGTCTCAAACCTATTTGATTCTGACAATCTAATTATGACCAGTTATACACAAAACTAATATGCTTGACATCTGATCACACAAAGTCCATCTCTGTTGTCTCCCTGGTTGCTGACCTCTTTCATGTCAAACATATTTAATTTTCTGACACAAGCTAATGGATATGCTAGAATCTGCTGTTTGCAGAAATTAAACACTACAAAACTTTGATTAGAATTTAAGTTATTTGAAAATAGGCAAGTTATGTCTACATTTCTTTTAATGATAAACACTGAACAGATTTTATACAATTCAATCATTTTAAGGAAAGAAATTAAGTGGCAAGAACACAGTATCTGCACAAAACCAATGCCCTAGCTCCTAGTTAATACTTAAGATAATTAAAAGGTATAAGCGGTAATCTTGTTAAGCAGCTGATATTAAGATTACAAATAAACTCTTTGTCCATTGTTCTGAGAACCTTTATCCCATAAAATTCATCAAAATGGTTTGGCCTTGTTGGTCTTGTTGCACCAGTTTATTTGACAAATTATACGATTAATAATCTACATTATATATAATACTCCTTGCTCTGTTAATACTACATTTCCTGATGTACATTACGATGATGCCTCCATATTTTCTGAAAATAAATGCTTAAATTTTATTTCATATGGTAACTGTAGGAAATAATCCACATATTAATCCTTTCGACTCAGCACTTCTCCTTGGTGTGCTAAAAACTCTACAAAACACAAACCTTTCTGAGAAGCACTACGTGTAAGACTTTTTGAGGTGAATTCCTTTGTACAAAAAATCATTGTACATGTGCCATTTGTTGCATGAATTAAGTCAAACATGTGATTTATGTCACTCACACAATTACAATGATTTTTTTTCAGATTCAATGTATTTTATTCGCCCATTTTTAACATCTTGTTGACATTAAAGGTTTCCTGGGGCAACCCCCCTCAGTATACTTTAACAATAACAATCATAACGCAGTATGATTATACACAAGTAAACTGGTTTTAAGGAAAATGCAAGAGTTACATATTACTTGAATATAACCTAAAATTACTAAACTTTACATACAAAAATATTTTCTAAATTTTCGAAAGTAACATTAATTTTTAAATACTGTTAGCTGTATGTATTAACTAGTTACTTTTCATTGAAAACTGCATTTTCCATACATATATATAGAAGACAAAAATAACTGAACTAGGGGGACACTTAGTGTACAGATTTTTCATTACAAAAAACATAACATTGGTACAATGTTTTGGCATCAAAGCACTGGGAGTCCTGAAATGTCACAAATGTCATGTCAAATGGTAAGAAGTGGCTAAGTGTGTTTAGACATTTTTAATACATATGTGACGAAGTGTGTTTAGACATTTTAATACATATACATTTTGAAAATTTTTCTGTTGTGTATAATAAGACAGTTTGATTTCAGTTTTGGCCCAACCAGACTGGTCAAAACAATTGCATCTATTTACTTGCAAACCCATTTGTTTAGTCATACCAATCTCCAGAGTAACATCCAAAACAATTATATATACAATCAAAGTTGTGCATATGGAGAAATTGTATTCTATCCCGATTTTGACTGGTACTTCTTTGAACTCAAAATAATCATATAATCAGTACAGCCTGTGACATATAGAATTAGAGGACCAACAAAACTCCTTTGCTGAAAGTTCCTTGCAAAAAAAAAAGCTCCTTGCAAAACACCTGTGGCGGCCATCTGTGGCGTGAGGCCATGGTGGGTATTGCTTTTCAACGATCTGATAATTAAAAAACTTCAAGAATTATGCTACTTGCTGGTCCGATAAGTTCCTCATTGCAGTTTTTAGTTCATACATATCACCTTAAAAATGAATCTATTTACAATATTGGTTAATCTGCTTCATATCTCCAGAATTCTTGAAATTTCTCTGTTATACCCCATTATCGCCAACATTCCCCATTATCGTGGTAGTATTTATTCAACCCGGTGTTGATGAAATTCACATCCCTCGTTATCACCAGATATGTCCCAGTGATTATTTTATGTTTTTTTTGTGTTCCAGTGTTTATTTTATGTTTTTTTTATGTTGAGTATATCCTTGTACATGGTGTTTCTAACTCTTGCTTTTGACTGATTGTAATCCATGGGTTTCTCTGCTCTTATGGTTTGTTATCTCTTGGGCTTTTGTGATCATTTTCTTTTCACAGTTCATTTTCGCACAGTTCTTGTTTTCTTTTTACTTTTTGGATCCAGTAGTGTGTTCTTGGCCATGTTAGTCATAAAAGCTACTCTATTGATATGTTTCCTATGTGTTGGTTTCTCTTGGAACTGGCTTAATACTGACAAGGGTTAGAATTGTAAAAAGGTTGACATGAGCATCCCATCTATTTTCCGGCTTCCTGTTGTGGGGCGTAAATATTGCTACCTCGGCCACTCAAAACAGGTTCCTGAACAATTGAAACTAAAAAACCTACTCCTACTCCTCTTGTTGTGTGGCGATGTTGCTGTAAACCCTGGCCCAACCAATTTTGGATTCATCAACTGCAGATCCATTCGCAATAAAGGCCCTCTCCTGCATGACTTTATACAATGCAGTGTCTTGGATATCCTGGGCCTGGTTGAGACTCATATTAGACCAGCTGATACTGATGGTCTTCTAAATTCTCTCACACCAGCTAATGACAACTTAATTAAAAACGAAGGTGTACTGGATTGGTTGGTGGTGTTGGCTTTCCATGCAGAAAATCGTTTTCTCCCAGTATTGTCTCATACCAAATCATCATACCATCTTTCAGGTCCGACTACAATAGCTTTGTGGCTGCTTGTGTGTATCGTCCCCCCAGTTCTCAATTTCTGGAAGATTTTTTGGCTCTTTCTTGCTTTCTGTCTTCAATTGGTTCCAATTTCATCATTTGCGATGACATAAATGTTCATCTGGATGTTGAATGTGGTGATAGGTCTAGGTTTAACAACATCCTTCAGTGTTGCACTTTGATTCAGGGTGTCAGTGGCCCGACTCACATACTGGGTCACACTCTGGACATTTTTATATCTCCTTGTGACTCTGATTTTGTCAGTAATGTTAGTGTTGGAGACTTTCTCTCTGACCATGCTGCTGTACGATGCCAACTTGATTTCTCCCACACATCAACCTGCATTGAAAAAATGGTCTCTTATCATAGGTATGATAGGATTGATATCAACCAGTTCCGCAATGACCTTAGTAATATACCATTTGTACTGTCCCCTGAAGGTACTGCAGCAGAACTGTATGATCAGTACATGGTTGGTGTAACCCAGGTACTTGACAAGCATGCTCCTATCATCTCATGCATGACAAAATGGCAGTCAGATGAGTGGTTGTCTGATTCATATAACATAGCTCCCTCTCTAATGCGGCAATTTGAACGAATGTGGAGAAAACATAAGACACAGTTGAACAGATCAAGGGCTCTGCAAGCAAATTGCCTGGTGCAATCGACTGGCCAATAAAGACAAGGGTTCCTACTATACCAATCTTATAACTGCAAATAGTGATGACCCCAAGAAGCTATGGCAGTCATTGAGTAAGGTATTGCATCGCATCTCTGAGACTATTCTGCCAGCTAATAGCTCAGAAAAAAGCCTTGTGGACACATTTACTAATTTCTTCTCCAATAAAATAAGCAAAATCAGGGACACATTATCTACTTCTGGCTCTTTCAATGATGCACCTGATTTGGTGCTCCCTGCTTTCAATACCTTTAAGCCTATAACTGAAGTCAAGGTCAGTAAGTGCATCAATGTGTCTCCTACTAAACTGTGCCCTTTGGACCCCATACCAACATTTCTCCTTAAGGATTGTTTTGATATACTCCTTCCATCTGTTACCAAGTTGGTAAATTATTCTCTCATTGATGGCTCATTCCCAAGTGCTTTCAAAAAAGCCCCCTCATTAAAAAAAGGCTTCTCTGTTCAGAAATTAAGAATTATTACCCAGTGTCTAGTCTCTGCTTCCTGTCAAAGTTGGTTGAGCAAGTTGTTGCTAAGCAACTTACATCACACATCAATAACAGCAAACTGGACAATCCACACCAGTCAGCTTATAAGACAGGACACTCCACTGGAACAGCTTTATTGTCAATAAAAAATGAGGTCCATCTCTCTCTGGCATGTGGCGAACCTACGGCTCTAGTAGCATTTGATACCATAGCTCATAATATTCTCCTTGGTTACCTTAAATCCTGGTTTGGTCTTGGTGGAACTGTTCTAAAGTGGTTTGCTTCCTACTTGAGTGATCATTGCTAGACTGTCAAGATAGGCTCCACACTACCTGAATTAAGCAAGCTCATCTACGGTGTTCCCCAAGGTTCTGTTCTGGGTCCATTGCTGTTTTCACTTTATACTACACCACTTAACAAAATCATCTGCCTTCATCCGCACATTAAATTCCACTTCTATGCAGACGATACTCAGCTATACATCCATCTCTCCCATAAGAATGCCTCTGCTGCTCTCGCCAAGCTAAACGGCTACCTTCATGATGTGCATTGGTGGATGTCACTTAGTAAACTGAAGCTCAACCCAGAAAAAGCTGAATTTGTCTTTGGTTCTAAGGCTCAGTGTCAGAAGATTTACTCCCACTTTCCTGTCAGTATTCTTGGTAGCCTTCTTCATCCAGTTGATTCTGTCAGAAATCTAGGTATATGGTTTGATGCAGAATTTTCCTTCTCTGAACATGTCAAGAGGACATGCAAAGTGTGCTTTCTTCAGATGTGTGACTTTCATAGAATAAGACAGTATATTACTCCAGTGGCAGTCCTTGCTGCAAATGCCTTGGTTAGTAGTCATCTGGACTACTGTGACTCTCTGTTTAGAGGTTTGCCATGCTTCAATCAGCACAAATTGCAAAGTATTCAGAATACCCTTGCTCGCATTGTGACAAATCATAGAAAGTATGCTCGTGTAACACCCATTCTGAAGCAACTCCACTGGCTACCCGTTAAGTATAGATGTATGTTCAAAACTGCAACACTAGTTTATAAATTTCTACATAGTGGTTCTCCTTCCTATTTTCAACCATTCTTGTCTCTCAGCAGTTGTTCCTATAGTACCAGGCGTAGTCATCCAGATCGTCAATACCTTACTGTTCCTCCTTCCCACTCATCAGTCTTCAAGTCAGTCAAACATTTTGATCACAGCTTTGCCTTTGATGCTCCTAAGATCTGGAATGAACTCCCTCATGATGTGCGCAGTGTAGCATCATTTGCCTCCTTCAGAAAGAAGCTTAAAACGTACCTGTTTGCAAAAGCCTATCTGCTGCAGCATCCCCTGTCACCCTGTGTCTCCTGGGTATGACCTGGCTATGTCCTCCGATTAATGTTAACTGCCTTGCTTTATGTTCAGTCGCGCCATAGAGTCCATCAGTGATGGAGATTAAGCGCTATAAAAGTCCACATTAGATTAGATCTTGTTTTTCAAAATGAGGCCAAAAATATTCCCAGACAAGATTTTATGGTTATGAATATATCCTGCAAATTTGAGAAGCCTAGCTATAATATTTTCTTTGTTAGAGTGGTAATAGTGAAAACTCTACACACTGCATCAGTGTAATGAAGCAAAATCCATAGTATCCACCGGATCCTATCTGGTGGATACAATTACAGCAACAGATGTTAGAAGTTTGATCAACCTCAAGTGTGTATTTCAATCTGTGCTTTGAAACCTATTGTGAATTATAGTATAAAAACTTCTGGAATGACGTATAAAATATGTCATGAATGGAGATGACAATACAAGTGTATATCATGAGTAAAATATTGCCTATCTTCGTTTGTCATGTTATTTTTTTCATATTTCTTATGAGGGTTGTCTGAGGCCAGTAAAAGCACGCAGTTAATGCAAGTGATGTCCCTGTTCCACCAAAGGATTAATTCCCGATTGGTGCTGAGATCCTTAATCCTTGAGAGTCTGTGGAAAAAATCTGAAAAATGGGAGGGAAAATGGAGTCTTCATCCAGGTGTGGGATCGAATGCAGATCATCCTCTGGAAGCCTTGAGAAGCCTCAGATAAGTCCCGATCATTCACCGACGATGAGGCGATTAAGCCACGTTTGTGATCGGTTTCAAAACCAATCCTGTTTAGGATATACCGACAGGGGCATAAAAAAGTAAACTGACCCAGTCTTAGACTTTCAATATCCTTTTCATAATGTAGGCATATCCCGACATTTTTTTTGGAAAGGGGTAGATGTGTATTTTATTAATGACAAAATAGTCAACACACATACTACCCGTTTACCATTAAAGTTTTTTTTAGTTTTTTAAAGTAAATATTCCAGGATCGGAATTAAAAAGAATAAGGGCCCTGAAGTATTCCAGTCTTGAGAGGCAAATGACTTTGCATCAGTTTATTATATATAATTAATTAACACATCTAAAGAACAATTCATTTTACTACATTTTTTTATCTAAGCTTTAAGCATTTCTAAGGTAATGTTTGGATTTTGGCAAATTTTTCCCGTTAATTCAGCGAGAAAAGGAAGAAGTCAGTTTCTTGCTAAAACTGAAGTATATTTTAGCATTACTTTTTTACGTTACTCTGAAGGTAATTCATAATTTAAAGGTCACTACACAAGGACACATTGTTTATATTTTCTCTTTCAAATTATAATTCTTCTGATGGAGATGGGCAAAGTTTAACATATGATGAAAGTGGTGGTATCGATTCAAGTCACAAGACGGAAAATGGTGAAACATGTACATCTGCATCTGATATCTGAATATCTTCAACTTTAGTCAAAGTGGTAGCTCTAAAACACAGATATAAAAAATGATGTTGAAAAGTAGATCCTTCTTAAGTAAGACTGAAAATTAGATGATAATAATGTCGATGTGAATGTCAATAATAAATCTGTAGAAGTGGTTTCCACATCAGACAGAGTATCTAGTGCCTCAGAAGGTACACCTGTGTGCAATAGTACAGAAGTTAATCTTTCAAAGATAATTACAGGAAAAGCATCATTGACATCTATCTTGTGTGTAAATAACAATATGGTCCAATTCATTGTGCTACAGATGCAGGTATGTTTGGCCATTATAAACAGTCATATTCATATCTGTCATTGAATATGGATAATATTATGGACGACTGTAGTTATGTTGAGTTACATAAATGTTAAGCGTTCAGTGCATTGTCCAAAATTTTATATGTGGTATTTTGTGGTTTTCTTCTTTTATCCTTTAAAATAGAAAATTGACAAAAATATAGCTAACAAAGATGAACTTTTTACTTTACTTTTTATGGTAACTTGTAACAGTATAAAACTGATTGTTGTGATATTCAGATCAGGCAAGTTTTTCTCTGTGATTGCAATTTCATATTGTGTATGAAAAATGCACTTTTACATGTTTTGATGGAGGGCTTGCTTCTCTGGCCCTCCCAGACTACTGCACCTTTTGTTGAAAAATGGTAAATGAACTTGAGTTGAGAAAAAAGATTTTCTCTATATAATTCTTAATCTCAAAATACAATTTTTTGCAAAAGGTTTCATAATTTCTCTCATAGCAAAGAAAAAATATATTAGAAATATACTGCTCTGTACCTCAGTATTATTCTTTCAATATGATCACAAAACCATGCATTAATGATGATGAATACATTATTGTATTCTATATCATTTTTAGTATTATTTGTAGGAACAAATACTTTCATCAAACCTATTATTAAAAAGTGTGATACGTTTTGCACACATAATTTATTCATCCAGGGCATACAACAATTAATTAAACTGCCCATAAATTTAATATCATTGCATATGTTTACAGAAAATGTATACAGAACATGGCTTATCAGATGATGAAATGTATGACTGAGCATGGATCATTCCTTCATCAGGAAAGAAAGTTGCAACTTCTCTAATGGTGATTCCATCATAAACCAGATTTACAAATGATGATCGTGTGCCATAATGATAGATGTAGTTATATGGTACACTGTTGTCAATAAAGGCATCTTTGACTCTGGTGGTGAAGGAGCTTGTCAATGTGACCTTCAAAATATATGCAATCAGATACAGATACTGCAAAATTCATCTCTGTAGAATCAAATGAATCCATGTTGATCAATGGGTATTTAAATAATGTCACCTTATTACAAAAGTGGATGTATTATCTGATCTGTGTTACCTCCACTTCTCCCGAATTTACTTTTTTGTGAGAAATGTTGTACTGTTGTTCTATTTGAGATCTTTCCTATCGTTTAATCTAAATTGTGCTCACCTGAGGACAGCTGCAAGAATATTTCTTTATTATTATTGGATCAGTTGTGGCTGTTATCTGTGTGATTGTGATACTTACCATGCCCACTTACCATTGTGTGAAAGACAACAATCAAAGTTGGGGTTTTATGTCTGATTCAACAGCCAGGGCCATATTGGGAGAGGTTCTCAGCATTGTCAGTTTTTGGGAGTCAAACCCATACAGAGGTGACACCTGGTTATTAGATGCCAAACCTGCTAATCCACTAGGCCACTGAGGACATGTTCGGTGAGTTGAAAAGCAGAATTGACTGTTTGTAAAGAATTTTGTCAGCCCTTCTTCGGGTATATCTTGTTTGTGTCTACTTTCTGTGCCAAATTAGCTGCAACGTTTTATTTACCTATTAAGTGCTTAAACAAATTTCTGTTTTAAATTTTTGCCAGCTGAGACGATATAATGTGTTACTAAGCATCAAATCATTGAATGTAAACTGAAACCTGACAATATTATATCCATGAGTCCTAAAAGTATGTATGTACAGAAACCCCCCAGATAATCTGACACCCACTGGAATATCAAACACCATATGTACAAATATATTTACATCTAGCTATTCAGCATTTGTTTATGAGTTTATTAAATTCCTGGACATAGGTTATGTAGTGTTTATAAGTTTAAAAATACACCTTCAAAATGTGCCTTTTCCACTCACCTTTGCAAAAGACTTAAGTTTTTCATTTCTCTGGACATCATGTATAATCATACTGCTATTACTACCTTTTCCTAGTTCTGGCAAGCAGTGTTGTAATATTATCTGACCTTTCCATCTCGTGCCTGGCTGAACTGGGAATGCTGAAAAACATATACTGTTTCTATGTATTCTGCAAATAAAAATCTATTTCATTGTTCAGCTTTGAATAGTTGATGCTTAAATGTTACCCATAAACTGCCATAGGTTGAGTAACACTGTCCAGACCGCTTGTGAATGTGTATCCAGCAATATTGACTTTTTACGACCATTTACTATCAACTTCAATTTGAATTAGCTTTAATTGCTTTCTCTGATAATTTTTTATACATCTGACACGGCTGCCTATCTATACTAATCAATCATATTCTGGCACATTCTTAGCTTTTTTCATTTTTGGTCAGAGAAGTCCATTGGTTGGAGATCTGTGTTTTTTGTGGCTCAACCCACACATTAAATATTGTCATTTATGGTTGTACCTGAACATATATTTAAAACACAATACTGCAAGTGCAGCATTTTGGTATTTCATTGGAGTATCTCGTTGTTTTAAGACTGCAAATCTTCAAACCATGTTTATTAAAAAGCACATTTTTATGTTGCTCTGCTTTACTTCACAGATATATTTTTGCAGCTTACCAGAATGTGAGATTGATGTGTATTTAAGCACTCTGGTTCATGTCAATGGGAGCTGAGTTTATTTACAAACATGTTGGCAATGTACATCACTACATTTCCTGCAATTGTGACATTTGTTAAATGTCCGTGCATTGCTTAAGAATATACAACACCATATTTTGCCAATCTTGGTTAATCTTTTCAATAATTCTAAAGCAATTGATATCACAACTCAACATTAAGTCAGATAATTGGATAATGATCTGAGACTGAGTTTGATATTTTGAACATCTGGGAAACAGTCAAGTTCACATTAAATATTCAATAAGTGTTTTGTTTAAAATGTTACTTTAAATGACATTGTCATGTGTAGCAGCTTTTGGTTTCAAACCTTTATGATTCTGACAGTCTACTTATGACCAGGTACACAAAACAAATATGCTTGATATCTGATCACACAAAATGCATGGTTGGTGTCTCCGTGATTGCTAACCTTTTAAAAGCTTCTGTTATGTTGACTTTTGACCTATTTTCTTATTTATTTCCCCGCAAAAAGCACTGTCTGTAGCCATACTTTTTAAAACTTGAATCGCAAAATTAAATATTTGAAACTTTTTTTTGCATGATTATGCATGGGGTTTGCATGATGCATGTGGTTATCCAGTAGCTTTCGTAAGTTAAAGTTGTGTTTATAACTTAGCCAGCTAATCAATGTGCACTACCTCAATGCGTTAACTACAGCCACGTTATAGTCTGGTTGACAAGGAAGGCGTCAGAAATCTGACGCCAGATCACATTCATGTTCCCTGCATCTGTACACCTTCCTTCTGCCCCAGGTCGGCAACCCATTTTGGGACCACGTTTAACCTCAGGTGCCTGGATCAAACGGGGGCCCCAGGTGCCCTGGTGGCAGTAGTTGTGGTTTGTCTACTAGAGGCACACTAATCTTTTGCCACCCACTTAAAGTCTTAAATTAATTGCAAACAGTATGCTAATTTGTGGATCCAGAACGTTATCACAGTAGCTATATCAGTATCTATGTGTAAAATTTATGCTTATTAGAATGACTTAATAGCAGATTATTTATATTGTATATAAAACTCAGTTATAAAACTTGCTGCTGGTTAATGAGGTACAAGTCTCTTAAATTTACAACAATTTAATTTTTAAAATGACTGTCTGTCTCAGAGTTCACTGTGGTACTAAAACTTGTACATGTGTGTAGAACATAAGCTAATTTCACAAGTAAATTGCGGTGTAAAGTATCTTTAATATAAAGCTTCAATCCAACTCTAATACCTGAAATCTACAAATAAAGTTAACATATAATTTTATAACTCCAGAGCAGATGGGGAGCCAGACCTAGGACCTTTTTCATAGACTGGTTCGTACTGATCGGCTCTGTAAGATGTTTTAACAACTTTTAGCTAGACACTTAGGTCCCTCATTTACACGTATAGTTTTATCCATTTAACTTTTTGCTCTTTACATTTGTTACTTTAACACTGTATCACTCTATGTGTGGTGTCATCTTTCCACGTAAAAACAATAGAACCCTACATCAACTGCTCGATATTTCAGGTAACTCGATTTAAGGCGACATTAAGTAAACTTAATGTTGTAATATAACTCCAATGTAAAACGCTTCCAGTTTTTGAGTAACTTGAACTTATGACCTTGCATTTGACCTTGAGAGAGGCAATTAGTATTAAAAATCAATTCATCCCATTTTTCTGAGAAGCATTATCCAATAAAATTCAGAAAAACAGTTTGGCTGGGATTGTTCTTGTCGCACCAGTTTATTACAGTTATTTGATTAACAATTTCAATTGTTTAGAATACTCCTTGATGTATTAATGCTAGATTTTCTTATAAACATTATATAAGGCTGTCTCATATTTATCTTTAAAATATCTAAATTTCATATGATGTTGAAACTGTAAGAAATGATGCACATATTAATCCTTTCCACTCAGTACTTCACATTGATGTGCTAAAACTTCTACCATACACAAACCTTTCTAAGAAACATCTCCTTTTTTTGCAAAAATCATTGTACAGATACCATCTGCTGAATAAAAGGAAATCCAATATGTGATTTATGTCAACTGCACAATTACAAGGATTCTAATTGAAGTTTTTTAAAAAAGAAAAAAACATTATAGGCTGATAAGGAAAACAACATTTGGAACTTGCGCAGAGGTACTGTATTTTGCTTTATTGTGGATTTTATTGATATATTTTGTGTGCTTTTTACGCTAAAAAACATTGAAACCATCAGAAGTCTAAATATTTCCTAAAAGACAAGCGATTAGTTGAAAACTAAAATAAAATTCAGTGGTATTTTTAAGGAAATATGTCTTCACAAAATAACATGCACATTTGTCGGTAATGTTCTTTATTAGAGTGCAGTGGCTGGCTTGATATGGTGCTGTGTGTCCGCCTGTGCTGTGGTCGTTCGTTGATCATACAGTGAGACTGGAATTATCCTGGTACTAGTCCAGCCAAGTAATGCCTCTTTGAGGTGCTGCAATGCCGAAGATGCACCGTACTCACCACTTGAAAGGGCTTGAGTACTATTAAAAAAAGTCCAATATTATGCCATCAGCTGTTCCAACTGCAGATCATTAGCAATGACTAACTGAGAATACAGTATACTCGATCTCTGACATTTAATTTACCAATGATAAGGTGATGCTGGGACCCCAACAGTTCATACTAGTTCTTTTTAACGTCATCAAATTTAAGTCCTATGGAATGCTTATTGTGTCCTAACACCTCAACACACAGACATTCCTGGAGATATGGGATACTTTAGGTACACTGTTTCTGGATATAGTAATACTGTGTGAATATAGAGGAAATGGGAATTGTGGTTGACCTGGGGTCAGGTGGGGACCCCTAGGCACATGAATGCTAACCACATGACATGTACACTAAGATACAATCAACTGCTACTACTTTTGGACTTGATTTATCAATTGCACTTTTATATTACTTGACACTTTGACACCAATGGTGGAACTGCCACTGCAGAAACCCGATTCTGACATCACATAACAAGAGACCACCCCAAGGCGGATAAGCAAGCCATACACAGCTGATGCCTGGTAAGCAATGTGACTCCTGACATACAGCTCTGACCACCAGGAAGGAGACACTTTATATACATCCCTGGGCATCTCAGCCACCACATTTTGCATTAGCCTGGCTGTCTGTCAAAGTCGAGCAGCGTGTCCCTCATTATGCTTTGAAACTATACTGGAATTGTAACAAGTGACAAGGTTCTAAGGGACATAAAATATTTCTAAACAGTAAAAATGGCGTGTGTGCAGCTTGATTCTTCTTTCAGAAGTGATTTTAAGCGGGTTTGAAAAAGACCCTGTTCAAAGGTCGGCCAATAACATTTCAAATGCCACAAGCATTAATCTTTGAGAAAAGAAAACAAAAAAACTGATGCATTGAGACACGTATAACTTAAACTTCCATTTTCCTGGCTATGATCTTTCATAAGCTTTTCATTTATGACTGGCTTAACTGAGGAAAATATATATACTATGTATTGCCTATTACGCACCTCCCTTGTATATTGTTTCTTATGCAAATACAAAATTAACAGTAAAAATCTGCAAGAAGTTATTATCGTATATGTAAGTGTTCATTTTTTTTAACCCAGACGGGTGACCCTTCCATTGTGTCAACTCTCCATTATTTTTGCATAATGGAGAGTTAACACTACATAATCTTCTTACAGAGGAATGTGGTTTAGTTCAGTGGGCAGTCTGCCAAGAACTCAAGGGTATTTGCCAGTCATCCTCAGCTTAATGCATTCAATATTGAAATGTTTTCATTACTTTATTCATATTAATTAGTTCAATGGGCACATTTACAAAGTCTTTATAATTCTGCATGCCATTCAGAGTGTACAGAAAATACCTCTTTGAAAACTAGTACCTTGAAAAAATACCTCCTTGCAAATAAAAAAACAAGATGCACTCAGAGAGAGCAAAACGCTCGACTCCATGTGACCAGTCTCACAAGTGTTATAAAGTATAACACACATCCATCATGGTGGCATTTCCAGAAATTCTGGAGGCTTCTTGGTATCCAATATATTAATTGGATCTTTCCTAAACTATAATCACTCCTTCCCATGGCTAGTCCCTTCCTACTTCAAATTTGACATCAAAATTTATTAATTACTTTTGAAGAAATATGAAGTAGAAAGCTAAAATCATTAAAATACATTGAAATGGGACCTATGAAAATTCATGACTTTTTTGTATCCAAAATATGATCCACGTCTTTCCCAAAAATTAGTAATTTCTTCCTTTCACCAGGTCCTACTCACAAATTTTTTATAAAGATCTGTTCATTAGTTCTGGAGTAATCTAAACACCAAAAACAGGCAGACAAATAGACAAAAAAGCACACAACAAACATAAATTCCTGGTAGAAGTAAAAATATTGGTTAAAAGCCACTTCTTGGTCAAAATTACTCAGGGTAAATTTTTGTGATGGACTGTCAAGAAATTGAAACAAACAAACAAAAAAACCCCCAAAAAACAGAAATAAATAAACATGACAAATACACCACTTCCCTCTCAATTGTATTTATGTCAATTTCAAGACATAAATTTAATGAGAAGAAGTATATCACACGCATCACAAGCTAGGTTTTGTGACCTAACAATGACAATTGCATTGTGACATCATTAAGTAATGACATCATCAGACCTCAAAATATTGATTTTTTTACTTATGCAATAAAGAAAATCAGATTTCTCTGTATATGCCCAATTGATCCATCAAGTTGATCCATCCACCAATCCATCAAGTTGAACACTTTATCTTGGTTAAAGTTTTTTTTTTGAACAGTAAAATTTTAGATGCTGTGTTTTTTTCTTTTCTTTTTAAAAGACCTTTAAAAAAATTGCTAAAAAAAAACCTAAAAAAAAAAATTTAAAAAAAAAAAATTTATAATTGACTGGTATTGAACCCCAACCATGAGATTACAAGTTCTACACATTACACTCACAGCCACAGAGAATATCTGATGAGGCAAGAATTTATGAGGAGGAAATCCTATCATGATATTGATTTTTGAAGACAAGTAGGTTTCACTGTATATACCCAATTAAAAATTTAAAAACCTGTCTCCTGACTTTAATTTTCAAACAAATTATACCAAATTTGGAAGATTCCGTCTGTACCCCATGAAATATCTACCCACCAAATTTGAGCTTGATTGATAATATAGTTTTTGAGTTATAAGGGCAAAACGGTGCACAGACAGACAGACAGACAGACAGACTGACAGAAACAAACTGATTACAATAACCCTCTCCTATCGTCGAGCGTTAATAAGCAGTTTAATTTTATATAGTTGGATTTTTTTTTAATTCTTTGTATTTTTATACAATCTTACTTCATAATAAGCTGTGTACTTAATTAAAGAATCAATTTCCTTTCAAACAAACTCACTGTTAAAATCTAACCCAGCACACTACATTAAAAGGAGTGGTTTAGTGACTCAGAATGTACATTGTTGTTGACGTACAATCCAAATTATGACACATCAAAGAAGTTTGTAACTCGCCTAAAATAAGATAAAACATGGTGCTATAATGCAGTACTGAAGTGCATTACTGCTGGATTTAAACTTGATTTAAATTTTCAATGTTTTTTAGTTCAACATGGATTTTAATTTTCCTTATTACAGATTATTATATAATTCTAACAAGATACAGTGTTTGTGGTTGAAATGAATGTGTTCTTAGATGTGGATTTAATGTGGATTAAATGTTCTAGGCAGGTATTTTTGGAATATAAAATATAGAGTAGGCATTCCTTCTATGAGGCAACCTTTCCTGGAGGCATTTTTCTTTTATTCAAAATTTAGAGAAAAAGAAGCACAAAAATTAAAAATTTTATGAAACCCAAAAAATTCAGCATAAAATAAAACAAGTAAGTAATTCTCCTGTTTCTACTATTTTCAATGCCTGAAACACAAAAATAATAGCATACTTTCTTAAAAAACACAGATCAATATAGTAACATCAAACACTGACCACAACAAATTATCCATAGCATGAACATTGTTATTTGACCAATCTAATTTTTGGTAAAGTGCTTTCTGTAAGACACAGATCCATATTTTATTGATTATCATTATATATGGTTCATCCTTCTGGCAGTCAGATTATATTCAAACTTTTCAAGCTTTATCCAAAATTATATTTTTCCATAAAGGAAAACCCATTGATACACATGGTGAAGCAATGTTGATTGTGTATTGACATAAAAAACATACAACTAATTTAGTGAAAGCCACATATGGTATGCACACCAAAGGAAACATAGCAAATATTGTCCAGGTTGATCATTTGGTAAAAGGTGTTAAATTATTGAATTAATAAATTGGTTTCAATTCACAGGGTTTTATAATAGATAACTGCCTCGTGGAACTTCCATTATGTAAACTTAATGGCTCTTCAGCCCGTGGGGCCTCATACAGTCTCAAATTTTTAAAACGTGTGTTTCCGCTATTTGGTATTTAGTCATGTCTTTTTGCTGCATAACTGTTTGTGGGTGTACAAATTCAAAAAGTCATCAACAGGCAAATCTTTTCGTGACAACAGGTAGCTTGTAAATGATTGTAATCAGCAATGGAGACTTTTAGTTTTGTCAGTCTAGAGGAGCTTCAGATTACAACCATGTACCATCAATTTCAATCTCAATTTACTTCAATTGTTCAGTTCCTGACAATCTAAACTTTTGTATACATGTGAAAGGTAATAATCTATTTAAATTGTGTATAATCTGACATATTCTTAGTTTCTTTCACTTTGCGTCAAAGAGGCCCACTGGTAGCTTTTAAAATTCTCTTGTGCTTCTCTTTGAATGTAGAATGTTGTTGCTAACACCAGAGAAAATATAGTCTTATACAACATCGCATACATATAAAACCCCTGAAGGTTAAGTGCAACATTTGTTCTTAAATATAAAGATATCTTTATGTCTAAGACTATACATATTCAAATAAACTTTACTCAAAAGCTACTTTTCATGTTGACCTGCTTAATCAACAGCTATGACCTAACTTGCTACATACAAGGTGTAAGATTACTGTGTATTTACACATTGTATTTCAAACATATTCTAGGGGCCGTGGTGGTGCAGTGGTAAACACGCTCACTTTTCACCACTGAGGCCTGCAGTTCAAACCCCAGACCTTATGTGGTAAAGTTGGCAGTTGCTTACCTATAGATGCTACAGTAATAAATATGTGATGTTTGGAAGAGATACATTCCTGGAAATTTTGAAAATATGAATAAATGAAGGGGTCAGTAATAGCATGCCTTGACATTATGAACACTGACTTTTATCTGTTTAGAGATAATATTTAGTGGCAGCAATTAAATAGTTTACATGAACCAGTGGCATAACTCTGTCGGATATTGATAATTAAGATATTTTACCTTTCACCCAAGCTTCCCCACTTGGTACTTTGCCCTCTGGCCACATCAAAGACACTAGATTATTGACCTACATTGTCCCTTGATTTCCCTTTTGAACAATACTTTTGTTTTCCATTGCATTGGCGGTATTGCCCCTGCACAACAGCAGATCAGATTAGATTAGAGTTGCATATTTTACTGACTGATACAGTTATGTTGTTCATCAACAATCTCTATTATTCAAAATATTTTGTTAAGAATTTTGGATATAATGGAAACGGTAAGAAATAGGTATATTTTGCTCCACATTACTTGCAAGTAATACAATAATATTTATCAATAAACATTAATTATAACTTTTTTGTGACTGACTTTGTCTTTGTCATAATGCAAATAAATGGACTAGTATGAAGCATTTATAAAGAACCAAATTGATGAAAGCATTCTCTAAAGTGCTGATACCCAAGAAGGGATAGTTCAGATTCTGAAAAATAGTCCATATCCATGTTGGCGTCCGATAGGGGAGAAGGATTAAGGTGGAGGGTAGGCTAACCTAAATAGGTAGGTCTTCAACTGTTTCCCAAATCCATTTATGCTATCCTATGTTCTGACAGCCTGAGGGAGTTTATTCCATTCTGTGCAAAAATTTCAATTTGTTTATAAAAGGAATAATTGTACAGTTGTCATGTGGTGCTTCACAGATAAATTTCGAAATTGTGTTTGTATGCAAAATATGGAACATGTGATTTGTGTTAGGACTGGTTTTTTTTAAAGAAAAATTCTGTATTTGAAACTGTCAAAGAATTTTTTTTATTGCTGCGTGTACTGGTGATAACCTTTAAAGTGCATGTTTATTTTTATAAATGTTTCACACTCTTGCCCCCCCATATTCTGTCACACAGGAATGGACGTTTCTGGTTATGTATTAGCATAACTTATCATTCCAGTCATTTGGACATGCAAAGAAGAAACAGGACAAAGGAAAAGGTCAATTATGTCCTCTTTCCATGTTTTACACATTGTTAACTTTCCAAAATTTATAATATTGGCTCCATGTTTTCATCATGATAGGACTTTGCTACAGGTTCATAAGAAATAGGTTATCATAACCCAGTAAGAAAAAAAATCTTCAGTCATCCAACAGAAGTCCGTTTTTGAATGATATCTGAATATAGTTGGAATTGGCCCATACTCAGATGTGGATAGGAAGGGAAGTATAACAAACAGAATATAATCATAATGAACAAGTCCACAGTGACTGATTGGCTAACAAGTTTGGCATTGGAGCACTTACCCCTCATTCTGTGGTCGCAGGTTTGAAACCAGCTCATGACAACATATTTGGGATCCACTGTGGGCATATCCTGGCTACTAAAAAGGGAGAAAGAGAAGAAATTTTGACCTTTACTCATCATAATGGAAATTGATTATATTTTAGTCATGATGGGAAATTTAGCGAAAATGAGATTAACTGATGTTAATGGGAATGTGATGATCTAATCTAATCTACTGCTTTGCAGGCACAATATCTTCCCCACAAAGGGAAATTTAGTGCATTAGTTAAACAAAAATCATTTGTCATGGGGAGAGTTCAGGGTCAGTAATCCAGAATTGTGGTTAAGACCAGGAGGGAAGAAGAGTAAGTTTGGAAACTAGAGTTGAAGAGGTGGGGTTTTGAGGTGTTTCCTAAAAGATGTAACTGAGGGACTGTTTCTTATTTGGAAGGGGAAAGAGTTCCAAAGAACTGGGGCATAGTGACTAAAAGAATTAGAGAAGTGTTTGATTGATTGATTTATGAACTCTATGGTTGAAAGTGGGGTATGAAGGAACTTGAGTTTGGGGGTGCTCCGCCTTGTATTTCTGAACGAGGTGTAGGGGTGAATTAATTCTCTTAAGTAAACTAGTTGACCTTGGTTGAGAATTTTGTATGTAATGAGGCATGTTTTAAATTGTACCCTGTACCTGAAGGGGGGCCAATGAAGTTTTATTTTAGTTGAGGGTAATGTGAGAAAATTTAAAGGAACGGGTGACAACCCTGCAGAGTGAGTTTTGGGCTAACTGCAATCTCCTTAACTCAAAATCAGTGAGTGATAAGAACAGTGAATTGCAATAGTCAAATCTGCTGCTCACCAAAGCATTTGCTAACAGAACTGATATTTTAAGGTCTAGGAGGGGACAAATTCTGTAGAAGTCTCACGCATGCTCTCTAGTGGACTTTATGACCTGTGACACATGGTCTGAGAAATTGAAATTGGAGTCAAACACCACTACGAGGTTCCTGACACTTTGTGCTGGTGAGACGTGATTTCCAAGAATATTAATAAGGAAGTGAGGAAGGACTTGTTTATGGTTTCTTGGGAGACTATGAGAATAAACTCAGTTTTGTCATGGTTCAGTTTTAATTTATTTGTAATAGAATGAAAATGAAATTTAGAATGTCGTTTAGGCAGTTTTTGTATAGAGTGAGAAAAATTTGCTGGTGAGTGTATAATGTACAACTGGGTGTCATCGGCATATAAGTGGTAGTTAATGCTACTGTGGGAAAGAATGATTGAGCTGATTGGGTTAGTGTAGAGAAAGAAAAAAATTGGACCTAGGACGGAGTGTCCTTCCTGACAGGTTTGATTTGAACCAGCCAAGTGCTAGTTCACTGATTCCATGGTAACCATTAGGTCTGTCCAGCAGAATGGTGTGGTCATTGGTATCGAATGTGGTGGAGATATCCAGAAGAGTAAGAGCAGTGAGACACTTTGGCCATATTGAGACAAATATTGTTATGAATATTAAGGAGGGCACTTTCAGTAGAATGGTATTTTCTATAAGCCAATTGGTAGGCAGTCATAAGGCCGGCTTCATCAAGGTGAGTTTGTAGCTGGACAGCTACTACTCTTTCAAGTATCCTTGAAATAAAGTTTAGATTAGAGACGGGTCTATAGCTTTTGAAAATTTTTTTGTCTGAGGATGATTTCTTGAGGATTGGGGGAACATGGGCCTGCTTGAAAAAATTCAGACAATTACCTTTTTCAAAAGAGGCATTGATTATTGAAGTGATTAGGGTGATGAGAATATCCAGATAATCAAGAACAAGAAAAGTAGGCCAAGGGTCAAGGGAACATGATCTACTTGAAGAGTTGATTATGATTTTGGTAAATTGATCCTCAGTTACTGTAGTGAAAGTAGAAAACACATCAAGAGGAGAGTCTGGGGTGATGTGCTGTGAATTCAGGGAAGTAGAGAATATTGTGTATTTTTTCAATTTTTTCTGTGAAGAACTCCACAAATCTGTCAACCAAAAGCTGAGGGGACTTTATCAATGGGAGCATCTTGGCTAGTAGTTTGTGTAACACATCACCAAGGACTCGCCATAATTTTTGTGGGTTGTAATGATTGTCCTGAATTTTTGCTTTAAGGAATTGAGATTTAGCCTGCATGCAGATTCTATTGTAGTGGTGGACTTTCTGCATGTACTGGAATCTATTCAAGGTGGATTTATTTCTTTAACAAATGCAACAAACAAATGCTTGGTCTCTTTTGCCGCAATTACAGTTTCGTTAAAACATCCCGGGATGTACTTCTCCTTGGTGTGTTTGGTGTGTAGTGGTGCATGTTTGTCGATAAGGGTGGACAAGGAAGTGTGATATTGTTTGTAGAGAGTTCAGGTTCCTTGGATGGATTATCAGTCAAGGTCAAGGTCCAAGATAAGTTTCAGACACAGTTGACAGTTGTAGTAGAGTGATAAATACATATACATTCATTGGGATAAGAGCCTTTATTTTATATGATCAACAAAGCATGACATGTTATATATTTAAATACATTGACACACAGACACACAGTTATTACTATAATGTTAAAAACTATAAGACTTTAACAGGCCCAAACCATTAATGTAGTAGTATTTTTTGGAATGTAGTAGCTACTGTTGATGAGGCTTTTGGTGTGTGTTTAAAATAGCAGTTTATTGCTGAGGATGACTAAGCCCCATGAGCCTTGAGGTTTTGAAGGGGGACATTGTGATCGGCTGCCCGGGATACTGCAGAATGCCTAAAGGCATGAAACCCAAAGTGGACAGGGTTAAGGCGAAGGGAGAAGATGATTTTTGAGAAAGTAGCCGAAACCATAGGAGCAGTGAGAATGGAGAGGCCAGAGGGCAGGGAAAGGAGGAAAAGGGGGAAGGAGATAAAGCAGGGACTTGATGGCTGACACTGGACAGAGAGGAGAGAAGGGAAGGGCGGGAATTTGGACCACTTGATGAGAATTGGCACCTTGCATGGCTTTACCCCACTTAAGAATGATATGAGCCCCAGGGGGACCAAGAATGGCGTCACTTCTGAGTAGGTTTCTTGTGACGTCAAAAGCTTTGGCTAAAGATGGTACAACATTTGACAATCTTAGAAATGCAAAATAGGCAAGTAAGAACACAACTTTATATACCGGTACTTGACCATATTTCAATGCATCACATTTTTGAACAATCTTGAGCAACAATGCAATGGTGATATTAGCTTTGAACTTTGGCATATACACAGAGTTAATAGACACTGATCTGATAAGTAATTGAATTTTCCTGTGGGATAGCCCCAAGATGTCAATGTCACAAAGTCTAAAATAATGTTTCAAGACTGATACATAGCTGGCCAAGGACTGAGCCCTGCTACCATTTTGTGTCAGAAACTCCAAGAAAACCAGGATGGCGTCAACATCTTGAATTGGTAATTGATGCCAGGACGTGAAGGCCAAGTATAGATTGAACTTGGTGGCATTGGCTGATGCTGTACATGGATGTAAAGCCTGTCCCAGTCTGACATAAGCCTGACACATCAATGATGATGCTGATCCTGTAATTATAGAAACATATTTGGTTGACACAATCCATCATTTACAGGCCAGCAAACACAATTATGCAATAAGAACATAGAGTAGTCACTTGGCTGCTCAAAAACTCTTGACAGGGCGCCAGCTTCCTTGTTCAGGATGCCAGGTATGTGGGAGTATTGTAGCTGAATGTCATGAGAAGCTGAAAGCAGCCAGATGGTCCTCACTATTGACTGCAAAATCTTATCTTTAATTCTCCCGAATTTTAACAAATATACAACTGCTTGGTTATCTATGTGAAACCTTATCTTCTTTCCTTGCCACGCATGTGCAAACGCTCTCAAAGATAACATAACATTCAGCATCTCCAGGTGTGTTATGCTGAAACCAGCTGTGGATGAGATGGGACGAGACACTGCATATACATTGTTGTTCCAGTAAGCCCCCAGACATGAGAGTGATGCGTCAACGTATGCGTCAATTTCTTGACGCTTGTCGGGGAATAACATTTTACATTGAGTCTGACTAAAAACTGTATGAACCAACTCAGATCTTTCTTCATTTCTTCAGTTATGATCACTTTATGATTGCTAGTACGTAAGGTGTTGAGTAACCTATTCCCAAATGAACGTGACGTAGGGGCACACCTGTGAAGGTAAAATACCTTGCCCAGCAGGGACTGTAATTGCCTGCGAGTGATGTGTTTCTTTGTAATGAAAAGTCGACACGTGTCAAGTATTTGTAGACATTTGTCCTGAGGGATGGATATGACGCCTGACGCAACATCCACGTTGATTCCCATACATGCGAGGTCTCTGGAAGGCTGTACTACCTTCTTAGGGTTGATGGACAACCCCAGAAACTCGAAGAGTGAGTAAAGAGCGTCAAATTCCTGACGTACGTTGTGAAGCTGATGCACGCAAATGATGTCGTCAATATAATTGTAAACGCGCACATTTTTTGATTGCATGACGTGACGTCCGTGGTCCTCTGACAGAGAGCACTTCCTGTTTTCATTCCCACGGGTATGCTTATATCAATGTATGACTTCCCATCCCAAGACAGCCCCAGAGCGTCATATTCAAATGGGTCGACCCTTAAATTCCTGAAGGCGCGACTGACGTCAATTTTTGATAAGAGAACCTCATTGCCTAGTTCTTGCACTGATTTTACAATATCATCCACAGTGGGGTAACGTAGTTCAAAGTCGATGCCGTCATATTCATTGTTGTTGACATTATCATTGACTAAAGTACCATATGGGAAGCTCATGTTTACAAGAATTCTTCTTGTGTCACCTTCCTTAGGCCTTGATAAAAGTGGAGAGTAATGAATGGGAAATGGGATGCTATCACACGGCCCCACAATGGCCTTGTGTTTGGTCTCTTTCTTGAAGTATGTATCTACATCACTAGGGAAGTTAACTGCTGAGGGGTGATTAACACACTCTGTGTTGAACTGAAACTGTTCCCTATCAATGCACAAGGGAAACCTGTATTCCAAATAGTCGAGAAGTTTTTGGTCATGGTAGTTTGAACACAGGGCCCTCCAATTTTTTATATTTAGTTCTGTAGGGACCTTAATTCTATAACCTCTGTAATTGTACATGCCGCTGGCTTTAACTAATTAATGGGCTTTGAATGCCCATTGATCCAATTGTTCAATATTCAATGATTCGGGCGGCTTAAATAGAGGAACTTCCATAGTGTTAAGAGGTACGAACGCAAACTGTGTTTGTTTAGGATTTAAGTCAATGTCATTAACTTTCTGATGAATGAAACACCAATCAAAATCCATATTATTGCAATTGCACAGATGCACTATTATATTGCTCTCATCAAGAGCCTTATTAAAGTCCCTTGTAGCAGTTTGGGCCACTGAATCGTGTTTAAAATCACTTAAAACATCTTTGATACTAATAGAAGTTGTAAATTGTGAGCCTCCATATAAAGATACATTTGGCACATCAAGATTTAAATGAACATTAATAAAACTACTGTCCCATGCTTCCGATTTGCATGGTGGTTCACTAAGAATACTCTTTTGCATATACTTGTTTGTGTTATAAAGTCTGTTGGTGTTGATTTGCCTAACTCCTGGGCATCAGCTGGAGTTTTCTTTGAATTTTTCTTCAATCTTCAATTCAATCTTGTACTTTATGTTGACAGAATTTCCCCACCTCCTGAAAACAGTACGAGCATGCATGTTTAAGAATTTGGCCATTTTGAATGTGATCTGCACTTTGCTGACAATTGTTGGAGTTGTAATCTTGACACAGTTTCTCATGGTTGCTGGTTTTTGAAATTTTTGGCTGGGAAGGGGATTCTTTTGTGTTGATAACGCGCGCCGTATTTCGGATCCGATTTTTTTCAATTTTGTCCGGGTTTCTCCAAGTGCATTTTCCCCTTTCAATGTCTTGGAGAAGGATCATATGTGTGTGTTTAGCTGTGGCCCAGTTTGTTTCTATGGCATCTTGAAACAGATGTCTGCCATATTCGATCATATTTGCCTTAATTGTGGAACTATTCTCTTCCTGTAAGCATCCCAGGAAACCAACCATAAATTGGAGTGGGGACAGCTACTTGTAGTCTGGAAGTTGCCCCCCAGGACCTGCAAAACAGTGGTGATGGGGCCTGCTGGTTTCTTGTTTAACTGCAGAGTCCCCAGCCCTATGCAGCCCAGATTCATTGGTTTTATTACCTGCTGAATGACACTGTTTTCCCTGCAGCCGCTCTAGTTGACGCTGAACCTTTTTCTGGACCCTTTCATCAGTTATCAGGAAATCCAGAGGACACTTGATCTGATGCCTGGCTGTCATGGCCCGAGTGAGAGATGCGAGAATATGAAGTTTCTGTAGTGATCATCAGATGAATCCTGAGCGTCAGACACATCCTTTTTGACTGCCTGCGACCTGGAAGACCAAGGAGAAGAACATGCCTTGGAACATGTGTGTGATTTCTTTGTAGAGCTATGCGAAATATGATGATACCTGGTTTTCTTTTTGGCAGCAAACTGTTGCTCCAGCTCCTGGTTTTTGCTCTCTAGCTCATCCATACGTCTGAGTATGAGATCCAGCTTGGCTTCCACTTTGGTGGCAGCCCCAGGGGTGGTGCCTGTCACTGACTGCTTGCTGCTTGATGATGTGGATTCCGATTCCTGCTGCTGTACTGCCAGCTGATTAGGAGCTATGAAGCTATCACTATCCATGCTTGAGTGAGATTCTGTTACTGGAGCTCTGACATTCAAGAGTCTTTTACATCTGACACCTACTGATCTGGTATGTTTTATACCACATTTTGCACAGTTTGCTATGTTTTGAGATATCATGTACGAATCCACCACTACACCACTTATAACTTTTTATCACAGTCATATAATTCAAACTTATGCATTGACTAAAACTTTGTAAAATAAATAAAATACATAGAGTAAGTACAAGTAAATAGAAGTGAATAATAGTACTTGTGTAAACCATTGCATATGTATAATAAGCTTCCCAGTATCCAAATCTGTGTTCACCCTTGAATGTTTGAAATAATAATGATACATAGCTACAGAAAGTAAGAAAGTAAACTAAAGTGGCGGGAAAATGTGGGGGTTGAATACTGCTCTGCCACATGTTGACACTTGTGCTGGCCACTAACTTGACCCAGGCTATAAGCTTGGTTGTTACAGGAATTAGACTGACACTAATGCAGAACGCCAGTGATTACATATGGAGTAGTAGCGTACACAGACCTAGCCCTTAACTGAAATGTTGTGTCAAGCACAACTAATATAATCAGTTCAGAAGCAAGGAGATCTGTTTACAATATGGTTTTATGATCTGTTATTGTGTGTTCAAATAACTGTTACAAATCTTTTCCCTTAAATTTTCCTTTTTGTTTTGTTTGTTGATATAGCTTTTGGTATGGTGTTCAATGTTGTCTCCTGGTGTATATTGTGATTATATCATATTAGTTTTTTCCAAGATTGTCCCTGGAATTTAGAAAAAAAAAACTTAGACCATCCATTATAAAAACATCTATGAATAGAAATATAAGCAATAGATTTTAAAATTTTATTGTTCTGATCACCTATCCCTTATGTAAATAATACATACATAGGGCCATGTTATCTACACTTTTGGTTCAGAATATATTGACTACATTTTATCACTGAATACTGAAACACTACAAGGTGTATCTGTTGAGGTGTAGCCATATGAATATATAAGTCCTTCAGCTGGATAGAACTGTGTTCTGCCTTTAAATGTTGTTCCCTCATATGTCGTGGTCAGCCAGGAGGAACTTGTTCCATAATGGTAGAGAAAGGTGTATGCTATGCTGCTTTCAATGACAGAATCAGTCTCACTGAGAAAACTGAAGAATGTCCTGGAGGTAATCTGGAACATAATACCAATGCATGTTCATTACTAGAAAGGTGGATATTTACCTCCAAATGAATGATTGCATTCATTACTTTGCCAAATTTTTGAGCATGTTACTCAGCCTGTTTGCTTGTTTATTTACAGCATAACTCAACAACTACTGCACGGGGGGTATTATGGAATTTTATGGGAGCATCAGAACTAGTACAAGGGAGAAATGATTTTAATGTAAGCATGGTCGGGTCAATATCCCTGATTCTGGAGTGATGTTTTTACTGAAATCATCGAAATCATCCGTGTTACAGCTCATGGGTCCACATACAAGCATGGACAAAATGGGATCATTCAGTTAATGCTCTGTAAGCAGATCAGTGGTTTCCAAACAAACTGAGTAACATACTTTTTCAAAAATATGCATGAGCTTTTGTGGACCACCTGATCTCAGGAAAAAGGGACTAAACAGAACAAAAATATAATGAACCTTTGCATTTGGATTGATAGGGGGCTGACCTTGCACGTTATATGATAAAAGTACACTGAAAAGTTTACCCTGACCCTCCCTCCCTTAGCTTAAGGGTTCTAGTGCTGTTTCGTTACCTTCCCCTAACTTACATGGCTTGGCTATGCATAATCGAATTGAACTTTTGAACTTATAGGTCCGTGACATGACATTATCCCATAACCCTGAAGAGATTCTAATTAACTGGCTGGTAAGTATACAGATGAATAGTTCTATCTTAGCCATAAACCGTAAGTTGGAGTTGGATAATAATAGCCATTTGTAAAATATTGTCTAAAGGTTATAACAATTTGAATAAAACAATGTGGTAAAAAGTGGTGTCGTACAGTTAAATAAAAACCTGGCATTATAAAATGTAATATACAAGTTAAAAATACGTGCAATGGTAAATATGTGTAATAGTAATAGAAAAAAAAACTCTAAAAAACGTTCTTGAAGTAGTACTTGTGGTTTCTTCTAATGGTAATAAGTCTTTATAACTTTAGAAAGCCATGTTTATATAACAATCTAATGCAGCAATAATAATAGTAAATTTGGTGAATAACCAGTTGAAGTTTTGACAAGTGTTTTAAATGCTTTAACTTGTGTTAACAATAACAGTAATATATTATAAAACCAAAGATTTGCAGTAATTTTTGGTTTTATTGGTTGTCTTATCCACTGATCTGGAAATGTGGCTTTCTGTTTCACATTAGAAATTTAAAGTTATTACATCTTAGCAAAGATGAGGATTATATTATGGCTACAAAAAATCCCATTTTTAAATGCCCTGGTGGAATTTTACACTCTATGAGAGATTTCTATTTTAAATACAAGATTCACAACTGTTAAACCTCAAAGCCAGAGATTCAGTAACATGGTATATAGGAGATGGCGTTAATAGGTTTGAGTGTCATTTGCATACTCTGTCAACAAACTCAAAACATTTCACCCCACAGATACTGATTATAAAGGTATTGTATTGTATGATAACAGTATAACTGTTCAATTTAAATGACACTGTTATATTTTTGAAGAGTTGGTATGTTATTTTTTTATTTGAAGTTGAAATCTTTGATAGCCATTAATTTATATTGTATTTATCTAAATGTGTTTGAAAAAAAATGATAAATAAATAGAACCATCATTTTCTGGCAAAATGTATGTTTACCAATACTGTTTTAGTTGCTACATACCCTTGCAAAAGATTTTAGGGTTTCATGTCTCTGAACCCTCTCAACTACAAAATATGCATCTCTTGGAACCAGACCAGCAAGACAATAATTGACTGGGGTTTCCCCTTTGTATTTCTTACCAATCTCCACAGGGAACTCTGGAAAAAAAAACAAAAAATATAGTAACGAAAACCTGTGCTTAGTGACATACTTTATCATTCCAATCAGCTCTAATAATAATAATTATAATAGGAAATGCATTGCATTAAAATCTGCACAATAACAGTTTCAAATCAAGCTGAAAGCGGTTTCGGTCTACCAGCAAGAGCCGGAAAACCATCAGAGACACAAGTAGTGCACTGTAGCGGTCACCCGTCCAGGTACTAAAGTAGCCCACTGCTGCTTAACTTCAGTGATGAACCTGGTACTCACACTACACGACAATTCATGAAAGCCAGGAGAAAAAAAAGTAATCTCTAGAAGTGTCAGCCTCAATAGAGTTCATACTTTACAGATATATATTTACTTATACCTGTACATATTCACAAACAACTTTTGATCACAATCGACACAATAACCTCTGATACCAAGACATTTCTGCATTTGCTAAAATCCGTGACAAACCGTATTTCATTTTAATTTATCAATCAAAATAACTCCATTTTTTGCTTAGACCTGTGCAACTTGAGAAATTGTATTTCACTATAGGGTGTATAGGAAGCTCTTTAAGCCAACACAATTGTGTGTTTAACCTGTGAACAAAAACAAATTGACACAGTTTCAAAATTCATATATATTTTCCAGACAACAGAATATTTCTAATTCTAATTAGACTTTTACAGCACTAAATCTACCCTTTATTTACAAGGGTATTCTAAGGCTCAGCACAAGAACAGGGTCAGGGTTATATTTTCACACATGGTGGCATCTACCCTTGACATAGTTGTTCACAAAGATGATCCACATTGATAATCTTGCGCTTTTTAAGTGCGAGCTCTAGCGAGTCTCACACTTCTAGAGATTACTTTTTTGTCTCTGGACTTTCATGAATTGTGGCATTCCGGCAGTGACTCTCTCTCTTCTACAGAAGTTGTGGCATGGCCACAATCACTGTTTGTCTCTGGACTTTCATGAATTGTGGCATTCCGGCAATGACTCTCTCTCTTCTACAGAAGTTGTGGCATGGCCACAATCACTGTTTGTCTCTGGACTTTCATGAATTGTGGCATTCCGGCAGTGACTCTCTCTCTTCTACAGAAGTTGTGGCATGGCCACAATCACTGTTTGTCTCTGGACTTTCATGAATTGTGGCATTCCGGCAATGACTCTCTCTCTTCTACAGAAGTTGTGGCATTGCCACAATCACTGTCTTTTACAGAAGTGGCGATGGGCTGCATTAGTACTGGGATGGGTGACCGCTTCAGTGCACTACTCGTGTTTCCGATGGCTCTGCACCCAAACCTAGTAGTCCGAAGCTTGTTTTGGCCTTGTTTCAACAATATCTGTGGGCTTCATTCTCAGGAATTGCTTGCATTTCTTTTGCAACATGCTGTGTCATTTGCACCTTATAATATTTATTTTAGTTATTTTGGTTGCCACATTGAAAAATATACTTTTGTATGTTTTGTTTTGTTTAGTTATGCCCTGACACATTTTTATATACTATATATTCTATTTTTGTCCCCTGTTTTCTGCCAGAACATCAAACCAAAGATTTTATCTTGTCAAATGTGCCATTATATGTTTTGTCATTGTCAAATTATTTAAATTCCTTTTTTGTAGAATTTAATTGTAATTGTCTTAAAACGGTCGAACGTTACTACTGCTGCATATTTATTTTTCATAACAATAATATACTACATAAATATATCTCACTGCAAATTCTGTGACTATATACTGTTGATCATATAACTTCATATTTATAGACACTAAGCAAAAGACATGCTGCAATTTTCCAGGGGGAGGGGTCTTATGACAATTAATGACCTTCCACTCAAATGACAACCACCACTACGGGTCTCATACGAAAACTATAGTTCTGTCTAACTTTTCATATATTTAATTAAAAACCGATAATATTGAAATTGTGTGTATCAAAGAAATGACAACAATTTTATAAAATAAGAAGTTTCCATTCTGTCCTTTGTGACGGCTGTTAACTTTGATAAGCTGTTATTATAGCCACAGTTACTGTAACTATTGTAGCAATTTCAGTGAACAAATTTTAACAAATGCATATTATAATATGTAAAATATTACTCAAATACTTATTATTATAAACATAATGTTAAATATTGTCAGTGAGAGAACCATGTCAGTATTGGCAGTCCTCCTGCAGATACATATATGACTTTTCGGTAACAGCCCTCCTCTCAATTTATCATATAAATCCTGATACATGCCCCTCAACACTTGTATATGATGTTATGTTAATAAACCACTGATCTCGCATATACATACTGTCATTTTTCACCTTCATTCTGGCTAATATTTACAGAATGCATCCACACATCAGGCCTAACCAATCAAAGGTATGTATATACTACAGCTCATTTTAATGATGACCAGTCACATGCCAGACGTCACATGTCATCCTGTGTCTAACATATTTGTTGTCCAGAAGTATTTTGCCAGTTTCACAGGTATTACCAATTGTATATGTCTACTTTGTCCATATCTTAATTTGCTTTTTCTTTCATAAATTACTGACTTTTCCTCAAGCAAAAATTAAGTTGCTCAGACATTGTAACTTATTTACTAATTCAATCACTCATGTATATGTGGTATCCTCGGTCAATTATGCAGCATCTGTGATAAAACATATAAAATAGCACAAACTTTCTGTTGGCATTTCCTAGTATTTCCATAGCCATTTTACCTCATCTGAACCTCTATTTCAATTACTTTGATGAATGGTTCTACAAATATTTTTTTCTGTATATACTATCAAAAATTATAACATTCTCATAAAGTATACATAAGCTTTAACATATCCGGATACACAGAGGCATTTGAAAAAGGATGAAACAGAAATGGCATAAAAACTTGTTCTCCAGCAATTTATTGTCAATAAAACGTCAGACAATGGCATTGCAAACTGCTTTTGTCCATTAAAACAATAGCAATACAGTCCAATTTGAGTTGACAACTATATTTATAAACAGCTATATATATATATTTCACTGAAAAGTGCACCATTTGTTTCCAATAACATTGTTTTTATCATGGCATTTATTTTGGCATTGTACTGCAAATGTTCTAAATAAATCAATAAATATACATGACCTAATATCATCTGGTGAATGTGTGTGCAAATTGTTTAAGAGTGTGCACTTTAAATTATTGGTAACCAACAGGCTTGTTGTAATGTTTTACATGTGGTGAATGTGTGTGCAAGTTGTTTAAGAGTGTGCACTTTAAATTATTGGTAACCAACAGGCTTGTTGTAATGTTTTACATGTGGTTTGGGTTCGAACCCATTACATTGAGGTGGAATGATGGTCTATTATAGCAGTGTCTCATATTCTTAGCTTTTGTTCATAATATCCACACATGTTTCAAATTGTATAGATTGCATGACATTTGAGAAAACTAGTATTTTTTTAGAATTAAAAGGTTAAAAATTATTTAAAAGTCAAAAAGTAAAAGTTAATTGGGCCTATCATGCCTTACCTTGAATCTGACCCATGACCTTTATACGATCTCTGTGAGTTCTGTATTTGCTTCTGCCTGCTTGTATGGTTTATATAATAGAATTTGCTTTGGGATTAGTGACTTGTTGTCCTTAAGATCAGGCATAAAATTTATCTTAGTTTGAATAATTTCTGTCATTTCTATTTTAAATCCAGTCGCAGGATGGCCATAATGGCCTGTAAATTTTAAATCCATAATACCCTCATTTTGAAGGTTTGAGAAGGAATGTTTATATAAAATGTTTATTGTACAGTATTTGATTATAATTTAAAAAGTAAATAATTGCAAAAAATACTTTAAATGTCTAAATTACAATTTAGAAATGTTCTTTTTATTCAATAGGCAAGATGTGTAAAATTTTACAGTTTAACAAAAAACACTCAGAGAGTCCAGTCCTCTATGGGGGAGTTTCAGGTTTTTCCTTGTTTCTTGCATACAATCAAAATCTTTCCAAAAATGTTATCACTTCTTCATTTGCCCAGGCCCTAGCCATATAAATATTTTTACAGTATATTTTTTACAAGATACGCCCATTACTTTTGGAGTAATGTTAACCAGAAAGCCAGTAGTTGAAAATATATTGGAAATGGGACCTTTGTAATATTCGCCTTTTTATAGAGAATCGGATCTGGATGTTTTCCAAAATTTAATCACTGCTTCCTTTGGTCAGGCCTTACTCACATTAAAAAATCTATTCATTACTTTTATATTTATCAGGATACCAGGCTAAGAGACACACAAATAAAACCACCCAAAACACCCCTTGAGGTAATAACATGCAAATGTCCCATTCACACTAAATGTAGTACATACCGTGGTTAGAAATTTTACTCGTGGTGAAGCCACCTCCCAGGTTGCCCCATTTTGTCCAAGTTGTTCACATTATAGCTGGACAGCCACTGATCGGTCATGATTTTTAAACCATCAATAACAGAACTACAGACGTTGGTCAACAAGAAACAAACTCCATTATCCTCAACTCACCTTTGGTGGCCGTTGGACAAACATGTGGCAAAAATACTGTTACATTGAAGGATGACTGAGTAACAACCATAAGTAAACTGTAGAACACACCTTCGGTTACTGTAGTAAGAAATTCATGGTTCCAAAATCAGAAGCGGGAATTTTAAACTTTTCTAAACTTCTGTGGGATGTGTACGGATTGGGACGATGGCTTACTGACTCACAAGTTTGCAAACAGACACCAAGTGGTGATCCAAGGACAGGGAGGTTTCACCAAACGTTGGTTAACGCAATGATACCGGCTGTAGTGTGAAAGGGGTATGAAGATAATTTGCCTTTTAACCTAAACTTCCCCACTTTTCCCTCTGGTCACATCCAAAACCCTGTATTAGTGCCCTGCATCTTCCCTTGACTATCCTTTTGCACACCACTTTTGTCTCCCATGGCAGGGAAGATGTGTCAAAGCAGAAGACTTGATTAGAATTTACCTAGTTCACTGACTAATACAGTCGTGTTGCTCATCAACAATCTCTATTATTTAAAATATGTTGCATAACATCGTAAATATATTGGAATGGCAAAAAATAGGGTTATTTCTTGCTCCTCATTACTTGCAAGTAATACAGTAATATTTATCAATAGACATGAAATATAACTTTTTTTGTGACTGACTTTATCTTTGTTATAGTGCAAATTAATGGAACAGTTGCCATACGTTATTTCAGAATCATTCAGAAGATGTCAGTAACAAAAAAAACTAAATAACTGTGCAGTTGCCATATACTGTTTTACAGGTGAAATTTCAATTTGTGAATAAAGAATACCTGTACAGTTGCCATATGGTGTTTCACACGTGAATGTTCGAATTGTGCTGCATGCAAAAAATAGAACAGGTAATTTGTGTTAGGACTGTTGTTTTAAAAAAATTCTGTATTAGAAGATGCATGTTGCACATATCAGGACTCGAATTTGCTCCATGTTTTCTTAATGATAGGACTGGTCCACAGGTTCACAAGAAACATGTTATCATAACCCAGTAAGAAATTAAAATCTTCAATCATCCAACAGAAGTCCGTTTTTGAATAATATCTGAATATAGTTAGAATTGGCTCATACTCAGATCAGGATAGGAAAAGGGAAGTATAATTTCATAATAATGGGAATGGGATAATCTGACTATAACAGGCCAATACTTTTTTCACTGGCCAATTCTATTTCGACATCTGAATTTCAAGATCTGTCTGATACAATGTCCCTTGTAACAGACCCCCTAAGTCAGCTTTACACGCTTGGCATTAAACTGGCTCTCTCCTATACAATTGATGAAATGAGCCAAGGCTCTCCACTCTACAAGAGAGGCTACAATGTTTGGTGGACTGAGAGTTGGTGTTGCATCAGAATTTCCCTCGTGGGTCTGTTCCTCTCTATATCTCTTCTCTAAGCATATGGCATTACATACTTTGCTTGCTTAACAGGCTTTTGTATGTAACCTTGACCCTCTGTTGATTTTTTTACTAAACCAGATGACTTTAGCTCATTTGCCCCTCCTGATGACTTTTGTGTCTTATCATCTATCTTTTCAGGTTGCTGTTTTCCTGAGCTCCACTGGAGATATTTTTCTTTGGCTGAGTTGGTTGAGACTTACAAGAAGTGTTTTCATGTGGTCTTTGCTGAGCTGACTGAGATCCACCAGAGGTTTTTCCCATGTTCTCTATTTCTCACTGTAAGACAATGTGTCTGACTTTTCATCCATTGCAGTTTCATTTGAAGAAGGCTTTGGAGCAAACTTACTGTTTGTACTTGTAGTAGGGACTCCACTAGAGCTCAATTCCTGTGTGGTTGCCCCTAGCGCAGCAGACGTCTGTGGCCGGATGGTACGTCTCCATGTGGCAAGACCACACAAATCCTGTAGGTATCACTGGAGTAAAATCCCCTTGTCAAATGGCCTCCTGTGGTTTTCAGGGTGATTGATACTTGCCCTTATTACTTCTAACCAGAGTTCACTGTATATATCCATCAGTATAACTGTGACAGATTCATCATGTTCCCCGGTGGTACACTGTTGAGGACTACACCTGTAATAGTCATGTGGAGCTAAATCAGTGTCACAACTTCTGCATTCATACTGCCCATGTTTTCTACCATGGCTGTCACGATCATATGGCCTTTGAGAGCCAGGTTTATCATTGTAGTGACGTATCTCTTCTCACTGGTAGTAACTTTTATGATTCCTGTCTTGATCATCTCTCTGATGGCAATGTCCCCCAGAGAAATCAGTTGTGGGACTCCTATGTGACTGGTACTCTGATCGTCTCTCACGATCCCTATCTTGGGATCTTTTCCCACAGTAGGATGACCTTACTCGACCCATCTACGTGAAGGAAATAACTATATAAGTCCCAAAAACATGAGAGCTGTAGTTGATTAGTAATTTGTAAACTTCACCTAGTAACCATGCAAACTTTGATACAAGACACTTAACTACCTTAACTATAGTAGTCTAACAGGTGTCTGGGTCTACTATTGAATATTTTGAATCATCCTCCAAAACTTAAAATCATTAGCTTCAAATAACTAAGATTTAGATCACAATATGGGAATGTTTCATTCATAACAGTGTTTTAACCTGTCATGATGTATGTTAACTGGCTTCTTCCTTCCTGTGACCCCCAGTTGTGTGAACACTTTAGTTACCAACATCAGACCCTTCCATATCTGTTGCAACTTGCTACTTTGACCAATATTTCAGGCCGAATCTAGTAAATAAACCAAATCACCTTGTTCATCTGTGTTTTCCTTCAGTCTCAGGTCATAGTCGTTTTTCTGTCTTATTTGTGTCGACGCTAGATTTTCTCATGCTAAAGTATGGGTTTTATTCAGAATGGATCTGATCTTTGATACATACTCTGCAGGGGATTTATTCTCACCTCCTTGTGTAATGCAGATGATCAGATTTACTGGCAGGATAACCTCATAACCTTTCATAATCAAACTCTGCGTAAAACCAGTATTTCAATTAACAGTGGACCTTATTACTCCAGTTAGTTTTGGAAGATGTTCATCCCAAGTTTGATGATTACCTTGCAAAAACATATGATTAACTGTAGAAATGTTCAGTTATACCTTTCTACTTGACCATTATATCAAGGTCTGTATGGTGTTGTCCTTTTCGTGACAAGTCTTTACCTAGATTTGTGTGTCTCTCCAACTGACATCCAAATCGGGCCATAAAACCAGCAACTACTCGTATGGCTACTTCTTCTGCTGATTGATGTGGAGGAGGAAAACATTTTAACCATTTAGTAAACTGGGCCACAATCATGAGTACATACTGATTACCTTTAGAACTTGGCATAAACGGTCCTAGTATATCCATATGAACCCTCTCTTGCATGGAACTGACCTAAAACAGGCTTTGCCTTGACATTTGCTTTCTTATTCTTATTACACTCAGACCAAAACAACATAGACAGTTCCACATCCTTTTCAGATTATAGGTTTTAGCAATTCTCATATGACCAGAAAGTGGTTTGTCATGATTTAGGAACATAACCTCCTGTTTAAGCTAATCAGCAACCATGAGTAATAATCTGTCAACAGCTTTTTCTCTCCCCTTAAAATACAACAGCCCGTCTTTATAAAGCAATTGTTTCCTACAAATATAAAAAAAAATTAACAGCTGGACCACTCAGGTATAACTTCCTTTGTCCAGTCTCCTTCTCACTCAATATCCATGCAATTAGTTTACCTAAACATGGATTAGAGGACTGAATATCACTCATCTCATTAGTGGTGTAACCAGTTATCGAAGGCACTGACCTACTCACCAGTTTCACCAAGTTTATTGTCTTAACAGCAAAAGGAGCAACATTATCAACTTCCTCACTAAATCTGGACCACTGATTGTGTGCTGTGTGACGGTACTTACAACCAGAACATGGTACTGATTTGGGATCTGTAACAATCACAAAATGGTACATCTTCTGTTATTCATGATAATGCATCTACTTTACCATGCTTCACGCCAGGACGATGAATTACAGTTATATCAAATAGACTCTATCCGCCTAGCCAGTTGACCTTCTATATTCTTAAATCTTAAGTAATCTTACTTAAAAAAGAGCCAAGGTAAACTGTTGTGATCTTTCTTCGCTAGAAATTCCCTACCAAGTAGGTAGTGTGTATACTCTCTAGTAAACCTCAAAACAGCTAACATCTCCTTTCTTATTACACAATACTTCCTTTGTTCAGGTGTAAGCCCAAAACTCCCATAACTTATGGCTTACTCTGTACTATCTTGAACTTGGGAAAGTATGGCTCCGATAGAATGGTCAGATGCATCTGTGTCTAAAATAAACATGTCCTCTGAATCTGGATAACCTAGAGCTGGCGCTGATGTCAATATTTCAATCCATTTCTCATATGCTTGTTGGTGATTCTCTGACAAATTGAAAATAGTTTTGCTACCTGTCAACTCATACAACACTGATATTATTTTGGCATAATCCCTGATGTGTTCCCTATGGTAATTTAGAAAACCCAAGATTTTCGAAACCTTTCACTGATTGTGAATAGACCAATTATTAATTTTTCTTAACATTGTTAGATTTTACGCCTAGTCTCTCTTGGCTGACTATCCTACCCAGAAACAAGAAATCAGTCTGGAGGAAATCGTTCAAAATAAATGTCAGCCACCAACATCACTTGAAACATGGATTGACATGTATCCATTTTTGGAATGTGCTGAATGGAGTAAACTTTTCAAACTGGTATACACTACTACAGCTGAGCAATATTTTCAAAACATTCCAGTACAAGGTTATTAATATAACCTTAAATTGTAATCATAATATGTATAACTGGAAACTAGCTGAATCTCCAACTTGCATTTTTGTAACCATAAAGTTATTGACACTCTAGAACATCACTTGTTTTTATGTGACCAGTCAACTTATGGAAAGAACTTCAGAACTGGATTTTGATCAACATAGAGTTAGGCATTAACTTTACCATTTGTGAAAAATGGTTTATTAATAATAAGAAGTCTATGAATAAGAAGCTTATCTTTGGCGAATTTATGTCGGTATTGAAGAACAAACTCTGCATTAGCTCTAATGCATATAATGTGAAAGGGGAAAATGATAAATTTCAGGGAAAATTTGGAAAAGTCTCAAATTGTATATGAAGTATGTCATTTGAAATTTGTGCAGCTTAATCTGCTAAGGCATAAATCGTCAAGACATTAGACATATTCCAAGTCGCACCTAGGGATGCAATCCGGTGTATGGTAGTTCGAAACTAAGGTGGAAACGATTTCTGAAATAAGGTTTTTAGTTGACTTTTGAAACATGAGAGATTTGGAGGACTGCGAATATCATGTGATCATTCCATAACTTTGGGGCATCCTATGAGGAACTGTTGTTGAAGTGGATCTTTGCTTTTTGGATAGAAGAACAATAATGTGGAACCTGAAGGACACATTTTTTGATTTGAGCGTCTGGTGTTCATGGCAGATTTATACAATGAGAGATATGGTGCAAAATACTTAGTGAGGTACTTGTACACAAAAACTAGGGTTTTAAATATAATTTGTTGTCTGATAGGTAGCCAATGAAGTGACTTCAAGCTGGATGAGATGTGAGTGAACACCAATGACAAACCGTGCAAGAGAGTTTTGGACATATTGGAGCCTGGTAGTATTACGAGATGACAAACTACAAAAAAGAACGATGAAGGTCCCTCAGGCTAATAAAACAAGATTTGATGACAGAATTTACATGATTAGTAAAACAAAACTTTGCAAAACAAAACACCCAGATTGCGAGCAACATCCGCGGGGTAGAGACTATCACCCAGGATACTGACCGGAAATGAGTCACTGAGCCATTTGTATCTGTCTTTGGCACTAAAAACTATGAATTCTGTTTTATCAGGGTTTAGCTTTAGTTTATTTTCAGACATCCAGACATGTATATTGTTCAAACAGGACTTTAGGCGATCGAGAGACTTGAGACTATCTTCAGGGAAGGGGTGAATGAATAGTTGCGAACAGGTTGAGGGTGACAAAGTTGATCTTGTGGCATACCTCTAAGCTGTGATGGTTGTCCACAAATGCACAAACTTAGGAGGGAAAGGGGTAGACTGTGGGTAATATTACCTGAGAAGTATTCCACTTGCATCCACTCTGGTTCATCTATCCCTGACTGAATCTGATGAGTTACACCAAACTTCTTCTTGGGCTCAGCGGCCCCTTTATTGATTTTATGAACTACAGCATTTGTCTTGTTGTTTAGTGACAACATTTTTACTTTATTTTCCCCTAGTAAGTTTTGTACTGAGAAATCAGGTTTCTTGTCTGTCTGCACTATGTTGGCTCGGCACCTTTCTGATTCGGAGAGATATTCTTGTTCAAAATCAAATCTATCCTGTTTCAGCTGACATGCATATTCATAGGACTCCTCAAGCTCATTCACTGCTGCCTGTTTCTGAGCCTCTTGCTTCATCTGATCCGAAATATGTTGTTGTCCAATACCTGTCACCTTTGGTCTCATATCTTTGTCAGATCCACTGCAAGTCACTAACTTTCGTCTTGATGTCATCAAACTCATCAACCATTTGATCCATCGGCCGTGAATAATAGACACATCCTGCTTAATGGATTGAATTTCCAAAGAAACTATCCCACTAAGATGCTGGAGTCAAATCCTTCGGCTATCTTCTGACAAAATTCCTTCAAGTCAGTGGCACCTGTCTTCATCTGACTGACAGGATCAAACACAAGTTCTCTTCGCTGCATGATTCTCTCCTTGATATGGATGGGAATGTTCAACATAATGAAGACAGTTTCACTGATGGACCCAACTGCCTCCCTCATCTCAATGATCAAAGCGGCACACTTTGGTCCAATGTCAACCAGATCCTTCAACTCCTTCCTTGATGCAACATTGATGTATAATGGTTTAGTAGCCACCTTGAATTTCAACATATATTGCTTAACTATGATTTATTAAAGTTAACGTAACAAAAATGTAACATTGCAAAGTAATGGTTACTTAACTATGATTAAGGGAATTAAGTTCACCCGGTACTTCAGTTTTTTTTTGTTTTGGCATTAAAATAACTTTCAGAAAAGAATATTAAAATAATTAAGCTGTGTAAAATTGGGTAATCAGAGGTTATTCTGATAAAAGGCATCTTCAATCTCTTCTGGGCAGCTTTTTTATGTCAACAATTGTGCCCAACCAGGAAAGTGTTTTTGAACAAAATGTTGGGTTTGTTGCAACAGAGGCACCACCGTTACATCAGACCCCATAAATGCTTCTTTATTTAAATATTTAAGCTTGTTTTATACCTTTTAGTGCATCTTTAATGACATCACTTGTTAAGACCAAAACATTTCTTTTATACATCAGTTCGTCTGGATGCTTTTCCTTAAAGGTTTTAGATGGCCGGTATAATGTCAATTCCCGTTACCAAAAATACAATAATATTTACCTAGAAATGCGAAATATAGCAGTGGCTGTTAAGATATGGGTTGCTCATTGGGACAATAAAAGAATTGAGATATTTTGTGACAATATAACAGTTGTCCAGGTAGTCAAAACTGGAAGAGCCAGAGATGAGACAGCAATTTCTGCCAGAAATCTGTGGCTTATACCTGCAGTTCACAATTTTGAATTCATTTTCACCAGTATTCCTGGCAAAGCAAATCCGATGGCCGATCTGATGCCCTGTTGGGGTATTACTAATCAACCTTTCCAAAATATTAAATAGTATAATACTATGAATGGGTTCCAAGACACAGTGACCTCACAAACTAAATTATACAATTTAACTAAATTGACAGTTTATGCTTTATTTTGCAGATCTGACAGGGATGTCAACCCTACTGGCCACCTCTGCTGCTGACAGAATTCTTCATGGCTTCAGGGCTGCTACCTCCCAGTCAGGTGAATATCCACCTTTTATCTTTTCTGGACCTTTTTGTATCAAAATTATTATTTCAAACCTTCTATGGCCAATTACAAGGCTGCTGTCAGAGCATTTCATGTTTTTCATGGTCTTGAAGCCCCACCCCTTAAAGATGAGAGAATTCAGAACTCTGTATAAATTTCTACCCCTCTGCAACCAAAACCAACTCAATTTTAAACGTGGAAGTACTCACATCCATTATTTTTCTATGTGATTTATTTCCCTATACACAAGTATTCAGAGCCCCATATCTCATGTTTTCCCTTAAATTATCAAATCATCCCCATTCAGTCAGTTATTTGACGTCTCTAATCCTACTTAGGGCTTTGGTGTTCTTTCAAATCACCTAGCTTTGCAAATATTCACATATTTACTATAAAATACAACAGGAAATATATTCACATTAACATTACCTTGATATAATTTTTGGTTATGTTTTTTTTTGTTTATTTGGGATATAACATCGCTTTCAACACTGTACAGGTCATATCACGATGGGTACTTGGAAGGGCAGAGGAAACCAGTACATACAGTTCGTCAGGGTTCTGTACTGTAAACTGCTGACCAAAAACAAGCAACTACCAGCTTTCCCACTTGAGTACGTTGATATACTGATATGACCTTATCCAACTGGTTTCGAACCTTGTCCTGGTTTTAGTTCTTGACCTTTGTTTCTCAATGGTCATTGCAAATTGCTTGATCTTGGCAAATCATTACCTTGACCTATGTTTCTTCTTCGAGGTGGATCAGCCCCTTAATTGAGTTATGGTCAGATATTATAAAATAAACATATTTTCAAACATAGTGTAAATAATTGTGCATATGTAAAATATAGCAGATTCATGATTTAAAACATAATTTTAAGACCCATCTGGTGTTTTACTGCTTTTGTTTTATTGTTTTTTGACTCCCAGTGGACTGATTATTTTTTCTCTTTCTTTTGTTGTGTTTATTAATATATCTTTGTCCAAAGCATATACTTTATGTGGTGTTCATATCATCTCATAATCATCGTTTTTAAAAATATTTTTCCAATAAAAAGAAACATAACCACCGAATTTAGAATTTTATTATTCTGATCACCCATGCTTTATGTGAGTGATACATACAGGGGGACATGTCAAATGCACTTTTTTGCAAAATATATTCACTGCATTTTATCACTGAACACTGTAACACTGCACGGCGTGTCTGATGTGTAGGTGTAACCATAAGAATATATGAGTCCTTCAGCCGGATAGAACTGTATTGTGCTCTTGAATGTCGCCCCATCATATGTTGTGGTCACCCAAGAGGAACTTGTTCCATAATGGTAGAGGAAGGTGTTTACTACGCTGGTTTCAATGATAGAATCAGTGTCAGTGAGATAAGTGAAGAATGTCCTGATGGTAATCTGGAACATAATGCAACATATTTAGGGAAAACAGCTAGGTTGGCTAATAGAAAGGGTAAATAATCAATGTTCATTACTATAAAGGTGGATATTTACAGCCAAAAGGATTGATCTGTTCACTATCCTGTCTGTCTGTCTGTGTTTGTGATAACTCAAAAAGTAACAAATATGTTTCTGAAATTTCTTTTTTTTGGTAGAGCCTGATCTGAGGAAGGAGTGGGTGAATTTAAGGAAACATCGGGATCATATTCTGGATACAAAAAGCTCAAAGTTTCAAAGGTCTCATTTGCAATGTATTTTCAATGACTTTGGCTTTCTGGTTGACATTACTCCAGAAGGTTTAATCAGATATTCTTACCATCTGACCAAAAGAAGATGTAATTGAATTTTTGGAAAGACAGAGATGTTATTATTCTGAAAAATCTCAATTTTTTGGAAATACACCCCAGTGGAAAGCTACACTCTATCAGACATTTCTATTTTGAATACAATAAACAACTATGTTTAACATAAAAACAAGAGGTTCATTAACATGGTATAATGGAGTTAAATAGGTTTGAGTGTTATTTGCGTATAGCATCAATAAACATAAACCCTTTCACCAAAGATACTGATTTTCTCAATGAAAAAATAGACAGTTCAATTTCCATCCAGCTGTTTTGTTTTTGATTGTTGGTATGTTGTATTTTATGAAAATATAAATGTTTGGTTTTGTCTTATTTAGCTAAATATCTGGCAAAAATGTATGTTTATCAATAGTGTTTTGTTAATACATACCCTTGCAAAAGATTTTAAGGTTTCATGTCTCTGAATCCTCTCAACTACAAAATATGCATCTCTGGGAACCAGACCAGCAACACAGTAATTGACTGGGATTTCTCCTTTGTATTTCTTTCCAATCTCGACAGGGAACTCTGAAACAAAATTTTTGTATCACAATCTGCTCAAATAATAATAATAATCATCATAATTATAAAGCTACAGCCAACAATAATATATTTACATAATATGGTTTTATTATGAATTGTACTGTATCCAAATTGGTACAGTAATACATTAAAACAATATAATTATATATTCACTTACACTTATATATATTGACACATAATATGTCATCACAATCATCACAGGAACCTATTTAAACAAAACAAATCCTGCATTTGTTTAAATCCTTGCTTGGTGTCAAACTGTATTTTATTTTAACATTCATAAAAGTCTGAAAAATAGCACTTCCATCTTTACTTGCACCTGTACACATTGACAAATTGTGTTTTACCCCAAAGTATACAGAAAATTCTTTAGCCAAAACAATTGTATGTTTAGCCTGTGAACAAAAATATTAGTGTCTGATATGTGTGAAAGGGGTCAGCCACGGAGAACCAGGGTGATATTAAGACAAACAGGGCATATCCTATGTGTAGAGGTAGGATTTAAGCTTCTTTCTGAAAGAAACAACAGAGGGGGGACACACAAACTTCATCAGGAAGAGCAGTCTGAGCAGTCAGAAATTGATTTTTCACATCCAAGCTTAAGAGAGAAAAAGAATCAAATTTAATGCCAAGTAAAAATTCTTACTGAGACAGGATAATAGATTGCTGATCTTTCAAAAACTTTGAAGGTTTAAATAAACACCCCTTTCACTGGTCACAGCTTTCAGATAGCCACACATGAAAATTATAAACTGGCTAATTTCTCTTTCTACAAGATTATTCCAATCGAAAAACTGGAAAACTGTGTATTAGCTATTGTTTCTAAATGTGTACGTCAGTCCTGCTTAAAGATGTTCTGGATCTAGATTTGGATCAAAAATCCAAAATATTTTCTGAGCTCTGGCAATATATGCATGCATAATTCAAGAACTATTTCTTGGATCAAGGTTATATTTTCACACATGGTGGGATCTACCAATGTCTTTCTTGTTCACAAAGTTCATCTGAATTGATAATCTTGTGTTTTTTTCAGCAATACATGCATTCTAAGTAACTTGTTTTTCTTTAGCAACATATCATTTTCAAAATATCTCATAATATTTATTCTTTAGTCATTTTATTCATTTGAATGTCTATTTTATTACTCTTTGATAATGTTTTGTTTCCCATTTTTGTGATCCATTATCTACCAAAGACATCAAACCAACAATTACATCTTGTCAACTGTTCCATTAGATGTTTTGTCAGTAAAAATTTATTTAAATTCACATTTGTGGCATTCACTTGCATTCGCTTCAAAAATCATTTAATATTACTACTGCTGTGTATATTTATCTTTCGCAAATTAAGGTGCTACATAAACATACCTCACTGCCAAATCTGTAACTTTATGTGGTTGAACTATGATCACATGACTTAATATTTATAGGTACTAAGTAGAGGGCATGCTACAACTTTCCAGGGGCTCTAATGACAGTTAATGACACTCCACTCACATGACAAGTCACCACTATGGATGTGGTAATTATAATTCTGTCTTACTTATATATTTGTTTCAAGTGTATAATATGGGAATTTTGCTTATTGAATCAATATAATCTTGTGGACTAATAAACTTTTATTCTATCATCTCTTAACTTTGAAAAGCTTCTTTTTTATTGTCATAGTTACTGTGGCTATTGCTACAGTGTCAGTAAAAATTCAATTAATAAATTTTATAATATTTACAATATTACTTAAACATTTCTTATTATAACATAATGTCAAATGTGTCCAAGGGGACCATGTAAGTATTGAGAGTACTCCTGCAGATGTATATATGGATTTTGGGCAACAGCTCTCAAGTCACAAGCATATCTTCACTAGGGATATAAATTCTGATATGTATATAGTAATATGATGCTATGTAAAATACTAATCTCACATATATGTTGTCACTTTAGTTCCATTCTGGCTAATATCAACAGAATGCATTCACATGTCAGGCGTAACCAATCAAAAGCATATGCATATACTATGATGTCATGCTAACGATAGTAAATCACATGACATATATCTCATCTCATCCTATGTCCAACATTTTTGTTATCCAAAATATTTTGCTTATTTAGGTATTATTAATTGTATATTTCTACTTTGTCCATATCCTATTTTTGTTTCTATTTCACGATTTGCTATCTTTTCCTCAAGCGTAAAGTGAGTCACTCAAACATGGTATCTTTTTAATTCAGTTCTCATGTATATGTGATATCCTTAAACTTTTTATTAGCATTTTCCCAGTATATTTCCACAGCCAGTTGTAGTTAGTTTACTAATTTAATGAGAAACAAAAATGGCATAAAAACTTATTATCAAGCAAGTCTGACACTGACATTGTAAACATTTTAGTTTACTAATTTAATGAGAAACAAAAATGGCATAAAAACTGATTATCAAGCAAGTCTGACAATGCCATTGCAAACAGTTTTTGCCCAACAAAACAATGGCAAACAATCCAATTGGAGTTGTTGGAGTTTTTGTACTGTTTTGACATTGTACTGCAAATGTTCTAAATCAACAGATATATCTGACCTAATTTCAATGGATGAAGGAAAACGTGTGCAAATAGCTTAAGATTCTGCACTGGTTTTAATGTTATAGTTTTATATGTTTTTAATGTAGATCAGATTCAAACACATAACACTGGGGTGGAATGGTAGTCTATTTTGGTAGCTTATGTTCTTTTTTTGTTAATATTGCTTTTGTGCATAATATCCACACAAAGTGCAAATTTTATAGAATGTATGACATTTGAGAGATTTGTGTCAGGATTTATGCCATTGGGGACGCAAATCTGTATATTATGTTTATTATATGAGAGTCAACTAATTTCACTTAATGATACATATCAATGAACTAGTAGTTTAGAATTAAAAGAATTTTAGAATTTAACGTCTTAAACGTCAAAAATTAAAAAAAAATAATTGGGCTTATCATATATTACATCGAATCTGACCCTTGTTTCCAGAATATCATGGAAGTCTTTACTATAATGTTATCACTTCTTACTTTGGCCAGGTCCTACCCATATATAAAACCTTATGAACGATACTTTTGGAGTAATGTCAACCAGAAAGCTGAAAATGGGCCTTTTGAAAATTTCTGATTTTTTTTATATCCAGAATCTGATTTGTAGCTTTTTCAACATTTAATCAGATCTTAATATGATCTTTAGATTTGTCAATCTGGGGGTGCTGCAGATTACAAGCATGTACCATCAAATTCAATCGTAATTTGCTTTAATTATTCAGTCCTTACAAAAGTTTTTGGTAACTTTCTGGATCCTCTTTTGTTTCTTTTTTTAATCAGTTATGTGATACACAGCTTTACATACACATAAAACTGTAGATTGCAAGAGTAGCAGTTGCTCTTCCATTTGATTTATTTATTTATTTGGGGTTTTACATCACTTTCAACACTATACAGGTCATATCATGACAGGTAGTTGGAAGAGCAGAGGAAACCAGTACATATAGTTCGCTAGGGTTCTGTACTGTAAACTGCCGACCAATGGCAAGCAACTACCAGCTGTCCCACTTGAGGCCATGCCGGGAACCGAACCCCGGCCTCAGAGGTGGGAGGCGAGAATGTTACCACTCTGCCACTGTGGCCCACTCTTCCATTTGATATACCTCATTTATGTGTATAACTATACATAATCAAACAAACTTTACTCAAAAGCAACTGTTTATGTTGCTCTGGTTAGTCCACAGCTATGATTTAGCTTGCTGCTTAATATGTGTCAAATGACTGTGTATTAAGTCATTATATTTCTTTATGTAAAGTATGTTGAAAGCAAAAGCAACCAAATCAAATATTTTAGTTACCCCAGATGTTAAGAAATTGGACAATGGTCCAAGACTGATTTTGACAGTGACACTGACTCTTATCTGAGCCATCAACTTTTCTGAATATCCAAGGAATGTTTTAAAATTTTTATTTTTATAGTTCAGAGTTAATATTTACTGACAACAATTAAGTAGTGTACATGAACCAGTGTCCTAACTCTCTTGGTTTTTGCTAAATATAATTTAAACTCAAGCTTTTTGACTTGGTACTTTTCTTCTAGTCGCACCCACAACCCTGGATTACTGACCTCAGGGGCATAGGAAGCAATTTTTGGTTGGGGGGGGGCGAGGAATTAAAATTGCACCGACTCGACTTGACACCAACAATTTGGGTTAATTTTACAGAATGTATTACATGTAGGTAATATACAAATTCAAATGGTCCAATTAAAATATTTTTAAGTTCCTTTACCAAAGGAAATCTTTGTGATTACATACACATAAAACTGTAATCTTTGTGACGACAGTGTGACTGTCATCCATCCTACGTTTCCCTGACCTTGTCAGGTATAAAAATACATATAGTCACCTCTGCATTTGAAAGGTATTTCTGATATCTTGACTACATGTTTCCAGAACCTGTGTCCTTTCTTTGAAGTGCCATGCTGATACAAGATCTATTTTTAGCAAGGTTAATCCCCAAATTGAGGAGATGTATAATCATTGGACTGGCTAGGTCCGATAAACACACAGTAAGGAAGGAAGAGTTTTATGGGAAAAAGCTTATCAGTTGACAAATTGCTGTGCTAAATGATTGATCTGAGTGAATTTGAAACTACAAGTTCTAAATAATTAGCAACACAGTAAATTAAATGTAGAAGATTACTGTATGTATGATTTTGGTCCTTTTACAAAGCATAAAGATAAATATTTTATAGTACATATGTAGCTTACACAATGGTACATGTGAGCAGTGAACAAGGTAAAAGTGTAATTTGACCACATATTATTCAGTTATCTGTAAAAAATTACATAAAGTTCAAAATTGGCGTTTAGTTCTATTTCAAAAAGTTGGGGGGGGGGGGGGGCAGTTCCTATGCCTATGGACCTACATTACTGACCTAGATTATTGACCTAGATCATCCCTTGACTATCCTTTTGAACACTTTTGTTCATCTCATGCACTGAGTTCCCCATTGTGGGGAACATATTGTGCCTGCAAAACAATATATTAAATTAGATTAGACTTTACCTATCAAGCTGACCAATAAAGTTGTGTGGTTCATCAATCATCTCCATTAATCAAAATATTTGTAAAAGAATTCTAAATATCTTTGACATGGCAAGAAATGGGAAACTTTTGAGTAATGAGCGGCAAAGGAACAGTTACCATACATTATTTCAGAATCAGTTTTCCAGTTGCAATACAGTGTTTCACAGGTAAAATTCCAAATTGTGCCTGCTTGCAAAAATAAAATTAACATATAATTTGTGTTAGTATTGTTTTTTTAGAACAATTCTCTATTTGAAGCTGTTAAAGAATTTTATAACTGTGTAGACTGGTAATAATCTTTTAAAACACATGCTTATTTTGATAAATGCTTCACATTCTAACTGATCCCTCTTGCATTAATGAGGACTCTATCGTATATAGATAGATGTTTTAGGGTATTTCTTTGAATAATTACCTCCTCCAAGGAGGTGATGTTTTCACCTGAGTTTGTCTGTCGGTCTGTCTGTCCATCTGTTTGTAAACAAGATAACTCAAAAACTTATGGACGGATTTTGATAAATTTTTCAGGATATGTCCGAAATGGTAAAAGGAAGAAGTGATTAGATTTTGGGAGTGATTCGGATCATCTGGATCTTCTGGATCCATGAAATGTAATTTTTTAAGACAGATAACTCAAAAAGTTATGGACGAATTTTGATGACATTTTCAGAATATGTCCTAAATGAGACAAGGAACAAGTGATTCGATTTTGGGAGTGATCTGGATCACTGTCTGGATCCATGAAAAATTAAATTGGGAGTGATCCGGATCAATATCCGCAAAAATATGAAATAGAAGGGGAAAAAGCAATATCAGTGTTAATGGTAGGTTTTGAAAGTCCCGGAATTGAGATCTCGTGGCCGAGGTCTGCACTCTCTGAGTGCTCTTGTTTACCATTCCTTTTGTTGCGCCATGTAAAGAGGAAACAAGACTTAGGTCAAAGCCAATTAAGTCGTCATTTCATGTTTCGCACATTGTAAAGTTTCCAAAATTTATCATTTTTGCTCCATGGTTTCATCCATGATAAGACGTTTTCCATAGTTGTACAAGGTATAGTTAATCTTGTCCCAGTAAGAAAGGAATCTCTTCAGTCATTTAACAGAAGGCTGATTTGGACTAATATCTGATCTGGGAATGTGTTCATAATCTGGCGGGAATAGGATTATAGCCCAGTCTAGGGGGAGAATTTGAAGCTGGTGATAATGACAATTTTAACTGATGTTTATGTAAATGTGATTAAAATCTTATTTTGTTGTCTTAGAACTTAAATGTACAGAAGCGTAATAGGGTCAAGTAAATTTTTTTTTCAATTTAGTGAGATAGTATCAATTTTTCGAGATATTATGTCAATATTTTGAGATATTAAGTCAATTTTTCGAGATATTATGTCAATATTTTGAGATATTAAGTCATTTTTTCGAGATATTATGTCATTTTTTTAGATAGTTATCTCAATTTGTTTAGATATTATGTAAAATATTTGAGATACTAAGTCAATTTTTCGAGATAGTTATCTCAATTTTTTTAGATAGTATGTTCTATCTGGAGCTTTTTCTTTTTAACTAGTAAGAATCCCATGCTTGATCACTCCAGGCAGATCACTACACTAGACCCTTGACAGAGCTTGCAAAGTTTGACAAAATATTTTACATAGGTAGAGCCTGGCCAAATGAAGAAGGGATAACCTTTTGGGAATTTTTGGAAACGTTTATATAGGTTAGACATTCAAAGCATTTTTGTAATTACTTGCCTATTATATATTCAAATTCTATACTATAGACATAATATATAGACACTTCTCAACCCAGATTCCAACCTAGCCAAATGAGGGTATTATGGATTAAAAGTTACAGGTCATTATGGTCCTATGGCTGAATTTTAAGTAGAAATTACAGAAACTTATCAAACTAAGAGAAATTTTATTCCTGATCATAAGGACAATAAAGTCCAAATCTCATGATATGACCATGCAGCCAGTACCAAGTCATGTTCGCAGAAAGGTCTTTTGAAGGTTTTTAATTTTTGACCTAAAATAAGATTTAAAACAAAAAAAAATCTTTTGAAGGGTTTTAATTTTTGACCTAAAATAAGATTTAAAACAAAAACATTAAAGGAATTAACCTATTAATTCTAAACTACTAATTCATTTATTAGGATGTATAAGGAAAATTATTTGACCCTCATGTAAGAGCATAATATGTACGATTAACTTCAGTGAGCAGATAGATACTCATCACGGTGTGCCACAATTCGTGAAAGTCTGGAGACCTCCAAAAAATGAAAAGAAAAAAGGTGATCTCTAGAAGCATGTGACTCGCTAGAGCTCGTGCTTAAAACTCCATTGGCTTCCCAGTTCATATCATATCCTTTTCAAATATAACCTCCTCATTGTTTTAGCCATAAATTTCTCCCAACCTCCTATTTTTCACCTTTGGTCATGTCTCGTAGTCTCACTTGTGGAACAGACTATCAGTTTTCTCAGTCCATCCCAGGACCATACACAGGTCTTCTTTTACCATGACTGCTCCAGTGGAATGGAACTGGCTTCCACTTAATGTCAGATCTCAACAGACCATTCCAAGCTTTAGAAGACAACTCAAGCTTTAGAAGCCAGCCTCCCCTGTTGGGTTCTCACTGAGTTATGACTTTGTTTTAGACCTATCCCTGTCCCGAATTCAAGCACATTAGAGGACCCTCAACAATTTTGCGCTATACAAATGTTTCTATTATTATTATTGCTATGTTCACTCAGACCTGAAACAAATGTGACCTGTGTATGCAAATGGATGCTTACAAGGCTCTTCTGTGTTACTATTATTTATGTAACATTTTGGTTTTAACCCCAGCTCGTAAAGGTTGGGGTCATAGCCATCCTCTGTACTGTCTGGGCGGCATAAAGCTTGTGTGAGTGTTCCACAGCCTGAACGCATGCACAGATTTTTAACCAAATTTTCAGGATAAGTTTACCCCAAGAGGATATAAAGCTTATAAGGTTTTGATAGGTATCTGGTAACAACTGTTGCCATTGAAACACTTTTAAGATATTTGCTCTTAAAGTGTGTGGGTGTTTCACAGCCTAAACCCATGAATGGATTTTCACCAACTTTTCAGGATATGTTTACCCCAAGATGATATAAAGCTGATTTGGTTTTGGTGGTATTTGGCAACAACTGTTGCCACAGCAACTTTTGGGTCTTAAATTATGTGGGTGTTCCACAGCCTAAAGCTATGCCAGCTAGGGTTGTGAGACATGAAATGCCTTCTGTGTGTGGGTGTGTGCATGTGGGTGTTTATCACAGTTTTACATCAACCTTTATATCTCATTCATTTATAAAGATATTTGCACCACCCTTGCGGAGAATGTTCGTGACTGTGTAGGGGTGGTGCGTCGAAGTGTAGCACAGTGGTTCAGTCCTGATGGGGGAAGGTATTCCTATGGGGGTTTTTAAAACTAGTTAGTTGGTATTGATTCACATGTATTGGCAATGTGGGGGAGGTTGAACTACTCTGTTGGGGTCTCCCTCATGAATATTCATGAGTTATATTGCGGGAAAAAATTACCTGATGTCTGCAATTGAGGTTAAATACTGTGGACAGCATGGGTTCTGTGCATTTAACTAGTACTGAGGGGGATGGTAGTGTACGCTAGCCAGTATTCCAAAACAGTGTTTTAGTGAGGTGATTTTATTATTTTAGTTGTTTTATATTACCTGGACACTTTTTGTTTTACACTGTTGGAATATCTTGGTAGTAGCGGTGTACTCTGCCATTATGGGAAAGAAAAAACTTAAGACATCTGAAACTCAAGATTCTCAGAAATCTGGTGAAGATAACAAGCTAGTTGCATTGGAACAGAAGTTGGACAAATTACTGGACACGGTGGCAGTTATGGAAGGAAGAATTGAACAACAGGAACAGAAGTCACGCCTTCGAGAACTTTCGCCAGTGCCGTCTGCCCATAGTTCCCTCAGAATTCAGAAGGGTGACAGCGACCCCAAACTACCGACCTTCGATGAGTTGCGTTCTGATGACAAGATTCAAGCTGAGGTTCAGCGCAGATTACATCAGTACAACCACACATCCAGATTAGAAGCAAAAGGTAAGGCAGTTGATGCTTTAAAGTCAGGTCGCTTTCGACCAGGTGTTCATAAAGTTAAAAAGTTTGTAAACTGGCCACAAGATTACTGTACTGTGTTAGGTGGTAACAAACAGCCTACATACGATGAGTTGAATAGTTTTCAGTGGTCCCAAGGTTATATTCAATGTGTTTTAGAAGAAACAGACAGTTCAGTCAAAGAAAATATGTTGAAGCACTTTATAAGTGCAATGCAAGATGCTATTGAACTCTCCTTTCCAACTGTGAGAAGGGCTCATGGGTTTATTTTGCAAGAGATGGAACGAGGTAATGTTAATTGGTTACAACCGGAAAAAGTTGAAAAAAATAGAAGTCGAAACACCCAAAGAGTGGTCCAGATTCCTAATGGTAGGGTTGCTGAAAGTAGTGAGAAAACTATGTTATGCAAATTATATAACAAAGGGACATGTAGATATGAGAAGCAGGTGGAACATACAGACAAAGGTATCACCTACCAGCACTTTTGTACTAACTGCTTTGCAAACACAGGTAGAAAATACAATCACCCTAAACATGCATGTTTAAGATTGAAAAATGACAAAAAAGAGGTTCAAACCTCACAGAAGGTTTAGCAATTATGTTCAGGCCTGTTTTGATACAGTAGGAAATAAGTACTTATTCAAAAAGGTGAGGCAGCAAATGAATTTGTAAATTCATATATTGTATCAAATATAAATCCTGTGATTGATAATATGGGTGTCCATAATTCTGGTGGGAGCGAAGAAATTCCTGCCTATAGCATTGAATTTACTGATAAAGTTAGCAAAGATGTAAGTTGTGTAGTGAAAAAGTCTGTAGCTCATAACTTTAAATTTAATGTTTTTGCAAAAACTTTCATTCCAAAATACAACTATATAACTCCCATCAGTGGTCGGCCTGTGGCCTCAAACCAATCGAACATCGAATTATCAATTGGTAGCCTTATTGGTGAGGACATTGGTGAACTAAGTTCATATAGTGTAGATCTTGATTTCTGCAGTACTTCTGTGTGTAGGGTTGATGGTGACAGGCCGTCCGCTTGCACTGATAAACTGAAAAGCATTTTGGTCAACACAACTATTAACTCCATAGCGGGTAGTATTGCTTCTAGGGGAAGCAATACCGACCTCTCTATACATGACCTGGAGCAGCTTGTGTACAAGGTCGAGAACCAACAAGGGCTCTGGGATATAAGTACTTGCACAAATTCAGATATGGGAGATATATTTTACCTAAATAAAGTTTTTAAAAATGCTGCAAACAGTGTTAGTTCTATTAATTTGTGGTTTGACTGTTATGCAAGTTTAGAAAGTACTGTTAATTCACAGGTTCTGGGTTGCGTTGACCAAACCATAGACGTTTCAAATTTAACGCGAAATTCTACACTATATTCTGTTCATATGCTTAAGCAGAATATTGTTCAAGGTTGCTGTGATAGTATTCCCTATGGCAGTAATTTATCTGCGAATTATAATCACGGCTCCCTCAGTACAGTTAACAATGCTTTATATTGTACAGATAGTAGTTTTAATCAAGTTGTATCTAATACCATAAGGTTAGTAGGAAATTATGGTGACATTAATGTTAAATACAATGATAGTCATGATCAATCCGACAAACTGATGAAAGATTTTAGTTTTCTCTGGGCAACCAGACAGTTAAGCAAAGGTACCAAATATGTTAGAACTTTTGGATTTCTTCCTTTGAATAGTTATCACCTTAAAACCTTAAGTGGTAATCAGGAGATTAATACTACAGATATGGTTGAATACGTTAGGCAATCAAATGAAATGGTTCGTAAAACCAATTGTTTCAATTATCAGCAAGCAAGAATCAAAGTTCCTTCCAGTTTGAATATATGTAACTGGAGGAGGTACCTCAAGTATTATGATCTTAAAATTTTATGTGATTATTTGGAATTTGGGTTCCCTCTAAATATTGACTACGAATTATTTCAATTTAATGAGAACGTTACCAACCATCCCTCTGCCAGGCGTGATATAGTGGGGGTAGATGAATATTTCGAAGCAGAAGTTGGGTATGGGGGGATGGTAGGCCCCCTTGCAATGCAACCATTTGAAAAAATGCATTTTTCACCATTAATGGCTAGACCTAAGCCAGATGGCAGTACTTGTGTAATAGTAGACTTATCATGGCCTCATGGCAATAGTGTGAATAGCTGTGTCCCCATGGATTTCTTTGATAATATTGAATTTAAATTAAAATATCCCACAATTGATAATGTGATCCAAAAAATTAGGGTCATGGGTTCGAAATCCTTATTGTTTAAGATTGATTTACAATGTGCCTTTCGCAATTTTCGTATAGATCCAGGTGATTATCATGTCTTGGGCCTCAGATGGCAGGGTATGACGTACGTTGACGTTGCGTTGCCTTTTGGATTCAAACAAGTGGCTTAGAGCTGCCAGATGGCCACAGATGCCATAACGTATCTTATGTGGACTCAGAATAATTGGATCATGGCCTACTTAGATGATTTAGTGGGAGTGGCTGATCCAGATAAGGCACAGGCTGCTTTTCTAACTTTATCCAATCTTCTTCAAGCGTTAGGTTTACCCATTAATGCTAAAAAAGTAGAACCACCTAGTCACAAAATTACTTGTCTTGGCATCGAAATCGATGCAAAGGCTGGTACATTATCTATTCCTGATAAAAAATTTGAAAAAATTAAAACTATGTGTCATAATTGGATGTTTAAAAGTAAAGCAACAAGAAACCAGCTTCAAAAGCTAGTTGGCAATCTCTTGTACCTTCATAAATGCATTCCACCAGCTAGATTGTTTACAAATCGTATACTTTCTGTGTTACGTAATGCCCCAATGTCAGGTATAGTAAATCTCAATGCGGCTTTTTATAAAGATATTGCATGGTTTTGTGAGTTTTTGGTTGAATTCAATGGAATGGTAAAAATTCACCCTATTAATGTATTTACTAATCACATTTTTGTGGATGTATCATTAAAAGGTATGGGGGCAAAATTTGGAAATAAAGTTTATGGCATGCCTGTGGATAACCAACTCCAGGAAGTATGTACTATAGTTCATCTTGAGGTGGCTAATGTTATGCTGGCTATAAGAACTTGGGCAAATTTATTGTTGAATTCTGAATGTATTATTTGGTGTGACAATGAGGCTGTAGTTAATTCTTTCCAATCTTTTAGAATACGGGATCCATTTATAATGGCATGTGTTCGGTCAGTTTGGCTCACCTGTACCATTTTTAATAATAAATTGGTAGTCAATCTGAATAACCTCACAAATAAAAAGGTTTATGAAAGCATAACATACAAGAAAAGTATTCCTACTGCAGAGAACAAGTGGGTGGAGTATTACCCTTTTTTAGAAAAGACCGACTGGTCCACCATCTATAAGATACCATTCAGAACAACACCAGATATTAGGCTGCATAGTTTACAGTACAAGATCCTTCATCGTTTTATAGGGTGCAACTACAATTTAAGTAACTGGAAAATAAAAGATAGTCCCTTTTGTACATCTTGCTCACAGCTGGATACTGTGGAACATTTCTTCTACTATTGTGAAAAAGTACAAGTTGTCTGGAGCAGCCTAAAAGAATTAAATATCAATATTTTAAAGCTAAATTGCCAACTTACAGTTCTAGAAATTTTATTTGGAATCCCCTCAACAAGTTTACTTCACAAAGTACTAAACCTATTAATATTAGTTGGAAAACAATGCATCTACTTGACAAAGAAAAATGAGAAAAATATTACTTTTATTAATTTACTTAAAAAGCAAATAGAGTGTGAAATGTACCTGATTGCATTAAATAAGTGTAAAAATGGTGAATGTCTATGTGAATTATATAAAAAAGTATTGAAATACTATGTAGCAATGTGACAAGTAAATACAATCTAACGGTGGTAGAATATCTTTTTATTTGGGTCATATGTAATACAATGTACAAATAACCAATGTGCTATAATGTGAAATAAAATATTAAAAAAAAAAAAAAATTGGTAGTCAAGCATATTTCTGGAAAATCAAATAATTATGCTGATATTCTTTCAAGGTGGCACGTTTATAGAATGGTAAACAATCCACAGGTGGAATTAATTAAAAAATGCATTTGGTATGATCCGAAAGTACAGGATATGTTTCCAAACTTTAATATTTAATGACACCTACTGTACAGGAGGGGCTTACCCCTCTTAGTGTAGCATCAATACTGCCTTTCCCCTATGCTTTGTAGATAACAACCAACTACAGTGGCTGACAAAGCAAGCAGTGCAGCGAGCTGAGAAGGGTTTGTGTCATCGTACCAGTACTGTGTATGCCAGTAGCTTCAAGCTCTTTGCCGCCTTTACTGTGTATACGGGTATACTTCGACCTTGGACAGAGTTAGCAGTCATCACATTTCTTGAGTTCCTGGCCCAGAACTCCTTGTCTGCAGCTTCACTACAGAACTATGTAACTGTGTTAGGCCACTACTTCTGTATATATGCCTGGCCGAAGGCTGAGTTGCAAGCTAGACAAACAGTATTGTTGATTAAATCTGTAAAAATGAACTCTGTGATGAAACCAAAGGTTAAAGGTGTAATGTCAATTAAAATGTTGAAAATATTGGTTGAAAAGTTACAGGTTATGCCAAATTATCTGACCTATAAAGCCATTATGTTGTTGGGGTTCTTTGGTTTTTTTAGGCTAGCATCTCTTGTCCCCACAACTGTGAAAAAATTTGATTCTTCTAGGTTTCCTTTGGTACGTGATGTTATTTTCACATCAAGTGGTATGCAAATTATTTTGAAGTGTGCAAAAAATATGCAGGCTCATGATGCATATAAGATTATTCATGTTCCGAAGTTTCAAGTTCCAGAAATATGTCCAGTTTTGACTGTCAAACGTATGTTAAAATATGTTAAGTCTCATCAAACTGACCCACTATTTCTTCTGGTCATTGATGACCAAAGAATTCCTGTTACAGCATTTCAAGTTCGTAATGTTTTAACAGTAATGGTTAAACAAATGAAATTGAACCCTAAAGACTATGGTTTCCATTGTTTCAGGCGCAGTGGTGCCACTTTGGCCCTAGAATTAAAAGTTCCTCTCGAAAACATAAAAATTCATGGTCATTGGAAGTCAGATGTAATATGGTCATATCTGTCAGATACCCCAAAGGCTGCATCTGTCGTGGCTTCTGCTTTTCAACAACATATTACATAACCCCTACACTCTTATGAACTCTCTTGGCTTGGTACATTTCATTTGGCTGTGTTTCTTTATATAACATAACTCCAGTTTAAAGGTCATTGCAAGGTCAAGTTGTATAACATTGTGATAGCCAACCAGATGGTACTATTGGCATAGCTAGTTGATGAATTATCTAGATTTTGACCAGTACCTTGGGTTGTGTAGTTTTATAATGAAAGTAAACTTACTGGGTTTGACCTTGAACTGCAATGTCAGGTTATATGTACAAGAAGTAATCAGTATGTAACAATGCAACAGGTTAACAGGCATAAGAAATGTTCTTAAATAACTCTTAATGCATTGTGGTTCCTTAACAGTGATATAGTCTTATGTACTTGAAAACTTAATCAGGAACTATGTAAATGAAGTGTTAAAGATAATTGATGGCAGTAACTAAAAAGTAATAATCTATTAGTAGCAGTAACATTGTTTATTAACAAGTTTTAATGTGTAACAATACTAATAAATAAAGCAAAGTCAGTTTAACAGAGTTGCTTCCTTTCCCCATCCACAGGACTGACAACATGTCTGCAAGAAATTGTCCTCATTTTAAATGTACATGGTTGCCATAGGAAATTGTTCGAAGATCATTAATATGTTGCAAAATGTAAAATATTGCAGCTAGATTCATCAGATGTGCATAAAATGTAAATGGCTAGAAAAGCTTGCCTCAGAGTGATTGTGACCTTGTTTTTGAAAACAAAATGGGCATCATATCACATCATGTCAAATGGGGGGGGGGGTGTCTTCAAATCAAAAAGGCCTAATATCTCCCTTATCAGGGTGTGTAATGAGAAAACAAATAATAGGAAATCATGGTCTGCAAATCTTTGCAAATGTCATATTTGACCCTTGACACCAGCTTCAAGTTCACAGTCCTACATACAAGCGACCCCTGAATTTCTTGCCTTTCAACCACACCACAAATTTGGTTTTCTTCACCTTAACTTAAAAATCTAAAAGACTGGGATAGGATTTAAGTTGAAAAACATGTGGCTCTAAGAGAAGACACAAACCACAGAAAGGTTGTAAAAACAAACATGCAGGGAGGAGATCCTCATATGTGATGAAGAGAACTTGTTCACATTCTACTGCAGTGAGGGTTTGTGAGCATTTGAAATGTAGCATTAGAATTCGTATCACTTTTAATTTGTTTCCCTCTATAGTCCATTGCACACTAGTGCGGCGCGGCTAAATAACATAGAAATGAAGGAAATAGTTCACTGCTTATACATATGTACAGTCCAGTAGCTAGCAGTGCGGTGCTGATTTTTTTAATTAGAAAATTTTCTATTTTTTAAGAAAAAGCGTGGCTTTTTTCTGTTTTGCCCAAGTTTAGATATTTGGATTTCCCACATGTTAAAAGTGGTAGTATATGACACAACTATACAGAAATATATTAATTACAAAACAAAATGCAAAACAGACAGGCTCATTGTGAAGGGATTAACTACTGGGAGACAGATGACAAAATGTGATGTGTATCCATATAGACACATAAAAAGGTTTAACTGAATGAGGATTGCAATTACCAGTTATTCTAAAAGGGACACACAGGATGAGGGTCTTGTTTGTAGATGGATTAAGTTCTTATGATGGAGAAAGGGATGCCAGGTTAGGTGTGTGACAACATATGTAGACATAACACAACCAGAAGTTAATTAATTGAAAGGGGTGTAATCACCAGTATTTTTAAGTGTGGGGTCTTAGATGTTTAATTATATGTCATTGAATTAACCATTCTAGGCACTTTAACTGTAATTTACAAATATTTCGTCAATTTACTGGAAAAACGCTGGGAAAAGTGGCCCAAATGTGAAAGGTAAAGAAAATTCCCTGCTTAGCATGTAGTATAAATCGTACCGTGCCACACTGCGTCGCATATATGTGCAAGAGCTTTAAGTGTTTCAAACTATTTATCTGGGTAATAATATCAGATAAATTTTGCATTAAAATGTGTTGTGTTAATGTTTTAAAAAGTAGGTATACAAATATAAAATATATTACTTAACATACATTATTGCACAGATGATAAAGTTATCAATTTTGAATTTTAAAGCCTAAGTAAACCCTCAAAACACAGAGAGACATTTAGAATACAGTATGGGGGGAGGCTGTCTAATGTGATGTTTCCATAATACTGATTTTAAAGTCAGGACCAGAATTTCAGCAATAGTATTTTTAAGTAAATAAAATCCAGAAAATTGACAAAAGTCAGACGAAAAAAATCAGGGATTTTGCTGTGTGACTAACAGAGTTGGGATTTAGAGCCAGACACATATTAATGTCATCAAATATAATTGTAATGTTCCGGATGCACTTCATTCAGATCCTACCACACATATGACTGATCAGTCATATTAAAATCATATACATCACAGACTTTCTTGACTTTCATTTTCATTGCCAACATATCCAGAGGGTAGAAGATCTGAACCTGTCCAAGCAAATGTGTCTCATCATATTAAAATTGTGCAGGTTGGGTCAAAAGTCCTTGACATTCAAGATTTGGTTGGGATTGGTCAGACAGGTTTTTTGATTAATTGGTAGTTCCAGGTTAGAATGCAGGATAGTTTTTGATAAATTTTGGAATTTTTCACCCTAACTTGCCAATTTTTAAGCTGGACAAATCTTGTATTTGTTAACCTGATCCCCAGGGTAGAGATGCATTTAAATTTTCTGGCCTGTTTTGGTAAAGTTTAGCATTTTTCAACCATGAGTTGCTGATTTTAAAGTTTGAGTCACCATCTGGGCAGTCCATGAATATGGAACCAGGCCTTAACTGTCAATACAAACTCAACTGACTCCTACAATATCCAGTGTTATATTAAGTGGTGGTTCCATATTACCAACTATGGTCCTACTATGCAAAATTTTAAGTCAGGACCAAAGTTTCTCTGCTCATATATGTCAGGAAGTTATTTCATGGATGGCGGCAAAATTTGGGAGAATATAAAACATGTTAGATATTTTGGAGGCAAAAATGGGTGAATTTGAGACTCCCAAAAGGCAGGGTTTAGAGCCCAACTTATGTTGATGCCATTAAATCAAATTGCAATGTTTAGGACCCACTCCATTCAGATCTTACCACCAATAAGTCTAATTGTATTATTCTTACAATCAACTATATTAAAATCATACAGGTTAGAGACTTACTGGCCCAAGTTTTGACCAAAATGATTACATGGAATGGCCATGTGCTTGTCATCCCCTATCACTTTTATTGCTGACTGGCATAATTAACTAATACTAAGGTAGCTCTTTAACTATGGCAATTGGATTGTATATGTGGTCCCCAATTGGAAACATTGAGATTGGTTGAGATCCACAGAAGAAGAGGGGGTGAAAAATAACAGTTTCTGAGAAATGTTACAACTTGTAATTAAAAGCTTCTCATTGATTCCTGAAAACCATTTCTGATTGGTTCTCAAAATTTTCCAACTTGGATACGAACATTACAAAAGTCTATAGATGATTATAGCAATTGACTTCAAATGAATCAAAAGAATTGCTGTAAGAATGTTAAGCTGGCTTTCAGATTGAATTCCTGAATGGTATATCTGATAAGGGTCATTGTAGTTTATGAAAAATTCAGACAGATTGAATTTATCGAGAAGATATGCTATTCACTCCTGAATGCTTCTAAAGTTTGACAGTCAGTCCCAGGCCCTTCATAAACAGCAAGATCATGATTTACTAACACCCCAAATGAAAAGAGTTCCTCCCAACACTCCTATTTGATGATTGTTTAAGATTGTAGCCCAATCAAGGGGGGACATTCACCATAGGGGAACATGGCCCTAAGTTTTTTATTTTCTAGTTTGATAATCCAAGAAAATTAAAAAAGCTTCAAAATTGTATCCAGTCAACATACTATGCACAAAAACATAGCTTTAAACAGGTCCACAAAAAAGAAATCCACAAAAGATTTCTGTAATATCCAGTATTATTCCACAGCTGATGTTGATAAAGCAGTTACTTGTATTCCTTTATAAAATCAGATAAAAGAGTGTATGCAATGTATATTGAGATTACCTTTCACTAGAATGACAACAGACCACAGTTTATTTGTTTTAGCTGGGATGCAGTACTACTGCACACATGTAGTGTAAGCAGCAACTTAAGCCACTCTTACATAGAGGAGGGATAATTGTAAAAAACATGCAGAGAGATTGTAGTTGCTCAAAACGAGCAGGTCTACCTCGCTTGTATGTAGGACTGTTCAAGTAGGGTAGCCATACTGAAATGCTCTTATATCCCCTTATTATTGGTTCTATGGGTTCCAAAGGTGAAAACAACTGATGGGAAGTCCTGGCCTGTGAACCTTTTGCAAGAGTCAAATTTGACCTTTGACTCCTGCTTCAAGGTCATGTAAGGTCATCAAGCTAAAAATGCCTTATATCTTCCTTAAAATTCTAGAGCTTAGAAATATGTCCTAGGAAATCATGGCCTCTGCTAGAAATCATGGCCTGTCAATCTTATATTTGACAACATCTCATGGGTCTGTATACTTCTTACAACTGAAGTTGTTCCTAAGATTTTCCAAAGTCTCGATGTTATTGTCCATTTAGTTGTACTTGCCGGCTGGGGTTCTTGCCTTCTGAGGCTGGCTATTTTTCTTTCTAAAGTATGTAAATGTCTCTCCATGTTGATTTAGTTAAAATGATAAAGGGATGACTTTCATCAGCAAATCTTGCCGTTATATGGTTGTATGGTATTGTATATTTATACTCAAAGTGCTATTTAACCCATCTTACTATACAATTACAGCCCAAGTACTAATAGCTAACCTCCTCTAACTGAAAGACAGAGTCTCAGGGACCATTCATCAACGTCGCTGAGGCTCTTTAACCTGCCACTGGGGATAGGACCCACTGGCAGAGGACGACCATTTAAAATGGTCATCCAAGCCACTGTGCATGTGCCTATACCTGGGGTTGACCTACTTCTTTTGTGTTCATAGGTACCCACTAAGTCACAATGGCAGATGTGGTAACTGTTTTGCTCACATGGTACCTGAGTGTAGTAAATGTTGATAGACACTGACTGGCTTTATGTCACTGAAATTTTATTCGAGTCTGTCACATTAATAACTTAAACTGAGAGGATTATCTATTTTCGCTTCACCATTACTTGATCTTAAATGTTGTTACAAGTTCACTACATTGTTATTTTAACTTACGTTTCATACATGTTAAGCATTGATTTAAGATCCCTTCACATCCAAATTTAGGTTTACCCTCCTGGGTCACGAAGAGATTGCACCAAAAGGCATCTTTTGCAAGCCAAATATGTAAGAAAATATCCCCTGTCATCTTTATTTCTTTTAAAGCATTTGCTACATTTTATTTAGGGTTAGATAGTTTACCTCTTGTTTAACTTATATTTGTCACATATAAATACACATGTACAAGATTTGCTAACCAGACGTCCTCATGTATATCACTGATTCCTTCACTTAACCGTACGTGTATGGTTGTTTTACACACATCTTCATTGTTTTGTCTTGTATTCATTTTTTTTCTATGTAACCTACACTTAAATCTAGTGTGACAGGGGCCTAAAGGGGAAAAACAGAATATTGTTCAGCAGATACATTGACCCATTTTTTACAATAAAAGACTTTGCAGTTTTATTAACTGAGACAATGGAATACAGACAACATGTTACAATTTTCTTTTGTATACAGTGGCCAAGAAAGCTCTCATAATTGTTCAGTTGGCTTTTCTACTTTTAATATTCACAGAAAAGAAAATTAAGTTCACAGCAATTAACTGAGTACTGAGGATATGAATGAAATCTGGAAAGTGATTTTCTCAGATGAAACAGCAACTTGTCAAAATCAAATCGTGGACATCAACATTACATACGTGTGAACAATATGCCAAATCTAGCACTGGTAAGGTTTTGAAAAGTTCATCTTTAATTTTTGTCTTCTAAATCACTGAAATTACAATGTTAGAAGAAAAGCTATCCCAAAGTACATTGTGATTTATGTCTTCTTTGATATTTTTAAAAGTGTCTTTGTAATTATCATGGTATTTCTATGGAATAAAAGAAGTTTTCTGTTTAAGAGCACATATCACATTTTATTTCAACAGAAGAATACCTTACATACAAAAGAAATCAATTTACTTTTTAAAGTTTATAAATAATTTATTTCTGTTTGGATGTTATATTCACCAGCGTAAAAATATGTAAGTATAATGTTTTTACCAATATTCTGCATATCATTTGAAGACAGAAATCAGCTTACAAGAAGGTATAACAAAACTTCATAATTTTGCCATTCTATTAAATTTTTATTATAGTAAGGTATTTGATTTATATAAATGTGTTTTGTGTTATATACTCTCTTTACTCGTTATTATTTGGATACAGTCTATTTTTTATTATTTTGAATAAAAATAAAAGAACTACATTGGTGTAAAATGGTGAAAAAATTGGATAGCTAAGGTAACATTATCAGAACATCAATTCTCTTGGAAAATACTATGAATGATTGTAATTCTAATTAAACGACCCTTAATTTCAATTTATAATTCCATTAATTTTAATTACAATGATATCAAGTTTATCTCAGTAGTTTAATTTGTATTTAATGAAGCATTTGTTAGTACCAAGTTTATGCTTATTGTAAAGGAACATTTTTCCACAATTTCGTCATGTAAGGTGACTAAGGTCATGAATTCCTAGGCCCCTTGGTACACTTTCCTGAGATTAGTTGTTACTGTTATGCTGAAATAGATAGGCCCCTTGGTACACTTTCCTGAGATTAGTTGTTACTGTTATGCTAAAATAGATAGGCCCCTTGGTACACTTTCCTGAGATTAGTTGTTACTGTTATGCTAAAATAGATAGGCCCCTTGGTACACTTTCCTGAGATTAGTTATTACTGCTATGCTAAAATAGATAGTACAACAGCGTTGTTCTGCTCTTGTATTCCTTGAGCAAGCAAATCCTGCTGATTTGTCAAAACTGCTCACCAGTGCATAACTCTGCCTAATGACTTTGCCTCTAGCTTTCCATCTGTTGAGACAACAAAATTTCCAACTGAACCAGAACTTGGGGGCAGATGTTGGACTTGTTAGTTTGTCATGAGATTGAACAATTAAAGTTGAGAACTTGACATCTGTCTGCCACTCCAACTAGTTACACTCTCTAGTCCTGGTGGAGGGGGGTAAACATTTTTAAAATTTAAAATATGGTTTATATATTGTTAGTAATTTTATTATTCTTGCTGTGAGAATAAAATATGGTTTATACATTGTTAGTAATTTATTATTCTTGCTGTGGGAAATCTTCTATACTGCTAGAAAACTCTCAACCAACAAGTCTGTATGCCTTAGTATTTAGGTCAATTACGGCTCATGGTGGATAACGTACCTTCACATTAGACCAGAGAATTTTTCAATATTTCAGTAATTCAAGGACAGGATGCTTCTGGTCATTATTGGGTTCCTTGTATCCACAGTGTGTACAGACCAGGTTGTTGATGAGCCAGAGAAGTATGGTGGGTATCCCTTTTCTAGTCTATCCTTGTATATTCTTGTCACAGAAATTTATAAATTGTTTAATTTAATATATTTTTCAGTATTTTAATTTTACTATAATCTCATTGAAACAAACAACCCTTTGTGCCAAACAGGCACGCAGTACAAAGGCAGGTGTAATTATTACTTTTCACAAAGGCCAACAAAAGCACTTAAAGAGGGCAAACCTCCGAAAAAGCCGGCCACCTCCATTATGTCTTATTGATTGAAGATCATTACTAAAATTGTAAATATTTTTGACCAAAAACTCACCTGGGCTCTCTACCAAACATCTCCAGGCATCACTATATTTTAAAGTAGGAGTTGGGGGTAGGGGTGGGGTAATGGATGACACTCTCCTCTCACCTCTCAGGTCATGAGTTCTAATCCTGTCTCAACCAGAAGTAGTAGAGGTGGTCGTGGCTTGCAGTGACTGATGATTTTTAATGCATGGTTTTGAATAGTTAGTATGCAAGGCTTTCTCCAATCTTCTCAACTACAGATTGTGATATGACCTCTGCAATGTCTTTATAGCAGCATTAAACTCAAAATCAATTAATCCTGGGTGGTGGACATGGCTAACTTGATTAATAAGTAAACTCTATTTCCTACACTGTATGCAGTCCATTTTATACTGTTTTTGATGAATTAATGTGAAACTGATCTGAGACCCCTATTGTCATAATAGATAGCTTACTCGCTCCTACCTGTCAGATTATGGGATTTATCCTGACCGGACTGGGAGTGACAAAGTTAGCAATAGGTTGCCTGTGCCCAATGGTATTCCTTTCAACTTAAAACCTATATACTTAATACAAATCAATCAATCAGTCAGTCAGTTAATCAGTCAAATTTGGGCGACATGAAGAGCTTGGAATGCTAAGCCAAAAAGTACTTTCTATGGTCTTTGCAATCTTTTTATAATGGAAATTATCTAAGAACCTACATTTGCATAATTGCAATAATATTTTTTCATCTTATTCAACAAAGGATCACTACAATCCCAGAGACTATAACTTAATGAAGCTGTACCATTCCTCTTGACTATTCCTATTTTATATAATCTTTTAGGATTATATTTTATATTACCTGTGATGAAATGTAATTTTATTGTGATGATTATGATAACATATTTCGTGGCATATTTGTTTTGTTGTACCAGGTTGGTCCAATTGGTCTCAGTGGAGTCACTGCAATGATAAGTGTCTACAGGTAAGATTAGAAAAAAATCTAAAACATTCTACAAATTTGTTCAAACCTTGCCCTAGTGGCAATTATGGGTTAAAACATGACATGTTATTTTATGAAATTATGTATGTCGATGTTTTCTGTACAAGTTTCATAAATATATAAAATGTTAACAGGAAGTAAAATTATTTGTTTTTTAATCATGTGAGAATGACTACATTGGAATCTGTTTGCATTCTATCATGCAAACTTGCAATTAAAGAATTCTATTGTTATATGAATATGGTATGAAATATATATTTTTGTATAAGTTATCTTTATATATAAAATATTAGACAAATTTATAAAAATGAAAGCAAGTGAATTTGACAGAGAGATATATACAAAGTGTGTACATGGGTTTGGTCTGTAGAGTGTGGTCTTAGAACTTACTTTGTATTAATGACCCGTTCTTTGCATTACCCGACTTACTATGTGTCAACGTTTGATTATTTCGTGTTGCTGACATGTTTTGAAGTAAAACTGCCTTAGTTGTAATAATTGGCTTACTTATTTGGTGTCAAAAATGGACTTATTATGGATAGACCTTGCTCAAATTAATGATTACTGTACAGTTGCAAAATCTAAAGAATGATTCGATGATGTTCAGAAGTGGATGTCTTCCTGTATGCTCAGACTTATCCCTTACAACACCGAATTTATTCTATTTGGTTATTTCATTGTCAGTAAACTTGGCAATCTGATCAGTTCTGCTCTGGTCGTCAAACATTTGGGTATGCAGTTTCATTCTTTCCATTCACAAATCATGTTCTGTCTATCTTATTGTCGTGTATTATTCACCTGAGGGACCTAAGGAGGGTTAGACAGCACCTCTCTCATAAAACTGCCATGATGGCAGCAAATGCTTTGGTTAGGTGCTGTCTCAACTATTGCAATGTTCTCTTTAGAAGCCTCTCTAGCTTTTACTTGTACATGTGTACGGTATCCATAATAGTCTAGACAGGGTTGTAACTAACAGTAAATTGTATGTGTATGTGCAACCTGCGAAGTTTACACTGGCTCACTATGGAATATCACTCCATTTTGAAAACAGCTACACTGGTATACAAATGCCTTCACACAGACTATCCTAAATACCTTGGTCAAATTCTTATCTTGGTATACCCCTTCCTACGATATCAGGTGTAGTAGGTTTAACAGATCATTTCTACGGGTTCTTCAGAGCTTATCCACCTTAGCTTTTCTTTTTCGCTGGTGTCTCTGTTGAGGCTGCCCTCTTTATGTCTCCCAATATCTGATCTAGGACTCTGGCTTATAGATATCTTGTGCCTTAGGATCTGCAGTTCGCAGAGATTAAGAGCCATAAAAGTTGAATTAAAAATAGAATTAGAATGCAAAATAAACTGTAACCTGACCACAAGTCAAGATGACAGCTGAAGTACAAAGTGTGTAGCTATAGTGCAGGTCAAATCTAGCCCCAAAACTGATCAAATCCAACTCCTGTGGCAGATAGATACGTCCTCAAAATACAGCCATAAAAATATGTTCATTCCAAATGACACAGTCTGTGACTACATTCCACAGATTTTTGTTGTAGGGTTTATTATTAATCCTTATAAAAGTGTACGTCGGTCCAACTCTTTACTTAAAAGAAGCTAATGCTGGTCGATTACTTTACATTCACATTTCTGTTTCAGGTTGTTTAAATTCTATTTTAACAAGTAACTGCCAATTGTCTTGTAATCGTTTAACCAGACCAGGCAACGGAGCTGTACTCTGTTTCCTGACTCATATTTTGGCTGTGGCCTGGGAGTTCAAGACACCATAGATATCAGGGAATGTGACAACTCAGAACGTATGTAACTAATTCCTTTTCATTACCTCTTGAGCATTACCACCCTCTAAAATTATGCATCTCCTTCAGATAAAATAGTAAATCAATATTTAACACACAAAGTAGATATAATTGAAATATAATATTTACACCATTTACAACAAGGTTACTGTATGGTGTTTACATCTCTGGTGGAGTAAAAACAGGGCCAGTTGGAATATCAGCTATATTGCCCTCACTATACGGTACCAACTATGTTACTTTGCTTCATTGCATTTGCAGTTAACTTTGACATTCTGTCAATTTTTTTAGTTAATCTGACGCATACTCTTCCCTTGCCATCTAAGTAAGTATGATGCATACCCTTTCAATAAGTAACTCTGACACATACTCTTACATTACCACCTAGGTAAGTTTAGTACATACTCTTTCACTACCATTTGGAGCATAGCTATTTTATTTCAGTAAGATTTTTTTTTCTACACCACATGATAACTTTGTTGTATATATCAAGAAAAACGCTTCCCAATTAATTTGTGTTATATGATTTCATTGCCAATTGGATAACTTGTGTCTGTACACTCTGGATGATCCTTTAAGCAGTTTCACATAATAATGTTTATTTCCATTTTGGTAACATTTTTCCTGTTCTCTTTTCTTGTCATGCGGGAGACTTCATCTGCCAATAAAAGTTTGGTGATTGTTCCATTATACTTCCCTTGTATTTCTATAAATCTACATCAGGTCTCTCTATACCTGTGCATCTTTGTTCTGTGCTCTTACATCAGCACCAGTTTGGTTAAATTTAGATTTTTATGTTAAAAGCCTCTAGGTGGAGTCAGTGGATGGCGTACAGTTCATGCAGTGAGACGTGTGGGGAAGGTACTCAGACATTCTATCGTGAATGTAACATGGTCTGTGACAAACCTTGTGAAGGGAAAGCTAGCAAAATTGAACAGTGCAACACTGAGAACTGCTGTGAAAGTGAGTTTATGTAAAATTGAAGAGCCTGTACGCACTTGTGCATTAGAAAAGATATGTGTGTGTAGACACAGGATTGCATGTGGTAAACATAAACATGGGAGAAAATGTGGATATTCTAAGTATTGGTTGTATGCCCCTGTTCACCACACGACTAAGGGTCCCGATTAAGGGTTTTGGGGGATCTGTTTCCTCAAAATGTAGAGTCCCAGACTGTCTGCATGAATCTATTTGAATCTGTTGTGGTCGATTTAAAAATAACAAATATTTGATATTTGCCACAACTGTAACCAATCCACATTCGCCCCTACCCAAAAATATTCCAGTTTCAGACTTTCTGAGACCTCCTCAGACCAAAATTTACACAATCTTAGGTTGTCTGAGACTTCCTGGGACTCTTAATGCCAGATCAGTTTAGTTTTAGTCCCAGGAGGTCTGGGCTTAATCCCAGATTCATCCCGACCCACCATACAAAAGAAAAAACAAACATCGGCCATTGCTGTCTGAGAAAATCTGTTATTAGTCTCAGGAAGTCTGAGGAAGTCTTAGACCAGTCTGAGACCCAGTTGGTATGTCTCAGACAGGATCTGTGTGAATCATATCGCAATCTTGGCTTAATCTGCTCTTAGTCCGGAAATGATCGTGAGTTGTCTGAGGAGGTCTGAGGAAGTCTCTGCCCAGTCTGAGACCCAGTGAGTGTGTCCTAGACAGGACCGGTGTGAATCGTATCACAATCGTGGCTTAATCTGCTCTTAGTCGGGGAATGATCGTGAGTTGTCTGAGGAGGTCTGAGACTTCCTGGGGATGATCTGGGTTTGAACTCAGACCTGGATCAGGATTCCATTGCCCCACCCATTATTCATGGGTTTTTTTTCACAGACTCTCAAGGATTAAGGGTCCGAGACCCAATCGGGGATACATCCTTTGGTGGAACAGCAGCAGTAACATTATTAAGAAATTGTCAAAGTAAGTTGTGCTGTCACACAAGTAAGGATTGCTGTTTAGGTAATTCTTAGATCACTCTGTTACGGGCTGGTCCCCTGAGCTGCATATTAATGTAAAGTATTTAACTAGCCTGAGCTCATCTCTGGAGCAATGCATTCCATGGATGAATAAGTTGGGATTCATATTTTGGTAGGACGCCCATCACACAACACAGACATATCAAAGCAAAGTGGATTTTTAAAAATAAATGTTGGAAAAACCTCCTGTGAGCTCTCACATAAAATGTATATACTAGAAGAGTGCAGGGGTGGGATGGCTATGGGGGGGGGGGGGGGGGGGGGGGTGTTGTCTTTAAACATACGTTACCCACATACAAGCACCATAAACTAACGAATGAGGACAATGTCGTGAGCCAAAATTCAAATAGTATAGATACGACTGCACAGTACAGTGTGAAAGTGTGAACTGGCCTCAAAATATTCATAATATAAAGTGATATAGCCTGATGTAGCAAATGTGTCTCCATCCATTATTGAAATGGTGACAAAGATTCAGTTAAGTTATTACTTCCAATAGTAGGTTATGCTTTGGGTGAGTTTGTTTGTCTATTAGATTGGATTCGCGGTAACTCAAACACTAAAGAATGGATAATTCTGATCTTTTTATGTCTGTCAGGCACAACCAAAAGGAAAACTGATTAAATTTAGGAAAAAATCCGGATCAGACTCTGGATATAAGAAATTTTTAATTTGTGAAGGTCGCATTTTCAAGGAATTTTCAATGACTTTGGTTTTCTCGTTTCCACCACTCCAAAAGTATTAAGCTGCTCTTCATGAAAGTTTATTTTGGGTAGGGCCAGGGCAGAGATGGAGTATTGATTACATTTTGGGACAGTGTGAACCTATCATAATATCACAGACTATGTTTCAAAATTAGATTTTCAAAAATACCATGAACAAATTTATATTGGGGATGGGGGGTCAGGTGCAAAGTCACAGATTGACACTTATGTATTGGAATAATGTTCAGTTGAATACTTGAAAATAAGAAATTGTTCATTGTCCATAGTTTCTCATCACACATTAATTAGTTTCCCTTTTTCATATCAATTTTTTTGTGTTTGCTTGTTGAACAGTCCCACTGACTCCTACGCGCATCTGTCTTCTATCCGATGACATTTTAATGAAGTATCATTCAAAACAAGAGAAATGCCACCTTTCAAAGGTTACACATCAATTGCCATGTCTCGAATGAAGAGAACAATCAATATCCCAGTAATATATGTGTTCGTACTTTGGACCAGTTCACATATATGTGCATATTAGTAACTACAGCTTCCACAGATAACATTAATGAAATATGTAAGTATTAAAGACAACACACAAACCAACATTAAAATGGTCCTTAGCAATTAAGTAAGTGTAACTCTTATTCACGCTCATTCAGAAAACAGATCTACTTTAGTTCTGACATGGTGGAAGGGAACATAAAATATAGAGAAAAAAAACAGCTCACTTTTATTATTTTAAGATATGAGGTGACACATTCTATATGATTCTCTCTATTTGAGACATAATTATGACGTCATAGAATAATGGCCTACCCATATCTTCCCTTCCAGTCGTATCTGCATTTGATTTCCGCTTGATGACCTCAAGCTTATGGCTCCAAAGAGAGACTTCGTATCTGGGTGGTACAGGTCAAGGAACAAGCCACCCTTTATATTCATCCCTCTCCACCCCCTTTACCCCTCCTGTATGAACAGTCTTATATAGAGCAAGAGAGATCATAACAGCTTTTTGAAACATGTTAAAAAGAAATCCTGAATCAAAATGCATTCCAAGATGTGTTGAATCACCCTAAAGGCGTCCTCCCCAAAGAGAATCCCACCAAATGCGCCATTCCAAAATCCAAAGAAGGTCAAACATGGTTGAACAACAACCAAAGTATGCAAGTCTATTCATTGGAGCTCATGATCCCAGTACAGAAGTGTGGGACCTATGTGTTAGATCACTATGTAGATAGAATGTGCAAAATGCATCTCTGCAGTTTAGAAATGTGATCAAGCCGGACCCTAGCTGGATACTTATCATGTTCTTAACACTTTCGACTAGTTTAGAAAGTATCTTATGATCTTCGAAATTGACCTATACCTATACAGCACAAAATTTCCATGACATTTAAAGATTTTATGTATAGCAGTACATCTGTGTGCTTTAAGATATTACAATACAAATGCTTCTTTATACACTCATCTGGTTATTAATGTTAAAGGCTAAATGAGTTTTGTGCTGTTTAAGTGCCATTGTTATTTCATTTCATTTACCAGTGCTATTGTTACTTCATTTCATTTCATTTACCAGAAACAGTCACAGGATCTTGGGGCAAGTGGGGAGAATTTGGACCATGTGTAGTGAGACGCAAAGGATGTGGCAAAGGCAAGAGAATCAGGAAACGCAAGTGCATGCCAGATACAAACTGCCCTAAAGATACACCCTTCAAATGTAAGAAAGGAAGGAGGAAACAGAAGATTAAATGTGTAATACCTTGCATTTAGGTAGGTTTTCGTTGGTAATTGAAAAAAAAAACAGCAACTAGGTTTTTGTTTCAGTGGTAACTGATGGGTTTGCATCCTGGTTTGTATTTTGTCCTAATTTATGAGATTTAGCATGGTTTTGATGTAATGTATTAGACAAAGGCGTGTTGTCACAGTTGGTTAAAAGTTTGAGGCACTAACATATTGGGTTCAGTCTGTTTATGGTTTTGACATTAGCATATGTGTTAAATTGACAAGTATTTCTTGTCAAATATACACATATATCAAACAAATGGAAAGATTACAAATGTTAATTACCCTGCTCTTGAAAGAAATATATAATGTTGGTATGTCCTTGGGAGGACAATTTATGTATCCTCACGCCCACTCACTTTGTATTTATGTATATGTATATAATTGTTTTAACTTATGCTTTTCATTTCATCTATTTGCATAGCAGCACTGTCTTAACCTACATTGGTGTTCATGTTAAGCTAGTATGCAAATAAGGGATTTATTGTTGCTCATTGATTTTGTTTTAATTAAGCTAAGAGGATGACCTTTGTGGCGTGGTGTGTGAAATATTTGCCTTGTCACCTCTGTTGTCATGGACTTAAAGCCAGTTCGTGGCTACATTGTTGGCAAGGCCCAGTAAATCAGAGACATAAAGCACTAACTTTGAAGACAACTAGGTCTTCCGTTTCTATAATTGTTAAAAATCTGTAAACTAATGTTTCCAAAAGGCTTTATGCTAACACCTGTACGAGCTATAAATATGTTACATTTTTATCACTTTTCCCAAGGAGTTTTAGGGTTCATTTGTTTGCCCGTGTTTGTGATTAGTCCAACACTAATGAAGACATCTTTTTATTTTTTGCATGTGGATATGGCCTGGCTAAAATAAAAAGTGATTAAACTTTGGGAAAGAGCCGAGTCATATTGTGAATATAAAAAAGTTTTAATAGTCCCATTTAAAAAATTTGGGTTTGTAAAATAACATCGCAGATTCCAGTACTCCACAGTCTGGAAACACAGCTTTTGATACCATGAGATATAGAAAAGGTAAAAAACCCCACAAAGATCAGGAGTTTTTCAGGACAGTGAAAGTTATGTAAAGGTGTGAAAGAAATAATACCTGAGAAAAAGAAAATGTATCTAAGAAACAAAGTATCAAAACAATATAATTAAACAGCAAAATGTCAGCATAAACTTGTAATACATTTGTCTTGAAACTTAAAATTTTTTAAATGATCTATATGTGAATTGAAGTATAGCTAAAAATGAAGGTAGCACAGTTAGACCAAGTTATATGCCAAAATCAGTTGCAGCACTTCACATACTTTTGAGACAGGAGAAATATGTCTCAATTTTGTCAATTGAAAGCATTCTGGCAGTACCGTCAGAACAATGTATCATTATAACAAGGTCAAAGGTCAAATAAAGATCACAACATTACATTGCACACCTTCTTCCCCAACCAAAGTCAACATCTGACAGTTTTTTAAAGATATATCCGGAACAAGATTTAAAGAGGAGTCATTATGGAAAGGTCAAAGGTCAAATCAATAAATCATAGTGTTGTGCACCTACACCCCAAAATCAATGTCCCTACTTTGTGTGAACTTCCTTCAAATTATAGTTTCCAGCATACAGCCCTAACAAGATTTTAAACTTGTGTCCCTCCACAATTGTGTTAGAGCAATATCATTTCAATTTTACTAAGCCATTTTCAGGTATATATCCAAAAAACAAGAATTTATATCGGTCATAATACCCATATTACCACTGAATGATTAATATATGATTTAATTTTTTTCTGTTTCAGTGAAAGCAAATATCAAAATGTGAACCATCATTTTAACAATGGAGACACAAAGAAGAAAAGAACTGACCAAAAGTAGACCATCAAGTACTATGAATTGTTTCATAACTTCTTCGATATAAATGTAAAACTTTGTTTTGTGATAAATAGCACAAATACATCACTAAATTCTGACTACAATGTCATCGTTGCTGAAATATTATTCTACTGGCATAGTGACTGTTTATTAATGAAAGTGTCCGAGTATGCATTTATGAGATCCTTCAACAAGCTTTGTTATAATTATGTTCATTATTTTATAATTTGTCTTTAGTATGTTTGATGTGTGTCAGTCCCTGCCCCATCCCAAGAAGACAACAGACATGGGATTCAATTTTATTATACATATGTGCTAATATCCTTCTAACTATATTATATGTACAGATCTAAGCACGATACATAAGTAACAACTAAGACAATCAGATTTTTAGGTGAATACACAGGTTACATAAAATAAGTTAAAATATAAATTGTAAGTGACTTGTCATGATTCTGATTACACACATAAACTAAAGTTACATAGTAAAGAAATAAAGCTGCACTAAAGACATTAAAAAGACATAAAACATATATACTGGTTACTTATAATCAAGGTCAGGTCAAAGGTTAGAGGTCACACCCTGCCAGGGGCTCAAGGTCAGGTAAATGACCCCTCTAGGTCACTTCAAGGTCAGAGGTCGCATGACCTGTGATGAGGTCAAAGGTCAGAGGTCACATACCCTGCCAGGTGCTCAAGGTCAGGTGAATGACCCCTCTAGGTCACTTCAAGGTCAGAGGTCACACGACCTGTGATGAGGTCAGCTGTGCCTCCAGGTCAAGGGTCATATCACCTATGGTGAGGTCAAATGTGAGGTGAGGAGGTCGAAGCTGAGATGTGACCCCTGGAGATGAGCCAGGTGTATATAAGACACTTTGCAGCACTTTACCTTGAAATGACTATGATATACATCATAAGAGACCCTCAAAAGCCCAAAAGCAGGAGTAGTTATACATTATCAATAATACAAGCAAATGATGCAGCAATATCCCTACTAGAATTTTCATTTGCTTGAATATATGTCCAAACACAATCCGACGTCCAGGAGCCATGGTGCTTAATACTCCCCAGGGGCATGTGAGAGTTATAAGCAAAAGAGGCCCCTGAACGCCGGAAGGTGTGAAATGTGAAGTGGGAAGGTGGGAAGCCCATTTGTACATTTAATTTTGCCAAGGCCTTTCTGATTCTGGAGTCAATCAGGACCACCCACCCCTTGGAGGTTTTGACTTGGAATAATGGTTCATGTGGGGCTGGGTTGTAGAGGGCTATGGCTTGCTGTAAGGCCCTAACTGGGCATAACAAAGGGGATGCTAACTTTGGTACCGTGATGACATGCACTCTGTCCCTTGTCTGCAGGGTCTTAGACCATTTTATGGTCACATTCATGAAATTTTTGGAAACTTTGAGGTCATTGGGGGTAAGATGACGAGAAGGGTCAAACGCCCCTAACGCATGGGGGGCTATGTTGGAAATTCGTAAAAATGCAAAGAAGGCCAGTAGAAAAGCTGCTTTGAAAGTTTGGCCAGAGGGAATGGTGTTACATAAGGACACCAAGGTTTTAAGGGTGTCCAAGGACATGATGTTTCTCTGTACCACTGTTAAAGGTCTATTAATCTTCAAGGCTTTGACAAAGTATGAAATTTGCTGGGACTGGAAGACTGAGTGGTCCAACTGATGAATTATAAAACTAGATTTAAGAGCTGAGAGGTTATTGGATATCATGTTGACTGACACTCCATTATCTGCCAAGTACTGGAGATAGGCCATGATATGTGACAGGTTTACTTTAAAAATTGAAATTTTTGCACAATGACAAAATGCTAAAAAGTTTCTAAACAGGATAGTGTAGCATTTCCTGGTTTTTGGCCTCAGTGCCAATTTGAGTGTTGAAGTCGCCTCTCTGGAAAGCCTTGCCAGGGGGTTGTGACCTGAAACAAAGTATAATAGCTGTAATAATCATCATAATATCATGGTAAAGTTTAGTGAGTCAAACCATATAACTACATGAAGAGAAAATATTTTCCAACTTAAATGTCATAGTCTGAATCTAACATATTCAACTGAACTGGCAACCACATGGGGTTTTCTACTAGACTCTGCAATCTAACAATCTGAGCAGGGGAGTTAATCCATCTGGATAAAAGGTCAGCGACCTGGTTAATTTTCCCTGGTATGTGTTTATACACCGCCTGAATGTCCTTTTTGGCTAACTTCATCCAGACATTCCTTGCCACAGCAGCCAAAAATGGATCCTTGGCTTTCCCAGTTGTTAATACACTGACTACTGCAGCATTGTCGCACTTAATCAGAATGGACTTCCTGTGCCAAAGTGACGCAAAAACACGTATTGCTAGCAGAATGTTGATCATTTCTAATTGGGCTATGCCCAGGTTTGCATAGTGGCTGGGTAAGGGAAGGTGATAGATCAGATTTTCCCAGCGACCTCCCAAACCCCCTAAACATGCATCTAGTTCCACTACATGGTGAGTCCTTACATGGTCATAGAAGGACACACCATTATACTTACTTAGAAAATTGCTAAACCACCTTAAATCTCTTTTAAAATCATGAGTCAACTGAATGGTGTAAGCGTCATAGTTGTTTCTAAGAAACTCTAACATTCTGTTCAAAAATATTCGAGCTGGGGCCACACACTTGTGGACGTATAGCAAATTTCCCAGCAGTGATTGTAATTCACGTTTGGTACAGACACATTTATGGAGCCATGCGTCAACCATGTCAGAAATACGACGCATTTTTTCTTCAGGGATTGAGAGTGTACGTTGACGCGTGTCAACCTCAACACCTAGGCATATCACCTTTGTACATGGTGGTACAAGTTTCTTACTACTGATGTCCAATCCCAGACGTGCCAAGAGTTCTTGAAGGAAGACGTAGGATCTCCAGCGTCGCGATCCCGACAAAATCGTCTACGTAATTTATGACTGTAAAACCATGTTGACGCATGACGTGACGCACCGCGTCGCTGATACGTTGAAAAATTTGCATGCCGTGGCAACTCCCGAACGGGAGACACGTGTCTACGTACGTTACGTCACGCCACGTAAGGCCTAAAAGGTCCAGATCTCCCGGATCGATCTTGATGTGGCGAAATGCCCTGCTAATGTCTATTTTGTAGAGGTGTGAACCAGGACCTGACACTCTGACGCATGAGGTTATGTCATCAATAGTGGGAAGTGAAAGTACGAACTCAGTGTCTAGGTACGAATCCTTATCCACCCCTGAGTTTACAGAGAAACCTTTTGGCCATGATAAATCCACAATTACATGCCTATGGTCTGAATGAGGTTTTTCTCTAGTCATAAATGGACTTTTGTGACAATGAGGTATTGGGTCAACCAAAAATGGGCCCATTATGGCCCCAAATTGGGCTTCTTCTTGTAAGTACATTTCAACGTCCTCAGGATAATCAATAGCTGAGGAGTGATTTTTGTTATCACATTTTAAACTGGTTTTTCTGTCAAAGTCCAGAGGGAATCCAAAGGACAGTAAATCAATCAACTGAGTATCCCAGTACCCCTGAAGTACTTTTTCCCATTCCTTAATGCATAGTTGGGTTTGTACCGGTATTCGACAGTGCATAAAGTTTGGTCTGCCACTTTTCCTAATTTCTTTGTGTGCTTCAAAAGGTGTGAAATCATCCTTGTTGATGAAATTAGTGAGAGGTGCGACAAAGTTGGACAATGGAATAAATCCAAAGTTAAATTGACTTTGTTTTTCCCAATTTTTAAACACCGAGCAGTTCGTAGTTAGTGTGCCACTCTTGTACCTACGACCTCGTTTTGAACACACAGAAGTGAGGAATTTGTCTGTATCCCAGGCATTGTTAATATCAAACAGAAGGACAAAATGGTCATCATCCGCGTGGGTGTTGGCTGCGTCTTCAACTATTGAAGACACAGAATGCTGTTTACTGACACCCTGATTACTGGCAACCTTATGGCTATTTAGGACCTCTGTATTGTTTACCAACTGGTCAACAAAGGGTTGTTTTTCAGGTATTTGTTTTATGCCATTTTTGTGATCCTTAATATTTGACACCTCAGTGTGACACGTCAACTTACTTTTAGCAGGTGTGACCACATTGTTGTCCCCTTTTGACATCTTACCTGCACTACCTGGGACATCAATGGTTTGCTGTACAGTACCCTTACCTGCCTCCACCCTGGATGTTGGGTAATTGTCGCAATTATCTGCAGGTCTTGTACCTGTTACTATGGCGACATCGGCCTTGGAGAGATTTCTTGAGAGGGGTTTTGGCTTTGTGGTTACACCTACCCAAGTGTCAGACTGGCTGATTGTTTTTTGATTTTTCACACTTACTATTCCTTTGGCTGGACAATCCTGACCATATCTAGCATAATTCGAATTATAAAACACACGGGTGCGTACTTCTTGGGTGTGGTATTTACTGACATGGTTATTATTTTCAATTTTGTGAGAATGGACAGGATTTCCACCCACCTGTTTGTTTTTGCTGCTCAGATCTCTACTTACTGAGCAGCCTGGTGCTCGTTTTTTGGAAACTTTTGCTTTTTGGCAAAATAACAGTCTTTTTCAGGATGAGTCATGTGACGACCCTGAGTCAGGCAATACGCACATATATGTCTCTGAGTCTTGCCATTTGCTTCATGATCTGCGGTATGTGAGCATGAGGCTGTTTGATATGCTTTACAAAACCAGGGTTTTCACTGTGGGTCTTGGTTTCGAGCCCAATTTTGCCTACTTGTTGTGGTGTGACGCTGAGCATGAGCTCTGCGAATTCTATCTATGCGAGACGTACTAGACCAATCAACTGTACCCCTTTCCATCTCACACAGTAAAACTGCATGAGATGCCTTGGCACTAGCCCAGGAAAAATCCTGAGCATCTTCCATAAGGTCACATAGATATTGTAACATTTTTTCCCTGATTTTTTCGCTTTCTTCATCCAAGACCCCTTTAACGAAGCCATTTACAAATTGGGTGAGATTAAGCTGGTCAAAAGTGATTCTTTGCTTGTTTACACCCCCCAAAATGTACTCATGAGGCCAGTTTACTTTTCGATTTACTACCACATCAACAGGGCCCCCCCTTTTGGATTTGAACACTTGTTCTTTACCTTTGGTTACTTGGGACCTCTCCAAATCAGCAACTGCCCTATCAACGTGCTTTTGGATCACTTTTGAGGATCTCAGAGTACTTAGAATAGGTAATTCACAATCATCTTCCTCAGAATCACTGACTTCACTCGAATCATCACATTTTTTACATTTTACACTGTCATTTTTACTATGAGACACTTTACTTAACTTATGAGAGTCCTTCTTTGGATCCCGACGGCGTCGTTGCCCACCTTCAGCTACTTGATTTTCCACAGCGTCGAGTCTGCTGGATACTTTCTTCAGTTCATTCAAGATCTTTACTTGAAGTGATGTACTGCCTCCATCAGTCGAGTCTGAGTCATCTTCAAAGCCACTCTGGTCCGCCAGACCTGGGGTCGAAGCCCTCTTAACTTTACAGTCCTGCTTTTGAATGGCAGATGACGGCCCATGTTGAGAAAATTGGGCTCACAATACTATTTTTACTCAACTGAGAGTCCCGAACTTCAGTCACTTTCTTCTTCTTTGATTTCACTGGCATTTCATCAGCAGATGACTGTTCACTTAAGATCTCCTGGCATTTCTTACCAGTCGGGGGAAAATGTCTTTTTGTACATTTGCTACACCAGCCCTTGTGTTTCCCCATATTTTTGATAAATTTTAAACTAGTCACTGTGAAAGATATACAACAAGACTCCTGAGTATGCTGCCCAGACACATCAGACAAAATTTGGCTAAATCACTGCGACAAGGAACTTAATAAACTAGGGTAGACCGTCCCTTAGTGTTCAGCCAAATGATGCCTTTTGTAGTCTAACACCAGCATGCAGAGGAGTGTGACCCCGTCATAAACCTGACGCGTGATAACAATGTCATTTAATTGTTCCCTCCAACACAATAATACAATCCAGTATCCAATCCTTGCACACACACACAATAAAATTAAAGTTAAAATCAGTTGAACATAAAATCAAAATCAGAATAAAAAGCTTGATTCGAGAGCAAAATTAATTTTCAGTCCTTTCTCCTTGCTCTCCAGTTTGAAACTGAGACACCCAAGCCTCCAAAGGTTAAAGTGGAAAGGATACAAATCTCCCCTGGGGATGAGAATGCCATCCCAGGCCTAAGTGAGGATGCAAACAAAATGTGACTAAGGTACCCCCAAAGATATCTTGGGATGGGGAGGACTGACAGTCGTGATGTCTGTACACCACTATTGATAATCCCACTTAGCTACAGTTTTCACAATTATACACAATTATACTTAATCATCCCCCCTTTAGTCAACATTAACATTGACCAGATTATAATTCAACACCATTTCAATTAAGGCATGCAGTTTCTGGTGAAAATACCCCTTGTTTTTTTCTGTTTAAATAATCCTGGAGAAATATCTTTATCGACACAGTCGAATGCTCTCTGTAGGTCCATAAGAAGTTCTAAGTATAAAAGTTTTCAACTGGAGGCCGAGTTGTCCAGGGCCGATTTTTTTAGGCGCCGATTTGCCAGGGGCTGCCTTTTTTAGGGGCTGATTTGCCAGGGGCTGCCTTTTTTAGGGACTGATTTGCCAGGGGCTGCCTTTTTAGGGACTGATTTGCCAGGGGCTGCCTTTTTTAGGGACTGATTTGCCAGGGGCTGCCTTTTTAGGGACTGATTTGCCAGGGGCTGCCTTTTTTAGGGACTGATTTGCCAGGGGCTGCCTTTTTTAGGGGCTGATTTGCCGAGGGCCGATTTGGCAAAGGGTCGAATTGTCCAGTTCCCATAGTTTATACTAGTCACAAAAGCTATTTTCGAGTACATTTAACTAATTTTTGACTTTGGTCTAACATCAATTTACACGATTTATGGATATTTTTCACATCAGAAGAAAGTAATGTTTTATCACCTGGGAAAGAGTCTACCATATTATACCTCAAGTAATTAGGAACTTCCTGTAAATGCTTCTTCACATGAACCTTAAAATTTTGAAGTTTTCCCAGTTCTATTAAACTTCTATTGCATGCCAATCAAGCTTGACTGATGAAATGTGTTAAATATGGAACATTATGGAATCAATAATTTTTTATACCATATAGAGACGTATCACTTGCTTAATTATTGTAGGGAGCCTCAGTGGCAGAGTGGTAACACTCTCGCCTCCCAACTCTGAGGCTGGGGTTCGGTTACCGGCATGGCCTCAAGTGGGAAAGCTGGTAGTTGCTTGCCATTGGTCGGCAGTTTGCAGTACAGAATCCTGATGAGCTGTATGTACTGGTTTCCTCTGCCCTTCCAACCTACCCATCGTGATATGACCTGTACAGAGTTGAAACCCCAAATAAATAAATTAATTAATTATTGTAGACATCAACTGATAATTAATCTAAAAATGGCATTGAAAAGTAGATGACAAATCTAATCTGATCATATATATAACATTTAAGCTTTGTACCAACAGATTCTAATAGCAGAAACAGAATCATAATGCAAAATTATATATAAAGCCATAAACTGTGCAAGGGTCACAAAATAACAAGGGATGCCAAGGAACAGAGGAAATTAAAGCCCTCCTAAAGCCCTTTCCTGAAATACAACATTTTCTATAACTTACAAACATTAATCACATATTTGCAATTCAATTCACAAATTAATTGAGTAGACGTGTACAGCAGTGTATTGTTCTCATCAAATTTTTATTCAAGTGCAATTATTTTACATGAAGACATTATTACATTATTCTGGTTAGCAGAAGTCGAAAATATCTAAAACTGGTGTCATAATGTCCACATATAATATAAACATATAATCACTTCAGTAAAAACACCTTAGAAGTAAACCAGTTAACACAAACATATACATTTATACAGATGATACAGAACACATTTTGGTACTAAAGGAAAACCCATCAGATTCTTGGGGAAGTTCATCACTCTCAAAAACGGATAAACAGCCTGTATCTCACATGTGACTCCCCAATACACGTTATCACCTGGTCTCATTTAGACGATTAATGTGTGTTTTTATTATCTACCAGATGCTGTATTTTTTCAGACAGGAGGAATTACATACAAAGATATGTTTTTGTATTCACCAGGCCCACATATGTATAATTAGAGTTACTTATTCATCAACAAGTGTCTATTTTTCATTACTATTTCTGAAGCTCTAATGGCTGAGTCACACCTATCCTTACAGTTTTACCTGTACGTATTTGCGGTCCATTTCATGACTTTGTCCTTTTGGCTCCGGAAAGAGCCCCTTGTGTCTGCATGGTAAACACTAAAGAACTAGGAACCCTGAATATCCATCCCCCATCTCTCCCTGCAGGGTATATATTTTTATTACAGTTTATGAAGACTACTGACAGCTATTTCAAATATTTATGAAAGTGGTGGTGAATGGAAAATGTTTTCCAAGTTGTGTTAAACCACACCAAGGTGTCCTGCCTAAATGCAAATCCAACCAAGGACATCCTACCTAAGTACAAAGCGGATCTAACCAGAAATGAATAGACAAGTCCATTTAGGAAAAGCCTCTGGTTTCAGCAAGAAAGGGGTTATAATGAATCCGTTTATGACACAAGTAATGTTTTTAAGAAAGTCAATATGCACTAAGGTATAACATCAATAGATTTTTATACTTTCTTTTGCTAGGCGCTTCTTTTGCATGTATTTACAAAACCAAATAAAAAACTTAGTGACAAATGTTCAACAATTTATAACACATCTTAAGAAAATGTGCAACTAATTTCAGAATTTGTATAACCCATGTTTCAGTTGCTTTTTAATGTTTTGGAATTGCCCTTCTACTGTATGGAGAAGCACTTAAAATTCATTTACATAATTTTCTCTTCTTTTAACCCAGCTATAGAAAAGTCGGGGTATGCTTGATTAAACAATGAACTCATTTAAAAACAGTAATTTCTTATGGAAAATAATACCGAAATGGCACCAATGTGTATCATTAAGATATAATGATACTTTCATTCGCTAGGTGTCTCTTTTGTATGCTTTTAGATTAACTGTTTAGAAACTATCTAGTCTATGATATGAAAGTGAAAAAATAAAGCATCTAGTTGAACCAATTTCATGTACCACATGTATATAAAGGTAATACCCAGCTTGCCCTTATCTGTTTCAGAGGAAATTTTCAGTAATTTACACAGATCAGAATTTTCAGAAACTTATCAAAATTTGCATCACATGCGTGTCAGCTGCATTTCAATATAATTATTACTTCAACCTTTCTTTTAGTACTTTTTGACTTCAAATGGATTGGATAGCTCAGTTAAACTTGAGTTTTTTATATCTTTTTTTTTCTGCTATTTTGGAAATCAAAGTTCTAGTAAACTTGTTTACATTTATAGAGTTCCAGGGCTAGGGCTACCGTAACCACTTGAAATATCGCTGAGAGTCTCCGTCTGTTTCCTCAGGTGTGACAGAGTGTAACCTCTCTGTATAGAAGTGATCAGATTCTGCTCCTCAAAGTCATATTCACACAGCACTCTGTTTTCACACAGATAGAACTTGTCACCAACACAAAATCTAAGAAAGTAAAACAAAATCAATGCAAAATGTAAACATAATATGGTTTGGTTGGTTTGGTTTCTATTGTTGAGCCTTAGAGTCTGCCATGGGCAGAGATTAAGCTCTATAAAGATCTAGAATAGAATAGCATGGAATAGAATAATATGTGATGTTTATTATCCACCACAAGCCGTATTTGACCCGTATAGGGGGATATACGGAGCAGGATATATTTTTGTGTATCCAACTGCGCCTCTGTACCATGGATACTTAGTTTCAATAACTTCCGGTGTAGCGCGAGATAATGACTCCCCTATATTTGTCACTAGTGGGTAAAATATAGCAATGGGAGTTGAAATATGTTAACCCCCCTTGCAAGATTTTGCATCCCCCCCCGCTGCCGGTTTTAATTTTATCTCAAAAATTATGTATCCTACAAATATGTATTATATATCATTAGAAATGTTTTTTCACAGGGCTACTGGTCGCTTGGTTGCATAAACATCCATGCAGAAATGGCTGATAAATTGCAAGTTAAACGTTCAAGTTTTTATATTCATTTGTGTACGTATGTTACAGTCTTTTTAGTATGTAACTAGACTTTCATCAAGTCCTTTTGTCTCAGGTATTATATGAGGACTGAATGACTTTTCTATCAGAATGTGGGGCTGTATTTTTCTAGAGAGAAGCTTTGTTACTCATCAAATGGGTTCACAATGATATCATGTATGTCACATTTGCTGGAATGAGAAACACAAAGACTTGGAGCAAGTCTAGTATGTAACAGTCTTTTTTCGCATTTCGTCTGTATATAGCTAAATTTTACTCATAAATCGTTAAAATGGTGGATAATAAACTTAAATCATCCCTCAATAGACATACACAGAAACCATATATATCAGTTATGACGATTAACAATATAATACTAGCCCTATGCACTCATTAATATCTTCATTTGTGATGTATTTTTTCTGTATATGCCATTTGGGAAATTTTTCTATTATACACAACAAGCTGTGGATAAGGGAGCACAAACTGCGACCCAGGGATCCAGAAGTGGATACTGACAAAAATCCCTGAAAAAGTCCTGGAATTCCAACGCAAATCTGGATCATCGTTGATGAGGACAGGGTAGCAGGGGAAACCACACATTGTGTGTGAAATAAGACCTCGGTGGGAATAATACCGATAACAGGACAAATGTTATCTATTTTGCCTTTTAGAGGTAAAATTGGGGGGGGGGGGCACTGTGGCAGAGTGGTAACACTCGCCTCCCACCTCTGAGGCCGGGGTTCGGTTCCCGGCACGGCGTCAAGTGGGAAAGGTGGTAGTTGCTTGCCGTTGGTCGGCAGTTTACAGTACAGGACCCTGATGAACTGTATGTACTGGTTTCCTCTGCCCTTCCATTACTTGTCATGATATGACCTGTACAGCGTTGAAAGCAACATAAAACCCCAAATAAATAAAAGAAATTTAGAGGTAAAATTGAAAAATATACGACTAAATGGTAGCTCCATATTTATATAAGATTGTACTTTTTTATTTATTGTGTAAAAGCAGCTGTGAATGTATTGTCAGTAAGCCATTATAGTTAATATAAACAAATTCAACTTCTGCTTTAGATCTTTCTAGAAATTGCACATGAATGTAACCGTGACAAAACCAGGAAGAAGTGTAAAGATACCTTAAAACATACTGATATATGCAAATTATATGTACGTTATATACTTTCTGAAATATTTATGACAAAATAAATACTCCTTTACACGGAACGACTGAAACGCATCCGTAGTGAGGGGTTCCTTTGCATGGAGGAAATAAAAACGAGGTCCATATGTTTCACGACGGCCAGGGGTTGCGTGTGTGGAGAAGTCAATTTGTTGATGTCAGATAGCCATAATGTAATAAAGATGACTTGAATTTAATAATTTATTCTTTTTTAAAAACTTTTCTGGCTTGTCGGTGTAGTTTTTAAATGTGTGTGACTTTAAAGGAAAGTTTTAAAAAAGAATAGATTATTAAATCACGGTCATCTTTTCACTTTAAATATGTGTCATATACTAGCTGGATTTTGTACAAGCTGCAACCTGTACAAGAATCCCGGTGATAGGCTTACATCAGGATTCGCAATTTCTAATATCGATAACACGCTGTATTTAGGGAATTTAATTTCTGTTGCCTATCCGGAAAGCGAGATGGGGCCCAATTATTCTGGATGAGAACATATTGAATGCCTTGTGACATACATTATTACATTATGCACGTGTAAAGGCTTTTACTACAATAGCATAAATATTGGGGGTCAATTTAGTCATAAATTTTGGATAAGTGTGATAATAATGTATTTAAGACCAGAATATAGTCAACTATTTCAAATTGAAATATAATCGTGTTGAAATTTTACTTCGGACAATCATTCTGAGACAACAGTTCTCTACCATATTCAACATTCAAAGGTATGAACATACCATCAAATTTAATTTAATTTTTCATTATCATTCACGAATGACATTTTGGGATTCACAGATATTAGCATAAATTTATTATTGATAATACAAAATTGCAAAATATTAGCACATCAGTCAGACCTCTTTTGATAAGAGAGGATTACAACTTTACATTCAACATGCTTTTAAGCGCAAGCTCTAGCGAGCCTCGCGCTTCTATAGATCACTTTTTTATATGGGTGACCGCCTCAGTGCACTACTCGTGTCTCTGATAGCTTTGCGGCTCGTGCTAGTAGATCGAAACCCCCTTTGGTCTTATTTTATAAACAAATGTAAAATTCCTCATGAATGGACCCCCCCTAACTGCTTTAACTTCATGAACATGCTTGTCAAAGATAGGATTTCTGTAACAATGTTTGTGAGAGCTTTTTACTTCCCCAGTCACACTGCATGCGGTATTGGGCCCATTGACTAGGTTTATAGAGGTTTGCATAATGCATCAATACCCCTTGAGTTTACTAAGGATTTTAAACAAATGTTGCAAAAGGTATTTTATTTTATGCAGTCACATGTCCAACTGTGTTAAAAATTGGATAAAAATTTCCCAATAGTCACACTGACTCACCTCTGTCTACATTGCTGGCAGGCAAAACATTCCAGATGGTACACATTGGTCTTCACTTTCATCACCATTTCAAATGCAGGAATGGTCTTTTTGCAAATTGTACAGGCTCCACTGGCCCCGAACAACCTGTTATACACAGAATAGACTCTGGTTTGATTTGAAACAAAACAAGGGGGCCATAGATTTGCTTCAAGTCTTTGTATTTCTCATCCCACCAAATCTGACATACATGAAATCATTATGCATCTACTTGAAGAGGGAAAAATCCTTCTCTATACTGAAATACTTTTGTCAGCCCCACATTCTGGTAAAAAGTCATACAGTCCTCATATAATACATAAGACAAAAGGACTTGAAGAAAGTCCAGGGGGCCATAGTGGGCCAGTGGTAACACAGTTGCCTCCCATCTCTGAGGTCGGCAGTTCAAACCCTGGACACTGTATGGGAAAGTTGGTAGTTGCTTACGGATGGTCGACAGTTTACAGTACAGAACCTTGACCAACTGTATGCACTGGTGTCCTCTGTCCACAAAACTACCTGTCGTAATGTGACCTCTACAGTGTTAGAAGTGAAGTAAAATCCCAAATAAATAAATAAATAGGTAAATAAATGGGTAAATAAATAAATAGGTAAATAAAGAAACAAAACAATACACAGGGAAACACACATGTTAAGATTCACAAAAGAGATCAGCCAAAAAATCAACAAAAGGTCCATTTAGATATATTACTATAATGCATTCCCAGAGAACAGATCTCCACTAAGATAGCCCCACACTGTAATTTTACCTAAAATAGTGCCCTTTTGTTATTTATGGAGTAATCTCAACCACCAGCCACAAACCATTGAAAATGGGATTGTCCATTCAGATGTTTCTCAAAAATTTAACCACTTCTTTAGGCCCTAAACATATAGAAAATTAATAAAGATATATTTATCAGTGTTGGAGTAATTATAAACAGAAACAGAAAAAAAACCAGACAAACATATAAAATGCACCCCCAAACATAACGTCATTGTTGGAGGTAGTACACCGGAATTGGACTGTAGACGTTTGAGTTGTAATTTTTATTACATCACAGTGCATTAAACCACTAGAATAACCTTATTCTATCTATCTCTAAAGCTTTCTGTGGCAAACATATATAATTGGAATAATACTTCCTGCACAGGTACATTTCCCTACAGTAAGAAGACTTTCAGGAATGACCTGTTCTTAACTTTTCTCTGGTTCTTTGGCCTACCATTTTGGGATAGGAACCATTGACAGAGGACCACAATTTTAGGTGGCCACCAGAGCTACTTTGTATCCCCATTTTACCTGGGATTCAATAAGGTCCTTTGTACGTTTGTACCAGCTGCTAGAGTTAAAGCAATGGCAAGTGAAACTGAGGATTGGTTGAGATAGGCCACTAATGTTTCAGGCATGGAACATGTTACTAAATATTCACAAGACAAAAGATCCTAAATGACAAAATAGAAACTGTATGAAGACAGTGTGTCAATGTTCAATACATTAGCTGTGTCAGAATCTCTATGTTCGTCAGATCTATCCCCTTTAAACAATTCAATTTCTGTAGCATGATTAAATTGCTCTATGAAATACCCACGAGTTCAATTTCAATGTATATTAATTCAAAGAATTCTGGATTAAATGGGGAATCTGGATTAGTGACCATGTGGGCCATTGTCAAGAAAAGAAGAGATGTTATTAAGAAGGAAGCTATCAGAAAGAGAGAAAGAAAAAAAGTGAAGCCCTAAATTACTTTGGGTGTCCCTTACCAATATCTTATAATGCTTGATTTGGGAGTACAATGCTGTGTTGTGGTGCATGGTAATATCAAAAGCTTCTTGAATGCAAGAAGCCTTAGTCAAAGCTTTGTTGTCATTTTTTATTAAAGTTAAGGCTGCCAAGTTACACATCAAGATACACTGAGAAAAAATGAAATACATTTGTAAACTTTGATTTTATATTACAGAGACAATTAGGCATGAATTTGCCCATCTCTTGATCTTGAACTTCTTTTGTCAGTAGTTTTATTCTTATTTGTGCTTTGAAATTGTGCTTGACTTTTATCAATATTTTAATCAGACAAATTCTAAAACATCTTTTACTAACTTCAACTTTTACAGGATATGTAAAATTACCTTTAGGTGATTAGAAGTAAACTTTGACATCAGTCAATGTATAACAGTGTGTTGAGGGCATTGCTGGGATTCTATATGTTTACCAGCCATCAGGCAAACATACAATTCTTAACCCAGTAGCAAAAAAACACCCTTGCAATACATTCAATTTGCTAAACAGGTGAAGGTGTATTCAAAACGGGCATTTGTAGGGTATAGATTGAGCAGGAGCACTAGTATTTGTTCTGAGTTCAGCTGACATGAACCTTTGTATCTTTGAAATAGAAAATAACAATTGTGTTATATTTTAACAAAGGTTATATTTCTTCCTTAAATAGTCCGTCAAATTTCCCCGGATCTGGTTACGTCTACCAAACTGCTTAAAGATTGAATGTTGAATCACAATAGAAGGTGGACGAGCCTATTTGGTTGCAGCTCGTAACACCACACGAAAAATGTCACCTACTTCTTTTATCTTTTGTGTTAAATATTGAAATTAAGCAATGGAGATCCATGTTACATCAAATAAATTCAAAATATTCCCAAATAAATAGAAAATATGCTTGAACATGATTTTGCACCATTTCACAGCCATTTATATGCTCCGATTGCCATCCAATAAATTTGCAAATATATACACACTTTATTTGCATTACAATAAGTATTACAACAAGGCCCACACTAATATATTCTTTGTCTAAATTCAGTTATATTATTATTTATGTACCACTTTTAGAAAATATTCAGAGTAATTATTGTATTTTGATGTGTAATGATTTAAATGCCTGTTGGGATACTTCGGGTGTTATCCAGGATTTTCTTTTGGATCAAAGAAAACTCTTTAATTAATGCCAAAAAACAGCCAAAAAGCTCCAATTTCTTGCACACTATGGGGAAAAGCTGTGCTAACAAGACTATAATTGAATGGATTTCCCAGCCTAGAAATTTGCGCACTCTGAAGAAATTAAACCTATTACTTTCTATAATGAAGGAAGACTTTTCTTGATTACAGCAGAGCTGAATTTGGTCAACAGGGGACAGCAAAGCAATCTGTTCCCGCCAAAATGAAGCACTGCTGCAGGATTAGAATAATGAGGCAGACGACTTTCAGATGGATATTGCTTTTCAACATGGTTTTTGGAAAACATGTATTTGGTCTCGTTGCAGTGGGTGTAAGGGGGAATGATATAGGACTACAAATTAGCTGGTTTTAGCTTGAATTTTTGGTTGGACAGGGATTCAGCTGAAAAATGACCTTCAACTTTTTGTTCTTTGAAAAGACATGAGCTTGTCTATTCCAATTAAAGAAACCTTGGTGTACTGTACATCTTTGGTATTTGGTAGCATAAGGGTAAGTGTACACATGTGTGGTCCGTAAGTAGTGTATGGAGATTTAGAAAAAGCAACTTTGTATGTTTGTGTACTTGTAAGGGCTTTACACATGTCAGAGTTGTTGCGTGGTGTATTGTGAGTTTTATTAAATGCTGAGTTGGCCAAATATCCATTACTTTTCACATTTTCTTCGTTTTAAATAAGTAATGTTTGACATAATTATATTATAGAACAGGTTAAATTTATCAGAAAAAGTTAATTCACTTTTACATGGGTGCACATTCTCCCATATTTTGCCATATCTTCTGTCTTTACCAGTGTTTAAATCTCTTTATTAGCTCAATGTGCCTTAGATACCAGTGACAGTTACAATCAGTCTAATGGTTCATATTGTCTATGTGCACGTTTATTGCACATATAAAGGGGATGTCTGTTGTAGTCTTTTGACAAAAGACAAAAGAAAATCAAAGAAATTTTTGTTGTTGTACAAATTTGCAAATTTAATAAGTAAATTAAATTTTTATAAGTTAATACCCTATCCAATGGACAATAGCTTATCCGGTCGGCGCAGACCGGCCCGCCAAACGTCAGAAAAAGACGTCCTGTGTTTCCACCGGCCAGGCCGGCCCAGTCCTGTGCACTCGCCAGGTGGCGTGTAGTACTTCCTTCCTGTCTAGACAGCGTGACGTCATAGCATCTTTTTCGTTGTCTAAACCTATTGGACCCCTAGTAAGCTGATAGCGGGGTCGGAGGGAGGGTCTTGTGTGTCCATTGGATAGGGTATTAACTTATAAAAATTTAATTTACTTATTAAATTTGCAATTTTATTGCGTTAATACATCCTATCCAATGGACAATAGCTGAATAACTACCGCTTGGACGGCGGGTAAGTTACTAGGGATTAAAGTTGAACTTATGTCCGAGATTATAAACATCTCTACTTTAGCCTGGGTGGACCTTGAAGTCAAAAGGCACCCTTAAGGCTATGGTCGAATATCATCATCCGGTTGTCCGGAATGGAACCGTCAGAATCGACCTTTTGCCCCCCCCCCCTTTTTTAACAGACCTGCTATGAGGTAGGGGAAGAGAGGGATGAGTTCAATCCCATAAAATAACACCTCCTGGAGGAAGTACGTGAGAGATTTTTATTTTTTTTATTTTTTATTTTTTTTTGTTTGTTCTTAACTAAATGTGCTATATATACAAATATGTGCAGTATTTACATATGTACAGATCTCCTCTAGGTACCAGTCTGTTGGTGGATCTGCTGAGCAGCCACAACCGGTCCAAGATGGTAGAGCTCTGAATCAGCCCAGGCCACATCCTTCAGGTAGAATTGGGTGAAGGTATTATGAGATTTCCAGTGGCAGGCTGCTAAGATCTGTTCTAAGGAAACTCCCGATTGGAAAGCCTTAGAAGCCGCAAAGGCCCTGACATCATGAGCTTTAACTTGATGTAGGGTGTGGGCCTGATGATCAGAGAGCTCATAGCATAGGATCACAGTTTGCTTGATCCATGAGGAGATAGTGGCAGGGGAGATGTCTTTGTCGAAACCCTTCTTGAAGGAGACAAAGACTAACTCCTTGTGTTGCCTGAGGTCTGAAGTCCGGTCCAAGTAGTAGCGCAGTGCTCTGATTGGACAGAGGGATCTGTCAGACTTGAGGGATTTATCTAGAGTAGGAGCCAGGGCTGGTATGACCACTGGGGCTACACTCTGTGGACCCTCCTTGGCCAGCTGATTCTTAGAGAGAAAGCTGGGGGATGGAAAAAGAGACACCTTAGACCAGTCCGACTGGTGTCTGATGTTTTTATGCTGCCATGCATGGATTTCACTCCGTCTTTTGCCAGAGCCCAGGGCCAAAAGGAAGACAGTCTTGAAGGTCACATGCTTCAGAGACGCCTCCCTAAGTGGTTCGAAGGGAGCCTTTGTCAGCTGGTGTAGTACCAGGGAAAGGTTCCAGGAGGGTATCCCCCTCCGCCCTTTGGGTCTGTCTCTGTGGAAACTTTCCAAGAGACGAGTGAGGTTATCATTTTTGCTGATATTGATTGATGTGTCACCCAGTTTATCAGCAATGGCAGATCTGTATCCATCAATGGTGCTGGGCTGTAATTTCTTGTCCTCAAAGAGGTACATTAAGAAGTCAGCTACTGACTTTACAGGTGGTGACCTGAAGTCCACCTGATTAGTGTCGCACCACTTTGTAAAAAAGGTCCACTTTGCCTCATAGACTGATCTGGTTGACTTTCTTTGAGGAGCCTCAATTCTTGCTGCCACTGCCTCAGAGAAGCCCTGTTCTTTGATTTTTGTGGCTCTAGGAGCCAGGCATGGAGATTTAGATTTGTCAGATTTCTGTGAGGGATCTGATTGAAGGGCTGTGTTAGCAGACTGGGCAGGTTGGGTAGGCTGAGAGGGACCTGGCTGGACATGTTCACTAGGTCCCAAAACCAAGGCATGTTGGGCCACCCCGGGGCAATCAGAATGAGTCTCTTGCACGGGGAGTCCAGTAGCTTCTCCACTACTTTGCCCAATATGGCAGTCGGTGGGAAGGCGTATGCATCCAGATCGTCCCATGGCAGGGTGAGAGCATCCACTGCTATAGCCAGGGAGTCCGGTACCGGAGAGACAAACTGAGGTAACTTGTGGTTGAACCTCGTGGCAAATAGGTCTATTTGAGGCCGGTGCCATTGATTGCATAGTTGTTGGAAGACTTCCGGAAGGAGGGACCATTCTGTTTGGATTGTCTGACCCAGCCTGGATAGCTTGTCGGCTATCACATTTAAATGGCCTGGGATGTGTCGGGCTTTTAGAGTCACTTGTCTCTGGGAGCACAAGGTCAAGATTCTCCATAGTAGGGCACACAGTGGGCCCGACCTCATGCCTCCTTCCTTGTTTATGTAAGCTACCACTGTAGTGTTGTCGGTTGCCACCAGAACCATTTTGTCTACACAAAGGTTTTGAAACTCTTTGAGGGCCAGGAAGACCGCTTTGAGTTCTAGATAATTTATGTGCAGTTTGCTTTCTGGCACCGACCAGGTCCCTCTTGCAGTGAACTCGTTTAAGTGAGCGCCCCACCCTTCTTTTGATGCGTCTGTAAATATCTGCAGAGCATGTCTTACTGGGTGTAGTGGTTGGCCTTGAAGCACATTGTCTTCCTCTAGCCACCATTGTAAGTGGGGGTGCAGGGACCTTGGTAGGGGAATAATCTTCTCTAGAGATTCTGGTACCCTCCAATTGTTCTTGAGATGCCACTGTATGGGTCTCATGTGTAGTCAGCCGAGGTGAACCTGTTTTTCTGTGGCTGTTAGTAGGCCTATCAGGGACATGAACTGTCGGGCCGGACAGGCCGGTAACGACAGGAGTAGATGTATCTTGTCCTGAAGGCTTTGCCACCGGTCCGGTGTAGGTCTGACCCGACCGGACCTGAGGTCGAACTGGTAACCTACAAAGTCGAAGATCTGTTTGGGTTCCAGCTCTGATTTCTCCAAATTCACCAGCCAACCTAGGTCCTGGCACATTTTGATCAGGACTTGGGTATGGTGGAGACAAGTTTTGCGGGATTTGGATCTCACCAACCAGTCGTCTAGGTACTGGTGGATTCTTATACCCTTGTGTGTGGCCATCAGTTTCACTTCCTTTGCGACCACAGTAAACTCCAGGGGGGCTGTGGACAGGCCGAACGGCAGGGCCTTGAACTGGTATGTTAGCCCTTGGACGTGAAATCTCAAATATTTCCTGGATTGTTCCTGTATTGGAATATGGAAATAGGCGTCCTGAAAGTCTATGGATGTGACCCATTCCCCTTGTTGGAGTGATGACCTGATGGTTTCCGGTGTCTCCATCTTGAATTTCTCCACCTTGAGGAAGAGATTTAGTTTGCTCAGGTCTAGGATAGGTCTCCACCTGTTGTTTGGTTTCGGAACTAGAAATAGCCAGTTGAAAAACCCTAGGGACTTTTGATTTTGAACTAGTTCCACTGCATTTTTGTCGATAAGTTGATGTAATGCCTCCATCAGGTAGCTGTCCCTGTGAGGATTGACATAGCAACTTACGACTGTGGGATATCTTGTGAGCCTGGGTCGAATCCGGAAGGGGAGGGGGTAGCCCTCTTTCAAAATATGAGTAACCTTCGGACCGGCCCCTAGCTCCAGCCAAACTTTCCAAAAGTGTTGGAATCGAGCCCCTACAGGATAAGTTGTGACAACATTTCTGACATTTGTTACAGGTTGGACATAAGACAATTGAGTGACACAAGAAACACCTTTCACATATTTTACTGTATGATTCTTTTGAAAAGGATGACAACCTGCTACCCCGGGACTTATTTCTTTCTTTTGCGAAAGCCCGGGGGCAGTATGAGCATGGTTCACAACATTTAATTTTACAAAAGTGTCTTTGTATTGTCTTTGATCTGTAACTGGGCTCCCGGCCAGCAGTCCTTCCTGTGATTTGAGAACACATTGATTGTCATTTATAGGACTGCTGGCCCTTGGCTGGTCGCGAGGAGTAGTAAGATGATTTGCCCCTGCCTCTCTTGCTTTGTCCTCTGTATCCCACATTTTTCCAAGCTGGACGATCCGGCTTTTTATTGTCTGGTCGCTTTTCAGGTCGCTCATATGGGTGGAAGCGAGCTTTCTTCCCGGTGTGAATCTGTCCTTTCGATTCAAAGGCGGCTATGTCCTGCTCTGCCTGCTTTAAGGCTTCTTCTGGGAAAAGTGTAGACATGTTAAGCGGACCTGTCCGGAGAGCAGCCAAGGTGTCCGGCTTTATACCAGGTTTGAGGTGAGATAGGTATGCATCCCTCCTGGTGAGTGTGGAGTTGGCCACTGTAATGAAGACAAAATCAGTAAGATGTTCAAAGGTCCTGGCCATAGCTTGGGTGATACCCGAGTTAAAATCCAGGAGGAACTGCAATTCCTCAGCAGCACCAGAGACCTTGGATGAAGATTTTCCCTTACTAAGATCCAACTTAATGGCTTTTAACTGTGATCTCATATTGTCCTGCACTTTGTTCAGACACCTATTGAATGCTGCGGCCTGATTGCACATGGTGGATGCTTCGCGGGCTGCCTTCTCCCAGCGTCGTAGATTGTCCTGAGAGATCTGACGCGAAGGGGGAGGGGTGGAGGCAATACCTGCTGCTCTGGCAATCCTGCTGTAGGTGCTGTTAACTTTGGCTGAGTCGGTATTCCAAGAAGACAATGACTTGCCAGAAGCGGACTTTTGTGGGTCAGATGCCAAACCGTACCATTTCTGCTGTGATCTGGCTGGTCGTATAAATTGGTCTTTCAGTAAACCACCCGCCTCTGAGCTGCGAGACGGGTAGCCTTCTACCAAGGTCAAGTTAAGTTTACCCATTTTTTTGCACAGCCACTCATCCGTAGGCATTTTGACCGACACCTTCCCTGTGGGTTGAGTCCTTGGGCCAGCAAAGGGGTTGTCGTCCGATGTAGATGTTGTGGTATCAATATCCGGAATGTCTGTCCACCCCATGTAGGACCTGATCCCCCTCATCGTCTCCCTGTAATTCTGATCCTCTGAGAGGGTCTGGTCGGGATCAGTCACAGTGTCATCCGGGTCGTTGTCGGACACCTCCCCTTCGTCTACGAAGATATCCACTGGGGGTCGGTCGGAAAACTCAGATTCGGAATCAGTGTCCATGGAAGCTGAGTCATGTTTGCCAGCCGGTGCTGAGGACGATTTACTGGAGGCCTGAAGAAAGGGTGAGCCGGTTCCAGGTAAATCTGAAAGTTGGTCGGTGTTTGTTTTGTCCTGAGGCAATTTGCTGGTCGATTGAAACTTGGAGCCAATCTGAGAGACACCCTGCAAATCTGAAGATTTCTTGACAGTAGATGGAAGCGATTTGTCCGTTGCCTGTCTCTGAGGAGAGTGGTCGGTGCTGGACAAATCTGAGGTTGGTGGTTTTTCAGCCGGTCGGATGAAAGGTTCTGAGGATTTAACTACACCAACTGGTGGGGTGTGCGTCGGTGTGATCTTAACCGGAGCAAAGGTCGGTTCTTGATTATCCAAGGTTTTTGCAATGAGGAGAGCTTCTAGTCTATTAAACCTCTCCGACCATTTAAGGTCTAACTCGTCAATCCGGGAATCTGCTGCGGATTTGAGAGTTTGAGGTGGCGATTTAGAAGGCTTTCCTTCAGCAGTCTTGTGTTTAGCGGAAGATTTCTTTTCCTGGGATTCTGTTTTCTTCTTTTTCTTTTCAGAACTCAAACCCGGGGATTTGACTACCCCTTGGGCGTCCACAGCTCCCACTACCGTCACTGAGGACGGGTCGATGAGAGAGGAACTAGCTGAGTCTTTGTTTGGTGTATCAGAAGATTTCTTAAGCTCTCGCTTTTCCTTTTTAATCCTATAACTAGGAGTGGACAACTGTAAGCGTTGGTCCTCTGTGAGGGAGTTGCAAGCAGGGCAGTCATTATGTGAAATACAAGGATCTGAGCCTTTACTTTTCTCTCTACATCTAGCGCAGAAACTATGGCTGTCGAAACTGGCCATAATGTGACCACAGCTCCCGTGTTTCTGGCTAGGAGAAGACATAATGTACTGAAATGATGTGAAAATAAGATACAAACGTTCTATGACACTCCCACAACAATGTTATATAACTTCCGAAACACTTCTTGAAGATAACTTGACAAATTCCAAAATATAAATTCACTCTCAAATTTTCGTGTACACAGGGCACGCGCCAAACGAAAAAGATGCTATGACGTCACGCTGTCTAGACAGGAAGGAAGTACTACACGCCACCTGGCGAGTGCACAGGACTGGGCCGGCCTGGCCGGTGGAAACACAGGACGTCTTTTTCTGACGTTTGGCGGGCCGGTCTGCGCCGACCGGATAAGCTATTGTCCATTGGATAGGATGTATTAACGCAATAAAAAGAAAGTTGTTGAAGTGGAAATAAACACACTGTACCATTAGTGGTTGCTCCTTGTACATAAAAATGCAGTTTACTATTCCACATGTTTGTATTCTTGTAAAACTATGAATAGGAGTGTGCCGCTTGTATGTACAATGGACTTTAGTGGTGAAGTGTGTTGGTAATTTTAAGTAATAATAATACAAGTCGAAACCCACATATTGGGCAAAATATTCAACAGAGAATTAGAAAAAATATGCCAAATCGTCATATTTCGGTTATCCCAATTCAAAATCAGATACATGCACACATTTCTTAGTATTTCAGGAGGAGATAAATAGATTGAATTTAAATATCATAGATAATTACCCACTTTTTTTCAATAATGATCCATCTTGTAAATCCAGAGATGTTTTTGTGATATTTTGCAATATCCGCAAGCTTAACTCCAAAACTATAAATCCTTTAAGGGTTATATTTTCAAACAAGGTTGGTTTTCCCCGTGGCCTGGTTTTCCCCAAAGTTGGATGTGGATCCATATTGAATTGTTTTTTCAATTGTCAGCACTAGCCATAGTCGAGGGTATGTCTATGCACAGGCAGGGCTTAATTTCTTTTGTAAATTGCATGCCTTGAAATATAAACTAAATTTTATGTAAAATCTATTGCAACAGGGAATGATGATATCTCATATATCAGGAGACAATGGTTTTCCAGCCAGATGCCAATCTTGACTCTAGATAGGTCAGAACCAAGTAATTGCTTTCAGTGTAAACAGTAGAAGAGATCACTGTTTCACCCAGTCAATTCATGCAGTAAAATAGATGCCATATCCAGTTACTAGGAATTTTAATCAGCACATCAGTGAAAAAAACAATCAGAATATCTTAAATTAAAACTACAGATCTATAAACAAAAAGCTATTACTGTTTCTTACTTAAAACAAATATAGCAATGAAATGAATATGTATATATTGTTAAAATATTGATCGATTTACCCTGGGTAAAAATTAAAGTCAAAGGTAGTCTTTTATCACATCCCGTCCAATAGCTAGGGACAATCACAATGGACAAGAAATTTCAGTTTCAGTAGGTTTTAAATGTTTGTTTGACACAAGTGTGTGAGGTGGAACAATCCACAGCCTAGGTCTCAGAGTTTTACATCCCATTCAACAGCCATTTTCATATTGACACAGGACCACAGTATTGAAATATATGGGAGTGGAACCCACGCGGGACATATCAAGGTGATAGCCTGTGATTAGATACCAAACTTACTAGCCATTAGCCCACCCATAGCCTAGGGATTTGCAAATATGATCATATGAAGTTTGGTGCACTTGGAAACAGGCTTTTCTAGGATGTTACACGTTGCTGTTGTATAGAATTGTGTAAGGTGTCAGCCAAGGGTATAAATACATGCTGTGGTAATCTGTTAGACAATGTATTCAACAATATGGTACCACTAGACAATGTAACTTTCTAAAAAATGTCATCAACAATATGAAAGAAATGAACCTAAAGAAAGACTACTGCCAGAGACTGCAACATTCCCAGGAGCGTGTCAAAAGTATGGATCTGTTACCTTACATTGCAACTTTAAAAATAAAACAAACATAATAAACTGTTGGACATTGCTAACCCCATAAAATTCATCAAAAATATGGAAAAGTGTAAAAAAGACCCAATAGTATGTCTATAGAAACAATAAACAGAAGAAACAGATACACTGGAATAAAAGGTTTGACAATTCTTATCACAGCTCAATGGGGACCTTTTTGACCAAGACGAAAAAAAGACATAGCCTGTCTGTGGCATATGAGCCTCACAAGGGTTCAAAGATTTGTGTTGGTAAATGCTGTGTTTTTAATATACATATGACATTGTTTTCAACAAACTGTAGAGATCATACCATGATGGGTAGTTGGGGGCACGGGGGGAAGCAGTGCTCTCCAGTGTATATGTTAGCCAAGATTCTCCTCTGAAACCCATCGGACAACAGCAAGGAATTGCTCTCTTTCCCTCCTAAGGTCAATACAGGCCAGGATGGCCCTGGCTTTCAGCCCCAATCGTGGGACCCAACCTCCACCTTTAACCTTCAATAGGGCCCCAAAGTTATATCACTCCGCAAGGTCACTTGTGTTATGTAACACAGGCATCAGTATGAGTTCCACTTAATTCAAGGGACACATAGCTGGCCCTCCCTCTCACCTTTGGGGGAAGAAGGGGTGGGATGTTTCTCATTTATCAACCCCATAGTATTGTGATTGTAATACTCTACTGCTAAATTTTTCTAACCTATATTCCACCTTCCTATAACCGGGTTGTTTACACTAATAGCGCAACCCTATCCCCCCACCTTGGTTTAATTAAGGGGTTTGCCTTTACTTATGTGTTAATACCTCAACCTATTATGTGTTAACCTGTGTGTTGGTAGTATGGGTTATATTTGTATCTTGCTTATTAACTCTCTGCACCATCACTTAAAAGTCTTGAAAGTCACCATAGTGTACTATTCTGTTATTGTCTTTATGCAATATGTTTTAATAAAATGTACCTCTAGCTTTTTGGCCTGGGGCTTTAATTTGTGTAATGTACAAGTATACATGGTACACTTACTTATGTCATGTGCCTCAGAATAAAGGGGCTCGATTTGTAGATGATACGGTTTAGGCCACCTGAATCAGTTCATGTGTCATGTAGGTTGTTGTTCTAACAATAGTGTACTTATATTTTGATAAAATTTTATTCTCCGATATGCATGCAGTGATTGGGTTTTTTGGACAGGGTGTTGGTCGGTGTGGCTACTTCGCAGACTGCCGGGGAATAAAACTAAGGAGCTGAGAGATGTGAGGCGAGTGTGTTACTCACAAAGCCACCATACTACCTTGGAAGTTATAAGTAATATGATGACTGTGCTGCTATATGGAAGTCTTCCTCTGGTGTATTATCTTTGCTGCTTTAACGTGCATTTGCTGGCTGTAAATTCTTAATGGAAGAAAGGGGGTGAAAAATAGGATTGCCTTGCTCACAATTGGTGTTTTGGGGAATTGAGATCCGGAGGGTTGGTAGAAAGGTGTGACTTTCAATTTGCTGTAATGTGTAACCGAGATATTACCTAACCTTGTAGAAGACTCAAGTTTGTTAAGTACATGTTATTTGTCCCTAAATGTCCCCATTTAGTTAAAATTAAACTTGGGAGTAATCTATTTGCAAGGTATTTTTGTAATATATCCTCTTTTAATTTTATGATCAAATTTGCCATATTTTAGGAAGTTAACATTGATAGAAAATGAACAAATTTTTCTCTACTAAAGTTTCTACAAATTACAATAAATTTTTCCAAGGCCGTCATCTGCCATTTATTTAGGTGTTATTCATTTTTCCAGCCACATCATTGCCAATATTAAACACTTCAATATGTCTGCTCAGTTATTGGAATTTCAAATAATTTGTGTGTCAGCACAAGTTATGTCAACAATATATGTGGCATATTGAATGATTTGAAATTACTCTCATAGTTAAAACATCCTTTGCGACAATAAAAGTTTAGTCTATTCTATATACTTTGGGTCTCAAACTTGCCATGAACTTCTTAAATCTTGGATTCCCTTCCCGGGATAAACCCCGATTTGCAAGGTTAGTAGATGTTTGCATTGCCTGATGGTTCTTAGTAAAGGATCTTGATCAACTAGAATGCGTTGCATTCCTCTATCACTTGAGCTACCCATAGTTATAACTGTTTATAAAATTATAGTCTGTCTAAAGTACTATCAGCACCTAAAATATCATTAAACTTATAGTTACTCATAAGCCCAATAGAGGGCTGGACATTTCTTGTGTTTACTGTTTGGATTAATTGTAGTATATGTCAGTATGATAAAGTAACATAACAAATAATTTGACCTACGTACAAAGATCAATCATTCAATATACAGAGAATATGTTAGGCACCAACTTGTAACAGAGAACAACTCGAGTTGTTCGTTGCGCCAACTCGTGGGAGCGAGTTGTTGGGGGGGGGGGGGGGGGGGAGTTGTGGCACGCCATCTTAAGCTGTGGATGCACCAACTTCATCTTCTATTGTCCAGTAATCGGCAGCGACCACATGGCTTGTAACTGGTTAATTATTGACCCTATTGGTGGCTTCTCTACCTTAAGATGTGGCTGAGTACATCTTAAGATGTTTGCCACAAATCACTCCCGCGAGTTTGTGCAAGGAACACCTCGAGTTGTTCCACGCAGTGAGTTGGGCCCAACAAATACACATACATTGACCGCTTTTTGGAAGGAAAAATATTGAACTGCAATAACTATTCAAAGTTATTTCGTTGGAGTTTGTGGGGGCATTTTCAATAGTTTTCAACAGTCACTGGCCAGTTGGGGTTTTAGCCAGGCTTAATCAGAAAGCCAAAAGAGATGAAGCTGACTGAAGAGTGTTGTCTGATAGCTTTCAGCCACATTGACCTTTTTGTAACTTGCCTAAGTACAACAAGGTGTGGTTTTGAATTAACTTGGTCTGTTACTATTGTGCTGAAGGTGTTCACAGGTCATACTTCAAACTGACTGAGTGCAGATTGTAAAATGGAGTAAAGGGGTTGAGACATATTGGGGTTATTGAGTAAAATCACATATTTATATATTAAGTGAGTGTAGGTGTAAAAGCAACTAATCAGCAAAATTATGTATTTTTGAATAATTCATGTTAGAAATTTAAATTAAGTCAGGCTTTGTTTATATAGCTTTTTCAATAATTTAAGTTTAGGTTAAGTCATATTCAGACACTGGAATCCCTGGTATTTACAGCTAATTGTTGAAGAATGAAGTGAAGCATTGGGTAAATGGAATTCTTTAAACTATTACAATAGATTTATGATGTTGTCACAAGGACTATCTTCCCCAAATTCAGGGGCGAATACTGCTATAAATAGGGATGACATGCAAAAACTAGTGTACCGGGGCATGGAAACATTAGATTATAACAGAATTTGGTGAAATAGCATATGTATTATTATAGTTTTGGTTCATTCCGGATCTGCAGTGCACCAATGCCCTGTACATTTTTCAAGTGGGAGGGTTCAAACCCCCGAACGCCACCCCATGTGAAATTGTTTCAGTAGCAGTAATTTTGACACTGAATGAAAAAATAGATACATAGCTTTTAAATTCAATTTTTTGAAAAACATTTAATATAAAGCTCAACACAACAAGGACTGCCTGAGAATGCACCCGTGGTGTAATACTAAAAAAATCTGGACACTCGATCAAGATCCAGGTCAACTTTGAAGAGAGTAAAAACTCGCAGGGTATACAAAAAGCAACAGCACTGAAAAAAATACAATGAATTGGCCACAAATACATCATTGGTCCAGGTGTTAGGAATTAAAAACAGGCTCTCACTGTGACTATCATCTTGTCTTCTCACTTAATTGGTTTTGCACTTAATGACCCCTCCCTCTAAACTCCTTGTCTTTTCTACATAGTCTTCTGTACTGTCGCCTTTTGTTTGCAGTAAGTACAAAATATTTGTAAAAATTATGGGCCAGAATGGGTTTTGGCCTACCAGCATGAGCCACAAAGCCATCAAAGACACAAATAGTGCACTGAAACGGTCACCCATCCCAGTACTAACACAACCCATTGCCACTTAACATCAATGAAGAGACAGGTACTCATTATGCAACGGCACAATTCATAAAATTCTGGAGATGAAAAAAAGTGATCGCTAGAAGTGTGCGCCTCATTATAGTTTATGCTTAAAAATTCTGAAGACTCTTGTGTGGTGAAAATATGATCCCTATCCAACTAGAGATTGCGTCTCGATGCAGTGTATCCCTGGACGGGACATGGTTGAAGCATGTTATACAGAGTATTATGGCTGACACAAATATACCCCTGTAGGGAGCGGGCCTAAGTGTTTATGGGAGCAACATGTACTGACACTATGTAAACAAAATGTATGCTTTATGAAAGACACAAATGTAACTAGACGTAGCACATTGGAGAACCGATGCAAATTGTATCCACCAGAAAGAAAACTCACCAAAGCCAATCAACCATCACTTAACCTTGAAGGAGGAGCCGAAGGTAAAATCTGACCACATCATAAGATTCTTAGCCCATGATTTCCAATAGATTGGTGTAACATTGCAAACCTCTAGGAACACGAATAAGCGAGTTATAAGCACTTTTAGTTTTGGCTATTGTCATCTGACCTTGAAAGAGGGGCCAAAGCTCAAATCTGATCACATCAAAAGATTCCTAGCGTATGATTTCCTATAGGTTGGTTTCACATTACAAAACCTCTAGGACCAAGAAAAAGGGAATTATAAGCACTTTAGATTTTGCTATCCTCATTTGATCTCGAAGGAAGGGCCCAATGTCAAATCTGACCACATCAAAAGATTCCCAGCCCATGATTTCCTATAAGTTGGTTTCACATTGCAAACCTCTAGGACCAACAATAAGTGAGACATAAGCACTTTTAAGTTTGGCTATCCTTGTTTGACCTTGAAGGAGGGGTCCAAGGTCAAATCTCACCACAAAAAGATTCTTAGCCCATGATTTCCTTTTAGTTGGTTTACCATCCCAAACCTGTACGATCAATAATAAGCAAGTTATAAGCACTTTTAAGTTTGGCTACAATCGTTTGACATTGAAGGAGGGGTCCAAGATCAAATCTGACCACATCAAAAGATTCTTAGCCCATGATTTCCTATAAGTTGGTTTACCATCCCAAACCTCTAGGAACAATAATAAGCGAGTTCTACGCACTTTTAAGTTTGGCTATTCTCATTTGACCTTGAAGGAGGATCGCAAAGTCAAATCCGACCACACCAAAAGATTCCCAGTCCATGATTTCCTTTAGGTTGGTTTACCATTCCTTACCTCTGTGACCAATAATAAGCGAGTTATAAGCATTTTAAGTTTGGCTATCTTCGTTTGACCTTGAAGGAGGTGTCCAAGGTCAAATCTCACCACATCAGAAGATTCCCAGCCCATGATTTCCTATAAGTTGGTTTACCATCCCAAACCTGTACGACCAATAATAAGTGAGTCATAAGCACTTTTAAGTTTGGCTATCCTCGTTTGACATTGAAGGAGGGGTCCAAGGGCAAATCTGACCACACCAAAAGATTCTTAGCCCATGATTTCCTATAAGTTGGTTTACCATCCCAAACCTGTATGACCAATAATAAGCGAATTCTAAGCACTTTTAAGTTTGGCTATTCTCATTTGACCTTGAAGGAGGATTGCAAAGTCAAATCCGACCACACCAAAAGATTCCCAAGTCCATGATTGCCTATAGGTTGGTTTACATCCCAAACCTGTACGACCAATAATAAGGGAGATATAAGCACTATTCATGACTGACAAAACACCCGTGGCGGCCATCTTGTTTTTCAAAATGAGGCTGAAAATATTTTTAGTCAAGATTGTGTAATCCGGAACATATTCTGCAAATTTGAGATCTCTATCTATAACACCCTTTACTCTAGAGGGCCAACAAAAGTCCTTGCTTTAAGTCGAATAAACATCCCTGGCAGCCATCTTGTTTTTGAAAATGTGACCAAAATATTCCCAGGCAAGATTTTATGGTTATGAATATATCCTGGAAATTTGAGAAGGCTAGCTATAATATTTTTATGTTAGAGCGGTAACAGCCAATAATAAAGGAGGTATATGGCCTCACAGTCTAAGGTACCATTTTGAGTCATTTTAGCAGGCCTAAGGTGACCTTGAAAACAATAGCCAAGGTCAACAAACTGGATGCTGGTACTCCATCATGTACTGAACTTCCAAAGCCATTTTCAATAGTTTCCATGCAATATAGTTAGCATTAAGTGTGAAAATATCTCCAAAAAGGCAAAAATGGCCTCGGTGAGGTACTTTGGTGGTCTGTGGATGACCTTTAATGAACAGCTTCAAGGTCAAATTTCTTACAGAAGACATATATATGTATTATATGTACCAGCCATAGGATGATCTAACTTTCTGTATATGAGAACTGGGCCAAAATGTGAAAAATGGCCAAAATCTGAGAGGCCACCAGTGACCTTGAAATTGAAGGTCAAGGTCACAAAACAATAGTGTTCATGTCATTGCCCATATAAAACCACATACCAAATTTGAAAGGTCTAACTGAAATATTTTTAAGTTATCATGTCTGAAAGGAAATCTCTGTGGTGGCGGTGGTGGTGGCATGACTGTACTGAATCCTAAATATCCCCGACTTTCGTCTGGGGACACAATTAATATAAGAACTACAGGAATGGTCACTGGCATATCACCTATGATAGGTGGAAAATAGTTTGAAACGTCCATGTGTGTGGTCACAGAATCAGGGAATATCACAGTAACTTTACAGAAAGAAGTTTGGCAGTACATGAAGGATTGAGGAGTTATTTAAAATGCTTTATAAACTGAGGCAAAACTGCCCATAGTGTGATTTGGGCATACCGAAAAGTAATCGCCCGAAAAAATGAAGGAAAATGCTATTGGAATAAGAAAAATTATTAAATGAAAATATCTATTGTGTGATACCTTGCATTACCTTGTCCGAGGTGCGTATAAACAAGAACTGATCATTGGTGAATTAACATGAAATTGCATAATCAAACGCTTGGTTAGATTACAATGAAGGATGAACTAAACTAGGTGCTTTTTACAAGTGTTTCTGATACAACCTGTTTGGTGGGAGACTTAGCTGTTCAGGGTGAAACAGATGACCCCAGGACTTGGCTTTTAGGTTTTGCAAACATAATCTGGTACATTTAATAACCTGGTACATTTAATAACCAATTGCTTTTTAGTTATATTTTACAGCTTTTCAAACACCGTATTTTACCTTTGCTCACCTTTGATTAGCTGGCTTTGAAGTTAGTCTTTTATAATAACAAACCCTTCAGTAAGCTAGTTATTATTTATAATGAGTGGTTACATCCAGTATATAACCGGTCTCTATAACTGGCCAACCACAAAATTAGACCATTTCAGATTAAGAATCTTTTCAGTACCTACAGTAAAATTCTCAAAATCATAATATATCACAAGCTTTGATCCAAAACAAGTGCTTTGGTTTTCAAGAACTTTCATGTTAGGCTATCATAGGAATTTTGCAAAAAGTAAAGTAATACAGGTTATTGTCAAAAGGGGGTTGATTACGTATGCACCTTAATATTTTCAGCATATATCTTCTTATCATAATAAAACATTGGGTTTATTATAGAGATTATGTTCTTCATTATGGAGTCAAACTAATTAATCCATGTCAATAATTAGCATTATAATGTTATATAGACAATATATCCAACAAATATGCTTTCTTTATCATGGAGTGAACTTAGTTCATCCAAGAATAATATTATTTGATAGCAGCCTGTATAAAATTTAAATAAGTGAGTTAATCAACCTCCATAAATTGTTATGGTGGTGTACTCTTTGTTTAAACAAATATTAGTACTTATAGATATATTGTCGCATGTATACTGTTTGAAGCAGTAAATTGACCCAATTAAACATAATTAGTTGATTGTGATTAATTTAAGTATATGTGGAGATGGATTTCCTTTGATTATTAAAATACTTAACTTAGACAAAAATTCAATTTCAAGATATACTATTTAAAGTAATATTATACAGTAAACATTTATGTTACTGACTTTGTCAAACTAAACAAAAAGGGACTACTTTTGAGTGTATAAAACCATATAGGCACTTCATATGAGGCAGATATTTATAATGAAAAACTGAACAAAATTTGTTTACAAAAGTCTTATAGAGAACAACACACATATAATTAATATTGAGCAAAAATGGAATGTAAAACTTGATTTGGATGTAATGCAGGTGTTCCATTGGAACTGACCCTGTATCCGACCTTACGACTCTAGGGTCGGTTGTGAAAGTCGTAGGGTCGTAGAAAAAAAAGGTTGGAAAATGGTGAGTCGGTTAAGAAATCCCTGGCAGGACAGTAGACTTACAGACAGGACGTGGTGACTACCCCGACAAGACGTAGGGTCGGTGACATTTATTGCATGGCCAGTCATACAAGAACTACGACAAGCCTTAAACCCCTAACAGACAAGCCGTAGCAGGTCCCAACAAGCCGTACTGACAAACCGACAGGACTGGAAAAATATACAGAATCATCACAACCACACATGCAGTCGATATTGCAAGTACAGTTTTCGATGAATTTCTGGGAAAAAAGAGGACCAAGTATCGACCATTAAACAATTCTTAAACTAGGTCAAGGCTGAATATTTGGATCCCATCACGTGACCAAAACGTCCAAATTTATTGTTTTGTTATTTTAATTATAGTTTTCACGTTTTTTGGTTTAACATTATATAAGAAATAAATCGGATGTTTGTTTCAAATTATGAACAAAAAAGCCACTTAAAATATGAAATTTTCATTAAAAAAGTTATATCCTGTGCAAACAAGCAGAGAGAGATGTGCTTCTGACAATCTGTCACGTGACAATGAAAACCTTCTGCTTGTTGCTGCCTTTTATACTCCAATTTCGAGCTTCTGGGAAGGACCCCTTCAAAATTCTGTCCCTCTGAGCAATTTTTCTACACATTTACACCAAATAATTTTGAGTCTCTGAGGAAACACATTTTTCTGGACGTGAAGGTAAACACCCTGCAGTTCTGGTCACGTGATGGGATCCAAATATTTACTGTAGACCTAGTTTCAGACTTGCTGATTGGTCGACATTTGATCCCTCTTTTCCCCAGAAATTGCTTATGGGTTTTTGCAGTGAGAATAAATATCTTGTGATGGGATCCAAATAGTTTTTCAACTGTCCTTGAATTAATTTTCTTGATTTTGTTGATTGGTCGACACTTGATCCTCTATTTTCCCAGAAATTGCTTATGAAAAGAAATATCTTATGATTGAATCCAAATAGTTTGTTAACTTTTATTTAAATTGCTCGTTTATTTAAATTGCTCTGGTGATTATTATGTCACCAAATAAAACTTTTTTGTGTCATTCACAACACAATTTTTGATCATATTTTTACCTCACATCATGCTGGATATGGACTGCAAATAAGTGGTACTAAGTTCCAAAAGACAAGCCAGCTTCCTGTTACGACAAGCCTGGAAGTGATAACATAAACATGTTTGAAATTTCACTGACTCTCCCTGACAGGCTGGGAATCTACAACCGACTCTAACCGACCTTGTAAACATTGGTACCGACTTTCCAAAAATGCATAGTTACCGACAGGCCGGCCCCAGTGGAACACCTGCATAAAGGTATTCAACAATGGCAATTACCTCAAAAGATTTATTTCTATTCTGAAAAATGAAAACTTGCTCAAATGGTTCCAATTAAAATTATTCGAAGAGTTCTAGGAATAAATAGTTATTTTCTTCTTAAAATAAGATTAAAAGTTTGGGTTTATGTAAACTAGGATAGTGAAACTCTTTTTCACATTTTTGTAACATGTCCCCCAGTCAGGAAATTGTGGCTAAATATTCAAAATTGGATAAAGACCAAATTAGGAATTAATTTTGTCATCAATACAACAAAGCAGTTACTAGGATATACTCTTCAAGACAAGAACTTTTGCCTAGTTATTTTTATTGTGCCTAAGATAAAACATATTCAAATGTGCTATAAATTATTGGAGGGAAAAGAATTATTGTTAAAATTAGACAATTCTAATACATTGTACTAACTTCAATAGCTAATGGTCTCTGTGGAAAATTGTTTAATGGCCTTTAATAACACAAAAGAATAACACAGATAATTTGTTAATCAGAATTGTAAAAGCATATGCTATTTACCAGTCCTGTTTTGTGACATCATCAGTATTAATGAGTAAGATAACAATCGTTTCATGTTCACTAGTCCTTCTATTAATCACTTGTTTATAACTTTTTTATTGTGTCTAGCTTTAGCATAACAAATAATGACAAATTGTTGAATGTCAGCTTTGTATTTGCTTAACAAGTAACCATATGATGGTACAGCTTTTGACATACCAAATCAAACACTGGTGAATGTTAGTGCTATTTGTTTAGTGTATAATGATATGATTGTATGACTTTACATCTGCTTAATTCAATATGAATTGATGGTATTACCTGTTTATGAAACAATAAAAAGCAAGGTTAAAATTGTTTCAGTCCACATACTCAAGCCAAACAGCCATCAGAGACAAGAGTAGTGCAATAGAATTGATGAAAGTCTGGTGACCGCAAACAAAATTCCGAGTCAGATACATCCCATTCCTGGCCTAGAGCTTAGTCACCCATCCAAGTACTAATGTAGCCCATTGCTACTTAACTTCAGCGATGAGACAGGTATTCATCATGCTACGCCACAATTCATGAAAGTCTGGTTACAAAAATAAATGGATCCTTTAGAAGCACAAGGCACTCAAGAGCTCATGTTTGCTATAGACATGTTTTTGTTGCAGATAGACCTGGAAATTTTTCCAGGTATTAGTTAGAGAGGCCATGGTAGATATACTATGAAAAGGAAAATGGCATAGGTTTCTACCTGTAGGGGCATTAAAATCAAAACTGCAACCAAATTGTTTGACCAATTTATGAATGGTTGATGCTAAGAAGCGGTAATACTTAGGATTCTGTCTGAAGGAGGTAACAGAGTTGGAAGAACGAACAGGGCTTACGACACTTTGTTGGCCAAATGGTTAACAGGTTTGGTATAATCATATCTTATTTGGTCACATCTATACATTTGATGTGATACTTTTCGCAAAAAGTTACTATTTATACATCTGAACTTTTGATATCAATGCAAATTGTAACTTAGATATCTTAACTAGCATGAGTTTTAACTGCAATAGAAAGGTCACAAATTGGGTTGAACAGAACCAGTAGCATTATCAAAGAAGTGGTGAAATCAATGGCGGGAAAACAATACTAAGAGGGGGATCGAGTCTTGTGAAAGAAACAAGACTTTATGTTTACTTCAAAGGAAAAAAAGAGAAAGATAATGCAACTATACTTCAAGTGACATAGATGGGAATTAGGTGTCCTGTTATTAACATGTCCACATGTTCTATTGATATGTAACAGGTAACACTCACACAACACAACATTGTGAAGCAATTATGCAGACTTATATGCATCACTTCTGGGATTTAAGTCAAACCAACAGCTTGTTGTACACTTGACACACTGCCTGGAAACCTCAAATTCAGTCATATTATCAAATGTAATCTTACCTCAAGTAATCCCTCTTGCACAGTAACAGGTTAGCCTTTGTATAGAGAGAAGACCCCACCTCACCCAGTCTACAGTCGCAACACGAACATTTGAGACAATCTTCATGCCAATAGTGGTCTGACGCCTGCAACAAGTATCTCTCTTTAATCGCCAGGTGGCAGGCTGCACAGATTATTGGCGGGCTGGAATTGCTGTCTTCCGGTTCCTGTAATTCTACACTAATAGAAGTATTTTGTTCTTCCTTGACTCTTGGTGTTAAGTCTGTTGTTTCTGAGTTGGCAGGAGTATTAGGTAACAGTTCTACTGTGGTTTCTGTAGTTCTTTCATCTTGATTGATCTGAACTACAGGATGTAAAGTAGGCATCTGCTGGTCTACATCTTCAGTTTCTTCTTGAATTACAGGCATTTCCCTGTAACAACAACAGAATCTTAGAACAGCTTAATCTCTGCATAAGGTGCATAAAGTAAAATCATTATTGTTCGAAAATCACTAACTGGGCAAGCACTTAACTGCATAAATACCGGGACTAAGCAACCGTTGATTCACATTTCAACACAGCATAATAACATCATAGGTAATTGCAGGGATAGAGGAAATAACTGCTCACCAGCTGATCATGATTCTGCTCACTTAACCACTGGACAAAAGCCACCAACTTTCATTTTTAAAGCCCATTGTAATGTGTATTTATACTCAGCGCAATATCTCCATATACTACAGGACTCAAAGCCCAACAGTCGAGAGGTCAAAGAACATTACAATACTCACCCTCTCTGTCAAATATGATGCTAAAGCAAAGATCTTAGCATAGATATAGAAAGGGTCACTTGATGGATAATACATTATAAGATGGTAGGGGGTGAGAAGCTATGGAAAAACTATCAAAATGTGGATGGATGGTTTTGAAAATGATTTTTTCACAATAATATATTGCTGTGTTTCTTTATCACTGATGTCGGATCAGTTATAATCCTTGCACATTTATATATATCCAAAGCTTTTTTCAGTTTTAACTTTTAAACCATAAACTTTTTTATTTCTCACAGTTGATTCTTTCAGCTATGTCCCCAGTATGAAAATACGATGATTATTTTACCTACACTGATGTTACATACACCTATAGATAACTATGCATGTACAATTGACAACCATGTGCAACAATGATGATAAAATACCAGACCATACGATATAATCCTGTTATAAAGTTGGATCCGGTATAACATAACCTCTCTTTTTACACCATAAATAATATGAAACATTAACAGATATAAAACAATTCATATTTTAAAGGATTCACAATATGGCAGGTCTCATATATAGCATAGACCGCGAGTTTATCTGACAGAAGCCACCTTATTTCTGGTTCAATTTTGAACATATTTTTGCAGTTTTCTCCAGTTTTAAAAAGGATCATATCTGAGAGTATCTGAGTGGCTTGATGGATGTAGTCCTCTGTTATTTGTCTGTTAATTAATGACTGACCTCAGATATTAACTAATGATGAGAAATTTTTTACTGAATTGAAACAGCCTTGTGTGAAAAGTGGGTAAAAACCTGTTAGACCAATTGTCAGATGCTATGATAGTTTTGTTTTACAGTAACATGTGGCTTACAGTGACAGACTAGTTTTCTACTCGAAAACCTAGCAGTACCCAAGGGCACACACAGATGGAAGAAGGGAATGAAAACTACAGAATATGAAAGAAATATGAAAGAAAATTAGAAAAAATGTCGCTGACCAACATTTTATCAAATATATGTAATATGTTATTTAGGACACTATTATTTTTTTACTTCCTTCAGTTTATGGGTGAGAATTTGTCAGCTTTTTGTAAAAAGACGTTTATGACAACAAAAATTTTATGTTAATTTGCTTTTCAAAGTTTGATCAATGTTTATTCCTATTTGTCATTAAGTATTACACTTACAATGAAAAGTATGCTATTCTGGATGCATACGAAAAAAACCAACAACTCCAACATAGCATTTTTACTAATAAAATATCATAGAAAACCCTTACAGAATTCTGTGACATAATACTATCTGCGCATGCGCGAATATTTGCTGGTGCAAAAAGATCACCGACAACTGGGAAGAAACTTTAATTCCATTATATGTGAAATTAATTGAACTATTCTTGTAGTGAACTCATTCCATTCAGTTTGAATTCATGTGTGAAATTCACATGAAGTTAATTCAAGTACCTCGTATTAACTGATCGGCATTAAATAGTTATGCTGACAAAAATAGAAAATACTGTTTCAAACTGTTCATGGCAGTTTACCCTTGCAGTTTTCTCATCTAAACTTGTAAAAGTAATATTTCTTCTTATTACACATTTGCAAGGTTTTCGTGTAGAAATGAGCTAGCTATCAGCCCTATACCAGTGCAAAAAGGGCTCTAATACCAACAAAAACTCGGGTAAAAGTCTATTGAAATCATTAACCCTTACTGTAGTGTCCTCTGTGGTTGTGATTCCATTTTATGTGAAATGAGTTTAACTATTCCAGCAGCGAAGTCACTCCATTCAGTCTGAATTCATGTGTGAAATTCACAAGCGGATAATTCACATACCAAACCATGAAGCACAACTATAACACATTTACACAGTTCACTGGAGTTTTGATGATGACAAAATACATCCACTGCATACATAAATGTCTTTCCCGAAAGACAAAATATTCAAACTATATTCAGTACACAAAACTTTGAACTGTTGAAACAATTGGTATGCTAATGGGTATTTGAAACCAGTATCTTTGTTATCATCAACGGATCCTGGTTTAGGGAACCGGAAATAGCACTACAGCTGTGAACCTGTTGTATGTGTACGGAAGTGCAACCAAAGTATTGCTTTTGAAAAATAAATCCTCATCCAAGCAAGTGTAGCTCAGTGCATTTCCAAGATAAGGCAGTTTTAAAACAATATTATACTTGTTGTTTGTAAGTAAATAACATTCCACTTCATACACAGTTGTTAAATTGCTCTTTTTTGAAGCAACCTGTGTTCAGTTGATACATAATCCAAACTGTCAATATCCCTTTTTTCCACAAATATTTTACATAGGCTTCACAAACAAATGTATTGTTATAACACAGCTTTTATGCAGTATTCAGTATTATAACCACATATAAAAACACGAATACATATATGAAAAATTAATGATCTGAGTTTGATAAACACACCAAAAACACTGAATGGTTTCTGTAGAGTGAACTATTTTTGATGGCTTGACAGGAAATCAATTAAACATGCCTACCAGCAATTAAATCTATAAATATGATCAATCTGCAAGCAATACATGAAAAAAACTCTCATATACATCAAAGCCAACAGAATCTTGTATGGCCTTCTGAAAAATGTATGCAATAGTGGGATGTATTGAAGGAGTTCTTCAGTAATATTTAAATGGTTAAACAGCTGGCCTATTGCATATGTGAAACATATCTGGAATTTTCAAATTGGCTTTGACTCTTTACTTGATTTTATGTACATAATGATGTTATAACTTGCATTGAAATCGCAGAAATGCATATTGATACGAGAACCCAAGTTGGAATATAAGGCTGAGTGAAAGACCATATGTTTTGAAGGGCTCTGGGTTAAATGGAGCTAATGCATATTCATGCTAGTCATTTACATATTAACTAACATGTGGAGATTGTTTTACATCAGTTCTAATAGAAACAATGAGACAATGCTGAGAAGCTCATAAATGTATTCAAACTAATTTAGCAAATATTACTCAATTCATATGAGTTTCTTTGCATGTGTTTAATATATAAATTACTCCTGAAACAATGTTAGATACAGTTCACAAAAAAATAGTCATTTGTGAAGCTACAAATCCTTAAAAAAATTGTAAGTGTTTTCACTCATGGTTTGCGAAAAGCTCAAGTTTCTTTATGGGTAAAACATACCATTCAGATAATTTATGAATACCAAATATCTGTCTACATGTTTGAAATAGATATGGTACAAATCTGAGCCTTATGCAAGGCTACTATTGGTCTTTCTATAATGATACACAAAACTGAAAATATCGATATAAATTTGAACTTATGCTATTTTATAGTACACATGCAATTTTTGTGAAAACATTTAAACAGTTGAGCATTTTGTATCTCTGTGGCGTATTATCCATGTATTATAAGTTAACTATGATAAAATAGTTACTTAATAGCTTAAATAAACATATGCACAAAGATCTATTTAACAATTACTATTGCTTAAATTGGGTTTAAGTTTTGGAGTGTAACTACTTGAAGGAATGTTAGTGTGGCTTGAAGGCTTGTCAACTTATGGGTGGCAGCTGCAATTAAAAAGAATTTTTCAAATATCTGAGAGACAATAAGAAAATCTGGCCTTAATTTAATCGTTAAGTAATTCTCGTCCGTTTTTCTGAAGTCAGATATCTGATTCAAGTTTAAAAAGTGTTTTCATTGATGTTTAGCACACACTACAAACCTCATATATGAATAGTTTTTTTTTGTCAATTTTCAATTTTAAATATCTACTGTATTTATTAATTTGGGTTTTAAGTTCGCTTTCAACACTGTGCCACCTTGACCCCTAATTATTTACTGTTCCGCTGTACTTTAGAAATCCTGAGTTGGGTTTACTAAAGCAGTCAAGAGTTTGGTCCTAGACATATTTGTTTCTTCATTAGAGTTTTTTTGCTAATGTTTAGAGTCACAGAAAAAGTCTTAGACTTGATTAAAATGTTACCTGTCCATTAAAATCTTGCAACATTCTTATATAATCATTGCGACAAAGTGACTAAAGCTGACTATAAAACTCATAAAGCCATAGTATTTAAGCATACAAACTTAAGTTAAAACTCAATCTGGGGCAGTGAATGTCGACACTAACATATAAACTTAAGATAGATCCTAGATTTTGAGAAAACAGGATCTTTTTTGAGTTTTGCCCCAAGAGAAAGAACTTGAATTATGTATCATGAAAAGAAGCAATATGTTAACTGCTTGGTATGAATTAAACATTGACATCACTGAATATGTATATTTAATGTCATGCACATATCAAACAGTAAATTAGACTAATTATGCAAATATCCAATACTTTCTACACACAGATGTTTCAGTTCATTTTTTATTATCTTAATGCGACCACCAGCAAGATGTATTACAATAGTTACACAATTATAGCTGGAATTCATTGGGCCTGAGCCTGACACAAGGCTATAGACTTTCTTTAATATATCTTACAAATGTTGAACAAGTTTCTCAGATATGTGCCAATGGCTATAAATAGTTCCATTGTTATGCGAGTTTCAAATTAAACTTGTGTTGTTTGTTGGACAAGAGAGATTTAAATTGACAAGTAAATATATATCCTGATACTTTGCCAAGTTGAATGGGATGGTTTTAAGACAATGCAATAGGACTGTCATTTAATATATTTGATTTGTAACTTAATTTTTTTGTAGTAGATGATATTATTTGACTTTTCTATATAATCCTTCTGTCAAGGATAACGCTAATAAATCTGGAGGAAATACGTCTTTAGGAAATGACTATACTGGTGGACAGTCTTGTAGACAGGACAGTACATCGGACAGATAATAAAACTCATTGTGTCCATTATGACTGACCTGTCCACAAAACTGCCCACCCCTGTAATGTAACAAAACCCAAGAAGTGATCAAACCAATGCAGCTAACTTGCTTAGTAGGGATTTTCCTTCCAGTACATCTGGTAAGGTATAAACCCCTTGATTGAGTGATTGTGGGTTCGACTCTGGATTCCTGGTGTTGTGACACCTAAGTATTTATTTGATGTTGTCTGTTATATTATATAAGCTTCAGGAATGTGAAAAATCAAATATCAATTCATCTTATTACAAAAGCCAGTCATTTTAAGTATAATTAGCAAATACAAGTTTACTGTATCTAAAGCTTGAAATTTATCATTTATTTAAGAGAAAATAATCGTATATATAAGTTCATAAATTATATTTTCCAGTTATGTTTTATTAACTTGTATATATCCTTTTTCTAACTTGAATGTACAAGTTTTAAATTTGTACATATAAATTAGGAACGTTGCTATGAGTTAGTGACTTACACATGTATGAATTTGTAGTGTTTCAGTAACTCGTACATACTATTTAATAACTTGTACAAGCCACTTAAGTGACTTTTGGAAATAAGCCTGTGACATAGAGATGATTTGATCTGCCTGTTCTTTACTAGCTTTAACTACCTACATCTTGTAAACTTATATAATATAACTTGCTCGTAATATTAGTCTTAAATCTTACTTAAATTGAAATTTTATAGACATATATATATTCATTTTATTATATAAGGACATGGGTCATATATGTATATGTAACAGTGTATAAATCATTTAAAAAGAAACCACACATTAAAAAAATTATTCATATAAACAAATATAAAAATATATTATAATTATAAAATATTTGAAATAAATTTTGCTGCTGCAATCATAACCTTCTTGTTTTAAAGTTTCAAGTAAACAATAACTGAGTTTTATGTTTAGCTTATGTTAAAATAATATTTGTGATCAGTTCCTAAATTTGTATCACTGAACACGTGTCCAAATGTTACAATGTGAAATTTGCTAGCCTTGCATTTGGCTGATTCAGAAGTAATAGCTCCTGTTCCCTAACTAAAACATAACTTCTGGTGTCTAATTAAAACATAGTTAAACCTTCTGCACTGAATTAAGCTTGGGATGTTTCAAACAATATTCAAAAGTAAACACAAAATTGTGGCATATTTCTTATAAGTTTATTTTTTTGCACTATTCATATGTATTAAACAAATGAAGGACCTGTTAGTGTCCATTGGATTGCACATTAAGAATACTTACTTCAAAAGTTTAGCATTTAATAATAATGAGTGTTACTTCCGAGGTCTTGGGTTTGAATCTAGACCATGACAACATGTGGCTTTCATTGGGTGGCTTTGATATTTAAAGGGAGGTTGGCCCATCTTGTTATTAAACATATTTATCAAATATGTTGAAACTAAACAGTCTAAATAAATTGAGTGTACTGGATCATTTTATAACAATTATTTTGGCAAAACTTCTGATTTTTTTTGTTCAATAGTATGAGTCATTGTAGCCTTGTATGAGATTACTGCCATAAGTACATCTGTGAGAAACAACTCTGTTTCAGCTGGACTAATTATTCAAATGAGCCTCCAGACAATTACAAATATGTCATTTACCTTTTGACTAAGTGGCGAGTGAAAAAAGAGAAGGCTCTTAATGCAGACATTTTAACAATCAGTCTTCTAGTTTTTCTCACAGAAAGAAATTGATAAAAGCTGAATACCATATATGTCAAGGTAAAACTTAAGGGGCTTTCAGACGAATCCGGGAATAATGCCCTCCTAGAATAGTGCCCTCCTAGAACAGTGCCCTCCTAGAATAGTGCCCTCCTAGATGACTGCCCTCCTAGAAGACTGCCCTCCTTTTGAGAGGGTGGACAACTGTCCTCCTTTTAAAAAAAAATATGAATTAATCATAATTTTGAAAAATATTATAAATTTTTCAAATAATATATGTATATATTTTATGATGTATTGTGAAAACACTTAAATTTAAAAAGTTTTATTTTTGCTGTTGTTTGAAGTCTATTCTGTATTATCAAAACATTTTAGCTGCTCAGGCTTTTTTGATTAAAGGTATAGTTCAATCGCCTAGTATTTGAAGTGTGGTCTTTCAAAATTTGAATAGCTGCTCAGGCTTTCTTGATTAAAGGTGCAGTTCAATCTGCTAGAGTGTTTGAAGTGCCAAATAGCTGCTCAGGCCTTTTTGATTAAAGGTGCAGTTAAATCTGCTAGTGTTAGAAGTGTTTTCTTTGAGAATACCAAGACCTGCTCAGGCTTTAATGATTAAAGGTGCAGTTAAATCTGCTAGTGTTTGAAGTGTGGTCTTTGTGAATTGAAATAGCTACTCAGGCTTTCATGATTACAGGTGCAATTGCAATTGGTACTTAACTTTGCTGGGCCTATTAGTGTATATAAAGGTGGACAGCTTTGGTAAGTAATCATTGATTTATATGAGTAGCATTAAAGATTATATTTACATGAAATATTCATCATGGAGGAAATAAGCAATATCATAGGAGGATTGAAAGTTGCTTTTGAGGGCTATCTCTACACCAAGAAGTCTGTGAAGAAAAACTTTATTCAGTGGGTGTGTGCTCAGAGACGAAAGTTTATGTGTAAAGCAGGCTTATATACTGGATTGAATGTAAGTTTATTTTAAAGTCCACAAGTCCACTCTAATAGATTGAAAAGAAATTAAGCTTTAAGAAGAAAGTGTAATAACAATACCTTCAAGGTGGCACCTAAGCTGTTTGAACAAGTCTACATCATCCGGGCCAAGCTGGGAGAAAGTGCAGTCACTTGTGCCTACTCCCTGATGACAGGCAAATCCCAAGATCTCTACCAGGAAATGCTACAGGCCATAGTGACAAAGTGCAAAGAATTTGGGGTTTTCACCTGATCCAGTAGATGTTCACATGGACTTTGAGATGAGTGTTATCCAAGCTGACAAAGGAGTGTTCGGTGACCATGTTAGTTCCCGGGGATGCTTCTATCATCTCACTCAAAGTACATGGAGGAAAATACAACAACTTGAGCTGACAGAACAGTATAAATCTCATGAAGATTTTAAGCTGTTCTGTGGGATGTTGGATGGTTTGGCCTTCTTGCCAATCAATGATGTGGCTGAGGGTATGACATTCTTGAAAGGACAAATATCAGAGGGTGCAGAACCTCTTGTTGAATACTTTGACCACACGTATGTCACAGGTTCTTTCTGACGTGTACAGCATCCCGGACAAGGTGAGATGATCCGTATCCATAGAAGGCCACCAACTTTTCCACCTGAGCTCCTGGATCTCTAGGATCGTCTAAAAACTTGTGTGTGGCAAGATCAAGTGGAGAGAAAACTATTAAAGAGTTCCTAAGAGGTGTTGGACACTGTATTATACTTTTCTAAGGACACTTTTACTGCTATGCCAATGTTACATTTTTAAAATGCTTACTAAATGTTTGTAAACACTGCTTTGTCTATATGTCTTCTATGCTACATCTTTAGAGTGCTTAGTAAATGTTTATAATATTTTTAAAAATTATGATTAATTCATGTTGTTTTTAAAAAGGAGGGCAGTTGTCCACCCTCTCAAAAGGAGGGCAGTCTTCTAGGAGGGCAGTAATCTAGGAGGGCACTATTCTAGGAGGGCACTATTCTAGGAGTGCACTATTCTAGGAGGGCACTATTCCGTTCCCCCTTTCAGATACTTCTGGATGAACAGACCAGGTCCCAAAATGCCTCCTTGAAAAAATGCCTCCTAGAAAACATGCCTCCTAGAAAAAATGCCTCCTAGAAAGAATGCCTCCTGAATATTTTGTGACTAGGAAAAAATGCCTCCTGAGAAAAAAAAATAAAACATACTATATATGAAAACTATAACATAAAATATCCAACACATGTTATATTTCAAATGTATACAATCAAAACCACAACATACAATATCACATAGTACAAATTACAAATTTCTTCTTGTAAGGGTATCCTTTCAACTATACTCAGGAGCAATTTCAAAGCAGAATTCATAGCTGTGATGTTTGTTGATAAAATAGTTGTGGCCCTTGTGGCTTGGAATATGTATTGTCATCAAATTACAAAATAGCCTAGCCCCTGTGTAAGGAGTTGATTGCAGTTAGATACACTAGGAGGGGCAGAAATATTATAACAAAAGAAACAAGACAACTACAATGATGGAAGCCAGGGATGAGCAGCCAGCCATAAGAGTGAGGAGAACCAGCAAAACCTTGCAAAAGAAACTTAAGTACCTTTGCACAGCTAGGCAAAATGTGCAAAAGACTAAATTTTTGGTCATTGGTCACTGGAAGACTCAAGTGAAAAAATAAAAATGCCTCTGAAGTTGTAATGTGAACCTGTAGTGTTGTAATACTTTGTGATGTTGTATATTGTAGCTTTGACTGTATATATTTGAAGGAATAACATTTTTACAAGTTGAAATTTTTTTTTTCTCAGGAGGCATTTTTTCACAGTTACAAAATATTCAGGAGGCGTTCTTTCTAGGAGGCATTTTTTCTAGGAGGCATATTTTCTTCATGAAGGACTGAACTTTTACCTTAAAAAAACATTAATTGGAAAATGCTTAAAACTGTAACCTTCAAGTAAGGGGATTAATGGCTGCTTTTGTTGAGCCCCTGAGTTCACTAGAACAATACTAAATGTGCCTCTCACAATACTTTTCTTTTTCATCATTGACATTCATAACAGAAAAGAATTGTCAACATTAGGCTGACTCTTTCCTGACATCTTGAATCTTCCCAATAATCTATTACTGAACGTTTGTTTTTGAGCTTATGTATTTCTACACAAATCCACAAGGATGGGCTGCCACTTGTAAGCTGATTTTATATTAGCAGGACAATGGATTGTTTTGGACTTGTTGATGTTAATTGCAACATCACTTTAAGAGATCAATCAATCTTTGACAGAATGTTTCTTCATTAGCTAAATACTTCAAAGAAGCATATTAATATTAGTATTATCTAGTAAGTCAACAAGCCCAAATATTTTTAACCTATTACTTTTTTAAAGGTACGTATTAAAAGCCTAACTTAAATTGAGCTCACCAATACCTAACATTAATAGTAATAAAAGAATAACTTAAATTATATGCTTTGCAAAAAGAAAGAAAAAACAGCAAATTCATTCACTTGCAGATTTAATTGTATTTGCAAAATGTATTTGAAAGTATTTGAATCTTTTTTTAAATGCAAATTCAAATACTTTCATTTGAAAATCTCAAATGCAAATGCAAATACTTTCGAAAAGTATTTAAAATGCATTTAAATTTGAAAATTTTAATTACTTAAATGTAGCTTTTATAATCTACAAGCTTACCATGTGGGACTTAATGCTGTTCTCGAGTTGCCACACCTGGGGCCAACGTCTTAGAAAAAAAGGTCGTTCTTGTTAGCCACCGGATATACTGGTAGTTGTCGTCACGTGATAACTTCTGACCAATCGCCTTACTTTCTCGTTGAAATTTTCTAAAACCTACCCCTCAGCTGTAAACAGCGGGGAGGCAGGGTGGGACTCTTCTAAGTCCCACATGGTAAGCTTGTAGCTTATAAAAGCTACATTTAAGTAATTAAAATTTTCAATTTTATTACACTACAATAGCTTACCATGTGGGACTTAATGCTGAATTCAACCGCCCGGTGGCGGGATTGCAGCTGAGACTGGAAGATATGTCATTTTTTTCTAAGATTTTGAATTACTATGTAAAGAATAGTGCCAGAAATACCAGTCTGAGTCCCATTTACAGTGCCCCGATCCCGGAGACCGGGCCTGTAACGAGCCAAAAACCTAAGTAAAATGAGAGACAGTGCTGAAACTGTCTAGATGTTTGATTGTAGGACGGAAGTGCAGCAGTGCTCACTTGAGGTGTAAGGGTCTCTGAGGGCCCTTCATGAGTGACTGACCAACCCAATGGTTGGACATCTCATAAATTTTTTGCCACCTGAATATGAGATTAATGACAACTTAATAAGTCCTTAATACAAATTACTTGATAACTAAAAAATAAAATGACCTTACCCGTAACATCTTGAAGGTAAAGGAATACCTAGATCCTGGGAGAGACTCCTGAAGACTTGGTTGTAGCGGATGTGCCCCCCCTTTTTTTCTTTCCGAGGACAACTGGTCTGAGGGGAAGGATCTAGGACTTGTTGTGCCGCCACTACGGGTCCCAGATACATATTGTTGTCGGTGTCCTATCAAGTAAGGTCTTTTAGGTAAAAATTTGTAAATGTGTTGTGAGCTTTCCAGTGACAGGCTTGCATGATTTGGTCCACCGATACCCCACCGTAAAAGGCCTTAGAGGCCGCGAAGGCCCGGATGTCATGCGCTTTGACTTGGACCAAGTCCAAGGCTTGTTGGTCTGCTTGTTTGTAACAAAGGAGAAGGGTTTGTTTCAACCAGGAAGAGAGTGTAGCGGGTCTGATGTCTGAGGTATGTCCTTTCTTAAAGATGAAAAGGAGTGAACGAGACCCTCGCAGGTCTTTTGTTCGGTCCAGATAAAACCTCAGGGCCCGCACCGGATACAAGGTCCTGTCTTCTTTAAATTGTCTATCTACAATGTAGTCAAAGCAGGAATAGTCACCAGAGACACACTTTGAGAACCTTCTCTTGCTAGTTGGTTTTTGGCTATGAAATCAGAAGAAGGGAACAAGGCGACTTTTCCCATTGGCCTAGATTAGATACTTTGTTTGCGACCCAGGCATGGATTTCGCTGCGGCATTTGCCGGAGGCCAAAGCTAGCAAGAAAGCAGTTTTGAGAGTAAGATGTTTGAGGTCTGTGTCTTTCATGGGCTCAAATGGTGCTTTTGTGAGCTCGTTGAGGACAACAGAAAGGTTCCACTTGGGTAGATTTCTGGACGATCCCTGAGAAAACTGGAGATTAACCTGTGAAGGTCTGCATTATGTGCAATATGGTGGGCCGTTGGGCCCAAAGTGTCAACGATTGCAATGGTACATGAAAAAATCTGAGATTTGTTTCACAGATGGTGTGGAGAAATCCACCGAATTCTCTCTGCACCATTTTTCAAATAGGGCCCACTTTGACTTGTAGATGGTCCTTGTTGATGACCGCTGAGGGGCAGCAATTCTCTCTGCCACCTCCACAGAGAAGCCTTGTTCTTGGAGTTGTCCACTCCTAGACACCAGGCGTGGAGGTTCAGCTGTTGTGGGTTGTTGTGGAACACATACTTGTGGGACTGTTTGAGTAGGGTCACTGACACTGGGAGTTGTAGTGGGATCTCTGTTGAGAGCTGCACTAGGTCCCAAAACCAGGGCATCCCTGGCCAGCCTGGGGCTATCACGATGATCAGGCAATGACATTGCTTGATCTTTTGGATCACCTTGTGAAGGAGAGCCGTAGGAGGGTAAGCATAGGCCATGAGGTTGGTCCAGTTTATGTTTAGAGCATCTATGTCCCAGGCCTTTGGGTCTGGGATAGGAGATATGTACAGTGGGAGTTTGTGGTTCAGGTGAGTGGCAAATAAGTTTACATGAGGTGTGAACCACTTCTGGCAGATCTGTTTGAACACCTGTGGGTGCAGAGACCATTCTGTTGACTGCACTTGGTTGGAACTGGAGAGTAGGTCGGCCATCACATTCAGGCACCCTGGAATGTGCCTGGCTTTTAATGTTATGTGGTAGTGATGGCACCAGGTCATGATCTTCCACAGGAGAGCACACATCCCTGCTGAGTGAGTTCCTCCTTGTTTGTTGATGTAGGCCACCACTGTTGAGTTGTCTGTGGCAACTAACACTGTTTGGTTCAGGCACTGGTCCTTGAAGTCTCGAAGGGCCAGGGAGACCGCCTTCAATTCTAGGACATTTATGTGTAGCCTTTTTTCCCGATCTGACCACAGACCCTTTGTAGAATTTTGGTCTAAGTGAGCGCCCCAACCTTCGTTTGAGGCGTCGGTAAAGAGTTGGATACTGTGGTCTTTGCGATGAAGGTCTGCACCTTTCATCACGTTTGAGGGATTTTGCCACCAATCTAGGTGGGCTACAATGGCTTCTGTCCAAGGAAGGAGGTTGTCCAGCGACTGAGGATATCTCCAGTGCTCCTTGAGATGAAACTGAAAGGGCCTCATGTGAAGGCGTCCCTCCGGGACCATTTTCTCCGTTGAGGCTAGCAACCCAATTAGAGACATCAAACATCTTGCAGTCAAAACATGTTTTGACTTGAGTCGTAGGATCAAATCCTGAAGTTTGAGCCATCTCTCTTGAGTGGGTTTTACAAGGGCTGAATCTAGGTGGTATTCGTAGCCCACGAACAAAAACACCTGAGTAGGTTTCAGTTCTGATTTTTTTCTGACTTATTATCCACCCCAAGGACTGAGTTAGGTCTACCACTGCCTGAGTGTTCACTTGGGCTTCCTCCTGAGACTGGGACCTGATCAGCCAGTCGTCCAGGTATTGGTGAATTCTGAGTCCTCTTGAGAGGGCCATTAGTTTCACTTCCTTTACGATCATTGTAAAGACCTGGGGGGCTGTGGCCAGTCCAAACGGGAGGGAGGTGAACTGGAACACCTGAGCTTTGTAGCAAAACCTTAGGTATTTCCTTGAGTTTGGGTGGATGGGGATGTGCAGGTAAGCGTCCGACAGATCTATCGATGATACCCACTCCCCTGGAATCAGGGAGGTCCTGATGGACTCTGGAGTTTCCATTTTGAACTTTTCTACGTGTAGAAAAGTGTTGAGCCTGCTTAAGTCTATGACTGGCCTCGACCTTTGGTGAGGCTTGGGCACTAGCAACAGGCGACTGTAAAACCCTAGAGATTTTACATTTTCCACCCTTTTGATGGCATTCTTTGACAGGAGAGACTGGATACAAGTGGCTAAGGCTTGGTCTTTTTGTTGGGCCTTGTACTCTGACAGAATCAGAGGAAATCTGACCAAGTTTGGTTTTGAAAGGAATGGCAGAACGTAGCCATTGGTGATAATGTTTAACACGTTCTGAGAACATTTGTTTGTGAGCCAGTCTCTCCTGAAAGAACGGAGGCAACCTCCTACTGGTGGACTGTGTGAGGCTTTGGAGGAGTCATTGGGAAGGGGGGTTCCCACGCCCCCTTCCCCTATTGTGGGGTCGAAAACGACCCCTGGAGCCTCTGAAGTTGGGTTTTCCTCTTCCTGAGGGAAAGGATTGGTTACTGCTTTGAGAGGAATTGCCCCCATAGGGGCGTTTCCTTTAGGAGCCTCTTCTCTTGTTGTGGGGACCACGAAAGGGCTTATTCTGGTAGGGTGCGAAACCCTGAGAGTCTTTTGAGGTGCCTTTTTTGAGAAAAACAGGGAACAGGGAAGAGTCTCAAAAGGACGAGTTCCTAAGTTCTTGACGTCTCGTTTTCCCTAACTGTGGATGTAATAGAGTCATCTCGGCTTCGCGCCTAAGTAAGCCGGTATTAGCCATAGAATATAACTCCCTCTGGAGAATATGGGCTAGAAATTTGCTGAGACAGGTGAGGGCCCTGTGTTGAATAAGAACTGTTTTATTCCAGAAATCCATGTACTCAGCGACTTCCTCATATCCGCACTTTGCTGCTTTCTCAGGATTAGCACCTTTCTGAATCTGAGATTTAATCTTCTTGACAGTTGACTTAATGCTCTGTTGGCATTTTTCCAAGGAAGCATTACAAGAAGAAGAAGTTTTGGCAAAGGCAGCGGTGAAGTTGAGGGTTGAGATATTTTGTCTAGCCTGATGTTTCAGCTCCTTGAGAACTGGCAGGGGAACTTTGGCTACAGGGGCCCCAGGAGGTCTAGGAGTAATACAGATCTTAGCAAAGTCTGTATTCAACTCCTGAATTTTATCCTGAAATGTGGGCTGTGCCACCTTGTACCAATTGGAAGTGGAAGGAGGAGGCTTGACATATTTGCCCTCAGATAAAATGGCAGCTTTAAAGTCATGTTGAAATTTATCAAAGGCGTCCTTGATAACTGAGCTAAGGGGTAGAATAGAGGAAGGACCTCTAGGTCTGAGCTCTTGACGGCCTTTTTCATCGTCCAGACCCAACACTGAAGTTGAAGACCTAGGCATAGATTCCCTGGGGTCAAGGAGAGAAAGAATACGCCTGAATGTGTCTACTTCTTCAGAGTATTGTGAGGGCATGTCAGACAGAGCTACTTCCCTATAATAAGGGGGGTCTGGATCATGTTGTGGAAGGTCTTGATCAGAAGTTGCCCCTGAGGGCTGAGCCCTAGAGGGCTTAGAAGACCTGTGTCTGGCTACAGGAGACTGATCTTCCTCTGAAGAAGATGACACATATCTGGACCTGGATTTGTGTTTGCTCTTGTCAGAGTGCTTTTTAGGTCTGTAAGAAGGGATCCGGAATCCTCATGTAGTTGGTCCGAGGCAGAGCCCGGATCAACTGGCTGCCTATGGTAATGCTTTTTGTGAGAGTATGAGACCTTTTTCGGTAGGACCTCAGAGGGAGCAACGTACTGATCCCAGGTATCTTGGTTGAGTACTAGACGAGGAGGGAGTGCTGGACCGTAGTCCACATCCATTGCCTCGGTCTGAACATTAGTACTAGATCTCGGAGGGGGTAGGTCCAGATGGGCAGCATTGTCACTGGATGTACCAGGTTTGGAAGCAGGAAACAAGGATTCTACCTCGGGTTTCTTTTTAGTGGTCAACTCCTCTCGAAGTGACTGAAACGCTTCCAACATGGATGCCTGGAAGGAACCCATTTGCTGCTGTAAATGTATATTTAAGGAATCAACCAGGGATTTTTCAATATTTTTCTGAATTTTATTTTGTAAAGCTGTACCTGGGGTGGGTGGGACAGACTTGGCTGGGGTCTTTAAAGATAAGGAACTGAAGGCAAGAGGTTGAGGACGGGAGGGGGGGGGGGTGAGGTAAAAGGGTTGTCAGCAGCACTCTCGAGGTCTGCATTTGATCCAGTGAAGGAATCCCCGTCGCCTTCGCCCAAAAGATCTAGTTCATCATCTTTAGAACTAGTTTCCACCTTTTGCTTTTTAAGATAACGTTTCCTGTTCTGGATTTTTTTCAACTGCTCATCTGTGAAAGATGTACAGATTTGACAGGGAGTTTCAAAGGTGACACAGGGGTCATCTCCCTTGCCAGCCTCCCTACAGGTAGGGCAGTAGTTGTGTAGGTCGAAACTAAAGCAAAAGTGGCGGCATTTCTGAGCTCTCAGTTTGTCTTTATTCGCTTGATGGAGAGACATTTTAAACGCAATAAAAGACGTACAATATAATTGCCTGCACCAAGGAAAACTCAAAACACGCGAAAGCAAGAAATATACTTATCCTGTGGAAATAAAAATTTTACGGAATGATCTATGATATATATTAAAAGAAATATCCAAAAATTAGCCTCCAACAATAAGTAAAGTCTGAGAAATAAATGAAAATGTCTGTATATTTACAAACTGCTACCAGTCAATCGTGGCCAATGAGAAAGTAGGGCGATTGGTCAGAAGTTATCACGTGATGACAACTACCAGTATATCCGGTGGCTAACAAGAACGATCTTTTTTCTAAGACGTTGGCCCCGGGTGTGGCAACCCGAGAACAGCATTAAGTCCCACATGGTAAGCTATTGTAGCGTAATGAAAGCAAATGCATTTGCATTTGACCCCATGTCTGCTAACAATGAAGGACCAATTGTGACATAATAAGCAAACCCTATCCAAAAGGGGAGAGATCCATGACCTAAGCATCATAACAGTTAAAAGGTCGAAGGCAACACGAGATTAACCAACTAAAACATTATACACAGGTAATAAAGTTGGTAAATGAGAACTGTAGAATTTAATAGCAATGTGAAGGTTCCACGAGAACAGCCAATTGGAATGTTTCCAGGAACAAAACAGATGGATTGAAAACATTTGAAATGATTTTGGGAATCCAGGAAAAAAGGCCTTGTGGAAAACAGGCCTTGTGGAAGAAAGGCCTAGTCGAAAAATTTTGGGAGGTTGTTTTATTTCAAAAAGGACAAAAGAAAAACATCACAGTTTATTTGATAACATGATTCAGCATCACAGTAAACAAGATTACCATGCAGTAGAACCAACCTTTTTGAAACTTCCTTTCAATCTAATCCTGAGCAGGGTTCTGATGCCAGTTCATCTTTGAGCCTATTCATCAGTTATAAGGTAGATATTAATAATAAGGTGACTAATTGCAATAACTACAGAAGCCAACCTTTTTGAACAACTCCTTCAAACAGTTAGTTGGTAACAGTCATCCTTCTTTATGGCGGCTCAGTAGTCACCTAAAGGAGGATGAAAGCTCAATGACTACCCTCATAATGCAGGAAAAATAATTATGACTGTTTATTGTGATGTATAATCTTTTTGAAGTCATGTTTTAGATGTATTTTAAATACAGATGTATTTTAGATGCCCTTTTTGAGATAAAATTATAAAAAGAGATGTTTATTGCCTCGTAAATTTCAATCCTTTTCATGATACTACTGCATGGTAATCTTGTTTACAGTCATGCTGAATCATGTTATCAAATAAACTGTGATGTTTTTCATTTGTCCTTTTTTAAAATAAAAACATAACCCCCCAAAATTTTTTTCACAAAGCCTTTTCCATTATCTAATAAATGACTAGGCCTTCTTTCCACAAGGCCTTCTTTCCACAAGGCATTTTTCCCACAAGGCCTTTTTCCGCGCACCAATTTTAGGAACCAATCGGAAGGTTTCTAGATGCAGTGGGAAAACCACTCAGGAAAAATATCAGAAACCCATTCAAAAATCTACCCATGGATCGTGAATGGTTTTATTTTTTTCCAACAGGGAGGTAGGTTTATAACTCATTCAGTATAAAACCATCACATCATCTGTCAACATAGATATGGATCTACCATGTTATGGTGTTCTCCCATTTGGATTCGGGTCCCTCGGTAGAGTGGGATTTAAATGATTTGTGCTGATGTATTTACTTTTCACGAATGATTCACACAAATTATGCACAATGAGTGCTTTATTGGTGTAACTTTACCTGCCAAAATTATGACTTTGAAATGTATTGATATATTTTTGGCCATCTACCAACAATATTCATTGTAAATTCAGAGAAAAGTAAGCTTGTCAAAACAAAACTTCTTATATCCAGAAAAATTAGCCAGTTGGGTTAGGAAATGCAGGTAAATGTGTACCATGATGTGGTTTTGTGACCAACAGCAGGATCCGGGACTCAGAATTGTATGCAGCTAAATATATTGACATCATTGCAGTTCTTATGTCACAGATTCAAATGTTCTTGCAATTTAATATTTATAAATGATATTACACCTGAGTCTCTCTGATGAACTAAAGATACTTGTTTTAATCAAAGAATCAGAACAAAACAGTGAGATTGTGCTTTTGTTGTCTTCAAATATAAAAATTTGACAGCAGAATATTGGCAATATTGATGCTGGAATAATGCAGTAGCCATTTATAAAGAATGATAACAAGAATGTTTTCACACAGAATCTTGTGAGAAGAGGCTGACAAAAAACATTCATTCCATAAAAATAATGAATATGTGAAGATAAAAGTTTAAATATTTTAAAATAGAATAATTATGTGAATTGAAGCTTTAATTGTGCGTCATACAAAGATCTTTGGATGATACTGTATGAAGTACTTACCCTTAGTTATGAAGTTAGATTCCTTGCGCAATACACAATATATTTAGTCTGTTAAATAATCCTGTACAACATGAAAAAATAAAAAGCCAGTTGTGAGAGTCAGTAAAACTTGTAATCAATTACACTGTGTTTTACAAGTTACAAATTGCTAGATACATATACATACATGTGTATATTTATTTACACCCGCGGTTCACTAATGAACACAAAGTTACCACAACACTCTACTGCACTTTAATATGATAGAAAACAGATTAAAAACTAAAGTGAAATAGTTTGCAATGGCTGTTTTAAAGTGATAGATTAATCTACTATAATAAGTGTAATTTCAAACATTAATTGTATTTGTTGTGGTTGTTTTTTTCATATGTTTTATTACTGCTTTTTTAAAATATCAGTTTAAGTGTAGCAGCGGGCCGATTTTTCTGCTTTCATTAAATACAGCTCAAGAAAATGAGCTACAACCTGCCAACAAATGTGAAAACACTCCTTGTGAACTTACATCTAATCTTGTACGACAGCAATAGCTAGAAGGTATTGTTAGAACAAGGAGAGAGATTATCACTAGTCTTCCCCATGGCTCACATTGTAATGTATTACGTCATAATCACATGGTCATTCTGAGTACTTCTTATTACCTCAGTCAAGGAGGTTTTGTGAATGTTGGATTCAGTTTGTTTGTATGTTAGCATGATAACTTTAAGACTACTGCACATATCTACATCTAATGTAATGTTCTCAATAAGGTGGGTCGTGATAAATGATTTATTTATAGATACAGGTTTTTTAAAGAATAAAAAACACAGTTGTTTAAAATTTTAGTTTTCCTCTGTCCGCTCATTTGACTATAAAGTTAATAAATTCAACTCAAAAGTTTTCAAAAAAACTGAGGTGAAGCGAGAAAGTTGGTAGCTGTTTGCTGGTGCCTAATTCACACTGCAACGAAACCAAATGAGATTTCATTGGTTTGTATAAATCAGTCGGTCTGTTCACACTACACTGAATCCAGATGTTGATCGGGATTTGCGGGATGACACCTTGGTGTCAGGTAAATCATTCCTGAGAGGGTACCTTAGCATGGCATTTAGTATGTATGACCATGCTGGTTGTAAACTGGCTTCTGATTGGCTTCTGATACCTTCTTTAGCCAGAAAATTTGAACCCTTCTTCTATTTACAGCTCACACTTGGAAGGGGTAACACCTCAAGGACAAATTTTATTTATTTTCCCACCCTTCCCACCGCTAGTAATACTTAGGTGGGCTTATTCCAGTGGGGCTTGTGCTTACATATTTATTCTTAGTTTCAGTTGAAGTTGAATGCATCTCATCTTAGCCTGGTCTGCGCCACAGTGGGAGCGACAGGACAGTGGCTTCTTCCTACCTTTAGACCTTCTGGCCATGGACACAATAGTCTATCATGATCTTTACTATGCTCCATTTATTATTTGCCTCTATGATGTCACATCAGTAAATAACCCTTTCTAAGAGTGTTCTGTATATGTTGTATCAAGTAATTTTATGCTATGATGATTTCAAGATTCTACTTAGTTGTGTACTTATCATAGTTATTATTTTATATTAATGACTATCATATTGCGCATAAAGCGCCATGTTGTTGTTTTATTTACATCATTTTATAAGATGCCTTGGACCTGTACAGTTGTTAAACACATAAACTAGACTATGGCGTTTAGGTTATATCTGGTAGTAAAACTTCAAAGCATAAGAAGGCTGATCTGTATCATATAACTATAGCTTTTACTGCAACCGGCGAGAGCTTCATCTCTGTGATGTTCTGTCGCCGGCCACGTCGTCTGTCATGGATAACACTATAACAATGCCTTCACTCAACCTTTATGGTCTGTACCCACACCAGCTTAATGTGGGCTCTGACAAGGATTGCCTTCAATGACTCGATTCACTTGTAGTGGCTTGTCACAAATCTTGCCTTGTTGGCTGTTGAACACTTATGCTTTTATGCGACCACAGTGATCCTGCCAAGAGCCACTGTGGCCGCAGCCGTCGTCAGTTTGCTGACCTTGATCTTACTATTTTAGTGTTTTTATGCATCTTTTTGTGTCAATTACTTAAAATTTTACTAATACTTGGGACACCTTGACCCTCATGCCACATTTTCTTTTCTTCCAAATGTTATTAGGCATTTCATGTATTTCACTTATCAAACCAAAATATACCTATCACCCTTATTTCACCTTGAACTTGCCGGGGCCACGGTGGCAGAGTGGTAACACTCTCGCCTCCCACCTCTGCGGCCGGGGTTCGATCCCCGTCATGGCCGTAAGTGGGGAAGCTGGTAGTTGCTTGCCGTTGGTCGGCAGTTTACAGTACAGAACCCTAGCGAACTATATGTACTGGTTTCCTCTGCCCTTCCAACTACCCGTCGTGATATGACCTGTACAGTGTTGAAAGCGACGTAAAACCCCAAATAAACAAACAAACCTTGAACTTGCCATATTCAAAATGGGTTCCCCTATCTATCCTGACCATATCTTCTTTATTATTTGGCTTCTGTCCCTTGCTTACACAACATATACTGGAATATTCCCATTTTGACCTTGGAGGATATGACCTTTATAATTCTGAATTTCTTGTCATCCTATGTGTTTCTGTGTTTCTTTACCACATAATTACTCTCTTTGGAATCACTATTTGTAGATCACATCTTAGATACACATAGTTTTACTTCAATATTCCCATTTTGACCTTTCTTATCATATGACCTTCACAGGGTGCTGTTTGGGTGCTTCTGTGCATCTTTACCACATATTTTCTCTCTCTGGAAGCCTATTTCTAAATTACATCTTAGATATACATACGAATTTTACTTAAATTTTACTTTCTGTTTTTCAATTGCAAACCCATACCAGGGGTATTCCCACTTTGACCTTTGTTATAATATATGACCTTGATAACTATAAATTCTTTGTCATCCTTATGTCATATTTGGCCTTATGACATGGGGCCTTATGCTCAAAAATCTGTACTAAAAGTTTGATTATGCAATGGTCAGGGTGTCCTAATCCTGTCCCATTACTCTTATAGTCGAAATGTAAATATATTAGGGTTACAGCAATGGGATTACAGGTTAACTATGATCAGTAATTAGTACATGTGTTATTACATGTTAACTATGATCAGTAATTAGTACATGTGTTTTATAACATGTCAATCAGTATTATTTGTTATATTATATGTCATATGATTAACTATCAAAGAAATAGTAGAATAAATATTATATATTCCCAACTTTGGGGTTTCTTTTGGTTCCCTCTGGGGAATGTGGAGCTATTTTTCTTGACTCTTCTCCATGTTGGTATGGCTGGTAAAACAAGACTGTATGGAACTGAGAAAACTATACTAAAATATGATGTAATGCAATAAGGCTAATTAAGTTTGATCAGGGATCAAACCTATTTATTTGTTAAGGTAAGATTCGATATGTGTATCTGAAACCCTATGTATGGCACGTCCCACATTTCCTTTTGGTAGTATCTGTGTGTCTTTTGCTCACCCTTTAATGACCTTGTCGTGATGCCTTCCAAAGGAGACCCTTTCTTTCTTTGTAGTAGACGTTGAAGAATGAGGCTTACCAATTCTCAATTTTGGCCACTTCATCCCCCAGTGCATATATTTCAGCATAGCTTGTGAGAAGTAATTCAAATACTTAAAAAGAAGTAATCCTGCATGGAAGACGTATTTTGAGTGACAAGGAAAAGGTCATACCAAAGTGTGAATCTCAACAAATGTCCTACCCAAACTGGATCAAATCAGAACCGAAAGTAGAAGAGGCCGTCCAGGTGTAGCTCTTGACTCCAGTAAGGCTAGGTGTGAACTAGGCATCATTGTTGTAGCTTTATGTGACTGATTTTTTGAACTGAAATACCATGGACAAATACAATAGTTACATACATGGAGTGGGTGGGATGAACATAGGAGTGGCTCATTCTTTAATGTGCACTACTCAGATACATTTATTTTCTTTATAATTTTGGGTTTTAACATTGCTTTTAACACTTTATAGGTCATATGACAGCACACACTTTTATGGGAGAAGCAAACCAGTACTTTCAGTTGGTCAAGGTTCTGTACTGTAAACTGCTGACCATCGGTAAGAAACTACCAACTTTTCCATGTAGGGTGGGCGGATTGAACTGCTGACCTCAGAGGTGGAAGGCGAGTGTGTTACCCCTGCAACACCGTGGACACTTATTCAGATACAATGTCTCCTTACAGAGGCGTAAGAGCGAGGTTGTCAACTGGAAAGCATGCATGTACATACAGAAACGACCATATGAATACTTAATACTTGTAATCTAAACATTACACTGAACACATGCTCCAAGTCAGGTTTGCATATTATTTATATCCCTGGACTAAAGTCGGGGATACTTAGGATTCAGTACGGTCATGCCGCCGCTGCCGCCACCGCAGAGATTTCCTTTCGGATGAGATAACTGAAAAAATATTTTAGTTAGACCTTTGAAATTGGTATGTGGGTATATATGGGCAATGCCACGAATGCTATTGTTTTGTGACTTTGACCATCAATTTCAAGGTCACTGGTGTCCTCTTAAAGGTCAGATTTTGGCCATTTTTTACATTTTGGCCCAGTTCTCATATACAGAAAGTTAGGTCATCCTATGGCTAGTGTATATAATACATATATATGTCCTCTGTAAGAATGCAGAAATTTGACCTTGAAGCTCTTCATTGAAGGTCATCCACAGACCACCAAAGTACCTGACCAAGGCCATTGTTGGCCTTTTTGGAGATATTTTCACACTTATTGCTGACTATATTGCATGAAAACTAATGAAAATGGCTTTGGAGGTTGAGTACATGATGGAGTACCAGTATACAAACTTACTGGTTGCAGAGGATTGTTGGTTACAGAGAAAATCTACTGATTCCACAGTTATGGACAGGAAAAAGTGCAGTTGTTTCATATAAGCCAATCACTGCTGAGATGTAGACTAATTTGACCAGTTCTGTCAGCTCCTATTAGTTTTCACAGAACTGTGGAGTCATCAGGAACTGGTTACAGAGCATTGCTTCACCTATACTCGGTTAGGCCCTGGTACAGGGCAGGTCCACAGGACTGGCTAACAGACCAGCAGTAGCCTTTTAAGGGTCCAGACCAACCAGAAACTGCACGAGGAATTGGTCACAGAGAAATTCTTTTCCAGTCATTGGTCTTGGTGAGACGACTTGTATGAACCTACCAGACCATTCAGGCAGCCTTACTGTCAGGACCTCCTAGCTGGTTGAAAGTGTTAGACCAACCAGTTACTGCCCGAGGAAATTGGTTACAGAGAAATTCTTATACCAGTCATTGGTCTCGGTGACATGACTGTTATATATATTGTGAATATAGAAAAAAAAAATAGAAAATGTAACACATATACTGCAAACTTGACAACAACAAAAAAACAACAAATGCAAGATGTAAATAAATATTTGTATAATGTGTTTGGTTTAATTAAACAAAACGATATGTGCGGCAGTTGAAGTGTGTATATGCTGTAATATTATAATGTAAAACTTGTCAAACTTGTATGTCACAATTTCGTTCCTAACTGACCTTAAAGGCTCTGATTTGACTTTTTGCAGTCATTAGACAAAATAAAGTATTTTGTGGAATTCGGTACAAATATGTAACAGAATCAAGAGTTACTATAAACAGTAGCCTTTAAAGTAGAGACTTTAAAGTTCACCATCTAATAAGCCAAACACCACATAAATTCACAGGTTTATGGCAAAAGTGAAGTTTTAATGCTGCCTTTGCACACCAAGCCCCTGTTTCAATGAAACTAAAGTTGTGCTAAGCCAAAATATATCTCGAAACTGGGTAAGATATGCAAAAAGCAATCTCACAACCTTTGTAGTGTTTGCAAATGTCATGGAGATCGTGTTTATATAGGAGCCCAAGCTAGAAGTTAGCCCATCTTAAGATAGTCTATAGCCCAACTTAGGATCGTAAGTTTTTGCAGCCTATCTAGAACATATCAGCCAAACTGAGGAACATAAAATTCAGGGTTTAAAGCTATTTATAACACAGACTATTTACAAGCAAGGTGCAAATGAAAGGAAATTATAGTTAGATACGATAATATCATTGATCAAATTAACTGACCCTTACACAGAAGTTTTACTTTAAAAACTATCTATCTATTTTGTATAGTGGCTGTCAATAGGTTCAATTTATCTCTCTTCAACAATGTTTTATGGTAAAATGTAAGATATATTGCATTTCCTAAGACAATGGAAAACATCATAATAATATCTTGATGTTGATTTATTTGTCTTTCTTTACGATGATTTTTTTTCATTGGAATTGTTCCAATTTGTTTGAACATTCTATTAATTTTGGTTGAACTGAGACAAGCCAGATCTAAATACAACAAAGCATTAAATTCAGCAGCAAAGCAATGACATATGTACAAATTGAATATATATGTGCACAAAAATTCAGCATCATTACTAAAGCCACTCATGAAATGTGACATAATAAGTATGGCTGGTGTATGTCAATCAGTCTAAAATTCAGTCATGCACATTCTATCTAATGGGTTAATATTAAAACCATTCTTGAATTTAATTATCCTGAATTAGACAGATATGTTTTAATCCATCTTAAGATAGGCCTTATGCCAATTCTTATGATCATACAAACCTGATCTGGAGGAGTGTGCTGTCGTGCATCTGGGTGCACGGGGTTCATTCCTTTGCTGATGACATAATTAATTTGACCCCTCGTTGATTGGGCCTACTTAGGACGTGCCCTTGTCACTCGAGGGCCACGTTGACATATTGACTTTCAACTTTCAAGCATCAAATTTCTCCCACTCACCTGGTTGCTATTTGCCACTTGGTTGGCGTTGTAGTGTCAATTTCCAGAAGGACGCCAGTTACAAAAGTATCTCAAGTCATACATGTCAGAATCTCTTGACGAAGGCTTCTACTCCTAGAATTCCTCTTTGTGACTCTGCATTGGTTGCCCTGTAGGAACACTTGCTTCACTCCTGCCACTTGGTTGGCTCCAGTAGCTTATCTGCTGGACAGATATTGTCAGTGTTATGCAGATCTTTACATTACTCGGATGTCTTGGATGCAGTTTGCACTCTCCCGAGTACTTGCCTTGGGTCTGAATACTGGCTTAATGCAGTTTATTTGTTGCTGACTGTGGTCGTATCTGTGTTGGTCGCACGGAGCTGATACTTGCTCTGTATGATTATTTGGGCAAGGCCTTACTGTGGACTATGAAGGAAATTGTTATTGAGGATTTTCCTTTAGGACTGTAGCTTGTCATTGCTGTTGGGTTGTTGTTTGACTTTAGTATTATATGGTGAACTGTGTACAGGACGTCATGGGCCGTTTTCTGAACCTTCCACTGGTTATAACGCTTGGCCTTGGATTTTTGTTTGCTGCTTCACCAGCAGGAGCAGCCGAGCATATCGTACATTTTTGCCAAGGACACTCTAGGTGTTAAAATATATTTTGTAAGACATTAACTTATGATTTTGTTGCCATTTTTTTGCCATTATATTACTATTATTTGTGTTTTATGTTCTAAATTCTAAACCAGCTTTAAATTTTTATCTTCTGAGGTGAGGCTTTTGATCTGCTTTGCAGTTTACTGCAGTTTGTGTACCTTGGGCATTTACTTTCAACTATTCGGGCACCTTGGCCTTTAGGTATACTACTTTAAGAGTGCTTAACGACTCCCAGGTATTTTATTCATGCTTTGGAGTATACACTTTTAGCACTTTTTTACTTTACCCTATTTCATTGATCTAACTAACCGCTTACTTTTAGTAATTTAGATCTTCATGCTTCATCGGGACTTGACCTTTGACCTGTAGTTCAGCCCCAGGGATTTGCCCCATGACCTGTTGTAATGTAGCTGCATCAGTTTGGATTTGACTTCTGGGGCCGGTTTCACGAAGCCTCCTTTAGCTAAAGGTCTCCTTAAATCCAAGATTTTCCCTTCCTTTTGGGCAGCTTAGTTTCACCAAACCTCCTTTGGAAAGTATGGGCTTCAGTTTCCAGGGAATCACCCTTAAATTTTTAGGAAACTCAAGAGGTACCTTAGATTTTAAGGAGGTTTCCTTTAAGGTGAATATGCCTAAATATACAGAACTTAAAACATTATTGTGAAACCTACATCCACCAACAATGTTTGAGAAATCTTGAGAAATTGATGTTCAAACTTTTGAAGTGAGAAACATATTCATGGAGTTTTCTTAAACATGCCTTACTTTGGCTAAAAATTGTCAAGTGACCTACTTTATTAATTTGCAAAATATACTCACAACCAATCTGCTTTTTACAAAATTTATTTTTAAAATACAGTAAAATATAGATTTACTGACTTTAATGATCTTTAACAGTGTTATGATAAGGACATTGCCTTTGTAAGGTAATTTAGGTATAAAATATGTGCACAAGTACACATGAACTTACAGTGAAAGAAAAAAGCATGGTGTGGTTATAGAATTTAGAAACAACTCCCAAAATAAATAAAAATGCAAATAATGTATCTGAAAATTGAAATGTACCTAATGTACCAAGTTTAAAATACCTAAAATGAAATTTACTCTCTTAAAATTTAAAACAAATTGTGTGAAGGTTATATAAGTAATGGGGGGGAAATTCGAAGCAGTGTGGTTCTACAGGGAATTGTCCTTCCTTTGTTTTAGGGAAAATCTTTAGTAAGGTGGAGCAAAGTAGGCTTTGCGAAACAGGATTAAAGGAAAGCCTTGCTAAAGGTAAGAAATCCCCCTTCCTTTACTTAAGGAAGGAAAAAGCAAGGGAAGCTTTGTGAAACTGGCTCCTGACCTGGAAAGGTTTGTTGATGTTTCTTGTTCTTCTTTCCCATCTCACTTTCCTATCTCTAATTTATATTATTTTATTATTATTATTATGTTTTACAAGTAATGTTTCATACATTTGGACTTGACCTTTCACCTGTACCTGGGTCAGGTTAAATGTGACCTCTGACCTGGAATTGTGGTTTATTATTATTTACCATTTATTAAATTACCTCTTTTATGTACCTGGGTCAGTTTGAACTTAACCTCTGGCTTGGAAAGTTTTTTTTTCAAATATTAATTATTCATAAATTAGCATTTAAATGCTTTTCCCCCTATTGGCTTGTAGTAGATGTATAACTGTTTTCTTCAGGGAGCTGTGTGGTATCTTGACCTTGGCTGGGACAGCACATTTCAATGACCTCTGACCTCAGTGATTCATGTCCTATTGTTATTTTAGATATATATTTAGATACATGTAACTAAGGTTCTCCGTGGCCTAGTGGTTAGCAAGTTTGGCATCTAACCGCAGACAGACACCTCTGTGTGAGTTCGACTCACACAAGTGACAATATTGAGGACAGGTTCCAATATGACCCTGGCTGTTGAACAGGACGCAAAAAAACCCAACATTGACTTTTGTCATACATGTAACTTGCACGAGGACACTATAACTGTGATGACTTTTATTCTTATCATCCAAGTGCACACTATAAATTTATTTTAAATTTCTGTCTCTCAACTGTAATTCTAATTGTTATGATCATACTTACCATTTTTGTAGTATTTTTTATAATAAATTGTATAATCCCAATTTTGTTTGGTCTGGGGAAATGTTAATCCATCGTAAGGGAGGATAATAACTTAAGATCCTAAGTTTGCCAAAGTCCTTCTTAAGATGGACCAATTTCCTAGTTGGCTTCCAACATTTACACCCAATTCCACTGATCTGAGATAACTTCCTGACTAAACTGATAATACAGTTATGGGAATAATATTTCGTGACTGTAAGATCTATCTTATGAGTCAGAAAAGTGAGAAGACGGTGTAATCTTAGTGATCACAGACACTCTTTTGATTTTTCAAATATGTTTGAAAACCATTTTCAAGTAAGTTATTTCCTTCCAGTTACTGCCCAACTATCTAACTTTTTGATAATACATTTGATGAGGCGCTGTTACAACCATTAATGTATCAATAACCAATAATGTATCAGCTAACCAATAATGTATCAAAAATTAACCAATAATGTATCATCAACCAATAATGTATCAAAATTAACCATTAATGTATCAACTCTCTAACCAATAACGTAGAAATCACCTCCAATAACGTGTCAACAAGTAAGCCGCAATAATGTATCAACCATTTAATATTTCAGCATTTAATGGGATGTAAGTGGGAGCAAGACCCATCTTCTGTTTTTTTTTCAAAGAAAATGCAATCAGTGGCATTTGAGTTTAATCTAACAAACAAACAAACGGTCGTGAATTTAAAACTATTTGGGTGGCTGTAATTAAATAGCTATGAGGCTTTCTTTCAATTTGTGATTCAGAACTGACTGATGAAAACTCTGTCTTAACATTTTGTAACAGTTGTGTTTATACTGCTTCTATTAGAAAATAAATAGTCAGGCAAACAACCTGTAACCGAACTTGCAATACACTAGCTCTATCAAATTTGACAGAACTAATAAAGAGCAAGGAAATAAAGCAGTGACTTTTTTCTTGGGGAAGTAAATCAAAGAAAAATCAGATTCCCATCTGTGAGAGCCCAAGTCGTACTTTCTAATTTGAGCCCAATTATGTTTAACCAGTCTCATAAGTCTCATTTCTAACCTTCCTGCAACGCCACCTCCCACACTAAACCAGCACAGCACTGATTGTTATGGTCTGAGCACATGGTACATTAATATCATTGATAGAAAATTGTGCTTACTGCAGTTGCCTGATGTGTAGGTTCTACACCTCTTGGGTTTTTGTTGTCAGTCACCTGATCCAGCCCAAACACCAATAGAGGATTTAAATTTTATGAAATGTACAATCATTCAATTCTGAATAACATTACATAATATATTGTATATACATTTCTGATATAAAATACACGACATAAAAGACGTCTATACATAATTATTATCCAATTATCTATATTCTAGTTACATTGAAATTAGAGTATAAAAAGACTTTGACTGGACAAACTAAATGTACTCGTGACCTTGCAAGGTCACTTCTATGACCTTGCAGGTCAAATTAAGGTCGATTCTGAACCCCTTGTGTCCGGCCCACGAAGGTCAATCTCATGATTGAGACGTCAAATTGAAGGTCAAATCACATTTGTCAGTGTCCCTTGAAGGTCATCTACTGACAATGGATGTTAAATGGCGGGTCAGTACCTTTTTCCTACAAGTGGTCAAAATGGAAATAGCCAATACTGCTAAAAATTCCAGATCCAATTCATCAGAAAATTTGGTTCTAGAGACAATCTCCCTTGAATTAACTATACATAACATTGGACGACCCCATCCCTACAGCCAAAACCCTGCCTGTTTCACATGCAATCAGGGAGCATTTGGTTGTACAAGTGTAATGAAATAAATTTGAAATTAATTTGGTATAACCTGGAGGCCAGGGGAAAACAGCCTGAAGACTAGCAAGAGTGCAAGCCAGTGAACATCATTGTTAACCAGCCTTGGCCCACGCTGCTGAACCTCACCCCCTGTGTTAAAGGGGGTGTGAAGTTAGAGAGACAGACCACCTTCCAATGAGCAATCCAGGCTAAGGGTAAGGAAGGGTGGGGGCAAAAAGTCCTTCTTAGATCCTCAGATTCTTGTTGAATAATGACTTGGCACCCACAATTTGGAGGCAAATGCCAGGACAGTGGCCTATGTTGTTCTAGCCAAGGAAGTAAACGATATCTTGGGATATTAGTTCATTCTGTGTTACAATTCTACCAAGTTATGTACATACTCTGCTTAAGGTCACCTTTACTTAAGACTACACAATTTACACGTTTACAGGCGACCTTAAGGCCAAAATAGACAATAACATACAAGATGACATTGGTATCTTCAAAATACGAATACACTAATTAGCAATTATGTACTACTTCAAATGCAGTGACCCTTCCCAAGGTCATAGGTTACTATTCTTTCAACAACAAATTTTATTAATTACCGTAATATCTGTAAATGTCTGATAAATAACATGACAAATCTATATATATGAGAAATATGCAGATTACTGGTATTTAAAGTAGTTAATAATAATGCTGGGGTAGTATGTTTACAGTGGTAAGAACCCCAACTCGCGCCACAAAGCAGTGTGTTTATAATACAATTAGTATGTTGCAAAAAACGACTACATATACAGTTATTCACAAGCACTTATGAGCTACTATTATAATTGCATATGTAAACGCTAAAATCTTGTAAAACAAACATTGTGACATGCATCGTAATAAAACGATAAAATGAAAACTATATTTGACTAGACACAATAATTTTTTATAAAATGTAAAATCAGGACCAAGATATCTAGCTCACCTATTAAACACCCCAATGGATCAAGCAATACGACCCCTTTATCTCCAGATCTTGGTTGACATCCCGATTTTTTTTACTGAACAACTATGTCTCAGTACCTAAACTGCAGATAAATTTTGTGACCATAAAATAATTTTTTGCAATAAAAATTTACTATTTTAAGACTGTGATAATGCAATGTAACTACACCAAAGTACAATTGCTTATTACTTGTTTTGGCTTGTTCTGGGTAATTTTCTTGGTAAAAGATCCTAAACTATCACAGGTCCCATTTTCAATGACTTTCAATGATCTTAACAAAGTTTATATGTGGGTGGGTCTGGGTAAAGGAAGATGTGGTTACATTTTGGGAAAGATCCGGATCTATTATATTCTATTCAATACTGGACTTTCATAGAGCTTAATCTGAGCATTTAAGCAGACTCTGAGACACAAGTACCATGCACAGTATTTTAACATTCATTTTCCATCGTCGTTGCCATCGAGGCACCAACTGAATCCAAAACTATGGCGTAAAGGCCTCAGAAAACAAATATGATTTGCAATTTACTCCTGAAGGAAGCGACAGAGGAACCAGAACTAGCATAATCAAGCAAAGGTAGGTTTGTACAAGTTTGGACTATACTTACTCCGAAAGTAATGAGCTGATCTTTATGATGTTTTTATTCGGGCAGGGTCTGACCAAAGGAAGAAGCACATGTAATTGTATTTTAGAATGATCCTGATCATTTTTCTGAAAACAAAAAATCAAGAATTCTGGATAACAAAAAACAACAACAAAAAAAAACAACAAAAAAACAAAAAACAAAAAAACAAAAAAAAAAAAAAAAAAACAGAAAAAAATGAGACCAGGTGACTTTCCATGTTTCTATTACTATTGAATATCTATTGAATTTTTTAATAAATATACCCAAACGAAATACAGACACAGTTGTATGGATCAAGAAAGTTATACAACTGTACCACTGTCCATTCGACCATATCGTCCCATGTAGCCGGAGCTTCAAAAAGGAATCAGAGAATCGCCTTTCCCCAGCCACCCCTAGATCTTATTTTCTCAGAGGTTAGAAAAACTACAACCAGTACACTGCTGTGAAGACCACAGCAGAAGATAGAAGGGCTGAGTAAAATTTATGTCCTTCTTTTACACGCAGTGACATTTTCATTAAGTTTCCAATTTCTGAAAACCACTGCGATTATCGGTAAATGACTGTTCTAAATTGGATGCTTATGGACTACAAGGCATTATGTGGTTGTATGGTCCTGTGTGGTGTAGCTGGGGTGGACATACGCCCTTCTGGAAGTGAGGGACCTCAATTGGATATTTTGTGCCTTAGCCACGTGTAGCTAGGTAATAGAATGGGGGCAAAGGGAAATTGGAAGGACCAATTTCAAACGACTTCTGTCTTATGTTGGGATAAAGAAGAATATTACCAGAGCTTACATCTTCTTAGTTTTACTCATTTGACTCTGTAAAGAGGGATGGTTGCAGTTTCTATGAAAATCACAGATATAATTTAGATTTTAGAGCCAGAGGGAATAGCATCTGACTTTGGCTGAGTGATATCAGTGGGGGGTGTATTATTAGACTATTTTTATAGTATATTGCAAATTACTTTATAGTTAATGTAAATCAGTTTGCAAAGAGGTAATTGAATGAACTAATTTGATAATTGCTTCATGAAAAATACTAAAAATGAGAAAATTCTAATTCTAATAGTACTTTTATAGCGCTTAATCTCTATCTAATGATAGACTCTAAGACGCAGAAAGCCAAAATCAGAGATCGTAATCGTTAAATCAGGGACATTGCAGGGGTCGACACCACGGAGAGACAAAATGAAAAACTAGGGGTGATCTAGGGTGGGTAAGCTTTTTCAAAGAGGTAAGTTTTGAGAAAAAACATCTCATATGATAATCTAGTTATAGTTGAGCCTCTATGAAATTGGTTTTGGAATAAAAATTGGTCTTTAATTACATTTTATTCAAATCAAAAGTTAGTTGTTTTAAAATCAGATTATATAAATCAAATGATAAATCTGGAGATACATTACATTGCTACAAAAACCACCTGCTCCTAGTTAAATCATCACTTGAAAAAATGCAGAATTCTTATAGTTATTTGACTGCTATATATGACTTACATTGCATATATAAAGAGTTATTATTAGTGTATTTATACAGCCCAAAATACAGTCAAATCTCTAGGCGCTGAACATAGTTGCTCTGCGTATAAAATAGAAAACTAAAATGTCATCTGTGAATTAGAAAGTCTTGTGCCAAGGTCAGACAGTTTCGAATTTTAATGGCGAATATCTTCGAACAGCAAACTCTTCACTGTTCATGTTGGACTCATTATCTTCATCTTTTCACCACCCTATGGCAACAACAACAACAACAACCATATGTTCAAAACTTTACTGGCAATTGCAGGAAATCACCAGATATCTTCACTGGTTAGTAGAGATATTGCTTTGTTGAGGCTTAATTTTTGGGACAATAAAAAACCTCATAGAGCATAGTACATGTCTAGAAATCTTTTCATCGCAAGACCACACTTTACCACCGCTTTTGGGGAATTCTGGGGCTGGTTTCACAAAGGGTCTTACTCTTAGCCAATTTTCGGCTGATGGGGTGTTCCACTGGAGCCAACTTGTTAGTAACTAGGTATTTTTCGAGGGTCAGGAGCAAGCATGGTTAGGGTTGGTTATATATTCCAGGCTTGTCGTGGTGGATCAGCAAAACTTCACTGACCCTCCATGATCTGTATCTGGGCTGTGGCTCCACCCACCTGGAAACCGTCATGTCGTGGATCTCTACGGCTTGTCAGTTACACTACCCGTCCTGTCCTCTACTGTCACTGTCTTGTCTTGAAAAACTTGCCGTCCTGTCCTGCTTCAGTTCCAGGACTTTACCTCAAGACAGGCCGGCTACACTAACTGACCGTACTTGAAAGCAAACAGGCCTGTTGTAAACATAACCAACCTGACTTGGACACTTCCTGTCAAGACTGGTAGTCTTCCATCTCAGCAGGACAAGCTGGGAACACATACAGACAAGCTATAAACATGAAGCCGACAAGGCGGTTACACAACAGACAAGCTGGGAACTGTGTAGAACAAGCTGGATTCACTTTTATAACCCATGGTTAGTCTGCTGATGCAATCTATGTCTATATAAGGCGAGTCAGTTTGGGTAGTGCTTCATTTGGATCTGGCATCTGATGGATTACATCTGGCAGTGTTTCAAGAATAGGAGTTTGTTTACAATTATCTAGGGCAGTTTTGAGTTGAAGTTGGACACAGCAGCAGATATCCAGTGGAGGAGGGAGGAGAGGGAGGTCAGAAAGAGAGGAGGAGGCACAACAACAGCAACAGAGGGAGGAGGAAGCCATGAAGGAGGAGGCAAGAGCAGAGGAAACACCCTTGCAAAAGCAGGGAGTTGTAGAAAAAAGGGCCAGAACCGAGAAAAGTGACACAGAAACAGAGGCTGGAGGAGAGGTGGGACCATCACAGTCATAATACAAGAAGGGGCACATGACCAAACATGAGGCCGACAAGGTGGTTACACAATAGACAAGCTGGGAATTTTGTCTCTCGGAGCAGTTTGCCAACAGTCGCAAGCTGTCTGTCAAGGTGTGCAAGACCTGGTTTGACTTGCAAGGCAAGCTGACGCATTCGAAGTCTGGAAGGCCCTGAAGGAGATAACGGAACATCAGAATTGGATACAGACAAGTTTGGATTCCTGTGGTAGTACATCAGATGCTTCAGATACTACAGTACACGACATCTCCAGTTGCCTTGACTGACAAAGACAGTATGACGATCAGCATGCGGCCAACAGACACCACATTATAGCCTCAATATGTCACGAGCCCCACCGCAGTTTCAGGGCACTCTTCAGTCGACCAGCAAGTCATGGAGCAATTCACACAGATAAGAACAATTTTGTCATCAATCCTCGGGAAAAAGCAGCAGACAACAACACACGTATGTACAGCCTTCTGCAACTACCTGGCATTAGAGGTGGAAGTATTAGAGGAGAAAGACTTTCAGACATTTAGAAACGAGGCTGTAAAGCTACTTAGCAACATTCAAAGCAAGGCAGAAAAACGTGGTTGTCAGCACCAGCAGCCACAGCAACAGATACTTTCACCTAGGTCAAGTGCAATTTTCAATATTTGTGCCACAGACATTTCAACAGCCACAGCAGCCACAGCACCAGCTGCAGGTAATATAGCTTAACCATGCCAGAGACACATATGCCTTCAAGACAGGTCATCCAACCTGCTCAGTAGAGCCAGGTGGCAAGCAAAGGACAGCAGCAGCAATCCAGAGGGCAGCCGACTTTTTCCTAGTCATTGATGACCAACAGGCTGGAGTTTCAAGACCACTTACATTCACACTGACGCCGATGAAGCACTTCAACCATCCATCAGTTGCCACTGGCGAAGAAAGTCAACACAATATATTAGAACTTTCAAGCTTTTTTTGTAAACATACCCTCAGTACTCAGCTACCAGCCAGCAGATAGACACAACGCAGCCACTTTGACCAGCTGACACACAACCAGCAACCGACACGCAACCCCTCCTCCAACCACCACCATCGAACAGCAGAACATCAGCAGACACCAGCCATCCTCCTCAGTCAGCCGACACCAAACAGCAGCCGTAGTAGAACACCTACCAAGCCTTGAATCGGTCCTTTTCAGGACCACTGCTGTTAACAGTTTCAAGGTCCTTTTCATCTTCCAAAACAATAATCAGCCACTGTTAAAAAAATTCCCAAACAATAACCACTACACTGCCCCACACTAAGCACTTTTGCTCCCAACACAAAATAAATGAATGAATGAACATAACTAAGGTTGAGTGTTTTAAGAAGGGGACTTGTGATTTGGTTTGAAAAAGATTAGAAACTTGTTCAAAATGAATTGGATTTGGTTTGGAAATTTGTTGGAATTTTGAGCAACACCAGCTTAAATAAAAGTTCTTGGAATAATTGGTTAGTCCTGAAAAGGAATGATTGCAGTCCTGAAAAGAACTGATAGATGCCAGCTTCTGCCCCAGGGTTCTTGGTTGACACATCTCAGATCCTGTACTGTTTCCCAGCAAATGCTCCCATGTGATTGAAGTAGTCTTTCGGTAGTTCTCATTGATGTTTGGCCTACCTGGAAGAATCCCTGCAGTTCTCATTGGGTACATACACCACCTCTTAATTCTGTTGGGCCACTACATTATTTCCTAGGGTTGGTGCCCTGTCTGCCCTGGTGTTTCCTCGGCATGTTGTGCAACACCACACACGTAAACACAATGTCTCTGTCTACCCTTGGCCTTTGGTCCATGGTGCCCAGTAGTACCCTGAACCGGCTCACTAAGATTCCAAAGGCATTCTCAACCACCCTCCTACCTCTGGAGATCCTATAGTTGTCTATTCTTTCTTCCCTTGTAAGTTACCTTTGACTGTAGGGTTTCCCCACCCATGGCATCAAGGCAAAGGCATCGTCACCCAGCAAGAAGTAGTGTAAGCCTGGCCCTCCCTCTCCCAGTGGTTCAGGTGCCGGAAGCCCTAAGCTGCCATCCTTAATCTTCTTCCTCAAATCTCTTCTGTTGAAACTCTGTGCATCAGAGCAAGAATCACTTGACCCACAGTCTATCCATAGGAATCTGTATTCTATGTCGACCAGAGCCGGGAGAACAAGGAAAAGAAGCCCTTGTAGTTGTAATAGTGACTGCCTGTTTTCTTTGACTTCTTCATGGCGATATGCTTCCCGTCTTTGGCCCCCACATCTGGGATATTTGACCTGCCCTTGGCCGTCCATGGGAAATAATCGGTCTGGGGAAAAAGTTGAACATGTTTCGAATTTCCCACAGATGAGAAAAATACCACCTGCTGTTCCTGGTGGTTCACAACTACTAACGGTCCCCTAGAATCACTAAAAGTCACCTGGGGTGTCGACACTGGTTGTTGATCGGGATAACCGCTAGATCACAGGTGACCCCTGGCCACTTAGAGCCTAAGATCTTGCCATAAATTGATGCATCAAACAAATGGGATGTGGCTTCAATGTTATCTGGAGTAGATAAAGGATAAACCTGGGTGGTTTCAGGTTTGCCAGAATTTTCGCAAGAGTGGGAGATCAAGTGGGGACATTGTTCCATTATCCATCTCCGAAGAATACCATACCACTGAGTCCTTTCACTTTTGGGGACATCCTGGCAGTTGAACGAGACATTCACAATTGGCCATCTCTGTCAGCCTACCTCGGTGGAAACACAGAACATGCGAACATTAATATACCACAACCTCTCATTGATCAAGAAGCAACAGCAGCAACAACCAGCTCCACCTCACTGTCCCAGATTTCCAGCACCTCCATCGACTCCACCCCTTGATCTGCTCCAGCCCAACCCTCCTGTTGATCTCCTGAGAAGGATGTTAAATATATTAACCCTTTCAAAGGCCACCGATATATTCCAAAAACAATTGATAGCTACATGTTTATAATATAAAGTCAATTATCTCAACACAAACATAGACTTATTACTGACCCCCAACAAATAAGCAATCACACAATGTTATAATACTATAAGTTGTCCCATATGTACAAAGAGAAAGAATTATATTTAAAAATATTTAATAGACTCCCACATATATAATTTTAGTGTTTAAATTTTTAAATTAATACACTCCCAGTTTTTACAATTTTATGTCAAAGGGCTAGAACCCTATACCAACATGTTTTTACAATGTCGTAGAGTTGGAACCCTAGGGGCCCTAACCTTGTTTTCTCTTAACAAGTTAAATTTAAAGGGTAAGAATCTTAGCCAGCATCCTAGACCCCCATGTTTTTACAAATTAATGTCAAAGGGTTAGAACACAAGACCCCATCTTTTTACAATTTAAATTTAAATGGTTAGAACCTAATGCCTCCATGTTTATCTAATTTAAAGTCAGAGGATTTGAACCCTTAAGTCCAATCGAGTTAATAAGATATATTTCCACATGTTTATCAGGACCTTGTGTGCTGTATGTGTTTATTAGCATGAATGAGATTTGTTTCTTGTGGGGGCAATGAAAGTTTTTATTATGTTTATAAACAAAGGTAGATTAATTGTTTTGGGAAGAATAGGATGGCCTTGAGAAGCGATGATATTTTACCATAGAAATTCAGATTCTTTCATGCTGCCACGGCAGTTCTCCCTCATTGTTACAATACAGCAGCAGCATCTCCCTCTGGTCTGTGACCTCTCTTGCTTGGTGAGACCTGTCAGTGCACGGTCATGTCCGTGTAGTAGTTGTGGTTCCACAGCCACATTTTATCCTCAAAATGTGCAGCACACAACATGCATGCCATGGTGATGTGTCGGCCACCAACACTGGTTTGGAACATCAGGAAGGATCACCACCTTCTGGTATAAGCATTGCATGGCCACTACTCCCGCGCCACAACTTTGCATGGGCCTTAACTTGGCATGAAACAGAACATAGAAGACTAAGCCACAATTGATTGCCATCAGCAAAAGCCGTCTATTTCTACATATCATATAAGGTAAAAATGATTGTACGAGAAGGGGTGACGGACATAAATCAATTGATATTGATAATTTCCGAATGCGTATTCCAAGATTATACCAGGTTATTATACTATTTCCCCTTAAAAAGCACTGTAAAAGGCTAAGTGATTTTTTTTTGCAGTTATAGTTTATTTATAACTTGTCTCCATGTATATTTTAATCAGCAGTAATCCAAGCTGTTATACAGCTTATTTTAGCCATTTGTGGTCACCTTGATCCACATTATTATGGGGAGAAGTATATTCTAATTGATTGCTTTGAATTTACCATCAGTTGTCACACATTGTACAGGACATATCATCAGAAACAGACTACTGAACCAGTCTTTAAATAGCGCCTTAGAGTCTCTCTGCTGAGAGAGATTAAGTGCTATAAACTTATTCATAACGTCACATTTCATTATCATCCCACTGACGCACATTAAATTTGTATTGTGCAATTCTCACACAAGATATCCCCTTCAGGGACACAAATTAACAAAGGCCACAAGATTTTATTCATGAAAAACACTATGTATGAGGACATTATGTTAAGGTTATTTAAAGCTTACACCGCAAAAAATTTACATCACATTTAATGTAACAGGAAAAAATGGATCCTTTATTCAAGCAATAGTCCTACAAAGTGATGCGCAGGTGAAAAGGTTTTATTTAGAATCTCGGCGTAGACAAACTTAATTTTTTATATGTGAGATAACATTATTATTCGTTGAAGCTTAGAATATGTCTACATCTACAGCCAGATATCATTTTGAAACTTACTGATTCTAAACTTCGGGGGCACTTAAGACTTATATTTTCCTCTGGAAAAGATCACTTTGTTGCATTTTAAAAGAAGAGTGAACAAGAGAGGTTATAGCAGCAATGGCATAGGTCGTGACATCATCATAATAAGTTGTGACACCTAAATAATAAAACTTAACTGTCTTATGACCCAAAGAATTGGTTGAGTAGAAAGAGGCAAAAATGTTCACTCCCAGAGGGTTCTTTAACATGACTGTTTAATATTTTCTACGATAGTCTATACTCACCATAATTAACCTTCAGACCTTCACGAGGGAGGTAAACTCAGTGGAACAGGGGTATTAGTTGACATATACTACTATAACCATTTTATTCATGAAGTACTGTGAGCACTTTACAAACAAGAGCACTCGGGAGAGTGCGTGCCTCCACCAAGACCCAACACCTCCTGGACTGATTATATGTTTAATATGTTAATATGTTTAATGTTTGTACATCTGGAAGTAGGTTCATATAAGGACAGAGCATCAGTATTGTCCACATATTATTATAAGTTGGATTCAAACCCCAAGGCCACAGATCCAAATAGCCAAATGATAATGTGCAAAACTGATACAGCCACTAGACATGTGGTTGTCACTGTTACAGAATCAAACCAATTGTCATGGGTTAGTGATCCAATGATTAATGTAATACACAGCTCTGGCTCTGCTGTAAAACTAAAAACAATCTTTTCAAAGGCAAACAAGTAAGAAAACCAAACAAAAATACCTCAGAGAAAATCAGAAAAAAACTGGTGAAATATGGATGTGTTTTGGCATAGTGTTCACATCTTCTGGACACACAATCTCCAACATGTGTTCCCTTTATAATAGAATGTTCCGTTGCAGTGTTATCAATCCAATTTTTAACCCTGCTGCCTTTGTGAAGTGTAATATTTCACACTAATTGGATAAGGATTATTATTTCCAGTCTTCAGTTCCAAAACTATGTTATCAGTTTCTTTGAAGATGTGGACTTTTTTCGTTCATCTGAAGAAGTGGCAAATTGAATACACATGCTTGTTGTGAGCTATATTTTATGTATATAACACTAAGATTGTGATCTGTATGGATGCTTTAGTAATTTTAGACAAGCTTGCCCAAGACTTGTATCTGTGAGAAAAATGGCAGTATAATAAGTAAAAACTCGTGGTTTAAAGGACAAATACTGTTGACCAACTCCTCTGCAGTAGTTTCCTCTTCGAGTAACCTGTCCTCTTATGACGTTTTTACGAAAGTTACAATTAGAATGAGAATATGACAGAGCTCAAAATCTCCTCTGAGAAAGATTCAAACCCAAGGCCTTAGGGGTTATAATTAATGAGAAGTGAAATCACTGTTGTACATCTAAATCCCGAGAGTTGTAATGAAGCGGGTTTGGTTTGAAATATTTAAGAAGAAGAAAAAGTGAGAATTCCAGACACAGCATGTTTTAACTAATCATTACCAGAGTGTAGTCTGGTTCCCGACAACACCTCTGAAATATAGGGTCAGGTATCGCCCACCGTCTTGGGTTCTAGGCTTCAAGAAGAAATTAACTAAACATATTTCTAGCTAATACATTTGGTGCACATTTTGACACAATATCCCCCTTTTACTGGGTAATGATATGGCATAATAATTTCACGACATTTGTGATAAACAAAAAATGTGCATCAGTTTAAGTGTTGTCGATCCTCTATTATCGCCCCAAACCATGTATTTGCTTCTAAAGATTATTGTCTTCCCAAAATATTTTAAAGTTTAATTGGCATTATTTGATGTTATAATTCCAATAATATATGGTAAAAATATTTTGAATGCATACAAAACGCATATAAATAATTAAAATAACCATCGAGATTTCCCGATACATGACGGATATTAGCGATGCATTCTTTTGACTATTCAGCACTGGTACTTTCTAGTTCACATCCCGGAAAAATGCGGTTAAAAATACAAAGAACTGTTTCACGGGAAAATAGCACCATCTCACGACTTGAAAAAGAATGCAGCATTAATAAGGCAAGTTCATCGTGGGATACCAGTCCCTTTATTGTTAAAGGTTGGCTGGTTTCCCATCTAACCAGAATGCAGCGATGATCCAATAATAAAACTAGAACTCACATGATGTACCTTGGGTTTTTCACCAATGACAACATGAAACAAAGCATTTTGTTTAATCTGAGGAATCTCAAAATTTTACCTGATAGATAGGTAGTGTCTTGGTATAACATAGGGCCCAATTTAACTGAACAGAGCCTCCTCATTTCTGAACCAATTTTAGTTTTCTCAACATTGTCTTCAGTTTAAAGTGTGCTTGTATCTTAATGTATTAAACAGGATCATATCAGTTTTGTGGGTAGAGCCTTATTGTCTTGATACAATTTAACTTTGCAGTTTTGACAAATTGTTAAAACAACGTTTGTTCAGCCAAATACAGTATTTGTGCTTTCTCTTTCCTGTGTCTCAAATATCCTGTTTTACTGCATTTATCTCATTGATGTGCCTTTTTAGCAAAGAACAATATGAGATATGGTTTGTTTCATGTCACCGAAAATATAATTAATTGTATCTTGTTAAAAATGAGAAAAGGTAATTAATTTCTTCTGACAGTGAATTGTTCTAATTACTTGCAGATGTATTTAATTTCTGTCCATATCATATTCACATGATCCTGTTCTTAATTATCAGTTTTGTTTCCTTTAATTCTATAGCCTGACACTTTATACTGTGGACAGTAATTATACAAAGTAAATGAAAAAGCACTAGATATGTGGCCCTTTTTAAAGCCTAAGGGGCAGATACACTTTGGAAGGGGATGGTCTGGGAATAGATCTAGAACAGGCCTGGATATGGGTAATTCTTGTGATCTGAGAGCATTGATCCAGAATGATCTAAAGATTATTGTCTTCCCAAAATATTTTAAAGTTTAATTGGCGTTATTTGATCTTATAATTCCATATTGATCTTATAATATGTGGTAAAAATATTTTGAATGCATACAAAATGCATATAAATAATTAAAATAACCATCAAGATTTCCCGATACATGGTGGATATTAGTGATGCATTCTTTTGGCTATTCAACACTGGTACTTACTAGTTCACATCCCGGAAAAATGCGGTTAAAGATGCAAAGAACTGTTTAAAAAAAATAGCACCATCTCACAACTTGAAAAAAAAATGCAGCATTAATAAGAGAAGGATAGATATGTGGGCTTTTTTAAAGCCTAAGGGGCAGATACACTTTGGGGGGATGGTCTGGGAATAGATCCAGAACAGGCCTGGATATGGGTAATTCTGGTGATCCGGGAGCATTGATCCAGAATTTATTAGAGTTTGTCCTAGTTTCTGTCTTCTCTGACCTCGTCACGCTGCTACCATATACAGCACTACTGGATGATGGGAAAAATCGGGGCCAATATGCGAATTTGCTTTTGGGGGGCAATCAGCATTTCATCAATTAAATGAAAGTCTGGAGGTTTATAGAAAATAATAACTTCCTCCCATAAAATACCTATCATGATATGACCTATACAGTATTGAAAGCAACATTAAAACAAACAAACAAAAAAACCCTTATGCCCCTGTTCCACCAAAGGACTAAGTCCCGACCCTTAATCGTGGACAGTCGGTGAAAAAAAAGGTAAAATGGGCGGGAATACTGAATTGGTACTAAAGCTTGGGATTAAGTTCAGGTCGGCCTCAGAAAGCCTGAGGAGTGCCCAGGAGGCCCCACACAGTCCCCGACTGTTCTGGGACTAAGAACCGATTAAGCCATTTTTCGGTATGAACCAAGATCTTGTCGTAGACATACCGACTGGGTCCCAGGATGCCTCAGGCCTCCTGGGACTAAGCCCCGACTAACCCCCGATTAAGTTCCAGCTTCCTCAGGCGTCCTGAGGCCTCCTCAGTGTTCCTCAGACCACGATGGCCGATTCTTGTTTTGCAAAATAACTGGATTTTCTGGGTATATATATAAATTCCGGTATGTAATTATCATTACTTTTCTAGGAACACAGCAGGATGCCACCTTTCAATGGAAGACAGCTTCAGCAACAATTTAGGGCTTTTTTAGTTTTTATTCAGTTACATATACTGATGTATTTGCTATTTCTACGTCGATCACAACAACCACCACCAGCAGCATCTCCACCACCACCAGCAGCCAGACAGAGGCCTAGAAGAAGGCACAACATGTGGGTCAGGCCATGGCTACTACAGAGAGAGGAGAGGGGGGCCTACCACAACATTATGGCTGAACTGTATGCCACAGACATTCCAGGATTCACCAATTTCATGAAGATGACCCCAGAATTCTTTGAAATAATAAAGACCAGACTGGAACCATGTCTAGCCAGGCAGGCCACCAACTACAGAGTCCCAATCAGTGTTGGGGAAAAGTTAGCCCTCACCATCAGATATCTGGCCACTGGAGAGTCATACATATCATTATCCTGTCAGTTCAAGGGTTGGCAGATCCACCATTTCCAAGTTTCTACCAGAGGTCTGCAGGCCCATTCAGGATGAGTTCACCAGAGAGTATCTCAGATGTCCTACTACTCCAGATGAGTGGAAAGAACTGGGAACAGAATTCAGGATCAGGTGGAATGTTCCACATGCCCTGGGAACCGTTGATGGCAAGCATGTGGCCCTGAAGAAACCCAAGAACTCTGGAGCCCTGTACCACAACTATAAGGGATTCTTTTACAATAGTAATGTTGGCCTTGGTTGATGGACAGTACAAGTTCAGATGGGTGGATGTGGGTACAGCTGGATCTTGCTCAGATGCCCAGATATGTAATACCTGTCACCTGAAGAGGAAGATTGATGATGGCAGCATAGGCTGCCCTGACCCAGCACCTATAATCCAGGGTGGTCAAGATGTCCCCTACTTCATCCTGGCAGATGATGTGTTTGCCCTGAAGACCTGGCTAATGATACCCTATGGCAGAAGGATGTTAACCAGAGAGGAAAGGATTGCTAACTACAGAATAACAAGGGGCAGGAGAGTTGTTTAGAATGATTTTGGCATCCTGGTTTGAAGATTTAGAGTCATGATGACCACTATTGAACTACCCCCAGAAACAGTAAGGGATGTGGTCTTGACCTGTGTGGTTCTGCACAACATACTGAGAAGCCAGTATCAAGGTCAACATGGTGGTAAACAGCCTGGTGGTGGTGATGATGATGATGTGCCTGGTGATGGTCGGTTGATTGGTGGTGCTGCTGATTGTGGTCACGACAGAAACCCTGCCAGAGAAGCCAAAAGACTGAGGGATTACCTCAAGGACTACTTCAGTAATGAGGGAGCAGTGGCCTGGCAAGATGGTAGAATATAACTGCTACTGCAGTAACCAGTCCTTTTGGGCAAATAACCCAACCATTACCAAACATAAGTCACCCAACCGAATGCCCAACATAATTCCCACAAATAACAGACAAATGCAATGCCAAACATAAGTCACCCAACCAACAAACAGACAAACTTAATGCCCAAATAACTCCCACAAATAACAAACGCAATGCCCAACATAAGTCACCCAACCAACAAACAAACAGGCAAACCAAATGCCCAACATAATTCCCACAAATAACAGACAAACAGACAAACCCAATGCCAAACATAATTCACCCAACCAAGAAACATACAAACCCAATGCCAAACATAATTTGCTAAATGGAATAAATATTGCATATAGTATGAAAGCTACACCCTAATTTAACTTACATTTGGTTTTTATTCTGAAAAAATAACTGAAACTGAAATTTTTTCCTTTATTGCAAGTCTCAAAATTAAATATATTTATTCCACTTCAAGAAAATTTAGAAAATATAACCACCCAAATGGTTCTCTTTACAGTATGGTTTATCTGTCTGTTAGTTGTGGGGAGTTATGTTTGCAAATTCGTTTGTCAGTTCGTTGTTTGGGGGTTATGTTTGCTATTGGGTTTGTCAGTTCGTTGGTTGGGGTTATGTTTGCTATTGGGCTTGTCAGTTTGTTGGTTGGGGGGTTATGTTTGGTATTGGGTTTGTCTGTTTGTTGCTTTGTGGCTATGTGATAACATAATATCTTTTAACTCTAGGGATGATGTCAGTATTGGACTTTTTTATTACAGATTTAAAGCAATCCCATGGATTTTAAACTACAAATGGAGAGATTATTGGCCATATTGGGAGTTTATTTGTCTATTTTTTTTCCTATGTGGCCTTCTGTTGTTATGTGTATTACCATGGGTTATTTGTTTCATGTTTGGGGTGGTGTGGGTGTTGGGCATTTTTTTTTTGTTTTGTGATAAGTATTTGTACTGAACTGTTATGTTTTGGGAGGGGAATTTGAACAACTTGCAGCTTAATAATTGTTTTTGGAAGATTTGGGCAGCTCTGAAAAGGGCCTATGGGGGGTACGAGACCCACCAGGACTGGCTGGCTACTGAAGAGGCTGCTGCTGTTGAGGCGGTGCTGTGGTGGTGATAGTGTAGAGCTGCTGCTGTTGCTGCTGCTGAGGCTGCTCAATGATCTGTGTTGTTAGATCTGGTATCTCACTTAGTATTCCACTTAAGGGGTGTCTGCTGCCCTCGTCTTGTACTGTGAGCACTGATGGAGGGTTTCCAAAGCCAATGGGGCTGGGTGTGTAGTAGACATAACTGCTGGAACTGCTGCCTGCTGCTGCCTGGGTGGAACTAGACGCCTGTTGAGTGGTTGTTGGCAGTATCCCAACCCTCTGTGACTCTTTGGTAATAGTGGCTGATTACTTGGGTAGAACTTGATGTCTATGAGTGTTCTTTACTGCTTCAATGTCTCTAAAAATCCTGCCCTTGAGGTCCTCAAACTCCTCTTGGGTATTCTTTTCAGCCTCTGATGCCACGTAGTCGTAGTGCCTGTCTGCCTTCTGCTGCAGGAAACCTGGGATCAGTGTCCTCATCTGGTCAAAGTGCTTGAGTATCTTGGAATCTGTAGAAACTGGTGTAGATGTAAGAATTGGTTGACTTCTACTTTCCCTCAGGACACCGGACTCAAGATGTTCTGTATCAGTAGTAGATCCACAAGATTCTTCATGCCTGCTTGTGTTGGGACTGTCCTCGAACCCAGAGCTTCTGTTGGCCCCCTTATGTTCTGTTGGCCCCCTTGCGTCTGATAGGCCCAGGACTGTCTCTTGGTCATCTCTCTTGGGGCTTGGCCAGACTGTAGCTTGGAGGGCTTGCCAAAATGAGTTCTCTGTGACTCAAACCACCTTCTGACATCAAAGGGCTGTAGCTTCAGTTTTGCAGAGATTTCTGCCCAGAGAGCCTCCTTCCTATGTCTGTCATGGAAATGACCATGCTCCTTGTCGTACAGCTCTGGGTGCTCCTTCACAAACTCAACAATGGCATTTGCTTGGCTGTCAGTGAATGTAGCACAAACCCTGGCTCTCTTGGCTGCTAAGTGGCACTCTGATTCTTCCTCACACCTCTCATCTTCTTCGCAAGCTTCCTCAGTAACTTCTAAAAATTTCTCTCTATCCTCTATCCTCTCTTCTCTCTCTTCTGTACCCTCCTCTGTCCTCTCCTCTGTCCTTTCCTCTGTCCTCTCCTATAGCTCTCCACCTTCCTTCTCCCTCTCCTGTTGCCTCTCCTCCATCTTCTTATTTCCTCTCTTTCCTCCTTTCTCTTTCCTCATAACTCCAGTGAATATCACAAGAAAAAGTAAAAAAAAAACTGAAATGTGTCTCCTAACTGTTAAAGTTGCCCTAACTCAAGTAAAATGTGAAATGTAAAAAAACTGAAAACCCCTAGCAGTAAGTGACACACGTCTGTCAGTAGCCAACCAGTCTAAACACAGAAAGCATGTGCGCGGTCGCTTATATAGTTCCAGACCCCCTCATTGCCTCTTTTTGGTTTCAAGCGCGTGGAAAAGAGTTGGTACTTAATCGGTACTTAGTCCCAGGCCTCCTGGGGTGTCCTCAGATTGTCGCAGACTAAATAAGTGTGGTCCCAGGTGGGCTGAAGAGGCTGGCTTGGATCGGTTTAGATCGGCTTCTCTTAGTCGGGGCTTAGTCCCAGACTCAGATTTCTTAGTCCCAGGACACCTGAGACAGTTTGAGGCTTCCCGGGTCTAATGAAACTGATTCCTTTTCTCACGCATGAAACTTCAAAGATCTGTTATGAGTCGGGGACTAACAAACAGGCTTCCTGGGACTAAGCTTGGGATGCCTGATACTAAGGGTCGCAGGAGGCCTGAGACAACATAGGACTGTGTAAATTTGGGTCTGAGGAGGCCTGAGGAAGCCGAAGACTGGACATTTTGTTGACGGCGGGAAATAAGAATCGGTTTGGGTCGTGAGAAATATCAAACATATAGGTTATTTGAATAGTTAAATAATATCTAAAATCAAATATTCACATAAATGTACTAAATTCTAGATTTCCAAAGTTAATCATTTTATACTTTATACAGTAAAACAAGCTTCTCTGAACTGATAACTACACAAAAAGGCTAGCTGGCCCAGATAATACTTGAAACTGCAGTGCTTTAAACAGTGAAACATTTACCAGAAACTCATCTCATTTCAAATGGAATAGTTGATAAAAGAAGAAAGTAATTGACCACCATAATGGATTGTGTTACAGTTATCTTTTGTGCTAAACTCACACATTTTGTACACTCTCGCCTCCCACCTCTGTGGCCGGGGTTCGATCCCCGTCATGGCCGTAAGTGGGAAAGCTGGTAGTTGCTTGCCGTTGGTCGGCAGTTTACAGTACAGAACCCTAGCGAACTATATGTACTGGTTTCCTCTGCCCTTCCAACTACCCATCGTGATATGACCTGTACAGTGTTGAAAGCGACGTAAAACCCCAAATAAACAAATAAACACACATTTTGTAAGTTTTATTGGCTCAAACTAATAGGTTTATACAGTTAGAACATCGTTACTTTTACTATGTCATTAAAATGCTCCATTTTATAACATATAATGTAATGTAAAAAGTAATGTATATCAGAACAGTTCTAAGCTAAACCAAGGCAAGTCAACACATATGACGTAACCCACACATGTTTATTTACTTCATGTGCACTGGGCAATTTTCGGGAGGGAACATGTGACTAACCACATAAGCTTTTCTACTTTTAAATGCAAATTGCAGCACATACAGGCAACTTTGACATATAAAAGTTTGTCATTACCTTTATAATATATAGAGCTTAAATTTACACTAAAAATGGGTATGTAAAAAGGCTAATGTCATCCTTTAAGGTAAAACCAACCTTCAAACCCATCCCTCAAGTTATCTCAAGGCGGTCAATCAAAGACAAAGTTTGAACCCCTTTGGGTTTGGGTTCAGTTCTATGCCTTAAAGTGTCATACTTAGGATTACCTATAGTTTTGGTTAAAGTTTTTCCTTACTTCCTTACTGAGGAATACCTAAACCCTGTTCACATAAGTGTGCCATATTTTTATGTAGTGTGGGAGGGCCATTAGTAAATTATTACATAATAATTATTACAAAGCCATTCTAGATATATTTCCTATTTCTAACTGGGACTGTTACATATTCTACTTACATATTCTACTGAATCATTGAGCACTGTCATTCAGACAGCATTTCTTGGTAGCTGGCATACTAACATTTACTGGGGAGGTGCTGGGGCAGTGGGATTTATGAGTGTTGTTATCCTCGTCAAAGCTGAGGCCTCCAAACTTTTCCTCAAAACCCCTGAGAATCGAGGCCACTGACAAGGTGTTTAAGGTTTCTTCTATTGTTGTGGGTATTGTGACCTGCAGTGCATGGTATACAAATTCCCCAAGGCCCCCAAGACAATGGGATTAAATATATTTATTAAATATACATTATATATATAACAGAGTAAATGTGACTACTACGTTGCCAGGCCATTAAGATAGGCTCCACACTATCTGAATTAAGCAATCTCATCTATGGAGTCCCACAAGGTTCTGTTCTGGGTCCGTTACTGTTTTCACTCTATACAACACCACTTAGTAAAATTATTTGCCTCCACCCGCATATTAAATTCCATTTTTATGCGGATGATACTCAGTTATACATCCATCTCTCCCACAAGAATGCTTCTTCGGCTCTCGCCAAGCTAAATGCCTGCCTTCATGATGTTCAAGAGTGGATGTCTCTCAGTAAATTGAAGCTCAGCCCTGAAAAAAACTGAGTTTATTGTCTTTGGCTCCAAGGCTCAACGTCAGAAGATTTCCTCTCACTTTCCTGTTAGCATTCTTGGTAGCCTTCTTCATCCGGTTGATTCTGTCAGAAATCTAGGTGTGTGGTTTGATGCAGATTTTTCATTCTCTGAGCATATCAAGAGGACTTGCAAAGCGTGCTTCCTTCAGATGCATGACCTCCGTAGAATTAGAAAGTATCTCACTTCTAAAGTGGCAGTCCTTGCTGCAAATGCCTTGGTTAGTAGTCGTCTGGACTATTGTAACTCTCTGTTTAGAGGTTTGTCCGGTTTCAATCAGCACAAATTGCAAAGTATTCAGAACACCCTTGCTCGTATTGTTACAAATCATAGAAAGTATGCTCATGTTACACCCATTCTACAGAAACTCCACTGGTTGCCTGTTAAGTATCGTTGTATTTTCAAAACCGCAACACTTGTGTATAAATTTTTGCATAGTGGTTCTCCTTCTTACTTTGAACCGTTCTTGTCTTTTAGTAGTTGTCCCTATAGTACTAGGCATAGTCACCCAGATCGTCAATACCTTACAGTTCCTCCTTTCCATTCATCAGTCTTTAAGTCAGCCAAACATTTTGGCCATAGTTCTGCCTTTGATGCTCCTAAGATCTGGAATGACCTCCCTCAAGATGTTCACAGTGCAACATCAGTTGCCTCCTTCAGAAAGAAGCTTAAAACTTACCTGTTTGCAAAAGCCTACCCACCATAGCCTCCCCCGTCACATCTGTGTATCCTTGGTACGACCTGGCTATGTCCCTTGATTAATGCTAACTGCCTTGCTTTATGTTTAGATGCGCCTTAGAGTCCATCAGTGATGGAGATATAGCGCTATAAAAGTCCACATTAGATTAGATTAGATTACTACAATCCTTGTTAAAATACATTAGAGGTAACAGACAAGCAACATTCATAAAATAATTGCATAAAAATTAAATTATATATAAAAATATTTGAAGAGGTGAGAGGGAGGATTCAAACCCTAGACCTGCGAATTATTAAATAATAACCAGTAACCTTGGCAAAGGTCATACTGAATTAAATATGGTTACAATCGGGGGCAGTGTCAAGGCATTGGCCCAGTCAGTCCTCCTCCAACAAAATCTTATTTTAAAATCTTGGGATACCAGTCTACTTACATAATCAAAAATTTGGGTTACCAAGGGTCTCAATCTTCGAAAGCAGGGAGTTTTTCAAACCTATTGGCTAAGAGGTTTGTTTCCTGGCATTTCCCACCAAAATTCGGGGAACACATCATTATTGAATTGGAATCTGAAGACTCTAGATGGACTTTTTGTTATTCTCAGGGCCTTCAGATTCGATTGTATTTGACAAGATGTTTTAGAATTTTAGTTTATTTTACAAGTTTTTTACATTCTGCTGAAAGAACTGAACTTATATACTGTATGGAGATAATGTGTGATATTGACTGCTGCTAAGAATGTTATTTGCTGAACACCACCACTTTGCTCTCGTTTGACAACCTCAGGCTTGATTTCCATTGCCCCTGGGGGGCTATTAAGGGACGGTCTAACCTATTTTCTTGTGTTTTGGTCATTTTACCAATTGGTTGAGAATTGAGATCGAATTACTGAAATCAAGCTGTGAAACCGTCATTCAAGAGCACTGAGAAGGGTGTGCTTCTTGTATATTTTCAGTGATCATTAAACATTGATTGTTAAAATTAAAATATGGGAAAACAGAGGAAAAACTGTTGGAAATGTGAGGAAAAGCATTACCCACCAACGGGTAGGAACTGTGTTAAAAGTGACATTTTCAATAGTACAGCAAGGAGTAGTAGTGATGGAGGGTCAGGGGTAGCTGGACCTAAGGAGAGGGACTCTAACGTTATCTCCAGTGCCCCTAAGAAGTCACTGCCAACCAGTGGGTCTGGAGCATCAGAGGAGATCCAGAAACAGATCCTAGAGCAACTGCAGCGAGTCAACCAGCGCTTAGAAGTAGTGGAAGATAGGATCGAGACAGGAACCCATCACTCCAGGAGTCAGCATGCTGGATCCAGCTCTAGGAAGTTAAGTAGTCCTTTGCATAGAACTGTTAAACATGTTTTGTCTGATACAGAATCGTCAGAGGACGAGTCAATACCAAGTTTAAGGCACATGAGGAAGTCAGAAAAAATTCAGCGAGATATAGATAGTAGAATCAGGGAACTGGAAAAGCAAAGTGAAGCCACAGGTACTGGGGCAAAAATCAAATCTAAACGTGGGGGGAATGTTGATGTTTTGGTGAAAAATAAGGTGGCATGGCCACATGAGGCGATATTAGGTGGGGCAACTAGGGCTAGATTGTCGTATGACCAATTAAGTATGTCACAGTGGGTGCAGGGGTTCTGCAAGAACATGTTAGATGAACCTGATCACAAAATTAGAGAAAATATGATTCAGTACATGGGGGAACTTTTTGAAGATGCAACTGATTTTTCGTGGCAGGGAGCCAAGGCTGCCCATGCGGTCTTACTGTGTGAATTTGAAAGGGGGACTGTAAATTGGGAAAACACAGCAAGAATTGACAGAATTCGCAGAGCACATGCTCAGAAACATGTAAATACAGCCAGATCTTGGGGTAAAAATGATAAAAATTCAAAGCCATGGTATTGCAAACAGTTTCAGGTGGGAACATGTTCTTTTGCAAAAGACCATGAGGTGAATGGAAAAACCCACAAACATATCTGTTCTTTCTGTATAAGTCAAGGTAGATTTTTAGGACATGCAGAGAAAGACTGCATCTTCAGTAAACGACACAATCAAAAAAACGAATAAGTAGCTGTCCTTCTGTGTATAAAAAGGGGGGCAGCAGGTGTGTTCAGCAACAAATTTTTGATGTAAATGATACTATGGAGAGTAATTGTGTGTCTGACAATGTAAATCATGCAGTTCAAGTGGTAGCAGAGGTCATATCGGGTCAAGGTCAAACTCGATTGACCAAACATACCCATAAATCTGCAGGTAAATCAAATACTCCCAGTAATGACAAACAGTACTTCCAAAAGTACAGGTCCCTGTCGGGACAATGTTATGATCCAGCAAGGTGGGTCGTGGGCAGAAAATTCTATAATAAAAACACAACCCCCACCCAAATTGAAAGTCTATTAGTTCGTCCCTTGACCCATAGCATCAACATCTTCAAAGCCAATGCACAGAAACAGGTTGCAAGGTCATATGCATGTGTGGTTAAAAATAGAACTAAAAATCAGTCAAGTAGCTACAAGTATTGCAAAGGGGGCGTTTTCTGGGCCAAAAAGGGTGTAAACATCCCTATATCAAAAACAGAAGCGCGAACTCCTGTAGGCTCAAAAGAATTCAATACTAATGCAAGTAGTAGCAAACAACCAAGTCGGTGCGACCGTCATGATACCAAGGAAAGGGGGGCCCCCCATACAAATGTCAACACCTTGCATAATGGCCAGGGGGCAAAGGTTCGGGGTCGTGAAAGTAATGACATGAAGAATGAGGTTGAATACAAGAAAATCGAGACTGAAACCGATCCTATTACTGATCAGGTGTTGCTATTCGATATTCGGAATGCTGAGGGTGACAAATTTGTCAATTCAATAATTTTTGGTGACAATAAAAAGATTGTGACCCCAGTCGAATGCAGATCCTATGATCAATGGCGACTCCAGTCTGACATGAATTTCGGATTTATTCCACTTACGGATCCGATTCTACCCACCACTGATAAGGTAGCAGGTGCTCGGTTCTCTGATCCCATACAGTTGCATAAGGAAGTCAGGAGATACAATCTTCCTAACTACCTTGGGGCACGAATCCCGGTGAATTCCCAGATGAATATTCGGGCATGGAAAGACTTGCTGGGGGACTACTGGGATCAGCAACTAATTCAGTGTTTGGAATTCGGTTTTCCTTTGGGTTTTAATAGGCTTTGCTCACTAAAACATGATAAAGTCAACCATAAATCGGCAGTAGAGTTCCCACAGGATGTGGAAAAATACATTCAGGAAGAAAGATCATTTGGGGCCATTATTGGCCCATTCGAAAAAGCCCCAATTGAGAATTTGCATTATTCACCATTTATGACTCGCCATAAACCTAATTCGGATACTCGACGAGTCATATTGGACCTTAGCTGGCCCAGAGGCGATTCTGTAAATGCTGGGGTGGAGAAAGATGGTTATCTTGGGGCAGATTTTAAACTTACTTTTCCAAGTATTGATGATCTGACAAAAGAACTAGTGAAAATTGGGAAAGGGGCCCATATTTTTAAAGTTGACGTTAGTCGGGCCTTCAGGCATCTGAATGTTGACCCTGGGGACTTTGATCTCTTGGGTTTGAGCTGGAATGGAACATATATAGACACAAGAATTCCCTTTGGAAGTCGCCATGGCAGCCAATTCATGCAGCGAACCAGCGACGCAGTGCGTCATATCATGCGTCAACGTGACGTAAGCGTCATAAATTATATAGATGATTTCCTTGGTTACGGCACGCCCGACGTTGCGCGACGCTCGTATGACGCCTTAATTGACGTCATGGCCAAATTAGGTATCACAATCAGTAAGAAGAAGTTGGTGGCTCCAACCACCCAAGCAGTTTGCTTAGGGATCCTGATTGATACAGTCCAAGGGACTGTAGCCATTCCCCCTGACAAGTTACAGGATATAAAAATTATGATCAAGCAATGGAAAGGCAAAAAGGTCTGTACTAAACGTGAACTACAGTCATTGCTGGGTACATTGCTGTACATTCACAAGTGCGTGAAACCAGCAAGATGCTTTCTGAACAGGATGTTGGAAACGTTGCGTAGCGCAAGTAACCCAGCAAAAATTTCGTTATCAGATGATTTTCACAGAGATTTGGGCTGGTTTGACCAATTTTTGCCCAAATATAATGGTATTTCTATGTACGCTCATCAGGTTTCTAACCTGGTACTTGAACTTGACGCCTGTTTGACGGGTCTGGGGGGCAGGTATGGACATTTTGTGTACCACCTACCCTTACCAAGGGGTTTCAGGAATCTAGATATCGTGCATTTAGAAATGGTTAATATTCTGTTGGCTGTGCGACTTTTTGCCAAGTTCTGGGCAGGCAAGCGGGTGCTGGTCAAATGCGACAATGACGCCGTCGTTAAAGTCCTGTCAGCTGGGAAAGCAAGAGATCCTTACTTAGGGGCCTGTGCACGTAACATATGGTACATGGCTGCATTGTCAGACATAGATTTGCAATATGTGCATGTGTTGGGTAAGAATAATGTTGTAGCAGATCTATTATCAAGATGGCAGTACAGCCTTGCAAATGTTGTCCAGCTGGAAACGCTGGTTAAAAATCCTGTCTGGTTACCAGTGTCAGTAGAAATGTTGGAAATAGATAACAAACTGTAATTAGTAGTAAGTCAAAGTGTTAATTTTCATTATGAATGTGTAGCAGTAGCTACAGATACTATGCTTTGTATTTCCAGATAATGGGGTTCTGGCAGAATATTCAAGAAAGGCTGCTCAGAGGACCAAGTTGGCCTTCAGACCAAGAACTGTTAAATGTTACCAAATGTTGTTTAGGTCATTTGTGGCGTTTGGCATATGTGCTAAAATAAAGTTCAACTCATTGTCAGTATCAGAAGCCTTGTCCTATCTGGAATTTTTGGTAGATAATGGAGTATCTTCTCACATGATCAGTAATCACGTATCAGCCACTAGGGCAATGTATGTATTGTATGATCTCCCATATAAAACGTGGGACCATCCAAAAATCAAGTACTTTGTCAGATCTACAAAGCTGTCCAGGCCTATAGCATTGCCTAAGAGGAATATAATTGATATTAACACACTGAAAGCCATCGTTGCGGTTACTCAAAAATTTTCAAACCCAAAAGTGTACAAAGCAGTGTTTCTTACAGCTTTTTTCGGATTTTTCAGGTTGTCAAATATTGCCCCACATGCTATAGCGGAATTTGACGGCACCAGGCATTTTACTGGGGGGGACATATTTTTCAGAAACAAGGAAGTGCAGTTACTGCTAAAATGGTCAAAAACTATGCAGTACAGAAATGAATATAGAATGATCTCTCTACCTAAACTGGGAGCTTCGACAATTTGTCCATACCAGGCATTGAAAGATATTATAGCCCTCTACAGCCCGGGAAATAACTCCCCACTATTCCAAATTAGAGCTACACAGGGTTGGCAGGTATTGACCGATTCTAGGGTCAGGAAAGTTTTGGCAAAGATTAATCAGGAATTGTGATTGCCCTCAAATTTTTATACCTTCCACTCTTTCAGGCGCTCAGGTGCCTCATTGGCCTATGGAATAGACATTCCAGTTAAAGAAATTAAGGAACATGGCACCTGGGCGTCTGATTGCGTTTGGAGGTATATCCGTCCGGAGGCAACAGCTGGCCAGCAGGTTTCATGTAAATTTAGAAAATGCTTGTATAATGCTTGATATGATGTTCCTACACCTACCAGGGTTTGGGTTTGGGGTGCATTTGTATATATGTTTTAGGATTTCAATAACTTTTTGTTACATTCAATCTTACATTTAGGCATTGTCATAGCAATGCCAAGTATAACTTGCATAGGTAGCAAATGTTAAGTTACAGTAGTAGGTGACCTCTCAAGGTCAGTAAATCAATTTTCAAAGTTAAGCAGTCATATGACCTCTCAAGGTCAACATTTCATCATATGTCACATGACCACAAGGTCACGGGCATGACCTTTGGACGGGGTCATGCACGAGGTTAACATTTTCCATTACTAGTAGGTGACCTCTCAAGGTCAGTAAACCAACTTTCAGTTAAGCAGTAGTATGACCTCTCAGGTCAACATGTCATTATGGGGCACGTGACCACAAGGTCACGGGCATGACCTCGGAACTGGGGTCATACACGAGGTTAAGATCTTTCTTTGACCCCAGGGGTCAAGTGTGACCTTTGCAAGGTCATCTCACAGTTTTAAAGCATATTCTAGTCAGTAACTTTTACATTATGTTAAATTTTAAAGAATCAAACATTAAATCTTGTGCAATATGTGTTATGTGTATCTCAGAGGTGTATATATATATATAATTATTAGTTAGATTGTGTATTGGTTATACAGAATTGATGAATTGTATAATAAAATCTTTTAATCCTCTGTCTTTGTTTGTTGGAGTTGGGGACTGTCGGGGGCAGTGTCAAGGCATTGGCCCAGTCAGTCCTCCTCCAACAAAATCTTATTTTAAAATCTTGGGATACCAGTCTACTTACATAATCAAAAATTTGGGTTACCAAGGGTCTCAATCTTCGAAAGCAGGGAGTTTTTCAAACCTATTGGCTAAGAGGTTTGTTTCCTGGCATTTCCCACCAAAATTCGGGGAACACATCATTATTGAATTGGAATCTGAAGACTCTAGATGGACTTTTTGTTCCCACCCACCCTAGTCCCCTCTAACCTGGAGATTGCTTTGGGGGGCGGTCTGGTTCTCTAACTTAACACCCCTTCAGCGCAGGGGGGGGTGGGTCACGGCAGCGTGCGCCAAGGCTTGTTAACAATGGTGTTCACGGGTTTGTGCTCCTTGTTAGGCTCCAGGCTGTTCCTCACTGCCCTCCACGTTTATCTAAAATACTGTTATCTTCTTTTTATGTATATAATTGGGTCTCCTTGGACAATTTGATCAAAAATTGGGGTGCATTTGTATATATGTTTTAGGATTTCAATAATTTTTGTTACATTCAATCTTACATTTAGGCATTGTCATAGCAATGCCAAGTATAACTTGCATAGGTAGCAAATGTTAAGTTACAGTAGTAGGTGACCTCTCAAGGTCAGTAAATCAATTTTCAAAGTTAAGCAGTCATATGACCTCTCAAGGTCAACATTTCATCATATGTCACATGACCACAAGGTCACGGGCATGACCTTTGGACGGGGTCATGCACGAGGTTAACATTTTCCATTACTAGTAGGTGACCTCTCAAGGTCAGTAAACCAACTTTCAGTTAAGCAGTAGTATGACCTCTCAGGTCAACATGTCATTATGGGGCACGTGACCACAAGGTCACGGGCATGACCTCGGAACTGGGGTCATACACGAGGTTAAGATCTTTCTTTGACCCCAGGGGTCAAGTGTGACCTTTGCAAGGTCATCTCACAGTTTTAAAGCATATTCTAGTCAGTAACTTTTACATTATGTTAAATTTTAAAGAATCAAACATTAAATCTTGTGCAATATGTGTTATGTGTATCTCAGAGGTGTATATATATATAATTATTAGTTAGATTGTGTATTGGTTATACAGAATTGATGAATTGTATAATAAAATCTTTTAATCCTCTGTCTTTGTTTGTTGGAGTTGGGGACTGAGAATTATTAATCAAGTAAACCAAGGTCAAGATTGACCATAATGCACTAATTCAAAGCACATGACCTGCAAAGGTCATAATGAGTTCATACATTAAAAACATTTATAAATTACTGAAACAAACTCAACTAAAAGCTATATAATATTGGCTGTAGGTAGCGAATGAAAGGGTACAAGCCAGAATTTAAAAAGAAATAGCGGTAATAATTGACATGAATATATCTCTCTCTATATATATATCCCTGAATTAAGCACATAAGTGACACAAGCCCCCAAGAGGGACCCCAACTGTTTCTGTTTACAGGGAAATAAGCCACAAAATAACAGAATCATGTAATATCAGTTAAAATATGACCATTTTAATCACATGATAGCAAGGCAAAGAAAAGCCCCTAAGCTAAAAGTTACCTTGTAAAAGAACATATTAAATGATAAAATACAGTAATATTATTGACAATATCCCTCCATACTAGGAATGTTGTATGAAATCATGACAATAATACAAACCAGAATATCAAGTAATAGAAAGGCCACATAACAGTATAATTACTTGGAATAGTATCCAGAGTACATATACTAATAAATAAAACCACGTTTGCAGAATAGTCAGATTTTATGAACTACCAGTATAATGACATTCAGAAGTGGACAGCACGTAGTAGTCACAAGATAATACTGATACTAGTATCAACAGCAATTACCAAAGAGTGAAGACACATACAAAATAAGTACGTCCAGTGAGCTTATGCAAGGGGAAAATGAAAAAAACCCCCACAAAAACAAAAAAGAAACATCCAGTGGTAGGCTCACTGAAAACAAAAGGGGATGAGCACCCATCGACCACCTGGCCAGGTGAGGTAACCAAGTCAGCCATCAACAGCAGGCAACAGGCCATTGTCCAGAAATGGGTGAAAAAATTACACAACACACAGGCCCACTAAGGACCAAAGGAAGAAACCAGGACATGAGTTGACCAGTGAGATGCAAACCATGGTTCAACAACAAAGCATACAGTTGGTGGCTAACCACTTCTAACCACCAAGATATCATCTCACACTTGAAATAAGGCAAGTCACGACGTCACAGAAAGTGCAAGGATGCAGCACTTGAGTACCAGTAAACCATCGAGGTAACGTGAAGAATGTATCACAGCTTCTGTTGAGTCACACTGAGAATGCCTCTGCTCCATGCTGACCACCAGTTAAACAATGGCCAACATAATAACACTACAATTCCACCAGGAATGTTGCAGATGTCCGATAACATCCTACAGGTACAGAAGTACTCCCATCTTGCAGACCAATCACAGCCATAGAATACATGGGGCAGCACCAAAGTACTTCATCTATGTCATACATTGGGTTATGATCTGACTTCCAGCTGTATGTAAATGTCTAACCTCCATGTTAACCATAGGTATTCACGTGGCCAACATAGAAAACCACTACATTTTACCATAATGTAGTAACAGTCCAGTAACAACCCTTGTAACAGTAGCCAGGAAGATAGCAGCTTGAATACTGTAAGGGGGAGGTGCAAGATCACTGGTACCCCGACGTACAACCAGGCACTCACGGGCAGGTACAGGACTGTAGAGGACCTGAGGCGAGTCAAAATTAAGACAGTGCCAACTTCCAACTGGGTAACACCAAACAGGCATGTAGTAGTCCCACCAGCAGCTATCCATGGCACCAGGCACCCAAGTGACCTGCAACTGAACCAGACTGATTAACCAAGCCCAACCAACAATCAGACTAATATTTTACAATAATAGGGAGGGAATGAAAATGGGTGGGGAAATTTCAATGTGTGCTGCCCAAACTTCAAAATGGCAATGACAGCATGGTCTGAAAACACTAGGATAGGGACTGAGTAATTCAGGCCAAGGTCGAGTTCATAATTAGGCTAGGAGGCCCATGATACCTAAAGTGTTTTGTTAAGGTAGGGCCACAAGGAATGAGCCCCCGCACACCCAAGATGTGCAGGAACAGAATCAGTCTTGGCGGTGTTTTGGAAATATCTTTTGATGCCACAACTGGAGCCAGAACTGTCACATTCTGTGGTGGCACAAATATAATGTGTTGCTGGGTATCTTCAGGCTTTTGTATCTGCTACTGCAGTGGCTGCTGTATTTGCCACCTCTTCAACTGCAGTGCCTGATTAGATGGGCTGCACAGCCTGTTGAAGTATGCTATGGGGTGGCATGTCTTTTGATAAATATACGCGGGGGTTAGCTGTCATAGTGTGAGGGAAAATGCCAGCGAGAGTAGGCATGCCCTCTGCATCTTCCTGGTCAAATGTCTCATTTAAAAATGAGCTTGTATCATCCGTCTTCATAGCCTATGGTACATCCAGTCTGTCGATGTCCTGCATTAGTTTTATTTGGGCCCGGTGGACCTCTTAGACATTACTTTCAGCAATAACCCCAATTGTTTGGTTATTTTCGACCCCTTGTCTGATCTCTCTATGACTTCCTTTCGGAGGGAGGGCAGATGATGCAGGGGTGGAAGTCCATCTCTTCTTGATAACTTCTGATGCATAAATGGAACGTCGACTTTAAGTTTCATTGTAACTGACATAGACTGATATTTGGGTTCAAACTCGATTAAATCATGTAGTACAGACAAAATCAGAATGAGTAGATGAGGAGATGGAGGAAGTAATGCACATAATATGGTCAAGGTTCTTCACTGAAAACAATCAGTCATCTGCAAGCATCTACCTCCTTTCCCACTTCAGGCTGGGAATAATCTGCCACTGTGCCACCAGTGAATAGATAAAACATCAACTTTTAACTTAATATTTCTCAACCATTTCTTTGTGGATTTTACTACCAACAATGCCAACGGAGGTTCACAAAAGTACTTTTGTAATGATAGATATACATATTTGTTTGTCAGCAAGATTACGATAAAATTACTGCACAATGTAAATCAATTTTTCACATGGTGGTGTGTCTTGGTATAACAGAAAATACATTTAATTTTCGGAATGACTGACAACCAGTTCTGGATCCAAGATTATTTGAAATGCTTTTCGGATCTTGGAGGAGATATGCTCTCTCCAAGTGCTCTTGTTCAACGTGTGATAATTTTGTCAGGCACCTAATCTAAATGGAACTCACAATTATATGAAAGTCAGCCAATCCTTTGTTACTGTTCCAATCTTTTCTGCACCACCGCACCAAGTTCTCCGAATCTTAGCCTTGCGTGTGGCTCTAGTTTCTCTGTAATTTGGGAAGGCTTGCTTAATCAGTTTCCTTAATGTACTCCTACATATACTGGTTAAAACTGTCTGCTGGGCTAATATATCTCCTTATTTATACTAGTTCTAAGTTTGTGGGTTTTTATTGTCATTTATTATTATTAGGCGTATTTGACAAAATACCAGGATAGACAGGCTGGAGTAATTTTTTAACTTCCACATACCTTTTGTAAAAATTGGTTATACACTATATCTTAAATATTTATTTAAATATGTTTAAGTACAAAGGTAGCCTCACAGGGCTTCTGCTGTTTTATTGCAATGCATTGTATTTCCGTTAAATATAGATTTATTATTATTATTATTCGTTTTTACCTGTGATCAATGATCAAATTTCAAAATGTTCTTCTTTTGGATGAATTTTCTGTCATATTTTCATTAAAATTTTTGTGTTCACATTAAACATTAATGTTCATATTCAAGGTTTTTGACATAACTTCAACATTAAAGGCTCACTTAATCTGGCAGAATGAACAACACCATGAAGAAACATTATGGTTGCCAGTTGACTGCACATAATACGTAACTCTAATTCCCAGATGTAGAAAAATACGCAATCCAGGACATGAACAATACATGAGTATTTCATGATGTTGTACTGAACACTACTGATTAAAAAGTCATCTAAATTTATACTGTGAGGAAATATTAAGTGCCGAACATAAACATAAGATGAGCACATTATAACTGCATGTTGTACATTTATGAAGGATATATTACTTTAAAATATAATCAAATATGAACTGATGAACATTTACAACACAGAAGTATATTACAATATATTTTCATCGCTATACCAATAAGAAAACTGTCATGCAAAAATGTAAGGAAACAGAAAGTAAAATGTATGTACATTTTATGGTTTATGATGGTTTTCAGTTGAAGGTTTATCAGAACTTTTTAATTTGCTGGAGAAAAAATAAATGCATAAAATGAACATTGTAAGGGTACATTATGATACATTGTTGTAACTTTACCGGTGCAAAAAAAATCTATTAATAAAAAAGACAATAGAGCTAAGGGAAAGACTAGTGTCCCCTTTTTGCGCTGAAAGATGTCAAGTGGGGGTTAATTAAAGAGCAGTCATCTTTGAAATTACACACGTTGAAAACACTAACCCTAGGGCGTGATCTATGTTAGAAAAGTGGAATTAAATGTGAGCAGAGGATAATGGATTACTGTATGTATTAGCCTTTGTAACTCTATTCTGGTTGCAGATGGTGAATGGATTAGTGAGCTGTATTTTGTCAGGAAATCCAAGAAGATAGGAGGAGACAAAGGTCCATTGGACATTTTTACAAGTTCAAAAAACATCACTGCAATATGATATCAAAATGTTGCATTTTTCATTTGTATGAGATTTCTAAATTAACCGTATTGTTGGGGGACATGAGAGAATTATGTGTCTTGTTATTCCGTTCACATTTAAGGCCTCTGCACATTGTGATGATACGAGTACAGGCGAGGAAAATTTAAAATTCAAGAAACTCAGTAAAGCCAGTAAGGTAAAAGTTATATGCATAATTTTGTTATCCACCACAAGCCACATTTAACTTAAATACTGCGAATAAAATGGGGGAATAATTACCTCCACCAAAGAAGTATTATTTCCACACCCATTTATTTGTCTGTTTGTTAGCCGAACAGCCCCCAGATGGTCCAACCTCAAGATTTAAAACAATCAGTGGGTTTTAAAATTTCTATTTTGATTCTTTATCTTAAAAATATGCACAATTTGTAGTGTAAAAATGCTATACATTTTAAATGCCCATACTGGGTTAATGGGGCTTCAGCCTCCTTAAAATTTGAACCAGAATAGAAATGAAGGTCAAGGTAACAGCAAGACCAAGGTCAGGCAATTCGCCTTGACCTTGGGAAAGACAAAAGGTCAAACTGATGTAGTGATAAGGGCAATGCCCTATAAACTGTGGAACAAGCATGGATAAAATAAAGTGGTTCAAGCCTATAAACCACTCAATGCAATTACTTGACTTGTATGTTAAATGGAGGAAAGTTGTGTTACATACAAGTAAACCAAAATTGGAATAGGGTTAAAACTAGGTGTAAAGTATTTTGTAGATAAGTTTTCTGATTTACATTGGAATTTGATGTATTTAAAAATAAGATGATACACCCAAACCCCAAGTAAGTTAGTTGTGAAGAGGAGCCTGGAAAGTCAAGGAGGCAGGAGATATGCAGGAGGGAGAGGATGAGGGTAAGCCCTACTGGTTGGTATTTGATGAAAAAAATCAGAAAATGCGTCTTGGTCCAACTTCTATACCATTAAGAGTGATCTGGACCACAAAGTGTGTCTTGGTACAAAAAATCATTTACTTATAATTACTTGCCTTGGAGCAGGCCCGCCCTCTCAGAGTGATACTTGTTGTTATTTGTGTAATGCCCTGATGCCGTGTGCCTGTGCGTGTGAAACTCTTAATTTTTCAGTTAAAAGATTAACTGTTAAGTTTACAATTGATTCCTTGTGTAAATAATTAATAATTAGTCTACATCATTCTGTCTATGATAAAACCAGTAAGGTCTCTGATTGGGGGATTAGTCCCCCAAGAAATAGACTTTCATCAAGTCCTTTTGTCTTAGGTATTATATGAGGACCGAATGACTCTTTTCTAGAATTTGGTGCTGACACGACTATAGTAAAATTTACAATGCACAATGCAGGGGAATCATTTGGCTATCTCTATCAACAAACACTCCCAGCCAGGTCATCTCATATGTAAACACAAGCATGTCAATGTGTCTGGGAATCCTCTAGGATGTGTGCATTAATTAAAATTTATTAAAACTCATTGCAGGGAAAACCTCCCTGGCTGAGACAAGTTCTTGTATTTCATCAAGACAATAGGATCCCCCATCAGGTGGATTCATAATGATTCCATGTATGTCAGATTTGATGGAAGAAGAAATACAAAGACTTGGAGCAAGTCTACCCAAGAAACTGTTGCACCTTTCTAGTAAAAATGGAAAATATTGAGCGTACAAAATCTGACTTACTATTGAAACACAGTAACAATCCTTGTGACTTGTATTCTTTAATTCTGACTTGGATTGTACAATAGGAAAAATCCTCCCTAATGGCATATAATATATCATAAAAGAAGTTGACAATATTAAGAGTGCATATTTATTATATTGTTCATCTTATTTTGTGATATTGTTTTTCATATATTTATATTGTTGGATGTTTTAATTTTATTATTCAACATTTTGTAAGATCCCTAGAAAAAATAACCAGAAGCTCTGTACAAATACTTCAATAATGATGTATATGTCGTGACAGACCTTAAAATTTGACAGAATTTTAAATTTTGTTGACAGAACTTAAAATTCTAAGTTCTGTCGGATTTTAAATTCTGTCAGTTAGTGTACCAATCTTTCTTAGCACCTGCAAGCAGTGCAATGAAAGGCGACCATGTAAGAATCCTCGAAGTGTCAGACCATTGATTTGCACAGGGTTTTTCGACAAGGGTTCAAATGGACCTAATAGACTTCCCTAGTCGCCCTGAGGGAGATTACAGATATATTCTACATGTCCGTGATCACTTTTCTAAGTACAGTTGGGCTTTCCCCCTTACCTCCAAATGAGGCTCTGAGATGGCTGAGAAGATAGTTGCACTATTTTGCACCTTTGGGCCTGCCAAGATTCTACAACCATATGGGAGGGAGTTCACTGCAAGTGTCATTGAGGACATTAAGAAATTATGGCCAGATATAGTCATGATTCATGGGCGTCCACGTCATCCCTAGTCCCAAGGTAAGCTGAACTGCTACACAAATCTCAGGTTTATTGTCTTAATACCTTATATAGTTAAAATAAACTGTGATTTAAACCAATTCTTCGAGCTGTAGATATATCTCACATGAAGTGACTTTTTTCACATGATTAACTGACTTGTTATTGAAGTTGAAACTGTTTCAGGCATCTTTTAAAACATAAAAAATACATTCATTTCATGTGATTTTAACCTAAAAATATATTGTTGTCTTTCTTGTAGGTCTGATTTTGATAGGGGGAATGGTGACCTCCAGGTGAAATTAGGAAAATGGATGGATACCAATGGAGATTCCAGGAGTAAAGGTCTAAAGTTTGTGATCCACAGAATAAACACATCCGTTTCCAGAATTACTTCAAAATCTCCAAATGAGGTGGTTTTTGGACAGACACCACACTCCGACTTCCACATTCTTGAGAACATGGCAGCGCAAGGAATCATATATGAAGAGGACATCCCTGAAGATATTCCTATGCCAGATGATGGTGGCAATATTGATGGTATATCAGTTGTCCCCTCAATAAGTTCTGATGCAGGCAGTGAGTTCGCCATCTCAGATGTCGGGATCATTGAAACACCAGATGACCTAGATTCAGATGTTGGTGCCAGTGCAGACCCAGAACTCACTCCAAATGTGACTCAAGTGCAGCCACAAAAATGTGGAAGAGAGTATTTCCTCCAGGAAGATGATAGGATAATTGCAACTGGGCATGAAATTCCAGGACAAGACATGCTCAATTGTGTTGATGTGAACATTGAGACACATGCCATCCTTTAAATAGATGAGATCCATGAAAACCTTCAATCTGAGTTTGAAGAAAATGATCTGGTTTCTTAGGACAGAAATGATCTTGTTGATTCAGCAGAAGGGAACCCAAGTCACAAGGCAGTCCGACTTGAAGCTCAAAAAAGCTACCTTAAGGCAGCAGCTACACAGAGAACAAGATATCGCCTTCAAATGGATGAGTTTGTGAAAGACTATGCCATTGGTGACACAGTCGGAATCAAAATTCACAATGCAGACCGCACTAACACTGACACCCGTCTTCTTCCCTGCAAGGTGTATGAGGTAACCGTAAAGAATGACAAAAAGTGCTATAGAATTTACAGTGCCACTGGAAAACTGAAGAATACCTTTACAGGAGATGAGTTAGTTGGCATGAAAAATGTGGTGTTTCCTGTACTGGCCACAGTTGACCCAAGCAGTTTAGAGGAAGTTTCTATAGTCCAGGCATCCAGGGGAGCAACTAATTGGCAGTCCAGCAAAAAAGCACATGATGTGTGTCAGTGCAAGGACAGTTGCATTACAAACAGGTGCTGCTGTAAAAAGAAAGGCACAAAATGTTCAACCAAGTGCTATGTCAGCAGTATGTCATGTCAAAACAAAATATAGACTTGTAAATATTGATTGTGTTTGCTAGTGTAATTGTTTCAGTAGATGTCTTTTCATGCTTCTTCACTACAATTTTTTGTGATCAGAGTGCTAAAGTCAGTGGTGAGTGGTGAATGTATGTCAACAAAATGTACATAACACAGGTGTTTCCTGGTTTTGTTGTTTCAATATATGTCTCTTTATGTTTCTTTACTGTTTCTTTGCTATAGTTGCAGTGCTAAACTCAGTGAATAATGTATGTGTTTAATTAATGTTTGATATTACCAATAAAGTTTAAAATGTTTATGTTATACTTTATTTCTCTGATTACAGCTATATAAACATGATTTTAAGTTCTGTCAGCAGAATTTTAAGTTCTGTCAACAGGATTTTAAATTCGGTTGACAGGATTTTAAATTCTGTTGACAGAACTTAAAATCCCCCCAAACCAATGAAATCCAAGGATTTTAAGTTCTGTCGACAGAACTTAGAATTTTAAGGTGTGTCAACAGAATTTAAAATTCTGTCAAATTTTGAGTTCTGTCAAGACATATATATACCATAATTGTAGATTTAACTTGGAATTTCTCGGCTTTGTATGCATGGAAATTAATTAATATTAAAAAAAATATGTCCTGGTCTGTATGTAACCACATTTAGACCATCATGTGGCGAATAATAAAAATATCTGTCTTCCCTCATGATAAGATTTAACAATATACGTCAATGTGTCTTTTGTTATTATACGAGAGGCAGGTGGTGCTGATAAGAAATACTTCTCACCTTGAAGGTCACATTTTTATACGTGATCAGGGTTGAGGATCGGTAAAAGTCAATATTCTGGAAAAGGAAAACCTCCATGATATCAGAGCACAAGTACCTTTTTCTCCATTCTTCAGCAATAATTACAGATTATTTATGTCACCTTGTGAAGAGAAATGATAACTGCTGCTGTTACTTCAGCTACTTACTACTACTGGCTACTACTGCTGCTACTACTACTACTACTAATAATAATAATATAATGATAATAGTAACAACAACAGTAATAATAATAATAAATAGTTGAAACAGTTAAGCAATGCATTCGGTATGATTCACTCTTTTCTCCTCATTTTCCTGTACAATAGATGGTGACCTCTCCAATCAAGTTATGACACAGCCACACTGTTGCTACAACTTGCACTGATTAACTGCACTGTGTTCTCAAACTACCCACCTTAATGTAAGGAACAACACAAAAATCACTAGTGCACAGTCTTTACAGGCAAATTACTTTAGACTCAGTAGCATTGGAAGTAAAGTGCAATGATATAAGAAAAATAGTTTTATCACACCCAGGACTCTTTTGAGTAATGCTTTTGCCATTTTGAAAGTAGCTTATAAACCAGGGTAACCTTACAATGAGAAAATAGTGTACTTGAGAAAGGATGTTTAAAAGGGAGGGGTTGGAGGGAGGAGCAATTGGGCTGCAATTTCTGTGAGAGATTTTGCTCAAGTAAGACTCAACGTCCAAGATTTTATTGCTGCATTTTGTATCTTGCATTTTGTTTATTGTTGATTATAGTTAACGAAAGTCTAAAATCTGAACCTATGAGTTAGATATTTACGCTGTTACATATATGCGTGGTCTATTGAAATTTTTAAAAGATGGGCTCATAGGTTCAGATTGAAATTTTTACAGCCTAAGACAAATCCCTAAAACTAAGGGCCACAAGAGTCCCTGGAAGCTAATCAGTGGTTAATTTCACAATGAAAGAATTCAATTTCCCAGTTGTAATGAAGAAGTATTGTTGATTAACTATTGACAATGAAAGGGGCTTGTGTGGGGTAAAAAAAATCACCTCTCTGAGTGGAAATTTATATTGAAGTAAGAATAGTCTATTACACAGTTGGCGGGATTTCTATGGTTTGCTATCCTCCAGTAATGGGGTTGCATACAATGGTATGGGGGTCAAGTTATTACTCCTGTTTTTGGTGGAATCAATCTATACAATTGAACAGTGGTTAGGAAGTGATTATCTTATAATAATGTCTCGGCAGGAAATTATTAACTCTTTAGGTAATGACCTTTTAGGAATAAGGACAATTTTCCTCTATCTGTTCATAAAAAAAAACTGTTGGGAGTGTTTTTTTGGCTCTGTGTTCGGGTGTATCTATCTGTTTTTATTGGGGTTCATTTTGGTATGATTAAATAGTTTATAGTGCTGAAATAAGGAGTAAAATATATTAAACAGCATATTATGTAATAGATTTAAAGCATGTGATAAACTATATATTATTATGTCAAATTCATAATTTTAATTAATAACACCCCCAAGTTTTGAATTTCTCTATAATATCGCCAAGTTCTGGGGACACAATTGCTTAGCAGGTAAAACACTCACCGTCGTCATCTCAGGATTTGGGCTGTCATCCAATACAATGTGTTGAAACCAACAATACACTCACTCACTCACTCACTCACTCACTCACTCACTCACTCACTCACTCACTCACTCACTCACTCACTCACTCACTCACTCACTCACTCACTGAAGCATTAATAGAACACCTGCGCCCAAGGTAAGGCTAGCGGGGATAATTACTTCATTTGATAATCATTGTTGTCAATTAGATAATAATGTTGCCCATTGATTTGTGTAATTTGAACCTAATGGTATTTGCATTTAATGCAATGTCAATAGATACCATAAGAATACAAGGATGTATTCAACACGATGCTGGTCACAATGGAGAGATGTCAAAACAATAAAAATAAGATGGAAACTGGTGGGAGGGAGTAGTTAAATAAATAAATATTTAAGAAATTAGATAAAACAAAACCTTGACTAAAAGGATGCCAAAAGATAAAAATTTTGTACTATGAGTGTTCCAACAGTATTGCATGTAAACCTTAATTGTAGTTGGTTTATTGAACACGAAATACTTGATACATCCCCGGGTAATGTTCCTTTTTTTATTATTTCATATATTTGTTTTTATTATTTAATATATTTGTTGGAGCCAAACTTGAGCTCACGCCAATCTTAAGACTGGTAGCCAAACTTAGGATTCTAAGTTGGACTAGAGACATTTTTAAGATTGACGAGATCTCAAATTTGACGACTCCAACATATTCATTTTTTTAGTGATTTGCAATGAAAAATTTATATTCGTAAAAAAAATCAAAAGCTACAAATTGCCCATCCCCTAATTGACTTACAAGCTACTTAAATACATTGTATTTCGAGTGGTTTAAAATAACACCAAAAGATAATCAATTTAAACAGGAAAGAAAACATAGGAAAATGTTTTGAATACGACACTAAAAGATATATATTTTATCTGAATCAGTTTATTGACTGTATATTTGGTCGTTATTAGATATCATTGTATAAAAATAAATACTTATCTATATCTGAATTAATCTATTTACTGTATCTTTTATAATTATAAAAAATGCTTTATAACACCTCTTACACTTTGATGATTTTGTGCCAAGTTAATATGTCCTTCTTCTATTGCCCAAACCAATATTGTTATGCCACAGGATGTTGTTCTAGTCCAGGTCCCATGTGTACTATTTCTATAACGACATTTTATACCATGTACTCAAAACTCAAAGTTGGGGTTCACTGTTCTTTCAACCTGCAAAGTCATATCTGGACAGGCCCTCACTGCCTCCGACATGTTGTCATCGGGTGGCTTTGAATCCATGACAACACAGGTGACAGAAGGTAAATGTCAAACATACTGTAAACTGTCCCCTGCAATATGCCAGCAAGTTATAACACTTATGATACAGCCAAATGTCACCCAGTACAGCTTATTGACAGCATTTGTCCAGGCACTAAAATTCATGAAGTTAAAATAGGTTCCACCATTTTTATTGTACAAAGTAGCTTATTGGGGACAGGAGCACTCTGCTAAAATGGACAGTGGCACCTGCTTGTATCAACAAACCTAATTTAGACACATTTACTAAAGTAGTGTAGTCCTTGAGTAAAATGGTTGTTATTTGGGCAAACACTGAGAGTAGGGTTATAGATCACTTTCTACAGGAAACCTGGGCGGTTTGATGTGATAAATGACCATAGGGAAAGTCCCAAGGTGAACACGAGGGCTATCATGCGGTCATTGTCTCAATATACTATCAAGACTTTAAAGGTGGGGGAGTAATAATTTAGAATATCTTATTTATTAAAATCACATCAAGGTTTGGAAATATAAAAATGCAGTGAAAAGATTTGGTGTCAGCAGTATTGGATTTAATAATGCTAGTTTCTAGTGCTGTCGCGACACTCGCTACTTCCGATACTATCGTTTGCTAGGTCCATTATGAGCGATAATCGGATGCATTTTTTCAAATCCGATTGCAAAGCATATTTATATAATAAAGATAGAATATCTTTTAAAAGTGAAGGATTATTCCGCATTTTAAAATATATTTTCGGACCTTTGACATCATAGTCTGTACAAATCTAGTCACATGACCTGTCAGGAAAGCATTAAACCATTGCTCGAATGTAATTTTCGGAATTGCATCTTTATTTTTTTCCACACTTGGTAAGTCAATTTAATTGACGTAAAGCTTTCAAATAATCTTTAAAAACACTGTAGGTCTATTTATTTGAGGCATACATGATATTATAATGCCATTATGCAGCACTTTATAAAGTCGGAATTAGACAATTGTTTTAAAATACTGACGGTTTTCAAAGTGTTATTACGTTTGACAGTGCATAAACAACCGAAATAAAAGGACAAATATGACCCTAAAATGATGTATTCAGGTGAGAAACTATATTATTTTACATATTAATTAAATAGTTTCGTTTTAAGGTGAGTTTATGAAGTCGACATATGTCGGTACTCGGTCGGCCAACGTGGGCGATATTCGATGTTAATTTGCACCAGCGAGTGACAGCACTACTAGTTTCATAAAACAACAATGGTTTGCAGTGATAATATAGACAGTGCCTTGTAACAACATGTACTACCAAAAGGGTCATTTAATTTTACAATGTATAATTACTGAACAAATCCTCGTTAAGCTGAATAAAATGGTACAACATTCAATATCTTCCCATTACCGATAAAAGTTAAGGATTTCTTTATATGAATGGTTTATAATGCCAATCTTCATGTCTGATGTATGTACCATCAAGTCTTTTGTTGTTATTGTGTATTCCTGTAGAAATGCCTCTTTTGTGTCGCTGTGTGTGTTTTTTCAAGAGATAAGTAAATTGATAAGTTTGAAATTTTTTCTCTTTGACACAGTAATGACATATGAAAACATTATGAATATATTTTGACTGTTTTAATCAATCCACTATTTTTATTTTGCTACTACTAGATTGGTTTTTGGTTGCAAACCACTGGCTGGATGTAGACTTGGCTCCTGGTATGCTTGGCTGTTGTTGCTGTGTCTCCTCCAGTGATAACCTTGTACTCCTGTGGTTGACTTGCAGTTAACTCAATGGACCTAGACCTGGTTCCTGGTGTTTCTGGACTGCTGTTGCGTTCCTCCAGTGATGACCTTGTACTTCTGACTGCTGTTTGCGCTTGGCGTTACTATATATATTACTGAGCACTTGGTTGGTGGTAGGCTGGGCTTGCTGTTTGTCAGGTCTATTTCTCTGATGTGACTATTTCTTTGCTGGAAACGTATGAACCAGAGATGGCCACATGGCTTAGTATGGTATCTGCTGGACGACTGGACTTGCACTTAGTTGTTTTCTTAAGTTATTACTGTCAGAAGGAGTTGTCATGTGATGGTGTGGACAACTAGTGCTGCCTACTGCACTGGAGTCATTTGCCCTGAACATTGTGGATCTGGCTAGACCTTCATGTAGCATGATTTGACATGATAGCTATGCATCACTTTTGGAACTTAGCATCCTTGCAGGTGTTCAATGTGGACTTCTAGACTGGCATGGGGAAATTGGGTTATATGTACCTGTGTGTTATTTCACGCATCTGATATGGCATAAACACGATGGACCTGGCTGGGTCCTTATGAGAATTTGTGACCTTCTTGACGTCACTCTTGTGTAGGTCTGTATGTCCCGGTTGATCATGCTCAAAGTTTAGCAGATGGAATTCTTATGGGCTGTGACCTTTGAATTATGTTGTATTTTACATGGATTGCCACGCAGGACTTTGCACAGGTTAACATTGTTATAATCAGGAGTTAGTATTTGTAACCTAGAAATTCACTTATTTTAATAACTGATGTGCTGCTCACATGATGACGTTCTATTTCATGGGACTTTCCTCCCAATGTTTTGGGCACCTGCGCGGGCCCTTTGCTATTTCTTCATACCGACCACCTACAGGAGCAGCTCGGGCATATCTCACGCCTGGCTGCATTGGACGTAATATGTTATTTTTAATTAAATTATATTGCAGGATACTCTACCTGTTTTATAATGAGTCATGGAGAGTTAGTCTTCACATTGACATTTATACTGTACAAAATTCCATGTATTTGTGATACTTCTCTGATTTTGCACGGTTATTGCCTAGTTTCATTGCTTGACTCTGTCTGTAGGCCACTATTGTAAGCTTTTATAGTCTACCTCATGACCTTAGACCTGTAACTACTTAACCTGTGATCTTAAGTCTATCCAAGTACCACTTGCATCAGACTCTAGATTTAATTATATATTACACTTTTATGGCTGTCATGCTATTTACTCTTGTCTTCTTGGAACAGCTCCAACTTGACCTTTGACCTTACCTGCCACCTTTTGTTAACTATCATTGGTTCAAGGTTCACTTTGAGCTTGCCTTTGATGAAATGTCACCTCTAGTTTGTGATCTTGGTCGGATTTTAACTATGGTCTGCTTTAGCATTTTACCTCAGATCATCACTATTCTTTATAACATTCAATATTTTCCATTTGGGCTTGTAAACCTTGTGGGTGACCATTTATTGATTATCCACCTATAATTTAATCATTATGTGGTCAAAGGCTACACACTTCATCATTTATTCTGCCTTTGTATGGCCCTTAATTTTTTCAGCAATGTTTGACCTCTGACCTTGTCATCACCTTTGACCTCCGTGATTTGACCTTTCCGGGTGAAAACAATTGAGGTGACCTTTGACCATAATATTATTTGTCTCACTATTATTTTTATATTATTTTATCGACTTTCAGTTCATGTTGAAATTTATAAAAAAAACATTCTGGTTGTTGCTGTAAATAAATAAATTATCCCGTTTCCATCTTTTTGAGATTGGTGAATGTGACAAAAATTTTTTTTTAAATCTATCTGCCTTTGTAAACCCATGGAAAGGCTATAAATATACAACCCTGTAGCAGCAATTTGCAAAGTTATTAATCAGTACAACCCTGAAACTTTTGCCTGTGATTACTTCTGACATGTGTGTCAAATGAAAAAGTTAGCCTTTCCTTATAGACCCCTAAAATTGGGAACTATCAGATTTCGCCAACCAAAAACCGCTGTGGCTTCATCTCACCATTTTAGTTTCACTGAACAGTGACAAATATCATGTGACAATTATGGTAATATATGTAAGCTCACAGTTGTCTGACACATAGAGTATTGCTATTGTCAGTTTCAGCTGCGTTTTCACTTGTAGTAAAACAATTTTTGTTACCTAATTATTACTTAAAATATATGTGTTTTGTACTATCATGCTTTTGTTTCAATTGCATTATAACTGTACAAGACATAAGTATAGATAATATTACTGTCCTTGAAAACAAAGACACATTGGTAATCAAATATTCCAAATACTAAAATATGGGTTAAGTTTTATTGGGAACATTCACAATGCTTGAAAATGGCACATTTATTTACATACAAGTATTTGGGCATAGATTAAGATATTTTCGAAGGTATTATTAGACAAATAAATATATGTGTGATAGTTGGGTTACTTTGGAGCATATCTTTATTACAAAATTAAATACAGCAGTTTTATTCCATATGTTAACCATTTTAGTTTATTTAATTTTTAATGTGTAAGATTTATTAAATTATAAATTACTACTTTGCAAGAGAAAGTCTTTTCAAAGAATTTTCAACAATTTTGCTGAAGATTATCACCAAATGAATATTTTACGCCCAGAAAGGCTGCTTTCTTGGCCTATCAGTGTAAGAGATTTGTGCTGTAGAAATGAGTTATTCAACCTCAATTTTGGCTTGAAATTAAGCATTTTTCTGCATGGGGATTTCAATTACAGTGGTATTACCCCATCGATTGTGCATGAAATTAGAGTAGAGGAGTGAATTTATGGAGAGATATTAACGAGAAAGACTCCCTCGTATGGTAAGGAAGACAGCAGCTTTTGTGAAAGAAAATAAGCTTGGAATATTAGAAAAATAGAGGGGACAGGAGACACAAATAGAACAAGATTTTACAAGAGATAGACTCAAATTTTCCAAACGGAAGGTTGTTTACATGAGATGTATGACACAAATCCGTTTTATGTAGTAGTTTGCATCAACGAATCTGATTGGCTTATGTTTAACATTTCGGAATATATTTGATTTATTTTTAAAGAGTTTAATTCATATTAAACCAACTTATCCTAAAATGTCACATCCTATATTTTTCGGTTCAGTATTTCAAAATATATCTAGCTCAAATTTCAGAAAAACTGAGCCATGAATTGTATTTACAATTCCCACCTCATTAGGCCTTGCTCAAGTTCCTTGTCATCTGGGATTTTTTTTTAAAATTGTATAATGCCCTTTCACATATATTGGCTTTTGTATCACCATAAGGCTAAGACAGAAATCTCTGTTTGGTAAGTTGGTATGAGCTAGCATACCTTTATGTATTCTAAACCAGTTTGTTGATGTATGAAGGGCTTTTGGTACAAACTAAAGCCTAAAGCAAGGCTAATATTAGGAATGTAGGGTTTTTGCTCAAATAATGGATGACTCATTCACATTTCATTCCCGAGGACATGGGTTCCTGTGGTACTTTATAAAACTCGGAACTGGATTCAGAACTGAAATTATGATTAGGACAAACTAATAAATCCTTTGTAAAGCTTACAACGTAAAGAGTATTTCTAGAGCAACAATTCATCTCATTTAAGTGGATTCTTAAGGTGAGATTCACTGAAATTAGGTTGCTTTTAAAACGGTAATTTTTATTTTAAGTGTATTAAATTTGTACGTTTGTGATATTTAAACATTATTGATGTCAGTGAAAAGTATACTATCTGCATTTTGTTGTCTTTAACAGAAGAAAAAAAACACTGCAATATTCATTGAGAAGTTAGCATGTTAAATTTGCCTATGTTAGATAATTTTCTTCAACACCGACATTTCACATTTGGGGACAGCAAAACTGAGGCCGAATTGTCTAACTGATTTGTGAACAGATGAGAGAAAATGTGGAACTGTCAAGTACTTCATTGTTTATAATAATTGCAAACCTAGTAGCTATATGTGTACTTAACCATTGCAGAAATATAGTGTTGCTACAAAAGAGTTACTAAATTTTATTTTACAGATCCCAATCGTTGCACAGGAGTAATACAAGGCCATAATTGAACATCTGAAAGCTAGGTCTACTGTAATGTGAATTTTGGCAGTACGAGGGAGTAATTTACGATCACCTTAGGGGATCAACTTAGGTTTATGAAAAATTGGGGTTAATAAAAGTTAAAGCAACTTTGGCTCACATGATGGAGATTCAAGAGATAATGGAAAGTTAAGGTTAACTAAAGTTCAGGAGTTGAGTTTAAGGTTGTACACTACAGCTAGAAACACTACAACATAACACAGCATCAGTGTCTGATTCATTTCACCCTCATCATAAATAATGAAGCTAAATTATTCATCCCTTAATGAAACAAGTAGAAGCCATTAACTGGATAAGTTCCCTTTGTCTGTTTTGGTCAGTCCCCCCTCCACCTCATTTTGCACATTCTCTCTCTCCCTTGCTCTCAAAAAGTCTTTAAGCAAGAACTCTCATTACTTAAGCCAGCAATAATGAGGGAAATCAGAGCAATAACGACTACCATTCTTCATCGGATTGGGTGTCACTTGAACAACAGCCAATTTGGGTGTTTGGTGCCTTGTGGAAGATTTCAATAAAGCCACATTTTGGGAAAGTTCTTTTTTTTCTGGTTTCACTGAAGGTGGCATAATCATCACTTTTACAGTTGTTATGGTCAATAAGATTATTTCTTTTTCATACATAAATGTTGGTGTAGTTTAAGAGAATATGCACTTTTTAGGGGTATAGAGTCAAATAGTGTCTTAGTTGAATAGTGCCCATACTACAAACAACATACTTAAACATTTATTCTGTTTTAGGTGAATTTAAGATTTACATAAATAAATAAGAAACTTGCAATGCAAAGGATATCATGTCTGGGTAGCTTACTTTTTACAATGAATCCACTTTTTATCTTAACCCTGACAATAATTTTCAAAGAATATTTCAAGGTATACATGTAGCAATTTTAACAAGATTAGAAAAATGAATCTCTTTAAACCACAAAGCACTTATTTTGGCAATTGTAAAAAAGAGATGATCTAATCTAATTATTCTTTAATTTGTTCTTTAAATATCTTGGGCAACATGCAAACCGAAACTTTGTCCAATATGTGAGCAGAAAACTGCATTAAGCAGTTATCTCTTTTTGCAATCAACTGCAAAACAGAAAAGGCAGTGAGCGATAATTGATGACAAAGGAGTGGTCTCGCCTTTCAGAGCTAATGAAAATATTGGCACTAATTTGGTGAGGAAGGGTGGACATGTGTGACAAGTTATAATGAGGAATGAGGCTTCTAAACCCCCTTAGCCTGGCCAAGGCGTTGAGCAAAGGGGCAAGTGATACAGCAAACAAAACGGAAAACATTTCTAGGAGAAAGCTTTTATAAAGGTTATAAATCTATTTTGGAATATTAAAGGTAAAGTTAATTCACAGAAACAGTTTTTATTGTTAATTTGGAGGATCTCACCAAATCACCATGCCATGTGGGAAATGACTGAAAATGAATTACCTGTATCAGACGAATACAGGAGACCAGCTCTCTTCGACAAGCCCCAAAGCCTTTTGATCTACAGGCATGAGCTGCAAAACTATTAGTAAGGCACTGACATCAGAGCTTGGAAGCAATTAGAAACAAGATTGATGCACATTAGAAGGGCAGATATCTTGCTGGAAGCACAGATTCCATGAAAGAGAAGAGCGAGCCTCGCTATCGCTTAATAACCGTAAAAGAGAAATAATAATTAACATGAGTACATACATTAATATTGTTCAATGGCACACCAAATATACTTTGATATTCACATGCAAAAAGAACCTGTGGCCTCAATATTTACTTATCAAATAATGTAAGAATAGTCTAGTTGATGCAAAGTTTCCATCAATATCAATTCCTAAGCATTGACGGTTTATCAATAACTAAAAAACACTCGTAGAGTGCATACCTCAACAATGGGCATTTCAGAAAATTTGTGATATCTTGTATTTAAAATATGATCTGGATCTTTACCAACATGTAACCACATCTTCCTTTGGCCATTTCCTACCCACATTAAAAGTCATAAAGATCCACTTCCTACTTTTGGAGTAATATCCACCAGAAAGCCAAAGTTATTGAAAATACACGACAGGATGGACCATTCAAAGTTCGGGATTTGTTTTTGTATCCAGAATGTTATTCAGATCTTTCCCAAAATTTAGTCACTTCTTCCTTTCTTCATTCCCTACCAGTGAAAAATTACAAAAAAGGCCCATGCATTACTTTTGGAGATATTGCAAACAGAGGCATACAAACACGCGGACAATCAAACAGACAGATGCACCGCAACAATTAACCTCATGGAAGATGACTTAATCACAAACTTAACAAGCAAGACCAACAGATTTGATATGAATCAAGTTAACATAAATAAAGTAAATATTACATTTTAGTGATTGATCACAACAAATGCCATATGAAATGCTTCATCATAGTTACACAAGTATTAAGGTTAAAGTAGGATTTAAGGATTACAGTAGCAAAAGGAAATTTTTCAACAAACTTCCTAGTTGACATTTCTGACAAATATTGCCTCTTTTCACTTGAAAGCCTTTCAAATGTCACTTTCACATTCACTTTGACATTGCAAATGATTCCAACAGTTAAATGTGCAGGGTCCATTAACCAACATAATCTAGTATTGCCCGGTCTCTACTAGAATCAACAAGACATTGTTCAACTTTATGAATTCTCAGCCCTGATCAAAGCTGATAAGTAAACATTGAGGTTTTGCGTGTCCTTCGACAGCTAAGGTATATATGCCCTCACACTGATTGTCACAGGTTGGATTTGAACGCACGACTGCAGGGGCGAGGTATTATACACCAATCTTGTTAACTATGGAGCTCTCCCATAAAATCAATCAAGAACCACCCAATTATAGCCTTGGAAACAAATGGACAAGTTTTCTTTTCACCAGTTACTTTGCTTTCAGTGCATAATATTAACTAACCAGTAGAGTTATGCCGCCCTTGAACCTAACATCACAAGTGTGACATATATGTTTGGAATCAAATGGAAAGTAATGGGGAAACTTTTAAAATAGATCATACTTAGGCTATCAAGTTGAGTGTAATTACTTTGCTACTGAATACCCACTCTAGGCACTAATGATTATCCAGTACGTATTCACTCTACGTGTGCTCTCGAGTTTGAGTCCAGCCCATGGATAAAATGCTGCTAGTACTCATGATCTGGTCCAATTTAACCCCAGCAGCTCAGAGGGACATCAAGTAATCTAACTTGAGTTTTGAGACACAGCCTGTCTCGAAAAAGGCTAGACTTGTGTAAGCTTCATCCAACATGCAAATGATGTGGTTACGTGTCATGATTCTGTGGTCCAAAGCGAGGCTGGTTTAATTGGACACCACTCATTGAGAAGGACACACAATAGAAGCGAGTTTAGTACCAATTCTAGTCTTTCTGTTCCAGTGTGGGCTCTCTAATTTAACTCTACTCTAGAGGGAGTGATTACTTGATTACCAGCAACAAAAAGTAATAGGTTTTCTTTTGTAAGGAAGTCATCATGTGTTTCTCTTTTTCTCTGCTTCCACACTTCCCCCTTTCTTATCATGTGAACTTTTAAGCTGTAAATGAGAGTATCTAGCCTTGCTCCAGGTTCTAATCTTAGCAGACTATACTGATATGAATGCAGGTGCATGATATTACATTATTGTATGGGGTGGGAGGCAAGTTGGTGCAATGGGTAACACACTCGCCTCCCCCTTGTTATGTCCTGGGTTCCATGTCCTGCCTGACTCCAAAGTGGTCAAGCTAGTATTTCTTTGTTTATGATTCAGGGAGCTAAGGTGACACAGTGGTAACACACTCACTTCCCACCTCTCAGATCAGCGTTTAAATCCCAGTTTGACCTCAAGTGGGAAAGCTGGTAGTTTCTTCCCGTTGATCAGTAGTATACAGTACAGAGCCTTGATCAACTGTATGTACTGGTTTACTTTGCCATTCTAAATTACCTGTCACAATATAACGGATAAGGTACTAGCCATGATGTGAAACAGGAAATAAATAAATTTTCTATGGATGATTGTTATCTGTGCAACATTTTAATCAACTAGCATTCACTGCTATCCCCCATCTCGTCGTTTACCCTTCATGATGTAACCTATGCAATGTGTTAAAAATAAGGTTAATCAAAAAAAAATCAATCAATGCCAATCAGTTGATGTGAGGCAATAATGCTTGAGAGATTGTACTTAATTGGTGCATTAAAGATACCCTTACAGGTAAATAATGATTGAAGGCTTTATTGCCCTTATCCTCCAAGATAGTAGTGCAATTGCATCCAATTGTCTGTCTGTTAGTTTGTCCATAACGTGAAACCTGTACATTGGATTTGTGTCATTTTCACAAGACGTGGGGTCTACCTTTGCTTGGTTTTCTTCAAAGATAATCCAGATCTGGATCCAGACCAAACCTCCTGACTAGGTTATCATCAAAGAATTATCAAAATCCCTGGGTAAGGGTTTGTGTTCCCTCTGGTACTGTTTCTTTTATAAAACCTGGCTATAATGTATGTCAAAGAAAACAGTGGCATATAATTACAATCTGAATGGGAACTACTAAGTAAGTACTGCTTATTAGTATCACAATGGAGGGCTATGAGTTCTCAATTCTGGTCTTAATTATAAAAATTACTGAAAAAAGATACAATATGAAGACTGCTCTTTGCAATAATTTAACACACACCTCACAACTTTGCACTTGGGGAGTGTCACTCCCCACATTGAGCCACTGCAATGCAGTCAAATGGTCAGGTGCTAATTTGATGCTTTAATTTGAAGTACATAGTATTATCGCCCAAAATACCTTCTCTCTAAGTTTAATTGACAAGATTGCTGTGTACAAATACATTTAATTGTTTACTAGTGTCAATGCCTGTGTTTATATCCCAATATCATGAATTTTGTGATCAAGTCATACCAAATTACCGAGCTTAGCATTATATCCTTTATCCGTACATCATATATTATTTTGTGTCTGTATTTGGGTTAAATTGTATTTTGTTAACTATTTTACAGTAATAGAGTGTTTCATAAAACACAGATATGCTGGACTGGCCCTCATGACTTTCTGGTAATTAAGTACCTACAGGGGTGTGATATATTTCATCTATTTGAAATTAAAATCCTTCAAAAAATTATTCACATCAATGTTAGTGGTTTGATATATACATTAAGTGCCCCTTACCCTCTATTTATAGAAAGAAGTTTCATTTAGTAAAAATGCACCTGTTTTAATTATACAACACACAGGACAACTAGAGTAAAAAGGTAAATAATTAGAAGCCATACATCATTACCAGGGCTTGTGAAAAAAAATCACCTTGAACATTTCACTATTTTAAATTGACATATGAAAGTATGTTTATTTTAATATTACATTTCATAGATTTATTTATTTATTGATTGGTTGATTTATCGTATGGCTAGTACTTCATTTCATAGAAAAAGCAATTTTAAATGCTCCTTGAACTCTCAACATTTGGTTTGAATATTTATACGGTGCAAAAGTAATATTGTTCAGCATTTGAGTCTCTAAACTACATTTGAGGACTGTCCTGTTCAAATCTTATAATAATTTACATTATTGTTATTCGGAGACATTGTTTATTGCTGCTTTTAGAAGTCAAAACCCCATCACTCCTCTGACAAAAATAAGACATACCCCATATGTTGGATGAACTAAGTCAACTCCAAGATTATTCCTGAAATCTATCACCCCCCCACCCAAACACTGTTTGCCTACCAAAATGTCTCTTTTTAACACACATACAACGACACAGACAGAGACACACATTAAGTCACAAATGCTTAGGGTAAATGTAGTCCAATTATCTAGGTACTAAGCCGCAAATGAACTAACAAGTATGAGCCTCCCCCCCTCCTCTTTCACTCCCCTCCCCCTCTTCATTTTTTCCATTCCCGCTATTCTGCTAGTGCTGCACTTCAGGAAATTACTAGTCCACCAAAAAGAGATTACTGCCCAAACTTTTGCCACTCACTTCTTTAGAGCTGAAAGCAAATGAAAAGAAAATTTATGGATGGGGTTCATTTTCTTTGACTCAGTTCCCATTTCCTCAATCAGCAAGGTGTAATTGCGTCTCTTATATCAGGGGATGAGATTCATCAACTTCTGGCTTGTTCCACTTTACAGTGCTAGCCTTTCCTCTGGCCCAATGTCTGGAGTATTATACTATTGTTACTTATTTAGCTGTTGTATTCAATTTACCCAGGCAGAAAAATATAACTATATATAAAAATAAGCACAAAAAATTATCACATTGAGGAAACACTTTCAGATATAAATATTTACAGTTTCTTGTTAAAGAAACACAAATGACAAGATGAAACGCTTTTGATTGTGACCGGTGACAGAGTGTAGAAATACCCAAGAAACACATTAATCTTATACACTAAAATCAGTAGATTAGCAGTGTTAGATAAAACACTAGTCAAGTATATTACCTGCATTCATCTTATCATTTTCGTTAGAATGATAAGCTTACACACTCTATAGAACACGTTAGATTTATCAATACCAGTGGGATGTTTAGCTATGTTCCACATATTTTTATGTGGATACTTTATTGCATAGTTATGTGCACATTATATAAAATATGTATTTGTTAATACTTTACTGCTGGCCAGATTGGAAAAGACATCAACTTGCCACAAAATAATGTAAGCAATTAATTACACTTAGTTGATTAATAATGTAAACAATTAATTACACTTAGTTAAATACGATTACGTATTCCAAATTATGCTTTGTAAGTTGTGTGTTGATTGGTCATGTGGTAATTTGGAGCACTAATTTAAATAGAACCTGTATTATCGCTCCTTCAGATCACTGTGAAATGTTAATTGATCAGATTTTTGGGGGGTTAGGAACCCCATGTTACACATAAAACAGGCACAATCACACAATGCCTCAGGGATCACAAACCTTCGCCAAGAATTACAGTGTGAATTCTGATCATCTTTGAGGATTGTTGCTCACCAACTTGTTCGAAAATCTGACCCTTACCCAATTTATCATTATTCAGAGTTGTACGATTAAACATACACAGAAAAAATAGACACAATTACAATGACTTTGACCCTCTTTTTTCGGGGTCTAGGGTAATAAGGATTTTGTGTTTAAGTTGTGTCCTTAAGCAAACGGTAAACTGTACAATTTACAGAACAAATTATCTGCAGTACAGTAAGTTACACATATCAATAAAACAAACATTAAGCTTCTATTAGTATGTAAGGAATTATTCTGGCATCCTACTTGTTCAAGGATCCAGAGTGATGATCCCCATCTTAATCTGTCTAAACAAAATCAAACTTTATTTTTCTTAAGCACTAGCAACAGGCAGGGACTGGGCACTATCAGTCAAAATTTAAATTTACAGTTAACTACAACCAGTCAAATTTTACATATTGTAGATAGTGCTGTGGCAATAATTTCAGGAATAGGTTTTGGACCAAATCAAAATCCTAGATTGCAACGAGTCATATGGGCCGGATGGCATTTCACCAAGAATTATTAAAATGGTGGATGTTTCTCTAACATTGTTTTTTAACATTTCTCTTAGCAATGGAATCTTTCCATCCAATTGGAAAAAAAGCAAATGTACTGCCTTTGCACAAGAAATCCTCAAAACAATATGCTGATAATTATCAGTCAGTTTCTATTCTTTGTATTTTCAGCAAGATATTTGAGAGAATCATATTCAAACATGTTTATAACCATTTTAGGGAGAATTCTCTTATTACTCGATGGCAAGCTGTTTTTTTGCAAGGATTTTCAACTGTGACTCAGTTATTAGAATTGTACCACCAATTTTATAATGCAATAAATGAAGGCAAGGATGTAAGGATTGTTTATCTCGACATATCAAAAGCATTCGATTGTGTTTGGCACAAAGGGCTACTATTTAAAGTTAAACAAATTTGGTATTGGTGGTAATCAGTTAAAATGGTTTTCAGATTATCTGTCAAATCACTTTCAGAGAGTAATTATTAACGGCTAATGTTCTGATTGGTTAAAAGTTACTGCTGGGGTTCCTCAAGGCTCTGTATTTGGTCCATTGCTTTTTCTTGTATTTATCAATGATATTACCTCAGTCATTCACAAATGCAATATTACATTATTTGCTGATGACACTTGTCTTTTCCTAAAAGTAATAAATCCTGAAATAGCGACTACATGTATAAACAAAGATTTACTAAACATAGAAAATTGGGCCAATCAGTGGTTGATAAAATTTAGTCCTTCAAAAATGAGTCCTCAGTTATATCCTTAAAGCAAACCTTATGAAATAAGTACAAAAAAACTTCTACAACACTGCCACTGCTAATGTATCCTCACACAAACATGTGGTGCTGTGGATTACACATAATCTAAAATGGGATCACCATATCACCAATTCTGTACAAAAATATTCTACTCTTCTTGGATTACTTAAACCATTAAAGTTCAAATTAAACAGACCAGTTCTTGAAAATATTTTTCTGTAATACATTATGCCTATAATGGAATATGCAGACATAGTTTGATCTGGAGCACCTTTCAGTCTACTTGCCAAGTTAGATCAGATAGCTGTCGAAGCAATGAGACTAAAACAGGTGCCCCTGCAAGGTCTAACATAGATAACCTATATAAACAAACAGGTTGGCAGTTATTATCAAAAAGATGTAAAATTCATATTTTGAAGATGATGTACGAAATTCCAAATAACTTGCTCCACAATATCTGTCTGATATTCTACCACCAGAGATTAAGGAGATCCACCTAACCTGGACAGACTGAGACAAGGTATTAATTCAAGACTTTTTATTGGAGATTATCCGATTCCAAAAGTGAGGACAAAATTGAATGAGCTCTCTTCTCCTGTAATAGGTTCCAAACTTTGGAACTCTCTCCCTGCTGAAGTTAGAACTAAACGATCACTCTGGTCTGTTTCAAAAGCACTAGATAAGATATTTCCACATAGTTGTAGGAACTGGGGGGGGGGGGGGGGGGGGGGGCAGCAGGGGGGCCACCCCCCAACCATAAAGTTAGGGGGTGGGGGTATCTTTTTGCAATAGAACTAAACTCCAATTTTGAAGTTTAAGTAAATTTTTGCAGGTAACTCAATAATATGTGGTCAAATTGTGTAATCTACCATTTGACCTCTAAAATATTTATTTTTATGATTTGTAAAAGGAACATTTTCAGTTAACCTGTCATGGTATTTGTAAAATTCTGTGAAATGTTTCACTTATACAGACCAAAATCATACATATAGTAATCTTCTGCATTTAATTTACCATGTTGCTAATTATTTAGACCTTAGACATGTAGTTTCAAATTCATGAACACAGAGCAATTGTTTAGCACAGCGATTTGTCAGCTGATAAGATTTTTCCCCAGAAAACTCTTCTTTCTCTACTGTGTGTCTATTGGACCTAGCCAGTTCAATGATTATACATCCCCCAAAATTTGGGGATTAACCTTGCTAAAAATAGATCTTGTATCAGCTCGGTACTTGAAGGAAAGGTCACAGGTTCTGGAAACATGTAGTAAAGATATTAGAAATATCTTTCAAATGCAGAGGTGACTATATATATTTCTATACCCGGACAAGGTCAGGGAAACTTAGGATTGATGTCAGTCACACTGTCGTCACAAAGATTTCCTTTGGTAAAGGAACTTAAAATATTTTAATTGTACCATTTGAATTTGTATATTAACTACATGCAATACATTCTATAAAATTAAAAAAAATTGTTGGTGTCGAGTCTGTGCAATCCAGTTCCTCGCCCCCAACCAAAAATTGCTTCCTATGCCCCGATTCCAAATGAGATACTTCAAAAAGAAACAAAAACTTTATACATTTGGGAGTCGATTGGTTAATATTCAGCACACCTGCTTAAGGTTAGGCTGTAGTAAACTTAATCACCATTTAAAAAAGAACGTGCATGTAACTGATGACTCATCTTGTGCCTGCAATCCTCCAAATAAAGACATGCCACAGTTTTTCCTTTTTTTGCCCTCTATATACAAATATCAGAGATGAACTGTTGCGATCATTACCCCCTTCTGATACCTCTGCTATTTGTGAACAGATTATCTTTGGAAACCAAAATTTTTGTTTTGAGGAAAATATTAAACTATTTGAAGCAGTCCATAGATTTAATGTCAACTTTAAACATTTTTGATTCTTTATTTGCCAGCAGTGACCTTTTTGTGCAGCCTCATCATTAAATCATCTGTAAATACTTCACCTGCAAGAGGGCGTAATATAATTGTATTTTTATGATTGTTTCCTATAAATCAAACAAAGGAGCTGGCAGGATCTAGGTGAGTGTATTATCCAATATCTTTTCCTGATTGGATGGAAGAATGTGGTGACTTCTTGGTTGTAAGACTAAATACAACTTATTTATCCATGGCTTAGTAAAAAATATATTACTTGTGAGACTTGGACAGACTACATTTTGGATATTTCTTAGGTTTTCATTTAGTATTTTATGGAGAGTAGGAGATTGATAGCAGCTTTTATTCTTTATTGTCATCATTTCTTGATGTGGTAAAAAGTCCCCTTTGTAGTTACAGTTAATTTTCATCAGTATACATGGATATCGGATAGAAATATGCATTTGCCTGAGTTGTAGAAGCAGTTTTAAGAGAACCTCTGTAACCTAGTTATCAAGTTTAGTAGATAATCACTTGACTCTTACCAATGTGGCCAGGAGTTTGAATCCAGTCAATAACAATACAAGTGAAAATCTGATTACCTGCGCCAATATGACCATATCTTGGACTTTAAAATGTAGTTAAGTAAGTTTGTACATACAGACAATAGAAAATGTATAATTTACATGTAAGTATTTTAGGCGCATGACTCAAATTGGCATAAAAATAAGAAAAAAATATTGAAACTTTAGCCAATCAAGATAGCTGATGTTAAAATTATGGTCAATCAGGTATATGGGCTTATTCTAAGTGTTTTGCACAAACATTGTATAGTCTTCCTTCAAAATCACCCTTCAAGATTTATTTGTGTGTAAAGTACAATCATTTGTGTTTTGGCCAATGAATTTCCTTGCAACGAAAACCTGTTTGATTTACGGAATGGCCAGTAAAGAAATTCTCCCATAGATATGGCAAATTACCAAGTACAGTCTGAGTATACAGTTGTCATGTAAATGGCTATTTTGCTTTTTGCGGTCAGGTGGTTTGAATGGCCGATTCTGAAACTTGTAACTGACATATTAGAGGTAATATGTAATCACAAAATCGATGTTTTATTTGTACTGTACTTTAAGTCATATCATAGCGGGAAGTTTTAGTGGAAGAAAGTGGTGGATTACCTTTGATCAAGATTGAAAAGTATAGATCGTCAGGTTTCTGCCAGCTTTGGCTGTTATGTTATTTCATTTTACCATTACACTTAAGTACCAGTATAATGTTAATCCTATTTGTAACAGTGTAAAAATGTATAAGTCATTGCCCAGCCTCAGTGACTCAGTGAATTTATTTGTTGCACTGATATGACAAATACAACATTGTGTTTTATTTTAGTGACACAATGTGTTAAATTATATCCTGTGTGTATCCTGATATCAGATTTACAGTGTTTTACATATTGTCTTTGCACATTTAATATCAAAATTTTAACTTATATGGAACACATTTTATTTTATGCGTATAATATATTTTATAGCTATGTGTGATAAAATTTGTTAAAAATCCTTAGCTGTAATTGCAAATGATAATATTGTAACTTTGGAAAAACTCTACACATAAGTTTCACTCTCTGATTGAGGACATTAATGTGTACAGGATGTTGAGGATGGCAAGATAATTTGTGATCCACTGGCGTCCTGCTCTTGTTGATAATGGATAAGTGGGAATTTTCTCTGAGCATAAATCTTACTTTCTCAAATAATCCTGTATGTACCTAGTAAAATTTTAAATCTGCATAACACATAAAAATTGCCTACTTTATCGTGCGATCCCCTTTTATCGCTCACATTCCCCGTTATCCGGGACCATCACTCTCACTGATATACACTCACTAACCACACAATTCCCCATATTTTATGTTCAGTTTTAAACTTAAAGCTCCCAAGTTCTCAAAAATGATTTTTCTCCATATCCTACTGGCAATCCAACCAGTCATTGCTGCATATCAGCACCACATTAACTCAAGCATTCAATGTCCTGATATTGTCAGTTTCTGCCCTTTCAAACCCCCACCACCACTTTCTGTATACATTTCACCATCAGGTCCTCAATATTTATTTCACCAGCTCTGTCACCCTCCCGTCTTTTCATCCTACTCCTCCTTGCTAGTGATATTAACTCAAACCCAGGATCACCCAAGTGTCTGAATATCACCTATGCAAACATCAGATCAATAAACAACAAATACCCGGCCATTGCAAAATTTATTTCTGACAATGACACTTATCTCTTTGCCATGTCAGAGACCTGGATAAGACCTGACATCACAAGCGCCAACTTGTCGGAAATCACCCCACCAGGTTACAGTCTGTATCAACAGCCTCGAGTGGCCAGCTGTGGTGGAGGACTGGGGTTTTCCATTAAAGATGGACTGGATGCATCTGTTGTTCCTACAAAGACCTGCTCCACCTTCGAAAACTTCCTCATCAAGATATCCCTGAACAAAGAATCTTTCTACCTTTTGAACATATACAGACCACCTTCCTCAAGAACTCCTACCTTTTTCGAACATTTTCAGTCACTTTTGGAGGACATTCACCATACCACAGAAAATCTGGCTATCATTGGCGATTTCAATCTTCACCTTGAAACAACACGTTCAAATTCAAAAACCTTTCACTCACTGATCAATTCATTTGACTTAATTCAGAAAGTTAATTTCCTGACTCATATTCACGGACATACTCTTGATCAGGTTTTAACTAAATCCAACAATGATAATATTTTCAATGTCCATACCACCGATGCTTTCTCCGACCATCTTTCAGTTAGTTTCACTTTAAATTTTTTAACCCCTAGATCTCATAATAATGCTACTGTCTCCTTTCATAAATACCATAAAAGAGAAAATGAAAGCAGATCTCCTTGCTTCTGAACTGATTAATAATCCATCCAAAGAACCTGATACTCTCTACAAACAATATCACACCACCTTGTCGACCTGATCGACAAACATGCTCCGCTACACACTAAACACACCAAGGCAAAGTACATCTCGGGATGGGTTAACAAAACTGTAATTGCGGCAAAAGAGACCAAACCTTTGTTTGGACGCATTTGGCGAAGAAATAAATCCACCTTCAATAGATCCCGGTACATGCAGAAAGTTCACCAATATAATAGAATCTGCATGCAGGCCAAATCTCAATTCCTTAAAGAGAAAATTCAGGACAATCACCACAACCCACAAAAGTTATGGCGTGGCCTGGGTGATGTGTTACACAGACTTCCAGCCACAGACTTCCTGTCAGGGATTCCAATTCCAATTCCAATTCAACTTTCATAGCGCTTAATCTCTGCCGAAGTGACAGACTCTAAGGCGCAACATCATAAGCATAGTTACAAAAATCATTGTCCTTATCCATAGCTATGGTCGACATCACGGAGAACGCCATATGAGGTGGAAAATACTAAGGAGGATAAGCTTGGCAGAATAGCTATGCCATTAGTTTTTTTCTGAAGGAAGCAATAGAGGTGGCAGATCGTACATCATCAGGGAGTTCATTCCATATTTTGGGAGCATCATATGCAAAGCTTAGACCAAACAAAAATGTTACCAACCCAAAATTTTAATTGTAAAACCCTTTTTTCTAGACTTTGGTACCTAATCCCTGAGCAAATCTTGCTCTTAATGTCACTACCATGTCATTCAACTTCAAAGTTTCTCTAACGAGTTGAAGAAATAACTGCTGTACCTGCATCTGTTCATTTAATTGTAGATACATCTTTGTCAAAGTATAAACGGTCAATGGATTTGACATTCCCAGTGACCCCAAACAATTGAGATGCAGGTTAGATTATGAGGAAATCGGGAAAAACAGTAGGGGGGTTTGGATTGTATGCCTAATCTTTTCCATTGTTAACCCATTCAGGGGAGCATCATATGTCAATTGTACAAATTGTTTTCTCTGTGCAAAAAAAATATTAGTTATACTGCTAATATTACTTTAAATATACTACATAGATGTAGATATATAGATCTAAGGATATTGGGAGTTCTAAACAGTGGAAGTTCTAAACAGTTGGCAAGGCAAAGACTGGTTGTATAATGGTTTTCAAGAATGGACAATGTATGAATAAATAACAATAATAAAACTGATTAAAACTAACATTTTGAAACAAATCAATGAATTGTGGCTTCAGATTTTGCACACCAGGTTTTAAAAGATTGTGCCAATATAGTCATGTGGTGGTCTTTTAACATATTTGTCTCATGCAATTGTCATCTGGAGTTATATTGAAGTCACTTCCAAGCACCCATTTGACTGTTGATGGTATTTCTTGGAAATTTTTTTCAAGCTTTGACATGAAGCAATTGTTAGTGTTCTTTGGTGAGTTGTAAATTAAACCCATTGTGCTGTATTTTCAAGAACTAAAACATTACCTTCAAACCATGGAGGTTAACTTTATATTCATAAGAGTGGTTACCCCAGGTACAAATTATGACAAACAAATTTGTATCCATGTATTCCATGACATCTATATTAAAATTCAAGTTAATTGCTAGAATTTAAGTAAATCAGAAGAAACTGACTTACTGTCATGGTTAACATATTCTGAAAGCTTGTCAGGATAATTATACGGAAGCTTTTAAGTACAGAAAACAACTTCAACAATGTCAATATAAAAAATTATTATGGCAATAACTTTTGCCAGAATTTTATTTAATTTCAAGAGACTACCGATCTGACTTGGTGAGTATATTCTGTAAATTTAATTGCAATGAAGGTTAAGGTTTGATGTGAAGGGCATTCGTAAGCTTTCAAGCCCTGCAATCAGTTAGATTTGTCTAAGAAAAACAGCTACCGTGTCAACATTTTGCCAGAATTTTATCAAAAGTTCAAGGGACTGACCTTCTGTGATGATGCATGTATTCTGAAAATTTAATAGCAATGAGGCTTCATGTGTGGTGTCAGGACCATGCACAAGCTTTCAAGTTCTAAAAACTGCTAAAATTTCCAAAGAAAAACAGTTGCTATGGCAACAGCTGTTGCTGAATCTTGGCAAAGATGTTTCTGATATAATCGTTCAATAGGATACTCATCTTGTGAAAATTTGGTAAGAATGGATCAAATATGTTGGATGTGAGGGGACACTCACATCCACAAGAAAGACGGTAGGACTCTGACTGTCTTACATTCAACTTCAACTTTTATTGATGGGGTACAAAAATGACAATTCATTTTTCTCACATTCACATTTTCTTATTTGTTTTTCAAACACAACAAATTACATGTAATGTAAAGTTACATATTATTAAGCACATTCTAGGAGTAGGAAATATCATGAGTCAGTGTTGACTAATGTAAGTATGCATCTTACTAACAATATACTTTCTCTTTTAGATATAAATCATTGAAAATGGTTATAATCATTACACTACCATTTAAATAACCTCAGCCTCTCCAGCAGACTCAATATGCAACATAAAACAACAATAGTTTAAACAGATTTCGGATGTAGATTTCAGTACACTACATGCATTCATTATCTAGATCATGTAATTTACCTAGTGGTAGATTTGATCTCAAATAATGGACTGGTGAATCCACATGCTAATTTAAAACAATATTCAATTAAAACAACATCAATGAGAATAAGAAACAAACTACCCCCCCCGACACTCCCTGACTTACACTATCTTCAGAGTGGATTAAGACATGAGACAGATCACTTAATTCCAGAAGAAAGGATTTATTTATTTTTTGTGTGTCACAGCTTGTATCTTATTGGTTATATTGTAACAGGCAGTCGGACTTGGAGAGGAAAACCAGGCCATACAGTTGGTCAAGGATCTGTACTGTTAACTGCTGATCAAAGGTAAGCAACTACCAGCTTTCCCACTTGAAGTTGGGCTGGGGATTCGAAGTCCGATCTCAAAGGTGGAAGGCGAGCATGTTACCCCTGCCCCATAGTGGCCCTTATTTCAGAAGAAAAGAAAGCAATATACAAATAGAACAACAGCAAAGAGAACAATATACAACAACAATAAAAAAATTAATAAAATTACCACTTGGAAACTAGAACCTTAAAAAGGCTAAAACAGCTTCCAAATGGAGAGCTAAAGGAAATTAAACCCACCAGCTTCATTTCCAAGGAGCATTATTTCTTGTCGCTTCAATACAAACTCTGAATAAGAATGAAGGGCAACAGCATAAGAACAGGTTGTTATCAAGGGTTAGGTTTTAAGGGGTTAGGTTGTTTGATCACCATGTTTTAGTCGGTGACAGTTCTCGCTTTGTTCACCATCTTTGTAAATAGCTGATCCAGTCTCAAAAACATATACATGTATTTAAACTAGAAGTAGAATGGTGTTAGATCTTGTTGCATGGCTTCTGTTTGGAGACAAGAGCTTGATTAATGTGTGTCAATGCCAAATTCAATAAGTTGTACAGGGCATCACATGGCAAATCGTTTGAGAGACATGATAATAGCAGAGCATTCCATTTGGTCAAGGTTCTGCATTGAACACATCATGCCTTGACAGGCTTCTTAAACAAATATAGTTATGTGCAATTCATACTTCACTAAATCCGAAGATACAGATCGGTTGGTTAGTGCACATCAACAGGAAAAATTGCAACAACACACCAACAACAACAGCAGCAGCAGCAACAACAAACAACAACAACATCAACACTTTGACCAAAATATGTATGTTTCAAATGATTAATTGATTGCAATATGAATAGGCTTGTGAAAATGCTGCCCCCAATAAATCATGTATGTAGCTGAAAATACAGAATCATCCCATTACGAATCATCCGTTAGAAATGTGAAATTCACCATAAATAGTCACTGACATAACTTTTTCCCTTAGGGCCGATATGACAAATGTTGGACTTGACTTTAATTGTATACAACCAAATCATTACTTTACATGTACATATATAATTGACAGTGTTTGTTTGCAAAATAACTCGATTTTTTGTGGACTGATTTTGATGAATTTTCTAGGAAATGTCGACAATGAATCATGGAAGAGATTGATTAATGTCTAGATTCAGAAATTTGTAAAGGAGTTTGTATCATTACACGCATATATAAGCCCTAGTAGAAATATTGGGCCTTGGGAGAAGGTCTGCTCTCTCCAACTTATTTTCCAGTCCACTCTGGTTTCATATAATTGTACTTTAGAATTAGCGGCTCAATTGCAAAGGAAATATGTTAAACATACAGATCTTAAAGTTGGTTATGTCACGTTTGTTGTAAATGAGCAAAGACAAATTTAACACAATGACAAAATCAATTGTTTATTGAATCGTTTTACAATATTGGTTCCTCAGAAATTATCCATAATATACTAAGCAATAATGATGTAAAAAGGATTATTCTGCCAAAGAAGCAGAATGGAGTTTAAAAATGACTTTTCTGAGTTATTTATCATGATTACCCACACACAAGAATAAAGCTTTGATTTCACTTAGTTTCTCTCTACAGTTTTAGTAGGAGAATGTGATTTATTATAGTAATTCTGAGTAAAATCTGTAGTAGTTTTGGCCAGGAAAAGCTCTAAAGGGCAGGATTAGCTACTCTAATGAAGGGGGTTAATGGGAGTAAATGTAAAGTGGATTAGGTTTCCCTGAAACAAGAAACAGAATTGAGGGGAAAACACAAAAAACAGAGTCACGTATCCATCCTAGCCTGGCTTTGGTCTTGTATTGGACATATATATTGTTGAAATTTTATTGACCAGTGCAAAAAACAGTGATACAATTATTATGCTACTGAGCTAAATTAGAAAATTTAAAAGTAAATTAATTTTTTACAAGTTAATATCTTACTTAGCAGACTAATATTATACGTTTGTCCCAATCCTCCTACTCACTAGAGGGCTAGTGCCTCCCTCAATTGCAAGGTGGCCAGTGACGTCACTTCCTATTTTCTGTTTAAAGGTCTTAACCCTTATGAATCCTAGTAATGTACATTGTGGGGTCAGAAGGTGAGAGTCTCCTGTCTGTTTGGTAATGGGGGTGTTTCACTGGAGCCGACCTGTTGGTAACTATGTATTTTTTGAGGGTCGGGAACAATGTTTACAGATTCAGTTAATATCGGTTGTAGTTTCCTGGCTTGACATGGTGGATCGGCAAAATATCAAACATGTTTGATATTTCACTGAACCTCCACAACTCTGCATCGGGACTGTGGCTCTGCCCACCTGGAAACTGTCCTGTGCTGGATCTCTACGGCTTGTTGGTTATACTTCCCGTCTTGTCCTACACTGTTACCATCTTGTCTTGAAAAACCTCTCCTCCTGTCCTGGTTAAACACCAGGACTCCACCTCCAGACAGGCCTGCTACACTAATTGACTGTACTTGAAAACAAACTGACCTAATATAAACATAACTGACCTGACTTGCACATTTCCCATCAAGACGGGAATTTTCCAAGTCTTCAACCGTAGGGTCAGTAATATTGCAGCAGGACAAGCCAGGAACATATACAAACAAGCTGTAAACAGAAACTGACAGGGGCCATGGTGGCAGAGTGGTAACACTCTCGCCTCCCACCTCTGAGGCCGGGGTTCGATCCCCACACGGTCTCAAGTGGGAAAGCTGGTAGTTGCTTGCCGTTGGTCGGCAGTTTACAGTACAGAACCCTAGCGAACTCTATGTACTGGTTTCCTCTGCCCTTCCAACTACCCGTCGTGATATGACCTGTACAGTGTTGAAAGCGACGTTAAACCCCAAATAAATAAATAAATGAAAGAAACTGACAAGGCAGTTACACAACAGGCAAGCCGGGAACTGTGTAGGACAAGCAAATTTGTGTGTGCATTGCATCATTTGAAATCTGACGGCTTACATCTGGCAGTGTTTCAAGAATAGGGGTTTGATTTTTCACAATTAATTAGGGCAGTTTTGAGTTGAAGTTGGCTGACTTTATACTTTAGGATTTTGTTTTTTTATGAAAATGAAGTTCCCACTGACAGTGTTAATGAATGTGAGCTTGGGGGTGCATTGGAGGAGGAAGGAGAGGGAGGCCAGAGAGAGGGAGGAGGCATGGCAACAGCAACAGAGGGAGGAGGAAGTCAGGAGGGAGGAGGCAAGTGCGGATGAATCACACTCTCAAGAGGAGAAACAACCAGAAAAACGGCCCAGGACAGAAAGAAGTGACATTGAAACAAAGGCTGCTGGAAGAGAAGTGGGACCATCACAGTCGCACTACAAGAAGGAGCACATCACCAACATATATCTCACGAGCAGGTTATTGTGGACTTTGTAAAGAACCACGATTAGTTGTATGACAAGACTAGTGAACATTTTAAGGACAAAGCAAGGAAGGAATCTCCCGAAGGAGTTCACAAGGAGTCGCAAGCTTTCTGTCAAGGTGTGCAAAACTTGGTTTGACTCACAAAGGACACATTAGGGGAAGCTGACGCATTGAAGTCTGGAAGGCCCTGAAGGAGATGATGGAATGTCAGACTTAGATAAAGGACAAGCTAGGATTCCTGAGGTCACACATCAGACGCAAGGGGCTCAGCAAGTCATTACCCTTCAAATCGCTGAGGAGCAAGTGCTTCAGCTCCTACAGCACACAACATCTCTGGAGCCTCCACTATCACAGACAGTATGGAGATAAGCATGCGGTCAACAGACACTATGTTACAGCCTCAACAAGTCACGAGCCCCACCTCAGCTTCACGATGCTCTTTGGATGACCAGCAGGACATTGACCAGTTTACACAGATGAGAACCATGCTGTCATCATTCCTCAGGCAAAAGCAGGAGACAACAACACATACAGCCTTCTGTAATTACCTAGTATTGGAGGTGAAGGGATTAGAGGAAAGAGAGTTTCAGACATTTAGAAACGAGGCTGTCAATCTCCTCAGCAACATTCAAAGCAAGGCAGAAGAATGTGGTCATCAGCCCCAGCATCCACAGCAACAGACACTTTCACATAGCTCAAGTGCAGCTCCAACATTTGTGCTGAACTTATGCTCCACCCTTTTCCACTCATCAAGGCTATCAGGGCAGTGCAGATATTTGTCTTGGAATTCAGCAAGAATGGCTTGGCAGACCTGAGGGACAAATTTGCAGATGGTGTTGCGGCCAACCAACAAGTGGTACTGGTAGGTTTCTCCAGTGGCTAAGTATCTCAGGGAATGGCCAGTTTGAGTTCAACTTCCCGTGGCTTCCTGTAATTGATGGCTGACTTCTTAATGCGGTGGTGAATGCATTTTTCAATGAAGTCAGAAAAGGCAGGGGACACCCTGACAAAATTCTGGTTTTCTGGGATGTCGGTGTGTATTAGGTCAGCCAGGAGGTTGCTGTAGCATCCCTTTTCTTGTCTCTGAATAATCCAGGGCATGACCCAGGGGTTTAGTGGCTTTCTTCTTCTCCTGGGGGCAGGCTGGGGGTGGGGCTGTGCTGGAGGCAGTATGGCAGGTGATGGTGCTGGGTTCAAATGTGTCCTCCTCTGTCTGCCCGTCAATATGTAAATCAAAATATTAAACTCAATAAAAACCAAAAGTACCCTAAGATAATGCATGCCGTCTCTGTAATGTGTAGCTGACTCCAGGATTTAATCAGTCCAGTCGTGGTGAGTGAGGAAAATGCTCCAGTCCTGTCTGTTAGTGAATACAGCTTGTCAGGGGTTGCTAAGGGTTGTCTGTTAGGGGTTTACAGCTTGTCCAGGTAGTTTCCTGTCTTGTCTTGAAGAAAATTACCCCGATCCCAAGTCAGGTCAGGATGTTGATCCAGATAAGCCGGTATGGTCTATGTCCTGTTTGGAAGATGTAACTGACCCATCATTTATGTGGGTTTTTTTTCGTTTCCAATTCTACAACTTTTCCAACTGACCCTAGAGTCGTAGAGTCGGTTAGTGGGTTTGTTCCAGTGGAACACCCCCATATGATATTAAGTTAACATTTACTTCAGATTGAGTTTGACCTTCTTTACCGCTATAGTGAACTCAATGGGAGCTGTCGAGAGGCCATAGGCCAGAGCTGTGAACTGGAAGGTTTGATATTGACAGTGGAACCTCAGATACTTTTGAGAGTTGTGGCTCAAAGGAATGTGAAAGTAGGCATTGCTGAAATCTAGAGAGGTGACCCACTCTCCTATTTGCAGCGATAGCCTTATTGATTCTGGTATTTCATTTTGAAAGTCTTTTCCTTAAGGAACATGTTCAAAGAGGTGAGGTCCAGGATGGACCCGCCTATTGTTGTTCAGCTTGGAACCAAGAAGAGGCAGTTGTAGACGGCCAGAGAGGATTGAGCCTTGAACGTTTCTTGTCAGTGGCCTGTTTGTCTAATCGGGAATGCAAAGAATCCTGCAGGTAGCTGGGGTTTTGGATAACCACTTTTGACAAATGGGAGTCTGGTTAAGGGAGGTTTGACCTTGAAGAGAAGGTTGTAGCCATTTTTCAGGATGGACACTACTGGCACGATTGGAGGCCCATATTTGCCACAAGTCCTTCAGATGTCCCCCACAGCTAGATTTTACACAACATTGTGAGCATTTTCTACAAGAGGAGCAAAATACAAGTGACTTAAAAAGAAGCATGGTTTACAAGCTTTATGTTGCTCATGTTCACTGTGGGGCTTACTCCTATCTTTTGTGGATGCCCTCAAAAACACAGTAAGTATAAGAGTTACAACATGTAAGTAATCTCTACTGTTTATCACTTTTCACCAAGTAAACAATCTTAACTGAATATAATGTCTCAACTGAATCTTATGTCTCAATGCTTTCAGAATTACCATCAACAACAACCTTATATGGCAAGACAGTACACTCAGCAGTTTTAGTGGGAGATATAGCTGAGCAATCAGTCCTTCCCGGTCAACATACTTGGTAATCTTATATCACCAATAGATGCAGTTAGGAACCTTGGTGTCTGGTTTGATTCAGATTTCTCATTCTCTTGCCATGTTGTGAAGGTCTGCAAGGCTTGTTTTGCTCATGTCCGGGATCTTAAGCGACTCCGAGGACATCTGACACATGAAGCGGCTCTTATGGCTGCCAATGCTCTGGTCGGAAGCCGACTTGATTACTGTAACTCTCTGTTCAGAGGTCTCTCAGTTCTAGATCTGCGCAAACTTCAATGTGTTCAGAATAGCCTTGCCAGAATTGTTGCCAACACCACCAAGTACTCACACATCACTCCAGTTAGAAAAGCACTACATTGGTTGCCGATTAAGTACCGTTTTATCTTTAAGACTGCCATGCTGGTATATAAGTTCCTACACAGTGGTAACCCCAAATACTTTGAACCCTTCCTGATTCCCAGACATAGTGCATACAACACACGTCGAAGTCAATCTGATGGCATATTTCTTGAGGTTCCCCACTTTGCTTCAGTTTTCAAGTCTCGAAAACATTTTGGACTCAGTTTTGCGTATGACGCACCTATGATTTGGAATGACCTTCCTGATGAGGTCTGCTCTGCAAACTCACTTGCCTCTTTCAGGTCAAAGTTGAAGTCATACCTCTTTGGAAAAGCATACCCACCCTAAATTTCCAATCTCCTTCTGCTTTCTCCGCGGTGCTGACCATTGCTGTGTCTCTGGTTTTTGAATATTGAACAATGTTTTTGTATGGTGCGCCTTAGAATCGGTCTTTTGACAGAGATTAAGCGCTATAAAAGTGTTATTAGAATTAGAATTAGACTGTAACTGTCATTAATTGTGTTTGCGCCTTCCTCTGAAATAACCATGGTTTGGGGCACCAGATCCCCTATTCCTGCCCCAAGTGTAGCTACATGGATCTATTTCTAAAACTGTGACATGCAGGAATATCCTGGTTTTGGTCTTGCTTTGCTTGCAGGGATTTGTCTTTGTTGCCGTCCTTGTATCCTTGCCAGCTGGTATGGTATGGTAGGAACAACCAAAAACTGTGATCACACCTGCCAGAACCCGACCCGGGTTGGGGGGATGGCATCAGCTTCCAATTTAGTGATGGCTTTCTTAGCTTTGGCAATGACTGCATCTGGGAAGAGAGCTGAGTGGTGGAAGAGGGCTGTTTCTGAGAGAACTCCAGGTGTCCTGTTTGACTCCGGGTTTCAGCTATTCCAAGTATGAGTCACAAGAGAGTCATGTTAGCAGCCTGCACAAAGATGGTGTCCACCATGTGTTGCATTGACTGTCCAAGGACAAAAATAACATTCTGCTGAAAAGCAGAGTCTTTCAGTTCATTTAGCACCTTTTGAACCTTATGTGACAATTTACCTTTGCCCATTAAAGAGTCTCAATAAGAGGAGTCTGAGATGGTCCTGCATGTCATCATAAACTTCATCAACTCACCTGTTAAAGGCTGCAGCTTGGTTCAACACAACCGTGGCTTCCTTAAGTTGCTTTTGACACTTACACATGGTTTTGTGACAGAGGTCTGGAAGTGGGTGAGATGAGTTGTCAACTGGCAAAGTGACAGAAGCTTTCGACTCAGATCTCAGGGGGCTGAGATCTGCTGCCTGTCCAGAAATTATCCTGATGTAAAGGACAGACATATTCATGATCCAGGATAAACAGCCATTTTATGTAGGATCTGATGGCACGTACGGTCTCCCTGTACTGACTCTGTGTAACTACTGTCTCCAGGAAGCTCCTCAGTGTGGTGCACCTCGGAGTTGGCTGGGTCAGCTTCGGAGGAAAAATCATATAAGGCATCAAGATTTGAGTCACAGTCTGGGTACAAGTCAATCATAGGTTAGACGTATTCCTAGTCACTGTGGCCTGAGCAGCGGTATCTCTACTGCTAGCCCTTTAGAGAGGATGTGCTGAGAAAAGGGTAGACAAGACCAGAGTGGGATATCGAGAAGGTTGCGGTGTCTGGGTGGAAGATGCAACTGTCCAAGCCAGGCACAAAAGTCTGCTGAGGAGGGTGTTTGTGGCTAATCAGGCTGGAGCACTTCCCACTGCTGAGCAGAATACAGGTTCCTTGTGATAGTCAGTCAGACTGGCCCACCCAACAGGGGGAACTGGGCGCAGAATGACTGGTGGTACCAGTCTAGGTGTGGAGTAATTTGCATAAGGGCCAGTCTTGTAGCATATGAAAAGCCCATAGATTTCTGTCGCTGGTCGGTTGAACTAGCAATCTAGACAGGGTGAGCAGGAGAGCCCAAGATCAACGATGTGGTACAGGATGAAGGCTGTAATATAAAGGGAGTAGTAGTGAATGCCCCACATGTGGGGGATTAAGAAACTCCTACCCTGACTGGAGAGAAGAGGGTTTTTAACAGGGAGCAGGTAGCACAGCAGCTGAGGCTAGGACAGCTTCTAAGCCTGGTGAGGCGAGAGGACAGCAAACTCACTATAAGAGGGGTGAGATGAGGCAGCATTAGAAGCCTTGGTAGGTGAAATGTCACTTGACTCCAGTTTATCCTTAGTGCTGGTGCTAGGTCCAATAACCTACAACAGCAGGTGGGTCTACCAGCTCTCCCTTATCTGTCTTCTCCAACTTGTCTTTCTTTTTCTCTTTATGGTTCTTATATGCTGGCACATTTAACTGTTGAATCTGATTAGGGGTTAGTAAAGAGCAAGCTGGACACTCCTCCTGACCTAAATCTTGTCACGACAAACCTTTTTCTGTCCAGAAGAACTGACAGTTTATAACAAGAACTAGAATATTTATGATCACACTTGAATTAATACAAATATGTCCAAGCTTGAATTCACAAAAAATATATGCATCTTATTGCAATGCGCCAAATGAAAAAGAGGAAGTGACGCCACTGGCCACCTGGCAAGTGAGGGAGGCACTAGCCCTCTAGCGAGTGGGTGCAACATTAAAGCCGGTTCCAGTGGAGGATACTATGAAGTGGAGGATGTCTTTTTCTGACATATAAAGATATATTAATGCAATAAAAGTGTTAATTTGATTGGATAAAATGTGATTGCCTTACCCTCTTATTCAGTACAGGTACAGCCAGGGTTTACAGCAGACCAGAGGGTAATATGACTTTTCATGGCCTTTCACTCTTATAAAGATGCGCCATTGCTTTGCCCATGTAAAACAGAAAAACAAATGTTTTAACTTGTTCAATACATGAATGGTATACACAATGTTAGTATCCTTTTAAAGGCTGCATTACGTAAAATCTTAATAAGATCTATAAAGTTGCATACCCCTTGAACCTGGTGTGTAAAAATGTAGCTATTGGTAAGTAACAAACTATTATTTTAGACACTGAAAGCAGTCAATACATTTTTAAATTGGCTACTTTGGTATAACAGACAGGATATAAGGTGTTTAAGATAGCCATATCTAGGTTTCATCTCTATCAGCAGAAGTATATATGGCTCCTGGCCCATGGCATTGTAAAGTATATTCTGTTAATCACTATAAGACTTTAAAAAGGATTTATAAGGATGTTTGATGGGGCAATATTACGGTTTAGTATCCATGACTAGAAATATAAATGGGCTTCTGGCATCATATATGCCATGAATAAATATAAAACAAAATCATGGTCTCACTCTTTTGGTAAAGGGTGGCATGGTTACACTTTAGCCAATCAAATTCCAATATTTATCAATGAGGAATAAAAATAACCTGTTTTTTGTCACTTTTCCACAATGCATACATACAATATGGTTAATTGTGGACAGAGTAACCTGTCCCACAAGAAATTAAGGCGATGTGTAATGTACAAATGATTTGTCTTTTGTATATGTTATGAGCCATCTGTAAAATTGTCCGTTTCATGAAATGGACGAAACATTTGTTCATTTTGTAAAATGGCCAACCCACCAGTTCATTTACTGAAATGGAAAAAGTAACTGTCCATCCATAAAATGGAAAAATCATGTTTTGACCATTTTTGAGATGGACAAATATATTTACGAAATTTTAACTTTGCTACACAGTAAAAAAAAATATTTTTTTTAACATTTAATATAAACTTAATACTAGAATAACTTATGAAAGAAACTTTAGCTTAAAATATACTTGTGATATGTAGGTAAATATTATCTTTTTTAGCACATCATTAAGGTACTATCTGAGTAGGACTGAGATACAACGTTATATTATTGACATTCATATCCAAGACTAAGACATATAATTCGTTTGCAAACATTACTAATTTTACTTGTCAACATTACATCCTTTATTTGCCTATATTTGTTGTGCTTGTTATTCTGAAATATTGAAAATCTAGCAACGAAAACACTTTAAAAGATCGAAAAGTTGAAAATCTAATAACATCACTGCTAATATTTTATAACAAGGTGATGATAAGATCAGCTGTTCAGGTGTATTTATAGTGAAAGGACTGGACATAACTGCATACTGGTGCTTGCAATAATCCTCAGATCCAATCATTAAAGGAATGGCTTCAATCTGTTAAATGGCAGGTATTTTGTCACCATCCCCAGATCAAATCATTAAAAAGCCTCATCTGAGTTACCGTCTAATGGGATTTAACTGCAGTCAGCTCAGTTTTACTTAATAACCTTTGATACTTTAAGCAACTCTGTAAGAGATTTATACAAACAGGATTAGTGTACAAAATTATAAGATGCATGTATTTATCAAGTGAAACAGAAAGACCAGTTTCCTTTGATCATTTCTGAAGTAAAATGTATTAGGCTTTTGACAGGGACAAAATGATAAAAATGATCTTGAACTTTATCCTGATAGCTTTTTACACTGGATGTTACACTAAAAACCTTCTTTTAGTTTAATTTTAACATCAACTCCTACAAATGAAATCCCATCTTATTATATGATGGGTTATCCATTTCATGAAATGGACAATTTCCTTGTCCATGTTAGAAAAATGGGCCATTTCATGTATGGGTCGTAACATATATACAAATCATTTGCAATTTTCAAAACTTACTTCTACAAATGATTCCAAAAATGTTTACATTTTCAATCAACCATATTCAGTATTTACTGAAGAGGCGACCAGAGATTCATAAAATTTACTTTACAATATCCTGTTTATTTACCACGATAGTATGGGAGAAGCTACCCTGAATTTGTCTGCCCTGGGTCATCCTTGTAGGTGCAAAGGGCTATCTTGTACTTGGCTAGACTTGGCATCAGTCATCTATGTACGGTAACAACATATTTAGACTACTACAATTTTGTAAAATATCTTGTGGTGCTCCTGATGGCCTTCAATCACTATGAGTAGGTCATGACTTTTCTCCCTAGATCACCCCTTTGCCCCCGGATCATTAGGAGTAGGTTTCCTTGCCCCAACTGATATTGCAGCTACCTCGTGTGGCCTCAAGGCTACCCTAGGTGGCTTCCCACGTAGTCCGCAGAGTAGACAGCTGCTTGCGCCAACTCAACAACAGTGTCACACCAGGTCAATAAACACCCAAGCAGCGCCATATGTAGTTTCACAACATGAAATGGTAACACTGGTTCTTTATTCATCTAAACAGAAAAAAACAGAACCTAGTCCATTTAATTTTAGGGACATCCTGTAAGTTGGATCAGATATCCACGACAAGTAATCTCTGTCAGCCGATCTTGTTTCAGCCACTAAATATGTAAATATCAACACACCACAGGCTCTCACTGACCCAGAAGAATGCCAACCAACCATGACAGAAATAACCAATGTCACATCCTCCTCGCCACTCAAGACCTCCCAACAGGTAGGGCTGGTAATTTAAAGTCCTTCACATGGTTTTGTTTTAGTCTTTGCCTGGCTGTCATGGCACTGCCCTCTCGTTGCTAAAATACTGGGCCAGTACCTGCCTATGATACTTGGCCTCCAGGTAACCCTATTAAGTCATAAAATGTTATGCAGGGCACAACATGCCATGGTGAAAGGTGCCACCAGCTCCTTTGCTGTATCTTTGACAGGATCAGCCACCACCAGTTAGTGAGGATGCCAAAGGATGTGACCCCAAACAGGTGCACAGCACTCCTATAATCTCTTTCACCTTGGTATTCCTTTTTTAATGTTCCGGCACACTTCATCGATCATCTTATTGATACTGGACTACCCCCTTTGAAGTCAGAATACAAGCTTTTGGTCCAGTTTCCCGGTGCCAGAAACCTCAACATCACATCCAGCCAAAACTGGACCTCTCTGTACTCTACCCCAGAAATTCTCATTAACAGTTCAGTACCCATGCATGTGTAATTGCAGTAACCCTGTACATCACTGGCTCCCAGCTCTTGCATTCAGGCTGTGTAGTGACCGTGAGTATCTCTCTCATAAAGCCATGTCCTCTCACACAACCCTGGATCCCTGCATCTCCAGATGAAAGAGTCAACCTTGGCTCTGACCCTGCCCCTGCTCTTAGTTTGACCCCGACTACTGCCTCTGCTTCTGCCCAGAGCTGCATGGCCAACCAGAAAGTGACCAACCTTTTACAGCTACCAAAACTGTGGCAGGAATGGCAGCTGAATTTCTGAAATCTCTGTAAGGAAAGATGTATTGTGTATAAAAACTGTCTGGATTCATGAAAAACACGAGCACTCGGAGAGCACAGACCTCCACCAAGGGAGCACATATCCTGAAAATTTCATCAAAATCCGTTCATAACTTTTTGAGTTATCTGTCTTTAAAAATTCTATTTCATGGTCCAGAAGATCCAGAGAGTGATCCGTATCACTCCCAAAATTGAATAATGTCTTCCTTTTAACTTTTCAGACATATCCTGAAAATTTCATCAAAATCCGTCCATAAGTTTTTGAGTTATTTTGTTCACAAACAAACCCAGGCAAAAACATAACCTCCTTGGCGGAGGTAACTATGATTTTATACTATCATTGCCACAAAGAAAGACACAGACAAACAAAGTAGAATATTAGTGTGATGATCAGATTGATCAGCTGATGCCCTCAATAAGCATCTGCCCAGACAGTCGCTGTTTCATCCTGAAGGACTTCACATCAATACAGGTGACCTTTAGTCATTTTGCGTAACCTTTAGTCATGGGGCAGCAGCTACAGTAGACCGTGGGGGAATCCATTGTAGTCTGGGCCCTATCCACGAGCACCCTAATGTAGGTCTGGGGTAGCACTAAGAATCAATTTGAGTATTTGAAAATTTTTTTTAGCATTTACTCTCCTCTCTGCAGAGCAGTGGGTCACAGCAGGTATCCATCCAGACCCATGGGGGGGTTCTCAGATACTAGATTCTGGGCTGCTTCTAGGTGATCATTGACAACGGAACAGGGTTCTAACTGTAATGATAGGAAAGCATTAGTACAAAAGGGTTCTACACAGGGATAGTGTTGGTACACATTCTAATCTAAAATAATTTGTCTGTAATTCTCAAATCATTAATTCAGTAAATCGAGATAAGAATCTCTACTGATAGAGAGATTAAGTCAAAATTTTGAATAAATAAATTAATGAATAAATAAGAGCACTCGGTGAGCGCATACCTCCTCCAAGGAATGTATGATTCTGAGAAAAATAGCTCAGTAATAAGTAAATGGGAAAGTCCGGATTTTTTATCCAGGCGATGATCAAAATCACCAGAAATATTTAACAGGATCTAAGTTGGACTCAGACCCATCTTCTCATTTTTTCATGATGATCCGACCAAAAGTATTTGCATAATCCTGCGGACAAACAAACAGACAAATAACCGGTCATGTATTGAAAACCCTCTTGGTGGAGGTAACAAAACAATCAACAAAATGGATCAGCCTTATATTCTTCCATATAAATGGACGTTTTTGTGAGGTTATAATAAGGTCAACATATTGGGGGCATTGGTTGACCCAGCAGATTTAAAGAACAAAGCTATTAAGGGAATGTGATAGCGTTATTATTGTAAGATTAATCCCAGTTTTTGTATTGTTTGGAAAGCATTATCCCAAACACTGACAGACAATACGGTAGAATTAATTGTGACTTCACACAATGCTGCCTTGTAGCAGCTAGAATAACAAATCTGAGTATGCTTCAGAGGTTGTGTAATCAATTAAGGCGCAATTTGTACGAGGGAAATATCACACATTGTTTTCTGAAATAATATTGTGACTGTCTGAGCTCTGAAAGCAGTTCCCCTGACAGTGATCCTTTCTTTTTTGCTTGACATATTTATTGAGTATTGGTTGGCATTAGATTTAGAAGTATGATTGTAAATGTAAAGTGATATATTTGTAATATAGCAAATGTTATGCCTTACAAAAATAGCAACCTACGTCTCCAGGTCATAGATTAAGTGCTGAAATAGTAAAACAAATCTAAAAAAGTTATTTCAAATCAAGTATGATAGTGATGAGTTAAAGGTTTGTGCAGCAAGTCATTTCAAAGCAACTCTAGATTGCCAGAAGAGGATGGTATATCATGGAATATTAATTATGGTCAAACAATTAAGCAATTGCCCAATCCCCCGCTCAGGCAAAGTTATTAGTGATTATTGTTACATTGTGCTGGTTGATTTAATAAACTGATATGTTATAGATACAGCTTTTGGCGATATTAATTGACTGTGAGTCAGCTAAGGGATGATGCCATTTTCAGGCTGGAAATTTAAGCTCCAATTAATTAATTTACTGGAAGATATGGATGCTGTAATGATTGTTTAGTAGAGCAAGAAAGGTCTTCACTTCACTGCTGTTAGTCAGGAACCAAAATAGGGGTCAGTCAATAATAAGCAAAAGTCAGCTCAAGGATATATCTTTTTGTAAAATTTTTTTTTTTTATATATATATAATCAGTGCTATGTCCCCTTAAATACATGACCCAAACTGAGAGACAGATTCTCCTAGATGAGTTATTAATAACGTCCTTCAGGACCTTTAGCCTGCCACTGTGTAAAGGACCCAATCACAGAGGACCACTACTTTAAGTGGTTATTAGAGTCACTTTGTACCTGTCTGTACCTGGGACTGAACCCAAATCCTTTTTTTTGTGTTTCTAAGCAACAGATATCGCCCATTAGACCACAGTGACAGAGCTTGTATAAAACTTGAACTATGTTGTGGTTTACCTTTTTTCTCTAAATATTTGGAACCGTACGACCTAATAAAAAGATAGTGTTTTGTTATCTAAGAACTACTGCTATTGTAAATTGTGTCTTTGTTTTTAAAATACATACTTTAAGTGGTAATTGCCATTGGGGAAGATAAAATAAAGTTGTGGAAAGGAGTAAAAGGGTAAAAGTCACTTCAACAGCTAGAGCCATATCAGCGGTAACCGTCATGTTCTCTTGGGTTGGACCTGAACCTTTCAATGTATACATCACTGTTTGGGAAAATGTTTTTTTTTTTTTTTTTTTTTTTTGGGGGGGGGGGGGGGGGGGGGCATGAAAAATATCTCTCTTCTGAGAGTTTATCGGATATAAATTCTTTGAAATAATGGTGTGAGACTTTGGAATAGATTTCAGTCTAGTTTATTGTAATGATCACCTCCTCTAGTAACGTAGCAATCAATATGTTAATCAATATGATATAAATCACAAACATTATGCCATTGAAAGGGGAAGAATTAAACATCAAGAATTCTCCATGTGATCTTTGATAAATGACCCCACCTTGTCTCTTTGATAAACAGACCATAGAATACTCTCTTCAAAGGAGTTTACATAATCTGATGTAAAGATACATAAAATAATATGGATTTATCAATCTTTTGAAGACCTGGAGGTTAGTAAAACCTTACCAAAGACTCAGTGGCTTTTTAATAAACACCAAAAATTGGTTAAGTTTTTCAATGCATCCACTTTATATTCAGGCAATCCTGTTCAGCTGTGTGGCACAAAGCCTCAAGAATATCAATAATGGATTTATTAAATTACTCTTTAGAGAGGTAACTATGACAATAAATAAATCAAACAAATTAAAGCTTATTGGTTTCACTTTGGGAAATGTCATTATAAATATATAGAGATATTATTTGAAAATATCTAAGTATTTCAACATTATTCCTATGGAATATCACTTCATGTGAAATATGATATTTCATGTAGCCAAACAAATACGTGTAAATATCATGTATCAACCCACTGTGCAAACCATAATTTGTCTTCAAAGAGTCCAAAATGTACTTTAGCTTTTCCTTTGCCCAAATCGTTCTATTGGCTGGTATTAAAATTGGACCATGTTGTGAAAGTTAATCATGTTTTTTTAAATTTTGCATTAGATTGGTTAATTATTTTCTCCAGAGTGAAAAGCCCTACGAATATTGCACTGTTGCAGGTCAACTGAAAACCCCCCAGAATTCTCTTTCCCTAAAACTGAAAGTATAAACATGTCTGCTGATGGAGGGAATGGGCCAACCATTAATGCCCTATGATTATTGGTGTTGTCTAGTTGCACTGTACTGCCAAAAATACCCCTAGAAAACCATATGGCTTTTTGTCTGTGGTGGTTATTCAACCGTAAAGGCTGGGTAAAAACTGCCATTCCTTGGGGACAGTTGAAATGGAGTCATTGCAAGTCTCTAACATGCTAACCCAGGGCCAATTGCTGTAAACTAATGTCAAACTGCTCCGTATAAATAAACATTGTTGATGCTTTAGTTGGAGGTTTTAGTCTTTGTGTATACAAATACTTGTAGCTTTCACAAAACTGTTGGTGAATCGCGGGTTGATTTATCTGTTTATTATAATAAGGTAATCTCTAATAACACTTGTCAGAAATTGAGAATTGGCTTGATGTTTTAGGCCGTACAGTATGGCTCATTTATTGTACAGTTGCAATAAAGAATGATGCATCTTCTAAGATATATTGGCCTTTTGAAAATGAGAATTATTATTTCACCTACTTTATAGTAGAGGCAAATTGTCTTTGTACATGGAAAATTAATTTGCTTTCTTGGGTGCAGTAAATTTGAGTCTGTTTGCACTGCCAATAGCATCTTCTTTTTTTATTTTTGGCTGAGCAATTACTTAACTTAGATGCTGTATTTATTTATTTCATTGTTGAAAGAGTCAATTATCATAAAATCTAGTATTAATTGTAAACAATTATCTCTTATTATCTATTATGAATATTTTTTTCTGTCTTCATTTGCAATATTTCAAGGCCTTAAATTTACTTTAAAGGTTAAAACTGAGACCAATCACGGAAAAGGAAATGCAATTCACAATGGCATCTATTGATAAATAGACATGACAGTATATTAGACATTTGGTGTAATTTGTAAGAAACTAAGCGTGTTATTTCATAATAAAAGACATGACATGCTGATATCAGTAAAAGAGAGCAAAAACATAATTAGAAATCATCTCATGTTCCCTCTTTCAGAAATATTATATCGCAAATGGCATTTCCTCTCCCTTTTGTACTCCATCTGAGCTCGGATAACTTTGAAATTGTATTTCAATTCATGTATTCCTAGATAAAAAAACCATCACGTGATGTTATGTAAGATAAGATGTATAAACCATTGTTTGTATCGAAAATTGTTTGAAATATCAGAGAAGACATGTTGAAAATATATACCAATCCTTTGAAGTGATATTACTGAAATATCAATTTGCTATTTTGAGTTTTTCCTTTTGTTGTTTCTTTTTTCAGATAAAAGTCAAAGAAGCACTGTTGTTTTTCAATTAGTTAAATGAGTTAATTATTATGAAAGATTAATCAAATGTTTTCAGTACAGATAAAAAAAAATCAGTTTCACAGTAAAATTTTCTCAACCTTGCCTTGGCTGTATATTCTTTTAGTTTACGTTATTTTAAAATATTTTACACCAATTTGCTAATCTTTATTTTTGGTTTCAATGAGATATTTAGTTTCAATAATCAAGCAAAGGTATTTTCCAAGTTTTTTCAAACCTTGACTTTTGTTATTCCTTTTGTCAATTACATTAACACGTCTATATTGCACTAATTACATTACTATATGTATCTTAAGATAGATCTGTCATTGGGTCCTTTCCCAGTGGCAGGCTAAAGAACCTCAAGGACGTTGATAAATGGTCATCCTTGAGCCTCTATGTTTCAGATAGGGGAATGTCAGTTACCTGTGAGTTGGGGCTGTACCTGTGCTGTCGGATTGGTTAAATAGTGCTTTGAGTCCTATAGTATATGGAGATATTGCACAGAGTATAAATACACAATACAAGACCAAATGTAAGCTTAGTTTGTTAAGACTCAAGGCTCACTGCAGCTTATCTTGTATTAATGACTTGTTTTGTACTTCCTGTCTTATTACATCTGCCAAGAAGCTATTAGAGGTATTAAATTCTCCATCATTTGTCTGTTTGTTTTATTGTTTCTGTAGAGCATTACACAAATACTATTATTTGTCATGATTAAAATAAGATGGGTCTTGGTCCAACTTAGATTCAATTAAATTTTGAGAGTGATCCGGATCACTTCCTAGTTACAAAAAAAAACCCATAAAAGATCCGGATTGTCTTACTCAATTATAATTAAGCTATTTTTTTGAAAAAATCATACCCTCCTCAGTGGATGTTTGCGCTTGCTAAGTTCTCTTGTTTTCTTATTGTGTTTGATATATTTTGTACCACTGACTTATTTTATAGTAAGATTGCCTTATTCTTACCCTTCTCTACCTACGTCAAAAACTGTTACCTTTCGGATGTTTCACAGGATAAATATGGATTATCTCCGGAGTGATCTGGAAAACTGTTCGTTTGTCAAATGCCCTGGTAATACTGCTAGTGTTCTTTATGAGCAGTATACAAAGGACCTTAAAGAGTTGCTAGACAAACACGCTCCTGAGGTGTCTCGCACTTTCATTAAGGGTCCTGCTAAATGGCTGTCAGATTCTTATCTGCTGGCTAAGGCTGTTAGGCGCCAGTTTGAACGCATATGGTGGAAGAATAAATCACCACAAAATCGAGCCAGATTGCGAAAGCAGATTGCCTGTTGTAATTCACTAGTAAATAAAGATAAATCCAATTACTACAGAAGTCTTGTCAATGAAAATGCTCAGGATTCCAAGAAATTGTGGCAGGTGATACGTACTGTATTACATTCCGATCACGAAAGCGTACTCCCTTCTCATCAGTCAAAAGAGTGTCTTGCAAACCGTTTTGTGACTTATTTCTCAGAAAAAATTATCAAGATTAGGGACTCATTTTCCAGCACTGACTCTTTCAGCCTACCTGCACCCTCAGACCTACCCAGCTTTGACTCGTTTAATGAAGTTTCTGATGAAATCACCAACTAAATCCTGTTTGTTGGACCCATGGCCCACCTTTTTGGTCAAGGAATGTCTTGACATTCTTGTACCTTCAATCACCAAACTTGTTAATTGTTCTCTGTCTGAAGATGTTGTTCCTGCTGATTTTAAAAAAGCTGTTGTCACTCCACTGATCCAAAAATCCTCACTTCCACCTGACGATCTCAAGAATTACCGACCTATGTCAGGCCTGTGCTTCATCTCCAAACTTGTTGAGCATGTGGTTGCCTCCCAATTAAACGACTATGTCTGTTCAAATGGTCTTGAGAATGTCAAGCAGTCAGCTTATAAGTTAGGTCACTCAACCGAAACTGCACTACTGTCAATCAAAAATGATGTCCACCTTGCTCTGGCTCGAGGTGAGGCCACTGCTGTTGTGCTGCTTGACCAATCAGCAGCTTTTGATACAATTGACCATGGTACACTCCTAGGATGTTTGAGTTCTCGGTTTGGCGTTGGTGGCGTAGTTTTGGAATGGTTTAAGTCCTACCTCTCTGATCGTTTGCAATGCGTTAAGATTGGCTCTATTCTGTCTGGTGCAAAGAAGCTCCTGTGTGGAGTACCGCAGGGCTCTGTCCTAGGTCCTATACTTTTTTCCTTATATACTACTCCCCTCAGCAAAGTCATTCGAAATCATCCCGGCATAGGTTTTTACTTTTATGCAGATGATACACAGTTATATGTTCATCGCACACATCAGAATGTGTCTCATGCCTTTGACAGGTTGGAAAGGTGCCTGGAGGATGTCAAAAAGTAGTTATCTGCAAATAAGTTGAAGCTCAACCCTGATAAAACCGAATTCATTGTTTTTGGTTCAAAAATTCACCGTGAAAAACTCAACAAATCCTTTCCAGTTAACATTCTTGGCAATTTCCTCTCTCTTGTCGGTGAGGTCAGGAACCTCTTTGTATGGTTTGATAGTGATTTTTCCTTCTTGAGGCATGTCCAAAATATCTGCAAGTCTTGTTTTGCTCAAATTAGGGATCTTAGGCGTCTCAGAGGTTACCTCACACATCATGCTGCCCTTATGGCTGCAAATGCCCTGGTTGGAAGTCGACTTGACTACTGTAATTCCTTGTTTAGAAGTCTCTCAGCTCTTGATCTTCGTAAGCTGCAATGTGTTCAAAATAGTCTGGCTAGAATTGTCACCAACACCACCAAGTACTCACACATCACTCCTGTTAGGAAGATTCTACATTGGTTGCCTATTGAACAATGCTCCATATTTAAGACTGCCTTACTGGTGTACAAGTTCCTAAATTGTGGTCCACCAAGATATTTTGCACCTTTTCTTAAACCCAGACAAAGTGTCTACAAAACATGCAAAAGCCAAGCTGATGGTGTGTTCCTTGAGATCCCCCACTTCGCCACCTCACTATATAAGTCTTCTAAGCATTTCGGCCTCAGCTTTGCTTATGACGCTCCAAAGATTTGGAATGATTTGCCTGATGATGTATGTTCGGCCATTTCTCTCCACTCATTCAGAAGGAAGCTCAAAGCCTATCTCTTCGCACAAGCATATCCGCCCTGACTTTTGCTTTCCCTCATTTCTCTCTGTGGCGCTGACCCTTGCTATGCCTCAGGTTTATGATTACAGTTTTTTGCTTCTGTTTGGTGTGCCTAGAGTCTGTCTTTGGATAGAGATTAGGCACTATAAAAATACTATTAGAATTAGAATTAGTCTGTATTATTTGGCCAACAACATTTTTATTGGCAATTTTGGTTGACTTTGTGAATGGCTAATTGGTAGGATGGATTTTTTTCTTGAATAAAAAACTAAATCACAAGCCATGTTTTTAGTCTTCTTCACTATCCTTTTGTTAAACAAAACATGTGTTGTCAAGGGAAAAGATAGCAGTTAATCAGTCTAATTAAAGCTGAAGACATTGTATGACAAAGTGTTTTTTATTCTGTGTCATTTTACCATATGCTGATGACATCACCACCGTGCCTGCTCTCATATTTGAGTAGCTAGCAATGTAATTACAGACCATGGTTGTGGATTAATTACAACCTTCATTTAGTAGATTATTTAATCATACTTATTAATGGATGTGAAGAAAAGCCCACATAGCAAGGAATTACCTGCCTTTGAGACTCATGTATATCATTTTTATTATTAATTTCATTATTATTATAATTACTACTATAACAATACAATTTTGATAAAAATACAGTGGGTTAGTTTAACCTAGAGAATATTACTTTTTTTCTAGTTCTGAAGATTTAAATTAACAGCTAACTATGGTCATGGGTACTAGCTTATTTTTTATTCACACAATAACAATCAGTTGAATCGATTTATTAAAGTTACAACTAAAAATTGTGTACTTGATGTACAATCGATAATATTTCTCTGATACTGAAATGATAAGACACATTTAATTAAATCAAATGCAGCAAGGAATGACCAGTTACATACAGAAATTTTCTTTGCTTTGGAAGTAAAGCAATTACTTGTATGAAGAGGATGTTGCAGTCATAATTATTCAAAATCACAGTCTAGTCTCTTTAACCACTTGGGTTCGAATCTAGTTCAATCCAAAACAAAGCTTACACGTAGAACCTCTCATAGGGAGATACAACCCCAAACTTTAAACTTTTTCACTCCATTCTGTAATTGTTGGTAAATCAATCAGAATAGAGGCAATTTACACTTATTTCAAATAAATCAGTGTAATTATATTTAATTAAAATGTACATTGACACAAGTGGGGTTTATTCAGTAACTTTCTGTAAATAGTAGACAGTTATTTGAACCTTTAAGTGTGCTTTTTGTGGGTGATAATACAATTTCTACCTGAATTAGGAGCCCTAATTTTGCAGCCTAGGATTTTTCTTTTTGTATCCATTGGGTTGATATTCAACTAACTGTATACTTACTTTTTGTGCTAATTTAAGGCGTTTAAAAAGAACACCTTAGCGAAAGGCTAGATCTTATAAACAAAGAGCCCAGTTAATTGGATGGGATGGTCGTGATGTTTTTTTCTTTCTGTCATTTACTCATTATGATATGAAATAAGAAGAAAGATAATAAAGAGAACCTGGAATGATCCCTGAGGTAATCATCTCTTGTGCAACAAGGTTCCTTTATGCAGCTTCATTTAATGTAATTATACTATCTGTTTTACATGCTAGTGTGTTTTGAGAAACCTAACCAATGCTTCCCTTGAAGGGTTGTAATATATCCCATCATCCTATCATATTTCCCCTTTTCCATGTCCCCTCCCTAATTATGTCGTAGTATCTCGTGACAAACAAGGCTTTATACCTTACAAGTAACAGGTGATTAGGAATCTGGAGGAAATTCAGTTAGTTTATCAGCGGTAAATCTGTGTAGCCTTATCAAAGACTCCTAAATTAAAAGAAATGAATAACAATAATTATTATGTGAATAATTTGATTAAGTTCTTTCTGAAGTATGAATAAAATAACAATACTTATTTATATGTTAATGGTTTAGTTACTTTAAATGTTATTCTTATATGGATACATAGTTATAGAAATTATTGAAATAGGTTAAATCAAGTCATGTCCCTGAATATTTGTACAGCCCAAGGTACATCTTTATCGAGATTCTAATTCTCAGATTGTTCTAGTGTTCTTATTTCTGAAAACTCCCCACAGCAATATATTATAATTTTTTTTTCAATTTCTAGAATTTCGCATGAATCTAAACTTTGCTAAGATTTGTTTTCACATTTTAAGAACATTTATACAGGACTCAGGAAGAGACATAGAATTGTTTTCCTATCATTTTTTATCTCATTACTACGGAATTGCAAGTTATTCCCACAAGATAGTAAATCGTTCCCACAAGATAGTAAGTTGTTACCATGAGTTAGCAAATCATTACCCCAAGATACTAAGTCATTTCCACTGGTTAAAAATCCTGCTTTGATATCAATGTACAGACAATTTCTTTGTATATCATAACAATCTTATTTTGAGGGAACAACATAATATCTCGTATAACAACTTTTGAACTAGTGGGAATGAGTTGATAAGTGGTGGGAGCGAGTTAATAAGTGGTGGTAATAAGCTAATAAGTGATGGAAATGAGTTAATAAGTGGTGGGAATAAGTTAATAAGTGATGGGAACGACTCACTAAGTGTTAGGAACGAATTAATAAGTGGTGGGAACGAGAAAATAAGTAGTAGCAATGACTAAGTGGTGGGAACCACTTAATAAGTGGTGTGAATAAGTTATTAAGTGGTGGGAACGAGTAAGTAAGGGGTGGGTATGAATGAAAACACAAGAATTTACTATCTTGTAGTAACCACTTAGTATTTTCTTCCCACAAGTTAGTATCTCATTCCCACGACTTAGCATTTCATCCCCACGATTTAGTATCTAATTACCACAACTTAGTATCTCATTACCATGATGTACTAAGTTGTTGGAATGACATGTTATCTTTGGTTAACAATTGCTAACTCGTGGCAATGATTTAGTATCTTGTGGTAATGACTTAACTTGTGGTAATGAGATAAAAGCAATTATAATGAAACAGTTCTATGTCCCTTGCTGGGCTCCATACATTTATTAGAAAACGACTGTGTTCTGTGAGAAAATTCAATAAACTGAATAAATTCTACCAATATAAATGTTAGAAAATATGGACCCTTTGCTCTATGATTTTTATAGAAAGTTTTGACACAACATTTTTCTCAATTCTTCAAGTTGTCGGTATTAGATTGGTGAGCAGTATATAAAAGACCTCGTTAATGATTTATCCCAATTATGTTTATTCTGAAAATCTGGCTTTTGGTGTGAGGTCTTTCAGTTTGTATCTGCTTAATCCAAAATATATGTATTTTTTATTTTTTTATTAAATTTTATTTTTTATTAAATATACTAATTTATAGTTTCATTTAAGATCCGAATTTAAATAGTAAATTACTTCTTTTCTGCAACCCAACAGTATCAAATTAATTTAAACTTTTAATACTTTCCGATATGTTACCAGTGCAACTGTGGATCATGTAGCTTAATTGTGAGAAGTTTGAACTATAGAGCTGTAGGTCAATGTATTACAATATATGTCATAGCAGTTCCAATTTTGTTATCTTATTTTCAGATCGACTTGTATTGTATAATGGAAGGAAACCCCCTTCTATTTCTTGACTTGAATTTCTTTAAAAAATGTGTACAAAATCAAGTAATGCATTCAATTTCTTACATTCTAATTCAGATTGATTGATTAGGTATATTGTATCAGGGTGATTCAGTATAGTTTAAAAATGAAACAACAATTTGTCCTAACGGGAAAATAGAAATGCTAAAACCGAGTTTGCTGGTCACATATGTGGAAATAAACTCTACACTTTTGTTTCTGTGGGTTATATCAAATAGTACCTGTGATTCAGTACAATAGAGCATATGTATCCATTAACCTAAAGTTAATGAAGTTGCCATGAAATAAATCTCAATATCAACATTCATTAGTTGGTTGAGTTGCATACAGTTTAGTATGTCAGTGCCAGTTCTTCAGTGTCGTGACTCTTGGAAATATTATACCCAAAACTCTGCATCAAAAGCATATATGACAGGCTGCAAAGTGTTACTTACATTGACTGAAAGACTGCACTGCCATATATATCAAAATTAAATTTACAAATATAAATGCAACACCCCAAATAAAGTTAGAGGCAACAGAGACAATTCTTTGTTATTTATTTATGATTATGCCTAGCACCTTTGTGTCGGTGTCATTGAACAAGATGTGCAAGTAGTTTGTGAATTAAAGTTTTCCGATTTGCTCTCCCTGGCATGAAAAGTACTAGGAATATTTTGCATGAAGTAAAAGAAATACGAAATTCATTATATATGCAAAAAAGATTCTGTGTTTGCTTATTATAAAAATCACATATTGTCTATTAGCCTGGGGGACCTTCATCGTATCATTTCTGTTGATACATCAGTGGTGATTGCAAATACTCTGGTCAGCAGTCATTGGATTATTGCAATTCTTTATTTCAGAGTTTGTCATCCATAATACTACCAGGCTCCAATACATTCAAAATGCTCTTGCACAGTTTGTCACCAGTGCTTCTGAGTTCACTCACATCACATCCAGCTTGAAGACACTTCATTGGCTACCTATCAGACAACGAATTATCTTTAAAACCCTAGTTCTTGTGTACAAGTACCTCACTACTGGCCAGCCTAAGTATTTTGCACCATATCTCTCCTTGTACAAATCTGCCGTGAAGATAGGATGCTCAAATCCAAAAAATGTGTTCCTCCACGTTACTCATTATTGTTCTTCCATCCATAAATCAAAGGTCCATTTCAACAACAGTTTCTCATATGTTGCCCCAAAGTTATGGAATGATTTTCTACATGACGTATGCTGTGCTCCAAATCTCATGTTTCAAAAGTCGACTAAAAACCTACTTATTTCAGAAATCATTTCCACCTTAGTTTCTAACTACCGAACAACGGATTGCCACCCAGGGTGCGACTTGGAATATGTCTAACGTCTTGATGATTTATGCCTAACAAATTTGTTGGTGTGCCTTAGAATCTGTAGATTCAGAGATTAAGCACCTGGACAACTAATTGATTGGTTGATTGATCTATAGTAAAAAAAGATTAAAAACTCCTTCAGTTATTCTGTACTTACTTTTTTGAACACCTCATCTTCAAATAAGAAACAGTCCCTCAGTAACATCCAAAATATAATAAATTAATAACTGAGATTAAATGTTTCACTATATACTAAATTTTAATGGAGCATAGAATATTACAAATTACAGTTCGTCAATAAATCATATAGTATAAGATTTATTGCTTTTTTGATGTCATGATCAGCACATCGTATCAAATCAAAACTTGACAGGTAGTAAATTGGATGGAGGAAATCAATGCACACTAATTGGTCAAAATTCTGTACTGAAAATGACCAGAGAATTCTAATTCTAATAGTATTTTTATAGCACTTAATCTCCAGTTAAAGACATACTCTAGGAGCACCAAACAGAAAAGCAGAAAATTACAGTCATTAACCTGACACATACCAGGGATCAGCACCACAGAGAGATACCTGGAAAGCAGAAATTAGGGTGGATATGCTTGTGTAAAGAGATAGGTTTTAAGCTTTTTTCTGAATGAGTGGTAAGAAGTGGCCAAATGTACACCATCAGGCAAATTATTCCAAATCTTTGGAGCACCAAAATCATAGCTGAGGCCAAAATGCTTAGTAGGGTTATACTGAAGTGGCAAAGTGTGGGACCTCAAGGAACACGTATTTTATAAACACTGTGTCTGTGTATGTATTTTATAAACACTGTGTCTAGGTTTAAGGAAAGGTACACAGCATTTTGGATAACCACTCTGTAGGAACTTGTACACCAGTAAGGCAGTCTTGAATATAGAACAGTGTTCAATAGGCATCCAATGGAGAGTCTTCCTAAGAGGAGTGATGTGTGAGTACTTAATTGTGTTGGTAACGATTGTAGACTATTCTAATCACACACTGAAACAAAGAATTATGATGATCCAAAGATAATTATCCTCATAATTTATATACAACTTAGTTTAAACTGACTGTTTAGACTGGGTGGTAGATTTTGTATAATATTTTTGTAATTTTTTTGTATAACACACTCTCAGTACAATAAAAATTTATCTATATTATATACACTCTCTTGAGCTGGAGTAATTCAATAGATCTGCATACAATTAGTCATCCATTATTGAATTTTAACAAGGGATATTATTGGCGTTAAAGGTGTGTGTATACAGTTCTAAACAGAACCCTATCGTTAATTGGAGTTTTAACATCTTTACAATTTTTGTTATTGATTTACACCATTGATATTTTTGTGAAACCAATCAGCTTTGCTAGGTACTTAAAATTTGTGAAAGCAGTGCATCTGTGTACATCAAAAGTCCTGTTATTCTTCTGATTAGATTATTTGGGGTTAGTTAAAACTGGGCTCCAGTGAGTATTATAAGTCATTCCGTAAATTAGGATTAGTGAAGGCTTGGCCACTGTATACATAAAAAGTCGAGTTTTGATTCAAGATTCTTCACTGAAGAGCAGTGCTGGGATCTGTATACCATTTCACTTCATGCATCTATATACAGGTGCATTATTTGACCTTTAATTACTAGCATCACCTGGTTGTGGTGAGATATTATGAAGCCACTGGTCAAAGGGTTTGGGTTCAATCCAATATCTTACCTACCTACCTCTTTGCATTGAGTTTAAGCACTACCACTGATCTGGGGTCAGGTCTGACCAAAAACATGTAGGACTGAAAAGTCTAGTTATTCTTTTGATTTCACAAAATTTGTTGAATTAGGACCTCACTGAACATCATAGTTCAAATATGAATTTGATTTCATAAATTGCTATTAGTTGAAACAGAGCCCCAGTGTACATAAAAATTAAGTTCCATTCATTTAGCCCAACATGGTCTCTTCTGAAAAATTTTGAATGGCCAATGTTAATACCGAATAACTTATCCAACTTCAGTGAATAAATTACTGGCTCAGGTATTTTAATGTATACATTGTAATACAAATCACACAGTTTTAATAAAGACTTATATGCATACACAGCTGTGCAAATAATGTAAATATTATATGGATTTTTTATTAGTGACCCATTTTTAAAATGTTAAATATTTAGCCACATAACTAATCAGTTACCTCTATTAACTATTTAGTAAGTTGAAGGGGTAGATTCTGGGAGACCTGGGGTGTATCTGGGGTGTAATCTGGGAGAGTGGGGTAGATTATGGGAGGCTACCAGAAAAGTAAAATGAAGGGGGTATACTTTCAGAGTTTACATCGGATTTGAGCAAACAATGACTTACAGGTATTCTGGACATGCCTCAAAAGGGAAAAATCACTACCAAACCATACACCAAGGTTCCTGACCACTTCTGCAGGAGAGAGAAAATTACCAAGAATATTAACTGGGAAAGATTTGAGTTTCCCATGTTGTGTTTTTGAACCAAAAATAATTAATTCAGTTTTATCGGGGTTTTAGCTTCAACTTATTTGCAGACAACAACTTTTTGACATTGTCCAAGCACTTTTTTCAACCTGTCAAAGGTATGAGCCACATTCTTGTGTGTGAGATGAACATATAACTGTGTATCATCTGCATAAAAGTGAAAACCTATGCTGGAATGATTTCAAATGACTTTGTTGAGGGGAGTAGTTTATCAGGAAACGAGTATTGGACCAAGGACAGAGCCCCGAGACATATCAAACAAAGTGTTTTGGCATCAGATAGAATAGGGACAATCTTGACACTCTGCAAATGATCAGAGAGGTAAGGTCAAACCAAGAACTCAGACAATCTAGCAGCGTGCCATGGTCAATTGTGTCAAATGCTGTTGATTGGTCAAGCAGCACAACAACAGTGGCCTCACCTCTAGTCAGAGCAAGATGGACATCATTCTTAACTGACAGCAGTGCAGTCTCGGTTGAGTAACCTAACTTATAAATGACGGTTGGACATTTTTGAGTCCATTAGAACGGCCAACTGAGTCATTTAGTTAGGAGGCAACCACTCCCTCAACAAGTTTGCAGATGAAGCACAAGCCTGGCACAGGTTAGAAGTTCTTGATATTGTAGCATTTTTTATCAGTAGCGTAACAACAGCTTTTTTAAAACTGGCAAGAACAACACCTTCAGGCAGGAAACAATTAACAAGTTTAGTGATTGAGGGCAGAAGAATGTCCAAACACTCCTTAAATCAATTAGGTAGGCCAAGGATCCAACGACAAGATTTTGTTGGTGATTTCATAATTGCCTTACGCATGTCTTCAACAGAAACTGTTTTAAGATAGTCAAGTTAAGGTCCCTAATCTTGGTAATTTTGTCTGTGAAAAAAAGTTACAAAGCATTTAGCAAGACATTCCTGAGACCCATGAAAAGGGAGTACATGTTCAGGATTGAAATGCAGAGACATGCCATAATTTTTTTGAATCCTGAGCATTTTCACTGGCAAGATTTCTGTAATAATTTGATTTATCCTTGTTTACTAGTGAATTACAACGGGCAATCTGCTTATGCAGTCTACCTTGATTTAGTGGTGATTTATGCATTCAAACTGGCGCCTGGCAGCCTTTGCCAGCAGATAAGAATCTGAGAGTCATTTAACAGGACCTTTGATGAAAGTGCGAGACACCTTAAGAGTGTGTTTATCAAGCAAATCATTTAGCTCACTTGTATATTGCTTGTAGAGAACACTAGCAGTATTACCACGGAATTTAACAATTAAACAATTATCTAGATCATTCCTCAAACTGTCCATTTTTATCTTGTGATACCTTTGAAAGGTAACATTTTAGACCAGGGAACAGAAGGGCTGACAAAATCAAGCTGACCTAACCATCAGAACTCACTGACCCAAACATTTGAAATAACACTGGAATCATCAGGAGTGAGGATGAGATCAAGAATGTGTCCATGTAGGTAGGTTGCTTTATGAACATGTTGATTAATATTACATGACTCAAGACAGAAACTTTTTATTATCCTTGGAAGTTGTGTCAACAAGGATGTTGAAATCCCCACAAATTAAGATATTTTTGCTCACTGAGGACATTTACTCAAGGAGATTGAAAAATTCATCACAGAATGCATCAAAACATGAACCAGGTGGCCAATAAGCACAAGCTATCACAAAAGCTGGTGAACCAATGGTAGTTGCAATATATTTCAAAGGATTTATAGAAAGGACTATCAACTATTTAACTATTTTGAACTGGATATTATGATTTACATAACATAACCCAGACTCTTCATAAGTGTTTCAATATCCCTCCATGATTTCTTCCCCTGACAAATAAAAAGAATCATCATTATGTAAGCACTTACTTCATTCCTGGACTGATAAAAGATTTTTGCTTATCAAGTGTCACTGCTGACAATTCACATTGACTAGACACATAAAAAGATATACCTTTTATCACTTAAGAAGGAGACAAGAGGCTTGAGTATGGAAACATACATTATTGTCACATATGTATATATGATGTTTTCTTAACTTCTTTTTATTGTTCAAATAGATGTAAAAGGTTGAAATTGTCGTGATTAATACATTGCAAAAGGATTTTCAATTACTCTGGCACATGAGTTCTACAGTTAATAATGCTGTCAGACAAAGTTTCAAGCAAAATAATTGAAAGGAGAGAATCTTACATATTCTGTGAATTTCTGACTCAAACTACTCACCTAATACCTAGGTCACACTTGCCCCCAAGTGGTCGTATCTGTGCATGCTAATTTCGGCTTGATAACCTCACCCTTATGTCTCAAAGGAAAGGGCCTTAGTGGCCTAGTGGTTAGCAAGTTTTGCCATTAAATCACAGGCTGTCGCCTCTGTGTGGGTTTGAGTCCCAGAAGAGGACCTGTCCCAATATGACCCTGGCTGTTGAACAGGATGTAAAAACCCCAGCTTTGACTGAACAAAGACCTTGTATCTGGCTAGTGTATGTTGAAGAACTCCCTCATCTCTCCAGTGTGTATAATTGAAAAACTTCCCGAATGATTATATATAGGAAAATATATCAGAATGAAGATGACAATATTATATGAGTGCGTAGCACGAGTGTTATATTGTTAACCTGAATAAGTAATATTTTTTCTGTATATGTCTCATGAGGGATGTTTTACTTTTATTATCTACCATTCTGTGTGATTTATGACTTAAATTATTGTATATTTAAAGAGAGAATGGGAAAAGGGCCATCATATATACCATGAACCAGTGAATACAAAACTTCAATTTCAAACTTATGATTTCCCATCCATTTCTTTATGGATTTTTATGCAACCAAAACAATCAGAAGGGCTGTAAAAACCTTTCTAATGATATATAATGCATATTTGTAGGTTACATAGTTTTTGAGATGCCAATTATCCATTGTACTAGGGTGCCGTTGTATACAAAAAAAATACATCCCATTCTGAAGATCCCCCTATACGACTCGTGGTGCAAAATAATTTTTAATACTGCTTGTACAATGTAATGACTTTCTCAGACATATTAGAAAAAGCAATTCCAAATGCAAATCCCTTTCCAAGCCTAATTGCTGGCACCACGGGCCACAGTCAAATGGCTAGTGAAGTTTCATTTCCTGTTCAAATCTGCCTTTGTTTAAGTAGGTATTCTGGGCAATTTGTTGGTATTCACATTTGAGTAAGATGTCTTCATGGCAATTTGACACCACTTGTACTATGCTTTAAAAGCTTTAATTGCTTACAAAGTCCCGTACCCCCGTAAGCTGTACTTTAAAATAAACATTGGAGGAGTAAAAGGGGTAACATGAATAAAGTGGGCAGCTTGGTCTTCAACATCTGAGCTCGACAAAGCTTTAGTACTTATGTATAACTTTAAATTCTTGGGACAGATTCTGGTCCCTGTGTGTTTTCTCAGGTAATTCTACATCCGTGTCAGCCATTGTTGCTGGGAGGCTATATCCCTTTTTGAATCTTTTACCTCTCATGTGTATTTATTTGTTTGAGCTCCCCTGGCTCCAAGACCAGGTTTTTCTAAAAATGGTAATTATGGTTGTTATAGTATTTTGTTAAAGCCGGTTGAAGTTTGAACCAATTCAGCAATACTAATATTAGTCATTTAATAGCTTACTGAAGTTTGGATTTCAAGTTACACTGTAATATATGAATACATCCTTTTAACTCTCTTATCCGAATGAGCTATAATTTTAATGTTTCATTATGAAGTATTATCAGTACTATATGATTACAGTATTAATTGTGCTAAATAATAATATGATAAGACTTAATAAAATTTTAATCCCACTTGTTTATTTTTGGGGGACCATAAAGTACCAACTCCAGTGGTCCACATAGGACCTTTCAATATTTAACACTATAAAATTGACTAAAAGGTTTGCTCTGTTAACACATACAATCAGTGCACTTCAATTCAATCAATTATGAACATGTCAAAAGCTAAATGCAAATATGCCCCCAATTAATATGCAACATAAAATCTAAAGCAAACCAAAAATATCATTATTCTATTTAGCAATTCATAACAGACTGTCCCTTTTTTCTTTCTTCCAGTTTGATGAATTCAAGTCACACTAAATAATCCACACCATCAGTTTGTATATACAATACACAGTGCTCTCCACAGCCCAGTGGGGAATTTAAATATGGTAGTCCCGACTCCCCACATCTTCCTAACTAATGCTAAAACTGTTGCTTTTGTGAATCTCTCCCATACATCAGAACGTGTGACATGAATAGGGTTTATAAAGAGAAAAACAGAGAGGTCTGTTATATTACACAGCCATTTTATTAATTGTCCCATCAAAATAAAGCCCTCCCCTGAGTGTATCTGTTACTCACAATGGTGTTAGCTGTTGTGACGTGAATAACTGCTCTGAATTACTAAAGGATCTTTCAATTTTTTGTTGTTGACTCTTGAGGATTTTCCATGGCAGCCTGGGGATTAAAGAGTAATTTTCTCTTTTGAGTAATTTTTACTTGAACTTTTCTCAATGGTTTATGAAGAATTTGATTTTAAGCTTTGTTACACAGAGGTAGAGGCATTTCAAATCTTGGTGGCTTAGCCAGAAGAACTGAGCTTGGTGTTGCCATGTGGGTGAATAACGATGCTGAAAATTACCTTCATATGGGAAATATTGGTATTTCTACCCAGATGAAAAATGAAGTCAGCAAAAACATTAGTACTTTTCAAAGATGTATGGAATCTCTATTTCCAAATCTTCTGTGTAAAATACTTTATAGTTACAATGACTTATTCCCGAAGATTATACATTGCAGTGAAAATGCATTACGTTTGCATCATATCTTAAAGTAAATAGTCCAATCTTATGCAACGTTGTTAATGTCATTGAAGCTTCATGTACTACCTATTTTTCCTACAATAAACTCACGTGTGTTGATGGTTATATCACATCTGACATTCTTTAGTTTTGGAAAGCTCAAGTGTAAAGTCTGGCTCTTATTGATTTTAAAACTATTACATTTAACAGAATTCAGCTGCACCACATTTCTGCAGTAATATTTGATCTTGTGGTAGATTTTACAATATGTTTTCGTACATTTATGTGTCCATCCCATATCTCCTGTCTTCATTTGAATAGAAGAAGCCTCCTGATAAAGCTAGTTCTATATTTGAATGATGAAAAACTTGAACATGAGACATGTTGATGTCTGTTTGATGAATGATAAAAACCAGAAGATTATAAAGTATATCATATGCTATAAACTAGAGGAAATACGTTGTACTAATACAATATGTATTACACCTTACCATAGCCCCCTCCCTGTTCAGTAAGGCCAACACAAACCTAAATGCTGAAACAAACTACACAAAGTCCATGTTTTCTAATTTCCAGTCCTTATCCGGAGGCTATATACCAAATTAGCCAGAGATTTGGCCCATGACAGCTCTCCTAAAACCCCAGCAGGAAAACCACACAGACACATTATAGTGTAAACTAAGCCTAAACTCAAGTTGAATTACAGTTTTAGGTGTATTTCTAAATCCAAAAAGTTGGTCTTAAGGAAACATGGTAACCAAGCTGTAATATGAAATAATCGACAAAAATGTCATAAAAATGGCGATCACATAATATGATTATAAGAGTGATAATATCTAGAGAATCCAATGCAAACAATTGTGCATTTGAGTTTGAGGTTGATACATACTCGACCAGGGTACGGGGGAAATGAAAATTTTGGAGTCATAATCATGGAGTATCTGAGATAACCTAGGACAACACTCATTAAGGTCACCCCTGATTTGATGTCACTTGGATGGCCCCTTTCAGCAACTCAATTATATCTGTATAATGTACATCCCTCTGCTTGTGATTTAGACAGGATATTTTGCCAAGGATACTTCTGTTATTTTCCAATTTTGGTGCTTCGTGGGATACATTGGTTTTGCAGCCCAAAATGTTGCTTATCATCTATAATATATTGCTGTGTTGTCACTATTTTATGAAGAAAGAATGTTTAAAAGCAGGGTGTTTTTCGGAGAATAGAAATAATAATTATAACAAAAAACACTACAAATGCTTTCTGGTTTTAAATAACACCGAAAGTTCTTGATGAATTATACAATACAAGCTCTAGAAATCATTCTCCCTTGATAGCTGGGTAATAAGATGGCTAATTTATGCCACTGCTTACGACCTTATGTCAAAGCAAATTGACAGGGTCTGATACAAAAGCCATTCTTTTTTTATTGTATTCAGCACATCATTATCCATTATCCCTGGATTTACCCTTGGTTATTACTCTTTTCTGTAATATTGTTGATCCTTTATTCAGATGAGAGACTAGTTGATGTTTACTCTCTACTTTTCTTTATGGTGTATCTTCTTCTTTTTGACAAAGCTAACACAAATGTCTGTGTTGTAATACACAAAGTATTACAACAGTACAATTTTATTTGATCGACACAGCATACACAAAGTATTACAGCAGCACAATTTTATTTGATTAACGCAGCATACACAATGAATCACAGTAGCACAATTTTACTTGATCAACACAACATACACAAAGTATCACAGCAGCGCAATTTTATTTAATCAACACAGCATGCACAAAGTGTCAGAACAGTACAATTTTATTTAATTAACACAGCATGTACAAAGTATTACAGCAGTACAATTTATTTGATCGACACAGCATGCACAAAGAATTACAGCAGCACAATTTTATTTGATTAACGCAGAATACACAAAGAATGACAGCAGCACAATTTTACTTGATCAACACAGCATACACAAAGTATTACAGCAGTACAATTTTATTTAATTAACACAGCATGCCAAAAGTATTTCAGCAGCACAATTTTATTTAATCAACACAGCATACACAAAGTGTTACAGCAGTACAATTTATTTGATCAACACAGCATGCACAAAGAATTACAGCACAATCTTACTTGATCAACACAGCTTACACAAAGTATTACAGCAGCACAATTTTATTTGATTAACGCAGCATACACAATGAATCACAGTAGCACAATTTTACTTGATCAACACAACATACACAAAGTATCACAGCAGCGCAATTTTATTTAATCAACACAGCATGCACAAAGTGTCAGAACAGTACAATTTTATTTAATTAACACAGCATGTACAAAGTATTACAGCAGTACAATTTATTTGATCGACACAGCATGCACAAAGAATTACAGCAGCACAATTTTATTTGATTAACGCAGAATACACAAAGAATGACAGCAGCACAATTTTACTTGATCAACACAGCATACACAAAGTATTACAGCAGTACAATTTTATTTAATTAACACAGCATGCCAAAAGTATTTCAGCAGCACAATTTTATTTATTCAACACAGCATACACAAAGTGTTACAGCAGTACAATTTATTTGATCGACACAGCATGCACAAAGAATTACAGCACAATCTTACTTGATCAACACAGCTTACACAAAGTATTACAGCAGCACAATTTTATTTGATTAACGCAGCATACACAATGAATCACAGTAGCACAATTTTACTTGATCAACACAACATACACAAAGTATCACAGCAGCGCAATTTTATTTAGTCAACACAGCATGCACAAAGTGTCAGAACAGTACAATTTTATTTAATTAACACAGCATGTACAAAGTATTACAGCAGTACAATTTATTTGATCGACACAGCATGCACAAAGAATTACAGCAGCACAATTTTATTTGATTAACGCAGAATACACAAAGAATGACAGCAGCACAATTTTACTTGATCAACACAGCATACACAAAGTATTACAGCAGTACAATTTTATTTAATTAACACAGCATGCCAAAAGTATTTCAGCAGCACAATTTTATTTAATCAACACAGCATGCACAAAGTATTTGTGATAATTCTACACTTTGCCAGTGAGTAATGTTTGTTACTGTGTACTTCTATCATTGCAGCCATGTTTCTAGCTTGTATTTTGGTTCCTGCAACTAACAAGATTCATATTACTTCCTACTTAATATTTTCATATCTTGGGGTTTAGTAGCCACATAAGCAGATGTCTACCAAAGAAATCCCAAGTTTAAAATCCCCCCAAGCTCTGGGTCCCACTGCTGATCTGGATAATCATTGCAGAGGATTAAGTCAAACAATCGCACATTATGTGAAAAAATTATGCTGACTCAATGGATTGTTTTCGAGTTTTGTGTGTCACAATTGCTAAATATTGCTAAAAAATAACTACATAAATTCAGGAGTCTCGCCTAGAACATCTTCAGGAGGACTTCGCCACGGATAAGCTCCACATTTTTCTGTGTGAAAATATATCCCCGATTAAATGTATAGTTTTCAAGTTATGTACATGGACAAAGAGACAGCCACCCAAATGGATTCCATAGTAGTATCCTTGTCCTATCCCTTCGGGAGCCACAATCAGTCTAAGATCCAGATTTAGTATTCTAAGAGTTTGAAACAATGTATAATAACCAGAGCATTATATACCTGCAATAGATTGTGCATTCTATTCAACTGATAGATATTATACATGTTTGTGCAATTGTTACTTATACACAATATTAAAATAATAAGGTTGATTATCTTTTAATGGCAGGAAATATCCAGCCTTTTTGTTCAACATGACTCCAAAAGTATTCAACAGATCCTTATTATTGTGGTTATTTTATGCAGGTAAGGTCTGACCAAAGTAAGGAGTGATTTGTTTTTGGGAAAACATCTGGATCATATTCTGGATACAAATACACGAATTTTTAAAAATGTCCCATTTTCACTCTATTTTCGTGGTCATGTTATCCAATTATGTTGCTTAAATTAAAATATAAACACTATATGGTACAGTTATATGGAAATACTCGGCTGTCTTGGAGCAGGTTTGAGCTCTAGGAATACTTTCTAGTTCGTGTAAAAAGTATACAATTCCTGCTCTACTGTAGTGAGTTTCCCTCCTGGCAGCCTTGATAAAATAACTCCCTGTACAGTTGTACGGGTCAAAAGACTCATTTTCTTAGTTGTTCATGTTGGGAGTGTTTGTAGACACTCCAACTAGTTTCTAAGCATGATTTTATACGTCTGTGATTGAGCATTTCGGTCTGAATATTCAGGGTCAATATTTTTTTTCTGTCGTATGGCAGTTACAACTAATTTTTACAGTGATGTGATAGCTAATCTGTGGTATAACTAATCTGTTGATTGCTGTGACCTTTTGTGTGCACTTTGTTTTGCAAAATTGAGTCAAGTAAATGTGTCCCCGCATCACTGCAAAAAGACAATGTTTTCATTCTGTAAAGAAATTTTGACTGCTGTGACCTTTTGTATACACTTTTCTGGAAAAATGGAGTCAAGTACACTTGTTCAAATAGAAGATTTTTCTTATGTGTCACCTGAACACCGCAAACGGCTGGTCAGGGATTTCTTTTGCTTGTCATTTTGTTGTAGGGTCAGACTTTTCATTCAGTTGACTCACTATTTTCATTTTTGACAGGATCAGTCATCATAGTATTGCAAGTATAAAACTGACTGGACCTTGCGATAAATGGTGACATGCAGTGGAACAGCCGTTTTTGTGAAAGTCTGGGTTGTCTATTAATACTGATTCTCAACACACTATATGGATATTAAAAGACTTCTCTGCAGCCTGGGTTTTTTTCCATGAATTTCACTTGTTTCCAGTATTTCATCTTTATCATATGTCGCACATAGCCACTTCCATTAAATATGGTATCTGTATTTCAAACTTACTATGTTGTGACAAAAAAAATCATTAATCAAATGTCAACTCCAGTATATGATTTTATAACAGTTATCTGTATTTCGAATATAAGTATTGTCAATTCAAAGTATGATGTGCCAAATGATGAATTATCAACCCAATGAGTTAGTGTGGACTTGTTTAGAAAATGTTATCAATGATACCAGACAGCATTAATATCAATCTTTGCCCTAAATTTGTATCAAACTCGACGCCAGAAATTACTTTTGATTCTTTCTCTAGATATGATCTGACAAATCTATTAGAAATTCACTAAATACAGTTTAACAGTGGTAGAAAACTGCATTTTATTCATAGCTATTAATAACGTACAAGAAGGTGTTGTCTCTTAGCACTGATTGCTGTTATTCTATTGTCTTCCATATTATTCACACAGGTCACGCGCCACCATTTATTCCCTTACGCCCCTCACAGTAAGAGATTAATGACTATTTTGCAGCCAGTTTCTACTCTGAAGCAAGGGATAAATATCCCCCATTATCGCCCAATCTGAGAATTCATTTCTGGTCATTCTTGTGGCTTTCACCTTATATTGGATTCACACTTATCCGGTTTATTGCAGCCTTGACGTGGTTTATCTGGCCAAACAAGATTTTGGCTGGAAATGTGCCAAAAATCACATTATTAGATGAAAGCGTCTTCATGCTTTATAATTGTGTGTGGAGAGAAAAAAACAGGTGATCACAGTTCTAAAGTGTCAGAATGTATCACTAACACAGAGTCAAAAGTTAACATTACAGTGGCAATGGATCCTTGATTAATCTAGAATGTCTTAAAACATGATGAAAATAGCCACAAGAACACTCAGAGATTGCAGACTTACTCAAAGGCATGTAATAATAAATAATTGGGAAACAACATTATTTGTTTTGTATCCAGACAATGATCCAAATCACTCTCAAAATCTAATGGGATCTAATTTGGACCATGTCCCATGTTCTAGATTTCTTCTGAAGTTCCGATCAGTAGTATTTGCATAATCCCGCCAGACAACAAACAGACAAATAAACAGTCATGAAAATAATATCTCCTTGGAAGTGGTAATAACTATGATTTGCACAGTGGTTTAGTGGTAGACAAGTGTGGTCTTCTAATCATATGTTGTCACTTCCTTATGGGTTCAACTCCCTCAAATAGAAATGATGAGGACCTGTCCCAATATGACCCTGGCTGTTGCACGGGTTGTAAAACCTTATTAACCACGACTTTGCACTGCACTTAGGAGAGTTTTCAGTAATTTCATTATCAAAATCTGAAAACATAAATATCTTTGTTTTTTTTCCTGGGTAAATGATGGCAAATTTCTTGACCCTTTTCTGCCCCTGGATACTGGAATTGCTTTACTGTTTTTTGTGCTGTTATGCTTTAGAGCCAATAATAAAAGAGGTGATTAAACAGTGTAAAAATTAGACTTACAATGACATCAGGATCTCTGTTTACAAGAAAAAGGTACAAGTGATACAACAACCAAATCTCAGCTTTCAGGCTTATACGCACCACCAACAATACAATACAAGCAAATACTCATATCGTATACATTTTCTGTTTGCACTGACAGTGGCATAATTTACCCTGCTATACCCAGCATATAACACAGGGCTTCATTTCAAAAAAAGGAATGTAAGATCCTTATTTTTGGACTAATTTTGATTTTGCCCCATTTTCTCCAAAATGTAATTATAATAATTATTATTATTATTTCAAATTGATGCAGTCATCCTCTGAAGAGCTGGTGTTTGATGTAGATCTTTTGCCATAAAGAGTCCATCTCCGTGTAAACGTTTCATAGGGGAGGATTCTTATATATTTGGAAGATCTCTTTGGTGTGTATGACCATTACAAAAAAAAGTTGTATACTGGAGCAGATTCTAAGCTAAATCTTTGGCAGATCCCTTTTGGTGAATACCAGCCCATGGGTCCTTACCAGAGAAGTGTGAAGAGAACTATAGAGGGGGAGAGAGGAAAGGAAGAACCCATACAGTCTATTGTGACACATAATGTTACACATAATGGGACAAACTTAAGTGCAATTCATATTCCAGGTCACGATTGTTTAAGATTTAATGGACGTTGGATGCTCTTGAAATAGTCTTTACATGGCAATTAAAGAAGATATAAGGCCACAAACAACCATATAAAGATGTTGGACATTAATTTGCTTTCATTAATGCAAGGCAGTTTAGGACAGTTAGTTTTTTCTGTCCATCTTCCAACCATTGAGTAGGATGTTAACATTTAGTAGAGGTTTTTTAACCCTAAGTCATCGGAACAAATTAATGCAAAGCATGTTTATGGCAGGAATAAAATTTTAACTAAGGCAATTTTCTATGAAAAAAGTTACAATTCCATTTTTAGTTGCTAGTTCACTACTTTACTATAATGGATAATGGGATGGATCTACAAATATTTAGTCTTTCAACTTACAGGTTTTTGTTTCACTATAAAACTTTTTCCTGGGGGGTTTTGCTCGTGGGATTGGAGGATCAAGAGTCCAATTGTTCTCACGAATATCATCGTCCAAATTGTAGATGTTGAATTTAGTACAATAAGACATTTAAATACATATCTTAGTCTTTGGTCTGTTATATTGTGACTGGTCCTAAACACATTGACTGATTGGTAGATTTCCATATAACATTACTGTCGATACATTGTATGGCTCAGACCACTATACAGGCAGTTGAGGGGATGGAGGAGATCAGTGCATACTAGTCGGTCAACGTTCTGCTCTAAAATCAACCGGATGTATCAGAAAGCAACTACCACTATTCCTAGATTGGCTAAGAATTCCGACATTGGGAAGAGTATAGCTAGTATGTCGAGCTTTGGCACATCTTCATGAGAGGATGAGTCGTATAAAGGTTCAACTTTAAAAATTATCAAGGTCTCGAATAGCTCTTGAATATGGAACAGTGACATAAGGAAAAAAGGTAACAGAAAAGAATCTTGTAACATCAGTTTTTATCCTATTTTAAGAAAGACCTCAGGTAGCCCCAATATGACCAATAGGGAAAATAGTGTTTGAATTATAAAGAAAATTACAATACTTTATGTAAATCATAATGCATCGTGTAACTAAAAACATAGGATTTTTATTTATTCGAACTAGCCTAATGCTAGGCAAGCACAATATCTTCCTCATATGGAGGAGCGGAGTGTGTTGACTTTAGTATTAAAATGATGGTTGCTAGTTGTTGCTTGGTGATTTGGATAGCTTTCTTCTACAATGATTGATATCTGCAATGTATTGAGAAGTAATGCTAAATATTCCAGAAAGGACAGGTATAAATTGTCGGCAAAATAAGATTCATAATCTTGTTAATCTTTGTCAAAAGCTTGTAAATTTATAATTGCATATCCTTGAAATTAAAGTGTACAGAAAAATTCTTATTTTTATGATTCTTATTTGTAATATTAAAAATATTCCTTGAATTTTCACAGAAAGCAGCTATTTTAAAGAAAAATCGTTAAATCAAATAATCAGAAATAATGATCAATAAAATTAAAGAGCTGTACAGACAACATCTGACATTAATGTTTCAAATCTGTATACAAAATACTCTTTTATAGAAATTTAAGAAAAAAAGTTCTTATTCTTAGAAATAATTCTAATTAAAAGAAAATTGTCTTAAAGAACCTTATTTCATTTTGAATATTCTCGGACCGAGAAAGATGTTGAACATGAGCTCAGTTCTTTAAACATTAAGTCAAAGTTAATGCATTTGATGTCTTACCCCATGTTTTTCTCTCTTATCATAAGCACAAAAGATTCCCCCAAATTCCTTCCTTACTCTTAAAATCCCTTTCTGCCTTCTACCCAAGTGAACATTTTGTCAAATTTGACCTGACATTTGCACATGATAGCATGTTATCTTTCCAAAATGTTCACCCCTTGTGGGAGAGCCAGTCCTATAAAGGTCCGCCCCAAATGGATCCCAAATGGGCCGTCCCTCTAGTTAAAATCCATCATTCCCCGGCAGAAGGAATCAGGCTTAATTTCTATCAATTTCATATGGTTTGGGACCAGTCGTTTGGGTGTCACAGATTAATTGCTCTCTGGGCGGGGGTAAGACAAATTTGTGGTGTGTTCTGTGGCTATAAAAGCTGCTGAAAAGACTAGTGAGTCAAGTTTCACGTTTGTTGGGTTTGTGAAAATTTGTAGCAGAAACTGGATTTTTTTTGTAAAATAAAGAAATTGACTTGCTCCAATTTATTCAAGACTGGTTTCCATTTGTCCATTTAAGGGTTGCATAATAAATAAATTTTAAAATGTTTGGTATTATATGTAATAGACAGATCATGTACAGTGTCACAAAGAAACAGATATTTAAATTCAATTTTAAGATGTATTCCATCATTCACCATGAGCTTTTATCGCAATAGTTGATTAAACTAACTGTGATATATCTAAATCTGATACACAAATCACATAATAGTAAATTAGGAACAATTTTAGTTGCAAAGTAATGCATTTAATACCGAAAACCATGTTTAAATGTTATTTGATATTGAAACTGACAAATTTCAGAGTTTAAGGTCTCCATATCAGTCTTATACCCAGATCACCCTGTTCTGTGTTGACCTCATGAGCTCTGTACAAGGGTAATATATATTACTTATTTTGGGCTTGTTTTGTGTTTTAGTAGTATCCATTCAATTTAGTAAGTTGGGAATTGTATTTAGGATAAGATGTGTTGCTAATTTTGTTAAAAGTTTGAAAAACTTGCCATGGGCTCCTATATATTCCACGGGGGGTGGGGGTGGGTGGATTGGGGATGGTGGTTGGGTTTTGCTGCGTAAGGAGCAACATTTCCAAGCCACCCTTCCCCAAGACAGTGAAATGCAATACGGGATATATAATTTATTATTAATACATAATATATATTTACTGTATAAACAACATTTTAGGCGGTACTTGTTCTCTGAAACTCTGCCACCAGACAGACAGAGAAACATGTAAAAATATTAGTCTGTTGGCTAATTACTGAATAACCCCAAATTACCTAATTTTTGCTAGCCCGACAGCCGATAATTTTAATTTTTTGAAATAATACACCCAATCAAAGGGGTGCAAAGCCATTGACATATCAACAATAAAGCATGTTCAGTATATACGAGGACATTATAACTGTATATGTATATGATGAATAATTTCCATAACCCTGTCACTCCAAAAACAAAGAAACATATTGTGAACATAATCCTGCCCAATCTTTGAAATGTTTACAACCCAAAATTTCCTATAAAACCCAGGCAACTGTCGGGTGCACAACTAAAGTTGCTAGCCCGAAGGAGTAATTACTTTGAAATTTTTGACAATTTTGTACTGCCCAATTCATAGGTGACAGAGAAGCCATTTGCAATGGTAATTATTTACTTCAAGTTTAACAGCATAAATGCATGGCTTAATATGAAATTGTGTTGTATTGTATATAAAACTCTACAGAAGTAATATAAAATATGCAATAAAAGAGACCACCAAATCCCAAACTAGAGGTAAAGGTGGTGCTGGAAAGTACGTGAAACTTGTGAAGAAGATGTTGGGACAGACTTAATGTATCTCCACACTGCGTCTCAGCTTCTGTATGAAATAATATTATTGTGTGTCCTCGTTGCTTTCCAATGACAGAATGGCAGAATGCAAGTATAAAAGGCAGAGAGGCCCCACGCTGGTCAGTCTTGACCAATAGAAGGTGTATATGCAAATTTAATGGTAATAATAAATGCAAAGAAGAAGGGAAGCCGAAATGAGCCTGATGCCACTCGAATGGCATCCTGCACTTGTTGCATTACCCACGTCTGAGATCCTTTTATGTATAGATTAATGGCCAAGTAAGTGTCCAATATTTAAAAATAATGGACTGTTGACGAGGAACCGAAGGGCAAGAGAGGGGCCATGGTGGTTCAGTGGTAACACACTTGCCACCGACCTCTGAGGTGGGCAGTTCAAAGCCCGGACCTTTTGTTGAAAGTTTGTAGTTGGATATTGTTGGCAGTTTACAGAACAGAACCTTGACTGACTGGATGTGCTGGTTTCCTCTGCTCACAAGACTACCCATCATGATATGACTGGTACAGTGTTAAAAGCGACTTACACCCCCCCCCCCAAAAAAAAAAAAAAAAAAAAAAAATAAATAAATAAAAAATAAAACAAATAAATAAAATAATATAAATTGATGAGCAAGACCATTTTGAGAGTGCACACATCCATCAATATTAATAAATAAATGGGAAAATTAGGTTTTTATTTTGTATCCAGATGGCGATCAAGATCCTGCTAAGAAACAAACAGCCAAATGGACAAACAGGCAAATGGTCATGAAAGTAATACCTTCTTGTCGGAGGTAATGATAGACTTGATGTCAAATTCATATCCTTATATAATATTTCGCAGAATTACTAATCCTTATGTCAATTAACACACCAAATCTCCTCCCAAACATAACAGTCCCGATATTCGTCATCTTATACCAATGCCCCCCCTCACCCCGCCCTTTCACTATACAAAACCTACTAGTGTCCAAAAGTGCAGTCAAGTGACAGTTTCCTTATCAACAGGAAACTATACACTCATTCACCATTAACGGATGACTGTGCATCCCTATGCATTAACTACATCCAGAGGGTCCATTCAAACTCAACCAACCTCTAAGTTCCCATAGATTTTCACGTCTACTCATTTATTCTGACTAATTTATAGTTCACCCTTTTTTCTCCTATGTGCTGTTTTAGTAATCATGTTTTCCAATCGAATGACTAGGCACTTGATACCAAGTTCACACTTTTCCGGTTTACTATGACCGTATGTAACTTTGACACAGACTATCGGCAATATAAAATCAAGGGAAGAAAATTGAAAAAAAAACCCACCATATATACATGTTTACAATTGTATCATAATGGATTCTAATATTCTGGAATTTACCACCAACATTGGCCAAACGTGGAAACCATAGTGATATCAGTAGTAATGACCAACCCCTACATACACACTCCAAAAAATGGCAGACACATTTTTGATTTTTGATTCAACCTCCATATCTTTCATCTGTCATCAAGCGTACTGACCTCACATGTCAACTGCCTTTTGGTTTCCTCAACCACACCCAATAAATACATGGGGATGCCCAGTTTTGCAGTAGCTGCTCCAACCGAATGAAACAAACTCCCTGAAGCCATCAAAACCTAAGACATTGTCACTGGGTCTGGACGACATTTGAAGACATGTATTCAGACTTGTTCCCATTTCACAGTCTTCCCACCTATATGAACACTTACATTTACACTGAATCTTTCTGGCAATTGGATGATCCCTTCTTGAACATCCATGCTTTAAAGGATGTCTACATTAATTTGAAGTGTTATAGAGCCTTCATTCTCTTTTTAACCACAATATGTTTAAGACATTCGGGATGCGTTTGCACATGTCTTGATTACAATAAAGACAGTATTTCCTGCAGTAATAAATGACAGGAAAGCAGAGGTGGAATGCAGTGAAACCCTGGTACACACCTCTAGCTACAATTGTGCTACTGAAAATAATCAGAATTGGGAGGATCATTACCATGGTTTGACACAGAAAATATACTGTGCAGATACTTTCAATATACTAAAGTTTTTATAGCAGAGATATAAGGTAACTGGATATATATATATAAAAGACAGAATAACACAGAATGCGAAGAAAAGGCATCAGGACAGAAACAGGACTCTCTGCAATTATCCTGCACAATGCAATGCTATTTATGGTAGGTGGGAATTTTGAAGGGCTTAAAATTTCCATGATGGAAAGCAGGAAAAAATGCAACAGTATGAACACTTTCCTGACAGATGTCTGGCAGTACACGGAGGAACGAAGAATTATATAAAATGCATAAAAATGTAGCCAATATTGACTTAAGTGTGATGAATGATTTAGTGATCTAAAAGAAAAGAGGTCTCACATACACTGTAGCTTGATGGGATATTGTTTCATACTTTCAGGAGAACTTTTGAAAATGTGGTTGCATCAGGGTGAATCATCAGCAAAGTGTGAATGGTGGTAAATCTCCCAAGTGGTATTTTTTCTCTTCTCTTGAAGAACACTTAAAAATGAAAGCACTAACCAGCTTCCCTAATTCACAATGTATCACAAATATTCCTGATATTTGTTTTATTATTGCTTCCTTACCTTGATTGCCAATAAGTTGTAGCCTCTAGCAGTATGACATAATTCATGTTTTCCACCAAGTGCCTGTTATTAAATGTCATAGAAAATGGATTGTAAAGGTATATTTCCGGCAAGGTTGTTATGATTAGATTTTGCTGCTCTGGAATTAACAGTGCATAAGTTAATCAATTTACTGAAAAAATGAATTAGGCACAAATGTCAAATGTGAAGCTATTTAATTACCAAAAGTAATTACCTCCAGCTTATTAATGCAACTTTCAGACATCTCTGTTACAAGAGATACACATTTCTAAACATTTATTAAAAAGTAGCAAAAATTCAACGCATTGACTTTTTAAGCAAGACCTTTGGGTATATAAGTCTTTAAATTTCAGTCAACCTCCCTATCTGTCGGAATTGGTAAATTCTATCAAATTAAGTTTTGGCAACAGATAGTCAGTTTTAATGTCTGTATCTCCAAACAAATTGTGTTTTGTAGATGTAACACCATAATAATAGGCTACCATCATGACAAAGTGCAGTTTTGACATATCTATTATCATTGAAAATAATAAAAATTCAACCTTTCTTAATTGTGTAACATCAACACTTTCCTTAGAAATATGTCTGTTCTAACAATATATATTCAGTATACGGTAGAGCTGTGTTATTTCTGTTAATTCTTAAACAGAGAAAACCTGCATATTTGTCAAAATTACTCACAATTTGATATAAGCAGCTGAAGGAAAAATATGTCCCACAGAAACTCAGAGCTTCCTGATCCGAGGATACTCCCTTATAATTGTCTTAGCCTTCCGTCTGTTAGGATACAAAATTCTCTATTGAGTGGAACTAGAGGGTAGATGTTGACTTATTGTTTTTGTGGAGAAGGTTAACACAATCACATTTGGAGAAATCCCGATCAGCCTTTTTATTCAAGCGAGTTACACCTTCAAGCAGAGGGGGGGGGGGGGGGGGGGGGGGGGGGTGATACACCTATATCCCTTAGGGGTAAAGCATGGTGGAGATGCTGGGTAAATTCCAGATGCAGGTAAATTCCATCAACTCGGACATAATAAGAGATTGTCTGTTTCTTTTGTTTGTATCCATAAGCAATTTTGTGGTAGGAGTTTTACAGCGGCAATGCCATCTGAATGTTTGAGATTATATGTTGTCAGATCACAAGTGACCATGATGTGTTTTAGAAGCAAACTAAAGACTCATCTTTTAAGACTTGTCTTACCATTACCATAACTTCTTCCCCTTGGTCAATGCTGTTTTTGTTGCTTTTATCTTTCTTGTTATTACATTATCTCTGCGCATTATATACCTCTGTTCCATTTATCAAGGACCATCCAGACTGACCCCAGATCTAGCATCCCAGGATACCCCCTCTGTATCTGGATACAGACCTGCTGTGAATATTTGTTTCACTGAAATGAAAAGAAATGTGTGCACTCTGGCCTTATGGTGGGTGTCCATGAAGTTACCCATGGCACTTCCAGATAATTTTACTCAGCCTTCGGCTTTTTAAAATTATTACTGAAGGTGGCATGGTTAAATGCCGAACACAAACCATGATCACCCATGGATTATTTCTACAGTAGAAAGCACTCCTACAGAACAGGCCTCTGCAGCCATGCACCCCTTATAGTAATTTCATCAAGATGCTGCTTTTTATATTAACCCTCATAATCGGATATCACAACCAATGAAACTCGTTGAAATTTGGACTTCTAAATATTCAGGATTTTTATATCCAGAGGATGATCCAGAAAGTTCCCAAAATTTGATTACATGTTTCGTTTGGACATGCCCTAAGTACATAAAACATTAAGGTACATTCACTAGTTTTTGAGTAATCATGAACATAGGCAGAGACAGGCAAACACACCTCATGAACAACTCCCTTGGCGGAGTTAATAAAATGACTTGTAGCTTATTGTAGCTTATTATTTGTATGTGTTTTGATGTTTCCAAACATATAAAACTTTTCAGATATATTTTTTAGATTTTATTCTATTCCTGTCTTATAGGGGTGTTCCACTAGAGTCTACCCTAACCAATTCTGGGGTTTGCTTTCTTTAAAGTGTCAGTAAGGGCTAAATATCAAACATATTTGATGTTTCACTCACCCACCACAACTCTTCATACTGACCATGGCTCTGCCCAAAAGGAAACTGTCTTGTCCTAGTCACACCATGTCTTATCCTAGTCACTTTACGTCCTATCCTGTCATGAAACAGGTTTGTCCAGGTCACTTCACGTCTTATCCTGCTGATTTGCAGTCCATAGTGTTTTTTGTCACATAATAATCGAATTCACAGTTTTTTCACACATTTCAGGGAGAGAGATTATTCAAGTGTTGACCAATAACCTCCCCCCCCCCCCCCTAAAAAAAAACACCACACCCTCAACCCCCCCCCCCCCCCCCAAAAAAAAAAAAACAAACAAAACAAAACAAAACAAAACAAAAAAAAACAACCAATAGGATCACCTGATAAAATTAGGTCAAGGACAGTCAACATAGCAAATCATCTTCATTATCTACCTGTACTCCAGAATTGGGTGTTTCCCATAGGCTAGGATTTATTTGGTATGTGTAGAGAAACTGCTCACAGGGACGAATTTTGAAGGTGTCTTTCCCAGAGAATTTCTAGAATAAAAGCCAAAAGGGTTGGCACTGTCAGGTGAGATATTGTTAGAAGCACATCTCTCTCGGCGTTGATAGATATATAGATACTATTTTTATCTTACTGACGGAACGTTAAACAAAAATATCTCAAAACACATAATATATATGTTCTTTTCCTTTCACAATAACAAAATGTAGTACCACCCAGCCATTAAAGCTTACAATTCAGTTTGAAATCTTAAAACAAATTGATACATGTGCATAACAGTAAGTTTAATGCAGAATTTAAAAATTATAAGAAAAACTTTTATTTGTAATATAGATGAGTGTCTTTATCTTATTGTTTAAATAATGTAAATATTTAACAATTATCCTTTAGTCTATGTTGTTTAATGTCATCAATTTTACATGTTGGTCTTTCTTTAAACTATCAGAATTCTCAAAAGTACATATATTTTTATATTAAAACAGAGCTTCTCCTTGAGTCCTATAGAATGGGCAACTTACAATAAAATGTTCTTTACCTTCAATAACATTATTCTTACACAATTCACATGATCTTTGTAATAAATGTTTACATTTAAATCTTTATGTTTCTACTGCCAGTAGTAATGTACCAGATCTTATTTTGGCCACACTATACCTTTCACATTTCTTATGGTTATGTGAGACATAATGTTCAATAAACATATGGCAATTGAATTTCACACATGTTCTCAGTTTTGGTTTAGTACCAATAGAGTCTTGCCAATTTAGGTAATAAAATGTGAATATTTTTTTCTCATGCAACATCACTATTAGTTTCAGTACTATCGATTAAATTTCCCAACATGCCTATCTGATCAAGAACGTTCTCTAATTCTCCACTCCATCTATCATTTGATATATTCTGAAGGTCATATTCAAAAATAAAGTATGTTAGTCTACCACAGTCCACTTTAATAAGTCTGTTGTAAGTATGTTCAGATAAATTCTATATTTTGGTTTCAGCCATCCTACATCACCTTGAAGTATATGTGCTGGGGGTTTTGAATGAATACCTGAAAAAAGGACAGCCTCAGGCTTGGATCTTTTCTGCGTATCATGAATGTGAATAACCCTGAATTCCGCTACAATAATCTGTTATTGGTACTACCCCTTGTTAATACAACTTTGTAAAAGTACTACAACCAATACTGTTATATGGTTTAAAGTTTGAAATAAGCCCACCTAATGCAAGGCCACCAGGTTTTGCAAGTTCTTGGAAAGCTATCCCTAGTTGCTTATATTGGTCAACCATATTAAACTTTGTTGATCTGACACAAAATGAGAAATCTAATCCCTTCTTTCTTGTTTTTCTGAAGTGTATAAATAGGTTTTGGTCAGTGTTGATAGTGCTTGGAAATTAAACTGACAATCCCTGTACTGTAACAATTTATAAATTTGATCGGTATGAGTCTGGACACTGCTCCATTCTTATTGGGTTGTCACGAATGGCCTATCATCGCCAGAATTATGACATGTCTGTTTGCCTCTAGGGCTTGTCCTTGGAGTTACAGGAAACAGTCTGACCCAAAAACATGTCTGAACGTGGATACAGACAAGCTGCGGGTGCATTACATCCTCTCAAGGAGGTTATACTGATCCTTCATTTTCCCCCTCTTTGCCTCGACTTATGAATTACCTTCCAGGCTCAATGGTTGGTGTTGTCGGCACCAGTGGAACACCCCGATTAAACTGAGAATCTATCACCTCAGAGATAAGGCATGAGAATACAACCAATGTTTATGTCTCAGTTGTACAAAGATATGTATAGTGGATAATTTGGTTAAAACGCAAACTGGGAAAATCTCAAACTCGGCCTCAAAGTTAATCGCTAAGATGCAGGGTTTAAACCTTAAATTTAAGTTTAAACTACTCAAACTCAAATTTGAGTTTTAACTCTCGGATTTTGAGTGTACTCATACTCAAACTAATTTATAAGCCCTAGACGTGGTGATTTTATTTACGTGTGCATGAAAGGAGTCTTAAATATTTGAGTTTATATGTGTATTCATTATGAATCACATTATATTTGGAAACATTTGAATTTGAGCATATACTATTTAGGTAAGATGTCTCTTGAAAATACTAAATATATTAGCCTATACTTATGTACTACTAAGTTTGAAATTGAAACTGTGAGTTTGAGATTGAGTTTGATATATTTTTAAATACCAGCATGGATCTGGTTTAAAGAGGCCTCTGGTTAGCAAATAATAACAACAATAATAATATTAATATACAATAATAAACCATAATAAAGTCCTGGCATTCTTCTGGTTGGGTGTTCAAATAGAGTACACAAAAAATCTGGGAAAAGCAGAAGGCCTGTTCCAATATGACATTAGCTGTTTACAGGGAGGTCAAATCCTAAGTTTAACTGTTTTAACATTAAAATGTTAAGATACAAAAGCGTTCCCTTATTTATCAGGTCGTGTAGTCTTCAAACTGCCCGTGTATTCCATGGTTCCATCACAAAAACAGGTTTAATTGGACACAGCTTGGCAGCCACATAATGGAGAGGAAAAGATAAAGTTAAGAGGGGTGAGTGAAGGGGAGGGGGGCATTGCTGGAGAGGTCAATCAGTCCTAAAAGGAGAGACCAATATAGTGAAAAGCCTAGTGACACTTGATCGCGTCAAAGTTCAATAAGCTAAATGAAGGGGTACATTGTGGCATGTTTGAGGGTGATCCATCACTGCAATCCAACGCCAAAAACACAATATGTGGCTGCCTTTGGTTTCTAGAGAGACTTGCTGATGAGGCTGAGGTAGCTGGGGCAACAAAGAAAAATCTGGCTATTTGATTTGAAGGCTCTAGCTACGTTGGTGTGTTATTCCAACAGAAAAATATGTGTAAAACTGATTGATTGATTGATTGATTGGCAAATTGTTTGCTTCAATTGGGTTTCAAATCACTTTCAACACATCGCAGACATCACAACAGATAGTTAAGAGATTCTAGTTGGTGAAAATTCTTCGCTAAAAATCCAAGGGCAAAGGCACGACAAAATTTCCAATTTCAGACTGGGTCCAAGAATCGTTCCTATGACCAAGGTTTTTGAAGTACCCAGTATATGGTTTCAGTGTTATCTGAATATATCTGAACATGTTTACAAAATAAATTTATAATGGAGGTCACATTCCATAGAGAAAAAAGACATCTCTTATTCTGTGGTATTTGGTTAAAATCCAACTGTTTTTTAATAATGACAGATACAGCAGTCAAGCATTACATGTTGAAATTCTTGTTGCTGCTCCATGTTTTCATCATCTAAACATTATTTCACAAAATCTCTGCAATCAGAGCAAATATATCCTGCATTGGGCATTCACTAGGGTTGTACATACTTACTAGTGAGGGGATCTCAACGATCACCTTCCCAACCCATAGTATAGCAGTGTCTTCTTTTACTGTCTTTTATTGTATTATATTTTATGTGTAACACTGAAATGCACATCTGTGCACTTTCAGTCTATATTATCTTCTGGCATGTATCCTATAACTGGCACTACATTTAATACTGGAATGCACATTATGTGCACTTCCAGTTTGACCTTTATTATCCTGGCATTCGCTATCTTACTGCCATACAGAGTTATGTATTGACAGTTCTTTTAACAAGGTTTGCTATGGCCAGGTTATTATTGCCAGATACTGTATATGGCTGCTTCTTTATTGCTAGATCTTGTATACACACTGAATTAAAGAATAGTCATATAAATGTTAATATTAAAATTTTAAAGATGTTATACATTATCTCAGTGTGTTAACAGTTTATTGGAATACACTGACTATTTGCTGGCCAACTTACCTCCCTTACTTCGGGGTCGTTGGATTTGGCTTTGACCTGACTTTGACCTTGCAGGTCGTTCACCTATGACCTTTCGGGTTAATTTAATTTCTGGCCTGGTACGGCTTATTATTGGGTTGGCAGGTAGATTGGACAGAGTTAAATTATTCCAAGCAATGAACTCTAAAATCAGTTATATATTGCTGCCCAATCTGTCTGCCTTTCCTTTGCATTGTCTTGCTTGGCTTGACCTTGCTTTGACCTGTAGGTCATTTGTCGTTTGGATTTGACCTCTTATCTTAGTTTGGCAAGTTGCTTGGCCAGCCTAGGTCACACATGAATAATAATATAAACTGTAATCATATTGTATCATGTGCTTCTCTAAAAGATCAAGTAGTTTTACAAAGCTAAAGAATAAAATTTTATTTCCCATGTCCCTCTTTCTTTTAACTTGCTAGGAACTGGATGTTTTGTTTTGGATATAACTTTAACAATTCTTGGTTACCTTATTTACAATAAACACTTATACTTTAGTAAAGACAAAATAGCTTTAGAGATATATTTGTGTTTGGGATTTCTTTGCAACATAGACAGTCAGAGGGTTTATATTCATGCCTTTTAATAGCTAGAGTAATGCTCAGGTTGTGCATGAGAACACTTCATTTAAAAGCTAGAGTTTTAGCTCAGCTTGAAGTATATTCATGGTAAACTTTGAATTAGTCTACATGTCAGGTGACGATAGTGCCATAAATAATGAGTTAGGGCTCTGTACCTGGTTCCTCAAGAGAAGGCTCTAATACATTGTAAGCTGTGAGACACTGAAGAGCAAGGCCACTGCCACAACTGTTATCTCCCGCCTTAGAATGAGTAATAATGGAGAACTAAAGGAGACATAAGGGCTTTGTAGTAAGATAACCCCACTTGACATTGAAGAAGGGGTCAAAGGTAAAGGTCAGCAATTGGAAAATAGTCTCAGGCCTTGACTTTGTATAAGCCGTTTTCACATTTGGAACCCCAGTACCAATGATAAGGAATATAAGGCCTTATTTATAGGATAATCCCATTTAACATGTGATATGACGGCCATTTTGTTTTTGAAACTAGGCTAAATTACTATCAGGCTAACTTTCCTAGCCATATATATGTTTCACATATTTGATGAACCTAGCTGCAATATTTCAAGTTTTAGAGCATCTTAATGATTTTTAAATAACTGGCTATGGCGGCCATTTTGTTTTTTCAAATAAGGCCAAAATTTTTCTCAGGCAAAATACTTTAAGGCCAGGTCATTTGATGTCTGTCTTATATTCTGAAGCCATATCACCAATAATAAGGGAGAAATAAGGATGTTTTAGTGTGATGACCTCATTTAACCTTGAAGCAGGGGTCAAAGGTCAAATTCAACACCTGGAAAAGATTCCCAGGCCATGACTTCCTACAAGTTTGCACATTCCGAACCTCTAGGAGCAATATTTGGGGAGATATAAGGCCTTTTTAATAGGATAACCCTGTTTGACATTAAACATGTGATATGGAGGCCATTTTGTTTTTTTGAACTAGGCCAAAATTACTATCAGGCTAGCTTTTCTAGCCATATAGCTTTTGTGCAAATTTGATGAAGCTAGCTGGAATATTTCAAGATTAGCTATGGCGGCCATTTTGTTTTTCAAAATGAGGCTAAAATTTTGCAGAGACAGGTTTTCATAGCCATAAACATTCCCTGCAAATTTGGTGACGATATCTTTATAAATGAATGAGATATTAAGGTTTATGCAAAAACGTGACGAACGGACGGATGGACGCACGCACGTATGGAAGGCGTTTTATCATCTCCCGACCACGGCCTTCGGCCGCCTGTGGGAGATAAAAATGAATTAGCCTACATGTCAGTTGATGATAGTGTCAAAAATAATGAGTAGGGCTCTGAACCTGGTTCCTCAAGAGAAGGCTCTAATGCTGCCTTTAATCATGTGTAAATTGTTTGCAGTTATAATACTTCTTGTTGATTCAACTGATCAATTCAAAATGGCCCTCCAAATTCAAACTGAGGCTAGAATATTGAACCCCAAAGTACCCTAGTTGGAAGAACCTCTGGCAAATTATTAGGTCAATAAGGGTTGATATAATTTTAAGGTAGGGAAGTAACTGAGGCAGCAGGCCCCTATCAGGCCCTGCTGGGCAAATTTTGATGTTTTTTTATAATCAAACCTGTAACTAACATATCCCATCTCTATCCAGATAACTAACAAATATTCATGGCTAGATAAACATTGACACAGGCATCTTAAAGCAACAAAGGATTGACTAGTCAATTGATAAAGTGTTAAGTGTAACAGATGGACACAAAGAGTAATAAATTTCTATGAACCGGTGAAAAATCATGTACTAACCGCACTGTCTGTACTTATGTAATGTGATTCAAAGTGCCACCACCTAGCATTCACTGCAATGTTACAGTCAGATTCTCCAAAAAGTATTGTTGTTTCCATTTTGCAGACAAATGCCATGGAAAAGACATTTAGAATACAATGCATCTCTAAGTGAAAGGGTTAATTTCTAGTACTCACATTGTACACGCAAAGAAAACTAATGCAAGTGTGTGGTGCTCCGACACAAGTATTCATAACTACACTTGAATCATTGATTACTTTCGAAATCTTTTGAAGCTCCTACAATTTGGAATGAATTAACTAATTATAATGATGTTCATTCTGTTTCTTCTGTTGCCTCGTGCAGGAAGAAGCTCAAATGGTATTTGTTTTCCAAGGCCTTTCCTCTATTCCTTCTGATTCAGCCAGCGGTAGCGGTCAGCGCTGTGCGATGAGTGCTATTCCCATGGACTGATGAATTTTGTGATACTACTTATGTTCATTATCTCTAAGAGTTTGCTTTAATGCAGATATTAAGCACTAGGAAAATATAGTTTAGAAAGGAAGGTGTTGTTTATCTCACATGTTTTCCAATTTAAGGCATCTGCCAAATTAATAAGTGAAGCAGCAGAACTGCCAAAAAAAGTTTATGGGAGGTTCAATATTGGTCTTATAGAACATACAACACCAAGACATGTTTACATGGATCAATGGACGTCTTACTCAGATCAAAAGAATGTCATCCAGTCAGCTAAGAAATTCTGTTGTGTGGACCCTGACAGATGTACATTTGTAATCTTGTTTATACCATACACAGAGTAAGAAATGTGGGATTTGCCACAGTCTGTGGATTTCACCTGTAAGGAAACTCCCTTCTATTTCTTGACTTGTGGGAACATTTGTGATATTTGGGAATACATTAGGCCTTGGATTTCCCCTGATCCCAGTTTGCAGAAGTTGAGAGTATTTTTCTTAATTTTAAAGGCTTTCCCATGGACAAATTGTATACATTATGACAAATTTTACGTATATTTTGGAAGCACCTGCTGCAAGAAGAAAACCAAAATTTATCTTTTGTTTTATGATTTAGTTTTGCTTATTTGATATAATTGAGGGGTCCTTGCTATGTGTGACACTGATGACACATTTCTGTAGAAACACAGTTGACTTAACCTGACAAAATATGGGGGAAAAGTATGGGAACATATGCACCTTTTGTTTTGATATCACAATAAAAATATAGTTCCACAGTAATCTACGTTTAAACGTGTTAAAAATAATTGGTAGTTACGATATAGCCAACTGGAGCATTGATGCAGCCCTAAAGTAACAGAAAAAAAATTAAACTTGACCTTTGTAGCATCAAGAGGTGATCCGGAGTTTTGCGGATCCAGATGTGTTTACTTTTATTGTAAAGCATCAAATATATATTCAAGTCTACAATATGCGCACATATGGACCCTATTAAAACTGAAGGCAAACAAATTTAAACAGGTCATGAAAAAAGAAAGTTTGGACCATTTGTTCTGCACATTATGGGACTCTATGTCTTATGCTTATGATACCTACCTATCTGGTAAAAGTTAGAGAATTCTTTAACATAATAATTGGCTTTTTTTCTCGTCGATGCAACAAGTTCTAACTTTAGCAGATCAAGTGATATTGTATTATTTCATCGTTGGTGCACAGGGACCTTAACACTTTAGAAATATGTTTTAAAACCAGGGCTAGTATTCATAAAATATCTCATTACCAAAGTCAAGAATAACTAGACCTAGCGCATCGGAGAACCGATGCAAATTGTATCCACCGTAAAGACAATGCACCAAAACCTCTAGGACCAATAATAAGCGAGTTACAAGCACTTTTAAGTTTGGCTATCCTCATTTGACCTTGAAGGAGGGGCCCAAGGTCAAATCCGACCACACCAGAAGATTCCCAGTGCATGATTTCCTATATGTTGGTTTACCATCCCAAACATCTAGGACCAATAATAAGCGAGTTCTAAGCACTTTTTAGTTTGGCTGTCCTCATTTGACCTTGACCGTGGGGCCCAAGGTCAAATCCAACCACACCAGAAGATTCCCAGCCCATGATTTCCAATGTGTTGGTTTACCATCCCAAACCTCTAGGACCAATAATAAGCGAGTTATAAGCACTTTTAAGTTTGGCTATCCTCATTTGACCTTGAAGGAGGGGCCCAAGGTCAAATCCGACCACACCAGAAGCTTCCCAGCACATGATTTTCTATATGCTGGTTTACCATGACAAACCTGTAGGACCAATAATAAGCGAGTTATAAGCACTTTTAAGTTTGGCTGCCCTCATTTGACCTTGAATGAGGGGCCCAAGGTCAAATCCGACCACACCAGAAGATTCCCAGCAAATGATTTCCTATATGTTGGTTTACCATCCCAAACCTCTAGGACCAATAATAAGTGAGTTACAGGCACTTTTACCTTTGGCTATCCCGGTTTGACCTTGAAGGAGGGTCGCAAGGTCAAATCCGATCATGCCAGAAGATTCCCAGCCCATGATTTCCTATAGGTTGGTTTACCATCCCAAACCTCTAGGACCAATAATAAGCGAGTTATAAGCACTTTTAAGTTTGGCTGTCGTCGTTTGACCTTGAATGAGGGGTCCAAGGTCAAGTCCGACCACACCAGAATATTCCCAGCCCATGATTTCCTATATGTTGGTTTACCATCCCAAACCTCTAGGACCAATAATAAGCGAGTTATAGGCACTTTTACCTTTGGCTATCCTCATTTGACCTTGAAGGAGGGGCCCAAGGTCAAATCCGACCACACCCGAAGATTCCCAGCCCATGATTTTCTATGTGCTGGTTTACCATCCCAAACCTCTAGGACCAATAATAAGCGAGTTATAAGCACTTTTAAGTTTGGCTGCCCTCGTTTGACCTTGAATGAGGGGCCCAAGGTCAAATCCGACCTCACCACAAGATTTCCAGCCCATGATTTTCTATATATTGGTTTACCATCCCAAACCTCTAGGACCAATAATAAGCGAGTTATAAGCACTTTTAAGTTTGGCTGTCATCGTTTGACCTTGAAGGAGGGGCCCAAGGTCAAATCTGACCACTCCAGAAGATTCCCAGCCCATGATTTCCTATATTTTGGTTTACCATCCCAAACCTCTAGGATTGATAATAAGTGAGTTATAAGCACTTATAAGTTTGGCTATCCTCGTTTGACCTTGAAGGAGGGGTCCAAGGTCAAATCTGACCACATCAGAAGATTCGCAGCACATGATTTCCTATAGGTTGGCTTCACATTGCAAACCTCTAGGACCAATAATAAGGGAGATATAGGCACTTTTAAAGTCTGCTATGTGGGTTACTTCGGCACTCTGTGGATGACCTTGAATTAGGAGCTTCAAGGTCAAATGTGTGCAAGGTTGTAGAGGACATGTATATGTGTCATACATATCACCTGTGAAGAGATTCAACCTTCTACCTATGAGGAAGAGCCAGTAGAAAAATGTAGATTATTTTTAAAGAAATGCCCGTGGCAGCCATCTTGTTTTTCAGAATGAGGCTATTTTCCTTCCCAGAGAAGCTTGCCCTCCAATGAAGATATCCTGCAAATTTGGTGAACCTAGCTGCTGTTGTTTTCCTCTTAGAGCGTTAACGCCGAAAATCTCTCTACGCGCGGCGGCGGCGGCGTAGCGGACGCTAAACCAAAGTATCCACCGGATGCTTCTGGTGGATACAATTATTTAGTCAAGAATTAGTATTTTGGCTTTTAGTCAGGCCCAGTGATTTATAAATTTGAATAATAATCATATTGGGCTTAGGATGTAGGGTTATATTTACAGAATAAAACACAGAATAAAACAGAATAAAACACTTCTTGCAGAATAAAACACTTCTTTCTGTGATTTATGAAGCCCGAGGGCAAGTGATATTGCCCGAGCGCCGATAGGCCCAAGGGAAATATCACTCGTCCAAGAGCTTCCTAATTACAATATCGCCCAGAAAGAAGTGTTTTATAATGTTTATTATACCGAAAGTATTTATTTTTCATCCTTCATTATTTAGCAGTAAATTGTATACAAAAATCATAACCGGGTCTTCTGGACTCTAAGGGAAGTGTGTCGTTCATGTTAAAAAATGTTTCAGTTCATGTTAGTTGATAACATATTAGATCACTTTGTATCAGTGTGGATGTATTTGCTTCATACCAGATCCCTTGCTTGTTCATTGCCTTTGGGGGGTCGAGCATTTTGTAGTGACATCCATTTATTTGTCTGCTTTAAACGTGGGCACAAATCCAAAACTGTACACTGAAACAGGGTAATATTTTGCACTTAAGTCTTAGAAAAAGCTAAGAATTTCCTTATTCGAGTATGTCATCCACTTTGCCACTTAATCGACATGATGAGAACGTGACATAATTTAGGACGGAAACCAGTGAAACTATGTCAATATTTTATTTTGATAATCGTCTTTACATAACAAATGTAAACAAACAATATAAAGGAAGATTAAACTTACATAAATATTTTATACCACTTCAAAAGCACATAGATATACATATTTATATGTGACATAATACATATCGTACAAATGACAGCATCCATTACTGAAGTTATAATTTGTCACTTCTGTTACCAGGGTTATATTTTTGGCCATATCGTGCAAAGAGTTTAATAAAGAATTTTTTCCCTCTTTTCTGTAACTTGACTATCATAGAAAGCTTCCATGGTTCATGCGTGTTCTTTCAATATGCAGGGTCTGTGGGTTTTTTTTCAGTTTGACCAATTCATGCAATATGTCTGCTGTATCTTATGTTTGAACACTAAGTTGCATTATTCATGGCAGAACAAAATATGGCAGATCATTAAGATGTTTTAATGTATGTTTTTTTTGTTTCAAAGAATGTATTAAATACTAGAAGCTGACACATATTCCTGTATAAATAATCACAAGTGTCCATGCCTGAAACCTCCTCAATACCATTGAAAAGATTAATAAAATTCTCAGACGTCATCTCCGAAAAAATGGAATTGCCATATCATTTTTAAAATGCCTTTTTTCGCAAAAAGATCACAAATAGTGGCTTTGCTGCAATTAGTTTATGGAATAGTTGAATACATTAAGGACTTGATTACAGTATTACAAGTAATGAAAATATGCCATGCTGCAAAAACATGTCATGATATAGTGCTTAGTGTATGGATAACAATTCAGAAAAGACCATACGATTTCTTTTTGAAGCCCCAGTCTCAATGTTCTGTTCTTGTGACTGGATAGTCCCTGCTATTCAGATTTTATATTTTGTTTGTGTTTTATGCCATGCTTAGTACATATGTAGGCCATATGGTGATGGTTAGTTAAAAGGTAAGAATAAATATTTGGTCAAGGTTCTGTATAGTAAGCCAATACCAAGAAACGAAGCACAAATTTTTGTGCCCACCCTTAGGCAGAGTTGAAAGCTTGAAATTGTAATGATTTTGAATTCAATTTCAAAGCTTTGAGTTGCTTTTATGATCGGCTTCATTTGTGTGATATTACAATGGAGCTAACTCAGAATGGAGCAGTTTACGGTACAGCGAGTGTCAATTATCTTAATTGCGACCTAATTTTGTGTATGTCCACAATATTTAACCACACAATGATACCATGTGAGACACATGTACAGCCTCCATTTCCACTGTAACGTCAAAATTAAAATTACAAAACTTTTGACTGGCGAACCATGATTGACCACGTTCCTTTCCCAATTTAGTGTGTCCAGATATGTATGGAAGACCACTTATAACATTTAACTTTGCACTAAAGTGTCTATATGGATTGAGAGTTGGTGTAACGACGCTTTTACAATGTTGCATGACACTGTATAGCTCATATTAAGACAGGAAGTCAATGGCTTAGAGGAAATATCTGCATACAAGTTAGTCAAGATGAAAACCATCTGGTACAGGCAAGGCAGCGACCAAGTTTACCACTTCAGATTGGGCTATTCAATTGTGTGTTACCTACTATACTTCTATGCTCATCCTTAATGTATCAAACAAAATTGTTAAAAACGAGACATGGATGTGTATTTAAAATCAAAGACATGTTAATGATCTATATTTAAGATTACTGAGAAGTTGGGCAACTATACCCAGCAAGTGAGTTCAATGAATGTTATAGCATAATACAGTTAAGACTAGACTTCTTTTATATGAGCAGATAAAAAGCAAAATGCTATAATGAACACAGATTATAAACTCACGTGAAAAGTAACATGACTTACATTACTGTATATGCTACAAGCCAAGATTTACAATAAGGGTTATTCAATCCTTAAACTCATTCACTATATCGCTTTTGTTTGTCTTCAAACTTTAAGTAACCTTAAACTACTTTTAACATTTTAGCTATAATTATATTATATATTTACCCTTGTGTATGTCCCTCTGTGTGACTTCTCGGTTCAGTCTTAGCAATGTGATAATCTTATACTGTAGTTATATTGTAAAATCAATATTAAAACTTTACATGGGTACCAGTCAATCTGTGAAACTTGAGGACCAATGGTCTAAGTCAGGTCATTTTATGCCTACATTCTGCCAGTCATTAGGTGTATTGACTTATATTGTATCTGTTAGTCTTGGTAAAAATGAACAACAAATGTCACCAATAGTTAAACGACTTATAATTAAAGGCATTTTGCCAAAACGACTCATGGTTTCAATTGCTATATGAAATTAGTAAATATTTTAATTGAGTATATTTAATGATTAAATTGATATATTAATAGTAACATAGCTTCGTTTACACTGCAGTGGTAGGTAGATTGATGAAAGTGTTTTTTTTTGGCATACAGAGAATATGAGATTAAACCTATAATGAATAACACATTTGAACACACTTGTCTTCATATAAATTAAATACATAGCATATAGTTTGTACAATTTCACAAGATTATTCTCCATAAAACATGAAACGTCTATGGTTATACATACAATATAATAATACATTTAATAAATAAGTTAAGTTTAGAACTTTCACCAGCATGTTTTCTTGTGACCAAAACCATCTGGGTTTCTTTAAAATAGAGCGTAAAAGCTGGTACGTATTGAATTGATCTGACAGGATGAAACATCCTCAGGTACAAGCCTTTTTCCATCTGATTGATCAGAATTGAGGATAAGACACTTCTGTTTATTTTATTGGAGGTACACCTATATGCTGATGACACCTATTGATCGGATAAAAGTTGGAGTATTCTTTAAGATAAAGGTTTTTTTCCATATCCGTTTACATTGATGCCTGTTCCAACAATATTATTCAATCAGATCACTTGGTATCATATGGATATTGGTTTATAAGATAGTTGACATTGTGAAAATGCTGTAAAATGTAACAACAGAAAAACTCATTCCACATATCACATTCACAGCAGCCTGTGAAAGATGCTGCCAGAGCAACCTTTTAAACCAAAGATCCAGAAATAAAATTCTCATTATATTCTGCAACACATTAAGTCAAAGATCTGGAGTTGTTTTGTTTTTAAATCACCAAACTTGATAACAAGTACGCATAATACAAAACAAGTATGGTAGTTTCTTTGTGAAGGGCAATTAATCTGTTCTTTATGAAAAAGAACACACATAGAAATAGCATATCAATCACCTAGACATAAATAGATGAACATAGTCTTGGCCTTTCTAAAGAATTCTCCAAATTAGTTTGCCACATATTTCTCATTTCAAATGCAGTTCATCAGATTTATTAACAACCTCACTAACGTGTAGCTGTCAGATGGAAAATGATTAACTGCATGGATTAACAATCTCATCACAGTTGAAAAGGTTGTATCATCTGCTCTACCAAAGCAATGGGCAGCATTACCTTTCCATTTGACCTCTACTATATAATGCTACTTTGAAACATGGTGCACCACTTGGGTTAGTAATTCAGCATACACCTTAAATTAGCCAAAACGGCAAAACAAAAAGTATACAATAAAGATCAATATTGCAAAAATGGAGCATTGTACACTTTATGTTAAAGGGTTATTTCCCTCCAAGGCGCTGATTTCAACTAGTACTTCTATTTTAGGATAATTATAAAGCCAATGAAAATTTGGTCAATTGTCTGTTGCTTGTTGAAAAGTTTATTAACTTGTACTTATAGTAATGACTACTTTATAATCAAATTTGTCCAAACTTCATGCAGAAATACTATTATCGCCCATTGCAATATCTGAAAAAGTTGGCTGTTGCTTCTGTAAAATATATATGTCACTGCTATGTAACCTGCAGTTTTACTACAAAAATATTCTGGCTATCACAAAACATGTACTTAAAATTATGTAGCACTATGTGTGTATTGTGATGTCAGTATTTACAATATTGAAATCTCATTCAAACGTGTTCATCTGTTTTTGCTTGCAGCCTAAGATGACAGTGTGACTAATTCGACATAATTAAGTAAACAAATTGGTATAAAACTGAATAGGTAACAGATTATATTCATACAATAATTCAGAAGACAATGAACTTGGGAAAATAGCATATATTTAAATATTTGGCAACCCTTTACTGTTTACATAGTGTAGCCCAAAGTAAATTATGAACTAAAATAGAGATGTTAATCGAATGTTCATGTGTTCTGTATCACTATTTAGTTAATTTGTTGATTTAATGTCGTTTTCAATAAATAGATCACATCATAATAAATAGTTGAAAGGGATGGAATAAAGCAGTACATAGATGCTTGTCAAGATTCTGTACTGAAGACCAACAGACACTGGATAACACCAACCATCTTTCTCACTTCCGGTTGGGCTCAAGAATCAAGACCATGTCCTAAGATGTGGCATATGGCCATGTTACCCACAACAAGCACGCTTTAATATTGATTCCAGGAATTTGGACATTCTTGGATGAACATCTAACCTAACACAAATATTTATATAATGATATCGGTATTCTTACACTCGCTCAGATTTGCTGCAGGGTAAATGCTATATTTGATCAATAGAGATACTGAGTACATATATACATATGTGTTTTTATGTTTTCTCATATTGTGACCAACACTTAAAAATCATTAACAAATTTGAAAATAAGTTATACATATGAATAAGAAAATATGACAATTTTATAAATGTGCAAAGAAACATGAACAAGGCGAAAGAATATGTACAGATTGTAAGCAAATCAAATGCATTGATACAGAAACTAAGCCAAATAGATGCCTTGCTACAAAGTTCCAGGGCTGGGGCTACTGTAACCACTAGAACTGTCACTCAAACTCTCAGTCTGTTGTTTCATTCTGGTGAGGGCATTGTAACCACTGCTATTGTTGTTGTTGTTGTGGTACTGCATGTTCGCGAATATCATCCGTTCTTCGTAGTCATACTCGCATAGAATTTTGTTGTCACAAAGATAAAATCTATCACCGACACAGAATCTGCGAGGAAAAACAGGTTGAAAATAAATGTATCATTAGCGTATATTATTTATTAAAAAAATCAAAGTCTATGTTAAAGTTAACATCATTTTAACAGTGGTTGCATAATCACTCTGAATCCATTAATTGGCCAGCAAATAATATTGATTTGAATGTCCTAAACATTGACCAACCAAGATATAATAATATAATAATGAAGCATTTATAAAGTGTTGAAATGATGTAGACATCTTCTAAGGAGTCAAAGGGGCCACGGTGGCAGAGTGGTAACACTCTTGCCTCCCACCTCTGAGGTCGGGGTTTGATTCCTGGCACGGCCTCATGTGGGAAAGCTGGTAGTTGCTTGCTGTTGGTCGGCAGTTTACAGTACAGAACCCTAACGAAATCTATGTACTGGTTTCCTCTGCCCTTCCAACTACCCATCGCCATATGACCTGTACAGTGTTGAAAGCGACGTTAAAAACCCCAAATAAATAAATAAATCTAAGGAGTCAAAGTCCAAAACAGGAAAGTCTTAAGCTGTCATCTAAATTCAGTGACACTATCCTGGGTGTTGATGGCTTGCGTGAGTCTCTTTAATTCAGTTGAAGCTGTGATAGCAAAATTGGGCGTCCCCATGTATTTACTGTGACTTTTCGAGGGAACAGTCATTGCTTTTATAAATATAAGTGTTAAAAATGCAAAAATGTTTTTACTTTATCGTGTAACTGATGTTGTAGACCTGTTGTGCTACTCTAGCTGGAGCAATGAGGATTGTACCTTTGTACAAGGACATTGATAAATGGCCATCCTTGAGCCCCTGTCTTGAATGTCAGTTATTTGAGACCTCGGCTATACTTGTGCAGTTGAATGGGTTAAAAAGTGCTTTGAGTAGTAATTGCAGATAATGGCTTGAGTATAAATACACAATAATAATTCATTTATATATCTATGTATCATTTTGCCAAGGCACATATATATCTATAAAGTGGGTGCCAACATTAGTAGGTGTGGTATGGGTTGTGACAGACTGCTATCTCATTCAACGGAGAGTAGCTTCATACCAAAGAAGTCACAAACCAAAGCCAGCATTTTTCTTATCTGCATATTTCAAATTCAGTTTCAAAGATTAAATAAAATGTGTAGATATACCTTGACATTGGTTCAAATTATGAACCAACATTAACCTGACCTGTTGCTTTTGCTTTTACGAATCTTTAGGATAAGAGTGTGTTGTATATTTATACTTAGTTCAATACCTCCTTTACAACAGGACTCAGAGCATTATTAAACCCATCCCGCCTGCAGAAGTGCAGCTCATGCTCTTGTGTAACTGACTTTCTCCTATCAAAAAGACAGAGGCTCAAGGATGACTATTTATCAACGTCCTGAAGCCCAAGGTCTCGAGTGGCAGAAGGTCCCAACTGAAAGATACAGTCTGAGGGACGACCATTTACCAAAATTTCTGGTGTTCCTCAGCCTGCCAATGGGGGATAGGACTCAATGAACTGGGACTGTCATTTTACTTAGGAGTGAACCAAAACCCTCAGTGCTCTTAGCCGAGTATGTTACCCACTAGGCCAAGGTACAATCCTGAACAAAACATAAACTATATTAAAAGAGGACATAAAGAATTGCTGACAATGTCAAGACTTCATCTCATCTGTTCCAATTATACTGATTAGCCTGCTATCATGCACTACTATTCTATGGTCATATAAATTACCACACAAACTACCTCATTACTTGCCACTTATCCGATGTTTCGCACTGCTCATTAAGCAGTAAATGTGTGACTTTAGGCTTTACCCTTACCTCAGTTGTTATTACTTGTGAATTAGCCCGCCTGTCTATGGCTTCAATGGGCGATTTTGGCATTTAATGACTGAGGTCAGTGTAGAGAGAATAGACTAAATGAGTCTCTACGTGCCAATAACAATGACCATTCACTTACTTGTCTTCACTGGTACAGGTATACTGATACACCCTACCTGTCTGGTCATTAAGACCTAATTAAGAAATTGTTCTACTGTGTTTTCCCCGGGGACCAATTATGTCAAATAGGAATGTGACTGGTCTGTATCATTAGTGTGTAGCAGGATGTGGAATTCTGTGTAATGGTTGATGAAGCTGTTTATCCATGTAAATAGCTTAAATGATTGACAGGTGCAGAGCAAAGGGACAATAATAATTAACAATGGCCAAAATTGAGTTTCCACGCCCCGACTGACAGTTTTTAAGGCCATTTTAAGTGTAAGATAAAAGGTTTTTTAAAATTTTTCCAACAGTTGAAGTCATGTTAAGATACAACAAAACCATAGATGGGGCAGAACCAGGTGATCTTACACAAAAACTTTTATAACCACTGGTCAACTTTTTCTTACATTTTTCATATTTCCAGTGCCTTACTCAAACTATGCTTAAAGATTGTCTTTGAATTTGAATATACTTAAGTACATATGTAGGTGGGCCCTAGCCCGAGCTCCACTTTTCCTAGACAATTGCTACATTTCATTGAATGTTGTTATTAATATACAGTCTGGATTCCAATCTAAATCACTGCATTAGTCAACAACACTACAAATACTGGACTTGATAAGACCTGTGTAACTGTTCAAACCTTGAACAATCAATTCATATGTCTAAAATCATTTCCACAACAACTTTTCCTATGATAATCCTAATGTCTCGAATGAGACTTGAAATCCATAGTCTGTCCTCGGTCAAATCCAGAGAAATTTGACTATGGGGGGGTTGCTTGACCAGTTCCAGTCTGATTACTCAATAAAGTAGCTTGGTTAGTATTTAGATGGGTGAGTTCTGGGCTAGGTATGGGCAAATGCATAGTGACTCGGATTATCACTTATACGGTGCTCCCATTACAATATAATCAAAACAAGATACTGGGTGTGATATTTTATCAATCAATCTGATTCAAAGAAGGACTTAAAGCCGTATTATGGTAAAGGTTTGACGTACAAATTAAAGCTGTGCATTACAGTTATAAGCAAACTTTAATAACCTACCTGTGGTTACATTGTTGGCATGCAAAGCACTCCAGGTGATACACATTGCCTTTTGCCCTCATCACTAACTCAAAGGCAGGGATCATTTTACGACATGCTGAGCAATGGCCAGTGGTACCAAACAGCCTGAAAAGGAGATTATGATAAATAATAATAGAAAAGAAGAAATAATAGCCTGTAAGAAACAATGGCAATGCATGATTATTTAATCTGATAAATAAGTTAGAAATCGAATGATATACCCTTTCTACTCATATCGATGACAATATAAAATAATTTATTCAACTTGAATGAATGAATGCATGGGCGGATGGATCAATGGATGGATGGGTCGATGCATGGATGGATGGATGAATGATTGAATGGATGGATGGTGATGTATGGAAGGATGAATTAATAACTATCATCAGTATATAACGCTGGGCCAAATTTGAATTGAAATTCATTATTTCTATAGGGATTAATTTTTCTCCACAATGTCTTCAGTAGGGAGGTCATATCATTGGTTTGTTGTATACAGAACATTTGAGCAAGCAATGCAAAATTTGCCACAGCATATATAAAATTAGCTTACTTTTAAAGTAAGAGAAAATAATCACAATTTCAACCAAGTTTGTATGAATGGAGATCAGTGGCCCAGTGTAGTTATCAAAATCACAAATTATATATAGAAAAAATTTCCACAGGTCAAAGAAATAGAGAAGATTTCCTTATCTATAAATTTCACATTCTGTGGTAGATTTCAAATATCCTCCCCTTGGAAGCACTAAATTGGTGAGAAACTTCCACTCAAATTGTAATGTGAAAGACATCAAAGTCCATAATCAAAAATCCAAAAATAATAGTTTGTAACCAAAATAGCATCCGAGCAGGAAAATGACTTGGAAAAAGGATATGTGTATGTGAAGAGATAGGTCTTTAGACGATTTTGGAAACCATATATTGCGAAGTGACAATTTGGAGACATTTATTCTATTTGTCAGGCTTGGCCTCATTTTGAAAAACAAGATGGCCGCCACGGGGATTTTTCAACTTTCAGCAAGGACTTTTGTTGGCCCTCTAGAGAAAAAGTTATTATAGGTAGAGATCTCAAATTCGCAGGATATGTTCCTCATCAATCTTGACTGGGAATGTTTTTGGCCTCATTTTGAGAAACAAGATGGCTGCCACGGGCATTTCTTTGTCAGTCATGAAAAGGGCTTATAACTCGCTTATTATTGGTCCTAGAGGTTTGCTATATGAAACCAACTTATAGGAAATCATGGACTGAGATTCTTTTGACATGATCAGATTTGACCTTTGGCCCCTCCTTCAAGGTCAAATAAGGATACCCAAACTTAAAAGTGCTTATAACTCGTTTATTTTTGTTCCTAGAGGTTTGCAATGTCACACCAACCTATAGGAAATCATGGGCTAAGAACCTTTTGATGTGGTCAGATTTCACCTGGGGCTCCTCCTTCAAGGTCAAACAAGCATAGCCAAACTTAAAAGTGTTTATAACTTGCTAACTCCTCCTTCAAGGTTAAGCGATGGTTGATTGGCTTTGGTGAGTTTTCTTTCTGGTGGATACAATTTGCATCAGTTCTCCGATGTGATAAGTCTACTTATAACTTTGCCTTTCTTTACAATATTTAGAGTATACATGAAACTTACAGAATATTCTGTAGTTTCTACTGGTATTGTTGGGACTGATCATCAGTATGTTACCATGAAAATGAAAGCCTTAACCACATTTTATATGCTTGTTCCACATTGAAGATAGATCATAGGTTATCTTGTAGATCCAGTCCCATCTCGGCCATTTGTTAGGGCCATCTGGTGCAAATATCTGCGTCCGTGATAGTTTGAACATACTTTCTATGGATGACCACAATGACCTCCTGCTGTTTCTATTGGTCCGACATAACCCTGGGTGGCCTTTGTTGACCCCAGTGGTCTGTGACAATAATTTTGGTGAAATTTGGATTTCTGAGTTGTCTATTCTATGTTGTCTATATGAAAAGTTGCCAACTAACCCAATAAGCTAACCTTATATATGGATCTGAGCTATTAGATGGTCTCAATGATACACCATAGTCCGGCATTTAACCCGGACCAACTAGACCATTTATGAGAGTTTTGGTGTTTCCTCTTCCCCACCTCATCCCGAGACTACAGAGGGGTGGTCATCCTGGCACAGTAAGGGGTTGGGTATCCATGGATTAGGGGCCTGTGGGTCCTCCCTGACAGTCCTTGAATGTCAAAAAGCCCTGTGATGTAATCTATGTGATGGTCAGTTGGAATACAACTCCTGACAACACGTCAGGTGTACTCTGGTCTGTCATGACAAGATCTTAACTGTTGAAAGAAACATTATGTCACAAACTTTAACATATACACCCCCACTTACCTGAGATAATCCCGCCTACAGAGCAATAGATTTGCCTTGGTGTAAAGTGTTGCCCCCACTTCACCTAGTCTACAGTCACAGCAAGAGCATTTCAGACAATCCTCGTGCCAGAACTGGTCCAATGCCTTTAAAAGGTATCTGTCTTTGATATGTGATTTGCAGCCAGCGCAGTCGTGGGGTTGGAGTGAGCTGTTAGTGTTTGGAATCTTGCCCTGTTCTGTGATGGTCTCAATTGTTGTCACTCCGTTCTGAGAGGCTGTTCTGAGGTGGTTTGGTGGTGAGGCATTTGATGACGTTGAAGATGAGGTCATTGTGGGGTTTTGTGACGTCAGAGCCATTGGTGTTGCCATTGTGTTTCCTGTTGGACCTTCTGGAAGTTGCATCACTTGACAACCTGTGGAAGAGATTATAAAATCCATGTAGGTATTGACAGGAGGAATACTTTAAGATAACATTGGTCCTTGTCATGTCCGGCAGTCTACTGTGCAGCACATTACATACACTATAACATACGTGTAAAGTAAGTTAAACATGTATAAACAGGTAAACACAGAATAATGCGCTAAGTATGTAATGCTGTTTTAAAAAATAATGGTTAATATTTCAATTGCATATAAAGCAAGACCTCATTGTGACAGTTTAATAACATAAAATGTCCACTTTGAATTGCATTGTGTTCATTGTTGTTTTTCCTAATTGCCATTGACTATATATGTAATTTTATTTATACCATGATCTTTTCTGAGCTTTTCATCCAAAGACTCGGATCATCAATAGTAGTGCTATATTTATAGTGCTATATTTTACTTCAGGCGAACAAACGGAGTCAGGTCCGTGTAATGACTAAACTGAATCTAGGAATCCACCTTTTAGGTCGACCCAAGTTGAAGTTCAGTAAAAGAAATATGGCAGTAAGTATAACTAAATATGTGTGAATACATAGAAAATTGGGTGGGTAAATCTGATTGTTAGATTTCACTCTTGTTTTACATACTTAAACAGTAGCTTTACAGTTTCTTACAGTTTGCTAGATTCTTCTCAGTTTTTAAAAAATTGTTCCATTTTCAGGAACCGAGTTATCGTCTCACAGTAATAGTTAAAACAATGTGAGACTACAAAGTCTATTGTATTAAAACCAGGCTATTTCTTCAAATAGTAATCAAAACCCAAATGTAGTGAAATAACAGAACGCCTTTTAGTAGTATATTTCCTGGAAGGTTCATCTATTTTCGTTAGCTGTGTAATGTAATATACAAAATTGTGGATATTTCATATTAAGAGAGAGCTAGGAATAATCTGTCAGCATTATGAAACCTTGGTCGAATTTATGGTTTAACTTCTTATAATATTCTTTGTAGAAACTTAGTGGAAAACTTCTCAATAATAGTTATACAATATACATAAGGTATCCAAATTAGAGTAGTATATCTCAAATTGTTGAAAATAACTTACTCACAATATGGATGGCTTTTGAATAAACTGCTAAAATACCTTATAAATATACAATAATATTGCAGTTTTCAAAACTCAGATCATAAGCTGGTCTCAACTTGTGTTGAGCAGTGTAGTTATAAGCTTTCCTATATTGGAATGTGTTAGCACTTAGAATAATGAGAAAAATGTCTTATTGCTTTACACTGCTGTATTACTGCCTGAATCCCAACTAATAGAAATAACTGTGAAAGCCGGTGAATTGTGTTAGAAAATCATCCATCTTTGTCAAGACTACAACAACACCAAGTAAACCAGGGACTCTGGATATTTGCTAACATACGAAACAGCAGCAAATCATCCAGATGGAATAATCAAATATACAGAGAAGCAAATCTATCACATTTTAAGGCAGGGATTTATCCTTTTATTAAGTTTTGTTAGTGCTGTAATGCAATAGTGAAGGTTGTTTGCCAATATGTGGAAATAATAAAATAAAGCTTTGCAAATTCATAACAGAACTGAATATTATATTGTACACATTATTATCTTATATATACATTAATTTCCATTTGTTTTGTTTTTTAATTGATTAGTTGATGTATCTGAAGACAGAGATTGGAAAATTTAGTGAACAATATTCGTCCAGCCATGGTTGTTAGTTCACAATTATTAATTTTTACATTTATATTTATTCATTTGGTATTGTCAAATGCATATCAGGTATACTTCAGTTTTATTGGTTATCAATAAAACCCTGCTTATTACCTATGCTTGTTCAATGACTTCAAGATTTTACAGCATCGATTTTGACTAATGCAACTTAGAATACACTTGTACAAAGATTAAGTACTATAAAAAGACTGATTAGATCATGTTAATAGAAACAATTCAGCTTGTTGGAGTAGGTTACGAAGCAAGCAACCAAAATGTTTGACAAAAATTCTGTCAAGAGACGTTATTAAGAAAGTTGTGTCCCAGTTTCCCTATGGTATATCCCTGGTTTTCATAATCTGTTATTGGGGTGTGTGTATGTATGGGTAGGTGTTCTGTGATAATTACCTCATTCATCAACAGAGTCATTCTCTTCTCCAATAACACAATGAGTTGGCTCTTATGAACAGAAAGTATAAAGAGAAAACTGTGACAGGTTCTGGGCAAGTTGGGAAAGACACAGTAGTGAAGCCTTGCTTAAGGCTCAAGTTTGCACCATCTCATTTTTAAACATATATATAAATGTTTGGCATTCATAAATCACTCGTACATGTTAGGATATGTAAGCTCATTAGACAGAGTCCCTGTCTAAGCAGTATGCTGATGTGTAATCCAGCATATGCAGGAGTACATTTATATAAAACCAATATTATGTAAACTGATAAGTTTTCCCTAATTACAAACACTCTTCAGTTAAACCATTCTGCTCTGGCTTCACAAGTTACACTCAAACAAAAAATATTTCATTCATTTGGGCTCATTTGTGAAAATGTTTGATTTCAAGTTTTAGTGGTATCCATTTTCTGTGATATAAGTGTAAGGGATTCATGTTTGGGACAGACACATTCAACGCAACACGGTCATCCATTTTCACATGAGGTGGCTTTTGATAGATGTTTGAAAAAGCTTGTCACAAGCTCTCACAATGGCTAGTCAGGTTGGCTTGCACCACCAAGATATCATGTCCTTTTTCAGAGAATAATAAAGGACAACTACCCCTAAGTTGGAATTAACATTCAACAAGGATCAACAAATGACAGAGAACAACAAACCACAACTACCCCTAATTTGGAATTAACATCCAACAGGTATCAACAAATGACTTTTTCCAAGTAATATTTATAGTCCACTCTGTAAACAGAAACGCAATTGATAATTGGCTGTTGTAATATATACAAATTACACATATCAGATATACTGCTAGGCTTGACAATTTGGCACCCATCTTAAATTGGCACATGTATAAAGTTAGCAATAACGTTAAGGTTCTAGCCAATGAGGAACTCTGGTACATACAGGTTCCCAGGCCTAAGTCCTAAAAACAAATCCAGGAAACCAAGATATTGCCAAGCACAACTCATAACAAAACCAGCACATACAACCACACATGTGTGTATGGTTGAATAAGCAAAGAACCAAACAAACAGTCAAACATCCAGCCATGACCTGCCGTTCCCTCCAAGTCACTAATTATCCGCATACTCACTACCTGAGGTGCTCAACTCCAATTTAAAGGCCAGAAAAGAGTAGCAAATTGGACGTGTTCCGCTAATTTGATTTCTGTTTTGGTGTAATGAGGTTCTGTGTTTTATTGTTAGTGCTGTGGAAATAAGAGTTCGTACAACACATGCTAGCCTTTTGCTAGACTCAATTTAAGTCACAGATGTGGGGGTGGGGGGTGGTTGTAATTCCAATTGAACAGCTAAAGGCGTGTTTGCACTGTTCCGTGTACTTGTAGCAAGTCGTAGTTGAATTTTAGTTTATGACTTTGTCTTTATTGCTTCTTAGCGGACCTCGTAAGTTGGTAGTACTTTTAAAAAAAATTAGCCGCCCTGTAAAGCAATTCTATCTACCCCTCAACCATCCAGTGTGTATATTTTAGTAAAGCGGATAAGAGGTGCCAGTAGGTTTACTTCAGACATTTTGAAAAAAAAAATTGTCAAGTCCTGAAATTTCTGTCCATGTTGTGCCATATAAGTCCTGCCCAAATAAGAATCCTGACATATTGAACAATATGGATACTAGCAAAAAATCCCGAAATTGCCTCCAACCACAAACGACACAAGTTAAATATTTCTCGCTTGTGTGTAGTTCATGAGGTCAACACAGAACGGTGTGAACTTGGTATAAGGTCATATCAGTATGGACCTTAAAGAATCCCACATGACGGCATCATGGGCATGGACATGGGCTGAGTTGTTACTCAGTCACTGATGCATAGAAGAGTGAGAATCAGTAAGGAATTTAAGCTTTATTATCTTACAGCTGAGAATCCACTGGGACCAGTTGGTCAATGATTTAGACATTTAATGACTCGGTACTCACTGTTTTGGCCATGGGTTCAAACCCAAGTAAATAATATATTGGGTGGGTAGAATATTAGTACTGACAAGAACTCAGCTGAGGAAATGACCTTTTGACCTAACTTCACATAAAATTGTTCTTTTAAAACAAAAACGATGTTAACAGTAAATAGGAAACGTTGGGTGTGATATTTTGTTTAATCTAATAGGCCTTCACAGATTTGGGGATAAATAGATCCGCTGTTTATGTGCCTCCGATTAAATTGAACACCCAACCTAGGACATGGCTGTTGGTGAGTGTGTCAATATTGCTGTACATTTAAGCTATGGAGTCACAATGGAAACGTGAGGTTCAAAATATTCTGAACTTGATTGAGTGTATCACTGAGTAGCTGACATGGAGACAATCTGACAGTCATGCAGATCTCTAGGACTGGTGCTCAAGAAAATTTTTAAACTCAAAAATAGCCCCCACAATTGACATTACAAGACAATGATCAAGACTATAGGTTATTACCACTAACCCACCAAGGTAAATATTTTTGTCAATCAATCAATCAATCAATCAATCAATCAATCAAGTGGCACATTTTATGTTTAATGTATGGAATGACGAATAGAATACACACCGAAAATCAACCAATAAATCAATAAATTAATTAATAAATCAAGCAATCAATTAATCAATCAATGGATCAAAAATCATATTGAGGCACATCACCAGGCTAGGGGTTTAGATTCTCTGCACACTTTGTCTAATGGTTTTGGTAATGGTTTGCTACCCTAATGTACAAGTAGAATGTGCCTGGCTATATGAATCATACAATTCCATCTGTTTCCGTCATATTTTCATAACCAGTGTGTTTTTGTTGTTTTGTTAGAAAGTTATTGCCATCTTATTTGCCATATGCAAATCACACTAAAACAAAGACTAATAATAAAATGAACATCTTATACAATAAAGCAACTATGTCAATCAGATTTCCAGAAACACATCACAATAAATATTCAATTTATATAATACTCATAACACAAATATACAAGCTGCAGAAGTAAGACAATATGCATATAATCATACATTGCTATAGTTTTGCTAGGAACCAATTCCATTAAATACAATTACTATAACACCACCATGTTATCCTTCACTTGTCTAATGCTATCATTTCAACCAGTCACTGCACATTTTAGCGGGGATGACAGCTTTTATGTTCATTTGGTGTTAGAATAATTTGGATAATTCAATTTAGAAGTGCAGAGATCAGATGTTGTTGATATTTTATTCTTTTATCTGTCATCTCTCTAAATATAGTTCATTATACTATGTGGTCAATATTCCAGAAAGATAAATGTTGGAATTGTAGGAATGTCACACCTCTCCTGATGAATGTATCCATTCTAAGAACATTTCCGGTCCATAAGGGGCCAGTTACACTTTCACGGACCCCCCATGGATATAGGCCATGGTTCCATATATGGAAACTGACACGGATGAGGGTGGATCATGTAAAAGATTTACAGACCTGCCACGGATCTGCTATGGATCTCCTACGGAGCGCTACAGTGACCCAAGGACAGGTTTGCAGATGACCTTTTGACTGTTTTTTTAATCCGCAAACACTTTCTGTGTCAATTCATAGCAGATCTGGTTAGATGCGGCTATGTTTTGCGCAATATTTGTTGGCACGGAAGTGTCACAGATGAAAGGGATGCCACAAGGACATCCGGGATGGGTATACGGACAATAAGGACACTCACGGATGAGCTACAGATGAGCTACAGAAGAACTACGGATACTGCATCCATACGGACTTCCGGGAAAAATCAAGCATGTTTGATTTTTCCATAATGGTCTAGGTATCTTATCTGATTTTAAGCATGCCGCTACAGATCACTACGGATCACAGCATGCTGTTACGGGTCTCACTAGGACATTACGGATGCCCTTACAGACGGAAAATATGATCCGTAAATCACTCAACATTTTTCAACATTTTCTAAATCCGCGATCCGGCGGTACATCTGGCTATGTGTAACTGGGGTCTAACAGAGAACATCAAACAAGACAAGAAAAGTGGATAAAAATGAATGAATAATTCCTTCTTTTAAGGAAGTATTATTTTCATAACCGTATCTGTTTGTAGCATTATTTCGCAAATGCTACCGGTTAGAACTTCATTAAAAACAGAAGATGGTTCTTGGTCAAACTGGTATTCCATTAAACTGATCAGGACTGATCTGGATCACTGTATGGATACAAAAAGTCAACATTGTAAACCATAGGGAATTTAAGTACAAAATGGCTTTGATGCATAAACATTCCCCTCGATATTGTTTTAATTTATGTTCCATTTTAAAATTTTGTTATGATATTTATGAAAAGCTCTTCTCAACATCTCAAATGTTTCATTAAAAATGATCCCTCTCAGAAATCATGGTGTCTAGAAACCATTGTACACACTTTTATACGCTAAATTGCATGCATTTTCTGATAAAAATCCTTAAATATATGAACAATCTATGACATTGAATTTATACATTTAATATGTAAGTTCCTCCTTAACTCCTTAACTTACAGATTCAAACTTAAAGATTCATTAATTCTTTTCCGGTATGATAATGAATACAGACAAACAGACAAGCAGACAAAGAAATTAAGGCACCAGAAATTATAACCTCCTGTAGGTGGTAAAAAAGTAATGCAATGATTTTTGCCCCTTTTTATTAAGTTTGTACAGCCACTCACATCTAATTTGCAGCTGTCTGCTTCCCCCACTTCCCCATTTACCCTGATTAAACCGACAAACCTCTGCCCTACTAAAATTCATTTTTGCCTTGGACTGGCCAAAAATAGGACCACTACACTTACGTAAGAATGAAACTAATTTCCCCAATGCATTTTGAAACATGGGGCTTATTTGCTATCGTCCAAAATGTGCCTCCCGAAAACGTAATCTGAGTTTAAAAACTGAGATGATTACTGGAATAAAACAATGTTATATTGGTCCCTTGCAATGACATATTAGTAAAATTTTAATAAGATTCAATAAGTGATTCATATATCTTAATAAATAAATTAGAAAGTCATCTAATACTATGATGAATGATTTAGATATCGGAGATATTCTCCAAGTTAAATTCTAGCTGGGTTATAAGGCTATAGTTTTCTGATTACAGCCCAGTGGCCTGACAAAAACCCTGGAAACATGCACAAGACGATATTGGTTTCTTGATTAAAAGCACAGATTTTATTAATCTTGTTTCAGTGCTTTCCCAACACCGTGTGAATTCAATATGATTAGATTCACAATCACATAGATTCCCAGTTGGGCTGTTGGTAATAATGAAGCCAAATGAGTTTCTATATCTGGTGTAAAAACCCCTTTTTTCTTCTCTACTCTTTCTCTTTACTCTCTCTGACTGTTTCTATTGCTATTGAGATAAATTTCTCATCTGCAATAAATATTTAGTCAAAGTTGGGTGTTGTAACTTTATAGAGTAAAATCTTTATAACTAGAAACTCCAGTAAATCAAGAAGAGACTTTGGTTCTAGTTATGCCTAGCTTAGCTATATATAGCTAGAAAATGGCAGAATTTTATGGAACTGGACTATCAAAACTGGATCTAGTGGCAACTAAATTTGACTTAAATACTGATTACTTATGCAGAATTTACTAATGGGCTCCAGTCGCTTATGCAAAATGTTTCTTTTGTAAACCTTTACTTCACTTTCATGTTTATCATTGTTGGTTCAAATCCAGGTTAGAGCAACAAGTCAAAAATATTACTGAAGTGCACTCGGAGAGCGCGGACTTTAGCCAAGGCTCTTAATCATAAATGAATGGGATAATCCGGATTATTACCTTTTGTATCCAAACGGTGGTCCAGATCAGTATGAAAATTTAATCAGATCTAAGTTGTACCAAGATCCATCTTATGATTTTTTTAATGAAGTTCCAAACAATAGTATTTGTACAATCCAACAAACAAACAAACAGATAAATAAACTGTCAAGAAAAGAATACCTCCTTGGCATCTGTAATAACCTGTTCAAATATGCCGCTATCTGTTAAAGGGTTTGTAAAACCTGCCCTTGACTTGATGTAATTGTCTGATTGGGTTTACCTTATAGCTCACAGTTGAATTAATATGTATCTCCTTTCTTTGTTTAGACAAAGTTTATACATTTCTTGTTTAATCTGTTATCTCATGTCAAGATTATGCAAAATTACTGGACCAAATTTGACCAAATTTTCCAGGCCATTTGTGGACTAATTAAGGAAAGGGTGCTGAAAGAAAGTAATACCAACACAATGTAAACCAGCAGTTTACTATTCTGAAAGATAAAGTATGTTGTACATTCATTGATCAGCTATGTCACATAATGAATCTAGGTTTTCTGTGTAAGTAAGAAGGAATATTTTGCGATTTATCAGCCTGATTGAGAAAAGCAGTGTCAACACATTGCAAGCCACTAGTCTACAGTGCACACTACACATAAAGAAATAAATGGATATTTTACAAGTGATTTACTTCTAGTGATTATATATTATCTTGAGTACCTCTCAATTGAGGAATATTTAGGATTCAGAACAGGTCAGACCTAAGAGTGTTTTAATACATGTTTTTGAAATTAATGTTTCGAAGATAGAATATTAAAGCAAATGATAATGTACCGTATTCATATTCCACAATGTAGCATAATGAAGACCTGTATGAATTAATTCAATTGAGAATGAGGGATGACATTAATTAAGCACTATTGTGCTCTGATATTTGGAGTCTGGATCATGTAATTTCAACAGTAGCCTTGTCCAGTCCCTTGCAACAACGTATTGCTAGAAAGTACAAAACCCTGATTCCAGATGTATACATAAGTGATTTGTTTTATTTGAGCTTAACATTACATTTAACACCTTGTACAAGTGATATCACACTGGATAGTTTTAAGGGCAGAAGAAACTATAGCTAGCTCATACTTGTTGATCAAGATTCCTCACTGTAAACTGACAGGCATTGGTAAGCAACTACCAACCACCAGGACAAAATACCGGTGGACATAATGCCGGTGGACCAAATGCTGGTCAAAATTACACAGGTGGACAAAATGCCGGCAGGTTTTGGGGCAGGGTGGACAGAATGCCGGTCTCTAAACATTTTTTTAATTTGTTCAGTTTCATAGTAAATCCCAATATTTTAATATATTTCAATCTAAAAAATAAAGTATTTTGATATAAATGAGCACAGTTCTTTGAAAGCTACTCTGGCAGTTAATTATACGAAAAGACTGAGAAAATGAACAAGAGATCTTTTAGAGAAACTTTTCATCCTATGTGTGCAGAAGTCAATGTATCAATGCTGAATGTTCACTTTTTCAAATATACTGTGCCAATAGTACTTAAACATGTATTTCTGTGTTAAAGTGTTTGTATAAAAATGTTTATTCAGCATTATTTTTTCATTGAAATATGATTTGATAAAACCGGCATTATGTCCACCCTGCCCAGAAACTGGCCGGCATTTTGTCCACCTATGCAAATTTGACCGGCATTTTGTCCACCGGCATTTTGTCCACCATCGTTTTGTCCAAGCACCAAACCAGGCATAGTGTATCAATATGGCATAGACAAGGGTGGTCCTATAAGTTACAACTGGATCATTGTATTATAGGAATAAAATACATATTCGAGTGCTTTATGATGGTTTTAAACTATTGAGCGGCTGAATATTAAAGCCACGAAGCCCGAAGGATGGATAGTTTAAAACCATCATAAAGCACGAGAATTTGTCTTTTATTCCTATTCTAAAATGGTTATATTAATAATTTGGTCAAAATAAGTGGTAAATCTTACGCAAAAATCAAAACAAATCCAACGCCATGTTGGCTGTTCCATTAACTAAATATGCATAGTGATGGATGTGTAAACAGCCTTTTGGTTTATATATTGTTAGGAAATACCCACAGAATTCCGTGATCTCATAAATATTTATGAGCAGTCGATCTTTAAATGAAATATTGATAAAATCCCCTACAGAATTATTTGACTTAGTATTTGCTGCATATAATTTAAGTTTTATTTCACCGCGAGTTGCTTGTTTACGTTTGTACGCGAAGGGACGATGTACGAGATTTTAACAGCGTGCTTTATTTACCGTTCTATATTCGCGGTTCAAGCATTGCGCAAAAGACGTGTCCACGTTCACTGCGCAGCCTACCAATTTAGAATGGGTCTTACTATATCATCATTGGTAAGTCCCTGCCTTTATTCTAAGTCACAAATCACAATAAATTAACTAACTAAGAATATGTGGCAATGTGCATATTAAAATAGACCTTTACAGACTAGCTATGTTTAAAATAGTGCAAGTGAAATATCACAATAAACCAGCTAACAGTGAATAAATAATAAACTAGAAAAAATATCAAACTTTGGCCTCACTTCATGGAGTGTTAATTTGGCACCAGTAAAATAAGACCATTAATTGTGTCTGTGTCATGTGAATAAACACAGATTTCATCAACTCATGCACAAATTATACATAGATGTTGCTGGCAACACAGACAACTAACCAACCTTTTCAGCTAACTTTTTATTGGGCGATAACACAATTTCTACAACAAGTTAGTGACCTTAATTCACAAGTAACCAATAAACGGGAATCTTACAAAGGTCTATATATGTATTGGTGAACCTGATTGCTTAGTTTTAAGTTTATAATGTACGTCATATTTCTGCCAATATAAGACACATTATAAAACCATGCATGCAGTATAAAACAGTGTTGAGACTGCATTAAAACAAGCCAGTATACATCACCCTGTAAGCTTCCTTGAGGCTATTCATTTATTTGTATTGCTCTTTTATTGCTCTCAACATCTCATTGTTTCCCCCCTTGTTGATTAGTTTAGCCTCGATTTAGCACCCCTCTAGATTAAGGAGCCGACAATTAGTCTAAGGTCAAAATACTAAAGTAACACATGCAATGTCGTTTTGCCTGTGCGAGGAAGAGATAGAACTCAACGCAAAGAAGAATTTAAGGGTAGAAAACAGAACCGTGTTGTTTACCTAAGTCTACGGGCCAATTAGATCACTAAAGGGCGAAATTCTAATGAGCCAATGGAAAAAAGGGGATATAGTGACACATTATATTCACTGACATTTCATTTTTATTTTTTTTTGTATAATTTTACAATCCTGGCTTATATAAGTGTGCTTTCACGAAACCATATTAATATCTGTGACACTCACAACAGTTGTGACTATGCTGCTATAGCTCAAAGCCACCGATTTCTTCGCACTTAGAATGTGCTTTTAAAATAAATCAGTATTAAATAGCAATGAATACACAGAGAGAGGCAGCTCTGATAGCAAGTATTACACAGACAATATTTCAACATAAAACATATTTTTCTAAAACTAGTAAGTAGAAAGAAAATGTCACAGATACTGCTATTAAAACTTATTTCACACGTTTTGTATTAGCCTTAAGTTAAGGTACATATATTCCTGATAAAACTCATTCTCAATCCAAGTTTAATTACCGCTTTTAGGGGCTAATATCGTATCTGTGGGGTTTCTCATTTACCTTGTAATTTCTCCCTTTTTTCTCTCTCTTCTTTGTAAGTTTTAAATTAAGCCAGGCTCCAATATAGAATAACCCAAGCGTTCATTAACAAAGCACGCGATAGTCTGGTTGTAGGCTTAGGAGTGCTAACCTGAGGACTGTAACAACACATGGTTATATTTCTGTTGACATTACAAAGACTAATAGAAGAAGATTTTAACCTGCCCTTTTCCCACAATTTTATTTCAAACTGAATGACAAAGTATATGTATTGGTTAGATTGGGGCGGGTAGATGGAAGGGCAGAGGAAACCATCTATACAGTGTTTCAAGGTTCTGCTTTGTAAATTGTCAAGGAATGGGCAAACAGTAATCGGTTCTCCCACTGAGGTCAGGATGGGATTTGAACTCTGATCTCAGAGGTGGGATGTAAGTGTGTTACCACGACACCACTGTGGTCCTTTAATGACAAAGTATGACCTGATAAATGACAATTAAAACAGGCTTCCTATCTCAAAATGACAAAGTATTTTGTAATTAGTGATCATTTAAATAGAATTGGTGTAACAAAAGACACAATGGAATCTAATTAGTGATCATTTAAATAGGCTTCACCTCACAAGATGATGGAGTGGTATACAATAAACAACTACAATGACATTACTTTCTTATCTCTATATACTATTAGATTTTCAGTTTTGTCACATTATATTTATAGAAAAACTATACATCTGAAAAAAAAATGTTTCAGTTCTGTTATTTGGGCTTCACTCTCACAGATATGACTTTTAAAAGACTTAAGATGGAATAAAAAAGAAATGCATTATGAATTTTATGACACCTGGGACAATTATATCTTTTATAGTCTCAAATATGATAAAATATGGAGCAAGCTGACCATCACGAATGAAAGAAAAAAAGTTTTAGCAATAAAATAATCTCAACAATGGAAAATCATGACGACAGCATCAGTAAAATACTCTTTCTATCTAATACTTAACTTGAAGCATGCAACGGCATTACTCATTCAAATGTGTATTTGTAAACTGACTCAAGGTGTAAAGTCTCTAAATTTAATTTCCTATTATATATATTATTTAATCGCTTATGCTCTGTAAGTGTGGCATTGTTAAAAAAACATGAAAGTGCAATTCCTTTAAATGTTAGTTTAGTTCACATAATATTCTTGAGAACTTCGTTATGATGCCACAATGTAGATGACATCTACACCCACTCGAAAGTACTTTGTTCATTTTGAAAAATCTCTGAATGCACTCATTTCTTTGGGTCTCATTGCATTCATGTGAGTCTTACAAGTGTGTTCACAAAAGAGAAATCACATATTTTTGTGCCTTAACTCAAGAAAGGGGCATGAGTGACATAGTAGATAACATACTCGCCTCCCACCACTCAAGTCATGGTTTCGAATCCCAGTCCTGACATAAAGTGGGCCACTTGACAGTTGTTTGCTTGCACTCTATAGATTTCAGTGCAGAAACTTGGTAAGTTAGTATGTACTATTTTCCTGACATTCCCTGAACTACCAATTATGATTTTCCCACACAATGTGTTGAAAATGACGTTAAAACCAACCAACCAACCCATCAATCAATCACTCAATCACTCAATCAATTCTAAGTTCAAGAAAGAAAATACATATCTAAGCCTTTACCAAGGCTAGGCGCTCAGATGGAAATAACATAGCAACAGGCGTTTTCTCTCTGTCCAATTTACTTGCAATAATTTAGTGTAAACCTTCCACAGTCCTACTCAATTAGACCTAATTACAATTGCCCCTCCTCATACCCCCCTGTCCCCCCATTCCCCCAGTTTCCTTTGCATATCGTATTCTCTAGACTAAATAGCACTATTGTAAGAGACAAATGAACAGGGGGATATAAGTAAAAAAAATACACCCCAGAACACGGGAAAGGTTTTGTGTGTATAATTTCATTATGTTCCAGATAGCTGTTCCAAGAGAATGAGGAGAAAAAAACAACTTATTACAGTATGAGGTAGGGAGGGCGTGGGGTTGATTGATTCATTATCCTTTATAAACAGACTTAATTAAAAGCTGTTGTTGTAATGCCTGATCATTATCAATGATGTTTGACTTGAGAAAGTGGGTGCATATTATATATACATATACACACATAGGTCTGCGAGTGTGGAACAGAATTTTTTGTGTGCTATATATTTATGTGTAATTAATGTTTCTGCAGATAGAGTAGATTAATTACATCTTCAGTTATTGAGTTAACCTAGTAGTTTAATAGATGTATCCCATGCTTTTCCATTGTAAATTGGTAAGGAACATTTCCTGAGTTTTTATATCATTTTTGCAAAACGTAATTGTAAATTAAAACTCTAAACATAGACTGAGACATTGATAGGTTAAATGTTAAAGAAGTACACCGTTGTATAAAATACCAGGACAATGAAATGGGAATCTTAGTCAAATCTTGAGTAATTACCTTTCACATATTGTATGATTTAAGCTTTTAAGGTCTCCTTTAACACATTGTAATACAGGGGCTGGAGTAAAGCAGTAGATACTAAATGGTCAGCATTCTACACTGAAAATAATTGGGTTCTGGCTGGCATCTAATAGGCCTGTCCCATTATGATGATCCGATAATGAACCTACCTCTCAATCAGAGAAAAAATACAAAAATTAATGATCCATCGGTGTAGTATAGCATAGGTTTCCGATACTATCCTGATAGGTTCCTGATTCACATTGCAATTGGTTCAAGAAGTCTACCAATAGGCTCTCCCAAAAAGGTTTGTAATAGTTTTCTGAACCATCCAGTTGGTTTACAAACCTTAAGGATCGTCTTAAGATGGAATGGATAACTTTATATTCAAATGATTGTTTTGAATCAAAAGACCAACTTCCCGAACAGCAAAAATAAGGGATCGTATTCTAACCAGGGATACGATCGTCATAGTGGAACAGCCCTATAACTACGTTTTCCCTTTCAGGTGGGACTAGGACCTGACTGTTGGCAAACAAGTATGTTACCACTGCGCCTGTATGCCTTCTTTTAATAATTAAATTTTATTATTTTCAAATATTGATTATACCTTGCCAGTTTCTATTGAATAGGATGTGACATTGATACAAAACTTCACGGAAAAAATTGGCAACATTAAATTCCAAATATGAACATTTTCAATTGTACAGTATGGCAAAACCGTTGACCAACAAGTAATAACTCTCACAAATAATCATCAACACTGTCTCAAATGAACACCTCAGTTGCTTTACTTCAATATAATGTAATAAATGATCAGGATTATAATTTCTATTTATGACATATGCCTGTTTGGTGCAATAAGGAAGTTGTAAAAAGTACTAATACAAGTAGGGCAAAATATGTTTAACAAATAAAACAACTTTAGTGAGTTTTTTTTCAGTAAAGGGTGCATTTATCATTTAATACAATAATTATTACTTTGTTAAATATTCTATTCCAGTCTATTCGTATACCTAATACCTATAATATGTAATTCATCTCACACTGTAATCATATTAATTATTGTTTTCATCAAGGGTGAAACATAAACCTTTCAGGACTGGGCAGTTTAGTAGTCTTCTTTTTCTTGCATTTGTATATTGTATCATGCATGTCAATATAATAAATAAAAGAATAAGCATTGGAGTTAATGACATGCCCATGTTCCTATATTTATTTAGTCTCCCCTGGCTGTTGAACAGGACGTTAAAACCCCAACTTTAACCTTTGTCCCTACAGTTGTCTAAACTTACAATTAAACCTTTTATCAAATATCTCAAGTCTCATGCCTGCTTTTTGTCTCAAATCTGAGATTTGCTCCTCAGATGTCAGTCTGAGCTTTGCTTTAAGTTTTGTCTTAAATATAAGACTACGAGGAGAGTGACTTAAGTGTCTTACTTGGTCACAGTGACTATATGAAAACTCCACAAGTTTTTTGATTGGGGGTAAAATCTCAAATCTCAGTTCTCATGTCCGTGGTTAAGATATATTTTTAAAATCCCATTGCAACTTGTTAATAAAATCTCTCTGGAATCAGGAATCTCAGTTTTTAAGATAACTATTTTGGCCTTGATGCTCTGACTTATTGTCAAAAATGTAAGACATATTATAATTTTAACGTAAGACCTATATTTTCAGCTGTAAGAGTTACAAATTGTTATCTTTTCACCCAATACAAATCATGCGTTTTGAGAATTTACCGACCCATTTACCAAAAGCACTAGTTATAACTGTCTCATGGTCCGAGAAACGTAACTGGGGTAAACAGAGTTGGCCAGAAGTTGTCAGTTATTTTTTTTATTCAAATATGTAATTTCCATGTATTTTTCAAGGTTGTGTATTGTAAGCCACCGACCAGCTACAAGCGACTATCAGCTTTGCAATTTGAGGTTGGACCGGGATTGAAACTGCAGTCTCAGATCTGGGAGGCTAGTGTGTTATCACTGTGTCACCATGACTCTTAAGTTGTCACTTATAAATATAAGCAAATTAACTGTACAGTGTTTTTGCAATGTCAAAAACTACCTTAAATTTGTTAAATATTTACAGTATCCTTGAAAAAATACTCACTTACCTCCAAGTTAGACAAGATGATAGTTGATAATATAGTTCTCTGTCAAATAAGCACAGTTGAAAAATGCAATACTAGTAATGTAACTTGTCTTTCTTTATTTCTTTCTCTTGTTCTTCTAACTAATTTTCGCTGTTGAGTGTGTGATAATCTGCATAAACAATCAGCCAAACAACTGAGGGCCCATCTATTTAAGACCCTCTCCAACAACTGCAAAAGCAACAGTAATTAATTAAACACAAGAGTTAATCACGAGTGTGGTTCTTGTTTGAAAATTAATTATAAAACGGAGTCCTCTAGTAGTCAAGTTACAGTAATGCAACTCAAATCTATTACCAGTAAAAGATATAAGTAGGTCCTTGATTTATATTTTTATACATATGTTTATTTTTCTATAGCTTGTAGAGTTCTTTTGAGTCTATGCTAAAAAGGTGTATAATCTTTAATCCAAGATAACAACTCTATCATGCCTGATATAATTGCCACCTAATCCAATTATCTCATGTTGTTATGTCATATGCAGTAGAGTGCAGGATAATATTTCAGTCTATAGGATTTCTTTGATTATTTCAACATTATATAATGAAGAAAAGTCTGTGTGTAATCATACTCTCCAGCCCTCTCCCCTTACACAAACATCTCTATTTCCCATCTGTATTTGTGGACTAACTTGGTTAGAATAAGAGCATATGTTATGTCAGCTATATTAAAAACAGAATCCCTTGTAACGAGACTAATCTCGTGAGACTGTCATAGAACACCTGGTGTGGTTAATTTGCAAAAATAAAAAGCTTATCCAATTGTGAGATGAAGCCAAGAGTCCAATAGTCATAATGCAATCCTTAATTGGGCGCAGTGACATTTTCTCTCATATTGCTTAATTACTTTGTCCGTGGAAAGAAAACTATTTTCTTGTCTCTTATTTCGAGTGAACGATTCAAGCTAATTTGATCAAGTTTTTGTTGTCCACCACAAACCTTTTTCCAAATAGTTTTTATTGCAACAATTTCTACTATTCTCTATTAGTGTGTCATCTTCTATTAATATAACACCATATATCTGTCAGTCTGCATGCACATATAAGAAATATCACATTTGTATTATAATCCTGGACTGTGTGTTCAAACTCGTTCTTTTCATACTAGTTTTGCCCTCCTGTTTACATTTCCCCCTCATTCGTTATTAGTCCTATTTTTCATAGCACAATAGCTGGTGATCACTCTTCCCTAGCACTACAACTCCAGTAATGAGTAAGGGAGATGCCAAGTAGCTTGCTTATATGGGTAGCTGTGTGTGTATGTGTGTGTGACTGATAATAGGGGGCGCGCTAGTTTGGCAAAAAAATGAAAACTTGTAGATTGGCAGTAGTTGTGGGAGTTTTGTGCATAGCCTTTCAAAAGACTCTATAGAAGATAAGAAAGAAAAGCTTGGTAACGTAACAGAAAACAAGAACCTTCAGATAAAACCCAGATTGGTTCATTGATTGTTTGATTGATCAATGGAATGATTGATTGATTTAGTGAGTGGGATTTCAATAAACATGCTGTACAGTTAATAACCCGATCAATCAATCAATCAATCAATCAAGCAAGCAAGCAATCAATCAGTTAGTAAGTCAATGACTTAATCAAGCATCATGGAAACAATCACTTTCTATTACAGTAAACAGCGAATCCTGGTTTGACCTCATGTTGGAAAGTTTGTAGTTGTTTGCCGTTGAGTGGCATATAACAGTACCTTGACCAACTCTATGTACTGGTTTCCTCTGCAATTCCAACTACCCATCACAATATAAGAGATAAGGTAGTAGGCAGGACGTATAACACTAAATAAATAAATAGGCAAATAAATAAATTAAGAACAAATAAAGCCTATAGCAAGGCTATATTTAGCAGACCAATAGCCCCGAGGAAACAAGTGGCTGCAATAAGCAATGGATAAGTGTGTGTATGTGGGGTAATTTACCAATCTTTCCTGATTGGTTACCAGTTGACAGGGAGGGTCACTCTGAATTATGTATCATGGCCTTGGACATTCCTCACAGTGTCATCTCAACTTTCACAACATCAGGCCTTCTTTGATGTGTTACTGGGAAGTTTAGGAATAAGTCTTATGGAGAGAAATGCCTTATATCATTTTGTCCACAGTTGTTTTTTTGCTTTTATATTGTAATATTAGAAATGTGTACACAATATTTCAGAATTAACATAAGCTATACATTAGTTTCAGATAAAAACTATAATCCATCCACAATAACATTATAATCTAGACATTATAGCATTTATGAAAATTAGGTCTAATTAAGTAAAAGCTTTTTTGTCTCTAGACAGGAATAACTTAACAAATGAATTTTCAGATATTTCAAAATAAACATCAGGTGGTCCCGGGAAACAAATAAGTTCTGATACAATCTGGTACAAATGAAACTCCACTTATATCATTAGAGATCAGACCAGGAGATTTGGAATAAAACACACGATAAATATTCATTTGGAAGACCCCGCGTCTGCATGAAAAATGAACCGCAAAATGAAACAAGTCATTCTCTCCAACTGTGCAATTAAGCTTTTTCTGACAGATGGACAACTGGAATGATTTATATACACAATGTCATCATATAAGTCTGTCTGGGGACACAGCATGTTGGCTCTTCAATAATGCACTCTTATCAGATGGAAATTGTTTTGAAAAGGTTACTGTTGTTTCTCACACAGTGGGTCATTAATTGGATTCATCTGAAACTCAGTAAGGTGGCTGATTGTGTTTGAATTAATGTCTGCTGGTGTTTCTGAATTATTGACTTTATGCCCTATGAATGGATTGATATCCCTCCGCAAATTTGATTTATTACAGTCTCTCCTGATATTGTATTTACCCTGCGGGCTTTTGTCTGAGTAGTGGCATAAATCAATCTATGAACGCAATTTTCTTAAATTTAGTATTTATATTTAATGTTAATAGATCAATCAATAGGTGTGCGACACAATTATCATTGTGCTTACTACAGTACTCCTAAGATTGTAAAAAAACAACCCCAAACTATTAAACATTTTAACGTTTTCAGTCTCTCATTGAGCAAAAGTTATGGATTTTTAATGAAGTTTTCGGGAAATGTCGCCAATGGCACAAGATATAGTTGGTAAGATTTTGGGGGTTATCCCAGATCTCTGGATCTAGGAATTTCAAAGGATTTTTTTTAACCATTGCGCCCATAAGCAATATTAGAGGAGTTTGGGCTTGGGGGGGGGGGGGGGTCCTTGTGCTCCTTTTAAAATATATCCTGATTGTTTCTTTTAATACTTAAATTCAGTTCGGATAGATTAGATTCTACGGAACAGCTGAACTTTTAATAGTAAGGAACAGATGTCTGGTGCAGTGACAAAAGGATGGCACATTTATTAATTGAGCTAATGATATAAAAATACGTGGAATACTGGATGTCTTCGGAAGATCCAGGGTTAACAATTAAAATTAGGCCTATAAACTGATTAGTAAATCCTTATAAGATAAGATAAGATTTTATTTATTACAGTAACATGTCACATAAATAATACGAAAAAGTAATACAATACAAAATACATTACCCAGCCCCCATGGGTTTATATGTCATTTAAATAATAAAGATAATAATACAATAACTATTTAGAAAAAATAAAAGAACACTAGTAAATTTTAAATTCAAACTTATGTGAATTACAGACATTGACTTTTAACTTGTACAACTTTTCTTTTCTTACTTTCCAGGAACACTTTATATATTTAAGGAGTTATCTGGTTCTATTCTTTAAAATTGAAATAAATATACCTCCCTCTGTTAGACTATCAAAATCTTTCAAATAACTGTGAGTATTTTAAATACAAATCTTTGTGATGGTCAGAGTAAACAGGACAGATACATAAAAATGAAACTCATTTTCAAATCTTCAAGGCAATTCAAATCACATAATTGACAAATTCTTTTATGAAGTTTTAGATTAATAAAACTACCACTCTCTACTCTTAATTGTAATATTTAACACATAAACTGGGCAAGTAGTGATCTATCAGATTTTTCTAAATTCTTTTATTATTATATTATGGGTAATCATTCGGAGATTAAAATCATATTAAGTAAGACGTTCTTGTTTAAACTATGAAGTGGTACCAGAGGAAATTATCTCTATGGAGATAATTATAATAAAATGATGTTGGTTTGTTTTCCCAAATAATTTGATTTGTATGGATGCACCTCAAGGGTGTTGTAAACCAATCCATTCATATTTGTTAATTATATGCTTTGTACCCCAGTCACACTACATGCGGTATTGCCTATATTTATCGGCGGCCAAAAAGCATGAAAACTGTGGAGGCTGAAATTTTGAAAATTTCGAAACTTCTGTGCATGTACTCACGGGTGGACTTTCCTCAAGTCCTTTTGTCTTAGGTATTATATGAGGACTGAATAACATTTTTTTACCAGAATGTGGGGCTGGCAAAAGCATTTCAGATATGTCTTTGTATTGTATGGATTCATAATGATTCCATGTATGTCAGATTTGGTGGAATAAGAAATACAAAGACTTGGAGCAAGTCTAACTGACAAGTGAAGCAGGGAAAGTTGGAGTTTCTCAAAGTCATAGACTTACGCGTGTATCACCAATTACAGGAATGAGGCGTCCAACAAAATGCCAATAAACCTAGGAAATATTGCCTGCAGTGTGACTGGGGTATAACCCTACAAAGAATTTCAACATTGGTGTAATGGTGTAAAAAGTATGTTTCCCAACCCCCACCCCACCCCCACCCCCCAAAAGGGGGGGGGGGGGATATTCCAGCAACTTTCAAGTGTGTTCTGATCCATTCAATAGTGTAATTTTACAGACATAATTATCATTAACCCAAGAAGTTTATTTTAAATGTAAATGTCATTGTATTTTTTTAGATCTCCTTGACGAGAGGGTGACAGATATGTTACATAACAAACAAGTGCACTTGGATAGTGTAGACCTCCACCAAGGTCCAGAGAATCTTTGTTTTAAATCCTATGTCCTGAACTGATTGCAGATCTTTCCTAGAAGTAAATCAGTTTTACACTAGACCACGTCCCACCAACTGTGAAAGTTTCATGTAAATCTATGCAGTAGTTTTTTTGTTGTTATCATGCTGACATACCAACAGACAAACAATAAAGCAAACAAACAGATTCTAATGATCACATAACCTCCTTTTCGGAGGTTATGAGGCCAGAGGCACAAATGATTTAGAAGTCTCGCCTGCTAATCATATCATATTAACAGCGCTTATTAAGAACAATAAACATGGTCACACTTTGCATTAAAATTCCAATTTTCTTCTGCAAATCTGTAGCTGGGATCAAATTAGAGAGAGAGAGAGCGAGCACAAGACTGGTTCCAGCTTGTCCATACGTGTGAGATCAGACTTAACTGCCAAACAGATTTATAATTGATGGGCAACAAGTCTCTAAGATATAACCTTAATGTTGTGGTGTTATATGTTATCATTCCCCATAACGTCCCAATTAGACACAAGAGAAATAACACGTGTGGGCTTAATAGAGACAAAAATGAAATATTACAATTTTAACCGGTGTAGTTTTTCACAAAATGAAAATATTAATATTTAGACCCACTTTAAGACAACTGAAATGAAGTCTGCTGTTTAATACTGTAAACGAAATTATGGAGCTAACAAAATAATAGTTGTTCTTATCTGATTAGTTAACTCAACTCATTATAGTTGGAAACTGAAGTAAGTGGGGGTGATTTGAGGGGGAGGGTGTTTCCTATCTGTTATGTCCCTAAAAAGGACTACATTTGTGGGGAGTAGCCTTGCAGCAGGCCCCAAGTCAGTGACAAAAGTAACTGTTTGGTATGTAACACACGCTTCATCAATTGAGGTCATATCAGGAAATCAGTAAATCCCTTTTTAACCCCGAGCTCTAGCGAGGCTCGTGTTTCTGGAGATCACATTTTCAGATTGTTTTTTTTAATTTTTTTCTGTCACAAGATTTTCATGAATTGTGGTGTAGTATGAGAACCCGTCTCATCACTGAAGTTAAGCAGCAATGGGCTATGTTGGTACTTGGATAGGTGACCGTCTGAGTTCTAGGCCAAGTGTGGGATGTATCTTACTCGGAATTTGTTTTTGTTATGAGACTTTCATAAATTCTAGTGTGTTACTTTACTTGTGTCTCTGATGGCCTTGCAGCTCACGCATGCAGACTGCAAGACTTTTTGGTCTTTGTTGATATAGACTTCATCTGAACCCATGACTCTACTGTGTTGGTCCCATGTTTCCACGCAGTCATTTCTAGATGTATTTGATTTCTGCTTCATGATCTCATCCTTATGCCCCAAATGGCTTGATTCATGGTAAAGAATAGGCTGTCCTTTATATCCGTCCCAACCCCACTCCCCGCCCCACCCACCTTCACCCCTCCAGCCCGTTAAGCTTAATACACCTTGCAAAAGTGCGAAAGGTCTTGGGGGAAGGTTTTGTTGAAATAACTGCCTGAAATCAAATAATGTTCTGTGTTGTGTTTAACGTGTCCCACCCAAATATGAATCCAAGGAAACTGCACCAAAGAATGTTTTACCAAAATACAAAGTGGACCTTACCACAATGATCCATAGTGGATCAATGATAATACACAAGCCCGATCTTTTTGTGGCTTGTGGTACTAAAATGAAAAGGTGTGACCTAGGAATTAATGCTTGCGTCTATACTCAAAGACTGTCAGGACAGAGACAGACTTTTTAAAGTCAGGGTGGATCAGGGTAGAAAAGTACTCAAAAAGGGTTGAAAATTCCAATGCATCCTGACCTATGTCATTACACTAAGTTATATCCAATTCGTCTTGGAACCAATCCCCAACCGATGCCAACCAAACTTGGAGACCCCAGGACTTTTCACTTCGACCAATACAATTTCAATATGATCAGACAGATTGACAATATGACATGATGGGTTCACATGACTGATCACACTATCTATTGGAAGCAAAAATAATAGCTAGGAGATGGCAAGCGTGTAGCTGCCAGGCCCCAACTTGCAGAAACATATCAAGATTGTCTTTGCACAAACTTATGATCTTTAGTTGAGGCAGGCATCTCGAGATTGTGCAGAACATCACACACTTTCATCATTTTGGACATGGGGGAGCCAGTAAGTCCGAAATCAATACAATTTCAATGCCATAAGTCGTAAATGAATATGATTGGTATTGGTGTTAGAAGGTAACTTGAGTGCATGCCGACCTCTATGATTTTACTTAATAACTTCAGATAAGGCATACCCAAGAGCTTTAAATATTGGGGATTGAGAAGCATAGTCGCCGATTTTAATTCCTGACCTGTAAGATCAGTGAAATTTTTCAAACTTACTAAATAGTAGTCTACTGAATCTTCCTAAATCAATAATAAAATTATTAAAATAAATATTTGTGCCACCTATATATGGCACAAGTGTTTTCCATTGTCATTGGGATGTAGTCAGAATAACATTACAGTAAACGGTTCGACCTAACAATTTCCTGTACCAAAACCCCACTGTCACGAGTTTACTAACTGACCACCCCAACAATGCCATTGGAAATCATTTTGGTAGCATGACCTATCATATGTTGGGAAGGTAGTGAACATTATCATGGAAATTCTAAATATTCGTCTCAGTTTTCAAAAAGAATTAAAAACTTTTGTGAATGAGTATTTCGAATTCCCTCTCAACTGTATGCATGTGACTTTTACCGCCATGAATGCCTAATGACTTACCTACAACCTAGCTTTACAGTGATAATTGTAATAAATCATAGAGTCTTGGGAAGGCTAGTAATCTAGAGAGTTTAAACATTAATTGGCAATTTGGCCACATTCCTTCACCATCTGGATACAAACATAACATTCCAAGGTCTCTTATTTGTTTTCATTCGGCTCTGTTTGTTCTTATTTCCTGATACATATTTTTTTGGAGTTGATATAGGTCAAGTATAGTGACTAAAATAAAATGTATATAATATACACAGCAAGGAAAATCTGACGTTTTTGTGCCTCTGAATAGCTCTTTAAAACTGATTGTCACTTGCAAAGCTTCAAGTAAACGGACAAAACCCATTATGTAGAAAATCCTACGGATAAAATATTATATTTTACTTTGGAGAAACGCCAATCCTTAGTGTTTAGTCCATGTTGAACGTCCTTAATTATTATTACAAACTGATTACAAGCTCTTTATTTTGAAATACATCGAACCCTAAGGTGCATTAGAATGCAAGATGAAATCAATAACATACATCCATGGATGACCTAAATCCAACAAAGGAGATAAACCTTACTTTCTGTTTGATTTGGTGAAAACTGCAAGGGTATTGTAATGGGGCTGTTCAATTTGTGCCATATATCGTAATCCCTGCTCCTGATGGTCAGTTTCAGGAGTCGGGAGGTAAATCTTTTCAACTGGAATGATCTTAAAGCCATTATACACACATCCGGCACGAAAAATACAGAACTTTCCAATAGGTTTATGAGTAGATTTATAGTACTTCATCTCCATCTTTTGACAGACTCTAAGGCGCATAATAACAGAAATCAGATATCATAATAATTAATTGTTAAGTCAGGCACATTGCAGGGGTCGGTGCCATGGAGAAAGACCAAAATAAGACAAAAAAAAACTAGGATGGATAAACTTTTGCAAAGAGATAGGTCTTCAACTTCTTCCAAAATGAAGAGAGAGATTTGGCTGAGCGTACATCATCAGGCAAATCATTCCAAATTCTTGGGGCATCATATGCAAAGCTGAGGCTAAAATGGTTTTTAGGCTTATATATTGATGCAAAGTGTAGGAACTCAAGTAGCATGACATCAGATTGACTTCTACTAATTCTATACACACTGTTTCTGGGTTTAACGAAAGGTTCGAAGTATTTTGGATAACCACCATGTAGAAATTGTACACCAATAGGGCCGCCTTGAAAACAGAGTGATGCTTGATGCTCGAATGACCACGAATATCTGAGGCCTGACTGACATTATCGGATGACCACTTAAAATGGCGGTCCTCTGTCATTCGGTCCTATCCCCAGTGGCAGGTTAAAGAACCTCAAGGACGTTGATAAATGGTCATCCTTGAGCCTCTATCTTCCAGTTAGGGGAATGTCAGTTACTTGTGAGTTGGGGCTGTACCTGTACAGTCAGATTGGTTAAATAGCGCTTTGAGTCCTGTAGTATATGGAGATATTGCGCTGAGTATAAATACATATAATAATAATAATAATAATTATCAAATCCATTGGAAATGACCTGATCCGTTAACTGAGAAGCCACTTATCAACAAGTTGAAATTAAGGCCATGTCAGAAACAGGTTGGTAGTTTTTGTTTATTCATCAGGTGGTAGTAAGGCCTTTTTAAATCAATGGAGAGTTTTTTTTGAAACAGTCAGGACAACACCTCCAGATAAGGAACAGTTGACAAACTTAGTAATTGAGGGCAAAAGAATATCCAAGCACTCCTGAATCAGAAAAGTAGGCCATTGATCTAGCAAGCAAGATTTTGCTGGTGAATTGATGATTACTTTTTGAACTTCATCATCAGAAACAGATTTAAAGAGGTCAAATCTAGGTTAATCAGGAGGAGCAAGAAGAGTGAAGGTGTCAGTATTAGAAAGAGAGTCCCTGATCTTACATATTTTCTCTGAGTAAAAAGCCACAAAACGGTTGGCAAGACCTATCTTAGAGTCATGAGAAGGAAGTACTTTTTCAGGAATGGAGTGTAATACATACGGTAAGACCTTCCACAGTTTCTTTGAATCATGAGCATTGTCCCTGATAAGATTTATGTAATAGTTGAGTTTGGCCCTGGCAATTAGTGAACTGCACCAGGCAATATGTTTGCGGAGTCTGGTCCGATTTTGTGGAGACTTGTCTTTGTACCAGATCCATTCAAAGTGGTGGCTGACAGGTTTCTAAAAATTTTTATTTCTTTTTGGGAGCAGAAACATATACAAAATTAACCAAAATACTTTGCAAGACAAACATTATATAAACAACATGTAAACACCGAGTAAAAACTGCCAAATTGCATTAGTTTGCACAGTGGATGTATAAGAAGAGGCAACAAAGATTAAAGATCATTGCATTGACATGGCACCTGACAGCTTTAGCCTGCAAGACGCAATCAGAAAGCCAACCAGCGGCATCTTTGGTTAGTTGGTGAGTCGTATAGTTGTACAGCTGTCATTTCCACCTTATAACGACCTTAAACCTGTCTGTTTCATCTTAAGTCCATTGTAAATCAATTGGATGGATCGCAAACCCATTGGAAGATTTTCTGAAGCAATAGCAATGCCAATCAGGAAGCTATTGGGAAAATATCTTGTACATCAGGAACACATCCTAAATCCATTTTTAAACCTACCATAAACTACACCCTGAATTGTGTATTTTTAAATGAGAGCTCTAGCGAGGCTCACACTTGTAGAGATCACTGTTTTTTATTTTTTTTCCAGTCTCCAGACTTTCATGTTTTGTGGCCTTCCCACAATAACTCTGCCTTTTACAGAAGTTCTGGCGTAGTCACAATCACTGTCATTTATAGAAGTGAAGCGGCGATGGGCTACATTAGTACTGGGATGGGAGACCGCTTCAGTGCACTACTCATATCTCTGATGGCTTTTCACTTGCGCTAGTAGACCGAAACCCCTTTTGGCCTTGTTATTACTTCAAACTGTAAACCTATCGTAAACTAGGCTCACAGAAATGGAATAGGTAACTTAGGGCTGTAGGTCTGTTCATGGGACGAAACTCATCTAATTTATCACATAACCAGTAATTTATTGACCTGTAATTCATTTAACTATGCTTGGACTGATCACTTTGCGCAGTGATTCCATACAAATTCTACACAAATCAATCAACAGTTTTTATCATGATTGAGAAAATTCCACAGTGCCTCAGTACCTCAAAGGTATAACACTAGCCTTGCTTAAAGCTCGAATTTCTTTGATATTAGGAAACAGGTTCAATTTGCATAATATGATCTTACTTATTCTATCTTTTTTACATAAGAACACTGCTACAGCGCTCTCATGAACAGATATCTCCTAACATTTTGGTATTGTTTTGCCATAAAAAACCCTTTGGGAACATGTTGGAAACAGTGTAATACACATTTGAGCCCAAGGTAAGGCTAATACCAGGCATCAGTAAATGTCAAAAGGATAACAAATATTTGTAGGTATCAAACAGCTAATACCTAAGATCTTCTCGTGATATAAAGTAGACAGCTACAGTTAGTTTCTTAGAAGACTAAGGGGTATCAGACCAATATCCTTTGGCTTTGATGGATAAACCAATCCTGTATTATGAATCAAAGTTAAGACATCTCAGTATCAGAAAATATTTCAAGATAATATCACAATATAACAACAAATCAAAAGAGTGACTAATTGTAAGGGTCATTAAGTATTTACAACCGAAAATGTTAGTTTACTGCAATTTTAAGGAGACAGGGAACCAACAGTAAATAAATATTTTTTCTGACAAGATATACACAATCACTGAATTTATGTAGACATCTTCTGTGGTGCAGAAGTCGAGTAAGGGATAGACCAATTGCACCAAGAAAGAGTCTGTCACTATGTAGCATCCTATAAGGGAGAATATTGTGGAAGAGGATAGGCAAGTTTGAATAGTTTATAGGGTTACAGGGCTGTTCCATTATGGCTATCCAATCATAAGCCTACTGCTGGATTGGAGAAAATAAAACAATTCACGATCCATAGGTGTTTTTACAATAGGTTTCTGATATTTTCCCGATAGCTTTCCAAGTTATATCATCATTTTTTCAAGAATTCTTCCCATACGCTCCCTAAAAATTTAATAATAGTTTTCTGATGCATCTAAGCCCTTTATGGTCGGATTGACTTAAATTAAGATGGAAAAGATTGTTTGCAGATGTTAAGATAGGTTTGCCTGAATATAAGATCTGATAACAGGTCAGGAACAGTTCATTATTACCGCATTCACACTACAGGCAGTATACCATGCGGTTAGAAACTTACTTCACGGAGGAAAATGCCTCCAAGGACAACTTATATCTTCTGAGATTTGTAGTGTTTGTAAGGTTTCACTTGCTCAACCACTGAAGGAACATGGTTTGAAACTGTCTATAACATTAGGATGACAGTACTACAAACGTTGGTCACAGAGAGACAACCTCCATTGACCTCAACTCACCTTGGTAGCCGTTGGATGAACATGTGCTACCAAAATTAGACCGAATCACAACCTTATATAAACTACAAACAATGCCCTCAGTGGCCGTACAAAAAATTATCACTGAAATGGAAGGATGAAGATGGAGACACATGGAGGCATGGTGGTAGTAATGACATGGGACGGTGGCTTGCGGTGTAATGGTCAGAAGTGAAAATTTTTAAGATTTTAAAACTTCCGTCGGATGCTCAAGGCATTGGTGTTTTGTCACTGTGTCACATGCTCACATACAGACATCAGACAGTTGTTGAAGGACTGGGGCATTTTGCCCAATGCCTACTATCGTGGGGTTTTCTACCTGTAGTGTGAATGGGGAATATAATATTAAACTATTTAATGTAACTGAGAACACCCCAAACATTGCTAATTCAAAAATCTTGGTCCTGAGATGGCCCCAAATGCTCTACAAATGCTCTCTATTTGCCATTTGCCTCCCAAATTGCAAATTTTCAGGATCGTAACCAAATCAGGAAGGTCAATCACCAAAGTGGAACAGGTCTATTAGTTTTCTACTGTTGTCTAAACCCAGTCGTACTGTCCTGAGGAAGTGTGAGGAAGTGTGTTTGAAGCAAGAACAGCTACTGCAGAACCATGTTCTCCACATGTGTTTACTAGTTCTGTTCAAGAAAACAGAAAGAGGGCTCCCCTGTGTAAGACCACAGGGCATTTGTTTCAGACTAATTGATTTGTATGTGAAAATGTTTGTATTTAAGCAGTCTACAGTACTCATTGGGCAGCCAGTAAAGTTTATTAAAGTATGGTGTCACATGATTGAACCTGCTGAACTTTTGGTGTACACTGATGTCCTCCATTTGTTGTCTGATACAGCAATAAATTACAGTAGTCCCAGCGACTGCTGACCATGGTGTTCGCCACAATCATAGCTGTTTCCTGGATAAGATAACTAGAAACTCTTGATATCATAAAATTTAGATTGCAATCATGAGACTTATTAATAATCACAACAGTGAGATATGTACGGAGCTATGGTGGGGAGTAGTATACTTTCATCACAGAAACCAAATATAATTCATTAATTAAGATCTTGTTCTATATACTCAATATATATTGCATATATTTTCTTGGTTTCTTATCTTTTCAGAATGTTTTTTTTTTCATGTTTGGCAGAAATGACTAATAAATCTTTTTGAGCTGGACAGCAGTGTTTTTTATGTTACTATATTTATAGTAACATACTGGCTACTACAATAAATTTACTTTGCCTTTTCGTTTGTCCATCTACAATATCAGAAGATCTGGAGCATAACACACAACGTAATCTGCGGAAAACATGGGGCTGGTGTCTAGGTTTACATACTTATGGAATTATACAATCTAGGCAATGTGTGTTTTTAATACAATATCTAAACAATTCCTTGTAATCCCATTTCTTAACGAAACAACTATAAAGGGTTAATGTGATGTAACCTGCAGACAAAATGCTATAGGTTTAATTAATGTAATTTGACCGATTCAATCACAAAACCTAAAAAAATGTGAAAAGGTTGTGATGTAATGTGCAGATAAAATCCAATGATATTACTTAGCAGAACAGCTGTGAAAGGGTTCATATAATGTCATCACATTATAAATCTAAAAGTACTGTTAGCACTTTTTAGCGGTAAAATCAATACACTTCATTGACATTAGTTAGCAGAACTCTGGAAAGGATTAATGTGATGACCATACCATTAAAATACAATGACATGACTTCACAGAATGACTGCAAAAGGGTTACTTAAATTTCTCTGCAGATAAAATTCCATGTAAACGGTTAATGTAAATGAATCTAGAAAGATAATTCATTGGCTTAAAACTGTTTTGAATGGGTTAATGTCTATAAAATATTAATAACGTGCTAAAAATTTATATTCCACAAATATATTCTTATCAAGATTGCTTAACACGAAGTAACATAAAAATACTAAGTGTAGATGTGCAATGTAGTTTGCTAGGATATAATCTTGCACATCCTAGTAGTTACTTGAAACAATTATGCAGAATGCATACTTCAAAACAATATAATCTGGTGTTTTTGTGTTTTGTTTCTTTTTTGCCCTTGTATGTACAGTTATTGTGATTAGAGTATATATATATAGTTTATTTATTATAGTGACATTGTATATCAGCATAAGTACATCATGTAAAACAAAATACAATATACCCAGCCACTTTAAGGGCTTATAAGTCACTACAAATATAACAACAATTTTATGATAGGCAATTGCTAAGGAATCTGATACAGTATACTCTTCCTGGTATTCCACAGTTCATTAATATAATCTGCTAATAATCTGACATTTTGGACTTTTAAAATGTTACAAAATTGATCATATATATCCATTTCATTAATACTGAAATATTCCCTAAATTTTTCATAGAATCTGCGTCTAATAGAGTAAAAACATTTACATTCACAAACAAAATGAATTTCATCTTCAATATGGTTTCCTTTACAAATTTGACAGGTACGACTTTCAAAAGGCACGCGATAATATCTTCCAGTGTCAACTGCTAACGGCAAAATTCCAATTCTTAATTGTGTTAAAAGTGAGCGTTGAAACTTGTTTATTTTTCCTTTAAGATAGTGTTCAGTTTCTATACTATTTTTAATATGAGCATATGTTCTGAGCTTTGGTTTATATGCTAATTTTTCACACCAAATACTATGCATAACAACACTTAATTTATTTCTGGCTTCAATTAAGTTTATTTCTTCCCCATTCTCAAATACGTTGTACATGTTTAATAGTTCAAAAACATTCCAAATCTTTCCGCACCAGCTATTGGGGTTAAAGTTTTGCAAATCCCATTCAAAGATGCAGCGTGTAATTCGAGTTGGTTCTAATTTTACTAATTTATTCCATAATCTCAACATGGACATATAGTACTTGAACTCCACAAGTAACCAACCCATGTCACCTTGCACAGCCAAATCTGGTGCATTTTTATGTACTCCGAGAAAGTATCTAGAGGCTCTGTTTTGTATTTTGGTAGAGTAGTGATGCTTCTTATAGCTCCAAACACTTGAACAATAGTCTAAGATTGGCCAGACAGTTGTTTCATAGAGTTTTGTAAATGTATTGAACATAATATTTTTGAACGAAGTAAATTTAGAAATTATACTTCCAAGAGCTCTTCCAGCAGAAACAGCAAGTGTTGTTGCACATTCAGTAAAATTTAGATTTTCGTCAAAGATTATCCCAAGATACTTATACTTTGCCACCATTTCAATTTCTTTATCCCCAAACATGAACTTAAATTTTGTTGGTCGTTTTCTTGATTTCCTAAAGTGCATTACTTGACTTTTTGTAAGATTTACATTTAATTTCCATTTGATGCACCAATCTTTTAAGATATCTATTTCTCTTTGAAGTTTACTTTCATCATCAGCTATTAAGACTACATCATCAGCATACATCAAAATGCCAACATTTTTGGTACCTATGGTGATACCAAGTTTTTCAGATTTGATTGCATTAGCAAGATCATTTAGAAATACTGAAAATAAGGTTGGAGAAAGACTGTCCCCTTGGCGTACACCATAGAATGAAGGAAACCATCTTGTGTACATATTATTAAGTCTTATACAGTTTTGGGTATCACTGTATAATCGCTTAATTGCCATGTATATATTACCATTAATATTATACTTAAGTAGTTTATGAAGCAAGAGATTTCGGTCAACACTATCGAATGCTTTGCTGAAGTCAACAAAGGCAATGAATGTGTCCTTGTTAGAGTACAGACGATTTTGTATTATAGTAGCGAGGGAGAAAACATGGTCTTCACATGAACGGCTATCTCTAAAACCATTTTGTTCATCCACTAATAGATTTTCATCTTCAAGATAAAAAGTTATCCTACTGTTTAAAATGCTTGTGTATATTTTACTAATACAGGGTAGTAAGCTTATTCCTCTGTACGACAAAGGTGAGTATGGGTTTTTTGAGGAACCTTTTGGAATTGGGCAAATGATTGCTTTACTCCAGTCACTGGGTACAATATTATTTTTGAAGCAGAAACCAAATAGTTTAAACAATAAAAGTATGACTTCATCGCATTTCAATACTTCATATGGGATGTTATCTATCCCAGGTGATTTGTTGTTTTTGCACCTGTACACGTGGTATCTTACCTCATCAAGAGAAATCTCATGGTTTAAAAAACCATTGTTTCCTATACTGTTTTGCTCTTTTTGTTTCAGTTCTCTAACAATTTCTTGGTATTGCTCATTTTCATTAGAATGGTCTTTCTTTTCGTTCAATAATTGTTCAAAATCTGAGGCCCATTTTTCGAGTACTATGTTACTGTTAGAGTGACGCTTACCATTAATCTCTACTTCCATTGGGATAGATTGCTTTCTTGGTCCCAGGTGTTTAATGTTACGCCAAAAATCTTTTGGGTTATTGGTATTCATAACTTCTAATTTTCCTAGGAATTGTTTGTTATATTGTCTTTCAGAATATCTTAAAGTTTTATCAAATTCTTTTCTGGCTATAAGAAAATCATTTTTCTTTATTTGTTTTTCTCTGTATCTATCCTTACATTTAATGTATAGCCTTTCTTTCTCATTCATTGATTTCCAAAGTTTTGTTAGTGTATCTGTCCAATATGGTTTAGTGTGTTTAAAATTTTGCTTAGACTTCTTAGAACATTCTCTAAATTTTAAGTGAGTTTCCATTTCAGTTGTTATCATATGTATTGTTTGATTATAAATGTCTTCTAAGTTCAACTGCTGATTAATGGCAGTTTAGAGTACAAAACAATAAATATGTAAATATTGTATTAAACTATCTGGCCAATATGTGCTTGAAGCTGAGGTATAAGGTATTAAAACCTGAAGGTACAAAAACATTTTGATTGTAAGACTTGGAAGTAAAACTTCTGAAATTGTAGACTAAAACTTTCGTGGATATTTGATGGCATTAGTACACTTATAGCTGACACTTATCTTACAAAAAAGACAGGAAATTGTGGACATGAAAAATGAATTAACAACTGTAATGGGTTCAATAAATTATAAAACTAACCTACTTACATAAAATGTTGTCTATGTAATGCATTAAGTAATCAGGATATGTTTAGATGTTAAGACATTACTTTAAAAAAAACTCTTGTGCGACTGATAAATGTAGAACAGCTGTCAAAGGGTTATACCATTCAAACACTAGAGTTGAATGGGAGGAGGTCTTTTGCAGATATTTTATGGCATCCATGCACTTGGAAATTGGTACACACAGACAAAATAATTAGGGGAGGATGTAAGTCCACAAGGAAGCTCCGTCTAAAAGCAATGGCACACCACTGTTCAACAAAGTGCCGCTCCAAAGCAACGAGGGGAAAAGACATAATTGAGATAATGGTTCATTAAAAGAGAGAAAGAGAGAGCACTATCCAAGAAAGCTCTTATATATGCATGCGTTCCATTAGTGGCCCTAAAACTAACAAATTTAGCAGTCTGCAGCCATCTTAGTAGTTTATCTTTTTGGCATTTTCTTGAGAGTGGCCACTTAGGGGTGTTTTTGGTAAATGGGCTTGTACCTCTCTGGAGTTTCAGCTGTGTCTGAAGTCTCTGCTTTCAAAATTGTTATTGTTTTGCAGTGGAGTGATGCACAGGGCTTTTGATTTCACTTGCAATTAGGCTGAAGTACCCAGGAACCATCGAGAGGGGAAAGTCATTTATTTTGTTTACAAGAATTCAAACAAGGCAGAGATAAAAGTGTTTCTTTTTTTTCTTGGCACCACAAAAGCACTAGCCTGCCTTTGTAATGGGTTTACTTCTAAGCTTTTAATGGCTTTCAGTAATGCACTAGGTTGGGTCAAATAATAATTGTGCCACAATGGCTTCTCACGAGGGAATCTTTGTGAGACAGTCTTGATAAACAAAGCTTGCTTTAAATGTACAAAAGTGAAAAAAGCATATCTATTTACTACTATACATTTGACGTGTATATATGACTTAAAAAACCATATCACCAATCATTTTATAGCAATTAGCGTTAGTAGTTACACTTAGCTATAGTAGAAAAAAAAGTTAAACATTATTTATCTTTAGGCATCATAAATGATGCACACTTTCATATAAACCGCCTTTTACTTGAATAACTGAATGTGTATTAAATAAAATGTGCACTGGTTTAAGTGTTGAAAAATCCCTTATTATCACCTAATACGTTTTTGCTTTCCAATAAACTGTAAAACCAAATATTTCATTATAATAAGCCCTATTATATATTGGCAAAGTAGCTTGAGCAGATGCCGCATGGGTATTAATAATTTCATTGCAAAAAGGCTGTATGAAAACCACACCAGGTGAAGGTCACTATATGCAATACTGATCCCTTGCTTGTTAAAGTCTATTGGCCCTCCTTCTAATACCTAGCATCTTGGATTGATCGATTTGGTTTAAAGTCTTATCCTGCACATTGTATAGGCCATATCACAATGCACTATGGGCCAATAAGGGGATGGAGGCAGTCAGTAGAAGGTCAAGAATCCTTACTGAAAACTATCGGGCACTGCAAAATAATGACCAGCTTTCTCACTTCAGGTTGCATCAGGAATTAAACTCGGGACGTGAGATGTGGGAGGAGAGTATGTTGTCTACTAAGCAATTATGCATACAAAGTTGAAATGGCAGGAACTAAGTCACAAACAATATTATAGTTTAACAGAACATGCAAACAGAGATTTAATTTGGCCAGACTTAATAAGTCTTTGTATATGGCTTAAATTGTCACATCACACTATATCTGTTCTGGACTTTCTTCAAGTCCTTTTGTCTAAGGTATTGCATGAGGATTGAATGACATTTTTTATCAGAATTTGGGGCTGACTTTGTATTTCATCAGACATAAGGTTCCTCACTCATCAGGTGGATTCATAAGGATTACATGCATGTAGGATTTTGGTGGAATGAGAAATACAAAGAGCAAGTCTATCTCTGTTCAAAATCTGCTCTTGTGCGTCGCATATGGCAGCTTGTGCTGTGGCTAAGCATGTTATGAATGGTATTGTGTGACCTGAATCATACCTAACCAAGATCATATGATCAGGTCACAGGGCTCTCAATTTGGAAAATACACTTTATGGCACATTTTGCAACTGTGCTATGGGATTAAATCTCAGCAATCAAATAATTTAACCTAATCTTAGATGACTTTTATAGCACTGAATCTCCATTGTTGCTAGACTCTAAGATGCAACTATACATAAACATCTTGAATAATCATAGGTCCATTGACATAGCTAGGTCATGCCCTAGAAGACATATGGAGGCAGGGTAGCTTTGGTGAATAGGCTTTTGTAAACATTTAAGTTTTGAGCATTGTGTACATAGTTGGAAAGGTCATTCCATATCTTAGGACCTTCGAAGGCAAAACTATTTCCTAATAGGCCTGTTCCACCTTGGCCATAATTCTTTGCGATAGGTTTGCAATCCTCTAAAATGCCAGATTGGGAGGTAGATCTTTTCCATTGCAACAATCTTAAGACCATCATAAACCCTTCATGTACGGAAGTTGATATGAAGTGATATTGCTATGAAGTGATATGTTCCCAATTGGATGGGATCACAAAGTCCATCAACAACAGTTTACGACAATGTTAAACCTTTTGAAATTATTGCAAACTGCTAGTGATCCGGATCAGATTTTCATCATGTTAAACCTATTTTAAACCTTTCACAAACCTATCTTTTCGCTAAAATCCTCTCTGTGATCTTACCGCCACCTGAAACCTCTTGTCACAGTCGCTACTTTCAACATAAACAATGGAATGTCTAAAGCCAATTACGTTCACATACTGTTTCACATAGTATCCTTACTTGCATGAATAATATAATAAGTATGCTTAAATACATATGGAAAAGCAATTATATTATTAGCATTATGATAAAATTGTGATAAGTACTTCTCGTTTAATAAGTAGTTAATGGTTAAGAAAATATCTACATTGTAAGAAAATTCTTTGACACATATACAATATATCATATATGGATATTATCTGATTGTCAGGCAAAAACATCCAATGGATATTTATTCTTCAGGCATCCCAACATAAATGGCCACGTTTGTGCTCTTAAGACAGATGTAAGTTGCTATATTTTTTCTCTCTCCCTCTCTTTTTACCCCTTTTCACATAATGAGGTCTGACATTAACACTGAGTGCATAATGTAAACTTATCGAGCTAATTGCTTGTCAGCTACACCAATTCCCATAACAGAGTATTCAGATCACAGCCTTCTCCAGTCTCAGAAAAAAATATAAATATTCTTTCACATTTACTTCCTTTGATTTATCTTTCTTTTTTACTTGATATAGAATATAAAAATTATCGTATTTTGGTATTGATTTTGGTTAAACCTCATTTTTAACACATTTTGTAAACCAAACCACGATGAGTAGTTGATGGAGGAGGCATTACATACCAGTTGTTTTTGTCAAAGTAACATTTTTATATCCTATTCATCAGCCAGAGTTATATTGGAACAAACCCTCAACAAAAGGCCAATACTGGCTACATTTTCACTTAATTATTTGATAAGTCAAACCTGTACATGTGACCACTCACAAATAGAGACCACTTGCTAGTTAAGACTGCTTTTGTTCCCCCCAGTGGAATTTAGATATGAAAGAAACCCCGAATAGAGACCACCCCATAGTTGTGACCACTAAACCGCTAAAATCATTCCCAAGGACACACACAAAAAACCTCTGTACAAGAGACCACACAGTAGAGACTAGAGGCTAACATGGGCATTGATAATCAATAGATGGGCCATATGTATGGCCCATGGTCCATTTCCACATACATGTTCAATTAAACCCTAGCAATAAACACAGATTTAAAATGGCTGCCTATTTTCTTTATCATAAAAACGGTATTTTTATAATCCTTTTAACGGATGTGTGACATGAATAGCTGGGAAGCAAAGGAGGTGTGTGTAGATCAGCACGCTGTGGATGAATTGAAAGCTGAACTAGCTGAGCTTTGCAAGGGACTATTTATACACAAGTTTGACTGTGTATTGTGAACTTCAGCCACAATACCTTGATAAAAAATTGTATTGCACTTCTAATGTGATTTTTATAGTGCTTAATCTCTATAATAGCAGATTCTAGAGTGAAACAAATCCAGTAGCCTAAGTTCAAAACATCAAATATCAGGCAACATGGAAGGGCCACATGAACTATTAAGCCTCTAGCTGTTGAATGAATTGTAAAACCCAAAATTTGACTTTATTGGCTGCTAGATTAAACCATCAAAGAACTAGATGAACTCCAGATCTTATATGAATCTCTCAAATATATTTCTATTGTTTTAAACTTAACTATGTTATTGTGACCACTGTCAGAATCAGAAAAAAATAGACATGGTTAAAATTGGTTTGTTACAACTAATAATTCAAACAATCTACATTCCTTCATGAATAGATGCCTAAGGAGACTATTGAGAGCTTTTTGGCAAAATATAGTTATTTGGAGCATCATAAGACATCCCATTAGAATGACATTGAAAGTGAAATGGCCGTGAATAGGGACCACAGTAAAAGTTGGATGTGCCATTAAATTTGAAGTCCCGATCTGTAATCTGCAAGAAAGGCCTGAGGGGTCTAGTGGATATCAAGCTTGACAACTGATCACTTGACTCTAACAGCACCAAGTAGCATTTCTAAAATACCAGTATGATTTCAGAGGTACCAAGATGAAGGATGTCAAGCAAACTTTCTGAGATAAAACAAATTCTATGAACATGTGCTGGAGATGCCATAAATTGGCGAAAGCACAGTGAATAAGAAAATAGTCATACCCAGCTTAGAATTCAGAATGCCAACATAACAAAATATGATATATCTGCCACTAACTGATCGATTTCTGAAGAATGAGTTAAACGTTAATTGATTTCAATTTTTTACATTGTTTTTCAAACTTCTGTTAATGCCACTTTCAACACATTGTGTAGGGCCTATCATGACAGGTGGTTTGGCGGATGCAGTTGAGCATTGCATACTGGTTGGTCAAGATTGTGTACTGTAATCCATTTGTGACTGACAAGCAACTGTCAACAGTCCCAGTTCAGGTCTTGATAAGGATTCAAGTCCCTGATTGGAAAGATGGAAAGTCAGTGTTATCCACTACACACCATGTCTCAACTCTGTGATGATGGTGCGACCAATGGACTAACTCAGATGACATAAGAATGTATCTTGACTAAGTTCCTATATGCCATCTGAAGAACATAAACATTAAAACCTCGGAGGGGTTTATCTCAGTAAAGCCTGAAGAATGTGACAGGAGGTTGAGGTGGCAAGACTTTATGTTTGGAGAAAAATATAGAGGACAGACAAAGGGTACAACAGGCTTATTTTAGAAATACCTGAAGATCAGGCATAGGGGTAAAAAATATCCTTGTTGCCCAGTCCAATTATTTTGGGAAATATTCAAGTCTATTTTCGATAGTTGTAATATAACAGATTAATGTGAATTATATATGCTACAACAAATTTAAGTTGAAATTCAGGATATATGTCCATTTTTAAAGTTTTGCTTCATCCATGGATATTCCTCCCTGGCTGTTGACTGTGATATAAAACACTAACTTATAGTCTTTGACCTTGAGCTTTTGCTGATTTGACATTTTCAATTTGTGCATATGAGCTCCTGCAGACATTCTACAAATGCAACGATTTCTTTGGCGGTCAGTTCAGGTGACCAGTAAGAGAAATTTCTTATTTGTTGATAAATATTTATTAGTTTACATTCTAGAGTTTCAGAACGGTTTGAAGGCAAATTTAACTGAAAAAAATCACAACCAGTCACTCTAAATGTGATGAAGAGCTTGTTGCAAACTGGGACTTCCTGCTTTTAATCCAAAATAAATGAAACAGGATAAGCTCAGTGACTCTTGCTGCATTCTGTGTTGCAATGAAATTTGTAAGGTCACGATAAATATAGTATGGTGAATAAACATTAATGGGCTTTCTTTTATTTCCTTATAAATGAACAAAAAAGGAAGTATAGGTTTAAAGAATTTGATAGGACATGCTCCGCATGTACAGAACTGCCAAAGTTTGAATTTGGGGTTTTATGTCCAGTTCAACAGCCAGGGTTATATTGGGAGAGGCATCACATTAGGCATACGATAGGACACTTGGAGTTGTAGCCTTAGACCGCTGTTCCACTTTGTAGCTTCACCATCAAAATTGCTAACCACTAGGCAATCTGGGACTTCAGGAGCTACATATATATATAAAAATAGGAAAACTTTCCAAATGAAATGTAGAGAAAAAATAAATCATGAATAAACATGACAATAATCTGGGAGTGCAAGGCACGAGTATTATATTAACCTTCATTGATGATATATATTTTTCATATATATCAAATGATGGATGTTTTTCTTTTATTATCCACCATTTTGTGGTGTAAATAGTAAATAAAACAAGTCAATATTTAAAAAAGAATGCCAAAATAGGCTATCATATATGAAGGGGCACCATTAAATCTAAAAACTTGAAGTATGAACCTGAAATTTCTCTGCCATTTCTACATTGATGAAACAAGGAGATTAGAAACTCTGCAAAAGTACCTTTCTTATAATGCATGTTACATATTCATCGCTTATATAATTAATAAACCATTCATGAAAAGTAACAAAAATACATCCCTGTCTGTCCTCTTATTTATACCAAACATGGCGTGTATGGTGGATAATAAAAAAAAAACAAAAACAAGAAAACCTTCCACGTCAACATGCGGAGCCTCATGTATGGCTATACTAGGGATACAAAAAGAGGACTATGGAAAATGGCATTATATCAAATGAGATAGAATCCGTTAAGAGAGGCTATTACAAAAATGAAAGTTGCCCAACAATCTTTAATGAAATTGGGCCTCCGTTAGATCAAAGTTAGACCCCCTCCTCTCTTTTTTCTCTGATGTCCCTTTTGGGTGAATGACAAGGGATTTTTTTCCCAGTTTGTTGCAGTTATGTGTGTAGTTTCCATTGGTTTGGTTCCATTTTCTAAAGTGTTTCTTGAGTAAAATTTCATTTTGGGTAATTGAGGGAACAATTGATCAGAGGATTGGGAGGCTTTTTAGTCTTCATTAGTGTAATGGGGAGTTCAATTTCAGCAAAGTAGGTTGGTTGTCAGGATATAATCACTGTCAATTTATTCCCCCAAAAAGGAAGAAACGTAGGGGGAAAACCTTCTAATGAGAGCTGCATTTCTGCTTGAATTTTTGGCCTTTGAAAGCAGTTTATTTTTCAAAAAAGTAAATTGCGTTTATGTATTATGTACAGGGGAATTAGGCTGATTTTAAAGGTTAATATGTATAGGACAGACTGAATGAATAATCTATGAACAAAGATGCTTGTCTTTTACTTAATATTTTCACGGTATGTCTTTTGAAAACATTATTATGTACAGTCAAAAATTTGAAACTGTCAGAGTTATAGATTTAATAAATATTTTTCTAAAATGTTTACTAACCATTTTCATCGCTTATCTGATCATAAATATGTTCATTTTTGTATTCTGACTAATGTATTTGAGTGTGGATCTATGTATTCTGCCAAGTCCTGATAAATAATAAGAAATTGTAACTATGTGTTACGATGTCGTCCAGTGTTTTTTTTATCAGATTTGTAGCATATTTGCTAATGTTGAATGTGATGCATGTATTAGTCATGTGTGATTGTAACTGTGTGTTACTATGTCCATTTTTGTTCTGGTTAGATTTATAGCATATTTGCTAATGTTGAATGTGATGCATGCATTGGTTAAATGTGATGGTTTTACATGAGTTCATCCTACCTGATTTGTATGTTTCTCACATGCTAATGTTTATAGCATGGGATGCATGTATTAGTTATATGTGGTGGTTTTCAACGATTTAATTTCATCTGATTTGTATGTATCTCACATGCTGAAGTTCATGGCATGTGATGCATGTATCAGTTATATGTGGTGGTTTTCAATGATTTCATGTCATATGATATGCATGTTTTACACATGCTGAAGTTCATGGTATGTGATGCATGTATCAGTTATATGTGGTGGTTTTCAATGATTTCATTAATTTTACTGATCATATTAGATGGTTTAGAGGGACCATAACCGATCATGCATATGACAGGCCCTAATTTCCTCATTATGTAGCAACAAAAAGAAATACCATATAAAGTAATGTGTTTAGTTTATGTTTTGCTATATATAGGCATTTTGACACAGAAAATTATAGTTTTAAACTTTTCAAAATAAGGTTCGTAGATATAATAGTATCATCAATCGGCTATCGTGTTTGTTTTTGATTGACAATCTCACACTGATATGCTAAATTACTCACTAGCTATGTCTCTAGCAAGGGCACCAGTGTTGTTAGTGTTACACAATTTACATTGGCACAGTTTGCGTAAATCACAGTTAAACTTCAAGGCTGCTTTAGTAACAGCTGAACAACCCCCAAATTGTTAATGAAATCTTGAATGGTGCATGCATATACTAGGACAAGACATGCTTGAGGTTTCAGAAACACTTGGCTAAAATAAGAAATTGGAAAGACGGCACTGATATTCAACTATGAGTGAGCATTCCTTCAGTTTCCCTGACTTATAGGAATTTATTTAGGGTCCTGTTCCACTCTCGTGGATGGTATAGATTTTTGGTCATACTTGGCCACACTGGAGCAAACGTGTATGGTTCTTACACAGTTAGTCCCAATTCCTCTCTGTGAACTTTGCCTGAACCCCCTAACACTAAATAATGGTTCCTTACAGATAAAGAGTAATTCTACATGATTCGCAATGGTTCATGAATAACAGAGGAAATACTTCCAAGTGATCCTGTGATGCTTGGCAGTTATTCCTTATTATAACCAAGAGTAGTTCGGTGTTTGATTCAAGAATTAAAGCCACAAAAAAGTAATTAGGAATACAAAATAACTCTCAGGAATTATAAGGAGTAGATGCCAATGGGATTCCTGTTGGTTACCAAAGAACAATTTGGACCAAGATACAATTATCTCCAAAAATCGTAAGCGACCTTGGGATGTCATTGGAGTCTGATAACAATCTCTAAATTCGAAAACTGCTCCTGAAAATATATATTGCATTCGTGGACATTTGTGATTGTTATGGCAACATTAGGCCTATAATTGCCCCTGTTACAAAATTGCCCCAAATGTGGATTATTTTATCTTATTTTTACATTTTAAGCTTGCTCCCCCAAGTTAATTTTACATACTGTGGCGAATTGCACATTGCTAAGAGGATTATGTATTTTTCAAAGCAGTAAGTAATTTTGTTAAGTAGGCTGTTTGGTGTAAGCTTACTTTACCAGGCAGATCCTGAAAGCTGTTGAATGTTTGATGCATCTTTGAATATATTATAAACAATAAAAAGCAGTAAGTTGAAGTTTTCAGGGATTGTAAGAAATATGTTTTCAAGTAAAATGAATAAAAGCATCTGCTTGGTGTTCTGCTCGGCATTGTAAATTGGCAAAACTTGAACACAAAACCCAATTAAATGTGTTTGTTATAAGTGTTGTTAAGTTGAGTCCTTAAGATTATAATATGAATTAACAAATTCGCTATAAATTTACTTTAGCCACAAAAATCAAATAAATTCACCTTTCACAGTGCTTCTATGGGATGATAATTTAGAATCCATACTTCAAATTGGCATCCCAGCTTGGCACACCTTTGGAAAATGCTTCCAGAAATTCCCAATACATTTAACTTAAATCCACCGTCACTTCCGCTCCCATCTTTCTTACCTTATTTTGTATGGTCCATTCTCAGAAATGCATGATGACTGCCAATGACAATCAACCATTGATCTATTTTCTTTGTTCTGTTTCATGCCAAGTTGAAGTCTGTGCCAAGTTATGACAGAGAGCAGTAAACATTTGAATTTCCTTTTTATTTAAACTGAATACTAAACTTAATGGTTAATTGATTTAAAACATACTCTAAGGCTCTGATCTTCCAAGAAGTAGTAGTACAATGAGAACAAGGTCAACAACCAAACGGTATCTACCAGTGAAGAAAGAGCTATCTAATCTAATCTAATCTATCTAATGTGGACTTTTATAGCTCTTAGTCTCCATCACTGATGGACTCTAAGGCGCATCTAAACATAAAGCAAGGCAGTTAGCATTAATCAAGGGACATAGCCAGGTCGTACCAAGTAGACACAGATGTGACGGGGAGGCTATGGTGGGTAGGATTTTGCAAACAGGTATGTTTTAAGCTTCTTTCTGAAGGAGGCAACTGATGTTGCACTGCGAGCATCTTGAGGGAGGTCATTCCAGCTATGGTGGTGAGAATTTGAATGTAAGTTTGAAAAGTTGAATTTGGGGTTTGTTTTCTGAAAGATGTCGCAGTTGTGTGTGACTGGACTACAGCTGATTGTTTGCTCCATTCTAAATAATTGTAATCACAACACTCTTACTACCAACATGTTTATGGATCTGGACACTAGAAACAATGTGTTACCATGCCTGGGTGAAATGGAATACATAAACGAAAAAGTCTTTTGATGTTCAGGCTCAAGTTGCAAAACCATCAGTAAGGCACTGCAGTCTACCCAATTAATGAAAGTTTGGAGACAGGGTAATCTTTACAAGCACTATTCTTCAAAGAGGCTCATACTTAATAACAATAATATTTACAGCCTTATGGTGTTGTTCCACTGAAGCGGATCCTTCTTTACCTTTACTCACCCAAGGGATGGTTAGCTGAGTCATGGATTGGGGAAAAAAATCACGGGTCAGTTTCACCTCCCCAACAAGACGTAGCATATCCCATCTTGTTTCAATCCAGACGCCAACCTGACTTGGGAAAGTATTAGGACAAGCTGTACAGGTCCAACCAATAAGTTGCAGATGATCAGGATAACATGTAGTGAATAACTGACAAGACTGAAGCAGTGTCCGGATCCACCCCGACCAGACTGATTAATTTCTGGAGTTGAGATTGCCAGTTGGGATCCAACCACCACTTTATAAACACCTTGTTGCTGCTTTAACTCATCATTTATCATGACAAAGATGCAAGCTCAACATCGGAAAATTTTCTGCATAAAGTTAGGGGCCTGTTGTATTTCTTGAGTTAAATATTTTTATTTTCATTATGATGTGCAGAAAAAAGGACATATCTAAACCCAGTATCAGCACCTGGCATACAGCGAGCACCATCACTACAGCCCTCAAAACTACCCAAACCAAGAAGGCAGCCACAAAACCCCTAGGGCATTCTATGGATCCTTTAAAGAGTAGAAAAAGGATGCTATAACAAACTCCTGGATGACCAATACACACTGATGTACATGGTTACCAGAATATTGTCAGGATCCCCCTTGAAGAACACATGCACCACTGCATCAAGAAGGAAGTCACTAATTTTAGGAAGCCCTTAGAAGTTGGCAATAAATTGGCAATAACACTGAGACACCTAGCAACTGGAGAAATGTACAAGTCATTACAGTATCACTGGATGGTTGGCCAATACACCACATGTAAAGTTGTCCCCATTGTCTGCAGGGCCATCCTTGCTGAATTCCTGAAAGATACCTGCCCTACCACTCCATAAGACTGGAAGCAGACGTTCAGAACCAGATGGATTGTTCCCCATGCTGTTGGTGCTCTAGATGGATTTTGCTATGAAGAGGCCAAGGAAATCTGGGACTGAATTTTACAATTATAAGGGCTTCTTTTCCCTGGTTCTGCTAGTCCCGGTTGATGCTGAATACAGATTCTTGTAGGAAAATGTTGGGAAAAGTGGATTTTCATAGGATGCGCAAATATTTAACCACTGCAAGTTGAAGAAAAAATATAGAATGGCACTTTGGGTCTTCCAACACCTAAACCATTTGGAAAAGGAGGGCCTCATTTGGATTTCTTCCTGTGTGATGTCATGACAAATGAAACCCTACAACAGCAGCCAACTCACTAGGGAAGAGACAATAACAAGCTTCAGGGTCTCCAGAGGCAGGAGGGGTAGTTGTCGATGCATTCGGAATCCTAGATAGCATATATACGGTGCTACTGGGCACAACTGAGTAAGCCAAACGGTTGTCAGAGACATTGTTTTGACATGTGTTGTGTTGCACAACATGCTGAAGAGACATCAAGCCAGAGTAGACCGGGCACCCATTCACAAGATGAGGTTCCAGCTATAGTAAAGGAACCAGTTGTATAAGGGGCTGATTAAAACTGTAGAAATCCCTCAAGGAAGACAAATATCAACAGAGAGACCTGCTAAATTGATTACTTCAATCACGTTGGTGTATTGGCTTGGTAGTAATAGAGGATCTGAAGATGTGAGAAGGACCAACCCTTGTAACAGTAGAAGCTGCCATCTATTAGTCCTTTTCAGGACTATCCAAGTATTACAAGACATTTTAATTTAACCTAGTGTTATACCAATGTCCCACAAATTTCCGACAAATTTCCAAACAAATCACAAGTCTCAAAATAATTTATAAGTGAATTGCAAACAAGATTTTCAAAAAGTCCAACAGTAAATTTAAAATTTGTAAAGTATCAGAGTTTGTTCAACTTTCAAAATGGTTTAAAGTTAAATAGTTTCTAAACTTAAATTTAAAAAAAATCAAAATATTTCAAACTTTGAAAATTTCTGAAGTGTCAAAATCTTTTTATAATTTTCAAGTTTCTCGGTGGTCAAAATCATTTCAAAATTTTCAAAGCTTCTCAAAGGTCAAAGTCTTTTAATTTTGTTTTAATTTTCAAAGTCTATTGAAGGTCCAAATCGCAAAGATAAAAATCTCATTCAACGTTTCTTCAAGGACAAAATCTTGTCTAAAGCTTCTAAGTTTCCAAATGTTAAAATCTTTTTTAAAGTTTCCAAGTTTCTTAAAGATCAAAATCTTGCTCAAGGTTTCCAAGTTTCTTAAAGGTCATAATCTTTTTCAAAGTTTCCAAGTTTCTTAAAAGTCAATATCTTTTTCAAATGTTTTGATGTTCCAAAGATTTTAATTTTAAATAAAATTTTCAGTCACTCACTAATTCACTCATTTTGTTTTTTGTGTGAATTGGGGCCATGTGTTTTGTGTGGGGCATTGTAATGTTTTTGTGTTTGGGTTTTGAAACGCTCATCTAATTAATTGTTTTTGGAACATTTAGGTGGTTCTGAGGACCTTTGAATATAGAGTGGTCCTGAAAAGAACTGTTCACAGCAGTCCTCCTGAAAAGGTCATTTTGTAGGTATTTGCAGTAAGTCTGCTGCTGTCCTGTTTGGCCTTTGATGACTGCTGAGGGGGGCGTGCTGGCTACTGAGAAGGCTCTTGCTGCTGGGTGGTTGGCGGAGAGTGAGTGTGTTGATGCTGGTAGTTCATGACTGACTGTATATTCCCAAAAGGCTAGCGAGGCCTGAGAAGTTGTCTTAAGTTTCTTCTCCTGCGATAGATGCTACACACAGTGGGTCAAAGCTCTTGATGGGCTGATGGGGAAATATAGCTGTCTCAATGAAGCAGCAGGTTGTAGATCGTACACAAGTAAGTATGAGGTTTGCTGCCCTCTGGAGTGTTGTCTTCATGACACCCCCTGGTCTGGTTGAATCCGTTGTATTACCTGGCTTGTTTGTGAAGGAAGCATCTGGTTATCTGGAATAGTCAACAGATATTTCCTGGAAGTGGCTGCTGTGGGTGCTGGTAGTAAGGTTTTTGCACATATGTAGAAGTGCCACTAGATATCCTAGGAAATAAAGGTTGCTTTCGCTCATGGTTTCTTTACTCTGCACTCGTTTGTATCCAGTTTAAACATTAACTGCCTCATTTCGAAAAGTCTGAAGGTCAAAGTCCTCCCAAGTTTTTTACTTCTAATGCCAAAATGTTACAGAAGGCTGTTCTGGTACTCTCCTATCTGGGCCTAATGTAAGAGGTGAGCATAGTCTTCCTCTGGACAAAGTAACCCAAGACCGGATGGTCAACTGATGAAGACTGGGGCACAATACTCATACTGGCAGTGCTGGAAATGGATGGCTGGGGTATTGTATCAAAGAGTAAGATGGTTGAAGAGTGTCCATCTGCTGGTAGTTCATGACTGACTGTATATTCCCAAATGGCTAGTGAGGCCTGAGAAGTTGTCTCAAGTTTCTTCACCTGCCATAGAGGCAACACACAGTGGGTCGAAGCTCTTACTTGGGCTGGCGGGGAAATGTAGCTGTCTCAATGAAGCCCCAGGTTGTTGATTGTCCACAACTAAGGTTTGCTGCCCTCTGTGGTGTTGTCCTCATGACACCCCCTGGCCTGGTTGAATTGGTTATATTACCTGGTATGCTTGTGAAGGAAGCATCTGGGTGTCTGGAATAGTCAAAACATATTCCCAGGCAGTGACTGCTGTTGGTGCTGATAGTAAGTTTTTGGCACATATGTGGAAATATAGGTTGATGTGGCTCGTGGTTCCTTTACCCTGCGGTCCTCTATACCCAGTTTAAATATTAACTGCCTCATTTCAAAAGGTCTGAAAGTCCAAGTCCTCCAAGTTTTTACTTCTGATGCCAGATAGTTGCAGAAGGCTGTGCTGATGCTCTCCTATCTGGGCCCAATGTAAGATGTGAGCATAGTCTTCATCTGGTCAAACTAACCCGAGACCTGCTGGTCAACTGCTAACGGCTGGGACACTACACTCACATTGGCAGTGCTGGAAATGGATGGCTGGTGCATTGTATCAAAGAGGAAGGTGTTCTCCATACTGTCTTTGTCTATCTGTCCTCTTGAAATATCATGGGTGAGGCTGCATTAGCACTAACTCCTCTCTGTGGTGACTTAAATCTGGAAGACTTGCTGAGGCCCTTTCTTCTTATATGGCTCTTCAAAAACTCGAACTTATCTTGAATCCAATGCTGTCTCTCTGTGATTTCCTAAGGAGCCTGCTCAGTATTAGGCTTGGTTAATTTTCCACAGTGAGTGCCTTGGGATTTGAACCAAGTCTTGCACACTTTGACTGAGATTGTAAATCCATCCCAAAGGCAATCCTTCCTGGCCTTGTTCATGAACATGTCATTCAACTTCCCAGCTTGACTGTTGCTGTAACTGCCTTGTTGATTTATTCTTACCTCTTCTCCTACTGTGTTTCTGGCTTGTCCTGCTGTGACGAAACTGACTCTGTAGCCACAAACTTGATATGAAGCCACCACGTCTGGTTTTGGGTGATTCCAAGAGGTCAGTTTACTTTCAATTACAGTTGGTATGGTCATGGACTGAGGCCAGATTACTTAAATATGACAGGCTAGCAAGTGTGTCCTGGTCAGACAGTAACACTATTGGACAGATCTGGAAGTTATTAAAATAAGAATGTAGAACCGATGCAAATTTGTATCCACCAGAAAGACAACTCACCAAAGCCAGTGAACCATTATTTAACCTTGAAGGAGGGGCCGAAGGTCAAATCTGACATCAGAAGATTCCCAGCCCATGATATCCTACAAGTTAGTTTTCCATTGCATACCTCTAGGATCAAATAATAAACCAGTTATATGCACTTTGAAGTTGGCTGTCCTCGTTTGACCTTGAAGGAGGGGCGCAAGGTCAAATCTGACAACATCAGAAGATTCCCAGCCCATGATTTCCTACAAGTTGGTTTCACAATGCAAACCTCTAGGATCAATAATAAGAGAGTTACAAGCACTTTGAAGTTTGGCTGTCCTCGTATGACTTTGAAGGAGGGGCTCAAAGTCAAATCTGATCACATCAGAAGATTCCCAGCCAACGATTTCCTACAAGTGGGTTTCACATTTCAAGCCTCGAGGGCCAATAATAAGAGAGTAATAAGCACTTTTAAGTTTGGCTATCCTCCTTTGACCATGATGGAGAAGCCCAAAGTCAAATCTGAACACTTCAGACGATTCCCAGCCCATGATTTCCTATAAGTTGTTTTCACATTGCAAACCTCTAGGACCAATAATAAGCGAAGGAGGGTCCAAGGCCAAATCTGACAACATCAGAAGATTCTCAGCTCATGATTTCCTATAAGTTGTTTTCACATTGCAAATCTGTAGGACCAATAATAAGCAAGTTATAAGCACTTTTAAGATTGGCTATCCCCGTTTGACCTTGAAGGAGGGGTCCAAGGTCAAATCTGACCACATCAAAAGATTCCCAGCACATGATTTCACATTGCAAACCTCTAGGATCTATAATAAGGGAGATACAGGCAAGGTCAAATGTTCGCAAGGTTGTAGAGGACATGTATATCTGTTATACATGAAGAGATTCAACCTTCTACCTATGAGAAACAGCCAGTAGAAAAAGGTAGATAATTTTCAAAGAAATGTCCGTGGTGGCCATATTGTTTTTCAGAATGAGGCTAATTTCAGTCTCAGAGAAGCTGACCTCCCAATGAAAATATCCTGCAAATTTGGCAGCGGCAGCAGCGTAGCAAACACTAAACCAAAGTATCCACCAGATGCCTCCGGTGAATACAATAAAGTGTTTTCTCTCCCTAAGGAGAGGATGTTGATACATGGTAATATATTGTTGAAAGACAATCCGTTGAAAATGCTGCGAAAATAATACAGGAGTTTCTGCACATCATTTATGCAGATATGTCTCTTATGCAGTCAAAAATTCTAATTTTGTAGTGAATAACGATAAAACACATGGAAGATGGCAATGCTTTTTGAAGTTTACCATTGTGTGTAAAGTGAAGCCCCAGAGATATAAGGATCTTACATCTCAGCATAAATCCGTTCATTTAGTTTGAATCATAAAAATACACAAATTATGCCCAAAATAGAAACCAAAGGCCAGACAAATGTAAATATAACTACACACAAAATTGTAAATGGATGTGAATTAGAATATATATCTATTTTTTCTCCTAGACCTGTATGATTGGAATTAATATCGTATTAATATTAATTTCAAGATTCTAGATTGAAAACTGGGGGCGTAGCTTATGTATAAGCCAGGTTGTATGTACCGTTTTGTGAGAGTCATTAATGAGATACACGATATCCAATTCCCTAACAAATACTACCCAAATATGAGGTATCTTTTCGTAGGCATGAGGTCATCGACCACAAAGGAAATATACACAGAAACATTTGCAAGGAAAGCTGTGACCTAAGCATTATAAATGATAATTTTTTTTCCACAAAGGAAATTTATACAGAAACATTTGCAAGAAAGCTGTGACCTAAGCATTATAAATGATTATTTTATGTCAGCAGTCCTGACTGGCTGGAAATGACTCCACTGTCCATTTGTGCATATTTGAGGTGTATGCCAAATTAGATGTGCAAAGTGGGGTTTGAATCAAAATGTAAAGCTAGAAAGTACTCAGACAGCACAGACCTGCACCAAGGTAGCTGAGTCTCCCCATGTTGTAATTTCACGCAAATAGTTCTGCTTTATTTTAGCCCTCATAATTGAATATCAGGACTATGAAAATACTGTGAAAATGCACTTTTTAAATTTAGGATTTTTTTTGCTTCCAGAAAATGATCCTGATCTTTTTTCATAATTCAGTCACTTCTCCCTTTTACTCAAGACCTAGCTACACAAAAAATCAGGCGTGTTCATTAGTTTTGAAGGCAATCGCAAACACTTACAGACAAATGAACACAACTTCAGAACACAACCTCCTTGGCAGAGGTAATGGTTAAAGCCTGGCAAAAAATTCTCATACCTGGTAAAACATGAATGGCAGTCCACATGTTGTTACTCAATCCATGTATATGTTACAGTGAATGCTTTTAGGGAATTCGCGAAATCCCTAAATGGACCAAAATTAGTACTTTTCAGTTTCCATTGATCAGTCTGATCTGAACTGACATGGAGTGCACCATTTTGAAGGTATCTATTCTCTGTACAGTTCCTGCTCATTGTAATTGAGATTGAATCTCTTTTAACCTACAAATCAAAGACATACATTATTCTTCCTCTCTCTATTGTGGATAAATGAAGATTGCACTTAGTAAGTTTTAGGACATGGAAGAACAGAAATAGCAATTAGAGTGTTGCAAGTATTGATAGATTTAGTATTTGTTCTATTTGTATAATATGTTTTGATACATTAATTCAAAGTGTAAAAAAGTAACTATAATAGTATAGAACTTAAGTGAAATAGACATACTTGTATCTTCAAGCAAGATATATTATTATGAAAAATATTTTTAATTACAGTTAAATTTTAAACACAAACAATTGAATAGATTCAAATTTAGACTTGAATAAAAATCAATTGTTTTTGTGGTATGAATTATTTTGTATACCATTTATATTTTGTATAAAAGGATCAGTTAGAAAATCATATTAGTCTATAGTCCATACGAAACCTAAATTAATTAAAACAAATGAAATACTTTCAAAAACATCACTTTATAAGTTTCTTTAAATTAATCAGTTAAGAAGACAATCAGAATTACTGTGCATGACACACAAAATCAAGAAGTTTTGTTGTAAAATTCGATTAGTTTATACAAAACCTTAACTGAAATGCACAGTAATGGACCAGTGCACCATAAATGTAATTTCACAAATTCCCTAAAATAACATTCAGTGAATTTGTGAAAAAAAATTACTAAAGTTTAGGAATTTCGCAAATTCCCTAGACATTTTAGAGAATTCCCTGGTCCATTTAGGGATTTTGCGAATTCCCTAAAAACATTCAGGTGAATTCCCTGATTACACAAATTCACTGTAACATATATATGCATTGTCAAATCACAGCAAAAGTACACTAGAAAGCACTCCAAGAACACACACAACCAGCGGAGGGTGTGTCTGATTATCCAGGGATTTCTCTACATAGAGTATGATCTGGATATTTCCCAAAATTTATTCACTTCTTCTTGTGCTGATGCCCTAACAACATTAAAAATTTCTCAAAGATTCATACATTTCTTTTTGGAGTAATCACGAACACACACAAAATGATATGAATGCACCTAAAACAATGACCTCAATGGCGGTGATAAAATAAAATAAAAAAATAAGATGTCACATCTCCTCTCTTGAGAAATGGCTCCACAAGAAAACAATATCTCTCAGAAATCACAGTGTTGAGGCTGATCATAAACCAATTATAAACAACTTAATTTTGCTTGTATATATTTTATAATAAATGTTTATGAAATATATATAGCAAATTATTGTTGACAAGAGATATCATATATATAATACGTCTCTTTACAAAATGAATATTCTAATATAATATGATATGCATTCCTTCTGAATTCCAGAATTCCTTCCAGAATTCCTTGCAGTTTCGGGGGAGGGGGGTTGGTGAATAACATAGTCATGTTAGGATGACGTCACACACCCCAAAAATAGGCGGAAGTTAATTTACTATTCCACTGAACCAATCCAAACGCACACGCATTGTAAAATTAAAACAAAAGCACTTACTGACCTGCATTAAGTAGAACAGCTAATCCAAAAAAACTGAATTCTGCTTTGAATTCATATAAACTAACAATTCAAGTAATTCAGTCAATTAAGTGTTTGATCAAACACTGTCTTGTACACACAAACAGTTGATTATCAACTCTCTGAAGATTAGACCTTGGAGAAAATAGAGAACAAAAAGGGGACTTTTCTTTCAGTTATTTCAGGTACAATCTCCATTCGGTGAATTCTGTCATTAATATCAACGTTCGCAAAATTGGCTACTTCCGTTCCATGACGTTTGAATAAGCTTCCGTTTCCGGGTGGCTGTTTTTTTTTCTCTTTTTGGCTGCGCCAGATATTGAAAAAAGCAATCAACCCCTCGCATTAACCTAATGAAAATGACATTGTGTAAACGAGCTAAATGCATTAAATCCCTCTCTGGGTGAAATGCCTTCGTCTTTTATAATCCAAGTACACATGCTTCCTCTGTGCACACAAAGCATTGGCTAAATATTACCCATTTATCGCCCCCATGTCTTCAAGAATCAATCCTCGACTTTTGTAATCTTTCTTCTGTTTTTCATTTAGTATTATCTTTTTGTAGTTCATAAGGCATTGCGCCTTTATGTGAAAACCCATAAAAGACATCTAACCTCTCTGAAAGCTTGATTCTTAATGCATTTTTTGATGCTGTCATATAAGAAAATATCTTTCCCCTCTCTGCCTTTGGCCCATCTTTGTCTATATTGCAGTCTTTTTCTCCTAAAGGGGGCTTTTTTCCTCAGCTCTAATCAATGCCATACACTGGTGTAACCATCATCTAACGTCTAATGTAATAGCAATCTAGTGCTTCCCTCCCCAAATCAAAGTTGTCCATTTAGAATCATTAAGGCTAAGCCGGCTCATTGAAAAGTGCATTAACTTAATGGAAGCGACTGTATAATGTGACTTCTAGGCCCTTCCTCCCCTGACTTCAAGTCACCCACCATTAGAAAGAAAACATGTAATGTTTTTACTGTCATTTGATTTCAAATGGCTCTACATACATTCCAATTTGTTAGCCTGTCGTCCCAATATTCCCCATTTCACCCAACATGTTCATTTGTGTGCTACTTTGCCACTTTGAAATCAATTTGGTTTCCATTTACTCGGGGGTTAGGGTGGGTAATGGTTGATGGGGTATAAGGAGGGGGGCGTAGTAGTAGACTAAAAGAAATGGGGGGGGGGGGGAGGAAAGTGTAATGGCGTGGTTACATTATACAATAGCATCAGCAAAGGCTGGTGATGGTGTGGTTACATCTTACAATGACATTATTTAATGGTAGGTAATGGTGTAGTGATATCTTACAATATCAGCGAATTGCTGTTAGTGGTGTGGTGATATCTTGCAATAATATTAGGTAAAGGCATGTAATGGTGTGGTTATATCCTACAAGGACATTATTTAAGTGTGTGTAATGGTTTGGTTACATCTCACAATAAAAATCACATAAGGGCTGATAATGGTGTGATCGTATGTAACAATAATATTAAACTGGCTATGGTGTGGTTATGTGGTTATCATTCAAGGACATTGTCTTAGGGTACATACAGATGTGGTTATCTTACAACAGTATCAGATAAGGACTGATAACTCCGTGGTTACATATTGGATCAGGGTTGGTAATGCTATGGTAAAATCTTACAAGGACATCATTTAATAGTTGATAACAGTGTGGTAAAATTTTGCTATAATATTAGAGAAACACTTGTAATGGTGTGGTGGTAACTCAATATAACATTATATAAGGACATGTAATGGTGTGGTTATATCTTCCAGTGACAATATTTTAGGACAGGTAATGGTGTGGTAATATCTCACAATAATATTAGATAAGGGCTGGTTATGGTGTTGGTATGTCCTTCACAGGTATTATCTAAGAGTACATAATGATGTGGCTTATCTTACAATAATATTAGATAAGGACTGGTGTTCTTACATACTGGGTAAGGGCTCGTAATGATGTGGTAAAACTTTATAAGGACATTGTTAAATAGCAGGTAGCAGTGTGGTAAAATCTTACTATAATATTAGCAAAGCACTTCTAATAGTGTGGTAGTATCTTAATATAGTATCTGATAAGGGCTTATAATGGTGTGGCGATATCTTTCAGTGACATTGTTTTAGGACAAGCAATGGTGTGATTATAGCTTATTTTATTGCAATGTTGTTAAACCTAGGTATTTAATTATAATAAGTATAACATATTGAAAATTATTTTTCATTATGCAACCCTTAACAATTCTACTTGTAATTTGAATTGGACTTTTATAGCACCTAATGCCCCTTTTACAAAAGGGGGCTCTAAGTGGCAATCGCACCAAGACAGTCAACCACTTTCACAATTTTTTAATTTTCAGATTTTGGAATACAGAAAAGAGCTGGGTATGACTTGGTGTACAAGTGGGCTATAAGCTACTTCCTGAAAGAGGCTAGGGAGGCGAAGAACATTTAGGGAGCACCAAAAGTAAAGCTATAACCAAACCATATGATTTCTAAAGCTCAATTATTTTCTTATTTATGTAATATTTCAACTGCTGTATTATATATGATACAAGTTATTCTTCCATAAAACTTGCCTTTTAACGCTCATCTTTAATGTCCCTTGCCATACTTTTTAACCCCTGAGATCATTTGTCTGTTATTTTTGTTTTTTTTTGTATGTGTGTTTGTGATAAGTCCAAAAGTAATGACCAGATCTTTCTGAAATTTTGTGGGTAGGGCCTGACCAAATGAGGACGTGATTAAGTTCTGGAAAAGATCCAGGGCAAATTATGTTTACAAATATTCCTGAATTTTTTAATTTTCAAAGGTCCGTATTTCAATGTATGTTGAATAACTTCTACTTTCTGGAGGACATTACGACAGGACTAATAAGCTTTCATGAAACATTTTGCATGTAGCGCCTGGCCAAAGGAAGAAGTTATTACATTTTGGGAAAGATCCGGATCACAATCTGGATCCCCCAACATTACTGAATTTTCGTAAGCCCCCAAAAATGGAGATAAACACTTTACAATTACGTTTTAGTTAGGGGATGCAGTATTTTCTGCAACTCCAAAAATATTATGAAACATAGCCTTGATTTCCTTACATTTCCCCCACCTTCAAAGACTCGAACCTAGAATCAATGGCAAAGGATACAGTGAAATTATTTTAGCCCTAAATCAGTAATCAGGATAGATATTGTACAAACAAAAAACTTACTATCAGAATGGTATAGCTGCCAAGATAATTCCCAGAGAACTGAGGTATGAATTTAATTTACCATAGAATTGGAAATTTATTATAAGAATTTCTTTGTAGTGTGATCAGAAAAAATTTACGTTGTGAAATTACATTCACAAAGATAAAAGAGACAAAAGCATAGTTTTATTTTTTCTTATATTTTTGCTTTTCAAACTGAAAAATATGCGACAGCATAATTTAAAATCAGTATAAATTGGTTGATATAGTTTATAATTAATATAGAGAGGTAATTATGGTTAAAACACCAACATAAATAGGTCAATATTGTTCATTGGCCATATAAATTATTTAATATAGTTCAACAGTATAAAGGGGACAATACATCTCCACTATAATATAAATTGGGGTTCGGTTCCCGGCACGGCCTCAAGTGGGACAGCTGGTAGTTGCTTGCCATTGGTCGGCAGTTTACAGTACAGAACCCTGACGAACTATATGTACTGGTTTCCTCTGCCCTTCCAACTACCCGTCGCGATATGACCTGTACAGTGTTGAAAGCGATGTAAAACCCCATATAAATAAATACTGGTGCTTTCTAGTAATAAAATGGAATGAATTGAAAATAGCCCATAGTGAGCTTTACTGCTTTACTGAAATGTATTAAGATAAAGAGGTTTCAATTGTTTCAGAGTCAAAGTGGGGGGGGGGGAATTTTGATAAAAATGTTTACACCTGCCATCTTGTTTCCAAGTGGCCGCCAATCATTTCTAAAGCTTTGCGTGCTCTAAGTGCATATTGCTTTGATTGATTGTCTTCGAACTTTTTAAAGTCATTGATATTACTCATGGAAGAAAGCATATTGAATTTGGGCCAAATTTATAAAAAAACATGACCGACAGGCAATTTTGTAAAACACTACTTTACCGATGCAATGCTAAGTACCAAAAGACTTGCTTCAAATGTCTGAAAAATGTTTTCATTGTGTTTTTTCCCACATCTTTTATCTGATGTAGAACTTTTTTTTTCCATGTTACAAAAAATATGTTGATATGTGATAATATGATATATTGTAATATATTTTGACATTTTGCTAACTCAGTATTTGTCAACTGTATATCACATCATTGCAGCAAAAAACATTAGATATATCAAGTTCAGGTTTCCTGTGTTTATGTCATAAACTTGGACTTGGAACACACACAATGGAAACACAGTTCTTAATAAAACACATCTATTCAATATAAAAGGCAAATGCACAATGAAGTTGCATACAAAACAGTTCAGAGACAGTGCATATGTTACATACTTTCCCAGGATAAAAGGATATACATTTGATCTATAGTTTATCTGGATGTCAGTGAGCTGTGAAGGTGTTGACTGATATGACACAGCAATGACCAGAGTTTAAGCAGTACAGAGCTGAGTTCTTTGTATATATAACATTCCTCCCCTTTTAGTCTAAAACTCCTTTTTGAAAACTTTAACTTAACTTTAAAATTTACATGCAAGAAGTAAAACTGAACTGAGTATCTGGGTAGACTACCAGAATACTCTTTATTTTGTCAGGGCATTATTCTGGCCCAAATAATTAAAACCTCCCTGGAAAAATTCTGTTTGTCTCCTATTTCTTTTTGGATACAATCTATCATCTGATTTCTCTGTGTGTGTGTTTTTGTCATTTTCTACTGGTGAATTTGACTCTGGTTGCTCTTCTTGGTTTTCCTGTGTGTCCAAAACTTCTGAGAAAGAGTCTCTTTCTGCTTGCTCATAAGGCACATGTCTTGATCTCACTTGGTCGACATGCTTCCGCACTATTTCCCATATCTTGTAGCTTGCAACGATATGACACTGGTCCAGTTGGTTCAACCACAGTGGCAGGTAACCATTTTGGTCCTGGACGGTAGTTGTCGACATAAACGTCATCATTTTTACTGAAGTACCTCTCTTGGGCCTTTGTGTCTTGTCGTTCTTTTTCTTTTTCTTGCTTTGATGCAACAGTTTCTGCAGTGTTTGGCAGCAGACATTGGAGATGAGTATGTGGTCTCCTGTTCATCAACAGCTCAGCTGGTGTTTGACCAGTGGTGCTCTGAGGGGTGTTGCGGTATGTGAACAGGAACCGACTTAACTTTGTTTGAAGGGATCCCGTACTCATCTTCTTAAGATTTCTCTTGAACGTTTGGACATACCTTTCAGCCAATCCATTTGTAGATGGATGGTATGGTGCAGATGTTACTGAACCAATGGCATTTCTTTTGAAGAATTCCTTCATTTCACAACTTGTGAAAACTGTGGCGTTGTCAGTGACTATCCTACGTGAAAGTCCGTGTGTTGCAAATATTTTTCTCAAGATCTCAATGGTTTTCTCAGAAGTAGCCTTCTCTACCATTTCTACTTCAACCCACTTTGTTGTTGCATCGACAAGGACAAGGAACATTTTACCCATAAAGGGTCCGGCATAGTCCAGATGTAGCCTAGTCCATGGTCTTGATGGCCACTCCCAAGGATGCAACGGTGCTTGTCTGGGTTTTCTGTGATTTTCCTCACAAGTGTAACAATGTTTGACTGTGGTTTCTATTTCTTTATCTAATCCTGGCCACCAGACGAACATTCTAGCCAGTGCTTTCATCCTGGATACTCCTGGATGCGATTGATGCAGTTCCTGCAGTACTAAAGAGCGTCCTTGAGTAGGAACTATCACTCTACTTCCCCACAGTAAACAGCCATCTTGCACACTGAGTTCCTCCTTCCGGTTAAAGAATGGTTTGAGCGAATCCTCTTGTGTTGCTTCAGGCCAACCATATAGCACATGGTTTAGTACCTTTGCCAGTATGACATCCCGTGATGTCCATAACTTTATTTGCTTGGCAGTGACTGGTGTACCCTCCAGATGCTCCACCAGATTTATAATCTCCAGTGGTAAAGGTGGGTCTTGGATCTTGCTTGGAACTGGAAGTCGGCTCATGGCATCTGCATTGGAGTTATTTGATCCAGGCCTGTACTTGATCTCAAACTCATAGCCTGACAACAATAGTATCCATCTCTGTAAATGTGGTGAAGCCATAACTGGTGTTGGTTTTGGTCCAAACAACCCCAGAAGTGGTTTGTGATCTGTGAAAATTGAAAACCGTCTTCCAAACAGATACTGGTGAAACTTCTTCACTGCAAACAGCTAGCCCTTCTTTGTCTAATTGCGAATAGTTCTTCTCTGCTGGGGCTAATGATCGAGACGCAAAACTTTTTTTTTTTTTAATTTTTTTTTCTGCATACATTTTAACAAAATACATTTGCACATAATATATATATTTCCAGCAAGTTATTTTCCAGTTTGTTAGGAACTTTGAAGTCTACATTTGAAAACACACAAATCTCATGTTTTTAAATAATTTGTTCTTCCAGAAATTCATGTAATACACCATATCTGTCCTTAAAGGCAGCAGTTCTATCTTGGCTTATGTATGCACCTAATTCCAGATTTATTTTATATTTGAGACTTTTCAGAAAATTTTGAAAGAATAGATCTTTGTTATTTTTTTTTGATTTACAAATGAAGTATTTCCCAATTAAAATAACATAGTTAACAACAGAATAATATTTTCTGTCTATATTAACCACACCTAGTAATACTTCTAAAACTGTAAGCTCAATTTTAAATGGGACAAGAACAGTTAGCCAACTCTTTAGGCTATCCCAAAATTGTTTTGTAATAGGACAGTAGTAAAATAAATGTTCAAGATTATCACTGAAATTACTACAAAAGCAACATTCTGGGGATTCCTTTATCTTCCAAATATAGAGCTTATAATTTCATGCAAAGACTCTGTGTAAAATTTTATATTGGAGTGTTATAATATAAGTGTCAAGCAGTATTTTAAAAGGTAGTTGGTAAACATCTTTCCAGTTAATAGTTTCTAAAAACGGATAATTTTCTATCCATTTATTTTGGCTAACTGGGGTTGAAATTGACCTAGCAATGCAATAAGAGTATACTTGTGAGCTTTGTATTTTACTGATATCTTTCAGACATTGTTTTGAAGCATTCATTATATTTGAGGGGATATTACCTGGTTTTATTTCTGGAAGTTTTTTTAAGCAAGATGCCACGGAACTAATTATTTGATTATGGGTCATATCAGGTATAGCTGTACCAAAATATTCTTCAAGCTGAACCTTTGTTTTAAAGGTTTTACTGTTGCTGTCAAAAAGGTCAGATACTTTTACAATACCTGAAACTTCCCATTGATATCTTTTTTGAGTGATCACTTCACCTGCGATGAGAAACATGGGGTTATTAAAAATATTTTCTATGAGAAGTTCGTCTAATGTCAAAATAGTTGGTGTCAAAAAATGGAACCAGGTTGTCAAAAGATCTAAGTAAAACTCTGTCTTAATGTTTTGTTTAATTGATTGAATGAGTCTTCTTTCACATATGTTGTTTAAATGTATGCCCATCAACTCCTGAGCCACCACTTTCCATTTTGCATCAACACCATTGCAGAGTCTTTTGACAAACATAATTTTGACTGTATCTACTAAGCACTTTACAGACACCATTTTTAAGCCACCCAGTTCATATGTTAAGATCAATGTATCTTTTGAAATTAAGTGCCTTTTATTTTCCCAGGCAAAGTCATAAAGCATTCTTTCAAGCTCACACAGTATTTTTTTACTTAAGGGAAGCACTGAAGCCAGTTGTAAAATGTGTGGGACAACAAGAGATTTTAAAATGGTTATTTTACCTTTTAATGTAAGATGCCTATGCTCCCATGATTTTAAGATGCTAGTTATTATATTCATTTTTTCATTGATATTCAAAAATTTTGTTTCCTCACTGTCCAAAGAGAACCATGTACCCAGTGTTCTGAAAGGTTTTACTGTCCATTTAATGCCAATGCTGTTATCTTGATATACTAAGGGATTCTGGAAGTCAATCAAAAAAGCCTCAGTTTAGTCCTATTTAATTTCAAACCTGCATATCTGTAGAATTCTTCAAAAAGATTTATCGCATGTAAAACTGACTTTGTACTTGAGAGGAAGAGTGTCATATCATCAGCTAATTGGCAAAGCTTTATATTAACTTGTTGGAATGATAGACCTTTGATTTCATCAGAATTTCTCAATAAAATGGCAATTACTTCTGCAATTAACAAAAATAGTAGGGCACTTATCGGACATCCTTGTCTAATACCTCTTGATAATTTGAAGTATGGTGATAAGTACCCATTGTTTGAGACACAACTTTCTGCATTTGTATATAAAACAGATATCCATTTTCTGAAATTAACCCCAAATCCATATTGTCGCAAAATATTCCTCATGAAAGACCATTTAATGGTATCGAAAGCCTTTTCAAAATCAGCGAGAAGAATGATACATGAAGTTTTACTATATTTACAATACTCTAGTATGTCTGCAATAAGTCTAACATTTTCACCAAAATATCTATCTTTCATATATCCTACCTGGTCAGGATTTATTATTTCTGTTAAAGTAATCTTTAGCCTATTGCTTAAAGCTTTAGCTAAGATTTTATAGTCTGTATTCAGTATTGATAATGGGCGCCATGACTTGAGGTCTGTTAAGTCTTATCTCATTCCAAAAATGTTTATAAAATTCACAAGGGATGCCATCAGGTCCAGGACTTTTGTTGTTACTCATTGATGAAACTGCCTTTTTAACTTCTTCAATATTTATTGCATTTTCACATAGAGCTCTGCTCTGATCCGAAATTTTTGGTAAATTTACTAGTTTTAGATAGGTTTCAGTGTCAACTTCATCATTACTGTATAAGTGGTTATTTTCGCGTGGAATTAATTTTCGCTATATTCGCGAGTGACTACAAAACGCGAAAATAACTTCTAGCCAATATTTATATCCAGTCTAGCGTGAGCGGTAATACAAGATTATGCAAGATACAATATTTAACACTGTCACGGAAACAAATCAAATGTACCATTCACAGAAACGCCTAACTTCTTTGATCTTTATCACCAATAGGGAGGGATTAATTCAATTACACGACCCCGCTACACAACTTCTTTGATAATGCGCCGGTCAATAAAAGTGTGTTCGATTGGGTTTCGTAAATTTATAATCTCCCAGAGTAGGTTTACACACTGACAACGTGTATAAAAGAAAAGACGTTACCTATGCATTTCCAATCAAACCAGCAGAAGTCCGCGTAATACTTCTGCTGGTATTACAGTTTGGGCGATAATTGAATATATTTCACCGCAAAAATAAATTCTCGCGAAGCAGGCCTACAGTGTACATTCGCGAACTTAAGTACCCGCGAAAATAACCACTTATACAGTATTTAAAAGTATATTGGCCTCAGAGTACATGTTAGAGAAATATTTCATTTGCATCTCCAATATTTTCTGTGGGTCCTTAATTCTTTGCCCATTGTGTGTCAATGTTTGAATATGTTTTTTCTTACAATTGGCCTTTTCCATATTTAAGAAATATTTTGTTGGTCTTTCAAATTCTCCTAGGTGTTTACACCTGGACCTAATTAAAGCACCATTTGCTATTTTGTCATACATATTTTCCAACCGATTTTGAATAAGATTATATTCTTCAAGGTAATCTGGTGTGGGTGAACTACATATTTTTTCTTCTAATTCTAAAAGCTCGACATTTAAGGTTTCAATGTCTTTTTTATCTCTTTTTCGTTTATTAATGGAGTAAGTTATTGTTTCTGTTCTAATTCTACATTTAATAAAATCCCATATCATGTAATTATCTGACAGATTTTTAGAGTCGTTAATTGCCTCCTGTATTACAGACTTAATAAAATTGATGTAACTTGTATCTGTAAGCAAGCTAACATTGAGCTTCCATAATCCCCGCCCCCGTTTTTGTTCCTTTTCTAACGTCACAGACAATGTAAGTAAGCTATGATCTGATTTTACACCAGGTAGGATATCAACTTTATCTATTGAATATTCTAGACTGCATGATATAATGAAAAAATCAATTCGAGACTGTTTAAAACCAAAATGTGTATTTTCACGTCTAGTATATCTAATTGTATTAGGGTGTTTAATTCTCCATATATCAACCACATCCAGTGTTTCCATTATTGATGAAATGCTTTTACTATATAACTGGTTTTTACTTAGCTCACTGCTACTTTTATTTATATCTATGTCAATATTAAAGTCGCCTCCAATTATAAAGTTTTCCCCAACATAATTTTCCAGCTGATTTAAAACATACTTGCTAAATGTAACCTGTTCTTTTCTTTTGTCAATGGTAGGGGCATAAAGATTAGCTATAATGTATCTGGATTTGGCAATGAAGCAATCTAACATCAAAAATCTACCATCAGCATCTTTTTTAGTCTCTGATATATCAATATCAAGTCCAGATGAAATCAAAATCGCTACACCTTTACTATTAGATGTACCATGAGAAAATTTTATTTTACCGTGCCAATCACTTTGCCATTCCAACTCTGAGATATCTGAAGAATGAGTTTCTTGAAGAAGAAAAATTCCGGTGCCTTTACTATTAAGCCAAGAGAAAACTGCCTGTCTTTTCTGCTTGTTACTCAAACCTCTTGCATTAAAGCAGAATAGTTTTAAGGTGTCACAAGTCATAGTGTCTCAACAGCACAAAATAAGCAATGTTGTTCAACACATGTAGACATATACTGGTCCTTTGTATTTCTTTACTCAGTATTGTTATATATTTGAATCTAAATTTATAACTGCTGGAATTCAAAGCTTTTTGATCAACACAAGAAGAAAAAAGAACAAACAAAAAGTATTTACAGTACACATATATATGGTAAAACATCATATGTTGTATGAGGTCTCTTGCAAAGAGAGAATGGATAATCTTTTCAATTATTAAGCTTTAAGAATGAGATTACTATATGGATACCTTTCAGCAAGTCTTAAGACAATTTTTATAATGGCAAAAAATCACAAAGTGGAACTTGTAAACTCCTGAAGAAGATCGCATTGTTGTTACAGATATAGTAATGCCTTCAATGTAAAAAAAAACAAAAAAACTGGAGCATTGTACACCTATGAGGGCAGTCAGAAAAGGAAATCTTTAATGTTAACTTTAAATAATATTACATATATTATATACATACTTTCCATATAAATCACATAACTTCATCTCCAGTATCTGTTTCGAAATTTCAAAACCTCTTCTACATATAATACTCAGGGTGAAAAGGTTGATGTCCTACATACCTTTCCGCATTTTTTCAAGACACTTTTTTTCATTTAACATTGACTTCATACAGAATTGCTATCAGTTATTAATTCAATGAAATTTTACATGTTAACCCAAAAGAAAAAAAAAAGTCAGAGACACCTGTCACATATTTTGAAAACTTAAGATAGTTTACCCCCAGAACAACCTCTTTTACAGCAGATAAAAAGAAAGGTTAATATATTACATACCTTTCAACAGTTGAAGTTATATCAATAATGGCAGCCTGTGGCCTGATGTCTATGGGCCACTGAGGCCCTGTTAAAAGTAATGCATAACCCGTTATTGTCTTTACTTGAAAGCTTCATTTTAAATATTTAATATAACACCTTATGTTACATATATAGTCATCAAATGATGGGCATTGGTATTCAAAACTTGCATTTATGAATATATTGATAAAGTATTGCATATTATAGTATTCATCATTAAGCATTAAAGAAGACTCTAATGTACATTATTTTCCATAATTTTTAATGGCACGGTAAAAATGCACCATATTTTTCAAAAACAGGAACTTGTTTTAAATAGTTAATATTACATATAGTTACTACTGGATATAGACAAACTGGAAACACATAAATGTGACAAAACACCCATCACATATTTTAAAAATTCATAAAAATAAGGTATTTTTCAACCCACAAACAACTTCTTTTACAGGAGATAGAAAGAAAGGTTAATACAATACACACCTTTCAACAGTTACAAACCAGAAAAAATAAGGTATTTGTCAATCCAAAAACTACCTCTTTCAGTGAAGATAGAATGAAAGGTTCGCAAAACTTATTGGCTTTTCTGAACCATCAGGCATCCTATGTGACAAAACAGCTCCAAGGCCATATGGTGAGGCATCACATGAAAGCAAGAGCTCCTTCTTGTCATCATAGTGTGTTAGCACTGTTGCAGATTGCAACATCTCTTTGATTTTGTTGAAAGCCCTTTGTTGGTTCACTTTCCACACCCACTTGGCATCTTTCTTCAATAGCTGATGAAGTGGTGCTAGTATTGAAGACAGGTTTCTCAGGAAGTTCCCATAGAAGTTCAATAATCCCAAGTAAGAGCGTAGTTCTGTGACATTCTTGGGTGCAGGTGCCTTCTCTATTGCCTCCACTTTATTTTTACATGTGTGTAGTCCATCTTTGTCGACAATGTGACCACAGAAAGTCACCTGGGTAGACAAGAAAACACACTTGGATTTCTTCAGCCGAATTCCAGCCTTAGACAGTCTCTGTAGGACTTCCTCCAATATGTGAAGATTTTCGGCTAAGCTCTCACCAGCAAACAAAATATCATCAATCCGGACCACCAGCTTGGGTATATCCGCAAGTAGCTGCTCCATCACCCTCTGAAAAATCCCTGGTGCCGATGATATACCATAGCTGAGTCTATTGTAACAAAATAGCCCTTTGTGAGTGTTTATGGTTGTATACTTCTTGGATGCCTCATCAAGGCATATCTGTTCATATGCATGACTGAGATCCAACTTCGTAAAGAACTTCCCACCAGACAGCTTTGCATACAGATCCTCGAGGCTGGGAATGGGGTAGTTGTCAAGTTGTGACACTTTATTCACTGTCACTTTGTAATCCCCGCATATGCGAACTGATCCATCTGGCTTCAACACTGGGACAATTGGAGCTGCCCATTCAGAGAATTTAACAGGTTCCACTATGTTATCTGACTGCAGTCATTCCAGCTCCGCTTCAATTTTATTCCGTAATGCGTATGGCACAGGTCTTGGCTTGAAATATCGTGGCTTGGCATCTGTGTGAACTTCTATCCTAGCTTTAATACCAGTTATTTACCCCAAGCCTTCCTGAAACACTTCAGAATATTTCTGAAGCAACTTGTCCAGATCCTTTTGGACAAATTTTATTTCATGCCAGTTTATATGAATTTCATTCAGCCAATCCCGTCCCAAAAGACAAGGCTGTGTCCCCTTTACTACCAGTAGTGGAAGTTTCTTCTGACTTCCTCCATAAGCCACAACAGCATTGAACATGCCCGACACAGGAATCTGTTCACCCGTGTATGTTTTTAAAACTGCTTGAGTTGGTTGTAGCTGGGGTTTCGGCTCCCCTCTGCTGATCAACTTGTACACTGCCTCATTGATGACTGAAGCAGAAGCTCCTGTATCAATTTCCATTGATACTGGTTTTGTATTTATACAAAGTTCAACCACATATGGATTTATCCTGTTTGTGCAAGTAAACAGTCGATATTCCTCCTCCTGGTTGTCAAGTTGACCCTCACGCTGTGCTTCCGTGTGTTCAGTGTGATGTATTTCTTTCCGTGATTGTGCATTCTTGCTGCCTTTCCCTTTTTTCAGCTTTCTACATTTTGTCTTGATATGTCCTACCAGACCACAGTTGTAGCATTTGCTGCTCTTGAAGGGACATCCTGAAGGTTGGTGACTTCCCCCACATCTGTAACATTCATCAGAGGTGTCTTTTTGAGCTGACTTCTTCTGATTATTCCCTTGCCAGGGTTTGGGTTGAGAACCTTGCTGCCCAAGTTTATGTATTGTACTGCCCTGTAAATCTGCTGTATTCTTTGCTGCGGCTTCCAGTGCCTGGGCCAATTCAAAAGCTTTCTTAAACTGTAAAGTTTTTTCTTGAAGAAGTCTCTTCTGTATTACTGGATCAGCCACTCCACACACCAAGCGATCTCTGAGCATATCTTTAAGTTGGTCACCAAATTTGCATTTTTCTGACAATTCCCGGAGTTCTGCTACAAACTCAGATACAGATTGTCCATGTGAACGGACTTTAGAGTGAAACTTGTAGTGCTGGATTACCTCAGAAGGTTCTGGGTTCAGATAATCTTGAACTAATTTACTCAGTTCTTCAAATGTTTTTTCATCAGGTTTTGTTGGAGACAACAAATTTCTGATCAAACTATAACACTTTGATCTACATACAGTTAAAAATATTGACCTCTTTTTTTCAGCTTCAGTGATACCATTTGCTTCAAAATAATATCCAAGTCTCTCAATATATTGAGACCAGTTCTCTGAATCACTGTACTCCTCAATTCTACCAAAAGTAGCCATGGTAATTATTTTAACTTACAGATTTAAAATATCCAAAGAATTTCACAGCAGTTATATAAAATTATTAATAAACCTATTTTCCTCGTCGCCAAAATATATGTCATAAACTTGGACTTGGAACACGCACAATGGAAACACAGTTCTTAATAAAACACATCTATTCAATATAAAAGGCAAATGCACAATGAAGTTGCATACAAAACAGTTCAGAGACAGTGCATATGTTACATACTTTCCCAGGATAAAAGGATATACATTTGATCTATAGTTTATCTGGATGTCAGTGAGCTGTGAAGGTGTTGACTGATATGACACAGCAATGACCAGAGTTTAAGCAGTACAGAGCTGAGTTCTTTGTATATATAACAGTTTATTTTAGGATCAAGGTGTTTTTAACATGGCCGCTACACAGTTTTAAAAATTGTGTTTGCTCCAAGTCCACATTGCTTTCACCGATTGTCTTCAAACATTGTACAGTCATTGATTGTACTTTTTTGATGAACCCTATTGATTTTGGGCAAAATTGGTTATGTCTCAAACATCTTACCATTGTGTTCTACTCACATGTTTTCCCACCATATAGAAACATTTTTTTGACATATTGTTGCTGAGCACTTGCCAACTCTATAGGACCTTCTTACAGCAAAAACCATCATAGATATCAACTTTAGGTTTCCTGTGTTCATTTTGAGGTCAAGGTGAAAAAATTAAAAAAAAAAATTGTGTAAGCCAACTTGACTTTCAGATGTCCGCTACTATGTCTTAAAGCCTGTGGAGGATATCCCAAGGCCTGCAGGCCTTGTTCTGGTTTATATTGTAATGGGTAGGGGGGGGGGGGGGGGTAAGAAATAGCATTTTCATTTGGTCAAGATTTCATATTGTAAACCAATGGTTTTCCCACTTCAGATTGGACCGGGATTCAAACTCTGATCTTAAGGCTGGGAGGTGAGTGTGTCATCACTCTGCCACTGTGGCATCCATATATCACATATGTGAGCCATTCTTTTTTACTGATCTTTGTTGCTGTAAGGTTAATGAAATGCATTCTTAACTTTTCAATTCTATTGTGACTTTAATCCCCAAATAAGTATCATCATATCCCAGATTATTACCAAACTTCACCAGATCATTCCAGTAGTTGCTACAATATTTCTAATAGGGCTATTTCATTATGGCGAACGACCTCCCAATCAGGTGGCAATCGGAGTGTTCGTAGACCATTCAAGGCCATATTGTTACCAGAAGTTTTGGTTCATGAACCAATTAGAATGTTCAAAGATGTTCCTAATGTTAAGAAACTTTAACGTTTTAAAAAATTGTTCCTATTTGGGAAACCATCGTAAACCAATCTTAAATGCATCGTGCCATTGCTAAAGTCGTCTTCTTGATGTTACAGCAATCACAAACCTATCTTAGCATTTGCAAAGTAATATTTTCCATCTTAAGTCAATCCTTAAGTTTTGTGAACTAATCAGATGTATCGCAAAACCAACACAAACCTCTCAGAGGCTTATTAGAAGACTTCTTGAGCCCTTGAGCCCATAGTAATGTCAATGAGAAAGATATCAGGAAAATATCGAAAACCTATCCAAAACTACTTCCATGGATCATGAATTGCTTGGTATTTTTGTAAATAAGGTGGTAGGTTTACACTCGGATTGCCCAAATGGAACAACCCTGCAGTACAATTGAGGACCAACTTCGTAGTTTTAGCAACCATGCAGGGAGGTTTGGGAATGACTCACGACAGTGGAACAGCTCTGACTAGCTTCTGAAGACCCCTCAAGGTCTCTGACCGATATGTATGTACACATACTATTTGTTCCCATACTATTCATAACAGCCATAATACCCACTTATTACCAATTTGACATTTCAAGGTGGAATGGGGAAGGAAAATGCCCGTTTTTCATGTTTCATAATCAATTTTGCAGATGTTGCTCTGAGGGACAAAAAGTTAACTCAAATGACATTCTGCTAAAGTGGTTGGGTTAATGCAGAAAGTCAGTCCATTCCGAGTGGGAAATAATTAGAGTGAGATGAGGGAAAACAGAGCTTATTTCATCTCAATAAATCCATTTTAGACTCATTTTGAGTGGAGAAAAGTGGCCTTGTTTCTGGCCCATGTTTTTGTTGAATGTTGATTGCTTATTGACAACCACATTAGACTACGCTTATGGTTTATTTTAATGGTTGATGGCTATTTTCCATATTTCTATACATATTGAAACCAGTTATTGAAAACATGCACATTTTGGCCTGTATATGCTTTCAATTATTTGGATGTATATCTACCAGGACTATTTCCAAGTAAGGTCACAAGTTAAAACTTAAAACTTCTGTCAAAATAATTTCACAGAATATCTTGGAGAAATCATGAAATAAGCAATTGCTTTCATATTTGTGAAAGCTGATACGTTTACAAATATAAATACGTTGAATTTGGACAAGATACGTTTACTGAAAGAAAATACAAAAGACATTAAAAACACAGATCTTACTTTTTACTTGTCTATGTTTTTACTAGTCTTTTTACTACAAGACTCACAGTTGTACCATACAATTTCAAACAGGTACACCAATGTTTGAAATTCACAAAGGCCTTGGTTCCCTGGAAGGGTCATTTTAGCCTCGTCTCAGGCTCAAATTGGTACCAGATCTTTCTCAAACATGCACAGATATTTGGTATTCATACAGCACTCGTACATGTTATTAGATATATGCTCCTCAGACAGAGAGCCTCTGTCTTAGCAGTATGCTGATGTAAAAGCATGTAAGAGTACATTGTATCGAGTGAAACGTTATTACCTGAACTGAAAGTTTTCCCAAATTACCAATAAATTTCAGTCTTTAACAAGGCTACAGTCAGTACTAAACATGCAGGTTTTGTATGTGTTTTTTATAAACCAATGAAACACCCAGGTGAAAATTATACAAATGGTTCATGCTCTTTTAGATCCTTGCCAAATTAAGGAATGACTATCCTGACTCAGGGAAATGTGAACTTCCTATTAAATTTATATCAACTAAGGAATCTGTTAATATGGATTCGGTGTATCAATCATAAAACTTCATCAATTTGTATGCACTGACACAATACAGGGAAGGCTGGTATGTATACTGTATTTCAAATCCTGTAAAAACAATGAGTCAAGTATATACTAAAACTTTGTCAAGAATTGTCGTATCTGTTGTAGTGAAGCAGTGTGCAAGTGTGTATTGGTAAGGTTTTATTGTTAAGTATCCATCACTCAACACCACGGTGGCAGAGTGGTAACACTCTTGCCTCCAACCTCTGAGCCCGGGGTTCGATTCCTGGCACGGCCTCAAGTGGGAAAGCTGGTAGTTGCTTGCCGTTGGTCGGCAGTTTACAATACAGAACCCTAACAAACTGTATGTACTGGTTTCCTCTGCCCTTCCAACTACCCCTCGTGATATGACCTGTACAGTGTTGAAAGCCACGTAAAACCCAAATATTAACTAGACCTAGCGCATCGGAGAACCGATGCAAATTGTATCCTCTAGGACCAATAATAAGCGAGTTATAAGCACTTTTAAGTTTGGCTATCCTCGTTTGACCTTGAAGGAGGGGCCCAATGTCAAATCCGACCACACCAGAAGATTCCCAGCGCATGATTTCCTACATGTTGGTTTACCATCCCAAACATCTAGGACCAATAATAAGTGAGTTATAAGCACTTTTTAGTTTGGCTGTCCTCATTTGACCTTGACCGTGGGGCCCAAGGTCAAATCCAACCACACCAGAAGATTCCCAGCCCATGATTTCCAATGTGTTGGTTTACCATCCCAAACCTCTAGGACCAATAATAAGCGAGTTATAAGCACTTTTAAGTTTGGCTATCCTCATTTGACCTTGAAGGAGGGGCCAAGGTCAAATCCGACCACACCAGAAGATTTCCAGCACATGATTTTCTATATGCTGGTTTACCATGACAAACCTGTAGGACCAATAATAAGCGAGTTATAAGCACTTTTAAGTTTGGCTGCCCTCATTTGACCTTGAATGAGGGGCCCAAGGTCAAATCCGACCACACCAGAAGATTCCCAGCAGATGATTTCCTATATGGCGGTTTACCATCCCAAACCTCTAGGACCAATAATAAGTGAGTTACAGGCACTTTTACCTTTGGCTATCCCGGTTTGACCTGGAAGGAGGGTCCCAAGGTCAAATCCGATCATGCCAGAAAATTCCCAGCCCATGATTTCCTATAGGTTGGTTTACAATCCCAAACCTCTAGGACCAATAATAAGCGAGTTATAAGCACTTTTAGGTTTGGCTGTCCTCATTTGACCTTGAAGGAGGGGCCCAAGGTCAAATCCAACCACACCAGAAGATTCCCAGTGCATGATTTCCTATATGTTGGTTTACCATCCCAAACATGTGGGACCAATAATAAGTGAGTTATAAGGACTTTTAAGTTTGGCTGTCCTCATTTGACCTTGAAGGAGGGGCCCAAGGTCAAATCCGACCACACCAGAAGATTTCCAGTCCATGATTTCCTATATGTTGATTTATCATCCTAAACCTCTATGACCAATAATAAGCGAGTTATAGGCACTTTTACCTTTGGCTATTCTCGTTTGATCTTGAAGGAGGGGCCCAAGGTCAAATCCGACCACACCAGAAGATTCCCAGCCCATGATTTTCTATATGCTGGTTTACCATCCCAAACCTCTAGGACCAATAATAAGCGAGTTATAAGCACTTTTAAGTTTGGCTGTCCTCATTTGACCTTGAAGGAGGGGCCCACGGTCAAATCCGACCACACCAGAAGATTCCCAGCCCATGATTTTCTATAGGTTGGTTTACCATCCCAAACCTCTACGACCAATAATAAGCAAGTTATAGGCACTTTTACCTTTGGCAATTCTCGTTTGACCTTGAAGGAGGGGCCCAAGGTCAAATCCAACCACACCAGAAGATTCCCAGCCCATGATTTTCTATATGCTGGTTTACCATCCCAGACCTCTAGGACCAATAATAAGCGAGTTATAAGCACTTTTAAGTTTGGCTATCCTCGTTTGACCTTGAATGAGGGGTCCAAGGTCAAATCTGACCACACCAGAAGATTCCCAGCCCATAATTTCCTATATGTTGGTTTACCATCCCAAACCTCTAGGACCAATAATAAGCAAGTTATAAGCACTTTTAAGTTTGGCTGTCCTCGTTTGACCTTGAATGAGGGGTCCAAGGTCAAATCCGACCACACCAGAAGATTCCCAGCCCATGATTTCCTATATGTTGGTTTACCATCCCAAATCTCTAGGACCAATAATAAGCGAGTTATAGGCACTTTTACCTTTGGCTATCCTCATTTGACCTTGAAGGAGGGGCCCAAGGTCAAATCCGACCACACCAGAAAATTCCCAGCCCATGATTTTCTATATGCTGGTTTACCATCCCAAACCTCTGGGACCAATAATAAGCGAGTTATAAGCACTTTTAAGTTTGGCTGCCCTCGTTTGACCTTGAATGAGGTGCCCAAGGTCAAATCCGACCTCACCACAAGATTTCCAGCCCATGATTTTCTATATATTGGTTTACCATCCCAAACCTCTAGGACCAATAATAAGCGAGTTATAGGCACTTTTACCTTTGGCTATCCTCGTTTGACCTTGAAGGAGGGGCCCAAGGTCAAATCCGACCACACCAGAAGATTCCCAGCTCATGATTTCCTATACGTTGGTTTACCATCCCAAACCTCTAGGACCAATAATAAGCAAGTTATAAGCACTTTTAAGTTTGGCTGTCATCGTTTGACCTTGAAGGAGGGGCCCAAGGTCAAATCCGACCACTCCAGAAGATTCCCAGCCCATGATTTCCTATATGTTGGTTTACCATCCCAAACCTCTAGGATTGATAATAAGCGAGTTATAAGCACTTATAAGTTTGGGTATCCTCGTTTGACCTTGAAGGAGGGCTCCAAGGTCAAATCTGACCACATCAGAAGATTCGCAGCACATGATTTCCTATAGGTTGGCTTCACATTGCAAACCTCTAGGACCAATAATAAGGGAGATATAGGCACTTTTAAAGTCCGCTATGTGGGTTACTTCGGCACTCCGTGGATGACCTTGAATTAGGAGCTTCAAGGTCAAATGTGTGCAAGGTTGTAGAGGACATGTATATGTGTCATACATATCACCTATGAAGAGATTCAACCTTCTACCTATGAGGAAGAGCCAGTAGAAAAATGTAGGTTATTTTTAAAGAAATGCCCGTGGCGGCCATCTTGTTTTTCAGAATGAGGCTATTTTCCTTCCCAGAGAAGCTTACCCCCCAATGAAGATATCCTGCAAATTTGGTGAACCTAGCTGTTGTTGTTTTCCTCTTAGAGCGTTAACGCCGAAAATCTCTCTACGCGCGGCGGCGGCGTAGCGGACGCTAAACCAAAGTATCCACCGGATGCTTCCGGTGGATACAATAATACCATCACTCAACATTATTTATGTGTCATCAAGGCTCAGTTCGGGAGGTAACTAGTGCATTCCAGTGAACTATTAGCCTTGCTTAAGACTCACAGTTGTACCATACAATTTCAAACATGTACACAAATGTTTGAAATTCACAAAGTTCTTGTATTTGTTAGGATATATAGGCTCAACAGAAAACTATATAGCAGTAAATTTATATAAACCACATGTAAGAATAAGCAAGAGTATATAATGCCAACTGAAAATTTATCATGTCTGTTTTCTATACTTACAAGAAATTTTTACGTAAGGTTATACTTTTGCAAATATCACATTGTCATCTAACAGCTTGTCTCTAGCACTTTAATTAAAAAAAATCCAAAGCATTCAATAAATAACATTTATTTTCTTTTTAACTAAAGAAAAATTCTCAACCACAAACACAAGAAGAGATACATAAGAGAATCAAATTCTGACACTAACAAGGAGTATAAACCTCCCAAGAAGCACTTGTCAGCTGGTGATTAAGATGATAAATTCCTAGTGCTTGATATCCCCCTCCTAACCCACCACTTCCACCCCTCCCCTCATTCCACACTTCAGACACGCCCATTAATTTCCATTCTTTATCACTATGAATGTGTCAGAATGTGAGTTGGCACGTGCCCTATATATGATCACTTCAAGTAAAGAGGAAGATCTATAACTCGCTTGTGATTGGTACAAATCCGTGGTTTATGAGCCGGAAACGTGGAGGAATTACAGCAGTATTAAAACATGGTCTTAATTTATCAGGAGGGATGAAGTTGAGTGAAACGTGTGCAGTAAATATAATAGCAATAAACAAGAAGTTTTATTTTTACTTTTCTTGGCCGGATGACAAAGAAATATGTCTAAGGTGTCACAAATATGCTCGCTAAAATAAACAATGGAATTCATACTGCAAATTTTGAACAGATTTCCATTAATTTAGAAACAATATTGATATAAAAAGAAATGAAGATGCATTCATGATGGAGTACAAAACCAATATGAAACCATTAATAAGACTTTTTATTCGGTAAATGTCAATTGTAAAGAAACAATTTAGCCTTAAGCTTTAAGGTTAGGGTTTCCTTGTGACTGAGATAAAGTCAGTTTGTATAATGTACTCTCACATAAACTGGGTTTTAAACAATATTTTTCCAAGATGTTGAATGGTGAGCTAATTATATCCCCAGACGAAATTCGGGATATACTGGATTCAGCTCCGTCGTGCTGATGCCACAGCTACCTCTGCTAGAAATTTATCTGATAACTCAAAAACAGATTAATATGTTTTTTCAAACTTGGTAAATGTCTTAAGGGTGCCCATGGCAGATCTTTATTTTAAAGTGACCCTATACTCTCAATAATAAAGAACCACCTTAAGTCTGAAATGGACCTATGTAACGTTATATAATATTTGTTTGTTAAAAAAGTGAGGCCTGTAGCTTTCATTTTAAGGCCACCTTAAGGTCTCAAAATTGCCCAATTTATGGATTTTTTGCCGCTTTCAAGCCCTGTAGATTTCAAACTATGTCTCTCATCTAGGTGAAATGTCGTCTGGGAATATATCAATATGTTCTTCTTACATATGCCCAAAAATATAGGCCTTTAATAGACATTTAATCTGTGTATGAGGACCATAAACATCCATGAGTGACCCTTTTTCAACACTTTTCACATATATTAGCCTGTAACTTGACAATGGTAAGTCCAAGAAGTCTCAAACTGTATTAGATATATATTCTACGTGTAGTCTTTGTCTGTAACAAATTTGAAGTCTGAAGCTTTAATTTTAAGGTCACATTGAGGTCTCTAAAATGCCCCCCAGAGACCCAATATTTGGATTTTTTGCCACTTTTAAGCTGCATCGTAGTCAAACTATATGATTGATAGAGCTGCAATCTCTTCTGGGAATATATTAATATGTTTCTTAACATGTGCCAGAAATCAAGGCTTTAAATATATTTTACCTGTGTATTATATTTCACCTAAGTGGAATTTTATTTCCTTTTCTGCTTGGGGTTTTGGTGGTGGAACTGTGTTGTGTCTGTGAAGAGGTTATAAAGCCATATAAATCAAGTTATCAACACATATATGAACACAAATGAGAGACATAAAACATATCTTGTAAAGTAATTCTGTCAAATTCTCACACATGCTGAGGCGTATATGGCCAAAGTCTTTTAGTGCCATACATTTCCGCCATGGGGCCCTCGTTTTTTCCCCCAACACATCGTCTGCTGGGTGACAACATTGATCATGAGAAATGAATGCGTGATTAGAAAATGTCAATGGTACTGCATTAAACACTGATTGTTTTCTGGATCAGAATTAATGGATGTGGGGTGTAAGGCGCTAATGTTGGCAACCCTTTTCGCCCCAGCTTAGCAGCCCTAGCCTTTCAAAGACACTGTATGTTGCACAGATAATCTGCTGTGTCTCAGCCGTTTAGTTTAGGGGGCTCAGTGGTGTAGTCAGTAACACATCTGTATCCTACCTCTGAGGTCGCAGGTTCAAACCCTTGACCTGACCCTATGTGGGAAAGCTGGAAGTTGCTTTCTGTTTCCTGGCAGCTTATAGCACAGAATCATGACCACCTAGTATGTACTGGTTTCCTGTACCCTTAAAACTACCCGTTATGATAAAATCCACAGAGTGTGTTGAAGGTGGTGTTAAACCCAAGTAAATAAATCAAATCAGCCTGTCAGTTTTGGGTTTTGTGCCAATTTCCAAAGCTAAGGTTATGTCAAAACAAACACTCAGAATATCTCCTATACTGTCACCAGCAAGATTTGAACCTATGACCACAGAGGCAGAAGTCCAATGATTCAATGCTGAGCTTATACACCACTTAACCACTGAGATTTATATGTCTCAATCCCAAATTTGATTATGGTGGTTGAACACTTTCCACTATATAATTTTACTATGACATAACAGTGACAACTGAACTGTAATACGTCCTTGCATATTTACTGTCATGTATCAAGATACAATGCCACTGTGTGTAATAAAATAATGCTAGTCAATTTAACATAAACATATGCGATAATAGCATTTTAGAATGCTTAGAAAATATTTAAAATTATAAACTCATACTATGTGTTGGAAAGGGTTAACATTGTATGGCAGCTTTTACAAATGCCGTAAGTGAGTGACAAATAAGCTCCAATTCCATACAATCTAATTAAACTTTTATAGTGTTAAAGGCAAAAATTGGGGTTTTATGCCCAGTTCAACAGCCAGGGTCATGTTGGGGCAGGTCCTCAACATTTGCACTAGTGGGAGGTTAACCAATACAGATGTGATTGGATGCCAAACCTGTTAACCCACTAGGCCACTGGAGACCTTTTATATGGTGTTGAATTTCCGTACCAGAATCAAAACATGTAGCTTTAAATCACCCTTTTATTATGGAGAGGACATGGGTTCTAATTGCAAAAAAAAAAAAAATCAGTGTGAAGCAATTGCGTATATTTTAATTTATATGTCAAATAAGAGACTGAGCAAGGCTACCTTTCTATGAGGGATATTTGTGAAGAAGTCAGTCATTTTTTTGCGTCTGCTGAGTGACGGACGCTTATGGACTGTAGTCATGCAGACTGATGACATATATTGACAAATTCATCAATTTTGATTTGACAGATTTTTTTCTCTCCATGGTGAGAAATAATACTGAAACTATCGGGATTTAATGCCATAAGTGCCACTGTGTAAATGATGTTATGACAAGTGCACTTGTTTGGCTGAGCTGTAAAGAAACTCAACTGAAGTGACATTAACAATGAACATTTCTGAGAGTTTGTTTTGTTTTGTGTCCGGTGGCTAAAGGTCATGTTTGCTGCATGATACCTGAGTTTGATATTTACCCACGCCTCCCCCAAAAGTCAGTGATGATGGTATTGTAATTATTTCCATTCGTTTGTATGATTGTTTCTCCACGTTTAAAGTTCGAAATCCTGTCCATCAGATCGGGGTCATATATTCACTTAAGTTTGGGTTTATCTGTGAATAAGTTTACCACAAAGATGACAGTTTTATCCAATTTAGGGACATTTGACAATATCTGCTCCATACGTTAAATGCCATTAATCTCTTTAGGGTCTCATTTTCACACAAGACTGAGTCCACAACCAGTTTGTTTTCATATGACAGATACACGGTCCACATTAGGAGTTTTTGCCTATATCTGATCTCCAAGCATGGATTGATGGATTACAATTATTTTATTCTATGCACCTTCAAATTCAGTAGTGGTTAAGTGCTATAAAGTTAGATTTGATTAAGAAGTATTCAGTATTCAGCATATACAGTGGGAAAAGTCCAAGTTGGGGTTTTATATCCTTTTTTACAACTTATATCATATCAGGACAGATTCCCAGTGAAACATATACACATGAGCAGGATTTCAACCCCTAACTACACAGGTCTGAGCAAATTGATCCATCTATTCCTGCAAATCTGTTTTAATGTTTTAATTGGTTCTATGTTAGCTCACTTACTGTGAAAATATGATGAAAATCAATGCACAATTTTCTGCGTAATCTTGTTAACATACAAACAAACAAACGAGCACTCAGTCGCGGCTGAGTGGTAACTTCGAAATCTGGCTGCAATCTACGGATAACTTGCTGCATTACAAGATCCAACTAAATATCTTTTGCATTGGGTCCAAATTTGCCCAACTCAAAATAGCTATTGCTTAGCTATGGAATGAGCTACAAGTCTGCAATTTTACTATGTTACACCTGACCTAAAAGTGGGTGAATAACATATTTCAACAAAATTCTCTAAATGCAATAGTTTTCAAGTTACAAGTGATTTGCTCAACAGTAAAAACCTCAAAGAAGCTATTACGCAGCTATGGAATGAGCTACAGGGCTGCAATTTTATTATGTTATAGCTGATTCAAAAGTAGCTGAGTAACATATTAGCATACTCTAAATGCAACAGTTTTAAAGTTACAAGTGATTTACTCAACAGTGACATCCTGAATGTAGCTTTGCTCAGCTATGGAATGAGCTACAGGTCTGCAACTTCATTATGTCATGACTTACCCCAACATAGTAAATTATGTATTCAAAGAAAGTCAATATGTGTGATATTTTCAAACAAATTGGACAAATTCTTATTTTTAAATTGTGCTACAAATCAGGAAGAAACTATTACTCGCTTAGCTAATGCAACAGAGATCCAAACTGTGCACCATCTTATAGCTACAGATAAAGTACCTGAACAACATATTTAACAAAAACACTCTAAACGCAATAGTTTCAGAGTCATAAGTCATTTACTCAGAGTAGCTAAAATGGTCATAGCTATGTTAAAATGCTACTGATTTTGTCGAAATTCGGTCCTTCTCTATTCTAACACCTGAAAATATTATTGGGAAAAACTGAGAAACCTAGCTTCAAAATTGTTGCCTAGAACATGATAACAAACATACATACATACATACATAGGGACATACAAACCGACTGACCAACAAACATACAAACCGACTGACCAACATACAAACAGTGTAATAAACAGTATCCAATGACCACTTAACCTCCTTCTTGGAGGTAACCAGTGTGCCACACACCCAATGCGGCTTCACCATATAACTGATAGACAACAAGATTTTGACAAATTTACTGCAATAACCTCAGTACATAGTTCACACCTTTCTGAGCTGGAGTTATCAGCTACAACGAAGTGACATTGCCTACACTGGTTTCTGGTTCTATCCAGTTTATATTTATGTAGGACATCTTTAGTGGGATTTCCATTTGGGTATGACGCCTTTGATGTGATTCGACACAACTTGGAAAGGGGTTGTTTTGTATTCAGGTCAGATTTTTTTACATTTTTGAAATACCTGACTTGACCCTTCCCAAGCTTTACAAGAATATGTACATGTTGGAGAGATAATGGGCCAGCAGGATTGATATTCAGGGGCACTTATTCTTCAATATGCACTACTCAGATGAGAGTGTCTCTTTTCTTAGCCATGAGGAAGAGTTTGTCGGAATATGTATAAATATGAATGAATATGACTGTAAGGAAAGGTAGTGACTGGCCAATAAACTAGAGGTGTAAATTTGATACAGATAAAATGTTAATCTTTTCATGAAGTCTATTTAACAACAATAAAGGGCATTAATAGAAATCTCACATTTACCTGCAACTGGTTTGGGTTTGAATGTCACGAGATATAATATATCAGGTTGGAAGTAAATGCCAAAAGGATGTGATATGATGCAAAGCGAAACAGAAAAATTATCTTCAAACTGAAGAAAATGGTTAAACAGTTTTTCAAACTTGGACTTAAAATTAGAGATCCTCTCCTAAGATTTGGTATGCCCTTCCTGAAAATGTACACAGTGCTGTAACATCTGTTGCCTTATTCAGGAAAAAACTCAAAACTTGCTGTTTAGGGGTCAGTTACACATAGCCGGAGGTGCCACAGACATACCCCACGCTTCCATATATGGTAACTGATAGGGATGCACAAGGGATGGGGGTGGTCATGTAAAATATTTACGGAACTGCCACGGATCTCTCCACAGATCTCCTACTGACAACTACAGAATGCTACGGACAGGTTGTGGATGAAAAGATTGCACCAAGGATTGGCCTTATGGCTGTTTTTTAATCCGCAAACCCTTTCCATGTCAGTCCATAGCAGATCCGGTTAGATCCGTCAATGTTTTTACGGATAATTTTTGCTGCAGAAGCATCAAGGATGTAAGGGATGCCACAAGGACATCCAGGATGGGTATACAGACAATAAGGACAGTCACAGAAGAGCTACAGATGAGATACAGAAGAACTACGGATATCAATTACAGATAAGATCTGCAAAGCCTTTACGGAAAAGTCAAGCAGTTTGATTTTTCTGTGGCATCCCCACAGACACATGGCATCCATGGCGGAAGCCACAAGGACATTACGGATGGCCGTACAGGTGGAAAAGATGATCCGTAAATCACTCAACATTTTCCAAATAAGGAATCCTGTCGAGATTCGGCGGTACATCCGGCCATGTGTAACTGGGATCTTAGCAAGGGCTTATCTGCCATAGCCTTCCCATTACCCCTGCGTCTTCTCTGATATAACCTGGCTATGTTATTGGGCTTATGGTTATTCACCGTGTTTATGTTCAGCGGGGTGTTATAATCTGTTAATTGATGGAGACTATAAAAGAATCCATATTAAATAAAATTAGACTGTTATTTAATTATGTTGAGAGTAGCAATTCATGAACTATTATTAAAAATGCTTATTAATGGGACGGGACAAAAATATTATATTCTCCAATTTAAATACAGTCTTATTTCAATAGAAGAGAAAACCTGCTGTCAACCTAAATATATTCATGAACATATATGTTTAGAAAGTTTATATATATTCACCTCCTTGACAAAAACCAACTAGTAGTAATTGGGAGGGCATAAAACCTAGCTCGATATAGGTATATATAGTGTTGAAAACCCCCAAAAAGTGGAATTTCGCCTTTGAGGAGCACCATGGAACAGGTAGACCCCCACCTTGTGTGAAAACATAACCCAGAACCAATGATTACTTTTTGTAGTTATGCATGTGAATATTGCAAAAAGAAATCATAAAAATATTTCTGGATCCACCATCTAGATCATCTTAAAGGATGATCTAATCATAGGTTGACCCAACCATGTGTGAAAATATTTCTTTAAATCCGATGTAAAGTTTTGGAGAGGATTTGACAGATTTGACAACAAGACTCTTCAGGGGGGCAAGAGTGAAATTACCAACAAGCAACAAAGACCATTGTCATTTTTTTTACACTGAATGGTAGAAATAGGTATAAACAAAAATATCTCTGAAAGGAGAGATAAGTTGAAAATGGTGTAGCAAGCACATAAAAAACAATAGCCTACATTTAGTTGTAAAGTAGCTGGCTACTGTTACACTACCTATAAAAGTTCGTGACTAAGAGACTGTTCCCTTTTCTTTCCGGCAGATTGGCTAAAAAGGCCATATCCTCTGGCCACTGTGTTGTTCATTATAAAGAGACATGAAAGGGTATCCCCCCTCCCACCTTCCACAACCAAAAAGAAGTATTGGCCTTACAAGGGAAAGGATTTAATGTGCAAGATTAACATTTTCCATTTTGTAAATTGCATAACTCCGCGGTAAAATGGACTGAAAGTGGCAAAGCGACATGGAAAGTGCGTTATACCATTATAACGTTACCCCTATTAAGGACCAACTAGCCTTTCTTCGGCTGTGTTAAGGTGAAAAGCATAAACAAACGTGTTTTTATAATTATAATAATTGATTAGGGTTTGATGTCACTTTCGATGCAACATACAACATGTGTGCTTTTTGTTGTTTTTCACTTCTGCCAAGATGAAACTCTTAAGACTGGGTGAAATGGTCTTTATTTGTCATTATCATACTTAACATCATTACGAATAATTACTTAGTAAGTAGTGTCACTGTTATGGTTACTTCATTGTTCAATATGTAAAAAACCAAGCAAAATATTGACTTACCATGGTTTGATAACAAATCCTTTTTCTTTTACAGCTACCACCCTTGAGAATGTTGTTCTCCAAATTTGCTCAAAATAGAAGCATCTGTTGAATCACTATGAATTAAGTCTCATGAAATCTCCTGACTGCAAAATTTCTAAAGAAAAGTGGCAAAAAATAATTCTTAATTACCTGTGGGAAGCAGAAAAGATTATCTTGGTGAACTGATGTAACTAAACTTTCCTTAGGACAGGATCAAAATATTCCACTGGTCATATCATGAAAAATAGTGTACAATAAAGGTTGTACGACTTATAAAGAAAAGCTGTAATACCCCAACTATAGGTCATGAAGAACTTACAGTTGGTGATGAGGAAGATGTTCAGTCACACATGTTTTAAAACATGTCTTAAAGATAAGGGATAATTGTCTATCATGGTCACAATTATGCTTCAGGCCTTCTCAAGTGACACAATAGGTAATATGGGAAATATGATAACTCTTGTATTATAAGTGAATTCGGGAGGCAGGCTTGCAAAAGTATGACATTTTATCCACATTGGGATTTTTTCGCCTTAAGAAAGAGAACATACAGACCAGAAGATATTTTTTTAAATGTTCCCCGGTGCCACATACTTTGCATAATTAGCATTTTTAATTTGTCAAAAATGCCAATTTTCCATTAATATTCCTGAAACTGTGTTACCTACAAGCATGTTATGTAGACCATTTTACATGTATTTTATAGAGCTTCTGCTGTTTTTGATTGCAGAAATGACGTGAAAATCTCATGTTAAAAATTTGATTTCTATATTCACTGGTTCCCCCATATATAACTAGTTCTTTTACAATTCTTCCTTGGCAAATTGACTTATTTTTGCTTATTAATCATGCAAAATGTTAAGTATTAAAGGTAAAACGCCCGCCATCAGACACATGTGAAAACAATGTGTCATTCATGGAGATAAAGAATAGAATGCTCCTCTTACACCATCAAAAATTATTGTCTGCTTAATTCGTCATATATTTTTCGTCTATCTCATTTTGAAAGTTTACTATTATATCTACGCCAAAGAAAGACTACCAGGCGACAGAAAAGAGAGGGTTGCATACAATGGCATTCTTGGAACTAGAAAGAGAGAGGGGGATGTTAGAAGCCCCTTCTATAAAGCTATCGGGGAGGCTTTAATGGAACCATATCCGATGGCTTGGTAAAGATATAAGAGGTTTAGGACATCAATTTAATGTTTATATGGCTATTGGAAGTAAAATCCATTTTGTGAAAGAGGGATAAGGAAATTAAATCTCAAGGCACGACGTCACAAGTGGGGCAAACCAGGGTTGGCTTTTGAAAAATCGGGTCTTTTAGTCACGCACCCCTTTCTAGCATAAAACAGTATGCAGCCAGAATCGTGCCAGCAATAAAAACACCCATGTCACACTTGTCCGATCTGACACCTTGATGTACTAAGAGGTCAGTACTAGATTCTTACGAGCCAACCTGTAAAATTTATTTATTTATTTGGGATTTTACGTCGCTTTCTACACTATACAGGTAATATCACGAGTCGGTTTCATCACAGCAAGACAAGCCGGGAACATAGCGGGACAAGACATAAGAGGAAATCGACAAGGCAGTTTTAGCAACAGACATGCTGGAAGTGCATATAAGACAGGTCTGTTTCATCTGACTGACTCACTGGTTGTCGGTTATGGGATCTGAGTCTATCAAAGGACCAGTCGGCACATGGAATGCATCATTTGGATTTCAACTGGTAGTGTTGAGATGGGCTTTTTTAAAAATAAAGTTCAGATTTACTGTACAGATATAACTTTTGATTGTTAGCTGATAAGCTTTTTAAAAACGCTACCCTGATTTGATGGGCACAGAGGGGGGCGGAGAAGCCAGCCAAACAGCTATTGGCAATCCAGGCGCTAGAAAAGAAACAACAAATATTTATACGACAGACTCAGATGAGGAAGATACAGTAGACTTTGTCTAGGATCATGAGGAGCTTTATGACATGACATGTTCAAGGACATGTTCAAGGACAAAGCCAGAAAGGATTGCCTCTGGGGAAAGATTCGCAACTTGTCAGTGGAAGTGTGCAAGACTTGATTCAAATACCAAAGAACTCATTATGGAAAATTATCCCACTCCAAGTCTGACCAGGCTCCTAAGGAGATGAAAGAGAGGCAGCACTGGTTTCATGATAAGTGTGAGTTTTTGAATAGCCACATCAGAAGTAAGGGCCTCAGAAAGTTTTCCCTATTTAGGTCACCACGGAGAGAAGCCAGTGAAAGTCCAGCCTCAGCTCACAACATTTCATCAGGAACGATAAATATAGACAGTATAGAGACCAGCATCTGCTCTGACACAAAACACCAGGCATCTATACTAATTGTCACTGCTGATAAGAACTATACATTATTTCTTAAAATTCACTAATGAGATTATGAGGGTCACCTCGAGACACAAATAATACATTACACATTATTAATTAATAAAAGATAAATTAGATCTTATCAGATATCCTGAGCCGGCACACATAAACCTGACGACCCAGGGTGTTAGACTCTGGAAGACTTGGTTGCAGCATATGTGCCCACTTTCTTTCCTTCCGAGGATGACTAGTCTGAGGGGAAGGGTCTGAGACTAGTTTAGCTGCTACTAGTGGACCCAGATACATATTGTTGTCATTGTCAGATCAAGTCAAGTCTTTTAGGGGAAATTTGTAAAAGTATTGTGTGCCTTGCAGTGACAAGCTTGCATGATTTGATCCACCGAAACCCCACCGTAAAAGGCCTTATTTGTAAATAGTAGGATAGTTTGTTTTAAACAAGAAGAGAGTGTAGGGTCTGATGTATAAGGTATGTCCTTCCTTGAAGGAATTAAAGAGCAGGGATTGAGGCCCTCTCAGGTCTTTGGTACAATCCAGATAGTACCTCTGTTCCCGTCAGCTTTGAACTGTCTATCCACAATGGTAGTCAAAGCAGGAATATTCTCTGGATACATAGTTTTGGCTATGAATCTGATGAAGGGAAAAGGGCTACCTTCTCCCATTGGCCTAAATTGGAAATTTTGTTTGCAACTCAGGCGTGGAATTTGCTGCAGTGATCGCCGGAGGCCAAAGCTAGCAAGAAGACAGTTTTAAGGGTAAGACGTTTGAGGGCTATGTCTTTCATAGTCTCAAAGGGTGCTTCTGTGAGCTCATTGAGAATGGAAAGGTTTCTTGAACTTTTTGGTCAATCCCAGTGAAAGCTGGAAAGTAACCTGTTAAGGTCCGAGCTTTGTGCGATATTGAGGCCAGCTGGGCATAAGGTGTCAACAATGGCCATGTTATAACAACCCACAGTTGAAGGGCACCTGTTTAAGTCTTGGTACAGACACATGATAAAGTCTGAAACTTGTTTTACAGAGGGAGTGAAGAAATCCACCGAATTGTCTCTGCACAATTTTTACAAAAATTGAACATGTTGACTTATAGACGGTCCTTGTTGATGACCTTTGAGGGGCAGAAATTCTCTTTGCCACTTCCACAGAGAAGCCTTGTTCCTGGAGGAGTCCACTCCTAGAGACCAGGCATGTAGAATCAGATATTGTGGGTTGTTGCGAAACACTTGATTGTGAGCTTATTTGAGCAGTGTTTTGGACATTATGAGAGTGGGATCTCCATTGAGAGTTGCGCTTGGTCCCAAAACCAGGGCATCCCTTGTCAGTCTGAGGCTATAAGTATGATGTGGCAATTGCATTGCCTGATTTTTTATCACCCTGTGAACTAGAGCTGTAATAGGGCACACATAGGCTATGAGATCCGACAAGTTTATGTTCAGAGCATCTATGTCCCATGCATGTTGATCTGGGACTGGAGACATGTACAGAGGAAGCTTGTGGTTCAGAGGAGTGGCAAAAAGGTCTACATGATGAGTGAACCACTTTTGAGAGATTTGTTGAAATATCTGCTGATGAAGTGACCATTCTGTTGATTGGGTCTGATTTGACCTCGGCAGTGCATTGACCATCACTTTTAGGCACCCTGGAATGTGCCTGGCTTAGGGTTATCCTGTAATGATGGCACCAGGAAATGATTCTCCACAGGAGAGCAAACATGTCTGCTGAGTGGGTTCCTCCTTTCTTGTTTATGTAAGTTATCATTGTTGAGCTGTCTGTCACTACCAACACAGTCTGATTCTGATACAGGTTTGAACCCTTTTAGGTTCAGGAAGATTGCCTTCAGTTATAGAACATTTACAAGGGCCGAATCTAGATGGTATTTGTAGCCCACAAATAAAAACATCTGAGTGGGTTTGAGTTCAGACTTCTCCTTGTTGATTATCCAACCTAAGACTGAGTGAGGTCCACCAAAATATGAGTGTTCTGCTGTGCCTCTTCCTGAGACTTGGCCCTGATTAGCCAGTCATCAAGGTATTGGTGAACTCTGATCCTTCTGGAGAGGGCCATCAGCTTTACCTCCTTTACTATTATTATAAAGGTCTGAGGGGCTGTGGCTAGGCTGAAAGGAAGAGAGGTGAATTGATAAATTTGAGATCTGTGGCTGCACCGAAGGCACTTCCTTGAGGTTGGATGGATTGGGAAATGGAGATAGGCGTACGAGAGGTCTATTAACGAAACCCACTCCCAAGGAACCAGATAGGCACTTGATGGACTCTGGTGTTTCCATCCTTAACTTTTCTACTAGGAAAAAAGTATTGAGCCTGCTGAGGTCTATGAATGGCCTCACTTTCTGATGGGGCTTGGGGACTAGAAACAGGTGACTGTAAAACCCAAGAGACTTTGTGTTTCCATCATTTTGATTGTGTTCTTGTTCAGGCGAGACTAAATACAAGAGGTCAGAGCTAGGTTTTTCTGATGGGCCTTGTATCCAGAGAGAATCAGGGGAAGTCTGACTAACCTTGGCTTCGTGATGAATGTAGAGCACTTTTCTTTTAGCCAGTCTCTCTTGAACAAACAGAGTCAACCTCCTGGATTGATTGAGGTTGGGTAGTCATTGGGAAGAGGGGTTCCCCACCCTCTGCCCCTGCGATAAGGTTAAAACAACCTTTTTTGTTACCTCTGTTGTTCCAGTTTCGCCTGCCGCAGGAAAATGACTGATTGCTGCTTGCATTGAATTGTTCCCAGTAGGGGCGTATCCTGAAGGAACCTCTTTTCTTGTTGTGGAGAGAAAAACAAAAGGGCTGGTTTTGATAGGGCTTGAACTGCTGAGTGTTTTGGGGTTGCTTTCTTGAGGAGGAACTCTTCTCCACCCTAGTGTAAGTCCTTCCCCAGTTGAGAATGCAACAAAGGAGTAGGAGCAAATTGAGAGCTCCTCAGTTGCTGACGTCTGGTATCTCCAAAATTGGGTTGCAGATGGGACATTTCTTCTTCTTTGTCTAATGAGGACGGAGTTGCCCATGGTATAAAGTTCCCTCTGGAGCATGTGGGATAAGGCCTTACTTTGATAGGCTAGGGCTCTCTGCTGCATATGGATCATTTTATCAAGGATCTCTAAGTAATCACAGTTCCTTTCATAAGTTTTAACCCATTTGGATGTAGTCTTCAACTTTCCATATTCAGGTTACACTCAGATATAACCTGACTGTAGGCAGCCGAAAAATTAAGGGTACAAAGATTTTGCCTAGCCTGGTGCTCAAAATCAAGATCCGAGACACCCACAACAGGGGTCTGAGACTTGCCCTCGCTTTTTAAAGTAAAGTGAAGTGCAGGTCCTACACATCCAACTTCCACAATGTCTTTGGGATTGTGAGTTCTTAGATTCGAATCTGAGACTTGATTGGTACTTTCAATCTGACACACTCAGTGCGAGGGAGGTTGGACAATGGTAGCACTCGGTTGGTTAATTTGTTGTTGGATGGATTTTTGCTGTTCAGATAATTTGTTGAAAGACTCCAAAATGGATGATTGAAAAATCCCCATTTCTTGCTTCAATTGAAGCCGCATTTGTGATCCGAGAGACTTTCAATTTTCTTCTAAAGAGCAATTCCTAGTGTAGGTGAAACTGGCTTTATATGGGATTGGGGAGATAAAGCCTCCAAACCTTGTGGTTTTTAGGGTACCAGTCTGAGTAATGTTAGAGTTATGAGGCGGTGAGTTGTGAAACTAAAGAGTGGACTCTTCCAATTCTTCTCTAGAACCTGAAAAGATCTCCCCTTCCTCATCAAGTATTTCAGATTCACCTCGGATGTGTCAGATTTGCGAGACTTTTTTGTGTTACATTTACGGTTTGCAGACAACTGCTCTTCAGTGAATGAACTACATAGAAGACAACTTCTATGGACAGTTAAACACATGTCATAATCCGTACCAGCTTCCCTGCAGGTAATGCAGTAGTTTTGTAGATCAAAGTCATTACAAAAATGATGACACTTTAAAGAACACGGTTTATCACTTCTTTGTCTTTGCAAGGACATGATATCAGAACCGAGACTGAAAACAACTCTTAGAAAAGGTAAAAATACTTAACCTTTCACAAAGAAGGGTACAACAATACATTCTATGAAATAAAATAAGAAAACCATAAGAATTTTAGCATCCAACAATATGTATATCCACTAAAATATGATTAGTAGGAGTAGGAGGCTTGTAGTATTTCACTATCCAGGTGTTCAAGGCATCAGTACAGTATTTTGTCCATTTTTCTTGGACGTTGGCCACGAAGCTGCAGCCATCTGAATTGCATTCAGTTCCACATGGTAAGCTATTGTAGCGCATAAAAGTGTCCCTTTTAAGTGACCGTGTTAGGTTTTAAATGTTTGCAAATTAGAGTGACTTTGCAGTAGGTATTGCTGAGAGAACACATATTAGTCTCACCCAACGCTCAAATTTGTACCACATACCTTATCAAAGGGCAAAGTTAGGATTTAAAATTCTGTTGAACAACCAGGATCATATTGGGACAGGGCCTGAGAATGGACACTTGTTGGACCCGAATAGATAAATAGGGAACAGCTAGCAATTAGATGCTGACCACTATGATACCCTGGACCTCCCTCAAAGATACATGGGCTTGGTTTTCATAAAGCACTTATATATATGTCATAAAATATCAGCTAACCAGACATATATCTCTGGCTTAGCAATATCCTGATGAAAAAGCAAATATACTTAAGAATACAATATTTAAACAGCTTTTCTCAGAGTCTGAAACACTAGCAGGTAAGAAAAATCTGGATTTAGTGGGAAGCCTCTCCTGAATAATCACCAATTCCCAAAATTCAGCTGAAAGGCTAGGCAACAGTCAAATGTAGAGTGTATTTTATGGCATTCTATGCCAAATTCACACTTTCGAGTGCTTTCTCTACCTTAAACCAGTAAAAAAGGCCATGTAAAATCAAAGTTTTGCATATATTCGGCCTAAATGTCCAATTACATTGAATGTGGTGACCTGAACATTCAATAAAAAGTGTTGATTCTGAAAATGTTCAAATGATTTAATTAAATCTTTTGTATTCTGCTGGTATATTTGTTTTTAGCATTTATGTTGTCAAATTTGCATCTTTGCAACCAGTGAAAGTACATGGCAAGGTCTATTTATTTTCAATTTATATACAACAAAAATATCAGTGATTATAGGATTTGAGAAAAATACATTACTGCCTTGCTACTAATTATCGCCGGGTACCAATTACCGCCAGACAGAATTCAGACAGACATAACTTGTCAAATAGTACCTTCCAAGTCTAGCAAATAAGGTATAACTGTTTCCAAACTTATTGGAAGAAATATACATCAAAGGGCTTTGAATATATATGGCTGCTAATGAAATTTGAAATTTTATTTTTTGGTGGCGGTAATTGGTACCCGGCAATAATTGGTAGCAAGGCAGTAAGGAAATAGACCATGCACAGTGATGTTAAAAGGTAAGGTATTTCACTTTTTGCTAGATTTCATTACATTTTATTGTGTTCTTTGTACATTTATTAAATCTTAAATTAAATGTCAAAAATGTTAATATAAATGTTGACATTGAAGTTAATAACTGCCCTATCAAACGACAAAATAAAATTCAGTACTAGTTTCTCAGACAAACACCATCATCAAATACTGTTCCCCAAATTGATTAAGCTTCAAATAATATTTCATTGTATTTTTATCTAAACATGTTTTTATATTTGCTGGATTTCATCTACTTTGGATGGAGGATTTTCCTGCTGAGGATTTGCATGATATTTCAATTCAGATACACCTACAGCAATATGGAAATGATTTCAAATGGATGTGTGTCATACATGGCATTTCTTTACAAAATGTTTTGCATTGTTGGATAAAGAAAAGATGTGCTTCAGCCATATATGATACCCTAAGAAGCTTGTTCACCAATGAAGCTTTATAAGCCTCCATCTTACATTTGGATATTTTTCTGACAACAGACTTGTACAACTGCCAATTGTAGCACATCACCAAATACAACAGGGATTATAAAATTGCTTATAAATGTTGAAAGTGATTTTTGTTTTACATATTAAGATTGCTTGTTTCAAAGTCAGTGTCAAGTTTCAAATATTTTCTTTTGTGAATTGCTTTTTATTTTGATACAAAGTGAAGTGCTTCATTTTTATGTATTTTACTACTGTGGTTTATGTGTGTAAATTGTTAAAATGATGGCATAAAACAAAATTATTAAATAAATGAACATTCAAATTGTCAGACTATGTTTACCTGATTACATTGTCATCAGGGCCAATAAATTAAACAATTTAAAAAGTGTGAATTCTGAAGCTTAAAAGTGTGGATTCTGAAGCTGAAAAGTGTGGATTCTGAAGCAGAAAAGTGTGGATTCGTGAAAAAGAATTCACACTTTTTCTATTGTCTGATACCAAAAGTGTGGTTAAATAAGACAACACAGTACCATATGAAAGCCTGGAACAGCCATCCAAATTCCAAAATCAAATTTAGAATCCAAATACGTACAGTAGACTCTGCAAATACTCTATTTGGAAATACCAAATAGTCTACCTCAAATTTTGAATTTAAATAGGCTTTCGTAATACCAACACTATTTAACCAGGGTTGAGCAAACCCTAGTCGGGCATGCATCTGTCTGACTTTCTGACACACCTGTATTGTTCCAGTTTGCAGATTTATAAACCTGCAGATTTTTAAGCTGATGTTTATTTTTGTTTGTCTCTGTTAGTTAGTGTTCATGATAACTCCATAGTACTAGCAGTGAACAGATCTTTTCTTAAATTTTTTATGTGGGTACGGCTTGACCAAAGAAAGAATTCTCTATGTTTGGAAAAGGTTTGGGTCATTTTTTGGATACTAAAAATCCTGATTTTCCGAATGCCCCCACCCCCCGTGGAGGCATACACCATCTTAAGTGTTTTCTAATTTTATTTGTTAATTCTAAATGGCAGTTCTAAAAAAATCTACATGGTCCAAATGTGATGAAAACCATTAAAAGGAAAACAGTTTATTTTTTCTTTTAATTCTGGTTTGGTTTTATAGGAAATTAACACTGTTCCACACTGTTGTAACAACTGGTATTTGAATTTTGTTCACGACCTCGGCCTTTTGACTTCTAGAGGAGACCTCAGATCTTGGTATTGCACATTTCAAAACAGGTTGCACCGTAAAGCAATCCCTCCCCTGACACCTTCACCCCTCCTGCCTTTATATTTTAATAACACAACCAAAATATGTATCCTGACTTACTCCAACACGACACGCTTGTGTCCGCAATTCTGATTGGTCAATCGCCGTGGTAAAACTGAACATAACCTCACGGGTGATAATCCCACTTCACTTTTTCAAAGTCAAATTACGAAGAATATGCACTATAAATCTTCATCAAAACAGAATAAAATAAAGCTCTGCCTTCATGTTACCAATATCGCTATTCATTGTAAAACCCTGCATAACCCCACACTAGTCATGTGTTATTCCTTAACTAAACCTTATGGATACTACTAAAACACAAACACATCGAGCCACACGAATGACCGCTAACAGTTAAATTGTTTTTCACTTGTATGTAGCTTATGAAGCCAGGTATTAGAGTACTCAGCTAAAGTCTAAAGGCCAAAGCCATAAAATGTCCAAACACATATGTTCTATTTAATTATTTTATTTAAAGAGACTTAAAAAGACTACATCTAAAAGCTCAAAGCCAAAAAAAATCGTCCAAGTAAGTACATGGATTGGCCATTTTCTCCCGTCCATTCAAAGCAAAATGCAACTTCTAAGATGCATTTATTTCTCTCTTTCAACTGTGACACCAATAGACAGAGTTTAAATTTAAAGTAAGCCACCACATTTTTATTTTACCATGACCAACCTAACACTCTAGCAATAACTATGTATTCTTTTTTTTCTCATAGTGAATATCAAGTGTAAAAAATATTATCCCATTATCAAAATGCCACGTAATGGCATAACCATTACTTTTGTGTTTGGATTGAAATTAAAGTATTTGCATAGTTTATTGTAGTCTGTGTAACTCCACAATTTCAAGAATTGGAAAACTTTCCCTACCTTTTTAATATGCCAAAAGCCTGCAAAAAGTAAAAACAACATCTACACATCACTTTTGTTTAGCTGTTTCTTTTAGAGAAAAAAGAGAGATTAATTTTCATGGGGGGTTTTTGTGACAAAGTGATATTATAGTTAGCCATTTGAGTTAATGGGTAGGCAAAGTGTTTAGTCTATTGAAATTATACCACGGGTAATGGCGCAAATACCAGCCCCTTTTGAACATCACCCCAGCTCTATAAAGACTGTTTTTATCCATTGATATCTTATTTTCTATTTAGTATTAATTCAGATGATTTCCACTTTTGCAGAGTTCATGGCGTGGAATCGTGATTTTTTAACCCTGGGCGTGTTAGTTTTTGCGGTTAAGTGTAAAAGGTAGACTTGCTCCAAGTCTTTCCATTTGTACCCATTAGTAACCTGAACAGTCATATTTAAATTAGAAACTTACAGGAGTTTATTATACCACAAGGGCGTAAGGGGGATAGTCTGAACTTTTGTCAGGACTGGGTGTTTTCCCAAAAGTCATACAGTACCCCATATATTACACAAAAGGCAAAATGACTTGGTGAAAGTCTGTGTAAAATATATGTGCTAGAATAGCTTTTGATTGTGATGATGAGAAATCCTTAAAAATTCCTGGATCCAATATTTGTTGAATATCATTCCACGAAAATTGGATGCTGTAGTCTTTGTCTAAAAGATAAAGATTTTTTTTTAAAATGCCAATCAAATAAGATGAAATTATAAATTATAATTATAAACCAGGGAAAACATAACATAATATTACAACTGATATTTATAGAGCACTATTCTATGTATGGTAACAAACCCACGGCCATTTATAAAAACATAAAAATTGAAATAAATAAAGCCTATTTTTGGAGAGCAGACAATGTAATTATTACAGAAGTGCCTGACGAAGAAAAAGTTGTTTTCTGTTGTGTTATGTAAAGCCATATTTAATATATTTTTCTAATATAGAAAGCAAAATTATTCCAGAGTTTTAGACCAGCAATATTATTAATATTTGGTTGTTACAGCATATTTTGTATTCTGGAATGCCGTGTTTGTTAAGTAGTGTAATTTGTTATGGTTCTGTGAATTAATGGAAGTTCATAAAGAGCTCTGTAAACATTGGGTGACACAATCAATCCCCAAGTGGTCTAGAATTAAGAAATAAAACACTAAGTGGGCTTAAAATTTCTATTTTGATTCTAAATCTCTTGCACAATTTATAGTGTTCTAGTTTGTATAATTTGTAAACGACCATACTGGGTAGATGGGGTTGAATCTCCTTCAAGTTTTAACCGTATAGAAAGCAAAGGTCAAAGTAATTGAATGCCAAGGTCAAACAATTCGCTGTGACCTTGGACGAGATATATGTCAAACTGATGCAATAATAAGGGCGAAGCCCTGTAACCTGTGGACCAAGCCAAAGTAAGAAAGAAGGTGGTTCAAACGCAAAACCACACAATGAAATTCTTGACTTTATGTTAAGTGGAGGAAGGTTAAGTTACATGGAAGTAAACCAAAATTTGGAATAAAATTTCTGATTTGCATTAGGAATTAATGTGGTTGAGGATAAAATGAGGCAACCATTCCCCTAGTAGGGCTAGTGATGCAGAGAGGCTTGGAAGCCAGAGAAACATGAGAAGTAAAGGAAGGAGAAAATGAAAGATAGGTCCAGATGGCGTCAGACTTCCAAGTCCCATGCAGGATAATATGTTCGAGTGGGAATCCCTGTTTGAAAGCACGTGAACCTCTGGCCCTCTAGATTTTCACCAAGTCCTTTTGTCTTTTGTGTAATATATGGGTACTGTATGACTTTTGGAGAAACAGCCTGCCCTTTATTTTTTCAGAGACTACCCCTCATACTCGAGATTGCTTGTGGTACAATGAACTCCTGTAAGTTTCCAATTTAAAATTAACTGTTCTGGTTACTAATGGATACAAATACAAAGACTTGGAGCAAGTCTACTGGCCCTCCCGAAGGATTAAAAAAGTCAGTAGAGGCTACTGTTTTAAATTAATGGATTTTTAAGGTGTTTCCTAGAAACTGAATCAGTAAGAGGGACTAGTCTGGAATTCTGGGGATGAGAAAAAGTGGATCATGAGGGGAAGTTGGATACATTTTGAATAATCTTATGTCAAGCAGTGATAGGACAAGGTGGAGAATGATCTAACTAAGGAAGAGGAATTATGCACTGTACTACAACTGTACTAACCCCAGCCAATAACTCAGTTTCGTTTTCATTGCCTTCCAAACAAAGAATAGTTTACTGAGCCAACGTGGGCTTATCCTGTGCATCAAGAATGAACTGGTAGAGTTTTCACTCCTTTAGTTGTTGTGAAGTGAACATTTTCATATGATTTAAATTATTCACGGTGTCACTTGGTAAAGAAGAATCCAAGTGGACCTGATCTCTCTCTATTTTCAGAAGAAAACACAATTCCATTCCATTCATTCCCTTCCAATGTTATTTTTTCCTGCAAAGTCAACAGGGGATTCAAAATCGTTGATGGAGTAAAAGGAGGACATTTGTGCTCCCTGGAGTGCTGTTTCATATTTTCACAGTTAAGAGCTTTGTGTTTGTCAAGATAGCCAATGCACGTCTGTGTAGTTAAATTATCAGGAGTCTCGGCAAAAAAGACAAAACATTTTCTGTTACTGAGGTGACATTCTGTTATATTAAAATATATTGTGTAAGAACAAAAGTACATTCTTTACAACACAAGTGGCTTTGTTCACATGGGTGCACTTGGCATATTTAGCATTAACCTCGGTTGCACAGTCTTGATTTTTCAGAACAATATGAAATGCTTGCCGTCCACTCTTTAAGTGACATTAAAATTGCGATTTCTCACTGGCTTTACATGTACACTTTTGATAATTAACACTTTCAAATATTTCATAAGGTTCTGTGTATAAGTCATACCTTGACACACCCGTGGAGAGCTACAATATTGCTTATATCAATAAGAAACCTGATTTGTCTGAGCATACGTTCAGTCTGTACATAAGGAATGTGTGACCCATCTAGGACCCATATGGGAGAGTTATGAGTGCTCAAAATGTTTTGAACACCCATTACTCGTTATGACTGGGTTTTTTTCCATCTTGTTCCTATATTCAACAGAGGAGTGACCAGAAGTTTGCCAGTTGTAAAACATTCAGAGCAAATATATTCATACATAATGCAAAATCTAAATTCTTTCCAAGAGATTGTAATTGCTGCAAGATTTGTAAATTTACAGCATGTTGTGAAATATTTTACTATCTGACATACTTGGATTTGAACCTGATCAACCTGATTATACCCGTTTTTCGGCCTGAGATTGACTTTCATCAAGTCCTTTGTTTAATGTATTATATGAGGACTGAATGACTTTTTTAACCGGAATGTGGGGCTGTATTTCTCTAGACCGAAGCTTTTTTTACTCATCAAGTGGGTTCATAATGATTTCATGTATGCCAGATTTGCTGGAATGAGAAATACAAAGACTTGGAGCAAGTCTAGCCTGAGATAATACAGGAGTTTGTTCCAAATCTGCTGTCAAAGCTTCTCATTCCGTTTCAGATAAGGATGTATCAGAATCAGTAACTTTCCCAGATATGGAGGCTCATTGTCTGGCCCACAGGTCTACCAGAAAGTTGGCATCATCCGACGTATGAATCTCAACAGGTACATCCAACTCTGCTTGTCTACCAGATCTTAAATTGTAATGACGGGTGGCAGGCTAAGCAATGTCGTCACAAGTATGTAAAAAAATATAACATTAACACTGTAAAAGAACTTATAGAATAACTTGTAAAAACATTCTCTAAATTTCAAAGTCACCCTTTTCAACATTAAATTTGAAATGGGAGAAGGAACAATGTAAGCCTCAAGGTGACAGATAAATCAAACCCAATCATATTCTTCGATATCAACCCATTGAATATTTAATGAGCAAATTAAAAGAATTCCTAATTATAAAAAATGACGCTTCCAGCAAGGCTAACATTTATACAAAGCAAATAGTTGTGTTCCCCTTACACCCAGTAATTTGATTTGTGAAAACAGAATTTCAAGATAAATTGTGATCTTATGAACAAGGAGAAGCCAAGAAAGCAGTCCATTTTCTCAATAGGAATCTGAAAATTAAACCCACTTGGTAAATTAATTTTGACACTCACTTACAGGGAAATCTTTCTTTATATACTTTCATCTAACCCTTCCAGGGCTTCAAATTGCAAAGATAAGCAACAGCAACATAGGTTAGCATCATAAAAGTCAAAGCTAGGGTTTAAGTCTCATTCAAGATCCAAGGACTGTCATCTTCAAAATTACGTTGACACCTTAGTATTGCAAACCAACTGACTTCATCAGATCATTTCAGAAACCATTTAAAAATTCCTGATAATTCTTGGTTGCACAGTTATCAGGAACAGTTTTCAAACACTGCCCTTTTCGTGATGTTCCTGTTGGGTTCCTTTTTATTGGAAGGTTTTGGAAGTAATCTTCACTAATCGATCTTTGTCATCTTAAGGTGTTTAATGGGGCTTTTCTATCTGGGTACGCTGATCATAAACCTACTTTAAGATTAGAAAAATGAAATATTTCACAATCCATAGATGTAGTTAATTTAATTTGTGCCACCACGCCTTTTGTAATTTGTCTTCTGATTGGTTTCTCCCCCTTCTTTGCAAAGAGATTTGGAACCCTTCTTCCATTTGCATTTCACTCCTGGAAGGGTAACATATATAAAATGAAAGATTTCAATTACCCTCCCCCCTCTTTTCTTTGCTTTACGTGACTGTTGTCTAAGACATATTTTTAGTTTCAGCATCTTGTGGTTGTGGTGACCTTGCAACTTGCAGCTTGGACTACTTCGTAGATCTGATGTCTAATTTGCGGTGGCTTCTCTTCCTCTGCTTATCTCTCTTGATTAGCATCTCAGACATGTAACAATATATCAATACTGGCTCATCTGAACTTATTTTAGCTGTTGACTTTTAGGTTATATATGGTAGTTGGATCTCGCATATTGCTAAATCCATACTTATTACAGTAAAGGGCCATAAATTATAATTAAACACTGCACTGGTCATTATTCATGCAACCTGGTTCATCTTGACCCTGGGCGTGTCAAGATGATCTTGGTTTCATCACTGTCCATTAGAATCTTATGCTTTTATTTCCTTTTTACTAATTGCCATGTTTGGTGAAAGTCACCTTGGCTTCACAATTTGAGTGTGGTGGGTAACTTGTGCAATTATGTCATCGGACAATTGTGGCCAGCCAGACGCCGGTGTCCGTTGAGGCTTTATGAACTATGGAGGAGAACTTGGTAGAAGCTTGAATTAATGATACTATTCGTCCTTATATGGAGTCAGTTATGGAGATGTGGCCACTCGCCAGGGCACCGTGTCTTGGAGCTCGGGTGGATGGCCATGATATTGTGTCCGTTTCAATTCAGATTCTCTTGGACTTTCTTTGTAAGGGACATATTTTCTTTGTTATACAAGCCATATAGTGAATCCTGCCGCTCTGAACATTCTTTCAGTGGGTCACTGTAGCCGAATTCTTTGGGTGTCAGATGGACCTTGATCTTATCACTATTTTATTGCTTGCCTGTTTGCATCTTAATCACCTATTTCATCTAATTTTACTGGTATCTTTTATACTGTTTACTCATATTACTCCTATTTTGCTTCTCTGGGTACATTTTGGTCCTTTACTTATAATGTACTCTTCAAAAATATCTGGGTTGGTTTTCAACCATTTTTGGCTTTATTTTATTAGTGACCTTTGTTTCTGACCAAAGTGTGCACAGGGGTCTCTTACAGGTCTGAGTACCTTCCTTGTAAAACCTTTAACATATTCATAGCGTTGTACAGAGTAATATAAAGTCTAAAGTAGAATATATAAAAAAAATCAACATTTGAATTTAAATTATGAACTATTTTAACATGATACTCTACATATTACCAAAAAGTCAATGAATAGTAGAATAAATTATATATATCACTCCACTTCTGGATTTTAATTGTTTTGGTTTCCTCTGAGGAATGAAAGAGCTTTGGATAAAAATATGGTCATGGTTTACAGAAAAATGGATGCCACTGTTGCGACTTTAGTGTCAATACACTTACACAACTGACTGTTTGGTAGATGACAATTTACATGTAAACCTATATGTAGTTATACATTTCTGTCAAAATAACATAAAATACCCATAGTGTGATAAAATCAAGCTCATTAAACAGAACACAATTGTGAACAACATTACAAGAATTAAACTAGAAATAACATAGTTAGGGTCATTTTGATTAAGATGAAATGCACAAATCGCACAATTCCCCAACTATTGAAAACCATCTCATCTGTCGCTGATGGCTCAAGAAACCAACTAGTCTGTTACCAGTTACTGGTTGTCCAGCCATGCTGCAAAATAAAATACCAAACTACCCCAAAGTGGAATGTTCTTCAGATTCACTCCAATGGATTAAAACTTTAAAAAAATGGTTTCCAGGGAGGTTCCTGAACCATTAGTGATAGTGGAGCAGCTTACTGTGTGAAACAGATTTAATTTTGGCACTCAATTCGTGTCAACTATGCTTGTGTGAACGGGGCCAGTTACTGTTATAAGTAATCTTTTAAACAAATGATATTTTTGCAAGCATTACTCATCCAAATATAGATATATTTATTCTCAAATCAGGAAAAAAGAAGATGAAGAAGCCAGTCAAGGGAGATAGCAATGCCAATTAAACAATAACCTTCCAACCATGTGAATTTCAATAACGTAATGCCTTCGCCCGGGCTTGGCTTAAATCCTATATTCTCAATGAGGATGATTTCAAGCAGGAGTTGGAAGATTATTCCAGCAAAAAAGATAACCAGCCATGTATTTCTAAAGGGTAATTTTTGTCCAGGCAGATGCAACTTAATGAAATAACACACTGTCATGTCAAATGTACAAATATATATGTCTCATGCCTTCTGTCATATAAAAAAGATTTAATCCTAGCCTTGTAAAATAGATGAAAAACGGTTACCTACGGATTAGGTTCACACAACTGCAGATCCATATCAGTAATGCAGATTCATTAACTAATGTGGAAAATAAGATCATGCAAAGACTACTGCGTTTGACACTCCAAAGTGATACTGAATTTGAATAAATTATAATGCTGAATTATCTTTTTGCCTTTTAGATATTTTAAAGACAAGACTTCATAGGATGAAGCCGCAAAATACTATCCTGAAAGGTAGTTATGAGGCCGAGGATGAGTTGACAGATGGTAGTGTATCAAATTATACAGGTGCTTCCAAATGCCCTCAGTAAAGACCAAGACTCACCAGTAGTCTCGGTTTATGCACCAAATACCTGCAGTAACAGTAGCCAGTAATGGGCCATTTTTCTACCCACAGTATCTTGCCCAGTGAGGCCAAGCTACCACTGACACTAACAGGTTTTTGATGGATCTACATTTACTAAATTGTGAAAAAAAACTGACACAAATACCGATGTAGTACGAACACCTGCACCTGTTCCAAAAGCATACAGAAATATTGAAAAGTTTGTCTGGGTATATTTTTTAGTTCTAGTTTTTAGTTGACTGATGCTTACTATTCAATTCTGATTTATATTATATTTCCAGTGTCATCACTTTGCGTCCCAACCTCCCTGAATTTGCAGTAAAGTGCAAATTCGGGGAATTGTATATTAGTATTGTATATTATTATATTAAGTTATTTATTTGCCTATTTGTAAAGGACTGGCCTGTTGATCCTACTAGGTCAGATTTAAACCTAGGAATTGTGGTTCTGTATTGAATGTAACTTTATTTTAGACTTAGTCACATTTATATCAAAATCCTTACAAACATGTACACAAAGGATTTGTATTCATGAAGCATTCCTATTTCCTATTTGTAAGACAATACTAGCTCATCTGACTTTCTGATTTCTATTCTCATTTAAAAATAATGACACACAAAAGTTCATTTTGGTAGCTGAAAGTCTTCCCTAATAACACTCGAGCCCTGAGTAAGGTTACGTTAGAACGGTCACCTTTTGACTTTGATTTGACCAAAGACTGACTAAATACTTCTCAAGCATTATCGGTTTTTCCGATGGTGCTGAAATACCTCATCAATTCTAGTCATCTATATGAAAACGGAGATCTGATATATCAAGAAAACAACCTACACAGCTGGTCAATTTAACCAAGACCTACATAGCCTAAGAATGGCTGCATATTTTTTAAGGTAGAATAGAATGTTTTTATATATTTTTACACTGACATGTAATTATTGACAAATTAAAAAAATGCAAATGAAATCATATATCCTTATTCTTAGTTACCCCACCTGCCCTGTGCCTTCTCTGGTATAACCTGCCCACGTTAATAGACCAACTCCCATTCAATATGTTTTATGTATAGGCGTGTTTTAGCGTCTGCCTGATGGTTGGGATTTAAGCATTATACAAGTTATCATTATATCAGATCAGATGTTTCCCAGTTCATTCGGGGTATGGTAGCTTATGTAAAGGTGAAAAAAATATATAAATGAATAATAGGCCACAACAATATGGCATATGAAGTACTGCACAATTTTAGTGATTTTTTTAAATGTGCAGATGGAATGAGTTTCAAGTGAATGGGCGAGATGTACTGAGTAGTCACTGTACTAGAATGTTTTTGCTAAATACATGTATGTGGCAGGGACTGTAAGTCTTACATACTGGACAGTCATAAGAGACAAAGTGAGCTTTACTGTTTGCCCATTACAACTATCCTGTCGATACGACTGCCCACCCCTGTGTAGTATATCCATCGCCTGTTATGACATAACCTGGTACATATTTGTAGGGGTTGTGCATTAGTATCATTGATATACTACAAGACAATGTCAGATAAAACTATAAAATTGTTTGTATGGTTTTAGGAAATATGTCAAATATGAGGTAAAATAAACCAAAAGCATCTTTTAAATATGTGTGCATTTACTTGATGAAAAGATTTAATCTTTTCTATTCATTGGTTTTGGGTGTTTTAAGTCAAATAATGGATGTAAAATATAGTTAGTCAAGAACATAGTTACACATTACAAAATAAATTGCAATCAGAAAGTCAATCAAATCATCCAGCTTTTTAGTGTAGTCTTAGAAAGGCTATGGATATATAATGCGATGCAAATCAACAAGAACAACTTTATCCACATGTCAATATTTGACCAGTGTATGGTTAATTTAGGGCATTAATTTCTCTGTAAACATGCTTCTAATCGCTGATTTGGAAACACATGTTTTGGTGCTAGTTTTACATTGGTCAATGTTTATTCAGGTGTACTGTAAAAATGGAAATTTTTCCTGCAAATGGTGTTTCACGTATGGAGGAGTAGAAGGGCCAACATGACAAATTTTTTATCTCGATTCATTGACTTATTAAGTCAATAAATCGACTTAGGTATCTCCATTTATCGACTTAGTATCTCAATAAATCGAGTTAGTTATCTCAATTTATCGAGATACTTAGCCAATAAATCAAGATAACTAACTCGATTTATCAACTTAATATCTCGATAAATCTATGTCGATTTATTGAGATGCTAACTCGATAAATCAAGTTAGCTATCTTGATTTATTGACTTACTAAGTCAATAAATCAACTTAGGTATCTCGATTTATCAAGATACTAAGTCGATAAAACAACTTATGTATTTCAATGTTACATAGATGTTTAACCTTGAATCGCTAGTGAATAGAAGCCATGACTTGGGTTACAATTAAAGGTAACCTGATACAGGCATACCCAAAGTACTTTTCATAAATAAATGCTAGCCCTAGAGTCTGCCATCTGATGGATATTAAGCACTATAAATGTATTCTTATTTCATCATTTTTTTCTTGTTTTTTATTACTTTTTAGGGAGTTTGCAGTTGCCAAGTTTTAAGTTGGCCATATTGCTCAGAGCTGATTTGACAAAGGGCCAATTTGTCCAGCCCCCTGTTTATGCATTCTTATAATGCCCTATATCTCCTTTGGTAAACGGACAAAACCCCACTGGGCATAACCACACTCAGACCAAACAGTATCAAGCAAAACCCCACTCTTCATGAAAAATAAAAATATTTATTAAGTGCAGAAAAAAATAAAATATTTATTAAGTGCAGAGTTTTAATTGATACAAATACAAAGTCATGACAAAAATAGACATTGATAGACATTTGTATGAAGAACATAATGCAAAACCATATTATATTTAAGCAGTTACAGTTTGTACCACTGAACACAAAGCCCACTTTAAACATTAGCAGATTTACCTGTTCCTTTAATCATAAAAGCCTGAGTGGTTAGTACCACTGAACACAAAGCCCACTTTAAACATTAGCAGATTTAACTGTTCCTTTAATCATAAATGCCCGAGCAGCTAGCATAATTAAACATGATGCCCAATTCAAATATAAGATTTAACTTAACATTTAAAACATCTTTAAATTTTTAAAATAATTTTAAAAGTGGCGTTTTGTTCAGAAATTAAAATAAGTGATTGGGGTTGTGTCTGAGTGGGGTTTTGCCTGATGGGGTTTTGTCTGAGTGGGGTTATGCCCACTGGGGTTTTGCCCTGGATTCATCTCCTTTGCGATCTGAAAACTTATTGGTAATCATGTGGCCTGAATATCCTGGTGGGTTCACATTTGACCTAGGTCCCCTCCTTCAAGCCCTATTATGGTCCTTGATGTATAAAGCCTATTGCACCTTAAAAATTGTATTAGAGGTTTTGATGTGAAAACATAGATCAAATCGAGATGCTAAGTTAATAAATCAAGATAACTAACTCGATTTATCGAGATACTAAGTTGATAAATCAAAACAGCTAAGTCGATTTATCGAGTTAATAAGTCGATAAATTGAGATAACTAAGTCGATTTATTGAGGTTAATAAATTGATAAACTGAGATAGCTATCTCTATTTATCAACTTACTAAGTCGATAAATCGAGATAAAAAACTTTGTCATGTTGGCGTTTCTACTCTTCCGTATCCACCTTATTGTCCAATTTAAAATAAATCACAATAATCAATTTTATCTTGTGGTCAGTAGCTACTAAAAGAATAATACATATCTCAGATTAATAGATTGTGAAAATCCCCTCTTTTACAGTATACATATATGACTCCCGACATTTATTCATTTAAAATATTTTTTAATTCAGCACGGTGGTTTATCACGAAGGCCAACCATCATTGAATGTAACACAGTATAAACAGTTCATGTCAACAATAATAGTCAATTTATAAATTGTAATGTTCAACAAGGTCCATATAGTTGGTAGTAAGCAATTATCACACATGTATACAGTTCAGCAGTTGATATCAGTAATACAGCTAACTGTATACCTATAAAGTTCTCCAAAGAGAATCTATGAGCTTGCAGTAAGCAGTTATCTTAGTACATCTACACAGTTCTCATGTAGAACATCAAGATATGTATGAAGTTCAGCATGGCATGCATTATGATATTCCAGTGTGTGACAATAATTTACAGTTCCAAAATGCCACCCTCCAGTCGCCCTGGACAAATTATGAGCAGTAAGTATGCAAAAGTAAAAATTATAAAACCTAAAAAATGGAAGGAGTTTATATACATAGCAGGTTGGTCCCCCCAGTCCCAGTGCCAGACAGCAATCCTATAGCAACTGTACAGTAAAATAACCTAAACAGCTGAGTTCATACATGTTATAAAGCAATACAGGAGTTCCAAATTTGGGCGTAATCGATTAGTCAGTGTAAACAAACTCATAATGAACATGTGCTGAAATCATTCCAACCTAATTCTTACGTAAGAATTTGCTTATTCTTAGAATAAAATCCAGTTTACAGAACAAGATGTAAATGGAAATGTAAACAGATTGGAATTTGTCTTAAGTGTAATTCTAAGAATCTCTGTCAATACAAACCTAGGTATGGGTGAACAAAAAGCAAGAAATTGAAAAAAAGAGTGTGATGACGTTGCATTTCACCATAGAACACACAGTGAACAACTAAGTATGTAACACTCTGTCCTAGATGTCGATTTGCAATCAATTGCAGCACTATAACCGCCAAAGTAGCCATTTTTTCCTCAGGGTAAGCATGCTATGTGCCAGTCGTAAATTTAAACCATGTTCTTAGACTAAGAGATTTGTGAATGACATATTCTTATTCTTAGAAAACTTCAAAGAAAAAGCACCAGTCTTAGAATAATTCTTAGACTTAGAATTCTTCTTAGAAACATTCTAAGAATAAGAGTTATTCTGAGAATAAACCTTTTGTGAATAAGAAAATTCTTATTTCTAAGAATTTTACTAAGAAAAACCACAATTCTTAGAAAATTCTGAGAATGTAACTAATCCCAAATATATAGAATCTTTATGAATACAGGGCCTGGTAAAATGTACAGGAGGTCTCTAGACTCCTCATATTAGACAGTAAGCCGCCATCCAACAACTTGAATATGCAGGAACAATGCCTAGCCATCACAGACCACCAATTGTCCGGCGCCCTGCCGGTCTCGTCAAAAGTTAGAAAAAAACGTCCTGAGCTGCGCTCTGGCCAGGACCGTTAGTGTCCCCTTCATTCGCCAGGTGGCTGTATATAGTCCCTTCCGGTGTACTGCACATGCTTGCGGATGTGCCCCTCCTCTTTTTGTTGCCTACCTTAATACCCCTTGGCTTAGAGAAGCGGGAAAGGTAGGGTGGGAATCCCTCTGTCCACTAGGTAAGGTATTAACTTATAAAACTTTAATTTACTATTAAATTTTCCATTTTATTGCGTTAATACTTACCTAGTGGACAGATGCAGAATAACTACCCAGTGGATGGAGGGTAGCCAAACAAGGGGATTTCCGAGAACTCTAGGTAATAATGAACTACATGATCAGTCTCAGGACCAGACCTAGTCTGGTTTCCGCTGACCCTACTCTGTAATATAGGGTCAGGTATCGCCCACCATCTTGGGTACAACGCTTCCGTAGTTAGTTTAAGTACTGTCCATCTTCTATTATCACCCAAAATATGTATTTGCTTCTAAAGATTATTGTCATTTCAAAACATTTTTAAGTTTAATTCACAATATTTGATGTTATAATTTCAATAATAAATGTTTAAAATGTTTTAAATACATACAAAAACCTTATAAGTAATTAAAATAATGATCGAGATTTCCCGATACATGATAGCTAGCAATGATGTATTCAAGGCCATCATGGCTGATACCAGTCCCTTTGTTGTTAAAGGTGGCTGGTTCCCGTCTAGACCAGACCTACCTACATTTTAATCATACTATTCTGTCCACTGTGTAGACCATTTCCTCCCCGCTTTTTGAGCTGGAGGAAATCAGTACACTCGTGTTTCTCAAACTCATTATTACTATTTACTATAAAAAGAAGTATGGATCATACGATATGAGGACAAATTATTACTACTATAATATTAAACACTGTCTTTGAGATTCAATCAAATTTGACAAATCTGGATAAAACAAAAAGAATGTGTAGACAAAGTAAAATATCTGTACAGAGGTCAGCTAAGTTTGATCAATGATAATGTCATCTTTTTCATGATAATGTCACTTACTCTTTTTTTCATTTGAACATGCCTGTAAATGGTTTATATTATATTCAGAATGAAAATTATTCTTAAATTTTATTATCTTAGGTTGGGTTGATATGTTTTAGCTCATCTTAAGATAGGCTACCTTTTGCTCTCAGCCTTTTGTAAAAAATTACAATAATTTCATTGAGTTTGCTCTCTCGGGACTGGGGTTGGTACTTCAAGTTTTTGAAAGTTATACCTGGGCTTAACTTGGCTGGTTGCTATTTCAGGGGTGACAGGGTTTGTTATATATGTTATGACCCAGGTGTGAAATTGTCCATTTCGTGAAATGGACAAGGAAATTGTCCATTTCATGAAATGGACAACCCAACTGTCCATTTCGTGAAATAGACAAATCCATTTCATGAAATAGACAAAGTCATATATGAAAGTTAAACTTTCATTCATGGCCAATCTTTTGGTTTAATTGTTATCCACTTTATTCCCCTATAATAATGCTATGTATATCAAATATCTTACACTAAGTTAGTTAATAGTTAAATAGTTATAAATATTTGAAATAAATTTGAAATAAAATTGTCAATTATGTAAAGCATACTTCTTTATGGGAAGGTTAGATATAAGGGTGATTAAAAGTAACGGTCAATTTAAAAAGGTTGAAGCCATCCCAAAGCTTACAAAAAGAAGTGGGCTGATTACAATTAAATCCAACTTACCAGTGGTGAGGTTTTCTTTTAATGAGATCTGAAGATTGTAGCCAACCTTTTGAGGATCAGATCTAAGGGTTAATTTAGTGCCTGTCACAGTCATAAATCTTTTGATAATATGGACAATAACAACAATGATATCAACATTTGCAATTATTAATGTACATAAACTACCAATGTGGCTCAGTGGTAAAAGATCTTAATGTTATAAAACATATGTTGTAGTTTAGCCCCACCTAGATTCTATCTCAAATTCTTAATTTTTTAAGAAATGTAAATCCAAATATTAACGAATACTGAACTAATATTGTAGCTTAATCATAGTAGGATCATGTTACATTTTATAAGAAAATGTTCAAGGAATTATAATAACCTGCACATCACTAGTGGACTTTAGAGTACAACTATTGATGTACTGTTATACATATTAAAAATGCAAAGAAAAAAATATTATTTTTCACTGTGAATGAGAGTAAAAATTTTGTACATTTAGTTGTCCATTTCATGAAATGGTCAGTAGATTTTTTATCCATTTCACGAAATGGACAAATATTTTGTCCATTTCACGAAATGGACAATTTCACACCTGGGTCATAGCATATATACTACCATAAAGATCATATATTATGTTGCTGAAAAAATATTTTTGAAATGAATGATTGATAAAAATAATTAAAACCCATTTTATACATTACTGTCTTGGATGGGGAGACAGGGAAATGATTATACAAGCCACAAGTCTCAACATTTGTGCGTGTTGTTGGAGAAATGGCACATAGCCAATATTAGAACATCAGTATACATTTGTTTTCTGGGGTAGGTTGAGATCATGAGAAAATGAGACATAAGGACCAGATGATCTCATGTTCAATATTTATTTTTAAGTTTATTACTTATTATGTCATGTTTATTATGTTGTGCCTATTACTTATTATATCATGCTGACCAGTTATTTTATGCTCAGCACTTATGGCCTCAAGAAGTTATGCCAACAAGATATTTTTCTTATTACGACTTTGTTTATGCTATAATCAAAATCCTAATGTCTTAATAGAGGCTACATAAAATACAGTGTCTGAGTATTCAGAACAGACTTCTGGTGAATATTTACCCAGTTTACAGAAACACTAACACACATTGGCTTTAGGGACAAGCTAGTTACCCTCAGCCCTGGAGGAGGGGGTGTAGAGTTATAATCACGTTTTTTTCTGTCTGGCCATGAATCGGAAATATACATCAGATCTTGGTCATATTTTCAAAGATGGTGAGGTTCATTCCTCTTCAAAGATGTTTCAGATCTGGATACAGATACGGATTTCAGAATTATTTCTCTTACTTTTCACAACAATTTTGTACTTATTGCACACAAAAGTTGACAGCATAAACGACTATACTCAAAACACTAGTAAGGTTAGTATCTGGGTCATGGATTTGAAACATATTAAAGGGTGAAAAATGTAAAGACAAGATGGTCACCTTGGGAACCTATTTTAAAAAAATTTAAAGCAACACAACAAACTGGAGTCTTACACAAGGCTAGTGCCTGTTATGAAGCTGTAAAATCAATTGCTCTGCAAGAGCAAATTCTGAGTAAATTTGACAATTACGGTGCCAGAATGCCCTACTGTATTGTACTTAATGCTCTTCACAATGTACTCGTTTTGTTCATATACTAACTGTGGTCATATCCATTGTTGTAATAAAACACAACAAATAGATTTGAATATCATTAGATTAATAAAACAAACGTTTCTTTTGAAATTAGAAAGAAACCTTTTTTTGATTTAAGCACCTTTAAAGTATTGGACATGGGTATCGAATAGTCCAGGCACCAGTCACCTTTGGCAACAAGCCCACAGGCTATCTCCCGCCTTAGAATCAGTAATAATGGAGAACTAAAAGAGATATAAGGCCTTTGCAGTAAGATTTCCCCACTTGACATTGAAGAAGGGGTCAAAGGTAAAAGTCAGCAATTTTAAAAGAGTCTCAGGCGTTGACTTCCTTTAAGTTGTTTTCACATTTGAAACCCTTAGTAGCAATGATAATCGAAATATTAGGCCTTTTTAATAGGATAATCCGATTTAACATTAAGCATGTGATATGACAGCCATTTTGTTTTCAAAACTAGGCCAAATTACTATCAGGCTAACTTTCCTAGCCATATATCTTTTGTACAAATTTGGCTGCAATATTTCAAGTTTTAGAGCATCTTAAGGATTTGGAAATAATTGTCTATGGCGGCCATTTTGTTTTTCAAAATAAGGACAAAATTTTTCTCAGGCAAAATATTTGCAGGCCAGGACTTTTCATGCTCTGTCTTTACAATCTGAAGTCATAGCACCAATAATAAGGGAGAAACAATGACATTTTAGTGTGATGGCCCAATTTAACCTTGAAGCAGGGGTCAAAGGTCAAATTTAACACCTGGAAAAGATTCCCAGGCTATGACTTCCTGCAAGTTTTCACATTTTGAACCTCAAGGAGCAATATTAGGGGAGATATAAGGCCTTTTAAATAGGATAACCCCGTTTGACATTAAACAGGTGATATTGCGGCCATTTTGTTTTTAGAACTAGGCCATAATTACTATCAGGCTAGCTTTTCCAGCTATATATCTTTTGCGCACACTTGATGAAGTTAGCTGGAATATTTCAAGATTTAAGGCACCTTTATGATTTTCAAACAATTGGCTACGATGCATTGCAATTCAAACAATTCAAGGTTGAATGGAGTCGTCACACTAAAACGTTCTTATTTCTCCCTTGTATTGGTGCTGTGACTTCAGAATGTAAAGACCGACCATGAAAAGTGAAGGTTATGGTGGGGAGATTATAAAACGCCTTCCGTGCGTGCGTCCGTTTTTGCATCCATCCGTGTGTCCGTTCGTCACGTTTTTACATAAATCTTAATATATCATTCATTTATAAAACTATCTTCACCAAATTTGCAGGGAATGTTTATTGCTATGAAAACCTGTCGGTGCAAAATTTTGGCCTCATTTGTATAGTTTTCCAGTTATACATGCAGACAAATAAACAAACAGGTGCAATTACAATACCTTTACCTCTGCACTTTGGGGTGGAGGGTAAAACGATATTTCAGGGCTTTCTTTAAATTAAAATGTGAACCAGTTCAAGCTATGCATGATGTCGCAAATTATGAACAGTGAACATATTTAACGGTACATATGTTTGTGCAGGTGTAGATGCCCTTGAACCCTTGATGGATATATTAAATGTTCTCAGTGGTCTATCCAGTTAAAGGTAAAAGATGCAATGATAAATGAGATGACTTGGACATATATTATTGTTTTCCAAATCCTCTTGATAATAGAATATAAGCTATTTGTAGTGATTACATGTCTGCTGGAGTACCCAGAAAGCAATCCTAGTGATTAGAGTGATGAAGCATCAAAAGGGTGTATGTACTCAAACATTTATATTATTTATATACGACCTTCTGTAGTTTTTGTAGCTTAAGAAATAATTAAACCTAAGAATTTAATGACCACTTTGAGGTGTAATGAGGCACTCCAGAGCTATCTATATCCACGTTAAGATGCTGCTAAGTATATATATTGCCTCTCAACAAACTTGTTTCATTAAGCAATGCTGCAACACTGTATTTTTAAGCATTATTTTCTAGTACTTTCTCCTGCATTTAATTTTCGTGGGTCCTTTATGATCCGACTATACCTGCTTTGATACAAACAATACCTATGATCCAGTCAGTAAATTTAGTTCTTCCAGCAATTTGTGAAACACCTGTGGCATGTTGATAAATGTGATATATTGTGTAATATTTATTAATTTTTCACATATGTTTCCACTTGTGTTTAAGAGTTAAACACATTTTCCACAAAGTATTAGACTATAAAAAGGCATACAAGCCAAAACTAGACGTTCACATTTTTACTGGCATCATAATTTCAGCATTCTATTCATTAAGGACGTATTTTGTTATTTCTCGACATTAAAACCAGTGAAAATAGCACAAAGCTTAGTATTCTCCAATGTGAGGGTATTTTGTTGGACAGCGTTTTGATATTGGGACAACCTCTAGGGATATGGTATTTGATTTTGTGACAACTATTTATATTACTTAGTTGTTGAGAGAATCCACAAACAAACATTGGCGCCAGACAGGATTATTCTGTCATCAAAGGTAAGTGTCCAAATGACAAGAGTTTATTGCAGTGTGATAGCATTATAATCCCTTCCATAGTTGAAGCAATACAGTAGATAAAATTATAATTAAAGTGGCACAGTACTACATTTGCTTGATTGCCTGGTAAATTTACTGTGTTGTGAAGTATGCAGTGATGATATGAGAGTCGTGGTCTCACTGTTATTTACATATTCTCTAGGTGAGATGGATGTGAATTCAGTCAACAAAGGTAGGCCTATATTCCCTTAAACCCTCTTTCCATTTTTTGTTGCATTTGTGAGGAGGTAAAGTACACTACGAGATATATATAAAAAGACAAGAAAATTAAATTTTGACACCGAATGTGTATTAATTTGTCTTTCTGTTGTGATAGAATTTGAAAAATAGCAATATAAGGGTCATTGTGCTTCTATATTCATCAATTCCATCACACTTCAACAAGTAAACTTATTAACTGTCCCCTCTGTGTGGGTTCGACTTCCACAGGTGGCAATGCTATGGTCCTGTTCAAATATTACCCCGACTGTTTGTCAAAGATCAAAGTTTGGGTTTTATGTCCCGTTCAACAGCCAGTGTCATATTGGGACAGGTCCTCAGCATTGTCACTTGCAGGAATCGAAACCCCTACAGATTTAGCTTTAGATTCATTTGTTGTTTTACGTCGCGCTCAACAGCCAGGGTCATATTGAGACGAGTAGTTTACAGGTGGAGGAAACAGGTGCATACTGAACTGTAAACCACCGGGCATCCGCAATTAACTACCAACTTTCCAACATGAAGCGTCCGGCCCGAGATTCGAACCGGCGGCCTCAGAGGTTGGAGGCAAGAACTCTAACCGTTACACCACCGAGCCCCCTCGAAACCCCTACAAAGGTTATATCCTGTGAATAGGTGCCATACCTGCTAACCCACTAGACAAATAATTGACCTCGACCCTGGCTGTTGAATGGGATGTAAAAACCTAATAACTTTGACCTTTGTAAGCTTTCTTTTGAAACATATTATTTTGTTGATTGACTGGTTTATTGTTTATAAATCCTGTTTGTGGCTGTTTAGATTAATTAAATGATTTGGGTAAATGTGACAAAACATTGAATAGATGGGATCATAACAGGAAGTTGAGCTGATGGAGCAACATAATGCATACTAATCTAATCTAATGTCATCTAATTTAGTCTACTGATTTGCAGGCACAATATCTTCCCCACAATGGGGAAAACCAGTGCCCTAAGTTGGTCAAGATTCAAACCAGTGGGTAATAACAAAACACTGCTAAGTTCCCCACTTCATATTATGACTAGGATTTGAACCTTCAACCTTAGATGTGAGATGGGTTTAGACAATGGATTTTAGGCATTTGATACGAAGAAACCAGGCATTAAATGAGTAATGTATCAAAAATATCTTTAAAATAACAAAGAAGTAAAACTTATAATTCTTGTATATTTTTGGGATAACTGGATGCCTGCATTTCTCGTATAATTTCAACTTTAGAAATCTCCGGAAATTTACGTTTCTTGTTTTATATTGTCTGCATGAAATCTTGTGAAATAAAGCAAATATTGATGTAAGTGTATAAACTACGGATATGTTATATACATCATTGGAAGGATATTTTACAGCTTCTGTAGGTTTTTGTTGCAATAACATCCATGCAGAAATGGCAAGGAAATCTAAAGTTAAAAATTGAATATTTTACATTCACCGGTGCCCCGTACTATGTATACATTTCAAGGTGGTTGTGTTTCATTCCTCTGGTAAATATGTACTTACTTTACTTAGTATTTAAACAAAGTGGTAGGTTATAAATGTGTATTAATATTTCTAAACTACTCCTTGCTAACATGGACTCTGAATGTAATGTAATATACATTACTGGGACAATTTTCCTAGTGTAGATGCCGCCTGAAATTCTGCAGTTTGAAAACAGCCAAGTTTGCTACTTATATATTTGCTTATTTATCAGGCAGTCAAGTTAAACTGATAATAAAATAATGAAATACTTATATCAAGCTTGCAAACATACAATGTGTGGTTAACAATAAACTTGGTATCTTATCTAATTGGACAGATAGCAGATCAAATAAAACCAACCCCTCGGATGATCTAAGTAAAACATCGTAAATGCTTGTGTTTAGGGAGTATTACTAAATATAACCTGAGTTTTAAATAAATATTTTCCATGAGCCAGAGACGTAATGGTTATATGCTTTGATTTATATTCAACCATTCAAAGATAGTAACTAAAGTTCTTCATATCTTAAGAAATATCTGTTACTTTTTTTAAATGTTGAAACTTTAATAGTATATATTCCATTAAAACATTTCTCTTTATGTCACATCTAACACTATCTAAATCAAAAATCCACTTTGGTCATATAAATTAAAATTGAATAAAACTGCCAACATATTTATGAGGTCAAAGGAATTATATTCCCATAAAACTGACCTAGATTAGGAAATTTATGACAGATGCAGACATTATGGTCATAAAGCTCTTACAATTTTAATGTTTATTTATATAGAACAGCAATAAAGAGGTATTAACTGAAAAGCCAAGTTTGTGCTATTTTAAGCATTACTGGATAATTATTACATCATAAACATGGAGTAGTTATCAAGGACTGATGAAGAGTTTATATGATAATCATCTCACCTGTATCCCATTTCTTCCAGTTTTATTAATCATCAGCAAAACACTTTTACCTTGGTGAAAGAGATGTTAGCATTTATTAGACATAAGCATTTATTAGCTCATACAAAGACTTTAGAATAGCAAAGCAGAGAATAGCAAAACTAGCCAAATGGCCCAGTTGTAGACTCTCACCTAGTCCTTTTGTCTTTTGTGTAACATATCGGTACGCTATGACTTTTGGAGAAACACACAGCCCTGACAAAAGTATTTCTATTTTCAGAGATTGTCCCCTTTTACTCCAGAATGCTGGAGGTATAATGAACTCCTGTAAGTTTCCAGTTTAAATTTAACTGTTTTCGTCAATGATGGACACAAATACAAAGACATGGAGCAAGTCCAGCCCAGTTGAAGATCATAGCTTAACTGTAGCTGCTCACCTCAGTAATTGCCAAAACGCAAGAAATCATTTCAAGTAATAGCTCCGAACTGAGGTTCACTCAATATATCTCAGATTTATGTACACTGTTCAGTGCAAAGTTCAAAACGTCATATAAAGCATTTGGCCATTTTTGAAATGGCCAATCATCTATTTGTACCCTACAACCCAAATGAAGAAACCTGATGATAGGACTGCGTCACTGGTTGATGTCCAATGGCCAAACTATTTTGATTTATCCGTCAAAATTGTTTAAAATATAGCATTTTTATCAAATAAAACAGTAGTTTTAAAAGCAAATGCTTCATATATAATACATCTTAATGTAATACATTTTACTTAATGTAATCATTTCACTTGTAAAGGGCCTGTTCAACTTATGCGATATATCGTAAACCCTGCTCCGGATTTTCAGTTTCCTGAATCGGGAACTGAATCTTAGCCATAGTGTAGAGATCCTGTTCGAAAAATACAGAACTTCCCGATAGGTTGACGAGTGCAGCACTCATGAGTCCAACTTTCTTGCTGTCTGGGTACTCCAGCAGAAAGACCCCCCCCCCACACACACACACTTAGTTGACCAGGCCCAGAGAGATGAGTTAGTGGATTATTCTTAGGCATGAGGGTTCTGTGCCATGTCAGATTGGGAATATACAGACTTTAAACCCTTATTTTCATAGACCTTTGAATGAACATTTACAAATATATTGCATTTCTTTTGACTGTATCTCAAATGTATATAAAATATGTATCAATATTGGCATTTTAAGGTGTCTGTCCCCTGAATGTTATAAAAAGTTTTTAACAGATTTAGTTTTCATGTGAAATGTGTGGTTTCCCTAGTGCTGACCCCTGGCACAACTGCTGAGGGGTGTTAAGGTTGTGGTAGCTGAGATCTTCAGTTGTGTTGGGGAGAAGTTCTCAATGGAGGCTACTGAGGGTGGTCTATCAAATGAAAAGGTAGGTGCTGGTCCCCTGTCAGATGGGTGATGTAGCAGGTGTCTGGTGTGTCTGCTTGGTCTACTGCTATTGTTGCTGAGGCATTGGCTGCATTTGGTGTAGGGTTCTTTGTGGCGCAGGTGAGGGGGCTATTAATATTGCACAGACTGGGGGAGTGGCTATTGATGTTTCCGTTGCTGTAGGGACTCCTGTGATAAAATATGTTGTGACAAGGTGGCCCACGGGCCCAAATACCGTGACAATGGCCTGTTAGTTCGATGATCTGATCCTGCTAGTTCCACTCATTTCTTTTAAAACGTCTACGGAAGCTAAAAGTCTATATCTTACTCGAAATATTCATAACACAGTTGCCTCAATACTGTAACTGCTAATCACAGTCACAAATCTCCTTTAACTTTTTTCTCCTTTCTTGACCTTTCATCTCATAGTCAGCCTCAGTGATCGTTGTGGTGGCAGACGGCTTTGAGTCGTGGAAGGACCTTGAAGATGAGTGAGGGGAAAGACCAGAGATTCGAAATGGCGGTGAATCTTCAGTCGATGCCCTGGTTGAAGAAAATAAATCATGTTAAATATTAAAGTGAAAATCTAACTAATCAGAAAGGTTGCTATTGATATCCTGATTGGTAAACAGACTGCTTTTCAAAATGCTGGAGTCTTCCTGTGAAGTGCCATCATTCAGTAAGAACAGCTACTCTTTGTTGTGCTTTAAGAAGAACCTCAAGACTCATCTTTTAAGAATTGGTTTTACAAAGTATTTTTATAATATTTCTTCGCTTATTCACATCAGTTATTCCTTTACTAATATTTTACTCTGCATTTTAGCCATATTTTATTTAGGGTATGTTAGTTACGCTATAATACTTCCTCACGAATTCCATAAAATACATATTGCAGGCATTTGCAATTTTCAATGGGACTGTTATTTAAATAGAAAAATTTAAAAAAAAATTAAGTCTTTGAAAGAAAGGGGAAAATCAAAAGTCTGAAAAAAAGAAATATAAACTTTATTTTTTGTGTATTTTGTGCCTGAGGTGGACATACTTTAATTCCAATGCTATGAGCCTTAGATTCTCTGACATGGAATTTAAAATGATCTACACTTTCTCTTGTATATTTTTGTTTTTATGTAAAGAATTTACGGTGTCAAGCTGATAACATTACAAACACATATCTATATCAACCTGTTATTAGTCTGTTACATTATTTGTCCCACCTGTCAGTTTGAAATATGATTGGTTGGTTAATAGACAGCTGATAAAGGTAGCGTCAGAATATTAATAAAATACTCCAATTACTTTAGTGAATAGAGTGGACAGTCATTACAGTTTATAAGGAAGATGCCAAATTGTGACATTATCGTGATAGGTTGTATATCAAAAACTAAATAACTTCTAACATACGTCCTTTTAGATTCTGACAGGGGATTCAGATGCAATGCGTGATGATAGCGCAGTTGTCGTTTCTTGGAGTAGAATACATATATAGATATATAGTGTTTTAGGCAGTCATTAGTTCATCAATTTTACTAATCAGTACATGTACCGGAACAGTCACAGATTTATATGCTGCAGTAAGGAATATTTAATGGGAATATCTTGTTCATCGATATTTATTTAAATATATAGACAGAGACAACTAAGCAAAAAGTATATTATAACGCAGCATGTTGAAATGACATAAAATATTTCAGAACATTTCTTATGAATATATTAATTACAGGATTTGTAGTTCCTCAATTTAGCATGGAAACAAATCAAGGTAAGACTTGAATGTTTTTGTCAACATTTTCTGGCCAAATATTGTGTATCACATGTATGCAGCTTCAGTTCAATGTACGCAATTGATTAATTACTTCCACCCTGTCAGGTGAGAGGTTGTGACATGTCAAGGTTTTAGCTGTTATGTCTTATTAGCCTATATGACCAGTTAGCGTACAGCTTACATATCACAATTTTTTTCAACACTGTTCCTGATTGGCTGAATTTGAATTCACTACTTGCTTGTTAATCTCACACATGGTGGAAACAGAATTCCTCTTTGAAGTTGGTACATTTAAAACAGAGCTAATTTATTTTTATACTAACAGGAATCAACCTAAGTGTTATAAAAATATCTACTTTGCGCCAAAATATCATGGGAACTAAACTTTAGGGACACTTTTGTTAATTCAATGTCTAACCAAATTTATACCCCAAATTGGCACATGAACAGCTTACACATTTTTTAATAATAGTGTTCCACACTGACTGTGGTTGAGTTTAAATTTACTGTCCATATTTAGGGCATGTACCAAAGTACATAGCCTAGGAGTATATTTACTGATTACTGAAATTATTAGACTAACGGGATGTGTACTAAATCCAAAAATGTTTCAAATTTTGAGGAGACCGACACTTAATGGTGAATTAAGCCATGGCAATATTTGGGTTACAATTATAACGTCAACATTTGCAACAACAGAAGTTAGTTGTGTTTTAATTTGTAACCTAAATTTGAAAATTTGAATACATTTTAAGTAAAAATTATGGATATAGCGCCCAAATACTTCCTGTTCTTGCAAAATATTTTTTTGACAAAATATGGCTACCATATTTAAGACTCTAAACAATAAGGGGCTCAAGGTGCCAGAATATGTGGTAGTGTACTCACACAAGTAACATATGTTGATTGAAACACAGATTGTTCGTCAGCAAAACGAAGATTCCGGACAACCTTCACCTGTGAACAGATACAAGTGATGGAAGACACATTTCAGACCACCCACTACCCTGATGCGAGGACCAGGGAGCTGCTCTCACAAAAAATAGGGCTGCCAGAATCAAAGTTACAGGTTTATATTTTCATATTTTGAGTAGTTGCATTCACAAGGTAAATATCTATTTATTATTATTTTATTATTATTATTTATTTATTTTTTTTTTGGAGGGGGGGGGGGGGTAGGAAAATACACAAATAACCAAGTATCTTTAAAAAATTTTTAAATGAACTAGACCTAATAGTAAGACCAATATAGTGACGAATATTTATTACACTTCGGAATGCATTCTAATTTTTAAAAAAATTAGATGCCTTAATTTGATGCCTTCACTGTCTGACTGTGTTTTACAATAAGTCCAAAAGTATCAAAAGGATATTTCTGATTGTTTATATGGGCAGCAAGTGTAAAAAAGTGTTTAATGTGAATCTTACCAGCATGCCAAAACTAAATTTTGAAAACAGTCTACAAAAAATTCAGACAGAATTAAAAATGTGGCAGATGAGACATCTCACTCCTTTTGGAAAAGTAACAGTACTAAAGAGTTTAATTTTAGCTAAGTTTATACATTTATTTGTATCGTTGCCTACTCCAGAAGATGTAATCTAAGGATGCTCTATATTTTCCAAAATAGTCAAATAAAGGAATATCAATGGTAGGGGATATAATTGATGATCAATGGAATGTACTAAGCCCTGAGGTTCTTAAGAGGAAATTTGAATTTAGTTTTAATATTTTATATTATTACAGACTAAAATACCTTGTGAAATCATTTATCACTACTTACAAGGAGGAAGGACCCAGTAATTATCTGAGGCCCTGCTGTCCGTTTCACCTAAAGATACTTTATAAATCCAAAAAGGGATGCAAAGATTTTTATAACCTATTATTGGAAAGAGACACCAAGTACCCGGTCCCTATACCCAAATGGGAAGAACTAGTCCTTCACAGTAAATACTCATGGACTCAAATTTATAAAATCTGCTGTAAATCTATCAAAGGCAATAAGTTCATCTGGTTCCAGTATAAAATTTTAAATAATATACTAGATACGCAGTATTACCTTTACAAAATTAAAATCTCGGATGATAACACTTGTAGATTATGCAGTCAACATCCAGAAACAATCTTGCATCTTTTTGCAGAATGCACAAAATCCTCAGAATTATGGGGAAATGTCAAGCATTGGGTTTTCACTAGATTAGGTCTGAATTTTGATTTTGATAATGGACTTAAAATATTTGGTTACAACGACAATAATGAAAACTTTTGGCCACTAAATTTCATGTTGATAGTAAGTAGATACTATATCTACTGGTGTGTAAAAGAAGGCTTTCAATTGAATATTTTCCATCTTCAGAGGGAAATTAAAAAAGGTTTAATGAACAGAAAATTTCATCATATATGAACAATTCAAATTAACTTTTTGAAAGAGATGGCGTGTCTGGCAAAACCTCTTTATTGACATCTAAGGTTAGATTATTCACAATAGAGTACATGTATTGTCTCATTCCTGGTTATTCTGTTTCCACCAGTCCTTTTGTTAATGGTGTAATGATCCGGGCCTGAACACACATCAGATGGCCAGCCACCTCACCTCACTGTGTAAAACTCTAAACATATTTATTTTTTATGTCAATTCATTTTTCATGTCAATGTTATTTTTACTAGCTTTGCTTCTACTTCTTATAGATCTACAGTGCAAACAAATGTAATTTGTCAGTTCTTTTTTTCTCTTTTTTCAATGTTTATATGCTGTACATAAAATGTTTGTCTTGAAAAAGAAAGAAAAAAAAGTGTTCATAGGTGTGTGTTGCAGGTTCTTGTAAGGTCTTCAATGGCCTAATGGTTAACAAGTTTGGCATATAATCATGGGATGTCACCTCTGTGTCAGTCAGACTCCTTCAGGTGGCACTACTGAGGGGCTACCCCAATATGACCCAGGCTGTTTAGTGGCTTGTAAATCTTCGACCTTGAAACTGTGTATCAAGTTTACAGTAATACACATATATTCATGCTTTATGGTTAAGATAGAATATATTTGGAGTCTTGAAGGATAAACCTATTGGCACCTAGATTCCAGTGGGGCACGTGTGCAGCACACTTTTTAGCACTTCACTACATTGCAAATGTATTGCTTCTTCCTCTTAGATCTGGTTTCAAAACCGGAGGGCAAAGTGGAGAAAACATGAAAAGCTGAGTCATTTTGGAGGGCTGCAATTTATGACTGAGTCAACGCAAGACTATGTACCGGCCCCAGTCTCCTGTGTTAGGGTGCCTAGAACTGAGGCCTCATCTAGAACTAAGCAGCCATGTACACAGGTGTGTATACACTACAATGTCTTCAAATGTGCCATATAATTAAGCATTCACTAACTCATGAACTAACTTAATGATAAAGGTACAGCTACTTTCAGGCAAAGGTTGATAAGATATATCCTAGTATACTTTCATTTTACCTTTTGGACACCAACCCAGATTTTTTTGTCAATTTGTTTCAAGTAAGGCCAGGATGTTTATTAACAATATGTATTTACTAACGATATCTCTGTTAGCATACTCTTAGAAAAAATGTTTTTCCCCATTTCCCCTTTTCCAGTAAGAAGAAACACATGTAAAAATGAGATATTTGTAAAAAGTCACTCTTTTCAAAAAAGCTTTCATGAAAAGAATACCTTCATGCTTCTTAGCAATTAAAATATCAGTGCTAACTATTTTCTACGGGGATGTTGTATTCAAATTGTCATGAAAATTTAAGAATTCTAGCATTATGCATGGGATGGGGAAGGTGGCTGATGGTTGTTCGTTAAGGAAGCTTTTATTATGTGAATGTTATGTGATTTATGTATCTGAAGAGTAAATCCTATAAAATGTAAACCAATCAGATTAAAAGACCAGGCTTCCACACATTGCAATGATTAACTTAAATGCAATCAATCTAATCATATATACCCTGTAAAACAATCCAATGAAAAGAGTAGCTTCCTTTAATGTTTTCTTAACACTGTGGACTTCATTCCTGTGATGTGGACTGGTTAACCATTCTTTAAGTAATCTCATGATTGAATTTGCTTCTATTGCTAGTTAATCAAAGGTTTCAGCATAGAACAAAAAGTGTACAGTATTTGCTCTCTTTGGACACTTGGTGGAAATTCAGTATTTCAATATTTCCCTTTTAAAGCATTTTATAACAATAAATAACATGTAATGGGATGATACAAAGTAAGGTTTGAACAATAAATAAATTTTCCATGCAGGATCCATTGGACATAAGCATGCATATGTTATATACTTATGCTATATTTGATTTCTAAATAAACTATTACCCACATTCACACCCCAAATATTAATTCATAATAAGCACTGAAAATTATTATTGTAATATTATCAATCATATGATGATAACCATATATTTGTCATTGTAGAAAGTACAATCTGGTAGAATTTCAAATTCAAATGGTAGAAAGTCCAATTGGAGTTTTTACCAGTAGAAAGTGCAGCTGGACTTTCTACCAAGTTTAACTTTCTTCTACCAATAGAAAGTCCAATCTAGGAGATTTGGGTATTGCTTTAGGGTCTGAAATCTGATAAATGCTGCTGCAGAAGCATAGGTGTTAATTGCTCAACTAAATGCAATGTAGGGAGTGACTGCTGTCAAAATTTAATTGGCTAAAGCTGTATAACACTTGTTATAGGACATTTTTCTCTTTACATCAGTACGTGGGCCACAGTGGCGCAGTGGTAACACTCCCCCCTCTGAGATCAGAGTTTCAAAGCCCGGCCTGACCTCAAGTGGGAAAGCTGGTAGTTGCTTGCTGTTGGTCGGCAGTTTACAGTACAGAACCTTGACCAACTGTATGTACTGGCTTCCTCTGCTATTCCAACTACCCGTCGTGATATGACCTGTACAGTGCTGAAAGCGATGAAAAATGCCAAATGAACAAATCTTACATCGGTAATGTGCATATTACAGATTTGCCTTGAAAAATGGTGATGGGATTTGATGTTGATTGTTAAATTCTTGAATATAAACTGAAAACTTCAGTTTCTGTCATGTTTAATTTTTATTTTAAATCTGTGTTACCGTAAAACATCTTCTTTAATATGCTTTTCTTCATTTCTGAAAGCTGCACCTTGCTTAAATGACAGATTTATATGAATAGAAAGCCCACTCTTTGTGTTTAAGTTGAATTTTTCTTTCAAGTCTATATTGAGTTTCTACAAAGATTACATCCTGGTACACAGAGCAATATCAGTCAAGATTATTAGAATTCCGACCCCAGGGCAATACCCCAATCTCCCAGAGTGGACTTTCTACTGGTAGAAACTCCAGTTGGACTTTCTACTAAGATTATCTACTGGTAGAAACTTCAATTGGACTTTCTACCAGTAGAATTTGAAACTCTACCAGATTGGACTTTCTACCATGACATATTTATCCTGCACATTACTGCACATAACTTATATACCTAGAAACTATAACATTTTGTCTCCCTGTTACACATGTGAGTGAGGCATTATCCATTCTCAGTACGTTTGTTTTACAACACTGCACATATTTAAGTATTAATATTTAATTTCATACTTACACTTCACAAAGAAAATTAGTGCTTAAATAATTGAAAGCACTGAAATATTATTTCCCAATTTTATTGCAACAATACAATAGGCCTTGTCATTTTTAATACCAACCAACCAACGTGTTTGTGTGTTTTCAGTACATTTGAACTATTTCAAGAGATTTGAATGTAGATGGTGAAATGTGTATGCTTAATTTGTGGCTGAAGATCGTAGAACTATAATGTTGAAGAAGTGAAATTTACCAAAAACATACATTTACATAACACATGTTTTGATCAAATTAACACATTTTGTTGTGGCCTGGATTCGAATCTACAAAATAACAGTTGATAACATGGTGTTAATTTGTCAAACTATTTCTTAATTTGCAGAAATCCTTTAAAACCAAATCAGATAACCAAGAAAGTCCCAGAAGTGTAGGAGCAACAGGGTCTGTCAATTCTTCTCCAGTGCTGAAGCCTCTTCCTCTGTATATGTATGGCCAACCATCTGCCATATACAGCCAGATGAACATATTATCCTGTTATACTACAGTGGATCCAAACAGAATGGACTTAGGGGCAATATGTCCCCATCCATGGCAGCAGAACAACATAATGCACTCCTACAGAACTGACTGGTCCAAATAGATAATAGTGAAAAGGACAATATCATGTGTATTTTATTCATTACATCTTCATTATATATTTTTACTTCATTTTGTGCATTATACGAAGAATGGTCCTAAAACAAAAGAAAGAAAAAATAGTTAATTTGCAAAATCAACATATTTATGTTTTATACAAGTTGAGATTTTGTACAAGTTGTAACATGTACAAATTTTGGACTTGTACAAGTTGCAACTTGTACAAACTCCGTATTTATCAGTTGAACAATGTATTTCAATGAATTTATACTTTAAAATTCATAAAATCAACATCTGATCTTCATGACTGACAAATTCACTGTAAAATATGCTTCTTTGATGAAAAAGCAAACTGTTGACCTGTATATTTTCATAATTTTGTTGACAATTAAAACACTTTTAAAACATATCTTTACATTATTTATTTGCCAAACTGAAGGTAGTGTCTGACTTTTAGGTTAGTTGGTGTTGGTAGTCTTAATATTTATAATCATGTTTTCAGTAAACAATTCTCCTAAATTCATTTGTTCTAAAACAAAGGGATAAATAAAATGTATTATTTTATGATGATAGAACCACATCTAAATTTCAAGACTATACAATGATTTTATTAATGAAATGCATGTGTCAATTACAATTATGCATTTACCATTATCTGTCCTTTAATGCTTTCCCTTACCCACTTGAACTCACTGAAACTTGAACCTTATTTATGGGAAAGATGGCAGTTTCTTACCGATGGTCGGCAGTTTGCAGTACAGAACCTTGACCAACTGTATGTACTGGTATCCTCTGCCCAGAAAACTACCTATCGTGATCTGACCTATATAGTGTTCAAAGCGACGTTAAAACCCAAATAAATTGTAGAAACTGAGTCACATATCCAATTAAATATCACACGAGACAAAAAATATCTAAAACAAAGTTCACACTGTTCCATGCTGCCCTCATGAGCTACTTAATCTAATCTAATCTAATCTACTGCTTTGCAGGCGCAATATCTTCCCCACTAAGGGGAACTCAGTGCGCTAGTAACAAAAATAAGAAAAAAATTTAACTTGTTGGCCTCGTTTGCGACTTGATATTCTTCGTGTTCTAGTGGTATCCAAAAGGTGTAACAAATCAGGAATCGTATTCAGTTAAAACATGTTCGACAGCATGGGCAGCCATTTCAACTTGTAGCAGAGTTTTAAAATTGTTTGAAATATCTTCTACCTCATCGCATGAGCTGTATCAGAATACACAGGACAGGAGGGGTGACCTCAACCTAAAGTAGAATACATAAAACTAAAGGTTCTCTTGCATCCCATTGTACGTGTATATACACGTAAGTGTGCTGCAAATATTGTTGAAAAATGTAGCCTGGTAGTGGGGTTGCTGAGATTTGCACGTGCAAACAAGGTATATTTTCCCAACAAGAGTGTCACTACTTGAACATCAAAGAATAGACTGTGACTAGATACAGGCCCCACAGTGGGTTAATATGGATACAAGGCACATGTGAGTGTATTGTACAGGACGTGCAAACCCTGCAAGTGAATGGGGAGATCTTGCAACACAAGCAAGGGGAATGCACATGCGAAAGTCTCTCGTAAGTTACCCTTGAGAAATGGATGCATTCATGGCCAAACTGCGTACACGCAGAGAAAATGTGCATGTCAATTTTCATTGCAGGGTCTGTGTGACCTTGAAATTCTCTTATAAAATTGCACGGGTACCTTAAGTGTGTCTTGCGAATCCGTACGTGCTCGTACAACAGGATGTAAGAGAGGCTAAAGTGACAGTTAACTGACTTAGGCCACACTTCTCTATCTTCAGAAATTAATCATACCACATAATGTAGTCAAAGTGACGATGGACATAAATCAAATTTCCATATGCAAATTCAAAGTTCTGTGCCAGGTTTGGGCGCTGATTATAAGAAAATAGTGTATTATCGCCCTTTTAAAAATACTGTCAAACATAAATTTACCTGACTTTTGGTGGTTGAAGTCTATAAATTGTGCTTATGTCCATGCAAAATTTCCTTTACAACTATCCAACTAATATGACACAAAGCAAGTAAAAAACAAGGCCACTGCGGCTGCGGTTATCTCCCACCTTAGAATCAGTAATAATGGAGAACTAAAGGAGTTAGAAGAAGGGGTCAGAGCAATGATAAGGGAGATATAGGGCCTCTTTAATAGGATAATCCCATTAAACATTTAACATGTGACATATGGCCATTTTGTTTTCAATACTAGGCCAAATTACTATCAGGCTAACTTTCCTAGCGATATATCTTTTGCACAAATTTGATTAACCTAGCTCCAATATTTTACGTTTTAGAGCATCTTAATAATTTTTTAAATAATTGGCTATGGCGGCCATTTTGTTTTTCAAAATAAGGCCAAATTTTTTCTCAGGCAAAACATTTGAAGGCCAGGACTTTTGATGGTCTGTCTTTATATTCTGAAGCCATAGCACCAATAATAAGGGAGACATAAGGACATTTTAGTGTAATGACCCCATTTAACCTTAAAGCAGGGGTCAAAGGTGAAATTTATCACCTGGGAAAGATTCCCAGGCCATGACTTCCTACAAGTTGTTTTCACATTCTGAACCTCTAGGAGCAATATTAGGGGAGATATAAGGCTTTTGTAATAGGATAACCCCATTTGACATTACACATGTGATATGGCGGCCATTTTGTTTTTAAACAGGGCCAAAATTACTATCAGGCTAGCTTTTTCTAGCCATATAGCTTTTGTTCAAATTTGCCGAAGCTAGCTGGAATATTTCAAGATGTAGAGGACCGTTATGATTTTCTAACAATTATCTATGGCGGCCATTTTGTTTTTCAAAATGAGGCTAAAATTTTGCAGAGAAAGGTTTCATAGGCATAAACATTTCCTGCAAATTTGGTGAAGACATCTTTATAAATGAATGAGATATTAAGGTTTATGGAAAAACGTGATGAACGGACGGATACACAGACTGACGCACATACTGAATGCGTTTTAAAATCTCCCGACCACAGCCTTCGGCCACAGGCGGGAGGTAATAAATGAAACAAGTTTTATCAATATTGATACCATTGTATTCACCGTTCTTCTCTAACATAAATGGCCCTTCTTCTACAACTGGATATGTAACAGGTGTTCTTATCAAGGGTACTTCAGACTTTGAGAAAATGTGTGTCTGTGAAAATTTTATTGCTCCAACACAGAAAGTGTGTTTTATCTGCAGTTTGTTTGTTGATCCGTCGAAATAATTGCTCAAAAAGTGTTGATTTATGTAACTTAAGTATGCAGGGAGTGGAACGGTTGGACACTTTGTATACACTCTCTATAGGAAATAAATGGGAAATAAAACCACTTTTTATCACTGCTTTTTGGTTATTGTTTTCAGCAAAATCACCCAATTTTAAGGAAAAATAATTTATGAAAATAAAAATTTTACTTGCATAGATTCATTATTATTTAATGGCTAAGTACGTAGACAAAAATAGGCCTAAAGTGCAAGCTTTTGTTCGCTCTTTGTTGATTAGATTCATGGTTAAATTCTCCTCTTCAATCATCTAAAATAAAGAAAAAAATCTTTACAGGTAACACCAATATGGCCATAGAATTAAAATGTGTATTCTTCTATTAGAGGCCTGTTCCACTTTGGGGAATGACATAACCAAATAACTTAAGAATAATAAACTACGAGGAACAATTCTAAAACGTGGCCAACCAATATACAGTTAAAAACTGCATCCATACATCTCATCAAAAATACCAGACACAGTTGTCTCAAAAGTTAACTTTCCTCAAGTCCCTTCCCTTCAACTATAAAGAAACAAAACAAGAGGGATCAGACTTGACCAACTCAACAGGCTGCAGCCAGGGTGGCTTGTGTTACATCCCAGTGTTGACCATCAGGTCTATATGGGTGACTTTTATCCTTTTAACAGCAGTTACATTTAACCATGGGAGAATCCAGGGTACCTAGCTATAGTCTTTTTAAAACATTTATTAGGTTTAGCTCACTCAGTCTCCCCATGTGAGGAAGATATATTTGGAAAAAGAAGGTTTAGGGGGATTTTCACACCAAATACCTCGACTGCGTCTTTGATGCATTTGGGTGGAGCAGTTCCCATATTCTATCAGTGAAGCTTCATTTTCGAATTCCTCCATTGTTCAAGAAGTTACAAAATGCATTCATAAGTTGAGGTGATCTTTATCAAATTTTATGTTCTTTAATTTTCCTTAGAAATTCTGGGCTTTGTTACTAAGCGTTGAAACTTGCTGTTACTGGGAATCACCATCGAAAACCACAACATCCATTCAGTAGTTGTTCCTATGTAATTTCTCTTCAGGTTCCTAAGATTCCTAAGGCAACGGAAGAATCAACCAACAAGCATCTACCGGCATATATTATGACAAACTGCAGTTATAGGAATTATGCTGTCCTTTTCAAATCATAATGTCCTAATGTATGTTGCTTAGAATGAAAGGGTGATTAACAAGGTCTTCAGGAGACAGTATTGCATCAAAAGTTAACTCAAATTAATTTAGTTAGGTTAAGACGCTGTTGAAGTTATTTGATTTAACCGTTGGTTTACATTTGCATATTTGCATCACAGATTTCCCCCCCAAATATATGTTTGTTTTTAAAAAATTAAACCATGAAAAGAGAACGTTTTTGATTATACACAATATTTGGCTTTATAGTGTGGATACAAGATCATTTCTCTTCCAAATTACAGATTACGTTTCTGGAAAATGCCAGCATAGTTAGAAATTATGAAAAAATTATGAATAAACAACACTGTAGAGTCTGCGCAAATGTAGTTGAAAGCTCGCAAAAATAAGTATAGGAATTGGTTCATAACTAGCCTTGTTTAAGGGTCGAGTTAATTTTATATGTGAAAATAATCAGTTTAAATAATGTAGCCTTACCTTAATTGGCTTTTACGTTGAGGCACAGCTAACGACAGAGGCTCTTTATGGTGAGCTTATATTTTATGGACAAGTGTTTTGTAAATATCAACTCCTCTCCAAAGTTATTGCTACATATCTGAACCTTAAGCAAAGCTAGTTAATAACTAGCAAAATATTTTATGCTACTGATATTTGAGTGAGAGGAAAAACAATGTTTACGAGCAAAGCCAAGAAGTGTAAGTTGTTATCTCAGTTATACAGAACATCCTGTAACAGAACCATCGGCAAAGGAACCATAGAACTTGGCACTCATATGATAAAGCTTTAGTTTAAGGTGACCTTAGTTCCCTAAAATAATTGTAAATATATATCGGTGTTGTTCACCATATATACACCATGCATATATCTGTTTTAAAGCCATACTTATTTTATATTGGCTTTCAAAAATAATAAAGCGTTTTTATTTAAGGCCAATTTGTAAGTGTTAATGGGGAAGACAGTTTAATGGGACCACAGAATCAAGCAGTTGTTTTATGTTTCTCTTGCACTGTTACGAATGCTAGTTACAAACAAGAGTTCTAAAATAGTGCTTGTTTTAGTGATGCATAAAATACAGATCTACAAGTTGAGATTGTGTACAAATTATAACTTGTACCAACTGCTTTGTACAAGTTGTAACTTGTACAAGAAAGATGCATAAATCAAACTTGAATAACCTTAAAGTGTGCACATGTTTGAGCTTGTAGAGGTTGACAAGTATAAGCTGCAACTTTTAAAAGTAGTTTGTATAAATTATAATTTGTACGAAATGTCAACTTGTACAAGCCATAACTGTGTTGACCGTACAAGGGTCAAATTGATATGACGCCCAAACCAATGTGTTTCCGGAATTTTCTTATTTCCGAATATAACTGAATCCAACTATAAGTCAAAGCCAAATCATATAAAAAATAACTGAATGAAATTTATTGAGGATGCATTTACCACATATCTGGGTTAGTAAATGTACTAACTTTCCCTTCTGTGTTATTTTAAAAGTTTTTGAAATGAAAGGCAAGATGTTGAGAAAAAAGGCCTTTTAATTTTCACTCTACTGATGTTAATTATTTATAAAAAATATTGGGGAGACTCCAAAATCCAGTCCTCATAATTATTAATTTGTTAGTGTGACCGAGCAATTAATCATATCACTTCCGTCCTGTAATCAGTACAAGAATGATCAAATTCATCCCAGATTTTGAAATTTTCACCGCAAGGTCTCTCGGGCATTTTGAATAAATATGTCAGCAGTTTTTGGAGGTATAAATAGTGTTATTGTGAATATATTTACCAATCCCAATATTTTCATCACTAGTTAGTGATCTGGAGTAAATAACTCACGAACTGCAATGGATATAAAAACACTTGCTTTAATGCTGATTTTATATCTGCATTTTCAGACGATAGTGGAAGGTTTGTGACTTTTGTTTCTCTAATATTTCTCTAATAAATCAATACAATTGTTTTGTTTCTCTAATATTTCTGTAATAAATCAAAATAATTGCAAAACAATGAAGCTATTACATTTTCTTCTGTTCATATTGGTCCCTTCGTTTGCTTGCTTGCTCATAGATCAGTTACAACTTTGCACACCTATAGGATCCTCTAGGGTGGGATTATATGTTGTATTCTAGATAACAAAGTATTCATTTACTGTATGAGTGGAGATTTTGAACGTTCTACCAAGTTTACCTATTTTAGCCAATGAGTTTACTGCTATAAAAATACATCCTGTGATGGAACCTTGTTACTCCTGTCAATGTTTGAGCATGAGGAAACAGCAAGATTGACAAAATAAGTATCATAAACTCTAATCAGGTAATGCCTAGGTCACACCCTAGCCTTCTGGTCATATCTGTAGGTATTTGATTTCCACTTGATGACTTCATCCTTATATATTTGAACAGCGACCTTGTGAGTGGTTTTAAGATATTTTTTTTAAAAGTGGTCCTTAACAGAAATCACTTTGCGAGAGATATCAATTCACCAAGAAAGTATCATACCTAAATGTGAATCCCACTAAAGCATACTGAATATGTCCAACCCAAATACAATCATACCAAACCACAACTGAAGATACACTAGCCAGTTTGTTTTGTTTAAATGTTTTTGTTTTACTCTGGGTTCAACAGCCAGTCGGCAAATATGTTTGATATTTTGTCAACCCTACATGACTCTTGATCCCAACCAAGGCTCTACCCAACTGGAAACCTTTTTATTTCCGTATGTCTTGTTGTAGTCATTTCTTGTCTTGTCCTATACTGTTACCGTCTTGTTTGGAAACACTTGTCGGACTTTCATAGTCTAACATCAGGACATCACCTCACAACAGGCCATAGTACAATGCCGACTGTACTTGAAAGGAAACCATCATGTCGTAAACTTCCCGAACCTGTCAAGACTGGAAGTCTCCAAGTCTTTGGGCACATCACAGCAACATCACAACAGGGCAAGCCAGGACACACTAGGACAAGACATAGGCGGTTACAGCAACAGACAAGCCGGAAACTGTGTAGGATAGGCCAGCTTGATTTTACTGACCCCTGGCTTTTCAGTTATGCAATCTGTGTCTATCAAAGGCCTGTCAGCATGCCTCATTTGGATTTTCAAATCCGACAGATTACAACTGACAGTGTTTAGATAGGCTTTCTTATAAATTAACTAAAAAGGCAAGAAAGAATGTGAGGAAGAAAGAAGTCCATACAGACACATGTACAGAGTTTGTGTTGGGAGTTGGGACATTTGCTGACATACAGAGGAGGAGGGAGGAGAGAGAACAGAGAGAGAATGAGGAGGCAGAGAAACAACAGAGAGAGGAGAGGTAGAGGGAGAAAGCCAGTAGGCAGAAACTTTACAGTCACAGACAGAGGAGGCAGTGGTTGAAAAAGGACCAAGAATTGAGGAGTAAAAGTAAAACGGACACAGATGGTGGAGGAGAGGCTGCCACATCTCAATCCCAATCGAGGTGGAACCCAATCGAGGTAAAACCATGAAATTATCAAGCACAGGGCCAGGAAGGATTGCCTTTCTAACAGGTGTGCAAGCTGCCCTGATGAAAACTTTGCTCACATCTTTCCTTGGATCAAGGCAGGAGACCATTAGACCAGCCATCTGCATTTACCCCGCATCTGAAGTTGAAAACATAGAGGAAAGAGACTTTCACACTTTTAGAACAAGGCAGTTAAATGTTCAAGTGAGATATAGGGACAGAGGGAAGCACTTGTCGGCCGCAGTTACCTACACTCGTACGAGTTCCAGTACCACTTACACACATGAGCCACAGACTTTCCAGTTGAAACAGTCAGCAATTTCTGCAACAGAATACATCTTGGTTATTCCAGAAACCCATATGCCTGCAACACAGGTCATACAACCAGCTCAAAGGTCTCAAGTGGTGCTCAGAGGACAGCAAAAACCCAAAGGGCCACAGACTTCATGCGTAGTTGTTAATGACCAACAACCTGGAACTTCAAGACAGCTACTTTTCACCATCAGCCCGAGTAAGGTCTTCAACCCACTGTCGGTAGCCTCTGTCACAGATGAAGAAAGTGAACATCTTAGAACTGTCAAGCATTTTCGGGGAATCTACAGGCAGTTATGAACTACCAGCTGATAGATACAACTCAACCGTAATCACCAAGTGACCCACATGTCGCTTTTCCTTGGACCACCCAGCAGCAAGAGGTTCGTCAATAGCCAGAGTCATAGAGGGGAACACCCACACCTACATTAGCTCCATTGTGCCTAGTAGAACCCAGAATCTGTTTGCCAGGATTCTAAACACATTCTCTACAACCTTCCTGCGTCTGGTCTGGTATTCTCTCTTCCCCTTTTAGTTGTCTTTTGCTGTAGGGTTTAACAACTATGGAATTATGGCGAAGGCGTCATCATGCAGCAAAAGTAATGCACTCGGGCCGTCCCTCCCTCAACTGTTCAGGTGCTGGAAGCCCCAAGGTGTCATCCTCGATCTCCTTCTTCAACTTGCTGAGGTTAAATATTTGTGTATGTGATAAAGATCGCCTTGACCTAACATCTACCCAGAGAAATCTTTTGTCTGTGTCGACCAGGGCTAGCAGCACCAGGGAAATAAGCCCCTATAACTTTAATATTTACTCTCAAATTTCTTTGGCTTCTTCATACATAGTAATATGTTTCAAGGCTAGTGTCCCATGAGCATGGGGACATTCCATGTCAATCTGTTTCCAGTCTTCAGGAGTGTTGGTGGTGGAGGCTGTCATGAAGGTGCTGGCTGTATGGCTGTTGCTAGTACTAGGTTCAAATGATTTTTTGTGGTGGCAAATCAGAATGAAAATAAAAAGAATGGACTCAGTGAAAAAAACAACAGGGTCCTAAGCTTCTGTAAAAAGTCGCTCTGATGTGTAGTTGGCATTTTTTCAGTGATACATGATGAGTTACAGCAGCTAGAATGAGTTTATATAATGTTGGTTTGATCCTGACTGGTGATCCAGATTGAAGAAATTAATCAGTCCCTTCGGGGTGGATCTGGACACTGCTCCAGTTTTGTCAGTGTGTCACTATGGCTTGCCATAGCCTGATATGGCTTGTCCTGATAATTTCCCATATGGTCGTGGAGAAATAACCCCAACCTCAGGTTTGGATTTTGCTCAAAACAAACTGGGGAGCGCTATGTCCTGTCCGGGAGGTGAAACTGACCCAAATTTTTGTCTCTGACCCCAACTCTGCAAACCTACCCCGGAGTCGTAGAGTTGGTTGTAGGGTCGGCCCCAGTGGAACACCCACATTAGATAAATTTTTGGAACAATACAGAAAAGGTCACGCTATGAAATTCAAAAATGAGTTCATATGACTGCTTAGAATAGTCTGAATGTACCATTCAATGACAATTTTTTCTGGGATGAAAATCTAATTAAATTTCACTATTAGCATGTATAGAGTGGTTTATCTACGACAATAAGCAAATGTGTTGCATGTCATCTGTATGATAGTGACAAATCCTCTGTAACCATTGTGAAATGTACAGAGAACACCCCTAAAATCAAAGTGACGGGTGGGGTGGGATACAATGAGTCATTATTTCGGGTCGCTCTGGACCCAAACAAAAGTGGCAAAATTGATAGTTGTTTGACGAAATACATGTTCACTTCAGAATATGCTTGCAGTTTAGCTTCTTGCATAATTTTTCTGAACATTTCCAATGTTTTATTACTTGGGCATCAATTACCACCAAAATTTTAAGCCATTTCTTGAAATGAGGTCATTGTGAATTATTTGTCCCGATTTGCTTAATTAACACCAAACAGCGGCTTAATAGAGGTGTGTAGTAGCGGGAATTTTTACATCATCTGTTCAACTTGAAATAGTGTTTACATAATAAAATTAGACCAAAAGTTCTTCACCAACCGGCTTTGTTTTAAATTTAATCAAGCAACCTACTTAGGCTGACATACATAATATTATATTAATATATTACAAATACCCAGGACAACGTAGTTGTGACCAGCCGGAAAACAAGTTCACTGTTTTCTTTTAATATTGAAATATTGATCTGTACTATTAGTTTCAGTTTCTACTTGAGGGGAGAACGTTTTCAGATGTATATTTTATGCATATTAATTGGTATTATCCAAAAATAATCGACAAACTCAACTAGCTGCTAATCATTGCATACCATCTATTTGACAGTGAATCATCTGCAAACAATTATATTTAAAAATGTTTCTGCTTTAATTTGTAAATTAATGATGTGGCACGTGATATGAATGTGATTGGATGTTTACTTTATCATCACACCTGACAGAGAAAAAAGGGTGTTTTTCAGTATTCTACAACCTCTGTTGTGCTTTAAAGGGGTTAATACAGATTTTAAAATTTCACTTGTATCACTCATTTCCACGATGTTACAATCGCATTAGACAAATTCTTGGATAATACACATATTTATGTTTCAGGCCAGGACAGGACAGAAATTGCTAATCACGTGATCAACAAAGTATTCAATGGCAGGAACTGCAACAAAAAGGTGAAGTTTGACAAGTTGGGCAAAGTGAAAGTGAAACTTGGCGGCAGGTTGTTGCATTTCATCTGCGGTAAAGACTCCAGACTGATTGGGGACAAGTTTTCTGTGTGTATTGATGGGGAGTGGAGTCACCCTGTACCTGTGTGTGCTTGTGAGTACTTTATTGTTTGGATTAGGTTAGGATTGTTTGGCTCACTATCAATTATTGCTTGCAAACGTATGGGGGCGGGGTTGTGTACATTGGAATACACTCATCTCTTAGATCCAGGATTGTGGGCTTGGAATCCATCCCGAGCAATGGTGGGGAAGTACTGTAGAATCCTGACTGGTACACAATAGGCGTATTTCACAAGCATAGTCTATGCAATCCATATTCAGATTTGGATTCTTTGGATTAGATAGATTTATGAAACGCAATTTTCTCTAGACTAGAATTGACAATGAAAAAGTGGATTATGTCTGTGAAATACTCCTAATGCCATCATTCATTCGTCCCCTGAAATTACCTTTAATATATGACATGTATATTGCTTTGAAAGGGGCAAAATGATTGAATGAATAAATGAATCAATCAGCACCGATATATGTTTTAGTGCTTGCCGGCTGGATTCGATTGGGGCTGTGTTGAATTTTAGAAAACATTTCATCACAAAATATTTTGCAAAATAATCAAGTTCTGGGGTAAATAAACAATAAAAAAGGTCTGATTTGTCTGTTGAATGTGAACATTTGATTGATCATACTCACGCCTGCCGTGTAAGAGCAGTGGTGAGAGTATATTATTAAGTGTGAGAGCGTTTAGAGATCACTTTTTTTTTGTCTCCGGACTTTCATGAATTGTGGCATAGTGTGATGAGTACCTGTCTCATCACTGAAGTTAAGCAGCAAAGGGCTACGTAAGTACTGGGATGGGTAACCTCATTGCACTACTTGGGTCTCTGATGGCTTTGCGGATCAGTCAGTAGACTGAAACACCTTTCGGTCTTGTTTTTACTCAAGGTTTTGGCTTTTCACTGATGTGTAACATTTAGAGTTTTTCTCCTCCCCCCTGCTTTATAATTCATTTATGACTAACAACCATGGCCATGCTTTTGGTACATGCATTAATTTTCTTTATTTCTAATTTAGAATGTTTGAACATTTCTTTGACCTATGCATTAAGCTGGCAGGTATCTTTCTGACCAGCAGCCATGGGAAGGCTACTTGTACCACAGGCTATACAACAAAAAGTTCCACAATTATATTAACACTTTCATTTTTTTTGGCTGGATTATAAACTATATAGCTCATACTAGTACACTGATACTGCTAGTTACAAAGTTAGAGGGAAACAGTATTTGGAGTTTTTGGAAAATTAGAGGGAACAGTATTTGTAGGGTTGTGGACGATTAGGCCTTGGATGCAATTGATTTCCTTTGTGTATCCGTCAAAATACTGCAGTGTTGTACATTTCAAAGAATAAAATCTTGCCCCTGTTTTTTAAATTATGTGGTGTGAGTATATGTATATCATTTGACAACAAAGACCTCTAGTTTGATTTAATATCAGTTCACCATAACATTATACTCATTCTGTTCATTATACATAGGTCATTCTATACCAGATAGTTGTGAGTTACTTAAAGCAAGCTAGTTACCTAAGATCAAGTACTACAAATAAATCGGCAATCAACTTTCAGAGATAATGTCAGGCTCAACAATTGAACCTAGATATTAAGCTTTAGATAAAAGGGTGGGATATGTTACAAAATATGTAATAGTCCCTGAACATCAATGATTTATAAATAACAGAAAAAGGAAGTACTGCCAATAATTAACCTCCAACTATGAGGTATGTCCAATTCGCTCTATATGTTTCTTGGTTTGCTTGCTGAATAACTAAAAAAATTGTTTCCAGATTTTGATGAAATATTCAAGAAATGTTGACAGTGGCACAAGGAATAGATGATTTAATTTTGGGTAGTTATCTTGAGCACCATCTGGTTCCAGAAATTTTGAAAGGAATTTTTTTATCATTGTAATCATAAGCCATAATGGGGATTTTGGGCCTTGGAGAAGGTTTGCTCTTTCTGAATGCTTTCTAGTTGATTGTCAGACTACTTTTTATATGGTAAGATATGATGAGATATTGTTGAAATTATCAAGATTGCCCTGCCACTGTTTTTATTGCATGGTTTTTAATAATCTGCTGCCGTGGTCGTAAATTTGTGCTAGAAATTTGTGAAAAGAGAAAGTTTATTGGTGACATTGATTTATTTGTTTGTCCGTGTTGGTGATTATTCCAAAACTCATGAACACGTCTTTCTGAAACTTTTTTTTACATGGGTAGGGCTTGACCAAAGGAAGAAGTGATTAAATTTTGCTAAAGATCAGGATCATCTTCTGGATACCAAAACTTACGAAATTTTCAGTAGTCCCTTTTTCAATGATTTTGATTTAGTCATTGGGTTTTGTGCATGGCAGAGGTCTGCACTCTAGAAGGGTTTTTTAGTAATGCATATACAGTAGAACCTCGGTTATCCAGCCTTCTATTATCCGAATCTCTGGATTAACCGAACCGAAATCATATATATATATATAATGATATTTTTCTTAAAAACAACACATATTAACACAAACACAAGTTATTATTTTGTTTTACACAAAAACTGGCAACTACATTGCCTTTGCTAACGATTTTAAGGGGAGGATACCTATACAATATTGTTATCCCATAGCAGCACACGGACAATGATCATGCGGCTTAAAAATCATTATTTTTGTATCGTGGATCCTGATTAGCTAGAATTTGAACTGATTGCTCATTTTGTATTTCTGCTGATATTTGGCATGGACTGGTGGCCCCTCCCGGTAGATCAGTATCAAGAGCATTTTATAATGCAATACTGTGGCAACACTTTACAACTTGAACTCAATTGTCAACCCATATTATTTAATGGAAAACTTACCATATTAGATACAGACCCTAAATCGGATGAATTTATAAACTTTTACCCCATAGTTTTGTAGACTTAAGACTTTTGTACTTTGTAGTGATTCCTTGGTACAGGACTGCCAAATGTTCTTTTTATGAGCTTCCCTACCTGTAAAAAGGTCTATTCAATCAGTTATGTACTAAAACACACCCATCTTTGAAATTTTTAAAAATGGTTTTGCATTGGCAGGATACCAAAAATGACAAAAATATGTTACGAACCCATCCGTAGGCAACAGCAGATATGTGTCAAATAACCAAGCTAAGTAGTGAGTTATCTGGGCTTCCAGCCCACTTTACACTACAATAAAGGGTTTGGTATTGGCCACCATTTTGGATTATTAGTGTTTGTAGTTGCATTTGACGATAATAGTAGTAAACTGCAATAAAGTCATGCAATATCGTGCACACTTTGATAGTATGTCCCTCCCTTTTGGCATAATGGTATCATGTTATAATTTAATTAAAATTTGTTTCAGATGAAAAAATTGCACCAGTTTAAAGGTTTGAAGCCTATAAAACAGATTTTTTCCTGTACTAAATCAAATGTTATTTTGTTTTATTATCAAAAGGTGAGGTTTCAGTTCCGAGATTTTATTATTAAAATAATTTTTGCCTATATAAAAATAGACATAAGTATTCGGACTTATTTTTAAAAAAAGTACTCAAGTTCATGATTCAGGACTGCAATACACTGTAGTTCAGGTGGACTAGGTGAAAGTCACTGTAGGTGATACAAGTTTTTTTGGCTAAAGGGAACTGGTGCCATGTCTAAGCAGTAAGTATCAAAGTTTCTATAGGATTCACCATTAAAAAAAAATTAAGATACACTTGTGATATGACACTGATGTTTGAACTCTGCATTATTGTAAATAATGCACAGTTGTTTGGACATTTCCTTTCCATTTACGACACATTTTTAAAAATACATGTTGTTAAAACCACATTGAGGTGTGTAAATTGGTCATAAATTTTGGGTGACGAGATGTTGGATACATGTGGATAATTAAATATAATATATGAAAATATCAAAATATTTCTAATTTCTAAATGAAGTTCTAAATAAATAAATTAATGTTCTTTTCCAGACAGAGGTTGTGATGACAGTAAAGTAAACAACCTTGACTCAAGTGGTATGGATATAAAAAATCGTGTGATAACTGGCACTGGTGAGATTGTAGCTGTGTCCTATGGCTGTGGGCCTGACCATGTATTGGAGGGAGGAGATGAACTTGTTTACTGCATGGGTAGAAAATGGCAGGGGATGGTCCCTAAAGCATGTGTGTTATCACAAGGTTAGGATGTATGTACATGTCATTGTTCCAGTTGATATAGATCTTCTCTAATTTTGGCTTTGTGAGATAGGTAAAATTATATTTTGGGCCAAGTGATTGGTATGGTGGTTGCCTATTTACAGCTTTCATTGGGAAAGTAATTCAGAATCTGTGAGTAACAAGAAATAGATTTCACACAGATGTTTTTTTGCCATTTCACTTGTTAAACAAACTAACATAGTAGGGAGTTATACAGAATCAATAACATTGGAATTACCTGTGGCTTGAAGCCCCAATAGAAGACATTATGCAGTTACAGTTTTATAAAGACTGCTGTCACTCCGTTCTCTTTTCTATTCTGTGTCTCTGTCTCACTCTCTGAGGGAGGGGACTCAGAACACACAAGGGAGACAGTATAACTTTTAACTGTTCTATAATAACTAATTCAAGGAAAATGGTTGTGAATGTGCCGCAATGTTAAATGAGCTCAGGTTATGTAAAATTCAAGGGACTGTATATGAATACTACACAGAAAAAGATTCTTGCTGGAAGATTGATTAAGCCTGCTTTACATGTATTTTAAGGAGGTGAGCTTTGGAAACTGCAAGATGTTTAGAGATTATGTGAGAGTTTATGTTGTCTGGTTGTATATTATAGCTTTCATGTGTGACTTTGAAAATGTCTCCACTCCACATTGTAACTGGACCAATGATTCAGAACAAGGGGCCAGCTGGAAGCATCATTCAGAGGAAACTCTACTGGAAGGCACAGGACCAGATTTTGATCATACCTATGGCATAGATGGCACAGGTAATACTGCACATAGTAGCTGAATAAGCATGAAGTACATGCAGATTGTAACCTTTTAATCTTACTGAAAATGTTACCTTTGCATTGATTGGTCGTGTGATTATGTAAAGAACCAATCAAATAGCTATAAGTGTTTTATATGGTGTTAATATCAGTGAAGAATCTAGCAGAATTATTGATCTGTAATTTTTAGAATAAGGGTAATGGTGAAAGCATAACCTGTAGGTATTTGTTGCAGTTTATGTATTCATGTATGTCATTGATATAGTGATGCTCATGCTTGCCTAAAATACAGGGCATTATATGTATGTGGACTCCATGGATGCTCCTGAAGGTGCTGTGGCAGAGATGATGTCGCCATGGCAACATGCTGAGGAAAACAGCTGTCTAGAATTTTGGTACCACATGCATGGCAATCAGACTAGTGAGTGGAGAAAAATTTTGGTTATCACTGCCCAAAAAATTAACAAACTGTCCTTCTCTAAGTATGTTGGTAAAAAGAATTACACTGTTGATTATTGAAAATTAAAGTAATGCCACAAAATATTTTTTCCTTAATTGTGATTGAAACCTCAGAATATGTTGGGATATTAAATTTTTATTGTCACACCCATGAATTTAGGAATTAGAAACTAAGTTGAGTACAAGCTATTAGAGAGGAATTCACATCACTCAGTTTATGAACGAAAAAGGATTTTTCTTTAATGCAGGTTTTACACATTTGAATTATCTTAAATACAAAATTTTAATCTTTGTTGGTAGTTTGGAGGTAAACTCTTTGAAAACCTGTGTTAATACTTATCTCATTTAACTTGACATGACAAACATAAAACTGACGTGAAGTGAAATGTAAATTCTAAGGTTACTTTTGGCTTAAACACATTTCACCCCTAAAATAAGTGGGCACCAAGGGCAGCATTAAATTCATTCTTAACTTAAATCTAATCGAGCCATTGTTTAAGGAAACAAAAAACTAAATTTACGGGTGCTGCGCAAACTCATATTAGGAAATTGGTATAGTAAATAAAATGAATTCTAAGTATTTCATTTAAAGAGTTCTGGATTCAAATTCCAAGGAAAGTAACTTCAATATGAAATGAATATACAAAAGCAAAATAGAAAAATGGTCACTTGATTCAAGTGATGTCCACAACTAATGTTGCTACTTCCACTTACGCCATTGACCATAACACCTAATTCATTTTAAATTCACATCCCTGCAAGAAGCAGCTATGAAAGAACATGTTATTACCCAATTAAATATTCACTACATTAGATATTTTTTGACTGAAAAATAGGCTGATTATGACCTTCACCAGGGCTTGTATTCACAAAGATTCTTATTCTTAGAATTAGTCTTATTCTTATAAGATCTAAGACTAAAACTTTGTAATTCAAATAAAATTTTTATTCTTAGAATATTCTAAGAATATGATTTAAATTTGAATATTCTAAGAATATGATTTAAATTTAAGACTGGCACATAGCATACTTAACTTAAGAAAAATGGCTGCTTTGGTGGTTATAGTACAACAACTATTCAAAATCGACATGTAGAATGAGTGTTACATACTTAGCTGTTCATTGTTTGTGCTGTAGTGATAACAGCCTCTTTATATTCTTTTTAAAAAAAATTCACTATCTGCTCACACATATCAGACCTTCAAATGTATTAACTGGAATGACAATTTTATATTGTTTAAATGTTATTTTTGATAATTAACAATTCCAGTTTAGTTTAACATGAAGTTAGTGATTTTCTGGACCTCCTTAACATCGCCATCAGTCCTCTCTAGATGTGTGTCTGATCTGGTGTAATTGTAAATGTCATACAACTTGACCTTTTTTCTCATACAAATTTTTCGTGTCACTGTTTTATAACTTGCTAATCTTCTGGTAAATATACGTAAACATGGAGCATGTTGATCTTGTCAGACCCCTGTCACACTAAGAAGAATGAGTATATATATATATATATATATATATATTTTTTTTTTCTTTTTAAAATAAAATATCAGCTGAGACTGGAATATGTTTTTGTTTGTGAAATTGTCTTTTTCAATGTCCTTTGTATTATGTATATATTGTTATGTATATTTGTATAATTTATGTCGAAATAAAAAGATATAAAAAGAATGAATATATTCACACTCGGTAAATTTCTAGTCAGCCTTATCTTGTTGGACTTTTCACTCATGAAGGTCCTCACAGCCAGTTGGTTGTAGCATATATTGGGATTGTGAGTTATCGTCTTAAAAGAAGTGGTTGGGTGTTAAACTTAGTGGCACTACTACTAATCTTCCTAGCATCTCATTTAAGTCAGGGTAGATCATATGATTTATCTTATTTATCATAATTCAATATGTATATAATTGGTGTGTTATAGTTTCAAGCAATTTTTTCCTCAGGATCACTCACACATTGGCACTGAATTAAAAATTAATTAAGTCTTATAGTGTATTGTAAGAGTTGAATTGCACACAACGGATACATACCCTGTTCATGATAATGGCTGTAGGTTAGTAATGTATATAAATTATTTTCACTAGATTCTACACTGGTAGCATCCATACAAACGTTATCCAGTTCCCTGCCATTTGAACCCCTCTGGATCATAGAGGGGAACCAAGGAAACCAGTGGAAACGTGCAGCAATTACTCTCCAGAAGATGGACAAGCCATATAGGGTATAAATATATTCATATAAGCATTCGCCACAATTATGTTTACAGTTGTTTTTCTAATGCAGAAGATTTGTGATTATCCAATCTCATCATTTCAACTATGATAAAAAGGATGTTTGGTTATCTCCCCTTTTCAGAAAATCACAGTGATAATTTTAATGGCTCTAACTGACTGAGAATTTTTGTAGCAATATGGATGTGATGCACATACATTTAATCCACAAAGCATATGCACGAGAATTGTACAGATCACCTCGAAATACTATTGACCTTGAGTACATATGATTCAATTTATTTTGATTTATTTGGGTTTAGCGTCGCATTCAACACATTATCTAGGTTATGTCTAGTATATATAAGTACATACCAGTTGGTCAATATTCTGCACTCTAAACTCTCAGGCTTTAATAAGCAACTACAAACTTTCCCATATATGTCTGGCCGAGGGTTTGAACCACTGACCTCAGAGGAGGGAGGCTAGTGTATAACGATAACGTGTATGTTTCTCTTACATACAGGTTACAAATGGTCTGCCTGTATTTGTATTCTCTTTGTTTCAGGTTTTATTCCAAGCCACTTTGAACAGCAGGGATAATAGTGATATAGCCGTAGATGACGTTAGCATCAAGTCATGTGATGAAATAATGCAAGGTATTTGATAACAACTGTACTATATTGGGTTGGTAATGATACCAGCCAAAGGTCATTGAAAATCCCTCTCAAGTGTACAGCTTTTTATACTCAGCTTACACTAAATACTGTAATCTATTTTTCATTAATCCTTCTATGAAAGCTGCCGACTATAGATGAAGACAGGTAATTGAAGATAATTGTCTGATACACACTAGGTATTTTGCCACACCATAACATGACTACAAAAATCTTATTTGTGCTTCTTTTACATGGAATAATGTGAATTTCTATTGAAGAAAATATACATTCATATAGATACAAGTTATAAAAGAGGTCTTCATTCACAAAAAAACTCAATTTGTAAGACCAGAAGTGTTCAAACAGTTTTTGTCATACATTATCAGGAACAATAATGTACACTCAAAATACAGTATGGCAAAGATCTGCACAAGAAATAATACTTTATTGCATTTAGCTGCATCCCTAAATGCAACAGGTCTTTACAATGAAAATAAAGTCCTTAGGAAAGAACTTTCAGCATAATAGACTCTTGCTGCCACAATTGTACATTATCTCACCGGAAATTAGGTCCTTGTAGAACAAATCACAATCAAATAATATTTTTCAGTAATTTTAAAGAAATTCTAACATGACACGGATGTGTCCTCGATTCTGATTGGCTAAACGATGAAATATTTCACCAGTAAAATACAGCATAACCAGGTGACTCCCTATTATCGCTCATTATGACTGCCGTAACAATTAAAGTTTTACAGTAAAATTTGCAATAATTATTCATCTTAAAATAATTTGTCATGTTAGAATAGGAATAACCCCCTCCCAAACCACGGTATACGCAGCTTCCCCTTCGGGGTTTATAACCTCAAACCATGGTAAAATTCTGCGTATACCGTGGTTTGGTCAGGGGTTATTCCTATAATATAATTTCTACTTGAAACTAGTGCCCCAACTTGACACAGATTGCATGCTGAAATTCCTGAAGCCAATTAATTTATGTAAATAGTCACTTTGTATACCATTGTTCTAACCTTATTCGGTATAACATAAAAATGCATGAGTATTTTCAATGATATCCAATTGTCAATAAGTATTCTGTGTTCAATTTGTGCCAAGTTGAGAGGTGTGCCAAATTCAGACACCAAGCAGTACTCATCAAAGCCCAGTTAGCAGTAAAATTAAATGAGGGTTACCATTTAACCATAATTTTGTACCAACAGGTTCAAATTGGTTTTTATAATTTATATTAATTATCTCCACCCCACCGGGGGGTGGACATATTATTTTTGCTTTTTCCGCCGTCCGGCGTCCTGCCGTCCGGCGTCCTGCCGTCCGGCGTCCCACTTGGTTTCCAGACATTTTAGGCAACAGTTCTTATCCTATCTTTACCAAATTTGGCATGCAGGTTTATTGGGTTAATAGCTTGTATGGGATTGCTTTTGGTGATGATAGCTCTATAGCTAACTGAGTAATAGCTACTTTGCTACTTTTGAGTATCTCTTTGGTTTCCAGACATTTTAATGAATGCTGTTAAGCCTAGCTTTCTGAAATTTGGTATGGAGGTTCATTGGGTTAATAGCTTGTATGGGATTGCTTTTGGGGGGAATTGCTTCATAGATGAGTGAGTAATTAATTAAATAAATGAGTAATTGGCTATTTTGAATACTGAAAAAGGCAAATGTGCTCATATCTTCTTAACCGTGCGAGATAGAGCGATTTTTGTTCGTTTGGTATCTAGGAATGTAATCTTTGCAATTTTCAAAAAAATTTCCCCTCCCCAAAAATGGTGGCCATTTTGAATTTTCGAATTTTTGCCAAAAATGGTGAAACACAAATTTGCTTCTATCTCCTTAACTGTACGAGATAGAGCGATTTCGTCGAAATTTTCGACCCACAGGTTATCTAAGGAATGTAATCTTTGCAGTTTTCAAAAAATTTTCCCCTCCCCAAAAATGGCGGCCATTTTGAATTTTCGATTTTTTCCCCAAAATAGCAAAACACAAATTTGCTTCTATCTCCTTAACCGTGCGAGATAGAGCGATTTCGTCAAAATTTTCACCCCACAGGGTATCTAAGGAATGTACTCTTGGCAATTTTTTAAAAAATTTTCCCGCCCCAAAAATGGCGGCCATTTTGAATTTTCGAATTTTTGCCAAAAATGGCAAAACACAAATTTGCTTCTATCTCCTTAACCGTGCGAGATAAAGCGATTTCGTCAAAATTTTCAACCCACAGGGTATCTAAGGAATGTACTCTTGGCAATTTTTTAAAAATTTTTCCCTCCCCAAAAATGGCGGCCATTTTGAATTTTCAAATTTTTGCCAAAAATAGAAAAACAGAAATTTGCTTCTATCTTCTTAACCGTGCGAGATAGAGCGATTTTGTCGAAATTTTCGACCCAACCAATGCAAAAAGGCATGAAGCTGAAATAATTTACATGTACACTAATTGTATCCCCGGACGAAAGTCGGGGATACTTAGGATTCAGTACGGTCACACTGCCGCCGCAGAGATTTCCTTTTGGACACGATAACTTAAAAAATATTTTAGTTAGAACTTTCAAATTTAAGGTCATCCACTGACCGCCAAAGTACCTGACCGAGGGTCATTTTTGGCCCTCTATTTGTTTGTTTGTGAACAAGATAACTCAAAAACTGACATATGGATTTTGATAAAATTTTCAGGATATGTCCAAAATGGTAAAAGGAAGATATGATTAAATTTTGGGAGTGATCCGGATCACTGACTGGATCTTCTGGATCCATGAAATTTAATTTTTAAAGACAGATAACTCAAAAACTTATGGGTGCGTTTTGATGAAATTTTCAGGAAATGTCCTTAATGGGACGAGGAACAAGTGATTAGATTTTGGGAGTGAACTGGATCACTGTCTGGATCATCCGGATCCAGGCTGCCAGATGTGTTTGTGTACAATATATCTCAAAAACTTATAGATGGATTTTGATGAAATTTTCAGGATATGTCTGAAAAGGTAAAAGGATTAAATGGTTGAATTTTGGAAATGATCCGGATCACTATATGGATCTTCTGGATCCATGAAATGTAATTCTTAAAGACAGATACCTCAAAAAGTTATGGATGGATTGTGATGACATTTTCAGCAAATGGCCTAAATGGTACAAGGAACAAGTGATTACATTTTTGGAGTGATCTGGATCACTGTCTGGATCACCTGGATCCAGGCTGCAACAGAATTTTAGGATGAATTTTGATGATATTTTTAGGATATGTTAGAAATGGTAAAAGGAAGAAGTGGTAAAAGGAATAAATGATTCAATTTTGCGAGTGATCTGGACCACTATCTGGATCTTCTGGATCCATGAAATATAATTTTAAAGACAAATAGCTCAAAAAGTCATGGGTGGATTTTGATGAAATTTTCAGGAAATGTCCTAAATGGGACAAGGAACAAGTGATTAGATTTTGGGAGTAATCTGGATCATCTGGATCCAGGCTGCCAGATGTGTTTATGTACAAGATAAATCAAAAACTTATGGACGGATTTTGATGAAATTTTCAGGATATGTCTGAAAAGGTAAAAGGATGAAATGATTGAATGTTGGAAGTGATCCGGATCACTATATGGATCTTTTGGATCCATGAAATGTAATTTTTAAAGACAGATACCGCAAAAAGTTATCGATGGATTGTTTCAGCAAATGGCCTAAATGGTACAAGGAACAAGTGATTAAATTTTTGGAGTGATCTTGATCATCTGGATCCAGGCTGCCACATAATCTTGGGATGGACTTTGATATTTTTAGGATATGTTACAAATGGTAAAAGAAGAAGTGGTAAAAGGAAGAAATGATTCAATTTTGCGAGTGATCTGGACCACTATCTGGATCTTCTGGATCCAAGAAATGTAATTTTTAAAGACAAATAGCTCAAAAAGTCATGGATGGATTTTTATGAAATTTTCAGGAAATGTCTTAAATGGGACAAAGAACAAGTGATTAGTTTTTGGGAGTAATCTGGATCACTGTCTGGATCATGTGGATTTTGATGAAATTTTTAGAATATGTCTGAAAAGGTAAAAGGATGAAATGATTGAATTTTGGAAGTGATCCGGATCACTATATGGATCCTCTGGATCCATGAAATGTAATTTTTAAAGACAGATATAAGTGAAAGAACTAGTGATTAGCTTTTGGGAGTAATCTGGTACTCTGGAGAATCCTGACCTGGTGCTCCAGGAAACAAGCTCAAGACCGACATATTCACGCCTTAACTATGTCCCGTCCGGGGATACACTGCGTCGAGACGCAATCTCCAGTAAATATTTAACCATCATTGAAATATTTTACAAATGAAACAGGGTCTTGTAAGACTACTGTACAATTTTGGCAAAAGGTTCATGGGGTGGACATTACACATGATAATGTGTGTTCTTCTATGCTATCTTATTTCTATTCATATGTCGCAGCTACTATCAACAGGGCATCCTATTTCTAGTTTTAGGTTGTCTCAGCTAATATTGATTTCAGTAGGAATTTGACAGTATTATTTTCCAGGGACAGCATTCATGAAAGGTCAAATCTTGGGCTTAACTTTTATATACTCCACATATACTGGGGTCTGATTCAAGATAGGTCTCAGACATAAGTTGGCTATGTTTGTATCTAGAAGATTAACCTAAGATTTGGCTTAGACCAGCCTTTTTTACATTATTTCGTTAAACATGGACTTACTTTATTTATTATTATACACAATGGTGAATAATAAAGTAAAACATCCATTCTTAGACATAAATGAAAAAAAAAATATGTATCAGTCATGAAGACTGACAATGTAATATTTGTGTGACACAATCATATAATATTTTTATTTTCATTCCTGATATATTTTAAATACATATCATTTGGGAAGTTACTTATTTAACTAGAAGACTGAAGGTGCATTGTGGATGTGCAATCATATCTACAAAAGGAATAAGTGGTGCTGTTGTTTTGAATGTTTTCACTAAAACTTTCTGATATTACATTCAAAACTTCAGTCTTATACGGAGGATGCCATAGCTTCTCAATTCAAGGAAAAATGGCAGGGATAAGTGAAAACAGGAGGCGGGGCAGTCTTTATAATAGGAATACAACACTCACAACTTTGGAGTTATTTCCCATATTTTTGCATTGAACATTTTTTTTTTGTATAATGCACTCATGCCTATCAGTACGTATGCATTTTTATAATTGATTTATTTGGTTTTTAATGACGCTTTCAACAAGTTGTATAGGTTATATCACAATGGGTAGGTTTAAAACCAGTCGATGCCACTTGCTCAAGATACTGCATTGTAAACTGCCAGACATTGGTAAGCAACTACCAACTTTCCCACATAGCCTGGGGTTTGAACCAATGGTGGAAGGCAAGTGTGTTAACCACTACAACCTTGATCCCCCACCCCGTGCATTTTTAACAAATCTTTCATTGATTAAATATGGCAATAGCCGGACTAGTGACAGTTATTTATTTCCAAAGCCTCTCATATGTATACGCCTTTGCTTTGTTTGGTAATATGGAAAATTCTTATTAGCGTCCTAAATATACACTCAGCAAGTCAGCAAAGAACTTATTGCCTTGTATATGTATTGATGACCAGGATTGGTTACTGTTTAACTTTACAGTTTTATTTGCTTCAGTTTACTTTATACAGTGTGTGTTGCCATTTTGATTTGCTTATTTCTGTATCACTACAGGAACCACACAACAGACTGAGACTAAAGAAAATGACATTCAAACAACCAAGTCAATTGATTCTACTTCACAAACAAGGTAGAGGGTATTAAAGGCTAATTTTATAACAATGTTTGATATCCTTGTGCAAAGCTTTTACAATTATAACAAGAAAAATAAGTAAATAGTATTTGTTAAATAAAACAACTCACTTCTTTGAAAACCATCAGGCACCAACCACCAGTAACATAATGTTCAATTTAATCTTAGAACAGGAAACAAACCCAGGTCTTGAACGATGGGTGGTGAGTGTTCTACCCAGTATACCACTCTGCTGCTTGTGAATATTGCATTGACCTAGGGCTGGTTCCACAAAATGACTTAGCCTGGACTTAGACTTAAAATTAAGACTTTTGTCTTAACCTCAGGCAAAGTATGTGGTCTCAGAGGGTTTCACAAAGCTGCTAACTCTACGCTTTGGCTAAGTCTATCTTGTGAGTGGTCTCAAGCTTTGTAAACAAAGACTTAAATATGGCCGCCATAAATGTTTTTCACTTCAAAATTTGAACTGCCTGAAAATTAAGAATAAATATATAGGATGCCTCCCTTAGTTTATTTTTGGGCATTTTATGAGGTTAAAAGCTTTTCCATCAAAACAGCACTTTACCAAATATAAAATGAATAAAGTAATTGATAAGAATCACCAGTAAATTATTTTGACAAGAAAAATAAGGTTATATAACAGAATACCACTGTGGTTATTTGATAAGCTTGCTTTTTAGCTAAGTCACCCTTTGTAAAAAAATCCATCCAAGTCCCCAAACAAGAGACAATGCTCAGCTTTAGGTCCCAGACTTAGCCTAAGTCCAGGCTAAGACTAAGTCCCTTTTGTGAGCAGACCCTTGCACAAATGTAAACTGCTTCCATTTTGTTATTTTAGTTTTCCTGACAAAATAGTTATAACTGATATGACTGGAGCAGAAGTAGGAAATACTACTAGAATTCAATATACCGTGACAGAGGGTGTGCCATCTAATGTGAGTGTCTCATCAAGCAATGGAATCATTGGATATTTGCGGTCACCTGACAGGTATTAATGTATGACCCTTGCACTCCTTTTGAAAATGTATAGTTAAAAATGTAATTTTAGATATGCTGTCATAAAGTTGTAAGTGATAAAATTTTAAATTAATTACTATGTCTTCATATAGAGAGTTATGAGAATTGGCAACAGTCAAGAACAAAAAATCAATATTACCTCAATTAATTTGCACAATAATGGTGCAGAATGTCTTGTAATATTTTGGGCCAAAATACTTGAGCAAGGGCTCTCAGACTTTTTGCAAGTTTGTCAAACCAGCTACAGAAGTACCCATAAAATATAAATAGTGAAGTTGTAAATTTTATTTGAGTGAAAAAGTAATGCCAAAAAACTACATTTTCTTCACTTCTAACAGACTGAAAAGTACAGTTTAATAGATATTCAGAAGAAATCAGTATACTTCCAAATCAGATGTATTTTTCTTTTTAATCTCAAAGTCCAGTTATGGTCAACTGTAATAGGTTCCACTAATAATTTATAATTTTATGTTCTTTCTTAAACTTACTAGAAAGCATACTCTAGGAACTTTATGCCCAGCTCTCACCTTTGCATGGAGTCATTTCCGGAGGTATTTGCTTTTCCCTCAACGAACCCGTCCTCCTTATTCCTCCAAAATGAGACCTTTTATTATCCACTGCACTCAGTATTTGACTAATACAGGGGGATATAAAGAGAGGGACATATTCAACGTGTATACAACAGTGCCTCTGTACCATGGATAAACAGTGCCAATGATTTTGGTCTTTATAAACCCCATCCCATAAAGGCTGCAGTTATAGTCATCCCCTGCATTAGCGTCAGCTGGCATAAAGCTTATGGGTATTTCACAGCCTAAACCAATGCATGGGATTTTACCAAATGTTCAGGATATATTTACCCAAAGAGGATCTAAAAGCGATTAGGTTTTGGGTGGGATATCTGGTAACAAATGCTGTCATGGCAACACTTAAAGATTTTTGGGTCTTAGAGTTTGTGGGTGTCCCACAGCCTAAACCCATTCATAAATTTTCACCAAATTTTGGGAGGTTTATGACAACAACTGTTGCCATGGCAACACTTTGAATATTTTGGGGTTTAAACTTCTTAATTGAAAAAAGGGGCGCTATTAAACTAATGTTACTACATTTGCATTTTTATCTCCCACCGGCCAAAGGCTTGGGTTGGAGATTATGAAATGTCTTATGTGTGTGTGTGTGCATGTGACTGCGCATTTGTCACATTTTTACTCAATCTTTATATCAAATTTGCAGAGAATGTTTATGTCTATGAAGTCATGTGGGTAAAAAAATTGTAATCATTCTAGAAAACAATATGGTCTCCAGATCATATCTTTAATGTCAAATGCTGGGAGCATATCAAAAAGCTCTAATATCTCCCTTATCATTGGTACTAGGGGTTTGGAATGAGAAAACAACTTTTTGGAAATTATGGTCTGCTAATCTTTTGCAAGCGTCAAATTTCCCCTGGTTCAAGGTCATGTAGGGTCACCATGCTAAAAGGACCTTATATCTCCCTTATAATTGGTTCTAGGTCTTAAAAATATGAAAACAACTTGTAAGAAATCATGGCCTGTGTACCTTACATCTGACAACATTTTGTGGATTCTGTATACTTCTTACTACAGTTACTGAAGTTTTCCCAAACATTTTCCTAAATCTCAATGTTGTTGCCCATTTAGTGGTACCTGGGTCATATTGCGACGGGTAGTTTACAGGTGGAGGAAATCAGTGCATACTGCACTGTAAACCACCGGGCATCGGCAAGTAACTACCAATTTTCCAACATGAAGGGCCCGGCCCGAGATTCGAACTGGCAGCCTCAGAGGTTGGAGGCTAGAACTCTAACTGCTACACCACCGAGCCCCCCCCCCCATTTTTGGTACAATGGTAAAGTGATGTAATAATGTAATTATAGGAAAACACTAGAAATTTATGAACAAGTTTATGTAACATGTGAAAAGTTGTTTTGTATATATAAAAATTCAAAATAGAGAAAAAAGATATAAACCACAACTAAATGTGGCTGAATCACAACTGAAGGTAGACAAGTCTGTTACTTTTAGGCTCGTGACTCCAGCATGAGAAGTTGTGACCTGTGTATTTTGCGGACACTTTTTTCACTCATCCACTGCTTGTAAGAATTAATTGTAATTTGGTAAACCAAGGGTCATTCCTGGAAGTCTTCATGACTGAGTGATTACCAGGTTTGCAATTTTATCACTCAGGTCTGTATATGCTTGTGGGTTTAATTTATGGCTTTTTCAATATGAAGGAATTTACTGAAACCCTATCCTAGTCATGACCTTGAATTTTGAAAGGGAATTAAATCCCTAGCTTTGAAGTCTAACATTGGATTTATCTTGTTCTTGATGGAATATTTACACAAAAGACCCACCCCATATTTTGAAATATGTTTCAATGCACTTTATATTCATACTAGTGGTGTGTAGTTATGAGTATATGTCTGCTACTAGTATGGTATTTTAAGATGGACACCTCACAAATGCGAGGATTTGCAAAATCAGAGTTTCCGATAGATGGACATTCCTGTGTGTGATTTTTTTCTGTTGCAAACATATCTCTCTCTAAAACTGCAGTGTCTGCGGCCCAGTGTGTACCTGCACACAAATTTCCTTTATACTTTAACTTGCATATGCTCTACATTTATTTGGGGTTTTACATCGCTTTCAACACTGTACAGGTCATATCACGACGGGTAGTTGGAAGGGCAGAAGAAACCAGTACATACAGTTCGTCAGGGTTGTGTACTGTAAACTGCCAACCAATGGCAAGCAACTACCAGCTTTCCCACTTCAGGCCGTGCCGGGAACTGAACCCCGGCCTCAGAAGTGGGAAGCGAGAGTGTTACCACTCTGCCACCGTGGCTCCCTGCATATGCTCTACAATAAACATACTTAAATATATGCTGCAATAGATATTTGTGTATGTGTATTTATTTGTGTATTTATTTTTATACCCAGCGCAATATCTCCATATACTACAGGACTCAGAGGGCTATTTAACCCATCCGACTGCACAGGTACAGTCCCAACTCACAACCAACTCGCATTCCCCTAACTAAAGACAGAGACGCAAGGATGGCCATTTATCAACATTCTTGAGGTTCTTTAGCCTGCCACTGGGGATAGGACCCAATGACAGAGGACCGCCATTTTAAGTGGTCATACGAGCCACTATGTATCTGCCTGTACCTGGGTTTGAACCCACGTCCTCTGAGTTCCTAGACAAGTGTGTTACCCGCTAGGCCACAGTGACAGATATTAAATATATTTTATAGCCATTTCCATAGTTATATGACCAATAGATACATATAAAAGTATAACAATCATAAAATCTAGGTCTTGTAATTTTCCAGAGCTCCTTGTCTCCCTGTGAGGGTTCATTGATATATATGACCTGTAATTATCTCTGTTTTTACAGTAAGACGCCAAGCAACAAGACTCCAATGGTATTAGGTCTGGTGATAGGTTCAATTGTGTTGGTTATTGGTTTGGTCATTGGGGTCTACCTCATCAGAAAAAGAAGGCAAAGGGACCTTGGAAATGAAGATCAAGACACCAGGGCATTTGCCTACACCAGTATGGGTTCTGATATACCATTGTAGCATTTGGTGCTACAACATCACATGTATGTGTTCACAAATATGGCAGAAAAAACATTGGTACATTGAACATAATTAGGGCAAGTTGTGGTTTGGTGTAGAAATTTTAGTCTGTTTAAGGGCCTATTTGTTTGTGTTTATATAATCTACTGTACAGCTTTGCAGAGGAAATATATCAAACATTTCTGTAATCTTTACAAAACAGATCCATAACCTGATCCACAGAGTTTTCTAAAAGACAGAAATCCATGTTTTTAATATTTTGTAAATATTGGAGAAGTAATATGTAGTACAAAAAAAAAGATACCATGGATTTTGTTTGCGAAATTAAAGTTTATTGAAGTACTGGATGTATTTTTAAGGTTCAAGGTAAATTAAAAGTATTTTCAAAATGAGACCATTAGACTGGGATACGATTCCACCGATGTACTGTGGGAGATAAGAACAAACTTGGGATACGCCAGTATCATATTTTTTTTTTAGTATCTTGCCAATGCAATACCGTTCTGATTCTGGGATTCTGAAAAAGAGATGTATTTTAGTACATTTCCTATGGAATAGCCTCACTTACAGGGCGTGAAGTTCGTAAAGACAAAACATGGCAGTTATTTTTCCCAAAATACCTACAGAAGTTTTAAAATCTGTTAAAGTGGGGCATAAAAGTTAATAGTTTCTCCAAATTTAGGGTCAGTTTTCAATTATTTAACATTTCCCAGAATTATATTTGCTGAATCTCTAGATGGAGGTTGTAAAGTGTCCTCACAGTATTTCAGTTAAATTGTTTCGATACCAAGATACCGGCACTAATGACTTACTCCTATTAAAATATGTACAGTACTCTTTTTATAAGCTGAAAGTGTAAAGGTGTACATAAAAACATAAGAAATGCTGTTATTTCATTATTTGTGCATTGTATATTTCAAAATGTTTGCGATACTAAATTGTTTCATTATTATCTGTATTTCATCTAAATGAATAAACTGTGGAGAAGTCATTACTGGGGATAGCATTGTGTAAGTGAGAACCAGTCGTTGTAAATAATAACAGAAATTTCACCAACCAATGAGATCTCACTAGAAGTCACGAGAGTTGACAGCCAATGAGTGGGAACTTCAAAGGGTTCATTGGGAGTTACAGTATAGGAACCAAACAGAACAAACATGTTTTAAAATCAGCTGTCGAGTATGAAAAATGACAGGTAAAATTTACACCAGTATCACAGCTGATTTTTCGTAGGCTGGTTGCAATGTTTTGCAAAAATTTAAGAATTAAGACAATCACAAATATGTGTTATATATCTTTATTAGGGGTATTGTTACCATGCTTTGCTGGATTTTGTTGTATGAAAAGACATGCACAAAGAGGAGAAATAATAGGTTAAAAATTTCCAAAAGACAAAACATGGAAGTACATTTTAGTTTAATATTGGTACTTATCATTTAAGCAAAGTGGAGGATATTTGTTCAAGTTAACTACGAGGGATGACAAATGTCTCAAATCCTTTGGACTGTGTGTTTATTTCTAATGTTAAACATCATCCACCACAAATGTGCTTCATAGACAAAGCAGCACTTCTTAAAAGAGGAAAAGTATATTTAATATTTTGGAGGTAACAATATGTTCTTAGCAGAGTCCAAATCAGTTACTAAAATGAGATATGTTGACAGAAGCTTTGGTAAGAGAGACGCTACTTTTTCCAGAAATATAAGATATCAAAATTACATTCCCATATTGCCATATGACATTATATATTTAAGCCAAGATAAGGTTGTACATGCCATTTGCAGGTACTTGTTTTATTGTATTTAGTTGTATGTTTTTCCACATAATGGTTCCATTTACATCTGTTTAATATTCTTGAGGGTGGTGAAGCAAACAGTAGGAACAGTGGTATATTTGTAAAGTTAGGATATGCCTTTTTAGGTAGATATTGTTGGATATGTAGTTATTGGTAGATTTGCATGTCATATGTGGTTTTACACAAGAATTTATCTTATCTAATGTAAAACTTTACAGCTGTAATATCTTCCCCATATCACGACCATAGTGGTATCACTTGCCTCCCACCTCTGAGGTCTGCGGTTCAAACTCCAAACCCTACTTTGAAAGTTGGTAGTTCCTTACCAATGGTGGGCAGTTTACAGTATAGAACCTTGATCAACAATATGTACTGGTTTCCTCTGCCCATAAAGCTACCTGTTGTCATATAACCTATACAGTGTTGAAAGTGATGTTAAAACCGAAATAAATGGATAAATAAATCTTCCCCATATCACATCACTTTTCATCAATGGGAAGAAATATCATTAAGAAATAGGCAGAGTACGAGCTTTATAAGCTGAATATGTGTAGAGATATACGAAATGTGAAAAAAGTCTTGTTGTTCTGCAATAAGCACATTGTACATGTTTCCTTTACTAAATTGTTTTTATCAACCATGCAATATATTTGACAGAACTAGATAAATAGTGGACCGGTTGTTTATGAATATTCAATCACAGCTGTTTTTCATAACCAGATACCAATTCTTTGCCTGAATTGAAAAAAATAAGACAAACATTAAAATGTCATATACATCTTTGGAAAATTATTGCTATTTTTCAGTTGCATTAAAATCCATTTAGACTTGCTCCAAGTCTTTGTATTTCTATCCATCAGTAACCAGAACAGTCAAATTAAAATTGGAAACTTACAGGAGTTCATTATACCACAAGCAATCTGGAGTATGGGGGATAGTCTCTGAAAAAACAAAGACTTGTGCCACCCATTTAGCCTCAACTGTAATGAGGGACACATTTATGCAGATTGTATGCACAGTGGTATGGAGAAATCCCCAACATATTTACATACTGTTATTTATGTGGTAGGGGTCTTCCCTCTTGAAAGCATGCTGCCACAGCTGTCAAGCTGGGTTTCTAACTGTGGATCTCTGTTATTTATAGAATCCAAATACAGGTACACAGCCACACTGTGAAACCTTTTATTTGTTGAGAGTTTACTTTGAGAACATCAGGGTGAAAAGTATATAAATGATTGAAATAGGTGTAATACTTTCCAAGAGTATTTGTATGACTATTTCCTTGTTTTAGTGTCAAGGTTATAAATTCCCATGGTTTGTCAAAAGAATTACTGGTTTTCAACACAGTGTAGAAATTGGTAAAAGTCCCTAAGATGGCTGTTCCATAATGGTGATCACACTGTATACCTTATCCCCATTTGAAAAAAATTAAATTAGTCATGGTCCATAGATTAAGATGGGTGGATTTTACATTAACCTTCCAAGTGACAATTTGATTGGTGTTACAGTCCTTTTGATTGTTTTCCAAATCATCCTTAATTGCTTACAAACCTCACAAAGGCCTATACCATCGCCAGTACTGAGGGTGGAAAACATTGCTTTACAAACTTTACAAAGATAACTTTAGGATTGTAGGTGATCACAGAAAATTTTTGACAATTTAAAAGTATAAAATTATCAGGGACACACACGGTTCATCCAAACCATTCCAGAAGTTTAACCATTGGTTCCAGGTTGGTCCTCAATGCGCTCAAACATTATGATCGTGTTTATGGATCCCCCAAATGAAAAGTTTGACTTGGCAAACCCTCCCAAATGAACTATTTTCAGGATCTAAGATCTGTTGAGGGGATCAGCATAGTGGAACGGCCCTATTAGATTGTGAATTCCAATGTAAAGTTTGCTTTATGGAAAAGATGCTTTTGTGATGTGTGGTAAATACCCCCCGGAAAAATATATCCTGGAAAGAATCCCTACTGCATATTTTGTATCCCTGAAAAAATGTCTCCTAAGAAATAAAAGCAAGCAATTTCACTAGAGTATTGCTTTGCAAGTGAAAAAGAAATTGGTTTTGCACAGCAAACATAGTGTACAAATGGGCATTAATGATTTTGTTAAAATAACTATCTTCCTCTGTTTAATATGTTTTTTTTCATTTATGCAACAAATCAACCTACCTGCAAAAATGGCCACCAGATATGGCGACAAAAAGATTTTTGGCAAAAATTGCCAACTGACACTATGGATACCTCTGGAAGTATTTCACACCGTTTCCAAGATAAATGCATTATAGCATTTTATGCAGAATTTCAAGATGGCCACCAAAAATGCCGGGGAAAACAATGAAGTGTTTAAAAAATCATTTTTGTAAAAAATGTTTAAAACATTGCTGAATCAATGTTTTAAAGACATTCTCTCAAAACATTTTTTAAAACCCATATATTCAGAATTCAGAATGAATAAAACCTTCACCTTCAAACATGTCCAAACAAAGATGGCGGTGAGCAATAATAGGGAATTTTAGAGGACTTTGTCAAAAATTGCCCCATATGCAATCCCAAAAAGTAAGAATTGAATGGGGCACAATTTTTAAGCCACTATCTTACAATTTTAGACATAAAAAGAATATTTACATTAGTGAGCAAACCTTAAAAAGGTATTGAATTTGACCTCTGACCCCATTATTCAAACATTAATATGTTCAACCAATAACGTTTTTCTAACATTTATTATTAAACGTTTAATAAATGGAAAACATAAATGTTTTAAAAACATTCTATTATAAATGGTTTTGTACCCATCATTTTTTAACCTTTGCCAAATGTTTCCTGTCAAACATCTGCAAAACCCAAAATATTTACTGGGATATTCTAACATATTTAAGACATGAAGGTGGTACATGTATTTTCATGCAGTTGTTTTATTGTGTGTAGTTGTATGTTTTTCCAAATAATTGGTTTGTTTACATTTTTTATTATTCTGTGTAGGGTCCTTTTGGTGGGGATAAGTGGGTTAGCCAAATCTCCAACAGACTTAGTGACGGGTGTATATGTGTAGGGTGTGGATATATCTTTTTAAGTAGATGCTGTGAGACATCTAGTTATTAAACCTTTTGTACACTGCACATGGGAAATGGTTTTACAAGATAAACTATTGTATAATATAGGAATATGGAACGAAATCATTTTCAGGATAGGCACAGTACTGCCAAAATCTGAATAAAATGAGAAAGGATGGTTTTGTTTGGGTAATAGGATTTTAAAACAGAACACGACAATACCAAGCCATATTTTGCAAAACTTGAATTACAGTCATAAATTGGACATTTGTATACAAATATTCTTCGGTATTGACAAAAATATGTGATGTCTTGCTAATAAGAACCACTGCTGAGACATAATTCAAGTTCAGATAATGACAACGCTTCTGAGAGCCAGGGGATATATATTTCGGCGTCGATGTTTAGTATCCACTGCTTTCCAACAATTAGGTCAGGGGTCAAGGACACACAAGTGAGTTTGTCTGGCCTTTTTAAATATAGCATCAGTCTAGCTCTAACAGCCAACGTGCATGGTCACAAATATAAAATAAATTGTCAGCCGTTGCTGCTTGTTATTGGGCAGCACAGGTTTCTACATAATCTGTGTACATAAATATATTGTAAATAACCAAATAATCAGTTTGCTGTGTAGAAAGATAACCAAGAAACAGCGGACACAATTCTTGGTGAGTTCATACTTTAGTATTATATTGTTGATCTTTATGCGTGACATCTATTTTCTTTATTTTTCTAATGAGGAATGTTTTACTTTTATTATCCACCATTTTATGGTTTACAAAATAAATAAATACACATTTAAAGAGAGAACGTAAAAAAAATGTCATATATACAGAGGCACCGATTAATATAAAACCTCAATATGTAACTTGTGATTTCTCAGCCATTTCTTAATGGATTTTTAATACAATAAATACAGAATGAAGCAGCACTGTAAAATACCTTTCTGGTGATATACATAACACATTTGTAATGTACATAGTTTCCAAAATATTAACTAAAAATCGGCACTTGTTGGCACCAATTATCCATCGTAAGGAGGCATCGCTGTATACAAAAAAAAATATCCCACTCTGTATTTCCCGCCATACAAGTAACATTTTGTGTATTGAGGCCAATGAAACAGTTTATACTTTAGTTGGTTTTCGGCTGATATATGGTTGATTCTTTTTATGAATATCAACCCAAAATCGTGACTGTGGTAATGAATTACCATTTTCAGCAATGGATCATAATACTAAATAGTCATAAGGTGTAGGAAGTTGATTATTGAAAAGAATACTGGCTGGGACTGTAGGTTTGCAACATCATGGGGCGATCTAGATTTCACCTTTGACCTTGCCATGGTGTCCTTGGCGTTTAAAATCTTGTTAAGAAAATATCACAGAAACTGTAAGGTGAAGGAAGTTGATACTAAAGTGATATTAGTTGGATTATGTAGGTGTTCCACCTTATGGTGTGACAATGATTTGTACTTGCTGTAGTGACCTTGAACCTCAAAATCTTGTCTGGCCTATATCTCACAAACCCTGAGATGTAGGAAATTATTACTGGGTAGGAATGCTGGTTGGATGGTGTAGGTGTGCAAGGTCATGGTGTGATTCTGACCTTTTCTCTTACAGAATGTTTTCCACTGCAAAATTTGAGACATATATTCTTGTCACAAGGGCACATGGATTTCTGTAACTGATTAGTATATGTATTTTGCCTAATTGTGCTGTCAGTAACTTGAAGTAAGAACTATATCTCAATAAATAAAAAGATCAATTGAGGAATTTTACAGCTTCATACCATACCTTTTTCAATTGTTACTTATTGTTTCAATCAAAGGGGTTTGTAAGAGATGTAAAAACACCTTGTGACATATACTTTAAATATTACACTCGAGAAGACAGAAGAAACAATCACTGGACTGGATTGTATATATTTGTATTCAAAAGAGATTAAGGGCCAAGCACCATCAGTGTGGCAAAAGAATGACATATTCTTTTTCACCCAAAGTACTGTCGCTGTTCAGTTCCATTGGTGTAATTTGCAATCTGGCACTTGCAAAAGTGGATGTGTTGCCATGTATGTGAAAACAACTTTTGTGTTCTGTGATTACAATTGTAGTTTTTGCCATGGAGCAAATATTATAAATATTATGTAATTATAAAATTATGCCTGATCAGCTCCAGTTCCTCTTGATTAAGATCTGTGTGTGTGTGTGTGTGTGTGGGGGGGGGGGGGGGGGGGGGGGGGGTGTGGAATGTACAGTACCCATAAAAATTTTAAAAACATGGCAATAGTTGCTGTCAGATATTACCTAAACACAGTCCACTGTGAGTTATAAAACTAATAAGCCTCCATGCCGAATTTTGGTTGAGATATACAAAATACTGTTTTACTGCAAATAAGTGCAAATGAAAAGTGAGATCAGTAAAAAAGCAAAAATGTTACACTTTAAACTCCTAAGATTCTTTAACTATCACAAATTTATGGTAACCTTACAAAAAGATCTTCTTTAGGTCTAGATATGTGTACACGTTAAATTTAAAGTTCGTCTGCAACTGTGAAGAGTTTAAGGTCATTTTGAAAATGTAGGCTCTATTCACTGTTTTTAATATCCAGAATTTCAATATACTAAAATTAATCAATTGCACCATATTTAAGATATTATCACAAAATGTCAAAATTAAAGTATATATAAATTTATTATTGCTGGAAGTTTAAAGTCACATCAGTGTAGGTCACTTCTCTAAGGCCAGTTACATATAGGCAGTTTCGGTATACTTTACAGAAACACAGAAAAACTTTAGGTCATTCTGTTATATACTGGAGTTTAAGATCATCGTAAAATAGGGAATGAGTACGTACAAGACAAGTTGAATTTAATCCGTCAAGCTGTTTTTAAGATTTTGCCTGGAAATAAAATATGACAACAAGGCCTCTGAAGACAGCACCAACCAAAGCAGACTAAGTATTACCAATGTTGCACCCTGTATAGCAGTTTTGCGTTTGGCGATAAAAAAAACAAACCAGAGTCGAGGTTCTCCCATTTAAGTAGTAATTAACTATAAGTATCAGTGAAGTAAATGTATATTCAAGTTATTGAAACTATCTAAAACTGTCAAATGTCTGAAAAAATTAAGAGTTATGTTATACACAAACCATAGTTAGAGAATGAATGTGGGTTTCACCCAAGTTATTTTTGAAAAAAATAGTATTTCCTGAGTTTTTAGATAGTTTTTCATAGTACCTAGCTCACCATTTTTTTCAACAGAGCCAGTTCATTTTGGGATATTGGACACCTCTCACACTCCTCAATGTAATCTAGTTTATATTTCAAAGTAGCCCCAGTTATTAGATCTGTTAATGTATATTACAAATAAAAAAAATTATTTAGGCTGTTGATTTATTTAAGATTAAATCTATTAATGTTGATGGATGCACATTTAATCTATCTATTTAATAATATTAAAATTATTAAAATAAAATTAAAACTCCTCTGTTGTCGTTGTTTCTTCCTGGAGACCTAAAATGTAAGAAAACCATTTTAAACCATATTCAAACTGAAGGTAAGGTTCCAAATCCATACAGAATTTACCAAAAGAATGTTTACTTTTAATGGGTGATAATAAAATTTCTACATGAAATCGATACTGAATACAATGTTGCTAAACCAACCAATGAAAAGCTTTCAAAAGTACTGTTGTTTTATCAGTGACCCTTACTGGCTTGAAAAGGAGTTATTTTACTTCCTGTTTACACAAATTTAAGTTATGTGCTAAGTTAGGACCGGAGGCACAAAGAGAATGATCTATGTCATTCTCTGGGCATTGATTTTTAGTTAATTAGTTCAGCTTGATGTATAACATCAGTAACTAGAAAGCACTCACTGAGCACATACCTCCACGATGGATGGTTCTCAAAAATTCAGGATTTTTTTTTGTATCCAGAATATGATCTGGGTCTTTTCCAATGTATTGTCACTTCTTTTGCATTTGCCTACTCACAGAAAAATTCACGAAGATCCACTCATCAATTTCAGAGTATTCTTAACCAGAAAGCCAAAGTCATTGAAAATACACTAGAAATTCAGGATTTGTTATTTCTAGAATATGATCTGGATCTTTGTCAAAATTCAACCACTTCTCCCTTTGGCCAAGTGCTACCCACATAAAGAATTCGGCAAGATTTGTTCATTATTTTAGGAGTAATTGCCAACATAGAAAAACCGTCAAATGAATGCACCCAAAGACATAACCTCTTGGTGGATGTTATAAAGGTCAAACATAAACTCCATACCATTCACATATCACTCAAGTATTTTGTAAGGATAGTGACCCTCACTGAACCAAATGAAACAGTCCCATCTTTCATGTATGCTCCACAAGACTTAGCCTTCCCACAGGCCCTAATATGTATTGTTTAGACACAACTGCTTCATTGTATTCTAATTAATTTTTCATTATATGGCCTTTAAGGAAATTATGGGAAATAATGGGAAAGTGTGAACGATGTATGAATAATGTATACACACATTTGGAAAGGAATGAAGTTGTTTGAGGTATTTATGTTGAATTTAAACATCTGTGAATTGAGTAGACATAATCAAAATCAGAATTACAGCATAACAACATACTTGTTTCACATCTTGGCCCAGTGTACAGGAAACTACATTCACATGACCAGTTGTTTCCTTGTCGCTGACAAATTCCATCATTTTCACATGGGTTGCTTTGACACCCATCTGTTGGGAAAACAAAATAAAGAAAATAAACTTCTTTTTTAACACAAAGATAAAAAAGACTTTATTTGGACAGTACTAAAATGCTGTGTCCCTCAAGGTTCTGTTTTGGGCCCACAGCTATACTGTGATTATACAATACCTCTAGGGACTATCATCAGAAATTTTCTGATTTCATTCTACATGTATGCAGATGATTGTATAAGTCAATATCACCAAATATTGAGGAAGACCAACTGACTGCTGTAATGCAGCTTCAAAATTGTATATCTGAGATAAGTGACTGGATGAACTGATAGCTGGAACATCTCGACAGCATACAAAAGTGCTGTTTGACTCTCTCGGTGTAAGTGGAACAATTATACCAGCTAGTCCCTGTGCTAAAAACTTCGGTGTTATCATTGATGAGGAGCTTACATTAAATGATCACGTAGCTTACAACTGCATGTCCTGCTAGTATTATTTGAGGAATATTCGTACAGTTCAGCCATATTTGACTACATCATCAGCTAAAAACATTGTGCATTCAGTTATCCCTGTAAAATTGGATTACTGCAACTCTTTCTTTTTCAACATCCCAGATTTTCTTATCAAAATGTTACAACGTGTACAAAATGCTGCTGCTAGGATTGTCCTGAATTTGAAGAAGTATGACTCGGTAACACCTACTTGTCTGATGAAACTGCACTGGCTGCCCATAAGACAACGCATTATCTACAGACTGAACCTCATTGTGTTCAAGGCACTAATGGATGATGCCCTCAACTACATTCAATCCTTGCTTTCCGTAAACCAACTAGCAAGACCACTACATTAGGGTGACAAAATGTATGAACTGATAGAGCCTTGATGGAAACTGAAAAGCAAGGTATACTGATCTTTCCATGTTACAGCACCTCGCTACTGGAATAGCCTCCCTGATGATGTCTGCAACATCGAACTGGATTTAAATGACTTCAAGAAAAGACTTAAAACCTTTCTATTTAAGAGTGCTTTTGTTGGAGAAGCATAGTGATTAGCCAATCAGTGACTAGAATTGCACTTTATAAGAACTAACTATTATTATTATTATTTCCCTTGCTAGTGTTGCAGGTGCACCCCATTTACTTACAGGGTTTGCACATGCCATATGATACACTCACGTATACCTTGCATGTCTATAAACCCAATGTATGGCCTGTAGCTAGGCGCAGGCTGTTCTTTGATATTCAAGGAGTGACATCTTGTTTTACCTTTACCTTGCTTGTACGTGCAAATCTCTACTACCCCACTACCAGGCTACTATAATATTTTACAACAATTTTCGCACGCTTATGTATATATACACATACGATGAGATGCTGAGAAGCTTTGAATAACAATTTTTGGTTTTTAGTTGCCCTGAATTACCATGTCAAATATGTGTGACAGTAGATAATAAATAAGTCTTGTGTCATATATCTACATTGGTATTGCATATATAAACTAGTAACCTAATCCCATTTTTCTGATATAGAACCACAAAAAATATGTAAGAAACAGTCTTATGATAAAGAAAATCAAAATTTTAGAATTTACCGAAAAAGTTTTGATTTTTTAAAAAAAAAATTGTACCAAAACCTCGTCAGACACAGAAAGTATTTCATTTTTCTGTGACACAGAAATAAAATGCTACCCACAACACAAATACATATAAAACCAAGGCTACAACACTGACAAACTTGACGTCATTGTGTGTTAGTGTACAGATCTATATGTATGTCATTTGCAATACAATGTACAAGTACTTTTTGATTTATTTATTTATTTGGGGTTTTACGTCGCTTTCAACACTGTACAGGTCATATCACGACGGGTAGTTGGAAGGGCAGAGGAAACCAGTACATACAGTTTGTTAGGGTTCTGTACTGTAAACTGCTGACCAACAGCAAGCAACTACCAACTTTCCCACTTGAGACCGTGCGTGGATCGAACCCCGGCCTCAGAGGTGGGAGGCGAGAGTGTTACCACTCTACCACCGTGGCCCCAAAAAGTACTTTTATGATGATATTTGACTAATGGAATGGACACGAGTAAGTATTTTTTATTTTATTGGCCACTGGATCAATAAATTCACACTTCACCCTAAATTGTAAGCAGAACTGATGTCATGTAGTTGACCTCCGTCTAACTGTTGTCTGGAATATCTAACAAGCTCATTAGATATCGGACCCCCAGGGCAATACCCGAATATCCAGGTTTGGGAATGGTTTTCAGTCCACACGCTGGGAACCTGGGCTTAGATGATTTTTCAGTTGTTCAGTACTGGTCAGTGGTTTTGGTGGAGATTATTGTCTGTATGGAACTGGTGTGTTGAATTTGGTGGGATGACATTAAAAGAGACTTTGGAAGTTTTACTGCAGCCATCTTATGTGGCTTTAGAATTTTACTGAAGATTGTGTGATTATTGTCATTTTATGTGGTTTTATGTGTTTGAGAAGGACTATTTTTAATCTAAACTCGTCAGATTTGATATATGTAGACAGCATAGGTAAAGGAAAGTGTTTGAAATATATAAGGTGACTGTCTATATCTGTCCATCATTCACTGGAATCATATAAGGGGACTGCCTCTATCTGTAATTTATTTAGATTTATTTGTTGTTTTATGTCGCGTTCAATAGCCATGGTCATATTGCGACAGGTAGTTTACGGGTGGAGGAATCAGTGCATACTAGTTGGTCAAGATTCTGCACTGTAAACCATCAGGAATCGGCAAGTAACTACCAACTTTCCAACATGAAGCGCCCAGCCCGAGATTCGAGCCGTCGGCCTCAGATGTTGGAGGCGAGCACTCTAACCGCTACACCACCAAGCCCCCCGCCTCTACCTGTGTATCATCTGACAAAGGTAACTATCTTAATTTAGTGTGTAGTATGCCTTTAAAGCAAGGTGTAAGGCTGGTGGCCAGAAGCATGCAGCCCCGAATATATTTCAGGTCGATATTTCAGGCAACCCAAGCATTTGCTGTTATGCAGCCAGCAGATTCAGGCGTTCATTCAGGGCAATCTCAGCACATCTCGCTAATGTATAACAGAGTATAGATAAGGGTCGAAGTCTGTCGTGGATGTCCACTCCCCTATGTCGACATGGTTATCAGCTGTCTACACTGTCAAGACTTGTGGGGTGGGGACTTCAGTGCCAGTAGTGACCAGTTATTATGCTGGCCAAAAGGTGCAGGACCTGGTGAATACGTCTATTGCCTCTAGTATCGCCAAAGCTGGTGGTGTTGCACCTGTGTGGTCTCAAGTGAGATAAACTAGTGCTGGATCGGCTATACCTGCCCTAGCCCTAAAATAGGACGCTATATCTAATAGCGGTGAACCGCTGACATAACGTCCTATCGGCTTCCATTTGAAAATCGCAGGTATTTTAAACTTTGGTTTTATACTCTCAGAGTTTTGGGAATAATATTTGTTACATACCGTTTTCATGTGCCTTATATACAGTGTTAACAATCTAAAACAAAAAGACACTTTTAATCCAATTAATAACAACAATATTGAGTTGTTTCATTTATGCAAAATCCACTGTTTTCATTTGTCATCCATTTTCGTGTGTGCAGCTAAAAGTTTGGTGCTTGCTAAATTCCAATCTCCAGAAATTAAAAATTAAAACAGGACAAGTAAATTCGTTTTAGAATTGTGCCATCATTTTTTAAACTATTTAATTTCTACAATATGTTTAAGAAAAAATGTATGATTGAAGAAAAAGAATCATGGAATTAAAATGATTTTCAAGAATAAGAATAAATTCCTGCAATTATTAGGATTATAAATGAAAGCTAAATCACTATTATAAATTCAGTCTGTAGAAAACAACATGTTGTTTTGTATTTTAGGTGTTTGAGTTATTTAACAAGTTTTTATTTGTAGAAAATATTCGGAAAATGGTGAAAAAAGATGATTTACCAATATTTTCTGGCTCTGAAAATTGTGTCAAAGAAATATATTTTTTTTTAAGAATAGTAGTAAACAAAACTTATAAAGTTTTATTTTTTGGTGGCCAATAAGAAGTATGAGAAGGATTCAGTTTTGTTCCAAATATAAATTATTTGTATGGCTCGTAAGTTAAACAATGAAACATTAATCAGTATGGTATTACCTGTAGGTTGTAACCTATTACTTCAGTAAATGTTGAATAAATTATTTGGTTCTGTTTGTTGTCGGAGGATGAATTTATTGCAAGGTTCAAAGGAAAAACTTTGGTCTGAATTACTGAATTCTTCATATCTTAGACTCTTACTACTTAGCTCACTTAGCTACTATTGGTTTAACTAAGAATTTCTGAATGTTTAACAGTAAAAATAAAATCTTTTGGATATTACATCTGAAATAATAACAGAATTGAAACATGCCAAAGAAAAGATGTCAACTGCATCTAACAACGAAATCTAATCCACCAGTCTAAATATTATTTTCAGACACTGGTACTTTTGGATTATTAGTTGTTTCATGAAGCTGGAAATAAATATACTGAAATATACTAGCAACAAAGTATAAACAGTAACAAAACTGAGATCTAAGAAACACATTTTGTACAATACAGCAGTGGGTATGCATAGATGGGTTCATATCGTGACGTAGCATAAACAAATATGGGGTTCAAATGTTCAAATGAGGCAGAGTCTTTCTTTCCAAGCTTCAAGTGAAGATTTTAAACATTACACACTTCTATTGGTTTTTTATTTTGGTTTATATCATTCCTAATATATGAATTAATTAATAGATGAAATTTTTGGTTTTGGTTGCATTGGTCCTTTAAATATTATCAAGGGAAGCTATCCTCAGGGCAATCATTATTGATCCCCCACTCAGGCTATATACCTCTCTCAACACCCACTCACACTATGTAGCAGGACTTCTTGATCCCTCCCCAAAAGAAGTCCATCATGATCCACTAAAATCACCACATTATTGACTCCTTCAAGTCAGCTCTCTCAATTCTCACACTAATATTTTAGAAAAGTTGATCAAACAACACCTACTCCACTAACTTCACTGTCCCTCAAAAAGTTATTTGTGTGCAACTGTGATATATTTTAACTATTCATATGTTGAGTTGTAAAATCAGGCTTATTTATTTGTATAGAAAACTGTATTAAAAACTTTAGTGATGAGAACCTAATGATAGGCTTGTAGAAATTTGGCAAAAAGTGCCAGGCTATGTTAAAAAAATTTAAATTTTCAAAGTGGGAACTTCAAGTCCTTAATTGGTTCCCTTGTGTTTTTGCACGAATGTGTTAAACCTACAAGGTTTTTAATAATGGATTATTGAATTGTCTAAGAAATATGAAAAGTAACTTCAAGCAAATCACTGACGATGTTAGGGCAGATATCAGGTGGTTTCAAACTGTTGCCCAGCAGTGTAATGGTTGTTTTAAATATAGCCATACTTTGATCCCGTAACGACACTGTGTCAAGCTAGACGCTTGTCTCTAAAATTTAGGGCGGGGGTGCGTTTTGATCACCTGATGTGTCAGGTTGATGTCCCGGCTTGGCTACAACAGAATAATTGTAGCATCACTCATATGGAGCTCTTCAATGTGCAACCCTGTCACTGTAGGGTCCTTTGTGTCAAAAAAGAAAATTATTATTAAATTAGATAATATGGCATCTGCCAGTGTAATCAATACAGGAAACAAAGAGGATACCATTCTGGCTCTGATTGCCAAGAATATCTGGCTACTGCGTGCTTCTCAAGACATTGAAATAGTAGCTATTCATGTCACAGGTGTGGATAGACCGAGTTTCTGTCCCGTCGCCAATTGCTATTGATATACTGATGGTACGCAATTGCGAGGGACAGAGTTCACATGTACTTGTTTTCAGTGTAAATTTTGAAATGTCAGAAATTATTTCATTCATTTTAAAAAGTCCTTCTTATGTTTATATAGCTGTATCTGGTTTACAATACATATGTTGTTAAAGTAAACTGCTTTTACAAGCCTGGAATTTCTTTTGTATATGATTATGTAATGTTGAAGGTTTGTTTACATTTTAAAAATATTCTAAAATACATATATCCAGGTTTGATTGGCATTAAATATTAATGAACGGCACATATACATCAGTTAAAGAATTCAAATAACACTCTATACTTGTGGTAATATGTGTAGAAATATGCCGTTCAAAATTTACACTGAAAACAATTACATGTGAACTCTGTCCCTCGCCATTGCGTACCATCAGTATATCAATAGCAATTGGCGACGGGACAGAAACTCGGTCTAAGGTGTGGAGAACGGGGTGGCTGAACTGTCTAGGTGTCATTGGATTCAGACAGTATAGCCAAACTGAAGTCATTGCTTCCAAATTTCAAATGTTGTACGGTGTCAGGTCATATGTTGATATTAAACAAGGCCATTTAACCAGGTCGTATAAAATTAAGGTGTCTGGATAATTTTTGTGTACTTGTGTAATTCTTAGGCTGGTCACCTTGCCGACTTCTTCTCCTCACCAGGGCCAATCAGCGATTAAAGGGGGGCTTGAACATCAAACAACTGACACAGCAAAAACCTCTATGTTTCACACCTTTTTGTCCTTCTGTGAATTTATATACTATCCCTTATGGGCTGTGGAAGTGCGTCATATTCTTATGTTTATTGAATGTCTGGTCTATAATAAGATTTCACATCCGTCCATACAATTATCTATCTGCTATTCGAGCCAAATTTCAATGGTACAATATTCATCAAAAAGTGAAGCTATGTTGAAATCTATATAAGTCAATCTTAGGCATCTTCCAAGGATATTTTTGACATCCATACTCTCGCCCGTATTATTAAAAATGTCACCTTATCCCTTGGGCCCTATTTTTAAATGCATATTTCTGTTTGCAACTTTTTTTGTGCATTAGTATTCCCCTCCTCTTCTACACTTTTTGTCAAATCCAGACATCTGTGTAGGGGGGATGTACTTTTGGAGGCTGATGAGGCCTTTGTGGTCTAATGCTTTACAATCCTTGTCCCACTTTACTCCTATCAAGGTGCCATTCTTAGGGGCTAGTCCTCTATGTTCAGTTTAGGCTTTTAGATATATCTGTGTTTGTGCCCCTTCCCATCATAACTTCCCCTTTTAAGTGATCCCTTCAGTAAATCTTTTATTTATAACACAAGGTCAGAGTCTTTTTTAAGAAATATCCTTGTTTCTCTGTGTCTGTGATTAGGGTGTCACTTTTCTAAGTTCACTCACTTGGTTCGGATAACTGAATAGTCATGTGTAGCAGTGTTTCAGGTTTTTCTTATTGTATACTGATCAGTGATTGCATATGTATAAGATGGGTAGGGCTAAACTTGTCAGTATTTGCCTTTATACTATATTCAGTTAATAGAAATTCATGGGTGTAACTGTTATAACCTGTTTATTCAGATAATAGAACAGAAATGAAACCAGTGTTTCAATGCCAAGTGGGCTGATTGCTGAGTTTATGTGTGCTATGCAAATACCAAGGCTTTATAGTGTAGGGTTTGTATATTAATTTTTGGTTAAATGAATGTTCATGTAGTGGGGTGTAAAGAGGGCTTGGGCCTAGGCTTTGTGTTAATATTGTGATGTGGGCTGATTACTTGGTGTGTGTTATTGTGTATCTTACTTCTCTCCTCAAAAGGAAGGGGTTAGAGCTTATTTACAAAAACTTTCACCCTGTGTCTGGATTACCCTTCTTATCCAAAGTCATTGAAAAGGTGGTATCAGAGCAGTTAACTCAACATGTCACTGCCAGTAACTTAAATGAACAATATCAGTCTGCATATAGAAGACAGCATAGCACAGAAACTGCACTATTGAAAATGATGAATTTATTGATGGTTGCTGATAATCAGCAATTGGCATTGATGGCTTTTTTGATTTATCCAGAGCCTTTGATACTGTTGATCACAGCATGCTATTGTCGAGACTTCAATCCATGTTTGGTGTCAGTGGAGATACACTTTCCTGGTTTGCCTCATATCTAGCTGGTAGGACACAGTCTGTCAAGATAGGCAGTGGGGTGTCCAAAGATAGAGTTTGAGAGTTTTAAAATGCTGTGTCCCTCAAGGTTCTGTTTTGGGCCCACAGCTATATTGTGATTATACAATACCTCTAGGGACTATTATCAGAAATTTTCTGATTTCATTCTACATGTATGCAGATGATTGTATAAGTCAATATCACCAAATATTGAGGAAGACCAACTGACTGCTGTAATGTAGCTTCAAAATTGTATATCTGAGATAAGTGACTGGATGAACAGGAACAAGTTAGAAATTAATGAAGACTGAATTCCTGATAGCTGGAACATCTCGACAGCATGCAAAAGTGTTGTTTGACTCTCTCAGTGTAAGTGAAACAATTATACCAGCTAGTTCCTATGTTAAAAACCTCGGTGTTATCATTGATGAGGAGCTTACATTAAATAATCACATAACTTACATCTGCAAGTCCTGCTATCATTATCTGAGGAATATTCGTACAGTTCAGCCATATTTGACCACATCATCAGCTAAAACCATTGTGCATTCAGTTATCTCTTCAAAATTGGATTACTGCAACTCTCTCTTTGTCGACATCCCAGATTTTCTGATCACAAAGTTACAATGTGAACCAAATGTTGCTGCTAGGATTGTCCTGAATTTGAAGAAGTACGACTCTTTAACACCTTATCTGAGGAAACTGCACTGGCTACCCGTAACACAGTGCATTATCTACAAACTGAACCTCATTGTGTTCAAGGCATTAAAGGGTGTACATTCAATCCTTGCTATCCATAAACTAACTAGCAAGACCACTACGTTTGGGTGACAAAATGTATAAACTGAAAGAGCCTCGATGGAAACTGAAAACAAGGGACACCGATCTTTCCATGTTGCAGCACTTTGCTACTGGAAGAACCTCCCTGATGGTGTCCGCAACATCGAACTGAATTTAAATGACTTTAAGAAAAGACTTAAAACCTTTCTATTTAAGAGTGCTTTTGTTGGAGTAGCGCAGTGATTAGCCGATCAGTGACTAGAATTACGCTATATAAGAAGTAACTATTACTATTATTATTATTAAGTTGTATGTAGTGCCAGGGCTTAGTTATTTGTTTTAGTGTAACTGGTCTTAGTGTATAATAGTCTACTGTTGTAGGTTTTAACATGTTAGTTTTAACCAATCTTAAAGTCTCCAAATCTGCCTTTACTTTTGTCTGGGGATCCCTGGGTGGGGACTGATTGGACTTTCTACTGGTAGAAACTCCAATTGGACTGTTTATCTTAGCAAAAAGTCAAATTGGACTTTCTACCGATAGAATTTGAAATTCTACCAGATTGGACTTTCTACCATGACTTATATGTGCATGTTGCTTTGTCCCAAAGGGCCAGAGTGTTTAATTCGCTGAAGTGAAAGATCGATGCAGACTTCTCTTCATTCAAACACTTAGTTCCAGTCAGAGGGTGCTCAGGTCTCGAACACCTAGCACCTGTGGAACACCTTCCTTTGGCAGGGGAGTAGTGTGGTTTTTATTTGGAAAGCCCAGATTATTCAAACTATTGTGGTTTTCTTATGGAGGGATAGGGATGTCCTTGTGTCTGTAAATGCTACTCGGTGTTGGTAACATTGGCTTTTGATCAATACAGTTTTACATACAGTTATTAGTATATCTTACTATTGATTATACTGGCAAAAGGGTACGACCAGGCGTGATAGCTTAGAAAGAAGCTATGCACTTGTTTGGATTGGTTGCTTAGATTATCCAATAGTTAGTAATTTAATTAAATTCGTAGACTCTGCATATATATATATAACCTAAAGCTGACTGAAAGTAAAGTAAAATCAATTAATCCTGAAGCTGTAATCATGGGCCAGGTGTGATATGAAGTTGAGCCAAGTAACAATAAAATCGACTTTCAGGCTTGTCAAAACAGAAACAGGCAGAGACGTACCTGTTAGCTGGCATCTAGTTCCATAAAAACCACTTGGACAATTGCAGAATGGTGGACCAGCACCTCTGCAGCAGGAACCTCCATTAAGGCAAAAGTCGGCACATCCAGCCGGTTCTGAAATTAAATGAAACCAACATACAAAGAGGTTTAGTATAACATATTATAATTTATTCCTGAGAGAACATCATACCTCGTCTGGGGATCAGGAGCCAGTTATTGGCAAATCCCCTCCCCCGCAAAAAAAAAATAAAATAATAATAGTAAATAAAAAATCTTTGAGTTCCAGTTGACATCTAGATCATCTTTGAAGAAGACAGAAACACAAGTGGAGCCCAACTTTCTAGAAATCTGACTTTGAACCTGTGTTTGTTTTGAAGTTATACGCACGGACAAAAAAAAGTTTATAATCAAACAGAGTGATTACAAACAAACTGATTACAATACATTTGGTCCTTTGCTGTTGGGTGTGAGGGTAATTATGAGAGACCCTGAACCTCATGGACACAGATCTATAATTTTGTGCGGTAAAACTTTCCATTGAGGATTCTGATACCTGTTCTCATCCCACAACTGAAAATGTTGCTGCAAATACAATAAAAAGGGTATTCACTCAATAGTAAATTACTTAACATGAAATATTTGTCAACTAAAAATATAGTGATATTGTTTTAAGAGACAATAAGAATATTACCTGACTCGTTCACAGACTAGGATGTTAATTTATGTGTTCATTGGCAATAAAATTGAATATAAATACTCTGACAAGGTTAAGTATTATCTGGTAATATCATTTTATGACATATAAAATACGTCCATCTTTTTTTTCAAATACAGATGCAAAGGTGAACATGGAAACTTTATTTCAATTTTACATACGTATAAAAGGGCCCCAGAGAGTTAAAAACCTGCCTTATTTTGTGGTATCATTGTTCAAATCCACCACATGTTTGGTAATATATAGCAAATCTGCATATGTTACCAAATTTGAGTGGATGTAGCCTAATAATGTAATCTAGACTGGAAAGTTTCTCGTGGTTATACACATTACAAAGGTTACCACTGTGTGAGATGGGCACCAGTCATCTTATACAAAAAAATGGACTGGTATCAGCTATAGTGACCTAAGCAGTATTTTAACTTAACATAATTACTTACATCAATTTTGTATGTATTTTAATTATATTTACATAATACAGTCTAACCTATGACATAAATAATATTTGATTTGACAGTTTACTTAAAAGCAAAAACTTATTTGTGAGTGATAATAGGAGATCTAAATCATTTAAGCTGATGCACATTTTTATATTAAAGACAAATTTTATTAAATGATAACATTATAATGTGCAAACCGACAAACCGTGCACCATACACAGTGATAAAAGATAGATAATATTTCTTCTCTGTTATTTCCAAATGTAACTACTAACACTAATTGTCCAAAATGGTGGTTGATGCCAGACCCTTGCTTGCAGAGTAAATGATGTTCCAGAAACCAGAGTACTACTGTTTCAGAATTGGCTGTTAAAGATGTTTATTTACATCATTCGCCTTGGTTATATATTTGGGCCAAGGTTGATACACCATTTACACATGCTGCTTGCAGGCAGCACCCTAAAATGCAATTTTCAGATGCAGCATATAAATATTGTTGTTTTTAATGCCTTAACGTCCTTTGGAACAGAGCTGATTGTAAATTTGGGTGCTGCTATGATTGATCTTTTTAAAGAAAGTGTGAAAACTGATGAACAAGAGTTAAAAGACAAGTTGCATGACTGACAAGATCAGTGTTATGATCTAGTCCCATCTGTTACTATTCATAACTAGAGCACTCGGAGAGCATATACCACCTCTAATATTGTTTATAATTGATTGATTGATTTAACATTGCGCATAGTACCCTGTTTCAGTTATATTGCAACGGAACCCTCATTTAAGTGAACATTCAAGTCGCTGTGCATCTGCTCATACCTGGCCCACAACGTCAATGGTCACCTATACAAGTACAAACCTAGTGCAGTGCTGCTTAACTTCAGTGATCAAATAGCAACTGGTCAGGCTACACCACATAAGCTTAATAATATTGCTTATGAGTGCAATGATAAATAAATCCTTTAAAAAAGTCAATTCTTAGATTCTGATGTTGATCCAGATGACCACAAATAAATAATCATCTGTTCCTTGTGACATTGTCTGGAAATTTCATCAAATCCATTCATCATGTTTTGCCAGTTATTTTGCAAACAAACTAACAAACGTCACCAGTTACATAACATCCTAGGCGGAGGTAAAGAAAAGTCATTAGAGAGTTTGCGAACAATGTTTTTGAAGCCCGTATCCGTTTTCCACTACGTTACACGTCAGTGATTTTTTCCTGTTGAACGTCATTTCACAACGTCAAAAGTTGTGAAGCCGTTACGTATTTCATGTTAGAAAGAGCCTTGCCACGTTGATCTCTATTATATTAAACCCTGGCCACTCTGTGATTTTACTTAGGTCTACATTATAGCCCATATCAGCCAAAAATAAGCTCAGAATTAGTTGTGGTGAATTGAATATTAGTTATAACTGGTTTACAAATAAAAATATTAGTTGTGAATAATCAGAAGAAAAAATGTTCACTTAAAGATATTTTAAAATAACCATAGCAAAAATAGCATCAGAGATGCTCGTAGCCCACAGGGGAGCAGGACAATTCGGTCATTTGCAAAATTAGCTCCTTAAAAACTCAATAAAGTACTTTTATAGCACTTAATCTCCATCATATGACAGGCTCCAAGACTGACAGATATTTAGTATGCACAGTACATCAGGTGAGCATGTATTAGGTTATTGATGACAAATAGTGGCAGATAATTCTTTGTGGTCATGTTATATTTGTTTCAAAAGGATGACAAGTTCTAAAGTGATATTTGCAAAGTGTGATTAACGTATATCAAAGATATTTTGATGTTTCATCAAGCTCTTATAACTTTATTCATTTAGACACTAGTTTATATTTGAATAATTATAGGTGCAATTAGATCACATTATTTGAAGGGTGAGAACTACTTGAATGATATTTAGCAAAGGTGTAACGTACACATCAACATCAGTTTCAGCAATTCATATATCTTTGTGAAAAGAGACATATGGCTCATATATGACAGAAGAAACATTCTTTCAGGGCTAAGGTGAAAGGTTACACAAATGCCACTCCATGATGTAGCACACAAACATCCCAGAACCAATGTTCCTACCAAGTTTCAACTACCTACACCTTATGGTTTCTGAGATAAAAGCAAGGTTATAACAGCAAGATCAAAGGCCAAAGCAAGTTCATGATGTGGAACACCTATAACACCTTACCAGTGCCACTACCAAATTTTAACTTTCCACACCTAACAGTTTGTAAGATATAGCCTAGACAAGATTTTAAAGGTCAAGGTCAGTTACATAACGGCAGAGGGTCAAAGGTCACGCCATCACCCTTACACACCTACAACACCTAACAAATGTCCCTTTAAGTATCAACATCCTACTCCTCGTGGTTTCTGAGATTCAACCCAGACAAGCTTTTTCTCACTGCCCTTCCATCTGCCCATCCGGATGCCATGGGTGAAAACAATGTCCACACAGCCTTTAAAGGCTATGGGTAAAAAAAAAACTAATCTGGGATACAGGCATAGAATGAAGAATGAAGAAAAGTGGCCTGAAAACAAAATAAAATATCAAGGGCATATTAAACTCAGTTTAAGTTTATTTAATTTTAAATAAATATCAATGTTTCCTACTCAGATTGTATTGATTTGTCTTGGTTTACAATCAAAATAATACAGACCACTGTTTATTTTCCGGTTGTATGTCTAAATGAAATTATATATCACACGTTACAACACCCTCCATACAGATTTGTTATCCATACCTGTGTCACAACATCTGCCAGAGTATCCGCAGCTACATCCACATCTTATCCAGTCTGATGTTGTACGACACACTCCACCATTGGAACATATGTTCCCAGAACTGGGACATGAGGTTCTTCCTAAAATAAACAATGGTAATATAATATAGTTATAAATGGTAATTTCAGCATTTGATATTTCAATGAACTGGAAATACCTCTGAAAAAGCTAGTTACTTATCCATCATTGTTGCCTCATTTATATCAAAAGTTAAAATGCTTTCACAAATAATATAATTTTAAACAAAGAAACTGTTTACCTGTGTGCAGAATATACAAATAAGATTACAATTCATTGACAAAATTGTTTCATTTTTTATTCTTTGTAAATATTTATATACATAAGTACAAAGTGTAAGTGTAACGGTTCAGTTTAATAGTTCCCATACTCTATAACCTTAACAGATTTTAAAAGGTTGATAATGTTATTAATACCAGGATTAGTTATATTTGCAACGGACCAACAAGATTGGTCATACTTCCTTAAATAAAAAAAAAAACTATTTTAAAATAAACTAAATATTTTAACATGTTTGATGAAGACCTATATACTTGCCTTGGTTAAGTTACAAATTTTAGAGTGTGTAAAAACGATAGGTCACGTGGCCTGTGAGACTAGGCAGTGGACTACATTCTCTGGGTGGTCGGGAGGCAAACTTGCAAAGTTGGAATAGAGGCCTCACACAGTGCATATCAGGTGAAATAAATTTTGTAAAAGTATGTTAATATTGGAAGCAGTTTTTTTTTCATTATCAGTTGAACAAATTATTTGCTGTTTTATTTTTTTTCCTGCAGATTATAAATTGTGCGAAATACACAAAGATAAATCATAAGGCCTTTCAAACTATAATGAAGCATACCACAAGAATATTGCTTCAACTTATGAAACCCATATGGGTATAATATTGATTAAAACCCTGTTATTTTGTGATTACTTTCAGCATTGAGAAGGAAAAGAATCATGAACAGAAAATATGTCTTACTTGTCTGGCATCTGTTCCCAACAAAGGCACAGGTACAGTCACAGTTAATATTAGAGCCTTGTACAGAGCATGTCCCACCATTCTGACAGGGGTTTGGGTTGCAGTCAACGATTGCTACAATGAACAAAAATACAGACTTTAATCTCACACATTGTCTCTTCATTGTTAATAAAAAACCCTGGATAAAAATGGATGCAGACACAATAATTCATTTTGAAGGTGGCCCACAACAGATCACTTAGTTCCACACCAAATGCATATATTAATGTGAGATCATCACTTGTTACGGTAAAACAAAATTAAGGTTACAGCTATTACATTCCACAAGTAATATCATTTATATCTTGAAAAGAAACAATGCTACTAACAAACTTTGATATGTAAAGTAATACTAACAAACTTGTTGTTTTGTAAATTAGATATGTCTGGATATTACACTACTGATATCTGGCTGAGATCAAGTTAACCAGGATAAAATGAATTGTTGTATTCAACGTGTGTAACACCAAAATGCCAAAACTGATATCAGGGTTAAGTGGTGGAGGGAAGCAGGGAATGTACTTACTGTCCACCTGACCTTTGTTGTTACAATGCTTATTTAACATTGGCAAACAAAGCACACCATATTGCACACAAAACCTTAGATTTTAGACCTAATGCCCTTTTGATGTTGTTATCCTGATTACATTATGGTATATACTCCAGGTGCCACCCTTCATGGTAATTTAGGATTAAAGTTTAGGTATTAAGAGGTAGAAGCCAAAGGGATGTGACAATGTCAGAACAAGTACATCAGAAAGGGACCCCCATTCTTCATGAGAAAGAAAAAGTTACATTGTAAAATATTCCTTCATTTTTACGCAGACGATACCCAAATTTATGTGCACTCATCACAGAAGAATATGTCTACTGCCTTTAAACAGTTAAACAGGTGCCTTGATGAAAAGCAGCAGATGTCAAGTAGTAATCTCAAATTGAAGTATCCGAGTATATACTATTTGGTTCAAAGAAAGAGAAGGAAAATCTGAAAACATGGTTCTCCACTGACATCTTGGGAAGTCCTCTCTGCCCAGCTGAGTCAGTCAAAAACTTGGGCATATCGTTCAACTCTGATTTCTCCTTGCCTAGACATGTTTAGAGTATCTATAAAAGTTGTTTTATCCAACTCTGACACTTCGGATGATGTTACAGTCATTGGGAATTTCCTTGTTGTTCCAAAGTTCTATCCTTCTACCCTTATGTCTATCAAACAGCTTGGTTATCATTTTGCTTTCGATGCTCCCACTGTTTGGAAGGCTTTTCCTGATGGGATTCGTGCATCACCACCAATAGTCACTTTCAGACAGCAGCTTAAAACATTCCTGTACACTAAGGCATACCGACCTTAGTCTTAATCCTCTCCTGGTGTTCTCTGTGGTGCTCGACCTCTTTTCTATCCCAGGATACTGAATTTGGGTCACTGTCTTGTGCTGTTGCACATTTTGTTAAGGGGAGATTAAGGGCTATAAAAGTCCAATTAGAATTCATCTGATTTATCTGTTACAATAGAATTTTACTTATTTCTTCTATTTTTAGATTTGTCATGTTCCTGAATGTCACATATCATGTAACAAATCTAATTTACATATGAATAGAAACAGCGTTCCATTTCTGAAAACATATCCAACCTATCCATACTTGTACAACGTGATTAGGTATTTTTCCATTTACTTTTGATAAATGCTGGGGAAATGTCACCTGTACATGTTTCTTGCAGGATAATACCTACAAACATGGATTTAGTCACAGTCCACCGCAATAAGAAAACTTGAGAATGCATTTTTTTGGGAGAAAATATATGAAGCATAAAAAATGAGGTCTAAACAAATAAAACCCTGTACTGTTGTAGAGTTTGACAAGGTCTTATTTTTTCTGTGCACAATACTCAGTGCAATATGTCCTTTAACACAGAACTCAAAGGGCTACTGATTCATCCCAAATGCACAAGTTCAACCCAAGCTCTTAAGTGACTGACATTGCACTAGCTGAAAGGCAGAGGCTAAGCAAAGACAATTCACCAACATCCCTGGGTTTCTTTAACCTGTCACTGGGGATAGAACACAAAGACAGAGCATCGCCATTTCAAGTGGTCATCCGAGCCACTATGAATCCTATTTATTCCAAGGCTAGTGTATTACCTGCTTAGCCACAGTGACTATGATAAAGTAAATTTATGAAAAAATTGTCACATATATTGGGTGCTACAGATACAATTTAGGCATATTATACCAAAATATATAACTGAAGCACATAGTGGAAGGTAACTACAGACATGGATGCATAAAAGTTGAAGCATCAAAAACTAGTCATATCAAAGGATCCTTAATCACAAGGCATGGTTTCCAGCCCAAATGGCTACTTAAGCAACCTTGGCGACAACTAAATGAAGAACATTTAATGATTTATACATTACGTCAAAACCCAGAGAAACAAACACTCTAACAAAGAGACATGACAATGTCGGAAGAAGTAGATTAGAAAGGCATCCCCATTCTTCTAACCACAGACTCTCAATTCAATATGAAGCCCTTTTTACGAATTTTAGTAAAGTAAGTACATGTCAAGATATTAATTATTAATATATAGGGATGGACAGTGAAAACAACCATAACTGGGCTTTAACTGCTAAGCTGTTGTGACTGTTTTGTAAGAAAAACTGTACACACCTAGAATATCACAACAATCTTGAGCTACAAAAATATTTATCTTCACTTCTATTGAAATATACACACGAGTCAGAAGTTTTAAGAAATGGTGAAATTTGAGTTTAAACTCAAACTGAATGCAAATTTGGCAATAACTCAAGTCATATATAATACCTATTCTAAAGCAAGTATATAGTTAAACTCAGGATCAAAGTCATTTTATACTCCCTATATCTAGGGATTACATTTAAGTTAACATTGTATTGTACATTACTGTATTAGACAAAATAGTGTTAAATGTTGATTATGGCTCCATTAATTTTGTTTAACCATGGTTTTAACTTTATATTGAGCATGTACTACTTAGGTATTCACTTGAGAATACTGAATTTGAAGGTTTATACTTATGTGGGACTGAGTTTGAGTTGTTTGAGTGAGTTTGGGATTGATTTTGAGATTGAGTAATATTTTAAAGAATACCAGCTTAAAGTTTATAAGTTTAAAACACGTAATAATTTGGTGAGAACTGATGTTAGAAAAATGCTTGCTATAAATTTGTAGTTAAAGATATCCAAGATTGTGTTTGTGAGGTGATTGAGAATAACATTGAAACTGCAACAAAGTGAAACTCCAATTTTCTACCCTTATCATACTGATATCAGCACCTAAAGATAAATGTTTCGTATGCTCGAATTGTTACTAAAAAACTTTGAGCCACAGAATTTTTGGTTGATTGTATTGAGATGTAAAATCTGATGCTGGGAACTAGAGTTAAAAAAGATATTTAGTATCAGCATACACCGAATGGCTCATAGACTTAATTTCTTTACCACAAGCTTTTGTAAGGCTATTGAAAAATAATACCTGTATTGTACTATTATTTCAGAGGCTCTATTTCGAGTAATAGAAAATGTGAATTTCAAAAAAGGGTGTTATATGATTTACAGAGAGATCAAAATTGTTTTGAACTAAGGTAAACCTCATTTTGCAGTGTTATTCATGTTGTTTTGCAAACAATCCTCTTCTTAGTTGCAGATATTTCTAGACACAGTGACAGCACATCTACTTCGTATCAAGCAAAAATGATACGTTTATACATACTTTGCTTGTAAGTATGAGGTTGGTTTTCAATTTTGGAAATAGTTTCATAAGGTGGATCAATGTCTTCAACACAAACATCAAAGTTTATATAATCAAGTCTTGCTTCTGATCTGATTCTATAAACAATGAACGTGGCATTTGCCATGGGGCTCCATTGACCCCTTATGTTTTTATCACATGTGTATTCTGTGCTTCTTGGTAATGCGCAGTAGGAATAATAAAGGTATTCTCTTTAATAACATAGACATAAATTGTCTAACTATGCTGATCACACCACCCTGATTTTGGATGAAAGCCGGCAGTCACTCATGTCAGCATTAAGCACTTCAGAAATATATGGAGCATATCTGACACCTTCATAAATACAATAAAACCCAGCCTGGATTGGGTTCGGTTAAAACACTTTACAGAACAAATTAAAACCACAAAAAACTAATTTGGAGAAGTACTGAATTCTGCTAACTTGGAATAATACACTTCTTGGTTAAGTTAGATAACATGGAATGTTAATTTTGATCCTCTAATTTCCAACATTAAAGAATTACTAGGTAAATGAAGAAGACACTTCTTACCCTTTGGGTAAATTCACAATTCTAAATACTTTAATTCTTTCAAAATTAAATCGTTTTCATATGTCCTACCCAAATCAACCAAGAAAACACTTGATAAAAAAGTCTTTTTTAAAATTTATCTAAGGTGACAAACCAGATAAAAATATAGTAGTATCATACTGGTCAAACATTATTTGAAAGCATTTTAAGCATGTATAAAAGTTTTTATGACACAAAATGCCAACAAAGTAGAAAATCTACCTTTCCAACGTCCATCTGTTACATATAAGGGCACTCTGCTAGTATGTATTTTAAAAGGACAATTTTGTGTGCGGCAGTGCACAGAATACAGAGTTCTTTACAATAAAAGGATATTAAATTTTTGATTTTCTGTTTACTGTAGACAGGTTCTAGTTAGTAGTAATGTTTCTTACACTCTGCTGGAATGACCTATTTATAAATGGTGGGAAACACGCTGTTTTCCTGGAAATGTATTGTGTATTCTCTCTGGAACATTTTGGTCTGTTTTGTTTACATGCTTTCAAGAACCATCTATTGCTCCAGTGTATAAAAGGTTGAAAACCTGGCCACAGGGCAGTCTTTTGAGTTGGTGTGCTATAAGCACTGTTACATAGTGAATTACTTTGTCAAATGGATATAAATCAATTGTTGTATACATTTTATGGTGAACTATTATTGGACTGGATACAGTTTGTGGATCTACCAGAGAATGGATTTACTGAATTTTGCATATTGTTCACAACATGGAACGGACATTAAAGTATTGAGACTTTGTGAACATCTGGATATATATATTTTGTGTTAGTGGACACTGAAAGGATTGCTGAACACAGTTTACAAAATTGTTTAACTGTGGATGGATAGGACAGTCAGGTCCCCTCGGTTTCATAACTGTATTATTGTATGAATTATTAAGAGTTTCTCAGTTGAATGTAATTATTATTTTAATTAATGAATAAAAGTGTTCACTAAATGTTTTTGTTTTTTCCTGTTGCACTTTGAAAGGAATCAGTAATTTCTACCATGTTTGCTCTGTAGACCGTAACACCATCTAAACTATCCCCAACTGAACATCCAATGAAGTTGAGAAAAGGGTCAAGAAACTTCTGTCAGTCGCAATTTAGCAGTGATAATGCACAGGAGGACTTTATTGGACAAATTCACGAAAACCTCCATTGACCTACAGGGATAGGAAGCTCGAATGTTTGGATGGTAACAATAGCAGTCCTTAACTCAACTTTGGGGAACTAGGTCATACCTCAATAGACCTTCTTTGCGAATATAGCAATAATATGGAAGAAACAATAATCCACCTGCTCTTTGACTGGACTGTGATGAAGCCATTATGGAAACCTTAAATTCATTTATCATTAGGGAAATATTGAGATTGAGACTCTAACTCAAAAATAGATACCATCTACCTGATTCCATGTTTCATTCTTAAATATTATATTTTGATAACCAAAAACATATTTTTGACTGCTCCAGACAGTTTCTGTGGCTAAAGAAGAAGGTTGGAACAGGTGAAAGGTCATTAACTTAGGTCAAAGTGAGATCAGCACCATAATAGATATGATTGCCATTAATGATCAGGTTTTAATCCCAGTGTGAGGTGGAGTACAACATGTAAGCTTGTAATGCCATACAATGTAACACAACAGGAAACAATAAAAGACAACTTTGAGGTTTTTTTATTTACATGTTAGCAGACATTTAAAATTGACAAAAGAAATGTAGAAAATTTTAAAACACCAAATCCAATCAAAAAGTGGGGAGAATGGTGGAAGAGAAAGTGTGAGATGTAACTGATGCTGCCTGAGAAGCATTCTCGAGATAAGTCCAAATAGAGGAACTCCTCCAAAGACCATGGGCCATAATGTTTTAAATGACCATATTGTGATCAAAAGCATACGTGGCCACAGATCTGCAGAACGTATGGAACCCATGGCCAATGGGGAAGATATTCATAAGTCCAATCCTACTTGCTGGTATTATGGTTCTTGTCCCCACCTCTATACTTTACTTGACATTTAGTTTCTGGATGAACATATTGTAGTGGGAAGGGAGAAGCCCAGGTATTAATAGAACTGATATACATGAGGATATTACATACCACCCCTCCAAGGAAAGACCTGTCCTCAGGTCTAACATGACTACATTATTACACTTTACTCGCTTGGCTTTGAGAGAGAAGAATCTTTAGGCATCTCACCATGTAGTGGGAAGGGAGAAATTATTGATTGGTTCTGCTGTGTCTCGAACTAACAGCCTTCTGATTACACACAGATATAAACACAAGTCTAGCTCTTTAACCAGCTGAGCTAAAGGGGAATCCCCGGAAGCCCAGGTATTAATAGTGATATACGTGAGGATATTACAATATGGTTTGCCTTGCTTAGTACAAAATGCACATATATGCCTGAACTGACCATGATTGCCTTCGTGTGAACACACTACTTCATTATAATACCTAAATATCTTTTTTTAACGAGCAGGCTGAGATGAAACCTGTGACGCATTAGCCATAGGGATTTGAGAGGTAGAAAGCCTTTTCAGGGCCCATTGAGTAGCATCTGCCCATTGCAAAGAACCCTGTTCAATCTTATGCATGGAATTGTACCATGCATTTCTTACAGCCTGCCAGGGTAGGAATGTAGCATTCCTGAGAGATACAATCACCTGTAGGAGCACTTGTTTGAGCAGAACTGGGTCTTCAATATGGTAGATGTTCAACAGCTGGCTGAAAGCCCATTCTTGCATTGTCAAATCTCTGTATAGAGTACGTTTATGGCCACTTACCACATGATGTAGGACACAGAGTTGTAGGACACAGATTGTGATAAAAATGCTCAGATAGCGTCATGTAAAGAATGGCTGTTATGTGCCTGCTGAGGTACAGATCCTGATAACCCCTAATCACTGGTGCCAGGTTGAGAAATGCTGACATGAGAGTGGCCTGGACAAGCCAAAGATGAATGATGCACTGCATGATCTGAAGGCACTGCATGATCTGAAGTGGCGCTAGTAGCATGCACAGTAACGGGTTTGACACGTTGGTTCTCCAGATTCTCCACTCGTTTAAGCAACGCCTGATCAGTAGCATCAATTTTCTTGAGAAAAGCTGGTCCAGCATATATGTACTATACATGTGTTATTTATGAAATTGTTTCTAGTTCCCTAAACATATAATTTTAATATGAGAGTAATATAAAAGCCTCCATAGGCTATTTGTGTAGTTCATTGTTGCACACTGATATATTATAGGAATAAAAGACATATTTGAGTGCTTTATGATGGTTTAAAACTATCGATGGGCTGAATATTAAAGCCACGAAGCCCGAAGGGCAGAGAATCATAAAGCATGAGAATTTGTCTTTTATTCCTATTCTAAAATGGTTACATGATATTTTGTTCAAAATAAGCGGTAAATCTTATGCAAAAATCAAAACAAATCCAATGCCATGTTGGCTGTTCCATTAATTAAACATGCATAAAATCCCAACTGAATTATTTGACTTCATATATGCTGCATATTATTTTACCGTGAGTTGTTTATTTACATTTGTACGCGAAGGGACGATGCACGCAGAATTCAACAGCATTGTTTTATTTACCGTTCTATATTGGCAATTCCAGCATTGCGCAAAAGACGTGTTTAAGGTCACTGCACAGCGTACCATTTTAGAATATAGCATAGCAAATAAATTGCATTTAAAAGTACTGAAAAATGCATACTTTTGAAAATGTTGATAGATACATGAAGACAGTTTGACTATATTTCCTCTGGAAAAATACCAACAATCTTATCAAGGCTAATTTTATAATTTACTGTGCCTGACTGATGTATTTTATCAACAAAAAAAAAAACATTTTAACACACAGAAAATAAATATGTTTTTACATGAAATAGCTTAATAATTACTACGGCAGTTTGTTTACAAACTAATGAACCTGTGACGTCAAGGCTAGTATTTTCTACGAAATATTGAGTGAAAAGTGATGGCGACAGTTGTAAAAAGCTTGAAAAAACTGACAGAAAATGGTTGAATATAACATGCAACCTTGTCCAGATGCATCTTATTTTTACAAAAATTAAACTTTCACATCTATGTGTGTCTATTGTTAACAGTTCTCAAAATGCTTCCTCTGACCTTTAAAGGAATCAGATACATGGCTTTCGGATTACGCTGGTTTGGTTTAAATGGTACTGCCGTTAAATTGGTTGTTTTATTTGAGTGATTGTTGTTAGACTATTAGGACAGGTTCAACACTATCTGACTTAAGTAAGCCAATAGAGTGATCCAGGGATCTGTGCTGGTCTACTACTGTTCTCAATTTATATCACTCCATTAAGCAAGATCACTTTCAATTTCATTTTATGCGGATGACACACATTAGTTCATTTGTCACATAAGAATGCTTCCTCTGCTCTGGCCAATCTGAATACTTTTTGTCAGTATGTCCAAAGATGCAAAACCTATTGAAAAAAATGACACTGGTTGCCTGTTTAGTACATGTGTGTGTTCAGAACTACTATGTTGGTCTACAAATTCCTTTATAGACCTTATACATTCCCTATATAAAAGAGTGTATGGGGGTGGGGGGTAAAGACGCCACACATTTCATTGCTCCAGTTCCTAGTTAAAAGTTACTTCTTGTTAGACCTAGTTAATGTTAATTGGGTGACCTTTAACCTCTAAATTAAATAATTTCCCGCTAAAACCTTACTTTCCTCACTCTTGAGAGGGAAGTCAAACTGCAAGGACGCCATTTTAACTGCTTTATGTACCATGTGTTAAAAATTTTCACGTTGATTGTAAAGTGATATCTTAGAAGTATTTTACAAGTTCTATTTTAAAGAGTTTTAGTATATTGTATCAGGCGTCCTAGTGTGTATATAACATGGTAATATACTGTTTCTGTTTTAACTGTTGTGACACGTGAGTTGACAAGTTTCTATTTATACTTATACTTATATAAATATATTTTATGTAATACAGTATAAACGTTAATACTATTCTTCTGTCAACTCTGATACTTTATGTTGCATACTACCGGGCCCTGTGTTATATGAAACCTCTGTGTGTTTTCATGCGGGTTTGATGATATGCCTAAGATATTTAATACAGTATAAACGATAATACTATTCTCCTGTGTGATACTTTGTCTTGCATATTACCGGGCCCTGTGTTACATCAAAATTTTGATTGTTTTTATGTGGGTTTGTTAATATGCCTAAGTTATTTCACTGCTCTAAATGCGGGGAGGAACATAGGAGGCCTGTGGGTAGTAAATGTCAATTGTATGTAGAAAGTACTCCAAGTACTTCCACTACTCTTAGGGATGAAAACGTGGATGGCAGTACCAATTCACAAATTCTCAGTGCACTTAATGCTGTTAGTTGTAGGCTGTCGGCTATTGAGCAGCGGATAGACAGAACCGAGGAACAACTTCAGGGTCATGTGAAGACTGGTTCTGATATAGCCGGTTCCCTGAATGTGAGCAGCACACCCTTACAGGATGTGGGAGAGGAAAGTGACGCTGGGGACGACGTCGTCATTCCATCTATAAAGTTTCTCAAAACCTCCAAGAATATACAAGATGCAGTAGACATCAGGCTCCAGGAACTGGCCAAGCTAAACGAGCAAGGTAAGTTCAAGTCACAGAGAGGCAATAATGATCAGGTCACTGTTAAACAGCAAATACCCTGGCCTCAGAATTATATTTTGGCAGGTACTTCCAAAGCGAGAGTTACTTATGATAGTCTATCCAGTTTTCAGTGGATGGCAGGTTTTAGTGCTATAATTAGAGAGGAAATAAATGTAAAAATCAAAAATGCCATGCTTGAGTACATGACTGATATCATGGAAGATGCTCAAGATTTTGGCTGGGCTACGGCCAAAGGGGCCCATGCCCTTATTCTCTGTCGCATGGAGGAGGGTAAAGTTGATTGGTTGAGCTCAGAAAAACTGGATCGCCTTAGAAGAGCACATGCTCAAAAATTGTGACAAGCACTGGAGGTAATTCACATCCCTCAAAAAATAAAACTGAGGCTCAAGGGGTTCCTTGCAAGTTCTATCAGTCTATGAAATGTAGTCACAAACATGACCACACTACAAATGGCCAGTTATATAGGCACATTTGTTCTCATTGCTTCAGTTTAGGTAAAAAATTTGCACACCCACTGAAGGACTGTAGAAATAAGCGCCATCAGGACGCAAAAAACGAATAAGGCACTGCAGAATTGCAGTGCCCAATTCGAATGTTGAATCAAAAAACAATGTAAATACTACTGTCAAAGTTATAAGACATAGGTTCAAATCCAGAATTGTTTACAATGCTAGTATCAATGTGAGTGAAAGTACTAACTGGAAGTTGGACTTATACAAAGCCAACAACATGTCTTATGCTCAAGTACTAAAGATAGCTGTAAAACATAAAACTGCAAATGCTAGAACAGATAATAGCATGAATGCAAAAGTCAGAAATATTACTAAAAAACATGACAGTGTAATGGGTAGTCATCTCCACCGTCCTGGGGGGAAAGCACCTAATGCATGTAGTTCCAATAAAAGGGGCCAAAAGGTCAAAGTCAGATGCACAAAAGGTCAGTCAAAGGTAAACCACCATGATGCTGTAAAAAATGAAATTCAGTGTACAAATAGGTTTGCCCCTTTATCAGTTGACGACGTCGTGTGTGATATGAACTCTGCTATGCAAGAAGATGTAGTGTGCACAAGTAAACCTGAGGGTAGGGCTCATGAAGAAAAAGCAAACTCTAGCATAAGCCTTCAGAAATCTTGCAAAGTGTCAAATAATGACGCCTTCATTAGAAGCTCACTAGATACCCCTTTAAACAAAGAAAACTACCTAGATAGTAGCAGCAAATATGACCTACCTCTTAGGATAAAAAATAAGTCTATTACCTATAAACAGGTCTTGCCATCATGTCCAACCCTCCAGTTATGAGATGTTCAAAACAAGTTTAAGTTTGGCTTCATTCCCTTAGGAAACCAGCTTATGCCAGATCACTTGAATCCAGTTGATGTTGACGCAAACCCATTAGCTTTGCACAACTGTATGGTCGAATCCAAAGAATATAACTTCTTGCAAAATCAGATAAATCTAAAGTCCCAGTTGAATCCAGACATATGGGATCAATATCTCCATGACTACTGGGATAAGCAATTACCTTTACTTATAAGGTTTGGCTTCCCCCTGGATTTTAACAGGGAGGGTGCCTTAAGAAGTCAGGAAACCAATCATGCCTCGGCCATAGAATTCCCAGATGATATACAAGCATACCTAGATGAGGAAGGCCAATATAAAGCAATATTGGGACCATTTAAGGCTAAGCCCATAAAAAACTTGCACATATCCCCTATGATGACTAGGGAAAAGCCTAATGCCACCCACCGTCGAGTCATTATAGATTTGAGCTTTCCTCAGGGTCAATCTGTTAATGCTGGTATCCCCAGGGATCAATACTTGGGTACCCCCTTTATATTAAAGCTACCTACAGTTGACACAATCACTGAACAGATCAAAGTCTTAGGTAGGGGTTGTAAGCTCTACAAAGTCGACATTAGTCGAGCCTTTCGACATGTAAAGTTAGATCCCAAAGAATATGACCTTTTGGGATTACGTCATGACCGTTATTACGTTGATACGTGCCTGCCCTTCGGGTATAGAAACGGAAGTGCGTTGTTTCAGTGCCTAAGTGATGCTGTGCATCATATCATGCGTCAATGACACTATGACGTAATAAACTATATTGATGATATACTTGGGATCGGGTTACCCAGTCAGATTGACGCTTCTTTTGACGCATTGCATCAATTATTACAAGAGCTCGGTTTACAAGTCTCTGAGAAAAAGTTGGAAAGTCCCACAACGCGTTTAAATTGCTTAGGCATACTTGTAGACACAGAAACCTTTACCATGTCCATACCTCCTGTAAAAGTGAAAGAAATTTGGGAAAAGTGCTGTCATTGGCAACAAAAACGTTATTGCAATAAAAAACAATTACAGTCCCTTTTAGGTAGCCTTTTATATGTTAGCAAATGTGTCAGATTCTCCAGATTTTTTCTTAATAGATTACTGGATGTTTTAAGGTCTATGGAAGAGAAAAATCAAACAAAAATCACCATTGAAGCCAGAAGAGATATCAACTGGTTTGCAAAGTTCATATCTATTTATAATGGAGTCACATTTTTTGACCAAAAACCCATTGCCCACTCTATTGAATTAGATGCTAGTCTCCAGGGAATGGGAGCATGGTGGGGCTCTGAAGTTTACACTCTTACAATTTGCTTCATGAATCTACAGATAGTACATCTGGAGATGCTTAATATCTTGGCTGCTCTTAGGGTGTGGCAGGAGCCTTGGAGGAATAGCAAAATATCTATAGCATGTGATAATTTAGCTGTAGTTCAGGTCTTAAATTCTGGTAAAACCAAAGACCTAACCTTAGCTGCCATAGCTCGCAACATACAGTTTCAAATTGCAACAATGAATGTAGATTTAAAAGTCACTCATATTCCACGTAAGGTCAATGTAGTAGCTGACCTTTTATCTAGATGGAACACTCGAACCAATCCAAATGCTACCCTAAGTCAATTATTGCCCTCATATCAATGGGTTCCTATAAATGACAGTCACATCATGATAGACTGGTCCATATAATTCCCTTATTTTGCCAGGCCTCCATCCGTCTATGACAAAATTGATACAACTGGGTATTCAGAAGACCTCCATGGCCTTCAGACCGGCAACAGACAGAAATTATACCAGTATGTTTAGATTATTTTTAGCCTTCACAATATTTATGAAACTCAATGTTTTCCAACTTACACCCCTTATGATTCTTGCATATTTACAGTTTCTGGAGAGTAACAATACATCCAGTTCATCCATGGCTAACCATCTATCTGCCTTAAAAGCAAAACTTTCACTGTGGGGTGTTTCAACCCAGCCATTTCAGGACCCTAGAATAAAGTATTTCCAAAAAGCCATGACACTTCATAGACCATTCAAGGTACAGTTAAAAAAGTCATAGATATAGATACCCTACACTTGATAGTTCGAACCTGTGACTCCACTTACATGGGTCAAGTCTTTAAAGCAGTGTATACCTTGGCTTTCTTTTCGTTTCTAAGGTTGTCAAATTTGGTACCCCACAGTGTCCAGTCCTTTTCACCCCTGTATCATTTAGCAAGAGCAGACATAATAATGGCAGTTCCAGGTATGCACATAGTCATTAAGTGGTCCAAAACCATTCAGTCAAGAAATATGGTAAAAATTTTAAAAATTCCCTCACTGGGTGCAAATCCCATTTGCCCTGTAACTGCAATAAAAAATCTACTGGCCATAACACCTGGATCAAAAAATCACCCCTTGTTTCAATACAAAACCCTTAAAGGTTGGGCCCCCCTCACTGACACACAGGTAAGGCGTCATTTTCACCTGATCCTGAAAAAACTAAATCTCCATAACTCCAACCTTACCTTTCACGCCTTCCGGCGTTCAGGTGCCACCTACGCCTTCAACTCGAATGTGGCATTGCAGGATATCCAAAGCCATGGCACCTGGACGTCGGAATGCATCTGGAGATACATCACACTTGATCATGAGGCATCTGATCAAGTTTCATTGGCCTTTCAGAAACACCTCTATGTCCCTACATCCTACTAGTTGGGGTTTGGGCACTTTTTTCATTCACTTATAGACTTTAAAAATTGTTTATGTCCATTCAAAACAACTAGTAAAATAAGTTCACCTTAAATTAATAACCCTAACTTAAAGAATATTCTTAATTATTCACTTAACCCCACCTTAAATTTGGACAACCTGATGCTCAGCTCATGACTATTCTCTTGTAAATTTCACTATGGTTAAGGTGACCTTATGGTCACCCTTATGTTAAGTATGCCTTAAAGTGGCTCTGGTTAGGGTGAGCTTAGGTTCACCATTTATGAGCAACGGCGTCAGGTTCCCACATTTAAGGTTCCCTTGTTTCCTCATAAACTTAAAGTTCTTCAACTATTGTGATTAAATATGAATATATACATGTAAAATATTAAATTATGAATTATACAAAAAATTTATTGGATTGTAAATAAACAATAGTTTACTAGTGTATAAATTGTAAATAAAATATATATTTTACCCCACCCCTGTATTTTATTCACACTTGGAACATGAGGCAATGTGAGGGTGGGGGGTAAAGACGCCACACATTTCATTGCTCCAGTTCCTAGTTAAAAGTTACTTCTTGTTAGACCTAGTTAATGTTAATTGGGTGACCTTTAACCTCTAAATTAAATAATTTCCCGCTAAAACCTTACTTTCCTCACGCTTGAGAGGGAAGTCAAACTGCAAGGACGCCATTTTAACTGCTTTATGTAACATGTGTTAAAAATTTTCACGTCCCTCTACCCACCCTAAAACAATTATCATATATTAAAATGTTGTTTTATATTTACAGGTGCCTGGCAACAGCAGCTTTGGCCGAGATCCCAAAAAAGACTGCCCTCCTCCTGGTCCTGGAGTACTTGGGTTGCTTGCTAACAGAGAGTGGCTCTCAACCAGTTGAGGAGGGCTTGGTTTGGGCTGACCAATAGGGCTGAAGCCGGTTGCCAGGTTGCCATTCACAACTGTGCTACACAAGCTACAATTCACATCTACAGAGCTGCATCTCTCAGCTCCACGTCGTCCTCAGCGTCACTCCCCACTATGGGGCCTCAGCTCTGGGCTCCCTAGCAGCCCTGCCTAGTCAACATTCTGGGCTCCTCGGTTCTGCATATCCCTGTTTTCACCGACTTCTTCCTCGACCACTGTCTAGGAGGACATTCGCCTACTGAAACATCTAGGCAGCCAAAGAATTTGAGTTTAGTAGGACGTTGCTTGTCAACTATAAATTACCATTTGGAGAAAAGTTTGCATTGGAGGTGTCTTTGTAATTGTTCATTCATAGTTATATGCCTTAAATATTGGCAACCTAAGAAATTAAAATATTGCTTGACTTCCCTCTCCAAGAGTCATATGTGGTGTTCGATCATGGTTGTTAAAAAGTTATAACATTTAAGTTTGAATAATACATTGTTTATTCTGAAAGGTCATACAATGTAAGTCATGTCAAATTGATGTTGTTAACGTACCATGGTGGCTTCCCACATTCTTAATAAAAATTTTGATCATTATGTATCACGCCAAGGTCAGCCTGAATGTCTAATGTATATTATTTCAAAGTAATGGATGTCATAGTAGACTGCTGCCTTGTTCTGTAAATATAATTGGTGTAGTTTGTGCAGTTAGGCATGTTATGATTATGTTATGTCTCAATCATAAGTCACCTGAGCATGGGTAAGAAAGATCTGGAAAATACTTATTATCTCAGGTTGATGTTTTATTGTATCACTATGTTAAGCTTACTTTCTTTTATATTCTTAATAACATATGTATTTGACAGGCCAGGTTCCAATTGGGCTTGACAGTTTTAGTCTTTATTTGTACTTAACTTTCACAAGTTAAATTGTAAATTCATTTGAAGTTAAGTAAGACAGTCTTACACTGGTTGCTTAAATGCTTTGAAATTGAATTTTCTTTTAACTGCGGAGATACACTTTGCTGTTTTTACCAAATATTGACATACAGACAGTGTTCGTATACATGTATACATCACAGTATTCTTACATTGAAATAGTTTCAACATGCATGTGTTTAAAGTTAAAATTAGATTTTAAAATTATGTAGTTCTTGTTTAACTTAATTTGATTGTAAAAAAAAAAAAAAAAAAAAAGAGTTAGTAGGTCAGTACCCTACAACTTGCAACTGTTACATAATTTTTGAACGTAAGGGGGCGGTACTTACCCCCTTTCTTACTTGTAGTTTGATAATCATTCCTTCATAACTCACATTCTGGGTTGAAGTTTAACTAGTCACACATTGGACTGTTGTAAAACGTTAAACTCAGTAAATATTTCACCTAAGTTATTCCTTTATAAAAGGTATTACTCTAATGTAGCTTCCTGGTTCTTTATAATTGTGACATGTAATGTTCAATGAACTACTTTAAGTGAAAGTTCACATAACGTACTAAGTTAGCACTTCCGGCAGGCTTTTATTAACTTATTACATAGAAGTTGTACACACACAGTAAATATCATGTAACTGCATGTACACTTATACAGTTCTGCATGTCACGGTGATTGACATGATATAAACTTAAAAGTATTTAAAATACTATGAAATGTTAAGCCTCTTTTTATAAATAACTATTTTAGTATGGTGGTCTAAATGAGTTCATTACAGAAGTAATGATGTAAAATCATCACTATCTCATCGTATGTTAAGTTTTATATTTGTTTTTATAATTTCATGTCTCCTATAAAAAGTAGCTCTATTTCTACTATGTTAATAAATATTGGACATTGAAGGTGATTATGTAGTTATGGGCACTTTTTTCATTCACTTATAGACTTTAAAAATTGTTTATGTCCATTCAAAGCAACCAGTAAAATAAGTTCACCTTAAATTAATAACCCTAACTTAAAGAATATTCTTAATTATTCACTTAACCCCACCTTAAATTTGGACAACCTGATGCTCAGCTTATGACTATTCTCTTGTAAATTTCACTATGGTTAAGGTGACCTTATGGTCACCCTTATGCTAAGTATGCCTTAAAGTGGCTCTGGTTAGGGTGAGCTTAGGTTCACCATTTATGAGCAATGGCTTCAGGTTCCCACATTTAAGGTTCCCTTGTTTCCTCATAAACTTAAAGTTCTTCAACTATTGTGATTAAATATGAATATATACATGTAAAATATTAAATTATGAATTATACAAAAATTTATTGGATTGTAAATAAACAATAGTTTACTAGTGTATAAATTGTAAATAAAATATATATTTACTAGTAAACTATTGTTTATTTACAATCCAATAAATTTTTTGTTAACATTTCATAGTATTTTAAATACTTTTAAGTTTATATCATGTCAATCACTGTGACATGCAGAACTGTATAAGTGTACATGCAGTTACATGATATTTACTGTGTGTGTACAACTTCTATGTAATAAGTTAATAAAAGCCTGCCGGAAGTGCTAACTTAGTACGTTATGTGAACTTTCACTTAAAGTAGTTCATTGAACATTACATGTCACAATTATAAAGAACCAGGAAGCTACATTAGAGTAATACCTTTTATAAAGGAATAACTTAGGTGAAATATTTACTGAGTTTAACGTTTTACAACAGTCCAATGTGTGACTAGTTAAACTTCAACCCAGAATGTGAGTTATGAAGGAATGATTATCAAACTACAAGTAAGAAAGGGGGTAAGTACCGCCCTCTTACGTTCAAAAATTATGTAACAGTTGCAAGTTGTAGGGTACTGACCTACTAACTCTTTTTTTTTTTTTTTTTTTACAATCAAATTAAGTTAAACAAGAACTACATAATTTTAAAATCTAATTTTAACTTTAAACACATGCATGTTGAAACTATTTCAATGTAAGAATACTGTGATGTATACATGTATACGAACACTGTCTGTATGTCAATATTTGGTAAAAACAGCAAAGTGTATCTCCGCAGTTAAAAGAAAATTCAATTTCAAAGCATTTAAGCAACCAGTGTAAGACTGTCTTACTTAACTTCAAATGAATTTACAATTTAACTTGTGAAAGTTAAGTACAAATAAAGACTAAAACTGTCAAGCCCAATTGGAACCTGGCCTGTCAAATACATATGTTATTAAGAATATAAATACGTCATTTTGAGATTTTTGATTTGAAATGGTTCTTGGCTGGGTTATTTTTCCCGTAAACAATTACTGTTATTTTCAAAATAAGCAGTTAACCTACAAAACATTCTTATAGCATATGGAAAGATATCTTTACACTACTTTTACTAATTTGTGTTTGGTTAAAATCCGTACAGTAATAAATGAGATATTGCAAGTTAAAAATTTGAAGTGAGAGTACAATATTGTCAATAAAAATACTGTGTTTTCAAAGACTCGGTTTTGCACTAATAATCTACTGGTAACACACGCTCAGCTAGTAATAATAGCACTTGAATACTGCATACATTCGCCAAGGCCCAGCACCTCTAATATTGTTTATGAATGCAATGAAAAAATTCATAAATTCATGTATCCAGACGGGGATCCAAATCACCCTCAACATTGAGTCATCTGTTTCTTAATTGTGCCATTGTCAACACTTTTTTTCGAAATGTGGTTTTCCAACAAAATATATCCGCGCATAATTGTTTTGATTTATTTTGCATACATACAAAGTCATGCTGCTGCAGATATATCCTCAATAAATAATTTAATTTCCTCTGGTAATAAGGATTTTAACAATATAACATAGCTTTATGTCTTTCCAAATTATCATAAATATTCCTCTAAATATGGTAGAAGCTTTGGAAACTTTGAAGATACTTAATGCACTATTATTTAAAATATATTTCCTAACATTTTCAAAGCACAAATTCCATTTTGAAGATTTATACACAAAAACTTAAACTTACATAAATAAAATCAACACAGTAGGAACTAGTAAACTGTTGAAGTAATAAATGTTGAGAAACACTCAAATCTAACAACACCTGACACTACAGAATACATATAAAACTGTACAAAACTGAGATTTTAGTTACCTGTGGATACTCTAGGGTCATTATGTAAGCAAGGGATGCTGGTGTGGTGTACTTAATTAAGATAGACAGAGATAATTAGTAAAGAAATGCACAAATACACAGACAGAGTTTTGTTTGTGATGCTCACACTTGACAAAGAATACTACCACAACAACTCCCAGCAAGTGAGTGGATTGTGTGCATAAGGTCTATAGGGATTTGTCGGGCTATTTTGGACCTTACATGCTGCTGAGCAGTTGCTCCTACAACACCAGGCAGAATTATCCTGACCGGCAGTATCTCACTATTCAAACCTTCCACTCTTAATTTCACAAATCAGTCTAACATTTTGGTCATAGTTGTCCTCGATACTCTTAAAATTGGGAAAGGACTATGTGACAACATCAACAGTGCAACCTCTTTTGCCTCCTACACAAAAAAAGCTTTTTGCAAAAGTGTATCCACTTTAACCACTCTGCCTCAATGTGTCACCTGACTACCAGAATAAGTGTACCTTCAGAATCATACGTTAACAAATAATACATTTTCATTTTTTAACTTGCCCTCTTGCTACATTTGCATAGAAAGTAAAGGAGACTTTCATCTTTGGAAAGATATCCATGTATTCAAACTTTGTCTTCTTAATTTTGCTGTCAAGAAGCAAGTGAAGGTATGATGTTTCTTTGTAAAATACCAGTAAAGTGTCAGGAGGGAAGAATAATGCACAACACAACATCCTAGCAGGTAGACATGGGATGTTACTCGATCATTTCATGGTTTATTTTTATTTCAAATCACTGAGTATACAACAGGGTAAAGACCACATCTTTGATACATAATGATAACCTGAAACTTTCTAGAATACCTCACCATTTCTTCAATGTTTAAAGAACATGAGAATGACTCTATTTGAAACATAAATGACTCCATTTGGAGTAAAAAAATCTACCAAAAAGTGTATTCATTATTATAGGTAGGTTGATATATGGTAGCACATCACAATTACAAATGATACATTGGTATATGCTAACGTATTACAATTGATCCACTGATATATACCTAATTACAATTGTAACATCTATATATGATAACAATACTTGTTTATTGTCTAGCACGAAAGAAAAATCAGAGAATACCATGTTGTATCTGTGTTAAGTGTTATATTTGTTTTTATTTATACATATTTAAAACTTTGTTTCAGAACAATATTTTCTTTAATGTAGAAAATACTTTTGATAGTATAAAAAGCTACTTCTACATTCAAATTTATATGTATTTTTAGGGGGGGGGGATATATACCTTTTATGATTTTATTAATGATCTGATTGATCAGTCCTTTGTTTATCCCACTTGTCACACCTAACAAAACATTTTTTCCTATTAAATACATTTGTAAAATTTAGGTATTGTTTAAATTTTTGAGAAATCTGGTTCAAAAGTTTGAACAATAGAACAATCCCCAAAAAGGTGTTCTAAACTTTTAGATTCGCTTTTACAAAAGGTGGATTTATCCTCCAATTTTATGTCATATTTTTCAAATATGTGTTAGTAGTAAGAATTCTGTGTAATATTCTGTATTGAAAACTTCTCATTTTTGAATCTAAACAACTTTCAAAATTTTGTGAAAAACTTTAAAAAATTAAGTCAGATGTGAAACTTTCTTTTACATTGGATATTTCCATTTCTGTTCAATATTTATGTTTGTATTTTTAAATGTATAAATGTCCAGTATGTACCCTTACATATTTTTCGCATTCTCAAAACACTGGTCAGTACCTTTTGACAAATACTTTCATTTTATAACCTGTTGCCACTTTCACTCATTTTCACTTTCCAATGTCTTGAAAGGCAATGAATGAGAGAAAAGAAATCAATAAAATTGATTTGCAATCCGTCTCATTAATCCATCTCAATATAATTTATACCATTTTCCTGTCATTCTTTTATTTTCTTTTTACAATAATTTTCATTTACTTAAAACAATGTACCCACAATGGATAAGTCTTACGACCTATCTTATGACTGATTAGTTCTTTATAATTTTTTCATGAGAGTAAAACTTCAGACCAAAATTTATTTTCGATACTTGTACTCATATAGTGTAAAGAGTCAGAATCTAATTCCCAGCACTGCTTCACATCTAGATTTGAAGTCATTAGTGTCACACAAGGTCCTTTGGATCCATGAAAATTTAATCGCTTTGTTCAAAGTGTCTACATTTGTTAACCTCAAACCTCCATCAGAAATATCTTAATTCAGTTCAGTGGTTGCAATTCGAGATTTGGAGTTTTCCCATATAAATTTCCTAAACAACTGTTCTATTTGGTCAAGCAGTTTGGTGGGGGTTTTAGATAATGGATAAAACAGTTATGGGATAGCTATATTTTAATCACTGTGACCTTGCCTATTATTGAAAGATGTTGCTTCTGATACAAATTAAGTAATATCTCAATGTTCTGCAGTCAGTTTGAGCAGTTCTTTCCGTGCATTTCATCTGTTTCTGAGTTTTTCAGTAACAGAAAATGTCATCTGCATGCAGGCCTATTTTAAACTATCTCTATGTACTTCAATTGCTTCTATTATTTTATTGTTTATTATCATCATGGCAAGCAGTTCAATGGCTAATATAAATAGATAAGGACTCAAAAGATCACCTTGTCTACAGTCTCTTTCCAAAGGGAAACTTTCTCACAGATACCCATTGTTAATAACACTAGAAGAAGCTTTATTTTAGAGTATGTTAAACCATTTTCTAAAATTTTTTCAAAAATTGTAAACCATCAGAACCTTATTTCTATATTTCCATTCTAGCCTTTTGAAAATCAATTCATAATATTTATCCTTCTTTTTCTATCATTTTCAAATAATAATGTCGCAAATTAAATATTTCCCCAATATACTTTCCTTTTAGAAAGCCTTTCTGTAGAGCACCTATTATGTCCAGCAAACTTTTCTGCATCCTCATTACCAAAAGACGTGATAATAATTTGTAATCGATGTTTAAAAAAAGTGTAATGTAGGTTTTTCAAAAATTCTTGTGGTTTGTTATTTTTTGGGAGGCAGGTTAGAATTCCCAATCTCTGGGTTAAATAATTAATTTCTCCTTATTAAAAGCTTAATTAGGCTATTAATTACATGTATACCAATGCCATTCCAGAAAAAAAATTGTAAAATTCTACTGGAAAGCCAGGTGTTTTTCAATTTTTCATGTTTTTTAGAACCATTTGTGCATTATTTTCATTAATCAGCCCTTTACATGTTGTTTTGTCTGCCTCAGTAAGTTTTTTTTATTTCTTTCCAGAAATATATTTATATTACTACTGTCAGATAATTTTGAACTTTATATATTTTTTTAAAAAAGAGCCTTATTGCTTTTAATATTGGTCTTGAATCCGAGACAATATTTCCATCTAAACTGCGTTTCGTGGTAACCTTTTTAATGCAATTTCTGTTCTCCAAATGACCAAAAATTGAAAGCTTTTCCCCTTCTTCATAATATTGGACTGGTGATCTTGTAATCAGATCACACACATGTTTATGGCAAAGTTTCTCTAATTCTTTCTTAAAGTATTTTAAGTCTGTTTCAACGCTTGCAACAGCAAGTTCAGAAACTCCAAACTGTTGGATGTGGATCAGGTGATCCTTCAATTTACTGATTTCAGCTTGTAACTCTATTTCTTTTGCCGTTTCTACTTTGACCTTGTGCGATGAGAATGATATTGTTTTTTTCCTCTAACATTTAATTTTATCATTTCGAAAAATATTTGGGGATCTACCTCACAGTTTTCTGCTTGGTAGCTTTGGACTGTGGTTTTGATTTCCTGTTTCACTATCTTCACATACGCTTGATCAGGTGATAAGCAAGTGTTAAACTTCCGCAGGTCTATCCCTCTTTGTGGAGATTCTAATATTAATATATAAATATATGTGTGAGTGATCAGTATAACCTGTGTACATACACGTTTGTATGACCATTGGAAAAAGGTCTGGAGACATGAGTAGAAAGTCAAGTCTGGCCATTTGCTTTAGTACTTTACAGCTGAACCAGGTGTATTTTCTTTTATTTGATTTACTGTATCTCTAAGGATCAGTAAGGTTCAAAAGCTATTTTATCTAAGTTTTTATTGTTTTTTTTTTCTGAATATAGCCAAATGTGTCTAACCAGTAATTCTGTACTAGATTCTAATCCCCACAGATAATTAACAGCAGTTCATCATTTTGTTTTAGGTTATCGTGCAAAACCTTATAGAAACTAGAATCATTTGGTTGGTCCATATAAGACTACTACAATAAGTTTAAGAGTGTTTGAAATTTTTAGATTCACCAATAAAATACTGACATTGTCGTTCTTGCATAGCTGCTTGAAATAAATATAAAAATTTCCAAAAACAAAATTGCCAGTCTTTTACTTGATGTATTTAAGGAATTCAAAATGCAACTAGCCCCCCCCCAATCTTGTTTAAACTTGGACTCACTTATCAGGTTTGTATGTACATCTTCCAAACAGTGGATGTCTATTTATCTCCCTTTAAACCATTTAAAAACGTACTATTGTTTTCTGTTGGCTAGACCTCTGACATTTAAGCAGTTATTTTTACCTTGCACATCTCTATAAGTTTAGCTTAAAGCTAAAAAATAGTTTTAACAGAGCACTTTCTGCAGTGTAACTGAAAAAGGAATATGAAAAAAAATGAAATGAAAGAGAAATACTGTAAAAAATTACAAATTTCTAAAAATAATGTAGAAGATAAAAAAATGAATGATTGCATGTAACATTTAGGGCCTCCAAAATATAGTTTATATTCCATTTTATGTCAACATTTTATCATAAAAAATATGGCATTATCATTACTGTTCATAAAATTACTGTTCTTTAAAAGAAAAACTTCACAACACATTAATTTTAGTTCACTGAAGGATAGTTTGTATATGATCCTCAATTGTGCGAGGAGAACAATTACAGGTCGCACTTTCTCTTTTTTTTCTTGCTCCATACCCATAAATTGCTATTATGTAATTTCTAAGAGCTAAGTCTCTACGCTAAAACCCAATAATAGGTATAATTTGCTTATTTTATATCCAATTTCAACAAAATTTTGGTTAATTGAGCCGTTATTTCTCGTTTTATTGCACATAGATTTATTTATCTCTCACATTTTTTAGTTTTAGTTGGTGTGTTCTAAAATGCAGGTACCCCAAATTTGGGACATTTTCTTTAAAAAGCCCAGCTGGTTTTCATTGCAGTAAACACCCATCCTTAACTTTTGTAGATATTTGGTCACAGAACCAATAGACATGTAAGAGAGCAGATACAGTTCTTAAATAAACTTAATTAAAGTACAACACCTTGGTAAAGCAGGGAAACAAGGGATGCTACATAATTACTTTCTGGCATATTTTTATTTCAAATCACTGGGCACACTTTTCAGATATCCTCATAAATGACATCTTTTGGTGTAAAAATCTACAAAGGAGGAGTATTCATATGTTGGCAAAATGAAAAAAACAAACAAACTACAGAACAACATACAGCAAGCCTCTGAATGAAAGGGTAGGCAATTGTAGTGCAATAAAATTCATTACACAATAAATTGTTTACCGTCTGATAGTTTCATGATCACATGATTTAGTGTCTTCTGATATTTTTGTATTTAATTGCTTAAGTCTTATGCTATATTTTCTTTTGATATTTATCTGTGTGCTTGAGCAATATTCCACATTAAAATTTCTAATTTCTCAATCTACTGAAATAAGAACATTGTGTTTCCTTATGGTATGTTTCCTCCTTTTGGTCTGGGTAAATAGAATAGGCTCAACATATCCTCTTGCAGGTCGTAAGAGGCAGCTTATTAGGGGCAGCCTGTTTGCCATGAGTTTCCATCCATGTTAGTGAAAGAGAGGGTCTTGGCTGTTGAGCCAATATTTTGTTGCTGCATTGAAAAGAAACAACATGTGTGGATATTATAGGTTCCAAATCAGATGAGTATAATTTTATATTAAAGTTAACTAAAAGCAGAAATATTATACTACTTACTATATGCATAATCTTTATTCATTACAATTGTACAACTAAACTTTTCCTTGAAAGCAATGTAATATTTTTTTGGTTTTTATGTAAGACAATATCAAGATGTAAGACAATATCATGATGTAAGACAATATCAATATTTAACCTATCTATTAAAAGATACATATATCTACATAGATTAACTCATTTTCATTTTTCGGACTTTATTTTATAAAATATTTTCCATGGAGGACGATGTAATTTGTAGTATGGAAATGATTTTTATCAATATTTATAACGCCCAGCAATATCTCTAGTACGGTAAAATTAAAGTTAACTAGAAGTTTTTCTTTGAGCCATGCTTCAACTTGAACCCAGAATAATTTTGAAGTTTCACTATAATAAAAATAGTGTTCCAGATTATCAATATGTTGACATATGTGGCACTGTGGGGAGTCTTTTATTTTCCATACAAAAAGTTTATAGTTGCAATTGAATATTCTATAGATTATTTCAAACTGAAAACTTATCAGGTATGAATCTTTTATTATTTGAATAAATTTGTGACCAGATAGTACCCATTTATTTTGACTACTGGGATTCAAGTGGCTTCTACTAATATAATAATTGTGACTCGACATGTCGACTCTTTATTTTACTTAGATCATTCAAAAATTGCTTAGGTACATCATTAGGAACATGGCTCTATCTTGGGTATACCATTCAACTTAGTTTGTATAACACTGGTAATCTAATTATACTTCATGGCATTAATACTAATATTATACTTATCTTGAAATTCACATCTTTGATAAAGTACTCCATTGTCATTAACAAAATGTTTAATTCCTTTGTTGTTTAACTCTTTGTATTCATAGAATATCCATTTTCCTTTAATTTGAAACAAATCATTTTGCAACAGGTGTTCTTGTAGTAATTCACACAGTCTTGCAGGCTCAAAACTTATAAGGTCGTACCAATTACAAAGCAGGTCTTGATAATATTTGGTGGCTGTTTTTTTATTGCGCAATATGATCATTTTTTAAAGAGATAGTGAGGCTCTGTATTTAAAAGAAACCAGGACAGCTGTTTCCCTTTCGCATTAATGGGATTTGTAAGTCTCTTGATCCACATAATTTGAGATGTCTGAACAATTTTCTTAATACAAGGCATTTAAGCCACCATGGCTTATAGGTTGTATTAATGTGTTTTTGCCAATTAATGCCTTTTCGTGGTTCCATACAAATTCGGTAACAAGACTCTCTATATCTGCCATTAGCTTTTTGCTGGGTTGGAAACATAAGGTCAGTGTTAGTATATGAGGGACAATTAATGATTTTACAATTGTTAATTTACCCTTTAGTGTCAGTGCCCTCCCCTTCCGTGTAGTTACAATATTTTTAATTTTTTCCAATCTGTCTTTAATGTTAAGTAGCTTGGCTTCTTCAACGTCCGTGGAAAAATAAGTGCCCAGGGTTTTGAAAGGTGGTTTAGACCAACTAATTCCTAAGTTTTTTTGTAGAAGTGACCCATCATTATAGAGGATAATTGGTTCAGCCTTTGTCTTATTGAGTTTTAAGCCTGTATACACTGAAAATGAATGACATATTGAATCAATATCTTCAACAAACAGAGTCATATCATCAGCTAGTTGACATAATTTTATACATGTGTCATATATATTAATGCCATGTATACAATCTAGATTACACATTATTCCTGGCAATGCTAGTATATTCACTGCTGAATTACAGGCTATAAAAATGGCTTTAATATTGTTAAAAATTGTGATGGGATCATTTTATTATATTTTCTGATTCTTTATCTAGTCTTCAAACTCTTGATGGCAACAACTGTCACCATCCTTTTATCTAATGTCTAATCTAATGTGGACTTTTATAGCACTTAATCTACATCAATGACAAACTCTAAGGTACTTTTCTGGAAGTGTAAATCAACCGCTATATTGCACCGGTGCAGGAAACCACTGATACACATTTGTATCTGTACTATACATCTGCCTGCCACAAACCCTGTCACATTAAGGGACCAATTGGACAATTCCTAAGGATTCATAGGATTTGCACCAAAATGAGGATTTTATTCATCGTGGCATCAAAATGATTGAAAACTACCATAAAAGAAATACCCTTTTAAATCCCTTAGAAAACAAATGCCCAGAGCTTGTAAAGTCACACAAGATGAATTATTGCAAGTCAAAACTAAATCACCCATTGACAAACTTGTCATGGTCACCATTTACAATCCAGAAAACCCTGGCATCAAAGGATTCATTCACAATAATTGGAACACAGTAATGATTGTGCATCAACTTTGCAGCATAAACCAGTAATAAGATTCAAAAGATTACCAAATCTTAGGATACCCACCCACTAAAACAGGATATTCCTACAATTAAACCCACAACTTGAACCAGACTTAGTAAATGCACTTACTGCCCACTGATAAAAAGAATCAGTGAAGTACAATGCAAAACAACACACAGAATGGCCAAAATCAATCAAGTGCCCAAAAATAATTTACATAGGTGTCATAATTTACCTAATCACACACAAAAAGTGTGGTAAATACTATGTACAAGAGACAGGGTGCCCGTTCAACAAAATAATCTATGAACAAAAACCAAAGGATTCCAGAATCACTCCAGCCACAAAACACTTCTGGAATGGTGTTCCCTAAAAGGTAACCAATACCTACACCCTGGGATAGACTCCTAAAGACTTGGCTGCAGCGGGTGTGCCCCCTTCTTTTCTTCCTGAAGATGAGGATGCTGAGGGGAAGGGTCTAGGACTTGTTGTGCCGCTACTACTGGTCACAGATACATATTGTTGTTGTTGTCTGACCAAGTAAGTTCTTTTAGGTAAAAATTTGTAAATGTGTTTTGAGCTTTCCAGTGACACACTTGCATGATTTGGTCTACTGCTACCCCACTGTAAAAGGCCTTAGAGGCCGTGAAGGCCCTAATGTCATTCACCTTGACCTAGACCAGGTCCAAGGCTTGTTGGTCTGCTTGCTTATAACAAAGTAGGGTAGTTTGTTTTAGCCAGGAAGGAAGAGAGTGTAGCGGGTCTGACGTCTGAGGTATGTCCTTTCTTAAAGGAGATGAAAAGAAGGGATTGAGACCCTCTTAGGTCTTTGGGTCGATCCAAATAGTACCTCAAGGCCCGTACCGGACACAAGGTCCTGTCTTCCTTAAATTGTCTATCTATAACGGTAGTTAGAGCAGGAATAGTCTCACCGGAGACACACTTTGAGAACCTTCTTTTGCTAGTTGGTTTTTGGCCAATCTGAAGAGGGGAACAAGGCAACCTTTTCCCATTGGCCTAGATTAGATACTTTGTTTGCAACCCAGGCATGGATTTCGCTGTGGCGCTTGCCGGATGCCAAAACTAGCAAGAAAGCAGTTTGAGGTCTGTGTCTTTCATAGGCTCAAAGGGTGCTTTTGTGAGCTCATTGAGAACAACAGAAAGGTTCCACTTAGGAAGATTCCTGGAACTTTTGGGACGATCCCTGTGAAAACTGGAGAGCAACCTGTTAAGGTTTGAACTCTGAGAGATATGAAGCCCCGTTGGGCCCAGTGTCAACAATGGCTGTCCTATAACCATCAATGGTCAAAGGGCGCCTGTGTAGATCTTGGTACAGGTACATAAAGAAGACTGAGACTTGCTTTATAGAGGGAGTGCAGAAATCCACCCAAATTTCTCTGCACCATTTTTCAAATAGCAGTCTATGGAATAAGTGTCTTTGGGAACCTTTAAATCCAGTTTTCTTCCCCCCTTCACATGCTGTGTGCAGCAATAAATCTATCAACATTTGTTTAAAATTAGGGGGCTGCAGTGGTAATCTTGAAAGTAACATGTCTTGAAAGTAACATGTGCCATTTTCTCCAGAAAAAGGTTGTAATTTCTCTGTTTTTATTTGTTAGCAATAATTAATTTAATTTATGAGTTAAGATGATGCCAAATTAAAATGGCTTTTATTAACAAATTTGGTTCTTCTGTTGGTTATATAGTTAATTTATAACTGGGAAGAATATCATAATTTATGGTAGAGATTTTACACTGTACAAACAATAAAATAGCTGGTTTGATACTGTACAAGGATCAGTACTCAGTCCTGTATTTGCAAACCAAACCTCTTTTATATATACACAGAAAGTAAATTCACTTCAGCGAGTGCTTGCATTTGAAAAGAAATACATATTTAGTTTTGAAAAATGAAAAAAGTACAGTAAGGCAAAAAGTAAAAATTAGATCATGCTCAACCGGTACTATAAATTTTGCTGCTTTAACAGTAGAAGTATCTTAAAACTTATATACACATCTTGGAATCTTGGAAAAAAGCCCTCTAAGAGAAATTAAAGTAGGTCAGAAGCCTACTAGAAAGACTTGTCAAAAGACATCTGTGGCAAGAAGCTATCTAAAATTAAAGCATATGGAGAAACCCAACTATTTTTTGTTTGTGGAAAGAAGCCCCAGCCCACTTAAAAGCCTTACTCTAGGTTTACTTGCTAATAATTTTATAAAACTGATTGTAATTAAGCAGAAAAAAACTTCATAAAGTGATGCAGAAACTTAATCCAGATACTCATTAACCCCGAAACCCTCATCCATTCTCATTGCTAAATCCCTTATTATGTCCCGCTCCCGCCTATGTGTGCGTCTGTCCGTCTGTTTTTCACATCTTTGCATAAATGGTAATATCTCATTCATTTATAAAGATATCTTCACCAAATTTGCAGGGAATGTTTATGGCTATAAAAACCTGCCTCTGCAAAATTTTAGCCTCATTTTGAAAAACAAAATGGCCGCCATAGCCAATTGTTTAAAATCAGAAAGGTGCTGTAAATTTTGAAATATTCCAGCTAGCTTCATCAAATTTGCACAAAAGCTATATGGCTAGAGAAGCTAGCCTGATAGTTATTTTAGCCTAGTTCAAAAAACAAAATGGCCGCTATATCACATGTTTAATGGCAAAGTTATCCTATTAAAAGGTCCTTATATCTCCCCAAATGTTACTCCTAGAAGTTTGGAATGTGAAAACAACTTGTAGGAAGTCATGGCCTGGGAATCTTTTCCAGGTGTTGAATTGGACCTTTGACCTACTCCAAGGTTAAATGGGGTTGTCACACTAAAACATCCTTATTTCTCCCTTATTATTGGTATTACGGCTTCAGAATGTAAAAAAAACACCATGAAAAGCCAAGACCATGGTCGAGAGATTGTAAAACGCCTTCCATACATTGTGCGTCCGTCCATCTGTTTGTCAGGTTTTTACATAAACTGCTCTAAAACTTGAAATATTGCTGCTAGGTTCATCAAATTTGTGCAAAAGGTATATGGCTAGGAAAGTTAGCCTGACAGTAACTTGGCCTAGTTTCGAAAACAAAATGACCGTGAATTGAAAGCACCATACACATTAAATATGATTTATCACAGAGACATTTAGTAACATTATAATTTCAATACATTTTTTTCAACATGGGCATGTAGGTTGAGAGTGTCTTTAGATAGGTATCATTTGAGGGGGTCTTTTCCTGAGGGCTTCTTTCATTTCATTTCTCTGATTGCTTTTTTCCATTCCCAACACTTGGAACTGCAGATTGGCGTCAGAGAGCAGTAAAACAGTAGAAGTATTAAGCCATTGCACATGTAAGTGACACTGTGTGGTATTGCTAAACATGAATAATAATAAATGAAATGCATTGTCGTGAGACACAGATACAGTTTTTTTTATTTAACCCCTCTCTCCACTCCACAAATGAAAGATTTTTAAAAATTCATATGGCTTTTATTGCTAATTTTATTTACATCTAAATACAGTTTGATTAATGATTGTAATATTGGTATAGCACAAGAAGAGATTAATCACTGAATTAAGATTGCAGTCAGTCTAATGCACAAAAGAGGTGATATATACACATGAAAAGGATTATTAATACCCCTTCGGCATATCTAAATTGTACTGAAATTATAATGGTAATAAATGTCTGTGATAAATCGTATCTAATGTGAATGGTACTTTCAATTCACTTGCTCTGCATTTTTTCAAAACTTTTCTCAAATATCCTCAGTCTTCACCACATCACACCACTCCAGTGTGCAATTTCCTTTATGCAATAGCATGTACCCCAATACTTTTGAAAAGCTTCGCATATATTCAGTTTATCACTTCAACATGATCTCAGCTGTAAATTTTATCCTCCACTTGCTTGGGATGAGGAATTATATAATGACCTCAATTTCAAACTCATCACAGGTTTTCTCCATAATGCTTATCCATGTACTATTGTTTCAGCAAACTGCTAAAACGGCAATGCTTATAAATTTATTAATTAACTCATTATCTCCATAGAATTGCTTCACAGCTAAAATTTAAATTTAAACCTATTTTTAAATATTCCTTCAAATATTATCTGTAAAAGTGTAAGGTTGGGCTAAAAGTGAGAGATTCAAAGTGAGAGTTCTGTGAAGTGTGTAAAAATACAGTACATTTATGCAGTACCTCCACACATATAAACACACAGTTATAAGGCTGTGCATGTCAGAGGTAGTGATGACAGTCCAAAAACATTGGCGTGTGTCTGTGAGGGGGGAAACCACATCCAAATCTTGGATGTGGCTTGGCACTTATTCCATAGACTGATTTGTATATGGTCCTTATTGACGATGTCTGAGGGGCAGGAATTCTCTCTGCCACTTCCACAGCAAAGCCTTGTTCTTGGAGCTGTCCACTCCTAGAACCAGGTGTGGAGGTTGAGATGCTGTGGATTGCTGTGGAACACATAGTTTTGGGACTGTTTGATCAGCCAATCTTCCAGGTAGTAGTGAAGTCTGATTCCCCTTGACAGGGCCATCACCTTTACCTCTTTTACAATCATTGTAAAGACATGAGGGGCCGTGGCTAGTCCAAAGGGAAGGGAAGTGAATTGGAACACCTGTGGTACTTCCCTGAGTTTGGGTGGAGGGGGATGTGAAGGTAAGCGTCTCATAGGTCTATCGACGACACCCATTCCCCTGGAATCAGAGAAGCCCTGATGGATTCTGGTGTTTCCATTTTGAACCTTTCTGCAAGTAGGAAGGCGTTGAGCCTGCTTAGGTCTATTACTGGCCTCCACCTTTGGTGCAAGAAACAGACGACTGTAACACCCGAGAGATTTTACATTTTCCACCCTTTCTATTGCGTTCTTTGACAGAAGAGACTGGATACAAGATTTCAGAGCTGGTTGTTTTGAAGGGCGTTGTAACCTTACTGAATCAGTGGGGCTCTGACTAAATTTGGTCTTGAGATGAATGCAAGAACATAAGCATTGGTGATCATGTTTAACACGTTGTCTGAACATTTGTTTGTGAGCCAGTCTCTTCTGAAAGAACGAAGGCGACCTCCTACTGGTGGACTGAGGGAGGCTTGAAAGGAGTCATTGGGAGGAAGGGTTTCTATGCCCTCGTCCCCTTGAGTGGGGACCCCTGGAGCCTCTGAAGTTCAGTTCCCCTTACCTGAGGAAAACAATTGGTTACTGCTTTGAGAGGAATTGCCCCCATAGGGGCGCTTCCTGTAGGAGCCTCTTTTCTTGTTGTGGTGGGGACCACAAAACGGCTTGTTATTGATAGGGTTCGAAACCCTGAGAGTCTTTAGGGGTTCCTTTTTTATGGAGGAAGTCCTCTCCATCCTTCACTAGTTGAGATTTGAAAAGAGGAGTAGGCCAAAAAGGAGAGTTCCTCAGTTCCTGACGTCTCGAGTCCCCTAGATGTGGTTGAAGAAGGGTCATTCAGCCTCTCTTCTCAGAAGGCCAGTGTTGCCCATGGTATATAGTTCCCTCTGGAGTATGTGGGCTATAGATTTACTAAGGCAGGCTAAGGCTCTCTGTTGAATAAGAATCCTCTTATTCATGAGATCAAAATAATCACAGGCGTTTTCATAACCACATCTGGCAGCTCTTTCGGGACGGCATCCTTTAAAATTTGATTTCTGACCCTTTTGAAAGTAGCCTTGGCACTGTGTAGGCACTTCTCCATAACAATGTTACAGGAGGAAGCAGTCCTAGCAAAAGTAGCTGTGAAATTGATGGTAGAGAGATTCTGCCTAGATTGATGTTCAAGTTCTTTAAGAACTTGTAGGGGAACCTTGCCCACAGGGGCCCCAGAGGACTTTGGTAAGATACAGATTTTTGCAAAATCTGTGTTAAGTTCTTGAAGCTTATCTTCAAAACAAGGTTGTCCCACCTTGTAGTACTTGGCTGTTGAAGCCGGGGGTTTCATGTATTTACCCTCAGGTAAATTGGAGGCCAAGAAATCTTGTTCAAACTTTTCAAAGGCATCTTTGAGAATTGGATTTAAAGGGAGCATAGCAGAAGGGCTTCTTGGTCTTAGCTTCTATTGGCCTTTCTCGTCGTCCAGGCCTAGTAAAGTGGTAGAGGACCTAGGCAAAGTTCCCCTGGGGTCAGGGTCCTCAGCATATTGGGAAGGGAGGTCAGACATATCTACCTCCCTATAAAAGACTGGATCTGTGCTGTCCTGATGTTGAGGTTCTTGAGGAACCTTATGTTGAGGTTTTGTAGGCTTTCTAGTTGAAGCAGAGGACTCATCTTCCTCTGAAGAAGATGACTGAGAATAATATTTTGCCTTTGCCTTGTGTTTTTTATCAGAATGCTTCTTTGCTTTAGGATGCACTACTTGAGGGTGGTCCGACTCAGAACGATGGAGGGGAGTCCATGGAGGTCCATAATGTTCAGTATCCGAGTGGTCGGATGCCCTTGGAATAGAAGTCCGAGTCGGAATAGGGTTGGGTTGATTACTTGTTCCAGGTTTAGGTCCAGCTTGGGCAGAGTCAGACGTCTTAACTCCATCTGACTCGGATGCTTTTTTGAAGAAAGCATTTTGTCTCTGAGAGACTTTATTGCCTCCAGCATGGACGCCTGGAACACCCCCATTTCTTGTTTAAGTTGGATGTTAAAGGTACTACCCAGTGATTTCTTAAGCCTACTTTCTATTTTATTCTGCAATGCAGTACCTGGGGTGGGTGGGAAGTCTGTGGCAATTTTAATGACAAAGATTCAAAATGCAAGGGTTGGGGGCGAGGAGGTGAAGAAAACAATTTTCAGCAGCACCCTTAAGGTCTGCCTGAGAGCCAGAGAAAGCATCACCATCATCCCCATCTCACAGATATTACATGGAAATTGATTAGTGACACAGGGGTCGTCACCCTCGCCAGATTCCCCACAGGTAGGGCAGTAATTGTGGGTATCGAATGGATAGCAGAAGTGAGGGCATTTCGATGATCTTGCCTTTGCACTTGCTTGGTGGGAAGACATTTTTTACTGCAATAAAAAGATCCGAGTCGAAACGCGGAAAACTCACAAAAACATTAACTATTCAAAGAATACTTATCCTGTGCCTCCAAAAATTTTACAGAACATTCTATATAATATAATAAGATAAAACAAATGACTGAAAATAAACATCCAACAATATATGTATGTGCTGAGAAATCAGTAAATTATTCAGACGACTTTTAAATAGGGCACCCAATGAGAGAAAAAGGACAAATCACCAAACGACACTGCTATGGTACATACTAAACCACGGACTTGGCCAAATCCAAATGTCCATTTTTTTGGTCATTGGCTGGAGTCGCGGCCTCCCGAGTTAGCATTCAGTCCCACATGTTAAGCTATTGTGGCGCAATAAAACAATTTATTTAATAAAGTGTTCCATTTAATGTTTCTGCACCCTCTGAACATTGCTTTTCTTATATTGTATTATGAATACACTGCAATTCGTGCTGATTGAGACATGGAAAACCTCTAAACAAAGAGCTACAATAGTCCAGATGACCACTAACCAAGCCATTTGCAGCATGGACAACCAGTTCAGGAGTGGGATACTGTTTTATTTTATAAAGATCGAACATCTGCAGGAAGGCAAGCTGTGCAAGTCCCCTGAACATGTTCAAAGAAGGAAAATTCTGCATCAAATCACGCACCTAAGTTTTTAACAAAGTTAACTGGGTGAAGAAGACTTCCAAGAATACTGACAGGAAAGGAAATTTCCTGATGGTGAGCAGGTTGATGGAGAGCTATCCATCATTGAACATTCTGAAGGCAGGCATTTAGCTTGGTGGGAGAAGCAGAGGTATTATTGTGGGCGAGATGGATGTATAACTGAGTATCATATGCATAGATATGGAATTTGATATCCAGATGAAGGTTGATGATTTTGCTAAGTGGCGTTAAGTGGCGCTAAGTGGACCTGGAACAAAACCTTAGGGAACCCTATAGATGAGCTTGCTTAATTCAGATAGTGTCAAATCTATCTAAATGATCTGGTAACAATTACTCAATTAGGAGACAAACCACTATAAAGCGGTTCCACCAAGGTCAAAACAGGATTTAAGATAACCAAGGAGAATATTTGAGTTATGATGCCAAATGCAGCTGACAAAAGTCAAGTATAACTAGAGCTGTGGGTTTGCCATGTGCTAGAGAGAGATGGACCTCTAAACCGACTGATGAGGATTGTCCAGTTTGTTATTGATGTGTGATGTTAATTGCTTGGCAACAACCTGCCCAACCAACTTTGACAGGAAGCAAAGACCAGACACTGGATGGTAATTCTTCTGGTCATTTCTGGGTAGGGAAGCCTTTTTATGAGGGGGCTGACAACTGCTTTCTTGAAAGCATTAGGGAAAGAGCCTTCAATGAGAGAATAATTTACCAGCTTGGTAATTGATGGCAGGAGAATATCAAGACAATCCTTAAGCAGGAATGTTGATATATACAGTAGAACCTCGATTATCTGGCCTTCTATTATCTGAATCTCCGGATTAACAGAACCGGGGAGGGATTAATTCAATTACATGACCCCGCTATACAACTTCTTTGATAATGCGCTAATCAATAAAAGTGTGTTCAATTGGGTTTCGCAAATGTATAATCTCCTGGAGTAGGTTCACACACTGACAACGTGTAGAAAAGAAAAGACGTCAACAATGCATTACCAATCAAACACACATATCACTGAAGGCATGTTCACTTGGGGTTTTACAATAAATAATCTCCCGGCGTTCAGCTAAAATTAAAACGTAAACAATGCAACTACCAACCGAACACAACCAGCTGAAATCTGCGTAATATGCGTAATATTTTAAATAAAAATAATAATATTCATGGATATGGAGCAAATAAACGACAATTGAAGATACACTTTTATTATATGACACAAATATATTAAATTATTTTATTAACGACCACCAACGTCTATGTTTATTGCATAAAAAAGACATTTCTTCAATTATCGCCCACTCGGTAACCCATAGACGGTGAATTTCCGTTTCCTTCATCTATCCAAACCCCTTGATTATCCGACTGGATTGTATGTCTCCCATGTTGTTTCGGATAAACGAGGTTCTACTGTATATAGGATATGTTGATATATAATGGTCCATCTTCAGTAACAGGCACAGGTATTGAAAGCAGGAGGTGCCAGCTTAGATGCATCATTGAAAGAGCCAGAAATAGAGAATGTGTCCCTGCTTTTGCTTATTTTCTTGGAGAAAAAAGATACAATCATATCCGCAAGCCTTTTATCTGAGCTGTGAGCAGGCAAAACAGTCTCAGAGGTGCGGTGCAATACCTTCCTTAATGACTGTCATGGCTTCTTAGGGTCATCACTGTTTGTAGTTATGAGATTGGTATAATATGAGTTCTTGTTTTATGGGCCAGTTGGTTGCACCAGGCAATTTGCTTGCAGAGCCTTGATCTGTTCAATTGTGTGTTATGCTTTCTCCACATCCATTCAAATTGCTGTCTTAAAGAGCGAGCCATGTGATATGAGTCAAACAACCACAACTCTGACTGTTGTTTCGCCATTTGTGAGATAATAAGAGCATGTTTATCAAGAACATGGGTTTGACCATCTACATGCTGATCATATAATTCTGCAGCAGTTCCTTCAGGGAACATAACAAATGGTATATTATTGAGATCAATGAAGAACTGGTCGATATTGACCTTGTGATACGGATGATAAGAGACTAATTTCTTGATACTGGTTGATGGCTGGGAGAAATCAAGTGGGCATCTTATAGCAGCATGGTCAGATATGAAGTCTTCAACACTAACATTCTGTACAAAATTGGAGTCACAAGGAGATATCAAGCCCTCCAGAGTGTGATCAAGTATATGAGTTGGGCCACTAACACCTTGAACCAAACTGGAACACTGAAGGATGTCATTAAACCTGGACCTGTTACCACACTCAACATTCAGATGAATACTTATGTCAGCACAAATGATAAAATTGGAGCCAATTGAAGACAGGAATCCTGAAAGAGCCAGAAAATCTTCCAGAAACTGAGTAGTACATGAACCCAGAGGATGATACATACAAGTAGCAACAAAGCTATTGTGGTCGGACTTAGATGGTATGACACTTTCGAATTATCTAAAAAACAGCCAAGAGACAAAACTGGGAGAGAAGGTATTTCTACACAAAAAGCCAACACCACAGCACAATCCAATGCATCATGGTTTTTGGATAAAAGTATAACTGGCTGGTGTGAGAGAATTAAGGTGACTTTCAGTATCAGTTGGTCTAATATGATTCTCAGCTAGGATGTCCAAATCACTGCATTATAAGAGGTTATGCAGGAGAGGGCATTTATTGTGATTGGTTAGGCCAGGGTGTAAAGCAACATTGCCACACAACAATAAGAGTAGGAGTACCAGTTTCAATTGTGGAGGAAGCTTTTTTTTAATATTTACATACCAGAACAAGAAGTGAAAAATAGATGGAATACGCCTGTCAACCCTTTCACAATTTTGACTCTTGTCAGCATTTAGCCAATTCTGTGAGAAGCCAATACACAGGAATCATCACTAGGACAGATTCTATATGTATCATGACCAGAGACACACTACCAGATCGTATACTTAGCAGTGGAAAAATTTCAGAAACATGAACTATGCTAAATGAACCAACACAAGAAAAAAGAACGGCAAAAAGATCACAATAGCCTGAGACCTGCCAAACCATCAGAGCACAGAAACCCATAGTTACTGATGAGACAATAGCCAGAGTTAAATACACCAGAAGTAGGTACTAAATATAAAAACCATAAAATGATCACTAGGGCATATCAGGTGATAAGAGGGGATGTGAATTACATCAGCAAAGGAAATGTAGAAATACCATGATAGCGGGGAATGTGGGTGATAATGGGGTATGGGAGAAATATTTGAATATTAGAGAGATAAGAAGCAGATTAAACCAAAAATGGAAATAATGTAGTGTTGAAATAATATATGTGTACTAAGTAATGGCAATAAGGGAACATAACAGACCAGCATATTTCATGACTTTTACATTTAATCTCAGAACGTTAAAAACACAATACCCGCCATGGCCTCACACCACCATTCAAAATGTTGTAATAGTTGTTCAGTGAATAAGAAAGTTTTATAGGTTGGGTTCCTAGTCATGTAGGCATAAAGACCAATGTAAAATCAGATGAGCTTGCAAACCAGGCACTGAATTTTAATGTTTTAGACTTGAAAGTCCTCTATACAGACTGGAAAGTAAATGTAAATAGTGTTTTTAAACAAAAGTGGCAAGCACTACAAAATGTGTGTCCTGATAACAAACTATTTCAAATAAATCCTACTGTTGGAGTTTTGTTATGTTTGGACGGGTTTATCTCACAGGGAAGAAATAGTTATAGCTTGAACCAGTATAGGACACACCTAGTTTACTCACAGTTGTCTGTTAAAAGACGCAGATATGCCCTGTGCATTCCATGTCATTGCCCCGATACAGTCAAAGAGATATTATTAGAATCTATTGGCCTGTGGGGTACTCGAATAAAATATTATAATTATAATAACTTAAAAATATAATTTATGGAAATATTTTTAATTTATTAAATTATTTGAAAGAGTAGTTTGTACTATAAGCTTTAGGCATGGTTGAGTAACTTATATCTTAATTTACTGTATTTGTCTATGTTTATTTGGTGTTAAATAGTCATATTTTGTTGTACCCACATAGCAAAACTCTTTAGGGCCACCACTGGCCCACCGGCGGCATAGCTGTCGCTCTGACATTGGCTGTAGATGGTGGCCAGCCATTGGCATGACCGGCTGATAGGCATTGGTCCACTGTTGGTAGCCGACAATAAGGTTTTCTGGTGGTCCTTCAGTGGCCCACTGTCAGCAGCCAATGATAAGCTTTTCTATTGGCCCACCCAGTGGCCCACCTTCAGTAGCCGATAAGGTTGACTGGTGGCCCACCAGTGGCACACTGTTGGGTGCCATCAACTTTTTATGGTGGTTCTCTGGTGGCGTGACCAGCTGATAGACAGTGGTCCACTGTTGGCAGCCAACAATAAGGTTTACTGGTGGTCCATCAGTGGCCCACTTTTGGCAGCCAATGATAAGCCTTTCTTTTGGTCCCAGACATTGGCCCAACATTGGCATATCCGTTGGTCCGACGTTGGCAGCCACTGTTGGTCCGATGGCTTTTTGGACAGGGGATGCTATGTCGGTCTGACATTGGCAAGCCACTGGTAAAATTTTACTACCACTATAATATAGCATCAGCCAATCAAATTGCAGCATGAAGTTATGTGGCCATTGTTTAACAGAAAGCAAATAATTGATAGATTGTGGGTGGATTTTAGTTAAGGGAATCCCTGATAAGTTACATGACCAAACATAAACAATGTTGGAACAGTATCTTAGGATGATATGTTCCATAATCAAATAATAAAATTATAATGTTCAGAAACAACTTTTCTTACTGTGAATTTATAATGAGAGTGTTATTTTTATGTCTAAAATTGTCAAATAGTTAGTTAAAAATTGTGGGCTCACTGAAATATGATTTTTAGACATAACATAATAAATCATTTTTTACTAAGTGTCTCAAAATCCCCCATTGTTGCTCGCCGCCATCTTGAATAAAAAGCCAACATTGGCCCAACCTTGGCAACCTGAGTTTTGGTTTGCAAGCCTTCATTGGGCCAACGTTGGCATGGGTAATTTAGCCACTGATGGGAATATATTTCAAGGGTAATTCAGCCACTGATTCGAATATGTTTCAAATGTAATTATTCCTTTCAACTTAAGAAACTTTATATTTTATCGGACACATACATATTGCAGCTAGTGGAACAAGGGTAATCCAGTAGTGGCTACACCTCAACCTCAACCCCAATTAATAGGGTTTTGATTTAATATCATATTTTTCTCCTGTACATGTTTTATGGTTTGTTTCCAGGGGAAACTTTCACTTCTGTTAACTTTTCTGTGTAATTCTCAGATGATTTTATTGCTTCTATATAAAATCTGGTGAAAATTAGAAAATTCCCATCAGTGGCCCATCGATCATAGTTTATATACCACTGATAGTTGGTGGGCTGCCAGTGGTAAACCTTGGAAGAAATTTGTGGCACAAGAATGGGAAAAAAGAAATATATATTAATGCAGAGATGTAACATCTGTTATTTAAAAATGTCGGTATCTCAGTGATATACACACACATACATAAAGTATACAATCACTCTGCTGTCTGTGGGCCACCAGTGGACCAACAGTATGTGTACCATTCAGGCAGAAGGTGGACGACTGATGGACCACCAGTGGCAAATCTTACAATTTTTTTGTGTAATAAAATTCAGAACAACTACTTTTGGAAAATAATTCACTTAAAACAAATGAATTTAAGCCAAGACAGTCTCTTTTCAAGATCTGTCAAAACAAATTATGTTCAGCAGAGCTTGAGGTGTAGCCACCAGAGGACAACCATTGGTCCACCAACTAAGTATAGCTCTTACAGATCATAGTTGTATGTGTCAGATAAAAAAATTCTGGGACAGTTTTAGGTTTCATCAAAGCACAAAATTATATCACATCATATTTTTCTGTAACCGTCACTAAAATATTTGCCACCAGTGGCCCACTGGGTGCCAATCATGGGTCCTGTACTACTTGGAGAGTACACAATCAAAATAAGTGACTAGATACTATGTTGTGGGTGGACCCTTGATGGACCACCAGTGGCAAATATATAAGCAAGTACTATATAAAGTAATAAAGTGGAGGAAAGACTGACTGAGCAAAGTGAAGGAGTACAGAATAAGTTTGTTAAAAAATGACATTAACTTATGTTAAGTGAAAGAAAGTGAACATTTAACCAATTTTTCCCAGGATTTTACACCAGTGGGTGTAGGCTGGTCCCTGATCTACAGCCACTGACTCTGGTAGTTGGTGGGCCAACAGCGGGCCACACAATATATTTATATTTTGAAATAATATGTTTTTAACATTGAATATTGTTAAATAATATGTCAGAAAATAGTATTTGAGGTTGCTTTTGAAGTTGTTTATAGTGCTTTAAAAATTTTGAAAAAATGCAGTCAGTGGGCCAGCAGTGGCTCAGTAGTGGCCCACTAGCTATATTTTGCCACCTGTAGCCAACGATGGCCCACTAGGGTCTTGCTATCTGGGTACTTTGTTATTTATGTATTTTTCTTTATATGTTAATTTCTTGTTGCTTTTGTCTATCTAGTCACTTATTTTGATTGTGTACTCTGACATTTTACCTAGAGTATTGAATTGCATTACAATGTGATATTTATTTATTTTTCTATTTATATTTCTTGCTGTCTTTGTAACTTTAGTCATTATTTTGATTGTGTGTTTTGGCTTATTTTGACAAATATAATATCTTTGTATGTACCTTTACCTTTACCTGTTTTTTATATTTGTAAATATGTTAGAGCCGTATAACACATAGCCTTTTTTGCACTGTGACTTTAATTAAATTAACATAACCTTTGACTATGTTATGATCAATTCTTTCTACATCTTCATTCTTCAATAAAAGGTTGATTGATATTGTGAATTGACATCTGCAGATAAAATAACATTGCCCTTAGTAAAATAAATTGTCTTACTGGGTAAGATGTGTGATCCCTAAAATGATACTGGCTGATACATGTGTCTATCATCCATTCAAACTATAGAACACCTATTTTTTGAGTGCTCAATTGTCAAAACATTCTGGGCTCAATTATGGGAATCATGGGGTAAAGATACAGGTAATACAAAGTTAGACATTAATTTAAAACATATAATACTTGGTTTTAAATGGGAAAAGGTAGCCCAAAATAGAGAAATAAATATTATTATTCTTAAAGCAAAGTACTATATTTTTTATGCCAAATCAATGAAAAGGAGTTAATTTTAAATAATTTTTATTTAGCAAAGTATGTTTTGCATTTTACAGGATATGTTAAAAATACGGAGTATCAACCTGTTCTTCAGAACATTGAAAATTGGTTAAATCATAACTGCTCGATTTTAACAGAAAATCCTGTGTCAGATTTGTGTCAAATATAATATGTGGTTCAATTGATCAATATCCTGTTACACTTTGTAATCTTGTGTATGTGTTGTTTATGTGTTATGTCTGCTTTTGTTTTTGTGTGCAGATAAAATATTGTCTTGTTAACATAAATGTGTTTGTTCATAAAGCAAATAAAGTCTGGAAAAAAATAGCTGATAGACTGGTGTAGGAAAGTTGTGCATGTATTTTAACAACATAGTCTACACAGTTTTCTCCAGAATTTTTAGGGTTGTTTATTATGTCATTCTAAAATACAGACTTTAGACTGTAGACTTTACTTCAACAAAACATAAGTCATTTTGTACTTAAGAGGCCCACTAAGTTATTGTATAAGTGCTGCTTTTGTTAGATAATGTTTTATTTCAGTTGTAAGATTGAGAATTCTTAGTTTAAATTAGGATTCACATTTTAGTGACAAATACATGTAACCTAATCATTAGAATTTTATATTTTTAATAAAAATTTACAACATACCTGTTTGACATCTATTTCCTGTAAAGCCGGGACTACAGTTGCAACTAAATCCTGCACCTTGTCTTATGCAAGTGCCACCATTCTGACATGGGTCTGAATCACACGGATTGATTGCTGCAATATCAATGCAAAATCAATGTATGAAATTCCTTTATAAGTTATATAAAATCTATCTTTCAATTATATGTCACACCAATGATCAAATATTCAACACATATATTAAATAATATGCATATTTGCAGTATATAAAAATTTGTTTACCTTCAGATTTATCTGTTTGCACATAATTCATATAAATTTCCCCTTAAACTTGCCCTGTTATTGCCATATTAAAAAAAAACAATAAAGGCACTTTTCATCTTTGAAATGATATGATTATATTAACATTTTATTTGGCTACTTCATTTTCCTGTCAAGAAGCAAATAAATTTGCAAATTTAATAAGTAAATAAAATTTTTATGAGTTAATACCACATCTAATGGACAATTGCTTTACTGGTCGGTGCTACCGGTCCCGCCAAATGCCAGAAAAAGACTAAGCTATCAGCAGGACCGTTCATGGAGTATTTTCTAGGTGTCACCTCGTACTTCCTTCTTCTCAAGATAGTGTGACGTCATACCAGCTTCGACTTTAATCCTGAAGACCCCTAGTAAATTAATAGCGGGGCTAGATGGGTTGGCCTTGCCTGTACATTGAATCGGGTATTTACTTATTAAATTTGCAATCTTATAGAATAGAATAGAATAGAATAGAAACATTTATATAGCGCAAAATTGATGCAACATCCTCTAATGCGCTTGAAATCAAAAAGGGAAAGTCGAGGGACGTTCGAGGTCATGATCCAAGGTTAGCGCCCGCCAGGGAGATGTACTATGGTGGAGGATATGCTAATCTAAACAAGTAGGTCTTTAGCTGGCTACGGAAACCTGTTATTGTTTGTTATGATCGTACTGATTGTGGGAGTCTGTTCCATTCTATGGGGGAAGCCACTACAAAACCTCTCCTACCGATGGCCTTTTTGTGAGAGGCTGAGGAAAGAGAAAGACGATTTCCACGTGTTAGACAACTGGTTTTGATCAAGGATGATAGGTATATGGGTTGAGAGAAATTTATAGCCTTGAAAGTAATTAGATTGTACTTAAACAATATACGGTAAGTGATAGGAAGCCAGCGTAGTTTTTGAAGAAAAGGAGTGACATGGCTAGTTCTATCAAGTCTAAAAACAATTCTACAAAGGGCATTTTGTATCTTTTGGAGTTTAGCAACATTGTACTTACTGATGCCATAAAGTAGGGAATTGCAGTAGTCAAGTCGACTACTGATCATTGAGTTTGCAAGCAAGGCTGCAGTTTCCACACTGAGGAATTTACGAATACGTCTTAGGTCCTTAAGGTGGTAGTAGCAGGCTCGACACATATTAGTTATGTGGTTGGAAAAGGTGTTTCCAGAGTCAAAAATTACACCCAGGTTCTTGACTGTATCAGTAGGGGAAATAGAATTTCCGAGAAGTTGAGTAGGGAATTTATTAATGAGGGACTCTCTGGCTTGTCTATCACCTATTATAATAAATTCAGTTTTCTCGGGATTGAGTTTCAATTTCACGCCAGCCATCCAGTTTTGGATACATGTGAGACACTCTGTAAGCTCAGCGAAACTGGAATCAAAATTCCTATTGTCCAATGCTAGATATATTTGGGTGTCATCAGCATATAGATGGTGGGTGACATTGAAATTGGAAATGATATTACTGAGAGGGGTTGTGTAAAGGGTAAAAAGGAGGGGGCCCAGGACAGAACCCTGAGGCACACCATACGGAAGTGAGAACACATCTGAAAAGCTATTTCCTAATTTAACCTTCTGTTTCCGGTTTGAGAGATAGGATCTGATCCACCTCAACACAGTGCCATCAACCCCAAACCAATCTCTTAGGGAATTAAAAAGAATGTCATGGTCGATAGTGTCGAATGCCGCTGAGAGGTCTAGCAGTGTGAGTGCAACAGCCTTACCAGAGTCCAACGAAGCAGCAATGTCATTCTGGATTTTCAACAGCGCTGTTTCTGTGGAATGGAGTCTCCTGTAAGCGGATTGGTTGACATTGGAGAGCCCCTCGCTATCGATATAATTATTTAACTGTTTGGCAACTACTTTTTCGATCAGTTTGGATAAGAAACTAAGGTTGGATACCGGTCTATAGTTTTTTAGGAGATTTCTGTCTAAGTTTGGTTTCTTGAGAAGAGGGGTGACATATGCTGTTTTGAAACAGTTTGGGAAACTCCCTTCTTTGAGTGAATAGTTTATAATATTGGTGATTGGAGTGACCAAAATGTCCGCACACTCTTTGACTAGTGCGGTAGGGATTGGGTCCAGGTCGGATGATTTGGTGTTGGATGACCTTAGGATTTTGAGGATGTCATCCTCAGATACAGGCTCAAAAGAGGTCAGGGCACTGCTATTACTCTTCGGTATTGTGAGGGAAACAGGCACTGATGACTCTAAAGCAACTCTTATTTTCACAATTTTGTCACTGAAAAAATGACCGAAAGTGTTAGCTAAATCAGTAGGACTAATATAATCGGGTAGGATGATAGTTGAGGTTTTGTGCAAGATTTTCTTGAAAGTGTTCCACAGAGCCTTGGGGTTACCATTATTTTCAGCAATGACAGTGGAATAGTGCCTGCGTCTTGATTGTTCCAGTAGGAAATTGTAGCGATTGACAGCAGCTCGATATCTTCTCCGGTTGATTGCAGAGTTGTTACTGCGCCATACTCGCTCACACTTGCGCTTCAGACGCTTTGCTGAGAGGATGTCTGAATTCACAAAGCCTTTGTCGGGGTGCACTGGAGCCATTTTCCTCTTTATTGGGGCATGCTTGTCTAGAATGCTGCGCAAGGTGTTGAAATATTGGTGACTGAGCAAACTGGCTGTTCTGTGAGGATGCTTGATTAGATCAGAATTCAGGATGTCCTTTGTTTTAATACATCCAATACAATGGAAAATTGCTGTATAACTTTCATTTGGTCGGCAGGTAAGTTACTAGGGACTTAAGTGAACTCATAAACAAAATTTAGGGAGGCCTGTGTTGACCTAAGGGTCAGAGAACCTGGCTACCACTACCTGGCTACCCAGAAGTATACCGATGTTTCCCCCCCTTTTTTCCCAGACCTGTTCTGAGAAAGAGGAAGAGAGGGATGAGTTCAGTCCAACAAGAAATAAACTTCCAAAGGAAGCAAGTCACAGTTTTTTGGTAATTTTTATTATTATTATTTTTAACTTATGTAGTATATACAAAGTATATATAATATGTACATACATACATATCTTCTCATTTTTGGGTTTGGTGGTAGACCTGTTGTGATGCCACCACTGGAACCAAATTGAAAAGCTCTGAATCAGCCCAAGCCACATCCTTTAAATAGAACTGTGTGAAGGTGGTATGTGACTTCCAGTGGTAGGCTGACAAAATCTGCTTCAAGGAGATTCCCGACTAGAAGGCCTTAGACACAGCAAAGGCCCTGACATCATGGGTTTTAACCTGATGTAGAGTGAGGGCCTCCTGGTCGCAAAGCTCATAGCATAAGATCACAGTCTGCTTGATCCATGAGGAGATAGAGGCAGATGAGATGTCCTTGTAAAAACCTTTCTTGAAGGAGACAAAGACCAACTCCTTGTTCTGCCTAAGATCTCAGGTCCTGTTCAAGTAATAATGCAGGGCTCTGACTCGAAATAGGGATCTAGAGTGGGGGCCAGGGCTGGTATAACTACTGGGGCCACACTGTCTGAACCCTCTTTAGCCAGCTGGTTCTTGGACAGAAAACTGGGTGAGGGGTACAGGGACACCTTAAAGCAGTCTGACTGGTGTCTGATGTTCTTATGTAGCCAAGCATGGATCTCACTCCTGTGTTTGCCTGAACCCAAGGCCAACAGGAAAACAGTCTTGAAGGTCAAGTGTTTTAAGGAGGCCTCTTTCAGGGTTTCAAAGGGAGCCTTTGTCAGCTGGTGCATTACCAGGGAAAGGTTCCAGGAGGGGATGGCCATCCAACACTTGGGTCTGTTGAAACTATCCAGGAGACAGGTGAGATTCTCATCTTTGCTGACATTAATGGGGCTTTTCCCAACTTTGTCAGCAATGGCTGATCTATAGCCATCAATGATACCTGGCTGCAACTTCCTGTCCTGGAAGCAGTACAGAAGGAAGTCAGTTATGGTTTTCAGAAGTGGTGCCCTGAAGTGCACCTGATTACAGAGGCACCACTTTGTAAAAATTGTCCACTTTTCCTTATAGATTGATCTGGAGCCAGACATAAAGGTTCAGGTTCGACAGATTCCTGTGGAGGGTCTGGTTGAATGGTTGAGTCACCAGATTGGGCAGACACAATGCTATCTTGCTGGACATGGCCACTAGGTACAAAAACCAAGGCATGTTGGGTCACCCTGGTGTAATCAATATGATCCTGTTGCATGGGTAGTCCTCCAACTTCTCCACCACTTTACCCAAGATGGCTGCTGGTGGGAAGGCATATGGGTCCAGATCTTCCCAGGACAGACTGAGTGTATCTACTGCACAGGCCTGGAAGTCTAGAACCGGTGACACAAACTGTGGTAATTTGTTGTTGAACCTGGTAGCAAACAGGTCCACTTTGCGCTGGTGTCACAGGGAGCATATGGCTTGGAAGACCTCTGGGTGAAGGGACCATTCTGTTTGAATGATCTGGCCTAGTCTGGATAGTTTGTCTGCTATCACATTTACCCAACCTGGGATGTGTCGAGCTTTGAGAGCTACCTGTCTCCTGGTACAACAGGTTAGGATTTTCCATAAAACCCGACTTCACCCCCCCCTTCTTTGTTGATATAGACAACCACTGTAGTGTTTTTGAACAGAGGTCCTGGAACTCTTTTAGGGGCAGAAATACCGCCTTTAGTTCCTGATGGTTATGTGTAGTGTGCTTTCTGGAAGGGACCAGGTTCAACAGTGGTAACACTCTCGCCTCCCACCTCTGCGGCCGAGGTTCGATCCCCGTCATGGCCGTAAGTGGGAAAGCTGGTAGTTGCTTGCCGTTGGTCGGCAGTTTACAGTACATAACCCTAGCGAACTATATGTACTGGTTTCCTCTGCCCTTCCAACTACCCGTCGTGATATGACCTGTACAGTGTTGAAAGCGACGTAAAACCCCAAATAAACAAACAAATCCAGGAGTACTGTTACCACTTTGGAACTGACCCCTAGGACTGCGCATTTCTCCCAAAACTGGTGCAATCTGGTCCCTATAAGTAGATCTCTAGCAACAGTTGTGACATTCTTGATAAGATTTGCAGAACTCAAGTACCATTCTTGTTTCCGGCTATCACTGGTGAAGGGTTCAAACTGTTTATCTCTCCAGACACACAAGCACAGTTCTTTAGTCCGATGACACACTTTACACAGCAATTGTCATTTACGTTGCTTAGAACCCTTACAGTGTCCTGTTTAACTCCAGTTCGTAGATACTCCAAGTAACTGTCCTTTCTGGTATGTGTGAGGTTGACCATATTTACAAAGGTGCCCTCTGAAAGGTCCTGCATGGTACGTGCCATAACCTGGGTGATGGACCTGCTGAAGGTCACCAAATAGTCCAACTCATCTACAGCTTGCTGTGACCTTCCTGGAGCCTTGCCCTGCCCCTTGTCTAGATGCAGGGTTTTAAGCTGTGCCACCATGGCGTTCTGTACTCTGGTGAGGCATCTAGACAAACCAGCAGCTTGATTGCACATGAAAGTCTGTTCTCTTGCTGCTCTCTCCCAATGGCATAAAGTATCCTGATTAATGCACCAGGAGGCTGGGGCAGAAGGCAAGCTGTGTCTGGCAACTATGCTGAATGTACTTTTGAGTTTAACCGGGTCTAGATACCAGTACAACAGTTTGTAAGTGGATGCGTCCTTCTTGTCGGTGTGCATGTCATACAACTGTCTTCACAAACTGGTCCCTCAACAGTCCAGGAGTCTCAGCATTTCTGGATGGGTACCTTTCTGCAATGGTGAGGTTTAATTTCTACAGCTTCCTGCACAGCCAGTCATTAGCTGGTAACTTGATGGATACTTTCCTGGTAGGCTGGGTTTGGAAACTGGCAAAAGGGCTGTCGTCCACAGAACACGAGCTGTCAAAGTCAGGGATCTGGTGCCAGCCCATGAAAAAACGCACCCCTCTCATTTTCTCCCTGTAGTTCACCTCTTCTAAATGTTCCTGGCTCAGCTCGACAACACTTTCTGGTGACTTTTTGCAGCATGGGATTCCGGTTCACTAGCCATCTCATCTTCTGTGTCAGACAAACCAGTATTCCCAGCAACAGTTCTAGAACTGGTGAGGGACTGGTCAACAGCACTGCCATCTTTACTACTGGTACTGGTAAGTTGAAATTGCACATCAGAGATAGCACCAGGAACCTCAACAGGCTGGGTGGCCATCCTCGCACTGGGAGTCTCAACAGGCTGGGTGGCAGATCTTCCTGTACTAGGAGCCTCAACGGGTCGGTAGCAGTCATGTTGGGAGCACTCTTCCCTCTCATACCGGGAGCCTCACCAGGCTGGGTAGCAGTAACATCCACGGTGGCCTCAACAGCACTGGCAACGGTAAAGATTTCATCTGGCTGGGTGACCAGCATCTTACTGCAACTGCCACCAAAATAAAAAAAATGGCTGCTCACTGGTCACTACTGCAGCAGGTTTCTTCACCGGCTCCACCAGTGCAGCAAAGAACTTTCCCAGTAACATTTGTCAGTTACTTCTCAGATATTGTCATAAATTACACTATTAGGTGTAAAATCTACAAAGAAAGTGTATTTATTATTTTGGCATAATGAAAAAAGAGGCACAATAACATTCATCGTCCAACACTTCCAATGGGTCAATAACAACATTACTAGGTTGGCACTGATATAAAAACTCTTTTGTAGAAGGTCTGTCACCCAAAAGGCAAGCCTCTTAATGAGGGGGGAAGCAATTGTAGGGCAATAAAACTTACTTTGCAAAATTTGTTTATTTTCTGATACCTTCATGATTATATAATTTACATAATTCATGATTTCAGATAATTGTGTTTTTAATGGCCAAAGTCTTGATGTATTTTTTTGTTATTTTACAGCAAAGTTTGTCTTTGTGTTTGATCGATATTCCACAATAAATGTTTCTGAAGTTTTTTCTAAAAGTTTCTTAAGTCATTGGAATGAGAACATTGTGTTTCCTTTGGGTATGTTATGTTGATAAATTCATTCTACATTTTGATTTTGCCAAAAAGGTTGCTTAGATTATATTTGTGTAAATTATAATTTTACATTGTAGCTTGACATGATGAAATTAAATCACATTGCCTACAGTAAAATAAATTGTCGTATTGGGTAACGTGAATTTCCTAAAATGATAGTGACAGATAGACTGAATAGTGTAGGAAAGTTGTGTATGTATTTTAACAATAAAGTCTACATAATGTTTGCGCTAGAAATTATAGGGTTGTTTATTATGGAATTCTGAAATACAGTAGACTTCACTTCGCAAATCATAAGTCATTTTGTACTGAAGATGCCTTGTAAGTTTCTTAATGAGTGCTGCTTTTGTTACTTAGTGTTTTACTTCCGTGGTAAGATTGTGAATTCCTATTTCAAATTAGGATTCAAATATTAGTGACAAATATATGTAACCTAATCTTTATGATTTTAGATGTTTCAGAAGCATAAGCAACAAAAATACATTAGAATTTACAACATACCTGTTTGACATCTATTTCCTGTAAAGCCAGGACTACAGTTGCAACTGAATTCTGTACCTTGTCTTATGCAAGTGCCACCATTCTGACATGGGTCTGAATCACACGGATTGATTGCTGCAATATCAATGCAAAATTAATGTATGAAATTCCTTTATAGGTTATATAAAATATATCTTTTCAATTATATGTCACAACAATGATCATATATTCAACACATATATTAAATAGGATGCATAATTGTATTGTATAAACATTGGTTTACCTTCAGATTTATACGTTTACACATAGTTAATTTAAATTTCCTTAACTTACCCTGGTATTGTTGCATTTAAAAAGACATTCTAAAACGGTAGGCTGCGCAGTGACCTTGGACACATCTTTTGCGCAATTCAGAAATCACGAATATAGAACGGTAAAAAAAGTAATGCTGTTGAATTCTACGTACATTATCCCTTCGTGTACAAATGTAAACAAATAACTCACGGTAAAATAAAACGTAATTATATGCAGCAAATATAAAGTTAAATAATTCAGTGGAGATTGACTACTCATTAATATGACATTACATAATTTTGTGGGGGGATTTTAACCAAAAGGCTGTTTGCACATCCATTACTACGCACGTTTAGTTAATGGAACAGCCAACATGGAACTGGATTTGTTTTGAATTTTGCATAAGATTTACTGCTTATTTTGACCAAAATATTAGTGTAAGCATTTTAGAATAGGAATAAAAGACAAATTCTCATGCTTTATTACTGTTTTAAACTATCAATCTGCTTTATTAAAGCACTCAGCCCTTCGGGCTTCGTGGCTTTAATACAGCCACTCGATAGTTTAAAACCATCATAAAGCACTCGAATATGTCTTTTATTCCTATAATAAAGGCACTTTTCATCTTTGGAATATGATTGTATTCACATCTTATTTGTGTACTTTATTTTGCTGTCAAGAAGCAAATATATGTTATATTTCTAAAAGGTTTGTATTTTCTTCTAAAATACTAGTAAAGAATGTGGAACAACAATGTACAACACCTTAGTAAAGCACGGAGACAAGGAATGTTACTTGATTGTTTCCCCTCATATTTTTATTTACAATCACTAGTCACACAACAGGGTACAGAATACATCTTTTATACATAATGATAACCTGAAACTTCATATTCATACTTTATTTGTCTATTTTATTTTGCTGTCAAGAAGCAAATAAATGTTATATTTCTAAAAGGTTTGTATTTTCTTCTAAAATACCAGAAGAAAATGTGGAAGAACAATGCAAAACACCCTAGTAAAGCACGGAGACAATCAATCAATCAGTTGTCCAAGTGCTTAATCTCAGTATCTACGGATTTTAAGGCACACCATCTAGTTTGTAAGGAATAAATCATCAAGACATTAGACATGTTCCAAGTATGGAATTTTAAAATGCAGTGGATTTCACTTCGCAAATCATAAGTCATTTTGTACTGAAGATGCCTTGTAAGTTTCTTAATGAGTGCTGCTTTTGTTACTTAGTGTTTTACTTCCGTGGTAATATTGTGAATTCCTATTTCAAATTAGGATTCAAATATTAGTGACAAATATATGTAACCTAATCTTTATGATTTTAGATGTTTCAGAAGCATAATCAAGAAAAATACATAAGAATTTACAACATACCTGTTTGACATCTATTTCCTGTAAAGCCAGGACTACAGTTGCAACTGAATTCTGTACCTTGTCTTATGCAAGTGCCACCATTCTGACATGGGTTTGAATCACACGGATTGATTGCTGCAATATCAATGCAAAATTAATGTATGAAATTCCTTTATAGGTTATATAAAATATATCTTTTCAATTATATGTCACAACAATGATCATATATTAAACACATATATTAAAAAGGATGCATAATTGTATTGTATAAACATTGGTTTACCTTCAGATTTATACGTTTACACAGAGTTAATTTAAATTTCCTTAACTTACGCTGGTATTGTTGCATTTAAAAAGACATTCTAAAATGGTAGGCTGCGCAGTGACCTTGGACACGTCTTTTGAGCAATTCAGAAATCATGAATATGGAACGGTAAATAAAGTAACGGTGTTGAATTCTACGTACATCATCTCTTTGTGTACAAATGTAAACAAACAACTCACGGTAAAATAAAACGTAAATTATATGCAGCAAATATGAAGTTAAATAATTCAGTGGGGATTGTTATCAATATTTCATTTTGAGATTGACTACTCATTAATATGACATTACAGAATTCTGTGGGGGATTTTAATGAAAAGGCTGTTTGCACATCCATCACTAAGCATGTTTAGTTAATGGAACAGCCAACATGGCACTGGATTTGTTTTGAATTTTGCGTAAGATTTACTGCTTATTTTGACCAAAATATTAGTGTAACCATTTTAGAATAGGAATAAAAGACAAATTCTCATGCTTTATTATGGTTTTAAACTATCGATCTGCTGTATTAAAGCACTCAGCCCTCCGGGCTTCATGGCTATAATACAGCCACTCGATAATTTAAAACCATCATAAAGCACTCGAATATGTCTTTTATTCCTATAATAAAGGCACTTTTCATCTTTGGAATAATATGATTGTATTCACATCTTATTTGTGTACTTTATTTTGCTGTCAAGAAGATAATATATGTTATATTTCTAAAAGGTTTGTATTTTCTTCTAAAATACTAGTAAAGAATGTGGAACAACAATGTACAACACCTTGGTAAAGCACGGAGACAAGGAATGTTACTTGATTGTTTCCCCCTCATATTTTTATTTCCAATCACTAGTCACACAACAGGGTACAGAATACATCTTTTATACATAAAGATAACCTGAAACTTCATATTCATACTTTATTTGTCTACTTTATTTTGCTGTCAAGAAGCAAATAAATGTTATATTTCTAAAAGGTTTGTATTTTCTTCTAAAATACCAGAAGAAAATGTGGAAAAACAATGTAAAACACCTTAGTAAAGCACGGAGACAATCAATCAGTTGTTCAAGTGCTTAATCTCCGTATCTACGGATTTTAAGGCACACCATCTAGTTCGTAAGGCATAAGTCATCAAGACATTAGACATGTTCCAAGTCTGGAATTCTGAAATACAGTGGATTTCACTTCGCAAATCATAAGTCATTTTGTACTGAAGATGCCTTGTAAGTTTCTTAATGAGTGCTGCTTTTGTTACTTACTGTTTTACTTCCATGGTAAGATTGTGAATTCCTATTTCAAAATTGGATTCAAATATTAGTGACAAATATATGTAACCTAATCTTTATGATTTTAGATGTTTCAGAAGCATAAGCAACAAAAATACATTAGAATTTACAACATACCTGTTTGACATCTATTTCCTGTAAAGCCAGGACTACAGTTGCAACTGAATTCTGTACCTTGTCTTATGCAAGTGCCACCATTCTGACATGGGTCTGAATCACACGGATTGATTGCTGCAATATCAATGCAAAATTAATGTATGAAATTCCTTTATAGGTTATATAAAATATATCTTTTCAATTATACGTCCCAACAATGATCATATATTCAACACATATATTAAATAGGATGCATAATTGTATTCTATAAACATTGGTTTACCTTCAGATTTATACGTTTACACATAGTTAATTTAAATTTCCTTAACTTACCCTGGTATTGTTGCATTTAAAAATACAATAAAGGCACTTTTCATCTTTGGAATGATATGATTGTATTCACATCTTATTTGTCTACTTCATTTGCTGTCAAGAAGCAAATATATGTTATATTTCTAAAAGGTTTGTATTTTCTTCTAAAATACTAGTAAAGAATGTGGAACAACAATGTACAACACCTTAGTAAAGCACAAAGACAAGGAATGTTACTTGATTGTTTTCCCTCATATTTTATTTCACTAGTCACACAACAGGGTACAGAATACATCGTTTATACATAATGATAACCCAAAACTTTCTAGAATACCTCACCGTTTCTTCAATGTTTAACAACATGAGAATATTTTGGTTATTTCTCACATATCCTTATAAATGACACCTTTTGGTGAAAAATCTCTTTACTTCACAAATCAGTGTTTTACTTCAGCTGTAAGATTTTGAATTCCTATTTGAAATTTGGATTCAAATTTGAAGAATACATATTTCTCGGATATCCTCAGAAATGACACGATTTGGTGTAAAATCTACAAAGGAAGTGTATTTATTATGTTGGCAACATGACAAAACAGATACAGAATACCATTCTTCAGCCAACACTTCTAATGGTGCAACATCAACCATACTCGGCAGGTTCTGATATAAAAACTCTTTTGTAGAAGGTTGGTCACCCAGAAGGCAAGCGTCTTAATGAGAGGGGAAGCAATTGTAGTGCAATAAAAATTATTATACAAAATTTATTTACTTTCTGATAGCTTCGTGATTATATCATTTATTATCTTCAGATAATTGTTTTTAATTGCTAAAGTCTTGGTATATTTTATTTTGGTATTTTACAGCAAAGTTTGTCTATGTGCTTAAGTTATATTCCAAAATAAAAGTTTCTGACTTCACAAGCTACTGGAATGAGAACATTGTGTTTCCTTTCTGTATGTTATGTTGATAAATTCATTCTACATGATCATTTTGAAATTAATTAACATTGAATTTCCTAAAATGATAGTGGCAGATAGACTGAATGGTGTAGGAAAGTTGTGCATGTATTTTAACAACATAGTCTACTTAAAGTGTGCTGTAAAATTTTTAGGTTTGTTTCTACTTTAGCTGTTGGATTGTGAATTCTTAGTTGAAATTAGGATTCAAATTTTGTGACAAATATATGTAACCAAATCATTATGATTTTAGATGTTTCAGAAGCATAAGCAAGAAAAATACATTAGAATTTACAACATACCTGTTTGACATCTATTTCCTGTAAATCCGGGACTACAGTTGCAACGAAATCCTATACCTTGTCTTATGCAAGTGCCACCATTCTGACATGGGTCTGAATCACATGGATTGATTGCTGCAATATTAATGCAAAATCAATGTATGAAATTTCATTCTAGGTTATATGAAATATATCTTTTCAATTATATGTCAAACCAGTGATCAAATATTCAACAGATTTATTGAATAGTATCAGTGTTTGACATTGGCGGTTACCCAGTGGCCCGAGTCTGCGAATTACATGTCTGGAATGAAAATATTGTGCACTGCATCGGTCCCAATGTCCAAAAACTTTTAACATAAGATATATCCACATATATTGCTACGTTTTTCACATCTTCAGGAGTTTTAAAGACCTAGTTGCACCAAAAATCAACATTAGCTTATTTTGTTGTGTATATACCCATTAGTTAGAAAATACATCTCATACAGTAAGCAGTACACCAGTTAGTCTACGATCTCCATTTGTTTACACATGAGCAAGATTCACTCAGTGCAGAGAGCACAGCCATGTTATCTTAGCTGTGACGACATTGAGGTGTTGTTATCTCTGTGTGTGTGGTTTGTAGTGCATGGTATACTTGATCCAATCCAATCCAGTACTGCATTTCTTTTTATATTTAGTTTTTGAACACTTCCATGTGTTTGTATTCAACTACAGTATTATAAATAAATCCTTGAAAATTAAATGGGGATAACTAATATGTTGTGATTTACATCTAGTGACAAGACAGTTTTCAGCATATAGACAGTGGATACTCTTTTGTTCATGTAAGCTAAAATTGGCTTTTGCATTTAATTATTTATTCAGAACATTAATATTCAGATGCTCTGTCTTGGTATTTGTAAATATTTGTTATATGTTAATGACAGAGTTAATGCACATTTTGATTACTCAATAACACAAAGTTAATCAGATATGCAAATGTAATGTCTTCATGATCATTAGTCTGTTATGGCAATGAACATAATCTTCTATTCTTTTACTTTCTGTGAGCATTGGTAAATGATGCTGTCTTAGTTCATATCAATTTAGAAATATTTTTTCATTTAACTCAAAATTCCAATAAAGCTTGTATGTTTTATAAATCTTGAATACACATTTCATGTACATTGTGAGAACACTAAAAATTTCAATATGTAACAAAAGTTGTATGTCATGTGTATGTATATATTGGCTGAGCTACAAAACCATTGTACAATTGGAAATTATGTTCATCAAGGCATTTTCAAGTAAAGGTGAAACTACATACAAGTACAGTAGAACCCCTATTATCTGACCCTCCTGGGAGCAACAATAAGGTTGGATAATAGAAAGGTAAGATACAACAGAAACAGTAGAGTTGGGACAGTGAATTTGAGGTCAGGTAAATGAAAATTCAGATAATAGATGGTCGGATAATTGAGGTTCTACTGTATATTTAACTAATGCTCGTTTTAATAATTATTTGTTGGACTGGTGTGAAATAGGACCTACTGGTTTAATTTATTCACTTTATAGATCACTGCAATATGGGGAAATCTTGTGTGGCAGCCAACTGCACTAATAACTCGGATGTTCAGAGACATATCAATTATCATAGATTTCCAAACAAAGAATTAAATGAGGAAAGGTATGCCAAATGGGTCTGTCAGGTAAAGAGAACCCAAGCAGAGTGGAGAGGCCCCTCATCTTCATATACTGTGTGCAGTGACCATTTTACAGAGGAATGCTTTGACATAGTTAGTGAGTTAAAACAGGAAGCTGGATATTTAAATAGAAGAAAGCTCAAGAAGGATGCTATACCTACAATTTTTCGGAGGTCAGATAATGAATCATCAATGCCAAAGAAGCCGAGAACAGCATTTGAGAAGTGTCAGAAGATGGATATTATCAGAGAATGCATGGATAAAACACCTGAAAATGATGACCAACTGGAATGCACCAACATACCCATGGCCTCTGGTTTTGACACACCTGGTGAACATTCATGCACAGTTGCCTGCCAAACAGAGTCTGTGACTGCAAAGAAAATTTCTAAAAAACTTCAAGCAAGCATAAAATGTGGCAAGAAAATGGCAACACAAACTGAAGCAATACAAACCCAAAGCCAGTTAGTGCAAGTGGGAGATGGGGCTGTGAATGAATTAGATGCAAGTTTTTCCAGTTCTGTAAATGACAACAAATCCATTTATGTACCATCAATGGAGAGTAAAAATGAGTCTTATGAAGAATACCAAAATGAAAATTGTAAGCTTCCATTTGTACAGCAAGCCGCAGAATATACTTCAGGAAATATCTTAAAGGAGCCCAAGTTCATTGTGTTCTGGTCCAGCTTGCAAACCATACTATCTTGGATATATTGTCCATCCTGCAACAGCCATGAAGTTTTAACTTCGCAATGTTCTGAGGGCCCGAACATGGGTACTTTGCTCAGAGTACAGATATTCTGCGAAAGCTGTGGAAAATCCACCTATTGGAAGAGCCAACCATTTGTCAATGACTATCCTGCAGGAAATGTTTTACTCAGTGCAGCTATCTTGTTCAGTGGCTCTATCTGTTCAAAGGTACTTCTGTTGTTCAAACATATGGGATTGTGGACAACTGAGAAAACTACATTCTTCCGTCACCAAAGAGAGCTGTTGTTTCCTGCAATAAAAACTGTTTGGGAAAGGCAATAACAAACACTGATTGGGTTGTTGCGTGCACGAAATGACAGGATTGTCTTGGGTGGTGATGGTAGAGCAGATAGTGCTGGACATTCTGCAAAATATGGCACATACACCATGATTGAACTAATATGGAATTGTATTCTGGATGTGAAGGTTCTTGCAAGTTCAGAGGTTGGGGGCAGCTACCATATGGAATTAGAAGGACTGAGGAGGAGCTTACACTTTCTTACAGAATGGATAAAAATTGATGTGCTTATCACTGATCGCCATAGACAAATAGCAAAGTGGGTAGGTGAAAATTATGCCAATATCTTGCATCTATATGACATTTGGCATGTGGCGAAATGTCTCAGTAAAAGGCTTGAAGCAGCAGCAAAGCTAAAGGGATGCCAAGATATACGGCCATGGATCCGGAGCATTGTCAATCACTTATACTGGTCAGCCATTTCTACTCCCTCTGGTCAGCCCAATGTGATATTGGCAAAGTGGGAATCTGTGGTCAACCATGTCATTAACTTTCATAAGCACAGAAATGCCATTTTTCCAGAATGTTTTCATGGAATATTAGAAGGTGTGGAAGAACGCAAAAAATGGTTAAAGATTGGGTCCAAATCAACCTTACAAGTAGAAGATATTTGCTTAGCCAAACACTTCCTCACTGATATAGCCAAGCTTTCTGGATCACATCAAACATGGAACCTAGAGGCCTTTCACAGCTTATTAAATAACTTTGCTCCCAAAATGTATGCATTTTCACCAATAGGAATGGAATGTAGGGTTAAATTAGCGGCCCTTCATTATAATGAGAATGCTTGCCGGCAACAGCACACAACATCAGATGGCAAACTGGCATACCAAATCAAGTACCCAAAGTACAAGAAAGGAGGTTACATTGTCCAGAAATACTGCAAGACAAGACACATGACTATGTAATGACACTCTGGAATCAGGTATTGAATGAATGTCAACAAACTTGTCATGGCAGAAGAAGTGCAGCAATGGCAGTAGACCTTCCGCCCACACTCTGTGCAGATTTGGTTCACCCACAAAAGGAGGATGCTATCAGAGAGCACCAAACAAGATACCAGTGCAAACAGTAAAAAGAATTGAACTTTTGAGGTGATATACACAATTATTTTTGAAGAAAATTGCCAGTTTGTTTAACATAAACAATTTTAATAGAAATGGTCTATGTGTGCAGTGTACTCAATATTTAACTTAGAGCAATCATACTATGTATCATCAACTTTAAAAAAATATTAGTGGTCCATTTAAATGATATAAATAGCATTTTATACTTTGTGACATTTTTTATGTCATACTGAAGGTAGTAAAACATACACAGTAAATGATATTAGTTTTAGCTTTTATGGTTTATATTAGTCCAATAACTGTGCTTGGTGTATACTGACTTTTAATCTAAATAATATTAGGTCCCCAGTGGCCTAGTGGTTAGCAAATGTGGCATCTGATCCAAAGCTGTTGCATCTGCCTGGGTTCGAACCCAGCAAGTGGCAAGACTTAGGTTCTGTCTCAATGTGACTTTGGCTGTTGAACAGTATGTAGAATATAAAAACACCCCACCAAAATTTATCTAGTTGAATTCCAATTGTGGCAGTTCTCTGTCAGGCTGCATAGTCAATACTGGGGAATTCAGCCCTTATTCTTGCAACTGCACATGCAGGTAGAGGTACTCGCACTTCTTTTCCAAGATATCCCCAACACCAACGGGCCAACTATCGGTATGCAATGTACCTGTATCGTTCATTCAGTTGAACATCCCTGTGGCCATTTTCCTGACGATAGGCAAAGTATGCTATCTGTAATGCATACACATTTAGGCACCCAGCTTCGAATCCGGGATGACCAATGATGCAATTATGGTCACCTTTCTGTTATAAACATGGTCTATTTCTGCACAGCAGACTGATTCTTCCACAGTAGGCATTGCCACACAGTTGAAACAGCTACACCTGATATACATACAGCCAAAATCAAACGTAAGGACTGTAAACTCAGTTATTTCATTATTTCTTACTCAACTTAATAAACTGACTAGAGCACTTGAATTGATATTTTAATTTTTCTTTCTTAAATAAACATGTGACATTCATTCTGGACTCTGTGAATAGAATATTCCTGCCCAGATTAACAAACAGACAGGATAAACAGAGAAACTAGAGATACAAATTTAATCTCATACCCCATTTTATAGCTATTCCCTGTCCATGGTCCTTTCATTTGTTGTATTACAAAATATGTTCAATATCCCTCCATCCCATTCAGAGATGTAAATACCTTAATCAATGGAAAATCCACATTATCAGGAGTAAAACAGTGATAACAGAGGGAACAGATTACTGATCAATCTAATAAATAAATACTGAATAGGGTGTAACATATTTTGCATTTATGTCATCATCAGTAAGTTAATTTATACAACATTGCATTAAATATGGACATGATGTTTAATGTTACCTGGTTTAATGTACTCATAGTTTGCTAATAAAATGTTATGATATGACACCTTACAACATGAATAGTTTTTCTCACCATTCTGTGTTTTGTAATCTTTGAATATCTTGTCCTATTGCCTGGTTATGTATATCTGCTTCTCCTTCAGAGGATTCACTACATTCATTATTGCTGTCTGTATCCGACAGACATGGTTGAAATTGATAGGGTCTTATTCCCAATATATTGTCATTGATAATAACTGGCTCTGTGTTAATTGATTCCTTATCATATTCAGTGTCTCTTTCTTCACAAGATAAATCAACATAGTATTCTTCTTCAGAAGACATCTTCCAATATTTAATAACACAATCCCTATGATTTATAAAATACACCAGCACAACTGTTTATAAACTACAGAAAGCCACAAATACTTGAAACAATAAAGTATGTGTGTAAGTATTTTGTTTGTATTCTAATGCATATGAGGTGTGCACACAAACACACACCTCCACGACTAGCACTCTCACTACTCCATTTTCTCTGTGTGTGGAGATAAACAGCCAGATTCTCTAGGGGAAAAGGCTGATAACATTGTTATGTTGGAGTTGTGAGCTGTTTGTGTATTGGATTCATGTTTCCCAAATCCCCTAGTATAATATATCTCATTTTCACAGAAAACTTAAAATGGTGCAACTAGGCCTTTAAAGCAGTAGCCAGTATTGTAAACAAATATTCTCATCACATTCTGATTGGCCAACGTCCTCTACCATAGTCCAATCAGACGATAGCTTTCAAAATGTAGCAGTGCTTTTTAGTGGTTTTTGTAACTCTTCTTTTGCATATGATGTACAGGTAAAAACGTCAAAACAACTCAAAAGCGATGGAGTAATTCTAATTCTAATTGGACTTTTATAGCGCTTAATCTCCCCAAACAAGAGGACTCTAAGGCGTACAGGTGTACAGGTAGGTCTTAAGCTGCTTTCTGAGGCCAAGGAGGGAGAGGCACGAATCTCCTCAGGAAGATCATTCCACACAGTGGGAGCATCAAAAGCAAAACTATTACCAAAATGTTTGACAGATTTATGACCAGAAGGGCAAAACTTTGGAATGACAAGGAAATTACCACCACTTTGACTGTGCCTGGTACTGTAAGAACTGCTGTAGGAAGAAAGATATGGCGCAAACTATCTGGGAAAACCTGTGTGAAGATACATATAAACAAGTGTGGCTGTCTTGAACACTGTACGCTAATGCAGTTTCTTTAGCACATGAGTTATACTGGTGTATTGACTGGTGTTTTATACAATTCTGGCTGCATTATTTTGGATGCACTGTAATTTACATAGATTGACCTTGAGAGGCTCCTGAAAAGTGAGTTGCAGTAAACCAAATGACTACAAGAGCATTAGCCACAAGCACAGAAACATCATAAGTAAGAAACCACCTGACATGTCTGAAATCACGGAGTTTAACAAAACAACTTTTGCAGACCTTCTGAACATGCTTAGACAAAGAAAAGTCAGAATCGGACCACACACCCAGATTTGTTACTGAATCAGCAGGGCAGAATGAATTGCCCAAGATATCAATTGGAAAGCATGCTTTCAACTAGTCCCTCTGTTTCTTTGACCCAAAGATGATAGACTCTGTATTGTTAGGATTCAATTTGAGCTTACTAGTTGACATCCACTCTTTAACATCGTCTAGGCACCTAGTTAGCTTTTCAAAGGCAGCAGATGCATTCTGCTGGGATAAATGTATGTAAACTTGGCCATCATCTGCATAAAAATGAAACTTTATTCCTTCATGTTTACTGATAATCAAACTGAGAGGGGTGGTCTACAATAAGAGCATCAAAGGGCCCAGGACAGAACCTTGTGGTACGCCAAATAGGAGTTTACAAAACATCTGACAAGGTAGAACCAATTTTTATTGACTGATAACGGTCTGTTAGGTAGGATGTGAACCATTTCAGAACAGAGTTATGGACATAAATATGTTCTAACAGCTGCTTAGCAACAACATGTTCTACCAGTTTTGATATAAAACGGAGGCCAGATACAGGATGATAATTCTTCAGGTTATTTGAGGGAAAATTTGCCTTTTATGAGAGGAGTGACCACAGCAGATTTGAAAGCATCAGGGACGCACCCCTCCATGAGTGAGCAGTTAACCAGCTTTGTAAGGGATGGCAGCAGTATATCAATGCATTCCTTGATAAGGAATGTCAGCAAAGGATCCAATAGGCATGATTTTGTTGGGGACATTTTAATTATTTTATCAACAGCCTCCTCAGACACTTGCCTAAAGAGAGTAATTTGGTGGGTGGGTGAATATCATATTCAGTGCCAGAGGGAGCACAATTATCTCTAATTTTCTTAATTTTGTTGGAAAAGAGGGAGGGGAACTGGTCAGTCAATGACTTTTCAGACTCATGGGATGGAAGTGTGGCATCAGAAACCCTGTTCAGGATTTTATGGAGCTCACGCCAAAGTTTTTGAGAGTCATGACTATTGTCTCAAATCAATTTGCTATAGTAGCCTGACTTGTCCTTGTTTATAAGTGCATTGCATTGAGCAATCTGATGACGAAGCCGACTTCTGTTCAGTGGATTTTTAGCCCTACGCCAGGTTCTCTCAAATTGGCGCCTAAGGGTCTTTGCATGTTGATAATCATCAGACATCTAATCTGTGGAATCTTTTTTTATCAGTCTAGATATGAGAGGTGCATGTCTATCAAGGACATTACCCAAATCATGTACATATTGTTCATAAAGATCAACAACAGCATCAACTGGAGACTTGACAAAGCAAGTATTTTTGAGATCTGAGCAGAAGTCAGACATGTTGATACAGTGGTACCTTCTATATTGAACTATATTTGGAGTGTGAGCCACTTGACAAGGATAGGCAACCGTGCATTTGACTAATGCATGATCAGACACAAAGTCGCGAATTTTGACAGCAATAGTGTCCAGGTCACTGGGGGATAAAATGAGGTCCAATATGTGACCATGCAGATGAGTAGGTTTATCGACTACCTGTTTCAGATTACACGAATCAAGAAAGGTAATGAATTTATGACAAAGTCAAAGTTGGGGTTTAACATCCCGTTCAACAGCCAGGGTCATATTGGGACAGGTCCTCAGCATTGCCACTTGTGGGACTCGAACCCACAGAGGTGACAGCCTATGATTAGATGCCAAACTTGCTAACCACTAGGCCACCGAGGACCTAATGAATTTATGACCATCACCAACTGGACATACATATTTCCTTGTAGAAATGGGTGAGAAAGACATGGAAATGACTTCATTTTATTTGATACATCCAGCTAACAGTAATTTACGCAAGAAAATTTGGGTATTCTCACGAGATTTCAGTGCTTTTTGTCAAATTTTAACTCGTCTTTTGCATAGAATACCACAGGCAGAACAGTCGAAACAACTACTGACCAAAGAAATTTATTTATTATTGGAAGTGACGACGTACATATTTCCTTAGCTTACAGTAATTCTTGCGAGAATACCCAAATTCTAGTGATTTTTGTCGAATTTTTCACTCGTCTTCTGCATAGAGTACCACAGGCGAAACAACTACTGACCAAAGAAATTTGTCTGTAATCGGAAGAGACAAAATATATATTTCTTCATAGAAAAGAGAAGAAATGCAGTTTATTATATTTGATGAATCCAGATAACAGTAACAAAAACAGTATCACCAAGCCATTAAGTCTTAGATGTGCTTTTGAAGTGAAATTAAAAAAAGACAATTAAAAACAGCATAAATTAATTTATTTGATTTTATGCAATTCCTAATTGAAACTAAATATTCCAAAATGTCGTGACGCAAAGCATGTCTCACATTTTTCAGAGTTGTCTAGCCTAATCCCACAGATTTCTGTGACCTCAGATTTCTGTGACCTCATGAATATTAATGAGTTACCATGAATTTTGATCTTCAAGCAAAATATTGTGAAGAAATGACATAGTATTGTCATATATTTCAGTTGTCATGGCTGGAAACACAGAACTTGTGCAATAAATATATCTAATCAATAATTGTTATAAGCACTGGAAGTTTATGTATATTAAAAAGTGAACAAAGTGCCTTAGGTTATTGTCTTTTTAATGCACAATTTAGGACATGTTGTGATCAGAAGAGACACAGAAAATGGGGTGAGTTGACCTGAAATTTCTGGGGCGAGTTGGCACTTGGGGCGAGATATCCCATAAGTGCACTAAAACCCCCTAGTTTGTAGATTTATAACTATATTTGCAAACATGAGTTCAAGTGAGAATATATGTAGTTTATTTAGTGTGGGAAATAGCTTTGAAAAGTTAGTAGGCTGAAATATATAAATTACATCTGCAATCGGCATCCCAGTGAGCATTTCATATGTTTATAAATGTTTGTAGACATACACATTGAAAGGTTGATATTTGGTTAAAAATGAAAACAGGCGTAAACGTTTATATTTATAACATTTATAAACATTTATTTTGTAAATGTATATCAATGTTAGTATTTGCAATGTATATAAATGTTGGGGAATTTAAAAAAATTCAATGTTTATTCATGTTTCTTTATACAAATCTCATCAATGCAGCATACATGTAAAAATGTTTATTAATGTTTCTTAAAGTACCCAATACTTAAACTTTTTTGGTTCAAGAGTGAAAACCAGATCAACAAATAAATTTAAGATGTTTATCAATGTTTTTAAACCTTATATTGGATTATGAATGCTTAACTTATAAATGTTAAAAACCAACAATTCTCATTTATTAGGTACAAATAACATCATAAAGAAGGGCTCTCAAAGCATGAGATTATCATTTTTATGTCTAAACTTGAGAGATAGTGGCTCAAAAATTGAGCGCTCATCCAATTCCTATTATTGGGTGTTATATGTTGAATAATTACTTTATAAGTTCCTTACATCCCCTAGTATTGCTCACCACCATCTTTGATGATACCTAAACATTTAGAAATGTTTATAAATATAAAATAAACATAAATTTAAATGAATATTGAAAATTTTTCTAATGTTCCTAAATATCAGTTCGATGTATGCAAGAAGCTACTAATGGTAATACTTCAACCATTCAAATGTGGGATAAGTTTAAGTTTACATTAAAATCAATATGTTTATCGAATTTCTTTGCTAATAATTTAAATCAGTGATAATTAATGTAAATAAACATTTCAATATTGATGTACATACATATTCGTATATTTATTTGGAAGGTTTCAGATTAACCACTCTGGTTAGAAAACCTAATGATTTTGGTCTTGTGTTTTACATTTAATAGGGGTGTCTCTTAAAATATGTAAATCAATACATCAACACCAGACATTTTGATTGACATTAGTTAATATATGACAAGGTTCATTAATGTCAGTAAAGGTACACCAGCATTAATAAGTGTATTTAAACAGTCAAATATATATTAATAAATGCATTTAAACAGCCAAATGTTGTTTTACATTTCAATTTTATTTTTTCTTTAAGAGAATTAATGGCAGTATCTGAAAAATTAATTTATTTAAACAAACATTTTGACAGTATTAATCACAAAGTGAAATTAGTGGGCCCAACCTTCAAATCATAAATTTGTGAAAAGTTATTTAAAAACTTGTAAGTTAATCATTTTCTGAGTCAATATTTCATATGTTTATAAATGTTTATGAACATACCTATTCAAAGACTGATATTTGGTTTAAAAATAAAAACAGGTATAGACCTTTTTGTATGTTGATAAGCTATAATTTGTATGAACATACCCACGCAGTTAAAATTTTACACATTTTGAGTAATTAATATAGTTATGCATCTTGAATTGTCACAATCAATCACATTTTTTAAATTCCTAGCTGTATACTTGTTGTGAAAACAATTGTGATCTTAAGGTTGATTAATGCTTACTGCAGTAAATCTACATCATTGCATGTACATAAACATTTAAATTGCTCAATGAATGTTTATTATTGCTTGCATAATCTTATATTATATAATTGTAACCATCCATAAGACAGATTTCTTCTTCGAATTAAGTAAAGCAAGAAAAACAAAAGCAATTACCTGACAGTATCTATGGGCTAATAATATTAAACGTAGGTGTTTATTCTTTGAAGCTCAGAGATGCTGAGATGTTTAATATAAATATTTCTGAATTATAATGTTTTTAAGAAATTGGTATATTTTCACTAATTTTTTAGCTAAACTATTTGTAAAGAAGATATATCTTTTAAATATGAAATCAATTTTTTTTCTTATCACAAGATTTCAAAAACATTTCTTTATGATTTTAAACATTTGATAATAGTTCAGTAAATGTTTTTAAACACTAATAGATGAATGGTAAACGTCTACAGATCTTTCAACCTTTCACAGTTTGCCCAAATTCAGACAATTTGATCGTTTTACAGCTGTAAAATGATGATATTTCATCAATAAACATTGTCAATGTTTATAAATATTTATAACCATATGCAGTGCTCATTGGGATATCTTTGGAGTTTTTGGCCGGGCCTTGAACTTTTTGACCGGGCCTGCAAAACTTTTTCTTGCCCAAGGCCCTGCAGGCCTTCAATATATTTTGCTAAGCGGTGAACACTGAATAGTATGCATACTTGCATTGTATTAAAATAGGTTTACTTTCAGATTGATACATTTACACATAGTTCATTTAAATTTCCTTAACTGGCCCTGTTATATCCACATTTATATAGCAATAAGGCTCTTTTCATCTTTGGAATGATATGATTGTATTCAAACTTTGTGTTATATTTGTTATATTTATTTATTTATTATTATATTATTATGTTATATTTCTAAAAGGTTTGTTTTGTCTGATAAAATACTAGTAAAGCATGTGGAACAACAATATACAACACCTTAGTAAAACACGGAGATAAGGGATGTTACTTGATTGTTTCCCCTCATATTTTTATTTCCAATTACTAGTCACACAACAGGGTACAGAATACATCTTTTATACATAATGATAACCTGAAACTTTCTAGAATATCTCTCCATTTGTTCAATGTTTAAGAACATGATAATATTTTTATTTCCCAAATATCCTTATAAATGACACCTTTTGGTGAAAAATTTACAAAGGAAGTGTATTTAATATGTTGGCAAAATGAAAAAAAAGAGGCAAAACAACATTCATCACCCAGCACTTCCAATAGGGCAACATTAACCATACTACGTTAGTACTGATTTAAAAACTCTTTTGTAGAAGGTTGGTCACCCAGACGGGAAGCGTCTTAATGAGGGGGTATGCAACTGTAGTGCAATTAAAATTAATATACAAAATGTGTTTACTTTGTGATAGCTTCATGATTATATGATTTAGTCTCTTCAAATAATTGTGTTTTTAACTTAAAAATAATTTAATTGTGTTTAATTGCTAAAGTCTTGGCATATTTTATTTTGGTATTTTCCAGCAAAGTTTGTCTATAGGCTTGAGCGATATTCCACAGTAAAAGTTTTTGATTTCTAAAGCCATTGGAATGAGAACATTGTCTTTCCTTTGGGTATGTTATGTTGAAACATTCATTCTACATTTTGATTTTGCAATAGAAGGTTGTTTATGTTATTTTTGTGAAAACTATAATTTGACATTGTAACTTGATGTCAGGAAATTAAATAACATGCCCTACAGTAAAATAAATTGTCTTATTGGGTAACATGTGTAATCCTAAATGATAGTGACAGATAGACTGAATGGTGTAGGAAAGTTGTGCGTGCATTTCAACAAACATAGCCTACATAAAGTTAACTTTAGAATTGTTAGGGTTGTTTATTATTAAATTCTAAAGTATAGTTTATTCAAATTTCCTTAACTTGCTCTGTTACTGCCACATTTTTATAGACAAAAAAGCACCTTTCATAATTGATAAACAATATTTTATTAACGCAATTTGGCAAATTCCAAAACAGACTACATTGAGCCCATGATATAAGAAATATTTACAATGAAAAAAAACATTTTGTAGAAATAAAGCAATAAAAATAATAATAAATAAACCAATAAATAAAGGACAAATAAAGCACAATTGAAGGGATGAAAATTATTGAAAATAATGATAGGTGTGTTAATCCCACATCTCTCAAATCTACATAACACATTTTAAATCGTTAAAAAATGTTTGAATTGCATTAAATATAATTTTGTTTTATTCAAATGTCAAGTTAGGGTTTCCAAACAATAGGATTTTGGTTGACATAAATAGAATATCCAGAAGTCTTTTCATCAGAGACTACCTAGGTAGAGCATGGAGAATACAGTCAAAAAGAAAATGAGTGCTACTTTCAATGTCCATGCCACATTCACAGGTACAGTTATCAGTTACATGTAAGCTTTATGTAAGGTGTTCGTTTAAGGGACTACAATTCACATGCATTCTTGCCTGGATAGTATTCCAGTACATTTCTCCATTGTTCAATAATTTTTTCTGAAGTTTAAATAATTTATCTCTGCCTTGATACTGTTTCTTTTACAGTTTATATCTAAAGGAAGACAATGTCATTGTAGATTTGAAAGTATTTTATAGTTGATTCCACAGTTTAACCAAGTGGGTATAAATGAGCTCCTATGTATATTTATTCTACATGTTGGAAGAGTATAGTCATTCTTATTACACAGTCTGTTTGGAATAGTTTGGCTGACTACTGGAGAAATTAGCTCTCTTAGGTATGTTGGAGTTAAATCGTGCATTTTTTAACATTATCAACAGTGCATGATGGTCAGATAATTTTGCCAAGTTCTTCATACAATAACAAAATGTTTGACCTAAAAGGGGCACCAGAGACAAGCCTCATAGCTTCAACTAGAATGCTATCTATTTTACAAAGATTGGAATGACTACCAAACAACATCACCATATATAAGAATAGATCTGACAAATGTAAAGTATAATTTTCTAGTGCAGATGTACTAATTTTGAATTAAAACTTTTAATTACTTAAATGTCGCTTTCATAAGCTACAAGCTTACCATGTGGAACTGAATGCTATCTCGGATGGCCACGGCATCATGGCCAACGTCCAAGAAAAATGGATTTATACTGGCTTAATGCCTACATGTTGAGGTAACCCGGATGTAAAATGCCACTTCCACTTCCTTCTTCGCATTGCAATTTTGTGCCACTACCCCTCAGCTGTAATACAGCGGGGAGGCAAGGTAGGATTACAGCTGAGATTTGAGGTATATCGTCACTTTTTCTTGGATTTGAATTGAATTAATCTGTATTTGAATGGTATTAGCATATATTAAGGATACCAGTCTGAGTCCCATATACAGGGCTGGGTATTGTAAGGAGCCCAAAAACCTAAAAAATTCTAAAGTAAGAGACAGTACAGGTACTGTCTGGATATCTGGATTTATGAAGGAAGGGGTGTGGCCTATGCTCACTTGATCGGCAGTATCCTGAGGGGCTAAAAACATCGTTGAATCCCATTCCTGGACTTGGAGACTCATCAATTACAAAAGAATACTGTTATTTAAAAATTAAAAAAAAAATTTTTAAACAGTGCAGGCTAGATTAGGTCTTACCAGACATCCTGGGTGGGTGTACCAATACCTGACAACACTGGGCTTAGACTATAGAAGACTTGGTTGCAGCTGATGTACCCCCCCTTCTTTCTTCTGAGGATTACCAGTGGGGAAAGGGTCCAAGACTTGGTGCACTGTGACTAATGGGTCCAGATAAATATTGTATTCATTGTCTGACCAAGTCAGGCCTTTTATGTAAAATGTTTTGAATGTATTGTGTACCTTCCAGTGACAGGCTTGCATGATTTTGTCCACTGAAACCCCCATAAAAGGCCTTAGAGGCCACAAAGGCCCTGATATCATGCGCTTTAACTTGGACCAGGTCCAAGGATTGTTGGTCTGCTTGTCTACAATGTCCTTTCTTGAAGGAAATAAAAAGTAGGGATCGAGACCCTCTCAGGTCTTTGATGCGATCCAAACAGTACCTCAAGGCCTGCTCTGGACACAAGGTCCTGTCTTCTTTGAATTGTCTATCTACGATGGTAGTCACTGGAAACACAGTTTTGAAACCCTCTCTTGCTAGTTGATTTTTGGCTATGAAATCTGAGGGGGGGGGAAAAGGGCTACCTTCTCCCATTGGCCTAAATAGGATACTTTGTTTGCAACCCAGGCATAGATTTTGCTGCAGTGCTTGCTGGAGCCTAGGCTAGCAAGAAAGCAGTCTTCAGATTAAGAAGTTTGAGGTCTCTGTCTTTCATAGGCTTAAAGGGTGCTTTTGTGAGCTCATTGAGAACAATGGAAAGGTTCCACTTGAGTAACTTTCTGGAGCTTTTGGGTCAGTCCCTGTGGAAGCACAGTTACCTGTTAAGGTCTGAGCTTTGAGAGATAATGGGCCTAGGCTTTCAACAATGGTCGTGCTATAACCATCATTGGTGCTTGTTTAGGTCTTGGTACAGATACATGAAAAAGTCAGAAACTTAATTTATAGATGGAGCGGAGAAATCCACCGAATTTTCTCTGCACCATTTTTCAAAAAGGGGCCCACTTTGATTTGTAGACGGTCCTTGTTGATGGTCTTTGAGGGACAGCAATTCTCTCTGCAACTTCCACAAAGAAACCTTGTTCTTGGAGCTGTCCACTCTTAGACATCAGGTGTGTAGGTTCAGATACTGAGGGTTGCTGTGAAAGACCTGATTGTGAAGCTGTTTGAGTAGTGTTTTTGATGCTGTTAACAGGAGTGGGATCTTCGTTGAGAGCTGCACTATATCCCAAAACCAGGACATCCCTGGCCAGCCTCAGTCTATTAGTATAACATGGCAATTGCACTGCCTGATTGTTTGGACCACTCTGTAAAGAAGAGCCATGGGAGGGTATGCATGAGACCATGAGACCGGACCAGTTTATATTCAAGGCATATACGTCCCAAGCATGTTGGCCTGGGACAGGAGATACATACAGCTGGAGCTTGTGGTTCAAACAAGTGGCAAACAGGACTACATGAGGAGTGACCACTCTGTCGACTGAGTCTGGTTCGACCAGATAAGTGAGTCTGTCATCACTTTCAGGCATCCTGAAATATGCCTGGCTTGTAGGGTTATTCTGTAATGGTGGCACCAGGTCATGATTCTCCACAGGAAAGCTCACAAGTCTGCCCAGTGGGTTCCCCCTGTTTGTTTATGTAAGCTACCACTGTTGTGTTGTCTGATGCCACCAGCACTGGTTGATTCTGACACCGGTCCTGGAGCCCTTTCAGGGCCAGGAAGATCATTTTCAGCACTAGAACATTTATGTGTAGTCTTTTCTCCCTGACTGATCAAAGGTCTTTTAAGGAGTCTTGCTCTGAGTGAGTGCCCCAACTTATGTTTGAGGTTTGATAAAGAGCAGGATATTGTGGTCTTTGGGATAAAGGTCTAATCCCTTCAGAACATTGAAAGGGTTTTGCCACCATTTTAGGTGAACTGGTATGGTCTCTGACCAAAGATTGAGGGTGCCCAATGACTGGGAAAATCTCCAGTGCTCCTTGAGATGCAACTGAAAGGGTCTGATGTGAAGGCAACCCTCTGGGACCATTTTCTCTGTTGAGGTGAGCAATCCAATTAGAGACATCAAATATCTTGCAGTCAAAGCAGGCTTTGACTTTATTTTCAGGATCAAGTCCTGACGTTTGTGCCATCTGTCTATCGATGGTTTCACAAAGGCCGAATCTAGATGGTATAGCCCAACAATGAAAATACCTGGGTGGGTTGGAGTTCGGACTTCTCCTGGTTGATTATCCAACCTAAGGACTGAGTCAGGTACACCACTATCTGAGAGTTCAGCTGTCCTTCCCGAGACTGGGCCCTTATGACCCTGTCGTCCAAGTATTGGTGAACTCTCATGCCCCTGTAGAGGGCCATGAGTTTCACCTCCTTCACAATCATTGGGAAGGTTTGGGGGGGCTTTGTCTAGGCTGAACAGATGAGAGGTAAACTAATAGAGTTGGGACCTGTGGTTAAACCATAGTACTTTCTTGATGCTGGATGAATTGGAATATGGAGATAGGCATCCGGCAGATCTATGGACGAAACCTAATCCCCTGGAGTCAGACAGGCCCTGATGGACTCTGGGGTCTCCATTTTGAATTTCTTTACTACGAGAAAAGTGTTGAGCCTGCTGAGGTCTATGACCGGTCTCTATTTTTGGTTGTGCTTGGGGACAACAGGCGACTATAAAACCCAAGAGACTTTGTGTTTTCTACCCTTTCTATCACGTTCTTGTTCAGGAGAGACTGGATACAAGAGGCCAAACCTAGGTCTTTCAGATGGGCCTTTTATCCTGACAGAATCAGGGGAAATCTGGTTAATATTGGCTTCGTCCTGAAAGGTAGAATGTAGCAATTGGTAATAATGTTTAGTACATTGTTTGAGCACTTTTCTTTTACCCAGTCTCTCCTGAGCAAACAGAGGCGACCTCCTACTGGTGGGTTGGTTGAGGTTAAGTAATCATTGGGGGAGGGGTTACCACACCCTCTGCCCCTGTAGTATGGCCCTTGTTAACGACCCTTGTTAAATCTGTAGTCTGAATTCCCCTTATTGGAAGGAAAACGAATGGTTACTGCTTGTGGATTGTCCCCCATAGGGGCATTTTGTGTAGGAATCTCTTTTTTGTTGTGGAAGGGACTACAAAAGGGTTGATTTTGATAGGGCTTGAAGGCCTGAGTGCTTTTAGGGGTGCCTTTTTAGGAGAAACTCCTCGCTGTCCTTCACTAGTTGGGAATGGAACAGAGGAGTAGTAGCAAAGGGTGAGCTCCTCAGCTGTTGCCGCCTGGTATTTCCCAAATGGGGTTGTAAATGGGACATTTCTCCCTGTCTTCTTATGTGGACAGAGTTTCCCATAGTGTAAAGCTCCCTCTGGAGCATGTGGGATAAGGCCTTGCTTTGGCAGTCCAGGACTCTCTGCTGGATATTGATCCTTGTATCCAAGATATCCAGATAGTCACAGGTCCTTTCATAGCCATTCTTGGCTGTCCGTTCTGGGTTGGCACCTTTCTGGATTTGAATCTTAACTCACTTGGATGTAACCTTAAGGCCATCCCTACAACTCTCCATGATCAGGTTACATTCAGACATGACCTGATTGAATGCAGCTGAGAATTTGAGGATGCAGAGGTTTTGCTTAGCCTGGTGTTCAAATTCCTTGACTACCTGCATAGGGACCTTTCCCATAGGGGTTCCAGAGGGTTTGGGAGAAATACAGATGCTAGCAAAGTCTGTATTGTGCTCCTGCATCTTTTCTTCTAGGCAAGAATTTCTCAATGTGTACCACTTTGCAGTGGAAGGAGGGGACTTGACAAACTTCCCTTCTGGAAGGTTGGCAGCTTTAAAGTCCTGCTCAAACTTGTCTAGGGCCTCTTTTAAGGTAGGATTAACTGGGAGCATGGCAGAGGGGCCTTTAGGCCTAAGTATCCCTTGTTAGGCTACCCTATTTATGCCCCATACTGAGACAGCATACTGTTCCTGGGGTCAGGGATATTGAGTACCTACTTGAGAATATCCTCAGTATAATCAGAGGGCAAGTCTGACAAGTGCACTTCCTTTGGGAAAATGTCTGGGGTAAGTAGAGATTAGGGTTCAGGGTCCTTGTGTTTGAGGTCCCCAAAGGTCATGGGTTTGTGGGCTTCCTGGGATTCACCCTTACCTTTTCCAGGTTGATCACCTGTGCAGGACTTGAAAACTCCAGGGAGTGAATCTGACTATTCTGAAGAGGAAGAAATATATTTGGTAGACTTGTGCTTTCTTTTGTCTTTTTTTTTTGGTGTTTTGCTCCTCTTTTGTGGTTGTTGTAATCCAATTGAGGATCCGAGACACACACCCACCCCCCTGAAGGGGGTCCTAGCCCTTGTTTTTAATGATGTGGAGGCAGAGGAGGTCCAGCAAAATCAGCTGTCCCAGTATCACTCGGATTAGATGTTCTCAGATTTGAATCCGAGACTTGACTGGTGCTTGGTAGAGGGTCGGATAAACAGAGTGCAAAGGGGGTTTTGCAACAGTAGCACTAGCCCTTGGTTTATTAATCTGCTCTTGAAGGGATCTCTGTTGGTTAGAAAGTTTATTGAAAGCTTCCATAACAGAAGATTGAAAAATCCCCATTTCTTGCTTCAATTGAAGTGACATTTGAGAACTAAGTGATTTTTCAATCTTATTTTGAAGAGCAGTACTGGAGCGACGTTTGAGATCTAAGTGATTTTTCAATCTTATTTTGAAGAGCAGTACTGGAGTTGGAGGCACTGGTTTTTGTTTTTTAGGGGAATAGAGCGACCAGGGTCCATACCAGAACCGGGGTACAAGTCTTTGCAATATTAGAGGAATGAGCAGGTGAAGTATAATATTGAAGAGTGGACTCTTCCAGTTCTTCTCTTGAACCTGAGAAGATCTCGCCTTCTTCACCTAAAAGCTCGGATTCATCCTGAGATGTATCAGCAGATTTGCAAGACCTTTTGTGTAACGTTTTCTCTTGGCAATCTTTGTTAACTGCTCTTCTGTGAAATTTGAGCATAGAAGACATGTTCTATTGCCAGTCATACATGCGTTGTCACCTTTGCCTGCTTCCCTACATGTAGGGCAGTAGTTGTGGGGTCAAATTCAAAAGTGATGACATTTCAAAGAACATGGTTTGTCAGTTCTTTGTGTTTGCGAGGACAAGATATCAGAACAGAGATGGAACTGAAAACTCGAAAACAAGAAGAAGGAAGCAGAAGTGGCATTATACATCTGGGTCACCTCAACATGCAGGCATCATGCTAGTATACATCCATTTTTCTTGGACGTTGGCCATGATGCCGTGGCCATCCAAGATAGCATTCAGTTCCACATGGTAAGCTATTAACCCAATAAAATTTGACCTGTTTGAGAAAGTTCAATCTACACTCAAAGTTGTCTTCAAGCCATAGACCAATGTGTTTATGCTTGTTCACTTTAACAATTGGAGTGTTGTGAAGATACAATTCATGATGCTGAAATTTATAACTAATTACCATTGATTCAATCTTTAATGGATTGAAAGTCACAAGCCATTGCTGAGACCATATTTCATTTTTTTTCAGATCATCATTTAACTCGGCAGCTGCATCTATTCGGTTATCAACTTTTATAAAAAACAAGTATCATCTGCAAAATGTCTAATGCTACAGTTGGTGATAGCCTCTGTAATGTCATTTATAAAAATTAGAAACAAGAGGGGGACTAGTATGGAGCCTTGGGGAACCGCTCCAGTCAGAGAACTGGCCATTAATTACAACTCTTTGAACCCTGTCCTTTAGGTAATCTTCAAACCAGTTCAGCAAGGTCCGATTTATACTCCATTTTTTAATAACAAACCCTTATGCCAAACTCTATCAAAGGCTTTGGATATGTCAAGAAATACAATTTATATTTCTTTATTCTCAGAAACAGCAGAACAAAGGTGTTGTATATTTCAATTAACTGAGTGACCTCTGAAAATCCAGGCACAAATCCAGATTGTCAAACTGATAAAAGAAAGTTGTCTCAAAAATGATTAAATGCATACTTAAATACTCTTTTTTCCATCATCTTCCCAAGAATACTAATCAATGATACTGCTCTGTATTGCCCCAGAATCTCTCTACTGTCCTTTTTATGTATAGGTATAATGTTGGCCTGTTCCTAAAGTTTAGGGACTTTGCCCAACGACATGTTGAATAAAGTGGTTAGAGGTTTCACCAGTGTATTCCCAGCCAGTTTTTATGGTGAAATATCATCTGGGCCATATGATTAATTGCTAGTACAGGGGGTATTGATATATCAGTACATTTGAGACAAAGTGACTTGGGTAGTTTTAAAAATGATGCATCGTAAAAATTTTCACTATTCATTTCTCCATACAAGTGATGAAGATATTCATTTTTACATTGGGTATCTTCACGAAAGTAAAAGTTTCTGTCAAGCTTTTTAAATCACAAGAAATAAATGAATTCCAAAACCTTGCTTTCATATGGGAGCGATTAACTTTACGTCGTAATTTTCGCAAATAGCCATTGTAGAAAGGTTTGTTGGAGGTGTTTTTGTGGTATCCAATCAGTGGCTATATGCCGTAGAAGTGGTATTCAAACTGTAGTTAGTAAATGACACAATATACTGATCTAAGTTAACATTGTTAAAATCCCACAGTCGTTCTATAGTCTCTTGTTTTCTTTACACAAAATAATAACTACACATAAATTGTGCAGTGATCATTTTTTTGTTATAGGTGGTTCAACTTCTATAAACTTGGAAAAAAAAAATTGTTAAGCACTGATCAAGAAAACTGTTTAAAGTGTTAGTTAAGCGTGTTGTTTCCTTTATAAGAATATCAAGACCACTTTCAAGAGCAAAGGTGTTTAGATTATGACCCTGTGGTGAATACAAATCACTGATCAATAAAATATTTCTAGTATCTGTGTGAGTTATGTTGTCGATGCTGTTTTTAAGATGAAACCAAAATTCGCTATAAATATGGGGTCTGTAAACCACACAGAGTAAAATCTTTGATATTAACTCTTACTTCAAGCCAAATTGTTTCAGTCTGGGGTAATTCTAAATCTGTCCTTCTAGCAGCTATGTTATTAGCCGCCACTCAACATAGTACTCTGCCCCCTAAGGTATCTCCATTTTTCACAAACAGCTTTTGAAATCTATTTGTGTCAAAGTTGTCAAGGTTATTGAAATTTTTTAACCATGTTTCAATTAAAGTAATAATGTTATATATTGGTGCAATTTCATGCCTTATGATTTTTATTTTATAGAATACATTATTAAATACTCTTTAAAATAAATTAAATACTCTATTAAATACCCTTAAGGGCTGTCGGGGTATTGTGTTTACCCATGGTGTCCAGATGGGCAGGCGGGCGGCGGAAAAATGTTTGTCCGGGCTGTATATCTCAGAAACCGTAAGGTGTAGGAAGTTGATACTTGGTAGGGACATTGGTTAGGATGTGTGGGTGTGCAACGTCATAGTCTGACCTTGATTTGACCTTTGGTCTTGCCGTAGTGATCTTGAGTTTCAAAATCTTGTCCAGGTTGTATCACCTAGGAGGTGTAGGTGTGCAACGTCATGGTCTGACCTTGATTTGGCCTTTGACCTTGTTGTAGTGACCATGACCTATAAAATCTTGTTGCACCTTTGGGTCTGTCTTTTGATGCAGATTAAGCACTGTTAAAGTCATATTAGAATTCATTAAGAATTTTACTTTTACAACTTCCCATTGTAACAGATTGAATTTCATCAAGTGAGCCACAGATTTTGCTCCAACAACACACATAAGCATTCACTGAATGTATTACCACTTCTATATGCTTGGTAATATTCAAAACATCTAAACCATAATTCGGCTATGCCAGATGTAAATAAAGAATACATGCATTATTTTTCTCTTAGACGTTATTTTCTCTATTTAAACATCCTTTGGACATTTATATAACTGACATTGCTCTGAAAGTGTCCTGAACTTTGTACTGATACAATACTTCTAATATTTCCGTAGGCTGTGGGGTACAGGCGTCTCTGATGCTATTTTAAAGTTTTTGATGTTGATATGACATATTGCCATATTACTGAATTCATTATCATCCCTGATAGGTCCTGGGTTAGTTTCAATGTCGTCAGCCATTTCCAATAATGGCTCACTAATTAGAGCAATGAAAACAACATAAACTTACACTATCTAATGCTGAAGGCGTGAAAGATGAGGATTAAAACATAAACCGCAATTCTAAATGAAGTGATTGCAAGAACAATCGATAGCTTTAACAAACTGTTTTTAAGCACGACCCTCGAAAGAGCTCACGGTTCTACAGATCACTTTTTTTTTGTCTCCAGACTTTCATCAGTTATGGCGCAGCATGATGTGGATTTGTCTGCTCACTGAAGTTAAGCAGCAATGGGTTACATTAGTACTTGGATGGGTGAATGTCTGAGTTCTAGACCAGCTGTGGGATATGTCAGTTGGAATTTCTTTGTCTCTCCAGACTTTCATAAATTCTAGTGCACTGCTCATAATAATAATAATAGTAGGATTTATATAGCGCAAAATTGATACAAATCCTCTAATGCGCTTATGTCCAAGAAGGGAGAGTCCAGGGACAGGCATGGGTCGACATCTAAAAAGCGCCCGCCAGGGTATAACTAAGGTGGGGGTATGCCAGCCTAAACACGTGTGTCTTTAGCTGGCTTCTGAACCGATCTATTGTTTGCTCAGATCTGACAGTTTGTGGTAGCTTGTTCCATTCAGCTGGTGCAGCTACTGCAAAGCCTTGCCTGCCTATGTGCTTCTTAGGGCGGATTGAGGAGACAGATAGCCTGTTGCCGCGAGTAAGACTGCTCGATCTTATTAAAGCTGAAAGATATGGGGGCTGTGAAAGATTGATAGCCTTGAATACCAGGAGATTATACTTAAATAGGATACAATGTTGGATTGGAAGCCAATTTGGAATTTGGTGCAAGTGACTTTCTAGTGGCTTTCTGACCTGATAAATTGATAAATTCGTTTTTTTCTGGGTTTAGTTTTAGCTTAACACCAACCATCCACTCCTGTACTGACTTGAGACACTCGGTCAGCTCTTCCATGCTAGAATCAAAGTTCCTGGAGTCAACTGCTAAGTAGATCTGGGTGTCATCAGCATATAGGTGATGAGTAACATTGAATTTAGAAATAACTTGACTGAGGGGACTAGTGTAAAGGGTAAAAAGGAGAGGACCCAATATGGAACCTTGGGGGACTCCGAAAGGGAGAATTACTGCCTCAGAGAAACTATCACCTATTTTAATTTTTTGTTTTCATTTTGAAAGGTACGATTTGATCCACAACAAGACAGTGCCATCTAGACCAAACCAGTCATGCAAGCAATCATGTCTCTGATGGCTTTGCGCTCACACTAGGGGAAAAACACCTTTTGGCCTTGTTATATATAAATGCTAGCACTACAGCAAGTTCTATCAAAAGTATAACAGCTAATGTTAAAGTTATGAAAACAGTTCAATAGATGCTGAAAAAATGTCTTATGCAGAGCATAACACATTTACTTAAAACATAATATTTGCATGCTTCATTGAGATATGTTACTTGGAGTAGAATATGTAAATTCAGAAGAATTGTGTACAAAACATATATTGTATTTGCTGCCAAATAGTAACTGGTGAGTAATCTATTTGTTATACATCATCCATCGTTAACCAATGATAAATAGCTAATACATGCATCGATTAACATTAAGTTAATACCTGTAATAATTGTGGCATTTGCAATAAAGCTGACATTACAGGATGCTATTTCAGGTAATTGTCATTCAGGAAATGAGTATTACTTTTAGAATTTACCAGCAAGTTAACATTACAAGTGAAAAATACCTACATCAATACTGATTATAAAGTTACAGATGTTTTATTATCCGTTTACACATAGTTCTTTTAAACTTACTTAACTTGCCCTGTTTTTGGCACGTTTTTATATCGACAATAAAGGCACTTTTCATATTCAAAATGATACAATTGTATTCAGACTTTATTTGTCTTTTTAATTTTGCTGTCAAGAAGAAAATTAATGTTATATTTCTAAAATGTTTTTTTCTTCTAAAATATTAGTACAACAATGTACAAAACTTTACTAAAGCAGGGAGACAATAGATGATGCTTGATTATTTAGTGGCATATTTTTATTTCAAATCACTGGGCGCACAACAGGGTACAGACCATATCTTTGATACATGATAACCTGAAACATTTAAACCATGTGTTCAATGTTTAACATGAGAACATTCCAATTATTTCTCAGGTATCCTGATAAATGACACCTTTTGGTGTAAAATGTACAAAGGAAGTGTATTTTTTATGATGGCAAAATGAAAAAGAGGCAGAAAATTATTCATCTTACAGCACTTCCAATAGGGTGATACCAATCTTACTAAGTTGAACTTGACATCACGAACATTGTCTACAGTAAAATAAATTGTCTTATTGGGTCACATGTGTCATCTTAAAGTGATAGTGGCAGATAGACTGAATGGGGTAGGAAAGTTGTTCATATATGGGTTGTTTGTTATTGCCTTCGGGGGCCATTGTCGCAGAGTGGTAACACTCTCGCCTCCCACCTCTGAGATCGGGGATCAGTTCCCAGCCCGACCTTAAGTGGGAAAGCTGGAAGTTGCTCGCCATTGGTCAGCAGTTTACAGTACAGAACCTTAACTGACTGTATGTACTGGTTTTCTCTGCCCTTCCAACTCCCCCTCGTGATATTATCTGTACAGTGTTCAAAGCGACGTAAAACCCCAAAATAAATTATTATTGCCTTCGAAAATACACTTCACAAAGCATAAGTCATTTTGTACTTAAGAAGCCTTGTAAGTTTTTTATGAGCGCTTCCTTTGTTGCATAGTGTTTTACTTCAGTTGTAAGATTGTGATTTCATATTATAAATTAGGATTCAAACTTTAGTGACAAATATTTGTATTATTATTTTAGATTTTGTTGGCAGCATAAGCATAAAAATACATTAGAATTTACAACATACCTGTTTGACATCTATTTCCTGTAAAGCTGGGACCACAGTTGCAACGAAAACCTGTACCTTGTCTGATACAAGTGCCACCATTCTGACATGGGTCTGAATCACATGGATTGATTGCTGCAATATCAATGGAAAATCAGTGTATGAAATTCCTTTCTAGGTTATATAAAATATATCTTTTCAATTATGTCACACCAACGATCAAATATTCAACATATGTATTGAATAGTATGCATATTTGCATTGTATAAAAACTGGCTTACCTTCCGATATATCTGTTTACAAACAGTTCATTTAAATCTCCTTAACTTGCCCTGTTATTGCCATATTTATATAGACAATAAAGGCACTTTTCATCTTGAGAATGATATGATTGTATTCACACTTTAGTTGTCTTCTTGATTTTGCTTTCAAGAAGCAAATTAATGTTATATTTCTAAAAGATTTGTTTTTCTTCTAAATACTAGTAAGGAATGTGAAACAACAATGTACAACACCTTAGTAGAGCAGGGTGACAAGGGATGTTACTTGATTATTTACTGGCATATTTTTAATTCAAATCACTGGACATACAACACGGTAGAGACCACATCTATGATAAATTATGATATCCTGAAACTTTCTAAAATACCTCACCTCATTTGTTCAATGTTTAATTTATTTATTTGGGGTTTTACATCGCTTTCAACACTGTACAGGTCATATCACGAATATTTTGGTTATTTCTCACATATCCTCATAAAGGACATCTTTTGGTGAAAAATCTACAAAGACAGTGTGTTTATTATGTTGGCAAAATGAATAACAGAGGCAGAATAATATTCATTACCCAGTACTTCCAATAGGGCGACATCAACCTTATTATGTTGGCACTGATATGAAATCTCTTTTGTAGAAGGTTGGTCACGTAGAAAGCAAGCCTCCTAAGGAAGGGTAAGCAATTGTAGTGCAATAAAAATTACTTTTCAAACTTTATCTACTTTCTGATAGCTTCAAGATTGTATGATTTAGTCTCTTCAGATAATTTTATTTTAATTGCTAAAGTCATGGTAAAGTTCATTTTGGTATTTTACAGCAAAGTTTGTCTATGTGCTTGAACAAAATTCTAATCTAATCTACTGCTTTGCAGGCACAATATCTTACCCACTAAGGGGAACTCAGTGCACTAGTTAACAAAAAATCATTTTTAATAAGGAGAGTCGAGACATGTACAAGGTCAATAATCTGGAGTTGTGAGTGTGTCAGAGAGGGAAAGAGACTAAGTTGGGAAAGTGGAATTGAGAGGTGGGTTTTGAGGTATTTCCTGAAAGATGCGACAGAGGGACTGTTTCTTATATAGAAGGGGAATGAGTTCCAAAGAACTGGGGTGTACTGATGAAAGAATTGGAAAGTGTTTGATTGATTTATGAACTTTACAGTCGAAAGTGGGGGTATGAAGGAACTTGAGTTTAGGGGTACTACACCTTGTATTCTGGAGGAAGTGTAGGGGTGAATTAATTCTGTTAGGTAGACTGGTTGACTTTAGTTGAGGATTTTGAATGTAATGAGGCCTATTTTGAATTGTACCCTATACCTGACTGGGAGCCAATGGAGTTTTTTCAATTGAGGGGTGATATGAGAGAATTTAGAGGAATGGGTGACAACCCTGCAGCGTGAGCTTTGGACTAGCTGCTATCTTCTTAACTCAAAGTCAGTGAGTGCTAGGAACATGGAATTGCAATAGTCCAATCTGCTGCTCACCAAAGGATTTGCTAAAAGCACTGATGTTGTAAGGTCTAGAAGGGGACAAATTCTGTAGAGGTCTCAAGCATGAACTCTGGTGGACGTTATGACCTGAGACACATGGTCAGAGAAAGTGAAATTGGAATCAAACACCACTCTGAGGTTCTGCTGGTGAGACCTGATTACCAAGAATATTGTTTGGAAAGTAAGGATGGAGATGTTTACAGTTGTTTTTGGAACCTATCAGAATGGATTCAGGGTTCAGTTTCAATTTATTTGTGAACATGTCATTGAGGCAGTTCTTTTTTGTATAGAGTGAAGGAAATTAACTGGTGAGAGTGTTATGTATAACTGGGTGTCATTGGTGTAAAAGTGGTAATTAATACTATTATGAGCGATTGGATTTATATAGAGAGAAAAAAGAATTGGACCAAGGACAGAGCCCTGGGGCACTCCAAACTGGAGCACACCAGGATGTGAGAGTGTGCTACCTACCTCAACTGAGTGTGTCCATCCTGACAGATATGATTTGTGAGCCCAGTGATTTGAAATAACAATATGCTAGGAAATAATCAAGTTATATCCAGTGACTGTTTTGCTATGGTGTTGTGCATTGTTGTTGCGGAAGAAAGGAAGATAAATTTGCAAATTTTAATTAGTAAATTAAATTTTTATTAGTTAATACCTTACCTAACAGACGATAGCTATTGTCCGGCGCCAGCCGGTCCCGCCAAACACCAGAAAAAGACATTGTGGGTTTCACCTCCGGCTGGACCGGTACACTCCAATCCACTCGCCAGGTGGCCTAGTTCCTGCTTTATTTGCCAGAGGGACGTGACGTCATAGCATCTTTTTCGTCCCAAATTAAGTTAATTGAAGCTGAAAAGCAGGGAAGGCCGGGTGGGAATCTCTCGTCTGTTAGGTAAGGTATTAACTAATAAAAATTTAATTTACTAATTAAAATTTGCAATTTCATTGCGTTAATACATCTTACCTAACAGACGATAGCTAGAATAACTACCCAGTGGAAGGAGGGCAGCTTCCTCAGGACTAGAAGGAGCTCTATAAATAGGCACATAACCTCTGGCCCGGCTGACAAAGAAGCTCAAAACTGCTCCTTAAGTTACCAAGCAGTGCCACTCCCCCCCTTTTTCTGCTCTGAGAGGAGGGGGAGAGAAGAGTTCAGTCTTAGAGATTGCATTTAGCCTGTAAGAGTGGAATAAAGGTCTTATACTCAGTGCCTCAGGCAACCTAGTAAAAAACCTTAACTATTATGTACACTATTTACAATATAGGAGCCTAGAAGGTACATTGGTGGATCTGCTGTGCAGCCACCACTGGACCTAAGTGAAAAAGATCCGAATCTGCCCACGCCACATCTTTAAGGTAGAATTGAGTAAAGGTGTTGTGGGACTTCCAGTGGCATGCAGCTAAGATCTGGTCTAGCGAGATGCCACTTTGAAAGGCTTTAGAAGCCGTGAAGGCTCTAACATCATGCGCTTTCACCTGGTGAAGGGTTAGAGACTCCTGATCTGATAGATCATAGCAAAGGATAACCGTCTGCTTGATCCAAGACAAGATCGTAGCAGGAGAAATATCCTTCGTGAAACCCTTTTTGAAGGAGACAAAAACCAGCTCTTTTCCTTGTCTGAGGTCTTAAGTTTTGTCAAGATAGTAGCGCAAAGCTCTAACCGGGCAGAGTGACCTGTCCTCCTTCAAGGACTTGTCCAGAGTAGGAGCCAGGGCTGGTATAACCACTGGAGCCACGCACTCTGGCCCCTCTTTTGCTAAGTGGTTCTTAGCCAAAAAACTTGGTGAAGGGTAAAGGGACACCTTTGTCCAGTCAGCTTGGTGTCTAATATTTTTGTTCAGCCAAGCGTGTATTTCACTCCTACGCTTTCCAGAACCCAGAGCGAGGAGGAACACCGTTTTAAAGGTCAGATGTTTTAATGAGGCCTTTCTGAGAGGTTCAAATGGTGGTTTGGTGAGCTGATGCAAAACCAGAGAGAGATTCCACGAAGGAATTCCTCGCCTACCCTTTGGTCTATCTCTGTGAAAACTGTCCAAAAGGCGAGTTAAGTTTTCATCATTGCTTACATTCAAGGAAGAATTGCCTAATTTGTCCACAATGGCTGATCTGTAACCATCAATGGTACTGGGTTGGAGATTCTTCTCCTGGAATAAATGTAGGAGAACATCTGCTATCTGTTTGAGAGATGGAGACCTGAAGTCCACCTGACTTGATTCACACCATCTGACAAAAACGGCCCACTTTGCCTCATAGACTGTTCTGGTTGAACTTCTTTGAGGAGCCTCAATTTGTGATGCCACTGGGCTAGAGAACCCTTGCTCCTTGATAGCCTCGGCTCTAGGAGCCAGGCGTGTAGGTTTAGATTGGTCAAATTCCTGTGACGTGCCTTGTTGAATGGCTGTGTCACTAGGTCGGAATGACTGGGTAGGCAAAGAGGGATCTGAGATGACAGTTCCACCAGGTCCCAGAACCATGGCATGTTGGGCCAACCCGGAGCTATGAGGATCACTCTCTTGTAAAGATGGTCCGACAGTTTGCTGACCACCTTGCCCAGTAACGATACTGGGGGAAAAACATACATGTCCAGGTTTTCCCAAGAGACTGTTAGAGCGTCCACTGCCCATGCACTGGGGTCCGGCACCGGAGACAAATACTGGGCTAGTTTGCAATTGTACTTTGTTGCAAACATGTCCACTTGGGGACGGTGCCAGGTCTGAACCAGGAGGTCAACCTCCTGGTGAAGTGACCATTCTGTTTGAATGACTTGGCCTTGACGATACTGTTTGTCTGCAATTACATTCAGACGACCAGGGATGTGCCTGGCCTTTAGGACTACTTGTCTCAGATTACACCAACACAGGAGTCGCCATAGAAGGGCACAAACTGAGCCTGACCTCATACCTCCTTCCTTGTTGATGTATGCCACAACCGTGGTGTTGTCTGTGGCAACTAGAACTACTTTTCCTTGTACTAAGTGCTGGAATCTTTTCAAGGCTAGTAAGACAGCTTTTAGTTCCAGAAAGTTTATGTGAAGATGACTTTCTGGAAATGCCTCTTGCTGTGAAGTCTCCTAAGTGAGCACCCCAGCCTTCTTTTGAGGCGTCTGTAAAGATTTGAACGGCAAGACTCAAAGGGTGTAAAGGCTGTCTGGTCAAGACACTTGTCTCCTTGGTCCACCATAGAAGGTGTGGGTGCAGGGACCTTGGAACAGGAATCTCCTTTTCCAGGGATTCCGGAACTCTCCAATGTTGTTTTAGGTGCCACTGGATGGGTCTCATGTGGAGTCTCCCCAGGGGAACCTGTAAGCAGGGACATAATTTTCCTGACTCGGCAACTTGGTTTGGATAGGATGGATTCCAACTTTTGGAGAATCGACTCCCAACGGTTCTGAGTCGGTAAGACCAGTCCTTGAGAGAGATCGTACTTGTAACCCACGAACTCGAAAATTTGTTTGGGTTCCAGCTCTGACTTTTGTAGGTTGACTATCCAACCCAACTCCTGGCAAAGGTTGAGGAGGGATTGAGTGCCCTGGTTGCAGGATTCTTTGGTAGGGGCTCGAATCAACCAGTCATCTAGGTACTGGTGGATCCTTATACCCCGGGATTGAGCCATTAACTTAAACTCTTTGACCACACAAGTGAACTCCATCGGAGCTGTGGAGAGGCCAAAGGGAAGAGCCCGGAACTGATAGGACTGATTTTGGAAATGGAACCTGAGAAATTTCCGGGACTTTACATGAACTGGAATGTGGAAATAGGCGTCGCTGAAATCCAGCGATGTCACCCATTCCCCCTGTTGTAAGGAAATCCGAATTGTTTCTGGGGTTTCCATTTTGAATGTTTTTACACTCAAATATTTGTTTAGAGCACTGAGGTCCAAGATTGGCCGCCATTTTTGGTTTGGTTTTGGAACTATGAACAGTCGGTTGAAGAAGGCTAGAGATGTTCGAACCCTCACCATCTCTGCTGCCTCCTTTTGCAGTAAGGCCTGCAAAGCCTCTTTCAGGTAGAGGTTCCTGAGGGGGTTTGCATAACCACTGACTATCAAAGGATCCCTTACCAGAAGAGGTCTGATCTTGAATGGCAGAATGTAGCCGTCCTTCATAATGGACACTACTCTCGGATTTGCACCCAGGAGGGACCACTTCTGCCAAAATTTTCGGAGACGTCCCCCTATCAGATGAGCATTGACAACATTGTGGGCATTTGGAACAACTGGGGCAAAAACGCAATGATCTACAGAAAAAGCCTCTTTGACAAATTTTATTTCTGGTTTCACATTTGATGAGGGACTTCCGTCTTTCTTTTGTGACTGCCCTCTCACACTTCAGACAAAAGGTACAGGACTGACAACATGACACAATACAGGTTGTTGAACAAACACAGAAAAGTTTTCTCTTTCCACACTTGTAACACTTGCTTGGCCGGGCCACCGGCACCAGGCTTAGAAAACAATAATTGTCATTTCTCTTTTGATTTCCGGCGAACCCACCACAGCCCGGACCAGGCTGGTGAGTACACTTAAGGGTCTCAAACTGTGCAATTTCGTCCTCTGTTTTGCGGATCATTGCATCCGGAAACAGAGTGTGAGTGTTCAAAGGGCAATTCCGCAGTGCGGAAAAGGTGTCCGGTTTAATACCTGTCTTTAAGTGATCCAGATAAGATCTCTCGGCGGACTAAAGTGAGGTTGGCCATCTGTATAAATGTAAAGTCTGATAAATGTTGAAGGGACTTCCCGACAGCAAAACTAACATTTTGGTTGAATGTTGTAAGATAATGCAGTTCATCTAATGCTGCCTGAGCTTTGGGAGCCGATTTGCCCTTTCCAAGTTCATTTTGTAAAACCTTCAACTGATCCTGGACACTGTCCTGAATTTTGGTTATGCAACGGTTAAACCCGGCCGACTGGTTGCATATATAACTAGTCTCCTTTGCAGCCTTTTCCCACTTTCTGAGCGTGTCCTGAGCAATGGGGCGGGAAGAAGGTTGAGACATAGTAGCAGAGGGTTTAGCAATGCGTGCAAAGGCACTATTAATCTTCGCCACATCATTCGGCCATGTTGTAACATACTTTCCAGGTCTGGAGATGTCTTTGGGTTCTGCTGGATGTATTCCGTACCACCTACTCTGTGATTTAGGAGGGCGGAGATAGTGGTCCATATGCAAACTTCCGGGTTCTGAGGATTTGGAAGGATAGCCTTGAATGAGTACCAGATTCATATTTCCCCTATCCAGGGGTTGTCAGCCCTTGAAGTAGGGGAGTACTCTAGATCTGGGATGTGTGACCACCCCATAAAGGCATGTACGCCCCTCACTGTCTCTCGATAGTTCTGATCCTCGCTAATAGTCACCATCATTGTTGTCCTGATCTGGCTGATCCTGCAGCTCTGACAGTTCTCCCTCTTCAAATTGATTCGGTGGAGATATGTTCCGGGCCGACACCGGAAGGGCTTCAACACACTGATCATAAGAGGCGGACACCAGACCGGAAGAAGCAGGTCCAGCAAAAACCGGCTCTGGGTCAGGTTCCTGGTACAAATTCTCTAGTGGAGGTATCATGTCCACAGATGAAGTAGAAGTCTGAGTTCTATCCGGACCAGAAGCCGGGGCGGTTTGGCCGGAAGGAACTGAAGTCAAGAGGAAAGGGGTTTGAGAAATAGATCCGGCAGGTGCTTTGTGAGCTACCGATGCCTTCACCTGGGAAAAAGATGGCAGCGAAGCTGGACGATGTCCAAGAGTTAAGGGAGCTTCGAGACAAGCCATACGAACTGACCACTTTTCATCCAATTCTTGGAGGTCCTTACGGAAGGAAGATTGTGGTAAGGAAAGATCAAAAGAGGGTTCATGAGTAGAAACTGAAGGCTCCATGTCCTGAGAATCTACTTGGGCCACAACCATAACAGAAGCTGGATCAACTAAAGTTTCTTTACTCTTAGCCTTTTCTTTTTGCAGTTTATAGGTTGGTGTAGCCAACTGAATCACCTGCACCGGAGTTAACAAGTCACAGTACTCACAGGGTAGCTTAGACACACAAGGATCCTCACCCAGACCTTTGTCCCTGCAACGGGCACAACGAGAGTGGGTGTCAAATGAGACCATTATATGGCCGCACGCCCCTTTCCTTTGTCCTGGAGATGCCATGAGGATGTATAAATCAAATGACAAACGTTCAAGCACACACAAAAATAATTTTCTGAAATATCCACAAATTAAAAAGTTATCCAATAACACACAACTTTTCAAAACGCGCCAAACAAAAAAGATGCTATGACGTCTCGTCCCTCTGGCGAATAAAGCAGGAGCTAAGCCACCTGGCGAGTGGATTGGAGTGTACCGGTCCGGTCGGAGGTGAAACTCAGGACGTCTTTTTCTGGCGATTGGCGAGACCGGCTGGCGCCGGACAATAGCTATCGTCTGTTAGGTAAGATGTATTAAGGCAATGAAATATACATAATAGAAAAATCTGAAGGTACACCAAGTTTATACAATGCAGATATGCAGACTATTCAACATCCATGTTGAATATTTGATCATTGATTAATACTTACAAAATTCACTTGTGCAAAATTCCACATTGCAAATTTCTGATTTCTCAAGCCACTGGAATGAGAACATTGTGTTTCCTTTGGGTATGTTATGTTGATCAATTCATACCACGTTTTGATTTTGCAATAAACTGTTGTTCAAATTATAATTTGACATTGTAACTTGACATCAGAAAATTAAATAACATTGCCTACAGTAAAATAAGTTGTCATATTGGGTAACGTGTGTAATCCCAAAAATGATAGTGACAGAGAAACTGAATGGTGTGGGAAAGCATTTATTTTAACAACATAGTCAACGCAAAGTTTTTTGTGCTTGCTTTTCTTACTTGCATTTTCTTACATAGTGTTTTACTTCAGTTGTAAGATTGTAAATTCTTATGTCAAATTAGGATTCAAATTTTAGTGACAAATATATGTAATCTAATTATTATAATTTTAGAATTATTTTGAAAGCATAAGAAAGCAAAATATATTAGAATTTACAACATACCTGTTTGGCATCTATTTCCTGTAAAGCCGGGCCTACAGTTACAAAGATATCCTGCACCTTGTCTGATGCAAGTGCCACCATTCTGACATGGGTCTGAATCACACGGATTGATTGCTGCAATATCAACACAAAATTAATGTATGAAATTCGTTTTACAGGTTATATCAAATATTTCTTTCAAATTATGTGTTACATAATCAGACTTTTGATAAAACTATTGAATAGTATGCATATTTGTATGGTATAAACTGGTTTACCTTCAAATTTATATATTTACATATTAATTATGTTCATTTTCTTAACTTGTCCTGTTAGTGTCACATTTACAGACATTTTTCATCTTTGGAAATATATCAATGTAATCCCACTTTATTTGTCTTTTAATTTTGTTGTAAGGAAGAAAGTGAATTTTTAAGTGTTAATCAATGATCAAATATTCAACACGGACGTTGAATAATCTACATATTTGCATTGTATAAACTTGGTGTACCTTCAGATTTATCTATTTATATATAATTTATCTTCCTTTCTTTTGATTCTCCTGTTATTACCACATTTATAATGAAAATAAAGATGTGTTTCATCTTTGAAAAATATCAATGTATTCACTCTTTATTTGTCTTCTTAATTATGATGTTAAGAAGCAAAGAATGTTGTATTTGCAATAGGTTTGGTGTTTCCTTGCAAAATGCCAGTAAAGAGTGGGCAACAATAATGCACAACACTATAGTAAAACAGTCACTGGATATTACTTTAGTATTTCCTAGAATATTGTTATTTTAAATCACTGGGCTCACAACAGGTTACAGGCCACATGTTTCCTACATAATTAATAACCTTAAACTTTCTGCAATACTACACCATGAAGAACATCTGAATTTTTCTGTTATTTCACATGTATCCTTATAGATGACAACTTTTTGGTGTAAAAGCAGAACAACATATATTCCACTAGGGTGACACCTGATTTACCTGCCTGGCATTGATATAATTTCTTTGCAGCAGATAAGTCATGTATAATACAAGCTGCTCAATACAGTGGTATGTCATTGCAGTGTAATAAAATTCATGGTACAATCATTTTATTTACCTTTCAATTTAGTTATATTCAAAGAGCATTGCATATAATAAAATGAATTGTCTTTTGGATAACATGTGTAATACCATAAAGGATTGTGACAACTAGGCTGAATGGCACAGGAAAGTTGTGCATATACTTTAAAAACATATATAAAATTTTATCTAGAACTTGTTGCTGTTTATTATGTCATTGAAAAATGCAGTACACTTCATGACACACAAGATAAATCATTTTGTACTCATAGGACTAGCAAGAATATTATGAATACTGGTTTTCATACAGTGTTTTATTTCAGTTGTATGATTCTTATTCCTTACAGGATATTAGGAATCAAGTTTCAGTTAAAAGTATACGCAACCTAATCATTAACATTTTGGAATTCTCAGGAAGCGTTAATAAGAAAAATACATTAGAATTGAAAGCATACCTGTTTGGCATCTATTTCCTGTAAAGCCGGGCCTACAGTTACAACGATATCCTGCACCTTGTCTGATGCAAGTGCCACCATTCTGACATGGGTCTGAATCACACGGATTGATTGCTGCAATATCAACACAAAATTAATGTATGAAATTCGTTTTACAGGTTATATCAAATATTTCTTTCAAATTATGTGTTACATAATCAGACTTTTGATAAAACTATTGAATAGTATGCATATTTGTATGGTATAAATTGGTTTACCTTCAAATTTATATATTTACATATTAATTATGTTCATTTTCTTAACTTGTCCTGTTAGTGTCACATTTACAGACATTTTTCATCTTTGGAAATATATCAATGTAATCACACTTTATTTGTCTTTTAATTTTGTTGTAAAGAAGCAAGTGAATTTTTAAGTGTTAATCAATGATCAAATATTCAACACAGATTTTCAATAGTCTACATATTTGCATTGTATAAACTTGGTGTACCTTCAGATTTATCTATTTATATATAATTTATCTTCCTTTCTTTTGATTTTCCTGTTATTAGCACATTTATAATGAAAATAAAGATGTTTTTGATGTTTGAAAAATATCAATGTATTCACTTTTTATTTGTCTTCTTAATTATGCTGTTAAGAAGCAAAGGAATGTTGTATTTGCAATAGGTTTGGTGTTTTCTTGCAAAATGCCAGTAAAGAGTGGTCAACAACAATGCACAACACTATAGTAAAACAGTCACTGGATATTACTTCAGTATTTCCTATAATATTATTATTTTAAATCACTGGGCTCACAACAGGTTACAGGCCACATGTTTCCTACATAATTAATAACCTAAAACTTTCTGCAATACTGCACCATGAAGAACATCTGAATTTTTCTGTTATTTCACATATATCCTTACAGATGACAACTTTTTGGTGTAAAAGCAGAACAACATATATTCCACTAGGGTGACACCTGATTTACCTGCCTAGCATTGATATAATTTCTTTGCAGCAGATAAGTCATGTATAATACAAGCTGCTCAATACAGGGGTATGTCATTGCAGTGAAATAAAATTCATGGTACAATAATTTTATTTACCTTTCAATTTAGTTATATTCAAAGAGCATTGCATATAATAAAATGAATTGTCTTTTGGATAACGTGTAATACCATAAAGGATTGTGACAACTAAGCTGATTGGTGCAGGAAAGTTGTGCATATACTTTAAAAACATATATAAAATTTTATCTAGAACTTCTTTCTGTGTTTATTATGTCATTGAAAAATACGGTACATTTCATGACACACAAGATAAATCATTTTGTACTCATAGGGACTAGCAAGAATATTATGAATACTGGTTTTCATACAGTGTTTTATTTCAGTTGTATGATTCTTATTTCTTACAGGATATTAGGAATCAAGTTTCAGTTAAAAGTATATGCAACCTAATCATTAACATTTTGGAATTCTCAGGAAGCGTTAATAAGAAAAATACATTAGAATTGAAAGCATACCTGTTTGGCATCTATTTCCTGTAAAGCCGGGCCTACAGTTACAACGATATCCTGCACCTTGTCTGATGCAAGTGCCACCATTCTGACATGGGTCTGAATCACACGGATTGATTGCTGCAATATCAACACAAAATTAATGTATGAAATTCGTTTTGTAGGTTATATCAAATATTTCTTTCAAATTATGTGTTACATAATCAGACTTTTGATAAAACTATTGAATAGTATGCATATTTGTATGGTATAAATTGGTTTACCTTCAAATTTATATATTTACATATTAATTATGTTCATTTCCTTAACTTGTCCTGTTAGTATTACATTTAAAGACACTTTTCATCTTTGGAAATATATCAACGTAATCACGCTTTATTTGTCTTTTAATTTTGTTGTAAAGAAGCAAGTGAATTTTTAAGTGTTAATCAATAATCAAATATTCAACACGGACGTTGAATAGTCTACATATTTGCATTGTATAAACTTGGTGTTACTTCAGATTTATGTATTTATATATAATTTATCTTCCTTTCTTTGATTCTCCTGTTATTACCGTATTTATAATGAAAATAAAGATGTTTTTCATCTTTGAAAAATATCAATGTATTCACTCTTTATTTGTCTTCTTAATGATGCTGTTAAGAAGCAAAGAATGTTGTATTTGCAATAGGTTTGGTGTTTCCTTGCAAAATGCCAGTAAAGAGTGTGCAGCAACAATGCACAACACTATAGTAAAACAGTCACTGGATATTACTTGAGTATTTCCTAGAATATTGTTATTTCAAATCACTGGGCTCACAACAGGTTACAGGCCACATGTTTCCTACATAATTAATAACCTAATACTTTCTGCAATACTGCACCATGAAGAACATCTGAATTTTTCTGTTATTTCACATATATCCTTATAGATGACAATTTTTTGGTGTAAAAGCAGAACAACATATATTTCACTAGGGCGACACCTGATTTACCTGCCTGGCATTGATATAATTTTTTTGCAGCAGATAAGTCATGTATAATACAAGCTGCTCAATAAAGGGGTATGTCATTGCAGTGTAATAAAATTCATGGTACAATCATTTGATTTACCTTTCAATTTAGTTATATTCAAAGAGCATTGCATATAATAAAATGAATTGTCTTTTGGATTACATGTGTAATACCATAAATGACAGTGACAACTAGGCTGAATGGTGCAGGAAAGTTGTGCATGTACTTTAGAAACATATATAAAATTTTATCTAGAACTTGTTGCTGTGTTTATTATGTCATTGAAAAATGCAGTACACTTCATGACACACCAAATAAATCATTTTGTACTCATAGGGACTAGTAAGAGTATTATGAGTACTGGTTTTGATACAGTATTTTATTTCAGTTGTATGATTCTTATTTCTCACTGGATATTAGGAATCAAGTTTCAGTTACAAGCATGCGCAACCTAATCATTAACATTTTGGAATTCTCAGGAAGCATTAATAAGAAAAATACATTAGAATTGAAAGCATACCTGTTTGGCATCTATTTCCTGTAAAGCCGGGCCTACAGTTACAACGATATCCTGCACCTTCTCTGATGCAAGTGCCACCATTCTGACATGGGTCTGAATCACACGGATTGATTGCTGCAATATCAACACAAAATTAATGTATGAAATTCATTTTGTAGGTTATATCAAATATTTCTTTCAAATTATGTGTTACATAATCAGACTTTTGATAAAACTATTGAATAGTATGCATATTTGTATGGTATAAATTGGCTTACCTTCAAATTTATATATTTACATATTAATTATGTTCATTTTCTTAACTTGTCCTGTTAGTGTCACATTTACAGACATTTTTCATCTTTGGAAATATATCAATGTAATCACACTTTATTTGTCTTTTAATTTTGTTGTAAAGAAGCAAGTGAATTTTTAAGTGTTAATCAATGATCAAATATTCAACACGGATTTTCAATAGTCTACATATTTGCATTGTATAAACTTGGTGTACCTTCAGATTTATCTATTTATATATAATTTATCTTCCTTTCTTTTGATTTTCCTGTTATTAGCACATTTATAATGAAAATAAAGATATTTTTCATGTTTGAAAAATATCAATGTATTCACTTTTTATTTGTCTTCTTAATTATGCTGTTAAGAAGCAAAGGAATGTTGTATTTGCAATAGGTTTGGTGTTTTCTTGCAAAATGCCAGTAAAGAGTGGTCAACAACAATGCACAACACTATAGTAAAACAGTCACTGGATATTACTTCAGTATTTCCTATAACATTATTATTATTTTAAATCACTGGGCTCACAACAGGTTACAGGCCACATGTTTCCTACATAATTAATAACCTAAAACTTTCTGCAATACTGCACCATGAAGAACATCTGAATTTTTCTGTTATTTCACATATATCCTTACAGATGACAACTTTTTGGTGTAAAAGCAGAACAACATATATTCCACTAGGGTGACACCTGATTTACCTGCCTGGCATTGATATAATTTCTTTGCAACAGATAAGTCATGTATACTACAAGCTGCTCAATACAGGGGTATGTCATTGCAGTGTAATAAAATTCATGGTACAATCATTTTATTTACCTTTCAATTTAGTTATATTCAAAGAGCATTGCATATAATAAAAAGGATTGTCTTTTGGATAACATGTGTAATACCCTAAAGGATTGTGACAACTAAGCTGATGGGTGCAGGAAAGTTGTGCATATACTTTAAAAACATATATAAAATTTTATCTAGAACTTGTTGCTGTGTTTATTATGTCATTGAAAAATGCAGTACACTTCATGACACACAAGATAAATCATCTTGTACTCATAGGGACTAGCAAGAATATTATGAATACTGGTTTTCATACAGTGGTTTATTTTAGTTGTATGATTCTTATTCCTTACAGGATATTAGGAATCAGTTTCAGTTAAAAGTATATGCAACCTAATCATTAACATTTTGGAATTCTCAATAAGCGTCAATAAGAAAAATACTTTAGAATTGAAAGCATACCTGTTTGGCATCTATTTCCTGTAAAGCCGGGCCTACAGTTACAAAGATATCCTGCACCTTGTCTGATGCAAGTGCCACCATTCTGACATGGGTCTGAATCACACGGATTGATTGCTGCAATATCAACACAAAATTAAGGTATGAAATTCGTTTTGTAGGTTATATCAAATATTTCTTTCAAATTATGTGTTACATAATCAGACTTTTGATAAAACTATTGAATAGTATGCATATTTGTATGGTATAAATTGGTTTACCTTCAAATTTATATATTTACATATTAATTATGTTCATTTCCTTAACTTGTCCTGTTAGTATCACATTTAAAGACACTTTTCATCTTTGGAAATATATCAACGTAATCACACTTTATTTGTCTTTTAATTTTGTTGTAAAGAAGCAAGTGAATTTTTAAGTGTTAATCAATGATCAAATATTCAACACGGACGTTGAATAGTCTACATATTTGCATTGTATAAACTTGGTGTACCTTCAGATTTATGTATTTATATATAATTTATCTTCCTTTCTTTTGATTCTCCTGTTATTACCGCATTTATAATGAAAATAAAGATGTTTTTCATCTTTGCAAAAATATCAATGTATTCACTCTTTATTTGTCTTCTTAATTATGATGTTAAGAAGCAAAGAATGTTGTATTTGCAATAGGTTTGGTGTTTCCTTGCAAAATGCCAGTAAAGAGTGTGCAGCAACAATGCACAACACTATAGTAAAACAGTCACTGGATATTACTTGAGTATTTCCTAGAATATTGTTATTTCAAATCACTGGGCTCACAACAGGTTACAGGCCACGTTTCCTACATAATTAATAACCTAATACTTTCTGCAATACTGCACCATGAAGAACATCTGAATTTTTCTGTTATTTCACATATATCCTTATAGATGACAATTTTTTGGTGTAAAAGCAGAACAACATATATTTCACTAGGGCGACACCTGATTTACCTGCCTGGCATTGATATAATTTTTTTGCAGCAGATAAGTCATGTATGATACAAGCTGCTCATTACAGGGGTATGTCATTGCAGTGTAATAAAATTCATGGTACAATAATTTTATTTACCTTTCAATTTAGTTATATTCAAAGAGCATTGCATATAATAAAATGAATTGTCTTTTGGATAACATGTGTAATGCCATAAAGGATTGTGACAACTAGGCTGAATGGCACAGGAAAGTTGTGCATATACTTTAAAAACATATATAAAATTTTATCTAGAACTTGTTGCTGTGTTTATTATGTCATTGAAAAATGCAGTACACTTCATGACACACAAGATAAATCATTTTGTACTCATAGGGACTAGCACGAATATTATGAATACTGGTTTTCATACAGTGTTTTATTTCAGTTGTATGATTATTATTCCTTACAGGATATTAGGAATCAAGTTTCAGTTAAAAGTATACGCAACCTAATCATTAACATTTTGGAATTCTCAGGAAGCGTTAATAAGAAAAATACATTAGAATTGAAAGCATACCTGTTTGGCATCTATTTCCTGTAAAGCCGGGCCTACAGTTACAACGATATCCTGCACCTTGTCTGATGCAAGTGCCACCATTCTGACATGGGTCTGAATCACACGGATTGATTGCTGCAATATCAACACCAAATTAATGTATGAAATTCGTTTTACAGGTTATATCAAATATTTCTTTCAAATTATGTGTTACATAATCAGACTTTTGATAAAACTATTGAATAGTATGCATATTTGTATGGTATAAATTGGTTTACCTTCAAATTTATATATTTACATATTAATTATGTTCATTTTCTTAACTTGTCCTGTTAGTGTCACATTTACAGACATTTTTCATCTTTGGAAATATATCAATGTAATCACACTTTATTTGTCTTTTAATTTTGTTGTAAAGAAGCAAGTGAATTTTTAAGTGTTAATCAATGATCAAATATTCAACACAGATTTTCAATAGTCTACATATTTGCATTGTATAAACTTGGTGTACCTTCAGATTTATCTATTTATATATAATTTATCTTCCTTTCTTTTGATTTTCCTGTTATTAGCACATTTATAATGAAAATAAAGATATTTTTCATGTTTGAAAAATATCAATGTATTCACTTTTCATTTGTCTTCTTAATTATGCTGTTAAGAAGCAAAGGAATGTTGTATTTGCAATAGGTTTGGTGTTTTCTTGCAAAATGCCAGTAAAGAGTGGTCAACAACAATGCACAACACTATAATAAAACAGTCACTGGATATTACTTCAGTATTTCCTATAACATTATTATTATTTTAAATCACTGGGCTCACAACAGGTTACAGGCCACATGTTTCCTACATAATTAATAACCTAAAACTTTCTGCAATACTGCACCATGAAGAACATCTGAATTTTTCTGTTATTTCACATATATCCTTACAGATGACAACTTTTTGGTGTAAAAGCAGAACAACATATATTCCACTAGGGTGACACCTGATTTACCTGCCTGGCATTGATATAATTTCTTTGCAACAGATAAGTCATGTATAATACAAGCTGCTCAATACAGGGGTATGTCATTGCAGTGTAATAAAATTCATGGTACAATCATTTTATTTACCTTTCAATTTAGTTATATTCAAAGAGCATTGCATATAATAAAAAGGATTGTCTTTTGGATAACATGTGTAATACCCTAAAGGATTGTGACAACTAAGCTGATGGGTGCAGGAAAGTTGTGCATATACGTTAAAAACATATATAAAATTTTATCTAGAACTTGTTGCTGTGTTTATTATGTCATTGAAAAATGCAGTACACTTCATGACACACAAGATAAATCATTTTGTACTCATAGGGACTAGCAAGAATATTATGAATACTGGTTTTCATACAGTGGTTTATTTTAGTTGTATGATTCTTATTCCTTACAGGATATTAGGAATCAGTTTCAGTTAAAAGTATATGCAACCTAATCATTAACATTTTGGAATTCTCAATAAGCGTCAATAAGAAAAATACTTTAGAATTGAAAGCATACCTGTTTGGCATCTATTTCCTGTAAAGCCGGGCCTACAGTTACAAAGATATCCTGCACCTTGTCTGATGCAAGTGCCACCATTCTGACATGGGTCTGAATCACACGGATTGATTGCTGCAATATCAACACAAAATTAAGGTATGAAATTCGTTTTGTAGGTTATATCAAATATTTCTTTCAAATTATGTGTTACATAATCAGACTTTTGATAAAACTATTGAATAGTATGCATATTTGTATGGTATAAATTGGTTTACCTTCAAATTTATATATTTACATATTAATTATGTTCATTTCCTTAACTTGTCCTGTTAGTATCACATTTAAAGACACTTTTCATCTTTGGAAATATATCAACGTAATCACACTTTATTTGTCTTTTAATTTTGTTGTAAAGAAGCAAGTGAATTTTTAAGTGTTAATCAATGATCAAATATTCAACACGGACGTTGAATAGTCTACATATTTGCATTGTATAAACTTGGTGTACCTTCAGATTTATGTATTTATATATAATTTATCTTCCTTTCTTTTGATTCTCCTGTTATTACCGCATTTATAATGAAAATAAAGATGTTTTTCATCTTTGCAAAAATATCAATGTATTCACTCTTTATTTGTCTTCTTAATTATGATGTTAAGAAGCAAAGAATGTTGTATTTGCAATAGGTTTGGTGTTTCCTTGCAAAATGCCAGTAAAGAGTGTGCAGCAACAATGCACAACACTATAGTAAAACAGTCACTGGATATTACTTGAGTATTTCCTAGAATATTGTTATTTCAAATCACTGGGCTCACAACAGGTTACAGGCCACGTTTCCTACATAATTAATAACCTAATACTTTCTGCAATACTGCACCATGAAGAACATCTGAATTTTTCTGTTATTTCACATATATCCTTATAGATGACAATTTTTTGGTGTAAAAGCAGAACAACATATATTTCACTAGGGCGACACCTGATTTACCTGCCTGGCATTGATATAATTTTTTTGCAGCAGATAAGTCATGTATGATACAAGCTGCTCATTACAGGGGTATGTCATTGCAGTGTAATAAAATTCATGGTACAATCATTTTATTTACCTTTCAATTTAGTTATATTCAAAGAGCATTGCATATAATAAAATGAATTGTCTTTTGGATTACATGTGTAATACCATAAATGATAGTGACAACTAGGCTGAATGGCGCAGGAAAGTTGTGCATGTACTTAAGAAACATATATAAAATTTTATCTAGAACTTGTTGCTGTGTTTATTATGTCATTGAAAAATGCAGTACACTTCATGACACACAAGATAAATCATTTTGTACTCATAGGGACTAGCAAGAATATTATGAATACTGGTTTTCATACAGTGTTTTATTTCAGTTGTATGATTCTTATTCCTTACAGGATATTAGGAATCAGTTTCAGTTAAAAGTATATGCAACCTAATCATTAACATTTTGGAATTCTCAGGAAGCGTTAATAAGAAAAATACTTTAGAATTGAAAGCATACCTGTTTGGCATCTATTTCCTGTAAAGCCGGGCCTACAGTTACAAAGATATCCTGCACCTTGTCTGATGCAAGTGCCACCATTCTGACATGGGTCTGAATCACATGGATTGATTGCTGCAATATCAACACAAAATTAATGTATGAAATTCGTTTTGTAGGTTATATCAAATATTTCTTTCAAATTATGTGTTACATAATCAGACTTTTGATAAAACTATTGAATAGTATGCATATTTGTATGGTATAAATTGGTTTACCTTCAAATTTATATATTTACATATTAATTATGTTCATTTCCTTAACTTGTCCTGTTAGTATCACATTTAAAGACACTTTTCATCTTTGGAAATATATCAACGTAATCACACTTTATTTGTCTTTTAATTTTGTTGTAAAGAAGCAAGTGAATTTTTAAGTGTTAATCAATGATCAAATATTCAACACGGACGTTGAATAGTCTACATATTTGCATTGTATAAACTTGGTGTACCTTCAGATTTATGTATTTATATATAATTTATCTTCCTTTCTTTTGATTCTCCTGTTATTACCGCATTTATAATGAAAATAAAGATGTTTTTCATCTTTGCAAAAATATCAATGTATTCACTCTTTATTTGTCTTCTTAATTATGATGTTAAGAAGCAAAGAATGTTGTATTTGCAATAGGTTTGGTGTTTCTTTGCAAAATGCCAGTAAAGAGTGTGCAGCAACAATGCACAACACTATAGTAAAACAGTCACTGGATATTACTTGAGTATTTCCTAGAATATTGTTATTTCAAATCACTGGGCCCACAACAGGTTACAGGCTACATGTTTCCTACATAATTAATAACCTAATACTTTCTGCAATACTGCACCATGAAGAACATCTGAATTTTTCTGTTATTTCACATATATCCTTATAGATGACAATTTTTTGGTGTAAAAGCAGAACAACATATATTTCACTAGGGCGACACCTGATTTACCTGCCTGGCATTGATATAATTTTTTTGCAGCAGATAAGTCATGTATAATACAAGCTGCTCAATACAGGGGTATGTCATTGCAGTGTAATAAAATTCATGGTACAATAATTTTATTTACCTTTCAATTTAGTTATATTCAAAGAGCATTGCATATAATAAAATGAATTGTCTTTTGGATAACATGTGTAATACCATAAATGATAGTGACAACTAGGCTGAATGGGTGCAGGAAAGTTGTGCATATACTTAAGAAACATATATAAAATTTTATCTAGAACTTGTTGCTGTGTTTATTATGTCATTGAAAAATGCAGTACACTTCATGACACACCAAATAAATCATTTTGTACTCATAGGGACTAGCAAGAGTATTATGAGTACTGGTTTTGATACAGTGTTTTATTTCAGTTGTATGATTCTTATTTCTTACTGGATATTAGGAATCAAGTTTCAGTTAAAAGTATACGCAACCTAATCATTAACATTTTGGAATTCTCAGGAAGCGTTAATAAGAAAAATACATTAGAATTGAAAGCATACCTGTTTGGCATCTATTTCCTGTAAAGCCGGGCCTACAGTTACAACGATATCCTGCACCTTGTCTGATGCAAGTGCCACCATTCTGACATGGGTCTGAATCACACGGATTGATTGCTGCAACATCAACACAAAATTAATGTATGAAATTCGTTTTACAGGTTATATCAAATATTTCTTTCAAATTATGTGTTACGTAATCAGACTTTTGATAAAACTATTGAATAGTATGCATATTTGTATGGTATAAATTGGTTTACCTTCAAATTTAAATATTTACATATTAATTATGTTCATTTCCTCCACTTGTCCTGTTAGTGTCACATTTAAAGACACTTTTCATCTTTGGAAATATATCAATGTAATCACACTTTATTTGTCTTTTAATTTTGTTGTAAAGAAGCAAGTGAATTTTTAAGTGTTAATCAATGATCAAATATTCAACACGGACGTTGAATAGTCTACATATTTGCATAGTATAAACTTGGTGTACCTTCAGATTTATCTATTTATATATAATTTATCTTCCTTTCTTTTGATTCTCCTGTTATTACCACATTTATAATGAAAATAAAGATGTTTTTCATCTTTGAAAAATATCAATGTATTCACTCTTTATTTGTCTTCTTAATTATGATGTTAAGAAGCAAAGGAATGTGGTATTTGCAATAGGTTTGGTGTTTCCTTGCAAAATGCCAGTAAAGAGTGGGCAACAACAATGCACAACACTATAGTAAAACAGTCACTGGATATTACTTGAGTATTTCCTAGAATATTGTTATTTTAAATCACTGGGCTCACAACAGGTTACAGGCCACATGTTTCCTACATAATTAATAACCTAAAACTTTCTGCAATACTGCACCATGAAGAACATCTGAATTTTTCTGTTATTTCACATATGTCCTTATAGATGACAACTTTTTGGTGTAAAAGCAGAACAACATATATTCCACTAGGGTGACACCTGATTTACCTGCCTGGCATTGATATAATTTCTTTGCAGCAAATAAGTCATGTATAATACAAGCTGCTCAATACAGGGGTATGTCATTGCAGTGTAATAAAATTCATGGTACAATCATTTTATTTACCTTTCAATTTAGTTATATTCAAAGAGCATTGCATATAATAAATTGAATTGTCTTTTGGATAACATGTGTAATACCATAAAGGATTGTGACAACTAGGCTGAATGGCGCAGGAAAGTTGTGCATATACTTAAAAACACATACAAAATTTTATGTAGAACTTGTTGCTGTGTTTATTATGTCATTGAAAAATGCAGTACACTTCATGACACACAAGATAAATCATTTTGTACTCATAGGGACTAGCAAGAATATTATGAATACTGGTTTTCATACAGTGTTTTATTTCAGTTGTATGATTCTTATTCCTTACAGGATATTAGGAATCAAGTTTCAGCTAAAAGTATACGCAACCTAATCATTAACATTTTGGAATTCTCAGGAAGCGTTGATAAGAAAAATACATTAGAATTGAAAGCATACCTGTTTGGCATCTATTTCCTGTAAAGCCGGGCCTACAGTTACAACGATATCCTGCACCTTGTCTGATGCAAGTGCCACCATTCTGACATGGGTCTGAATCACACGGATTGATTGCTGCAATATCAACACAAAATTAATGTATGAAATTCGTTTTACAGGTTATATCAAATATTTCTTTCAAATTATGTGTTACATAATCAGACTTTTGATAAAACTATTGAATAGTATGCATATTTGTATGGTATAAATTGGTTTACCTTCAAATTTATATATTTACATATTAATTATGTTCATTTACTTAACTTGTCCTGTTAGTGTCACATTTAAAGACACTTTTCATCTTTGGAAATATATCAATGTAATCACACTTTATTTGTCTTTTAATTTTGTTGTAAAGAAGCAAGTGAATTTTTAAGTGTTAATCAATGATCGAATATTCAACACGGATGTTGAATAGTCTACATATTTGCACTGTATAAACTTGGTGTACCTTCAGATTTATCTATTTATATATAATTTATCTTCCTTTCTTTTGATTCTCCTGTTATTACCACATTTATAATGAAAATAAAGATGTTTTTCATCTTTGAAAAATATCAATGTATTCACTCTTTATTTGTCTTCTTAATTATGATGTTGAGAAGCAAAGGAATGTGGTATTTGCAATAGGTTTGGTGTTTCCTTGCAAAATGCCAGTAAAGAGTGGGCAACAACAATGCACAACACTATAGTAAAACAGTCACTGGATATTACTTGAGTATTTCCTAGAATATTGTTATTTTAAATCACTGGGCTCACAACAGGTTACAGGCCACATGTTTCCTACATAATTAATAACCTAAAACTTTCTGCAATACTGCACCATGAAGAACATCTGAATTTTTCTGTTATTTCACATGTGTCCTTATAGATGACAACTTTTTGGTGTAAAAGCAGAACAACATATATTCCACTAGGGTGACACCTGATTTACCTGCCTGGCATTGATATAATTTCTTTGCAGCAAATAAGTCATGTATAATACAAGCTGCTCAATACAGGGGTATGTCATTGCAGTGTAATAAAATTCATGGTACAATCATTTTATTTACCTTTCAATTTAGTTATATTCAAAGAGCATTGCATATAATAAAATGAATTATCTTTTGGATAACATGTGTAATACCATAAAGGATTGTGACAACTAGGCTGAATGGCGCAGGAAAGTTGTGCATATACTTTAAAAACACATATAAAATTTTATCTAGAACTTGTTGCTGTGTTTACTATGTCATTGAAAAATGCAGTACACTTCATGACACACAAGATAAATCATTTTGTACTCATAGGGACTAGCAAGAATATTATGAATACTGGTTTTCATACAGTGTTTTATTTCAGTTGTATGATTCTTATTCCTTACAGGATATTAGGAATCAAGTTTCAGCTAAAAGTATACGCAACCTAATCATTAACATTTTGGAATTCTCAGGAAGCGTTGATAAGAAAAATACATTAGAATTGAAAGCATACCTGTTTGGCATCTATTTCCTGTAAAGCCGGGCCTACAGTTACAACGATATCCTGCACCTTGTCTGATGCAAGTGCCACCATTCTGACATGGGTCTGAATCACACGGATTGATTGCTGGAATATCAACACAAAATTAATGTATGAAATTCGTTTTACAGGTTATATCAAATATTTCTTTCAAATTATGTGTTACATAATCAGACTTTTGATAAAACTATTGAATAGTATGCATATTTGTATGGTATAAATTGGTTTACCTTCAAATTTATATATTTACATATTAATTATGTTCATTTACTTAACTTGTCCTGTTAGTGTCACATTTAAAGACACTTTTCATCTTTGGAAATATATCAATGTAATCACACTTTATTTGTCTTTTAATTTTGTTGTAAAGAAGCAAGTGAATTTTTAAGTGTTAATCAATGATCGAATATTCAACACGGATGTTGAATAGTCTACATATTTGCACTGTATAAACTTGGTGTACCTTCAGATTTATCTATTTATATATAATTTATCTTCCTTTCTTTTGATTTTCCTGTTATTACCACATTTATAATGAAAATAAAGACGTTTTTCATGTTTGAAAAATATCAATGTATTCACTTTTTATTTGTCTTCTTAATTATGCTGTTAAGAAGCAAAGGAATGTTGTATTTGCATTAGCTTTGGTGTTTCCTTGCAAAATGACAGTAAATTTATTTATTTAGGGTTTTACGTCGCTTTCGACACTATACAGGTCATATCACGACGGATAGTTGGAAGGGCAGAGGAAACCAGTACATACAATTCGTTAGGATTCTGTACTGTAAACTGCCGACCAACGGCAAGCAACTAGCAGCGTTCCCACTTGAGACCGGGCGGGGATTAAACCCCGGCCTCAGAGGTGCGAGGCGAGAGTGTTACCACTCTGCCACCGAGGCCCTTCAAACTGCCAGTAAAGAGTGTGCAACAAGAATGCACAACACTATAGTAAAACAGTCACTGGATATTACTTGATTATTTCCTAGCATATCTTTATTTCAAATCACTGGGCTCATAACAGGTTGCAGGCCACATGTTTCCTACATAATTAATAACCTAATACTTTGTGCAATACTGCACCATGAGAACATCTGAATTTTTCTATTATTTCACATGTATCCTTATAGATGACAACTTTTTGGTGTAAAAGCAGAACAACATATATTCAAGTAGGGCGACACCTTATTTACCAGTCTGGCATTGATATATTTTTTTTGCAGTGGATAAGTAATGTATAATACAAGCTGCTCACTACTGGGGTATGCCATTGCAGTGTAATAGAATTCATAGTACAGTCATCTCATTTACCTTTCAATTTAGTTATATTCAAAGAGCATTGCAAATAATAAAATGAATTGTCTTTTGGATTACATGTGTAATACCATAAATGATAGTAACGAGGCTGAATGGTGCAGGAAAGTTTTTCATATACTTTAGAAACATATAAAAAATTTCATCTAGAACTTGTTGCTGTGTTTATTATGTCATTGAAGAATGCAGTACACTTCATGACACACCAAATAAATCATTTTGTTCTCATAGGGACTAGTAAGAGTATTATGAGTACTGGTTTTGATACAGTGTTTTATTTCAGTTGTATGATTCTTATTCCTTACAGGATATTAGGAATCAAGTTTCAGTTACAAGGATATGCAACCTAATCATTAACATTTTGGAATTCTGAGGAAGCATTAATAAGAAAAATTCATTAGAATTGAAAGCATACCTGTTTGGCATCTATTTCCTGTATAGCCAGGCCTACAGTTACAACGATATCCTGCACCTTGTCTGATGCAAGTGCCACCATTCTGACATGGGTCTGAATCACACGGATTGATTGCTGCAATATCAACACAAAATTAATGTATGAAATTCGTGTTACAGGTTATATCAAATATTTCTTTCAAATTATGTGTTACGTAATCAGATTTTTGATAAAAGTATTGAATAGTATGCATATTTGTATGGTTAAAATTGGTTTACCTTCGAATTTATATATTTACATATTAATTATGTTCATTTCCTTAACTTGTCCTGTTAGTGTCACTTTGAAAGACACTTTCATCTTTGGAAATATATCAATGTAATCACACTTTATTTGTCTTTTAATTTTGTTGCAAAGAAGCAAGTGAATTTTTAAGTGTTAATCAATGATCAAATATTCAACACGGATGTTGTATAGTCTGCATATTTGCATTGTATAAACTTGGTGTACCTTCAGATTTATGTATTTATATATAATTTATCTTCCTTTCTTTTGATTTTCCTGTTATTAGCACATTTGTAATGAAAATGAAGATGTTTTTCATCTTTTGAAAAATATCAATGTATTCACTCTTTATTTGTCTTCTTAATTATGCTGTTAAGAAGCAAAGGAATGTTGTATTTGCAATAGGTTTGGTGTTTCCTTGCAAAATGCCAGTAAAGAGTGTGTAACAACAATGCACAACACTATAGTAAAACAGTCACTGGATATTACTTGAGTATTTCCTAGAATATTGTTATTTCAAATCACTAGGCTCACAACAGGTTACAGGCCACATGTTTCCTACATAATTAATAACCTAATACTTTCTGCAATACTGCACCATGAGAACATCTGAATTTTCCATTATTTCACATATATCCTTATAGATGACAACGTTTTGGTGTAAAAGCAGAACAACATATATTCAAGTAGGGTGACACCTGATTTACCCACCTGGCATTGATATAATTTTTTTGCAGCAGATAAGTCATGTATAATACAAGCTGCTCAATACAGGGGTGTGTCATTGCAGTGTAATAGAATTCATAGTACAATAATTTTATTTACCTTTCAATTTAGTTATATTCAAAGAGCATTGCATATAATAAAATGAAATGTCTTTTTGGGTTACATGTGTAATACCATAAATGATAGTGACAACTATGCTGAATGGTGTGGGAAAATTGTGCATATACTTTAACAACATACATAAAATTTTATCTAGAACTTGTTGTTGTGTTTATTATGTCATTGAAAAATGCAGTACACTTCATGACACACAAGATAAATCATTTTGTACTCATTAGGGATTAGTAAGAGTATTATCAGTACTGGTTTGATTACAGTGTTTTATTTCAGTTGTATGATTCTTATTTCTTACAGAATATTAGGAATCAAGTTTCAGTTACAAGTATATGCAACCTAATCATTAACATTTTGGAATTCTCAGGAAGCATTAATAAGAAAAATACATTAGAATTGAAAGCATACCTGTTTGGCATCTATTTCCTGTATAGCCGGGCCTACAGTTACAACGATATGCTGTACCTTGTCTGATGCAAGTGCCACCATTCAGACATGGGAGTGAATTGCAGGGATTGATAACTGCAATGTCAATTACAAAGCAGAGAATAAGAATCACCTCAATTATCAAATATTCGAAATATGTAATGCATAGAATGCATATTTGCATTGTATAAACATTAGGTTTCTTTCAGATGTATCTATTTTCATCCACTTTTAATTGTATCTCCGACCCAAAGTGGGGATACTATGGATTCATCATCGTTGTCGTCCGCGTCCGCTCCCTCGTCCGCGTCCGCAGAGATTTCTTGTTAGCGACCTACAGTCCACATTTCTTTCCTGATTGCTTTCATATTTGGCAGGTGGCTTGGTATGCTAGAGGACTCGCCACCCTATCTTTTTGGTAGGCTTTATGTCTAAATGAGGCCTGTGGCAGACAAAAATGTCTAAAATGCATTAAAATTCATGAAATCATGCACTAAATCACCTATAACTTGAGTGTTGCATTTAGACCATTTTGTTGAAATATGTTATTCAGATACTTTTTTCATAGCTACAACATGGTGAGTAACTTGGGTGTCTGTCTCAATAGCTAAGTGAGTAATAGCTACTTTTGGGCTTTTCAGTAACTTCCATCATGAGTAAAATCACTTGTAACTTGAAAACTATTGCATTTACAGAATTTCGTATAAATATGTTATTCAGCTACTTTTGGGTCAGCTATAACATAGTAAAATTTCAGACCTGTAGCTCATGGCATAGCTCGGTAATAGCTCCTTTTAGGTTATCACTGTTGAGTAAATAACTAAAAACTTCAAAAGTATTGCATTTAGAGTATTTTGTTTCAATATGTTATTCACCTATTTCGGAGTCAGCCATAACATAGGGAAGTTCCAGACCTGTCGCCCATTGCATAGCTGAGTAATAGCTACTTTGAAGTTCACAATGTTGAGTAAATCAGTTGTAATTGAAAAACTATTGCATTTGCAGAAATTTGTGTAAATATGTTATTCAGCTACTTTTGGGTCAGCTATGACATAGTGAAATTACAGACCTGTAGCTCATGGCACAACTGAGCAATAGCTATTTTCAGGTACTGACTGTTGAGTAAATCACTTGTAACTTGAAAAATATTGCATTTGGAGTATTTTGTTAAAATATGTTGTTCACCTACTTTTGGGTCAGCTATAACATCGTGAAATTACAGACTTATAGCTCATGGCATAGCTGAGCAATACCTATTTTCAGGTTCTAACTACTGAGCAAATCAGTTGTAACTTGAAAACTAATGCATTTACAGTATTTTGTTTAAATATGTTATTCACATAATTTTTGGTCAGCTACAACAGAGTGAAATTGCGGACCTCTGTGTCATGGCATAGCTTACCAATGTCTACTTTCAGGTTCTCACTGTTGAGTAAATCATTGTATCCACTGGATAGCCGCAGTGTGTAGAGAGATTTCACCATTACCGCTCTAATGAAAAAAATATTATAGCTAGCCTTCTCAAGTTTGCAAGGTATATTAGAGGGTGCACCACCGTATTCTATTGGTAGGCTTTATGTCTAAATTAGGCCTGTGGCTAAATTACTTGCCCACTAAAATGAGTAATTTTGCATTTTCTCTAAAAGTATTGCGGATAGCAAATTTTTCTTAAATAACTCATTCACCTACTTTTGGGAGAGCTTTCACATGCTGAAGTTCCAGACCTGTATGTAATTACTCACCTACTCAAAATGAGTAAATGCGAATTATCTCAAATATTTCTTTCAAATTATGTGTTACGTAATCAGATTTTTGATAAAAGTATTGAATAGTATGCATATTTGTATGGTTAAAATTGGTTTACCTTCGAATTTATATATTTACATATTAATTATGTTCATTTCCTTAACTTGTCCTGTTAGTGTCACATTGAAAGACACTTTCATCTTTGGAAATATATCAATGTAATCACACTTTATTTGTCTTTTAAATTTGAAGAAGCAAGTGAATTTTTAAGTGTTAATCAATGATCAAATATTCAACACGGATGTTGAATAGTCTGCATATTTGCATTGTATAAACTTGGTGTACCTTCAGATTTATGTATTTATATATAATTTATATTCCTTTCTTTTGATTTTCCTGTTATTAGCACATTTGTAATGAAAATGAAGATGTTTTTCATCTTTTGAAAAATATCAATGTATTCACTCTTTATTTGTCTTCTTAATTATGCTGTTAAGAAGCAAAGGAATGTTGTATTTGCAATAGGTTTGGTGTTTCCTTGCAAAATGCCAGTAAAGAGTGTGTAACAACAATGCACAACACTATAGTAAAACAGTCACTGGATATTACTTGAGTATTTCCTAGAATATTGTTATTTCAAATCACTAGGCTCACAACAGGTTACAGGCCACATGTTTCCTACATAATTAATAACCTAATACTTTCTGCAATACTTCACCATGAGAACATCTGAATTTTCCATTATTTCACATATATCCTTATAGATGACAACGTTTTGGTGTAAAAGCAGAACAACATATATTCAAGTAGGGTGACACCTGATTTACCCACCTGGCATTGATATAATTTTTTTGCAGCAGATAAGTCATGTATAATACAAGCTGCTCAATACAGGGGTATGTCATTGCAGTGTAATAGAATTCATAGTACAATAATTTTATTTACCTTTCAATTTAGTTATATTCAAAGAGCATTGCATATAATAAAATGAAATGTCTTTTTGGGTTACATGTGTAATACCATAAATGATAGTGACAACTATGCTGAATGGTGTGGGAAAGTTGTGCATATACTTTAACAACATACATAAATTTTTATCTAGAACTTGTTGTTGTGTTTATTATGTCATTGAAAAATGCAGTACACTTCATGACACACAAGATAAATCATTTTGTACTCATAGGGATTAGTAAGAGTATTATCAGTACTGGTTTGATTACAGTGTTTTATTTCAGTTGTATGATTCTTATTTCTTACAGAATATTAGGAATCAAGTTTCAGTTACAAGTATATGCAACCTAATCATTAACATTTTGGAATTCTCAGTAAGCATTAATAAGAAAAATACATTAGAATTGAAAGCATACCTGTTTGGCATCTATTTCCTGTATAGCCGGGCCTACAGTTACAACGATATGCTGTACCTTGTCTGATGCAAGTGCCACCATTCAGACATGGGAGTGAATCACACGGATTGATAACTGCAATGTCAATTACAAAGCAGAGAATAAGAATCACCTCAATTATCAAATATTCGAAATATGTAATGCATAGAATGCATATTTGCATTGTATAAACATTAGGTTTCTTTCAGATGTATCTATTTTCATCCACTTTTAATTGTATCTCCGACCCGAAGTGGGGATACTATGGATTCATCATCATTGTCGTCCGCGTCCGCTCCCTCGTCCGCGTCCGCAGAGATTTCTTGTTAGCGACCTACAGTCCACACTTCTTTCCTGATTGCTTTCATATTTGGCAGGTGGCTTGGTATGCTAGAGGACTCGCCACCCTATCTTTTTGGTAGGCTTTATGTCTAAATGAGGCCTGTGGCAGACAAAAATGTCTAAAATGCATTAAAATTCATGAAATCATGCACTAAATCACCTATAACTTGAGTGTTGCATTTAGACCATTTTGTTGAAATATGTTATTCAGATACTTTTTTCATAGCTACAACATGGTGAGTAACTTGGGTGTCTGTCTCAATAGCTAAGTGAGTAATAGCTACTTTTGGGCTTTTTAGTAACTTCCATCATGAGTAAAATCACTTGTAACTTGAAAACTATTGCATTTACAGAATTTCGTATAAATATGTTATTCAGCTACTTTTGGGTCAGCTATAACATAGTAAAATTTCAGACCTGTAGCTCATGGCATAGCTCGGTAATAGCTCCTTTTAGGTTATCACTGTTGAGTAAATAACTTATAACTTCAAAAGTATTGCATTTAGAGTATTTTGTTTCAATATGTTATTCACCTATTTCGGAGTCAGCCATAACATAGGGAAGTTCCAGACCTGTCGCCCATTGCATAGCTGAGTAATAGCTACTTTGAAGTTCACAATGTTGAGTAAATCAGTTGTAATTGAAAAACTATTGCATTTGCAGAAATTTGTGTAAATATGTTATTCAGCTACTTTTGGGTAAGCTATGACATAGTGAAATTACAGACCTGTAGCTCATGGCACAATTGAGCAATAGCTATTTTCAGGTACTGACTGTTGAGTAAATCACTTGTAACTTGAAAAATATTGCATTTGGAGTATTTTGTTAAAATATGTTGTTCACCTACTTTTGGGTCAGCTATAACATCGTGAAATTACAGACTTATAGCTCATGGCATAGCTGAGCAATAGCTATTTTCAGGTTCTAACTACTGAGTAAATCAGTTGTAACTTGAAAACTAATGCATTTACAGTATTTTGTTTAAATATGTTATTCACATAATTTTTGGTCAACTACAACAGAGTGAAATTGCGGACCTCTGTGTCATGGCATAGCTTACCAATGTCTACTTTCAGGTTCTCACTGTTGAGTAAATCATTGTATCCACTGGATAGCCGCAGTGTGTAGAGAGATTTCACCATTACCTCTCTAACGAAAAAAATATTATAGCTAGCCTTCTCAAGTTTGCAAGGTATATTAGAGGGTGCACCACCGTATTATATTGGTAGGCTTTATGTCTAAATTAGGCCTGTGGCTAAATTACTTGCCCACTAAAATGAGTAATTTTGCATTTTCTCTAAAAGTATTGCAGATAGCAAATTTTTCTTAAATAACTCATTCACCTACTTTTGGGAGAGCTTTCACATGCTGAAGTTCCAGACCTGTATGTAATTACTCACCTACTCAAAATGAGTAAATGCGAATTATCTCTAAAAGTATTGCAGATAGCCAATTTTTCTCAAATAACTCATTCACCTACTTTTGGGAGAGCTTTCACTTGGTGAAGTTTCAGACCCGTAGCTAATTATTCACCTACTCAAAATGAGTAAATGCGAATTATCTCTAAAAGTATTGCCGATAGCCAATTTTTGTCAAATAACTCCTTCACCTACTTTTGGGAGAGCTTTCACTTAGTGAAGTTTCAGACCCGTAGCTAATTACTCACCTACTCAAAATGAGTAAATCCAAATTATCTCTAAAAGTATTGCAGATAGCCAATTTTTCTCAAATAACTCCTTCACCTACTTTTGGGAGAGTTTTCACTTGGTGAAGTTTCAGACCCGTAGCTAATTACTCACCTACTCAAAATGAATAAATGCAAATTATCTTTAAAAGTATTGCGGATAGCCAATTTTTCTCAAATAACTCCTTCACCTACTTTTGGGAGAGCTTTCACTTGGTGAAGTTTCAGACCCGTAGCTAATTATTCACCTACTCGAAATGAGTAAATGCTAATTATCTCTAAAAGTATTGCAGATATCCAATTTTTATCAAATAACTCATTCATCTACTTTTGGGAGAGCTTTCACATGGTGAAGTTCCAGACCCGTAGGTAATTACTCACCTACTGAAAATGAGTAAATTCGAATTATCTCGAAAAGTATTGTAGATAGCCAATTTTTCTCAAATAACTCATTCACCTACTTTTCAGAGAGCTTTCACTTGGTGAAGTTTCAGACCCTTAGCTAATTATTCACCTACTGAAAATGAGTAAATGCGAATTATCTCTAAAAGTATCGTAGATAGCCAGTATTTCTCAAATAACTCTTTAATATGAAAACAACTTATAAGAAGTCATGGGCTGCGAATCTTTTGATGTGGTCAGATTTGACCTTGGGCCCCTCCTGCTTATTATTGGTCCTAGAGGTTTGCAATGTTAAAACGACTTATAGGAAATCATGGGCTGTGAATCTTTTGATGTGGTCAGACTTCACCTTGGGGCCCTGCTACAGGATCAAATAAGGGTAGCGAAACATAAAAGTGCTTTCAGCTTGCTTATTAACGAAAAATGCTGTTTATCTTCTACACTATGTTAGTTGGCCTTTGTTGGTGGATACATCCTGCATCTGGCCACAGATGCGTCCTTGGTCTAGTTTGTTTTGTATTTCCTTGTCAGCGTTTCTGCTGATGCCACATTTATGTAGTGAATAAGGGAGGTTTACATATTTGGAAGCATATAAATGTATTCACATTTTATTTCATTTTAGTTTTGCTGTCAAAAAGTGAAGTTAGTACTAGGGAAAGATATCGTTTGTTGTTGTTGGAGGGAAGAACAATGTACAATACCATAGTAAAGCAGACAAACAGGATGTTCCTCTAAAACTTTCTGCAGTATTGTACAGACCACATGTTTGATAAATAATTATAACCTGAAACTTTATTGATTATTTCCATTATTTTTCAGGCATGAAATAAATGAAATGAAACTTTTTGGGTATAAAATTTACACTGAAAGTGTATTTAATATGTCATCAAAAGAATAAGAGGCGGAACAGCATACATCTTCCAGCACTTCCAACACTGTTTTACCCAGTTGGCATTGATAAATTATCAAAATTTCCCAAATGAAAATACCATAGTAAACCAGACAGACGGGATATTCCTCTGAAACTTTCTGCAGTATTGTACAGACCACATATTTGATAAATAATTATTAGCTCAAACTTTCTTGAATATTTCCATTATTTCTAAGATGTGATCATAACTGAAACTTTTTTGGTATAAAATTTACACTGGAAGTGTATTTAATATGTCCTCAAAAGAATAAGAGGCGGAACAGCTTACATCTTCCAGCACTTCCAACACTGTTTCACCCAGTTGGCATTGATAAAATAGGAAAATTTCCCAAATGACACATACAGAAAAATATATATCTTGAATGAAGATAACAATATAATATGAGTGAGTAACACAAGTATTATATCAGTTAGGTTCATGAGTGATATATTTTTTGCATACGTCCAATAGGGAATGTTTTATTTATCATCTGCAATTTTGCATGATTTATTCAGTAAATAAATTTATTTTTAAAGAGAGAATGTTAAAAAGGCTGTCATATACAGGGGCACCAGTGAAGACAAAATCCACAATATTTAACTTGTGATATTTCTGTCATTGTTGCATGGATTTTTATGCAATAAAAATGAGCAAAAGCACTTTAAAAATACAATTCTAGTGATATACAAGAAATATTAGTAAGCTACATTCTTTTTGAGATAGCAAAAACTCAGCACTTATTGACACTAATTATCCATAGTACTGTGGTGCTATTGCAGACAAAAATTTAGGTCATATATAGCACATGGTGGATAATGAATTCGGTTTCTTATAACACTGGAGTTGAAAAACTATGTCTTCTTTGGCAATTTTGTTGTAGTATTAAATGCATTCTGCATCTTGATGCTTTCAATGAAAGATTATTTAACTTATGCAAATGAAAATTAGAACTTTGACATTGTGAATTGATATCTTTATTTATTTGTGGTTTTACGCCACATTCAACAGCCAGGGTCATATTGCAATGGGTAGTTTACAGGTGGAGGAAACCAGTGCATACTGCACTGTAAACCACCGGGCATCGGTAAGTAACTACCAACTTTCCAACATGAAGCGCCCAGCCCGAGATTCAAACCGGCGGCCTCAGAGGTTGGAGCCGAGGCAAGAACTCTAACCGCTAGACCACCGAGCCCCCTGTGAATTGATATCAAAAGTTCACATAAAATAATAAATAAATAAAAATAATAAATACAATAAGATAACTTTTCTTACTGGGTATCATTTTTAATACCTAAACTGAAAGTGACAGCTAGGCTGAATTTGTGCAAGGAAGCATTGCTTGTACTTTTCCAACATAGTCTGTATAAAGTTTTCTCTGGATTCTGTTGCCACATTTGTTAATACATTGAAAAATGCAGTGTTAGAGTTCTCGCCTCTTAAAATAAGTCATATGGTACTTAAAAAGCCTTGTAGTTTTCTTATGAGTCCTGGTTTTGTAACATAGTGTTTTACTTTTTTTACTTGCATCAAAATACAAATATATGTATATAACCTAATCACCCTCACTTCAGAATGCTTAGGAACCATAGATAGGAAAATACATTAGAATTCACAACATACTTGTTTGACATCTACTTCCTGTATAGCCGGGTCTACAGTTACAACGATATCCTATATCTTGTCTGATGCAAGTGCCACCATTCTGACATGGGTATCGAATGCAGGGATGGATATCTGCAATATCAATGCATAAAATTTTGTTCATGGGTAAAAACATTCTTTGAAATAATATGTTACTTCAATTACCAAATATTCAAAATATGTATTGCATAGAATGCACATTTGCCTTGGGTTTACCTTAAGGGTCTATATATTTCTATCTAATTTAGTTTGTTTTGTATTTCATTTCCATTTACATATTTGAAAAACTAAAAATAAATTCATACTTTTTTCCTTTTGTATTTTGCTGTCAAGAAAAAAAGAAAATTTGTACTAGAAAAAGGTATCATGTTTTTGTGTTTTAATATCAGAAAAGATTCTGTAGGGAAGAACAATGTCCAACACCATAGTAAAGCAGAAAGGCATGATGTTCTAAACTTTTCTGCAGTATTGTGCAGACCACACATAGGATAAATAATTGTAACTGAAACTTTCTTGAATGTCTCATCATTTGTTCATTGCTTCAGAGCATCAAAATAATTTGGCATAAAATTCGACACAGTAAGTATATTTAATATCTCATCAAAAAAGGCAAAACAACATACATCATCCAGCACTTCCACTTGTACAACACTGCTTTACCCAGTTTGTATTGATATAGAGTAAGAAATCTAAAATTCGCCAGGAATCTAAAATTCGCCACCTCTAAAACCTTAGTTAATTTTATGAAGAAAATGATGTTTTTGTCCAAAAATTGGTATTTTTCAGTTCCAAAAGCCTTAATTTACTATATAGTCAACAAATCTCACCACAATTCATTTATTTTATTAGTATTTTCACATGTGGCGAAATTTCTTACTCTATAAATTTCCGAATGATGTATACAGAAAAAATACATCGCCAATAAAAATGACAATATTATATGAGTGCATATAAATCCACCATTTTGTGAGATTTATGACTTAAATAAATCCATATTTCAAGATATAATGTGAAAAAGATTTCCATATATACAGGGACACCAGTGAATTTTAACCAAACATTTTATCCTGCAATTCTCATCCATTTGTACATGGAGCTTATCAAACAAAAACGAGCAAAAGCACTGTAAAACATTTCTAATGATATATAACACATATTTGTATGCTGCACAGTTTTTGAAATATTAAAGAAAAATGACCCTTTTGCAGCTAATTATCCATGGTACAGACTCACCATTGTATAAAATATATATATCCAGTTCTGTATATCCGGGTATATAGGTCATACCTGACACATGGTGGATAATAAAAATATTTGTCAGGGGAGGTTTAGCTCTAAATACAGGGTTAAGCCATTGTAGAACAATAAAATTTATTGTGCAAAATTTTATTTACTTTCTGATACATTTGTCAATATAATTTAGTCTCTTCTGATGTTTACATGTTTAATTTCCTTTATTTTTTGTATATTTTATTAGGCTATTATGTTAGCAAATCTACTTTATGTGCTGAAGCAATATTCCACATTAAATTTAATAGTAAAACTTCCCGAATGACATGTACAGAAAATATAAAAATAGAATAAAGATAACAATATTATGAGCACGTAGCACAAGTATTGGTAATCGTCATGAGTTAAATACTTTTTCTGCATATATCCAGTGAGGGATGTTCTACTTTTATTATCTGCAATTTTGTATGATTTATCAGTTAAATAAATCTAAGTTTAAACAGAGAATGTTAAAAAGGCTGTTATATGCAGGGGTGTCAGTAAATGCAAAAATATCAATATTTAAATTGCAATATCTCAGTAATTTCTGCATAGATTTTTATAACGGAAAAATGAGCAAAAGCACTGTGAAAAGACCTTTCTAGTGATATATAACACATATTAGTAGGATACATACTTTCCGAGATATTAATAAAAACTCTGCACTTGTTGACACTAATTATTCACGGTAATGTGATGCTATTCTAGACAAAAATATATCCCACTCTGTATATCGAACTAAGTCGCACTGGCTCAACTGAAGCTAGTATCTGTCTTTTGGGTTTGTTGTTGTTGGTAACATTATATTTTTCCCCAGATAAAAGTTGGGGATACACTAGATTCTGACACTGCAGTAGGAATTTCCTTGTGCCCGCGATAACTCAACATGGGTCAATATTTTTTTCAAACTTATTACACTTGTTAAAGCTGCCTAAAGAAGATGCCTAGTTTAAGAGGACCTTAAACTCTCAATAATAGAAATGAATGGCTACCTTTAGTCTGAAATGGACCTATGGCCACATAACCTATGGAGCTCATCTGGCTAAAATTTTACCGTAAAACACACTTGTGTATGGTTCTTACATGCGCCGAAAATCAACACTTTATGTTGAGAATAAAATTGTGTTTCAGGCTCATAAGACTCCACTTGTTACATTTTTCACATATTTTTCCCTATAATTTGGAAGTGGTTATTCTGATGAGTTTCAAACTGTACTATATCTAACGTTTATATGTAATCTTTGACTGTAAAAATATGAGGGTTGTATCTTTAACTATAAGGTCACTTTTAGGTCTTAATATTGCCTACAGAGACCCAATTTATGTACTTTTTGCCACTTTTAAGCCATAGGGCTGTCAAACTATGTCACTGATAGAGCTGCACTTTCATCTGGGAATATATTAATATGTTCTTTTTGCATGTGTCAGAAACGGGTTCTGAGTAGTTATCTAAGGGGAGTATTGATTGATTGAATGATTAATTGATTGATAAAAAATTAAAATGTCTATGTTGTAAGAAAAATCCGTATTGTGAGTGGACATCCTACCCTGTAAAGATTGTTGTGGGCAAAAGTTCCTTGTGGGACAAAGGTACTGTGGATAGAGTTCGCATTGGACAAAGTTCTTTTGGGCAAATTTACTGGATTTGTCTCCATCATCTGGGGATACAGTTTGGCAACCTTGCAAAATAAAAATATTTTAGATTGAATCACTCAAGTGATTTATTGTGTTTTTCTCAAAACACACTATGTAACACAGAAGATGGGTCCCATGGCAAATACCCAGTCAAAACATATTGCATGACTGATGACCTGTCTGGCCTGGGAATATGTTGGTGCCGAGTTTGGCCAATGTAGTTCATATTCATGTTTTCTGTCAACAGTTATCCTAAATTTATTTATTCTACAACAAAGACATAAACAAAATTAATTACTTTATGATGATAAAACCACATCTGAATTTTAAGACTATACAAGGATTTTATTTATGAAAAGTATATGTCATTTACAATTATGCATTTGCTTCATCTCTTCGATGAAGAGATGCTCTTCGATGCTATCCCTTACACACTTGTGATCCCGATTTTTTGCCTAGAGGTAAATTACAAAATAGCCCTGATGCTATAGGAGGCCACGCCAAGACAGTTGATTGCATTTAAAAGATTTCGATTTCTGTTTATTACTTTATAAACATTTATCTTTGATGTCTGATTGTTACTATTATTACTTTTCTACTTAAGATTTTTAAAAGGCCAGAAAACCCCAGTCCACAGTTCCATTTCTCCTATGAAAACAAAACTGGAGTCTTAAAAGTATTAATAAGGAAATTTTTACATGATGAACTTAGTATTCCACAGAAAAAAATTTTTCTGCATGATAGACAATGTTCATAACTTTACCTTGCATGTTAAAGTACCAACTTCATATATTAATATAAATATATTAAACTTTTTTTTGTATTTTAAATGTTTAAGCGTTAAGCTTTCAAGGTTTTTCTGTAAGTTTGCTGTTATTTTTTTATGGAAAAATAATATACATATGACACGCTCACATTATTAATTTGTATATTTATACACACAAGATAAGAAATATTTTTAAAAAACTGCTAATTTAACGAATTGTTTTTAAATCCAACTTGTACTACAGTATTGAACAAGTTGGGTTAATTTGATAGTGAAATTCTGTAGAAGTTACAAATTGTACAACCAATCATGTACGAGTTGCAACTTGTACAAACTGCAAATTTAAAACATACCTGTTTGACATCTACTTCCTGTAAAGCTGGGTCTACAGTTACAACGATATCCTGTACCTTGTCTGATGCAAGTGCCACCATTTATACATGGGTCTGAATTGCAGGGATCGATAACTGCAATATCAATATATAAGGTTTTTTCATAGGTAAGATATTTCTTTTAAATAATGTTTTACATCAATTATAAAATATTTGAAATATGATTTGCATAGACTGCACATCTGGATTATAAAACCATTTGGTTTACCTTGAGATATATATATTTCCATCTAATTTTAGTTTGTTTCGTATTTCTCTGTCTTCATTTCCTTAACTAGCCTACTGATGCCCCATTTATTTTATAAGTAAAGGAGCTTGACATATTTGGAGAACTAAAAATGAATTCAGTTTTTTTTTTCTTTTTTATTGCTGTCAAGAAGTGTAAAATATGGTATATCATTCTCCTGTTATAATAGTAGCAAAGTTGCTTTTAGGAAAAAAGAATGTCTAACACCATAGTAAAGCAACAAACAAGAGATGTTCCTGTAAAATTTTCTGCAGTGTTGTGCAGACCAAAAGAAAATAGGCAGAAGATCATACATCTCCCAGCACTTCCACTGGTGCAACACTGCTGTACCCAGTTGGCATTGATACAGTAGAAAAACTTTCTGAACAATGTACAGAAAAAAGTATCACAATTGAAGATGACAGTATTTCATGAGTCCACATAAATCAACCATATTGTGAAATTTACGACTTAAATAAATCCATATTTCAAGAGAGAATGTGCAAAAAGTTTCCATATATACAGGGACACCAGTGAATTTTATACCAAAATCTTCATTATTGACATGGACTTTTATGCATCAGAAACAAGCGGAAGCCCTGGAAAAATCTTTCGTATGATATATAACATAGCTTTGTGCATCTCCCTATAGCTGTCATATATGGTGCATGACGTATAACAAAAAACTTTTATGTAGAGAATTTGTCAGACTGGCAGGTTTGCCTCTAAATACAACGGGAAAGCATTGTAGTACAATCAAAATTTAACAAAATTGTATTTACCTTCTGATACATTTATCAACATAATTTAGTCTATTCTGATGTTTTCGTGTTTAATTCCTTTTTTTTCTGATAAATTTTATTTGGCTATTTTGATAGTAAATTTTCTTTATGTGGCTGAAGCAATATTCCACATTAAACATCATCGACAAACTTTCCAAATGACATTTGGATGACAACAGAAAAATATATGAATGAAGATAAAATATGATGAGTGAGTAGCACAAGTATTATAACGGCACAGCACCAATGACATTATAGTATAACTTTATTAAGTCATTCGGCGCCTTTGCCCTTTTCTTGGAGGTGTTACCACCAATGTTTTTGTTGATGTCGTGCATATCATATCGCTTCCACCAAGCACCTGGGATCAAGTTATAATGTTGGTCCTCCAGCATGGAATGCTGTATAACTGGGTAGCAGTCTCTGATGATGTTATGTAGCACACAACATGTACTGGTGATTACACTGGCAATCCTTTGTCTGTGTCTCACAGTAGTTGTGAGCACCCGGAGGTACATGTGCATATTGCCAAAGGTGTCTTTAACTATGGATCCTGCCTGCACGAGAGTGCAGTTGAAAATTCTCTTCTCATGCTTCAGATTCTGATGATCATAAGGCTTCATGAGGAACTCTTCCAGAGCAAAGGCATCATCACCAATGAAGAAAAATGGAATGTCTGCAGTGTCACCGGGGAAGGGTTCAGGTTGAGGGAGGTGAAGCCTGTCAGTGGACATCCCCAACTTCAGCTGGCTGTTGTTGCATATATGGGCATCACCCGCTGCCCCATAGGTGCCAATGTTCAGCCAGATAAATTTATAGTCCGCATCAATAACAGCCACTATGATGATGGAATGGAACTTATTTTCATAAAAACCAGAACTAACATGGGGTGGTTTCTGGATACCAACATGTTTCCCATCAATAGCTCCAAGAACATGGTGAAATTTCCATCTCTGACAGAAGGCATTTGCAATGGCATGCCATTGAGCCTCTGTACTGGGTGTCACTATGAATTCCTCCAAAAGTGCGTAAATAATAGCTTGGCAGACCTCCTGCACCACTTCAGATATGGTGTTTGGTGCTAACCTAAAGCCCCACTGGAGGACGGTGAACATGCTGCCTGAAACAAGATACTGCAAAGTTACAGCAAACATCAGACCTGGTTCCAACTGTGCCCCTGGACAGCCCGGTGCCCTGTAGTTGCTAGGTTTTCTTGCAATTGCAAAAGTCAATCGTTGCAAGACGAATTGGAATAACTCTGGAGCACATCTGGTGAAATTCCTAGGACCTTGCATCATTTCTGTCTAAATCTCCCAGAAAGGTCAAAGGTCAAAGTTGGGGTTTTTACATCCCGTTCAACAGCCAGTAAATCTCCCAGAGGTTTTCCTACAGTTCAAATCTGTGTCTTTCAAATATCCCAGTTCCTTGTCCAGTTTTGTCCAGATTCTTCCCCTATTATGTCTCCTTCTGGCACCTATAGCTTGCATCCACAGCCATTGCATAAACTGAAGGTCATTCTGTGCAGCCATGACAATGCCATTGGCCTGAAGAAATTGTTGTAATGCTCTATCTATGATAATGTCTTTCTAAAGACTGGCATTTATATGTGTAATATTCGATTTACTTCGATTTATATGGATCATGTACAGTAAGGGTTCCTCAAAACAAGGCACGTTCACACTTTGTGATGTTAGTATTGGCTATATTAACCGGCCAATTAGGCATGAGTTTAGGCTGCACTGGATGTTGCATTACGGGACTTTAATGGATTGGGCTTTTTTAGTCAGGAACGTGTCTTATTTTTTCTTTTAATACTGGAGGTTGACATCTACCTTAAATATGCTAATTTTAATGAAATTTTATTATGCAATACTAAAGGTCACCTTACATTGGCACAAAGTAAGCTTAATTTTATTCTTTACTTAAGGACACCCTAAGGTTATGTTACTATGGACTCTCAATGAACAGTGAAGTTAGTAATTTATATGAATCTTAACTTAATGATAACCTAAACTTATTTGAGGGGCCTTAAACTCAGTTTTTCCAATCCTTAATGCGACCTTAAATATAGATGCCTTTTAGTATTGCTGTCTCATTTTGTGTCTGATCACTCTGCAACAGTAGGGGCAATGTGCATAGACGAATGCAAGCATGCATAGAGGAATGTTTTGCTACGGTAACTGAAAGTGTGGTCCCTGGTGTAAATAATTGTGACTCCTTCATCTTTTAGTGTAATAAGGCAACATAAGTCAGAAAACATAGATACTCCAACACTTCCACCAGTGCGACACCAGCCTTACCAAGGTGTCATTGATACAAGAACTTTTTTCCAGAAAATTGCTCAGACCAGAAGGCAAACATCTAAATAAAGAGGAAAGCCCTTGAACTTCGTTATCATTCTTGGTGCAAAAATTTTAATTACCTTCTGATAGATTTAGTCTCTTAAGATATTTTGTTATTTAATTCTTCAGTGTTTGTTAAATTTATTTATAGATTTTGACAGCAAATTTTCTCTGTGTTGAAGCATTTTTCCACATTAAAACTTCAATATTGTGAATTGATATTAAGGCGTTCAGGTAACATTATCTACAATAAAATTAATCGTGTTATTGGGTATCATGATAAATACTTTAAAATATAGTGACAGCTAGGCTTAATGGTGCAGGGGAGTAATGCATGAACTTAAAATACATGGTCCATATGGATTTTGCTGTAAATTTAAGTCTTGCATTGCATTGAAAAAACACGCTCCCTTTATTTCACACATTACAAGCCATTTCAGATTTAAGTGGACCAGTAATTTTTTTCTTAGTCCTCACGTTGTAGTAAATACCTGAACCAGGAAACCTGTGGAAATTTGTTTCTCATTTATTTCAGGCATAATGAAATATAACTTGCCCGTTTCACATCTTTTCCCAGTATATCCGGAGGGGCAATCACAACGGAATGATGTTGTACCTACTCGATGACAGGTTCCACCATTCTGACATTGGTTTGGACTGCAAGGATTTCTTTCTGCAATATCAGAATAACAGACCAGTTATACTTTGCCTTTTATCTTTACTATCGTTTTTTTAATTTTCTTTAATATGGCACATAGGATTGGTACAAATTAGTATTATTTACATATTTGCAAAGGCGATCGTACACAACATATATTGTTGAAAAGTAAGTAAGTAAGTAAAAGCAGTAAAGTAAGTCAGAAGCATTGATAAAGCACCAAAATTGATGTAAACATCCTCTAAGGCGTTGATGTCCAAAAAGGGATTGTCCAGATCCAAAAAGGGGGTCAGTATCCATATAAGAGTCTAACAGGGGAGATAGGCTATGGTGGAGGATATGCTAATTTGAAAAGATATGTTTTCAACTTTTTTATGAAAGCAGATATACTTTCCATAGTGTTAATGGCTTGAGGGAGATTGTTTTGTTCCACTCTGTGGGGGCAGCTACTGCAAAACCGTGCAACCCTGAACTTTTACTCGGTTTAGATTAGGAAATTGATGGGTGATTGATATGAGACATTGAGGTTGGCTAAAATTTATGGCTCTATAAATAAGGAGATTGTATTTGAACAATAATGAATGGGAAGCCAGTGTAGTTTGTGCAGGAAAAGAGTGACATGACTAAATTTATTTAGTTTGTACACAGTACGACATAACATAATTTATATTCTTTGTAGTGTGACAGTATATGCTGTCTTTGTGTCATAAAGCAGTGAATTAAAGTAATCCAGGTGACTGCTTACCAAGGCGTTTGTTCGGGGCCACATGAGGGTGTGGGCTAGGTCAGTTCTGAAGAAGTTGGTTCCTACTTTAAAGCATGATTGTTTGGTCACTACTTTAAATTATTTTACTTTGTACCAATATTCATGTGGCTGCTTCTGATTGGACAGCCCTTGGTCCTCGTCTGTAAACCCCTGTCATTCTTCCATTTTGAAGTTAGAGGCACATGGGCACACAGCAAGAAAAATTTTGCAATGAAAAATTTCAACTTCAAGTGCAACTGCAGAATTGTTTTTACGTCTAAGTGGTTTTATACTGAGTGTTTTATATTTTACTGTTTTATCTTTTATATTGTGTTGTGTACAATGGCAGAGGCTGACAAACGGCATTATAACTTGCGTTCTGGTAATACTGTACAACTCCCAGTACAGATTCATATGTCTGATCCGGAATTTTTGACACAAATTTCACAAAATCACCATAATTCAGATTCTGATGATTCGGCAGACTCTGAATTAGATTGCAGTGTGGTTATTGAGAATTCTGACACGGAACATACTACCGGCACAGAAAGTAAACAAAGTACTTTCAGTACACCAAGTACTTCGCTTGCTGGGAATACTTTGTCGGATGCTGCCACTCAACAGGCAATAAACATTCAAATTTTAGCACAGCTTTCATCTATCAGTGATAGATTAAATGTACTTGAGAGCAAGAAAGTCAGAAAACATTCGGATCCGAAAACAATCAAGGGAGTTTCCAAAAGTAAAACCAGCACTCGAGTTACCCCGGTCACACTGCCACAGAATCAGTGCCCTACCTCCGGCATGCCAAGTTTGCAGTCCATTAGACAAGATGCATTCATTCAAAGCCAAGTGGATCAGAGATTGAGAGATTTAGCTCAAAATACTACTGCAGGTACAAAGTTAAAATCCCTTAGAGGGGGACCTGTGGAGATCTTGGTTTCGAACCGGGTCAAGTGGCCACAAGAATTTGTACTTTCTGGTTTCAAAAAAGAACGAATCCAATATGACCAATTGTCGGTAGTCCAATGGGTGGTTGGTTTCTGCCGGATCCTAAGAGAAGAGCAAGATCCCCAAGTCAAGGAGCACATGCTTGATTATCTAATAGCTCTTATGGAGGATGCCAATGACTTCTCTTGGGATGCGGCATGGGCCAGCCATGCAGTCCTGCTTTGTAGAATGGAGCAAGGGGAAGTAAAAAATTATACTGAAACTGAGAAGTTAGACAGGATAAGGCGAGCCAATGCTCAATGACATGTAGCTAACACTTCTGAAGAAGTGTCAAATTTTCAAAAGAAAACCAAAAATAAGGTACTTACTTGCTCATATTACAATCAGGGGACATGTATCCACCAAAAATCACATGACACAAAAGGTGTCACCTATAGACACATCTGTGCTTATTGTTTTCAACAGTTTGGCAAAACATATTCGCATTCGGAACAAAATTGTAGGAGTAAGACAAAGAAAATGACAAAAAACGAGTAAGCCAGGGTGGGTTCGAACCTGCTCCCACCCGATCATTTCCTACCAAGAGTTATTTTAGCACACAGCTGTATTCTGCAAAGTCGGAATCATATGCATCGAAAGATCAAGCAATACATTGGTTTCGACAAGCTAGAGCTTTTGATACAGTTAAACCTAATAAGTCTTATGCTCAAGCATTACTTTTCAATGTAGATAGCAACGTACTTTCTTACTCGAGGGTTGAGAGGAATCTTGGGGCTACTGATAACATGAAGCTAGGTATAGCAGGCAATAACCAAGGTTACAGCAGTGCTTATACAGTAGCCAGGATCCATAAAGCTCCCTATGTTAAGTTGTTCAGCAAAGCTCAGTCACAGCCCTCCAGTAAATTGATATGCAAAAAACAAAATAATACTACTGCAAAAAATTTTCAACAAACTTGGGGTAGTGGCAGTGTGACCGAGGTGGTTACTAAAAAGCCGGAAATACTGTTAAACAACAGGTTCCACGTATTACAGCAGTTACATGCTGGTGACTTATGTATGACAGATACAGATACAAAAAACAGCATGGAAAACATGTTAAGTTGCAGTAATCGGCCAACATTGGCTAAGCAGGTAAAAAACCAATTGGTGGGAAAAAAAACAAAAATGGGATTTTTGATGGGGAATCTAGAAATATATGCAACAACATAGTCGACCTTAAGGTCGCAACTGCCAATCAAAGTACAACCAAAGATTGTCTCAGTATGCACCCGTCTATTAGACCACATGTGCAAAACAGAAACTCAGAACCTCAATACTTTAAGTATGATGCACCATATGACCATATGTTACATCTGATTAATTCTCAGAAAAATACCAAACACTTTGGGTTCTCCCCAAAATCTGCTTTAAAAATTTATGAAGGACAGCCAGTACAATGGCATCAGGTACCTGATATATTGCAGGCCCATAGGTTTATAAAAGATAGCAACCTACCAAATTTCTTACATTGTCGCATACCTGTTCAATCTGGACTTAATATCAAAGCCTGGAGAAGTTACCTTCAAAATTATGAGGCCAGCAATTATGTGATTTGCTCGAATTTGGTTTCCCTCTAGACTTTGATAGAACTTGTCACTTACACTCTACTGAAGAAAATCATGCTTCCGCTATTGAAAATATGCAGGATATTGGTACATTTTTACAAGAAGAGAGGCAATATGAAGCCATTTTAGGCCCTTTTGATACAAAACCTATAGAAATGCATGTATCTCCATTGCTAGTTAGAGACAAACAGAATTCTACCAGTAAAAGAACCATTATGGACTTAAGCTGGCCAAAAGGAGCTTCTGTTAACAATGGAGTAGCTAAAGATACATACTTGGGTACCCCTTATGAATTGAATTATCCCTCTGTTGATTCCATAACAAATTCATTGAGAAATTTGGGGCCTTCAGCACAAATCTACAAAATTGATATCAGCAGAGCCTTTAGACAAATAAAAATTGATCCTGGTGATATAGATCTATTAGGTATCAAGTTCCAAGATCAGTATTTTTTTTTTTATTATTATTATTCTCCTCTCAATTTTCATACATTTGTATTGCACAGAAGTGAGTACAGGATATACATACACATCTATGCAAGAAAGATAAGTAAAACAGATTAACAGATCACAATAAGTTCATATCAATAGAAAAAAGGCATATTAGTAACTGTTAGTAAACATCGACTGAACAAAATATTTAGGCTGAATTCTAGACTGTTAAAACAAAAACAACAGGTCTTTTTACATTGACTCTGTGCTTGGAATACTAATTCCACCATAACTGTGGACTAACATACTAATTCCAATGGGTGTTTCAGGTTCCTGAAAACAGACCTTTCCAAAGTGACCATTTTTCTTGAATTCACTTTTATTATTTATTTTTGATAATAATTCTTGCTCTATGAATTTTTCTTTAGCAATTTCCTGGACTTGGTACACATTTAAATCACTACCTTTCATGGCAAATTTAAAAATATAGTATCTAACAATCATCAGAATAAAGTTCAATGGGCAAGAGTTTGCATCAGCTTCAGTGTATCCTAAAACCAATATTTTTTTTGTCAAAATTACATTTATTTTTATTTTGGATCTTATCCATGCTTTGACATTGTACCACAAGTCGCATACTTTTTCAGATTCTGAAAATAAATGAGCTAAAGTTTCAGCCTGTTCACCACATATTCGGCATAGGTCATTATTTGCAATTTTAATTTTTTTCAAAAAGTGATTGGTACCTAGTATTCTCTGAATAATTCTATATTGAAACCATATGTAAGTGTTGTCTTTTATGGTATTAAAGCATATATTGTACACATGTTGCCAATTTTTGCTATCTTGTTCTGTTCCAAATTCAGAATTCCATTTGATTTCATTGCCAGGTTGATCCGCTTCAAAATCAGACATTGCTTCATATATTTCCCTTTTATTTTTCATGGAGTTCATAATTATTTTCAAATGGAAAGGTAAATATGGTTTCGTACAAACAAAGTTATTTCCCTTTTTGTGTTTTTCAATGAAGGCTTTTACCAACCTTTTTATACTGTAATAATGTAAAAAATTTATATTTATCTTATACCTTTCTGTTAAAGTGTCTTGAGATAGTACATTACCTTGATTATCTATAATATCATTTATAATATTAATACCTTTTCTTGACCAGTTTAAGTAGAAAGTGTATCTGGCACTTAACTGTTTGTTAAACCAGATACTACTGTTACAAATATCTTCATTTGATTTGATTTTTTGTTTTGCACATAGCTCTGACCAATATTTAAATACCGCATTCCAAAATGGGTTTAGAACGTGTTGAAAATTTAACAACCATTGTCCACCATAGATATTTATGTTATCTAGTTTCTGTATTTCACTCATCAGCAGATCACTCCAAGTGTGTTCCGTTTGGAAGATAATATATTTAAGCCACTTAAGTTTCATAGACTTTTCAAAGTTAAATATATTTATCATTTTTAGACCACCTTTGTTATAGTTCATGGATACTGTTTTCCTACTCACTTTATCAGGTTTCCCGTTCCAAAGATAATTGTAAAACAATTTGTTAATTTCATTTAGAATGGAATTTGGTGTGGGTATTGATGAAAATAGATGGATAAATTTTGGCAAAATTAATGTTTTTAAAAGTTATTTTACCAATGGGTGTTAGTATTCTGTATTTCCAAGAGTTTAATTCAGCTTTTGCTTTAAGTAAAACTTTTTCAAAATTCATTTTCGAAATATTATTTAGGTCTGTCGAGAAAGTAATCCCTAAAAGTGTGAATTCGTTTTCTCCCCAAAACATTTCAGGGTTAGTATTTATTCTTGATTTAGAGTTTATTTTACTTCCAATCCAGATGAGTTTTGTTTTATCTTTATTCACTTCAAGACCTGATATACTACCGAATATCTCTAAAGTATTTAAAGTGGCCTGCAAGGACTTTTGACTTCCATCAAGGATAACAGTGGTGTCATCTGCAAATTGTGTTAGTTTAATTTGTTTTTTACCGACTGTAATTCCTTTGATATCTGTATTTTGATCTATCATTAGAGTAAGTATTTCTGCAACTAAGATAAATAGATATGGCGAAATCAGATCTCCTTGTCTGCATCCTCTTTCTATCTTAATCGGTTTTGACAAAAAACCACATTGAATAACATATGCACTAATGTCACTATTAAAAAGTTTAATCCAATTTATAAAATTTTTGTCAAATCCAAAGGTTTTTAGAACTTCACAGAGAAAATTCCAGGACACAGAGTCAAAAGCTTTCTTGAAGTCAATCAGCATTAATAGCCCAGGTATTTTTCCCTTTTCTGCATAGCTCATAATATCATATACTAATCTTGTGCCTTCTTCAATGGGCCGCCCCTTTATAAATCCAGTATTTTCTTGATAGATCGGTAGCTTTCGGATTTCGTCATGGTTCATTAATTTTTCCGAGATGTACAGATGCCATTCGTTACATCATGGCCCAGCATAGCTTCCCATTATTGTACAATGATATAGACGATCTAATATATACTGGTCTTCCTTCCCAAATCAACGAATCTTTCATTTTTCTGAAGAAATTGTTGGGGGAGCTGGGATTAGAGATTAGTAACAAAACATTGGTTCCACCTGCCACTTCAGTTACTTGCTTAGGTATACTGGTAGATTCGTTGCAAAAAACCATCTCTATTCCAAGCGAAAAATCGGCTGAAATTGTTCAGCTATGTGCAGACTGGGGGTCCAAGACCTATTGTAGCAAAAAGGACCTTCAATCTCTCTTGGAATCTCTTCTTTATGTTTCTAGATGTGTAAAACATTCCAGATTTTTTCTTAACAGAATGTTACAACTATTAAGAGATAATGTGGATACAAGAAAAATACTAATCACTGCTGAATTCAAACATGACCTAGCTTGGTTTAATTCTTTCCTTCCCCATTATAATGGTGTTACTTATTATGACCAATCTTATTGTCATTCAGAAGTATATCTGGATGCCTGTCTTACTGGCTTGGGGGGCGCCCATGGCAATATGGTGTATGCTTTACCCATCCCCAAAGGCTATCTTCATTATAACATTGCTCATCTAGAGATATTAAACATAATAGTAGCACTGAAAGTGTGGGCTACTCATTGGGCAAATAGACGAATACGTATCCATTGCGATAATACGGCAGTGGTAAAAGTTTTGAATTCTGGCAGGGCTAGGGACCCTACTTTGGCCTTGATTGCCAGAAATATTTGGCTTATTTGTGCAATTTTTCATATACAGATAGTAGTTGTACACATTCCAGGCCACAGTAATGTTTTGGCTGACCTCCTGTCTAGGTGGCAATTTACTGCTACCAATTGTAAAGACCTTGCCCATATATTGCCTCAACACACCTGGATCCCAACGCATTTAGATCTAACACTACTAAATTATAATATATAATACTTTGTGTTGCAGATTATATGGGAGACGGAGCCCAGCTGGCCACGTCTGCTGTTGATAAGCTCATGTCGGGTTTCCGCCCTGCCACACTGAGGCAATACTGTAGGATGTGATCAGATTTCATAGCCTTCCAAGTGGCAGCTGGGCTGCTCTCCTATCAGGTGAATGTTTATTTGCTATTGGCTTTCTTAGAATTCTTAAACCATAATGGAATTGCCGCCTCCCAGCTACAAAACTATTTAACAGCCATCAGGGCTCTCCATATTTTGCATGGCCTGGACACTAGTGCATTCAGAGATGAAAGATTGGCCCTATTTGTCAAAGCGACTAGGTTACAAGCCCCATTTCATCCTTCAATTCCTGCACACCTAGATATCACATTGTTAGAACGTATTATCAAGCAATGCGATAATATGCAGTTTTCAGTGGTTTTCAAGCCTTTGTACTTAATGATATTCTTTTCATTTCTTAGGTTATCTAATGTTCTTCCACATTCAGTGGCATCATTTGATCATACTAGACAGCTGGCTCGTGATGTAATTTCTGGGGACTCTGGAGCAGTGCTATTGCTAAAATGGTCCAAAACAATGCAGAACAGGAAGGACTTTGCCACTGTTTCACTGCCAAATTTGGCAGGCTCGAACTTATGCCCCATTATGGCTCTTACAATCATGTTTGCTACATTCCAAGGTACTGACAATTCTCCAGTGTTTGTGATCCCTAGAAGTAAAGGATTGGTTCCATTGACTGATTCTGTGGCTCGAAAACACTTGAAAGACATTTCCAAGGCCCTTTGTTTGAGTAAAGTACTCACATTTCATGATTTCCGTAGGGGCGGGGCTGCTTGGGCTTTTTCCCATGGTGTTCCTCTAGAGCACATAATGAAACATGGTACTTGGAAGTCGGATGCTATCTGGACCTACCTTTCCTCTTCTGTCACCACTACTTCCCCTGTAGCCCTTGCATTTCAACGTGTCTTACGTTCCTAGGTCCTACTTGGGTTTGGGTGCTTCTTATTTTCACCCTGTAGACTGTAATACACAGTACCTTTAGTATGATACAAATGCAAATACTAATACTTTACCATTTTAAGTACACCCTATTTTATGGGTTATCACCTGGAAACACACTGACTAGCATTTCTGGCCACTTTACCTTACCTTGCTTCGTCTGTCAGTTTGACCTTGACCTCGGATTTGACCTTGGAGGTCATTGCTCCAGGACCTGTTTTCATGACCTCATTGTTGCTTGACTAGCTGGTGGGTTGGGCAGATTTTCATATAAACCCATGGACTATAGAAAGATAATTTAATATTTTCTGCCCAACCTGCTTGCTTTTCTTTCACCATTCATCATGTTGGGATTTTGACCTTCTAGACTTGAAGGTCAGCTGTATGACCTTGGAGTTCACTACGGTTCAAGTTCACTTTACTTAGGCCAAATTGCAAGGCAGGTATTTTGGTCAGCTAGGGGCAAATACATCATTTAACTCTAATTGTTTTCAACTTATTTAATGTTTATATTGTGCCTGATAAAAATCGGGTAGTAAAGTAGAAAATAAATGTTATATATCCCATGTTGCCTCTTTACTTCTTGGGAACTGTTCGGGGCCACATGAGGGTGTGGGCTAGGTCAGTTCTGAAGAAGTTGGTTCCTACTTTAAAGCATGATTGTTTGGTCACTACTTTAAATTATTTTACTTTGTACCAATATTCATGTGGCTGCTTCTGGTTGGACAGCCCTTGGTCCTCGTCTGTAAACCCCTGTCATTCTTCCATTTTGAAGTTGGAGGCACATGGGCACACAGCAAGAAAAATTTCCCTCCCTTTGTACCCATCCCATGTCTAAGTATATTGAGTAAGAATATCATATGTGTATCATTACGTGGTGACAACATTACTGCCTGTAGATATTTTTCAGATCACCATGAGTGATGACGGTGGGACTGGTGCATCATTGGCATATTCATTCAAGTCTTGACTAGCTAGTCTTTGACTTTGCTGGTAGTGCTTCCTCATGGACATAATATTGGTGTGTTGCTTCACACTTGGTTGTGTTTTGACGTGGAACCTGTGTCGATTTTTCATGTGATGTCCTGAGGATAGATGTACCAGAATTGAATTGCCTGCCAATATCTTTATGTATTTTACAATGTATTTTATTCATGCATTATTGTTATTATTCACGTATACACACACATACAATTACATTACATTAGTTGGACTGAGTGATCAGTCAGTCTTGTTGTGATCATGAGTTGGATCACTGTTAAGCAGAGGTTGCATTGTGCAGTCACTAGGGCTGTTTTCAAATTTTTTTTATTAGTGAGGGGATCACAACGATCACCTTTCCAACATTTTAGTTGGCAGTGTGTTTTCTTTTATTGTGTTTTATTGGACCTGGTTTTATCTTTTTACACTAGAATGCATAGAATTGCACTTCTAGTAACCTTTGACCTAATTTTAACTTTAGCACTGGCATGCAGACATTTGCACTGTCAGTTATGTTGGGTGCTTCTTATTTTCACCCTGTAGACTGTAATACACAGTACCTTTAGTATGATACAAATGCAAATACTAATACTTTACCATTTTAAGTACACCCTATTTTATGGGTTATCACCTGGAAACACACTGACTAGCATTTCTGGACACTTTACCTTACCTTGCTTCGTCTGTCAGTTTGACCTTGACCTCGGATTTGACCTTGGAGGTCATTGCTCCAGGACCTGTTTTCATGACCTCATTGTTGCTTGACTAGCTGGTGGGTTGGGCAGATTTTCATATAAACCCATGGACTATAGAAAGATAATTTAATATTTTCTGCCCAACCTGCTTGCTTTTCTTTCACCATTCGTCATGTTGGGATTTTGACCTTCTAGACTTGAAGGTCAGCTGTATGACCTTGGAGTTCACTATGGTTCAAGTTCACTTTACTTAGGCCAAATTGCAAGGCAGGTATTTTGGTCAGCTAGGGGCAAATACATCATTTAACTCTAATTGTTTTCAACTTATTTAATGTTTATATTGTGCCTGATAAAAATCGGGTAGTAAAGTAGAAAATAAATGTTATATATCCCATGTTGCCTCTTTACTTCTTGGGAACTGTTCGGGGCCACATGAGGGTGTGGGCTAGGTCAGTTCTGAAGAAGTTGGTTCCTACTTTAAAGCATGATTGTTTGGTCACTACTTTAAATTATTTTACTTTGTACCAATATTCATGTGGCTGCTTCTGGTTGGACAGCCCTTGGTCCTCGTCTGTAAACCCCTGTCATTCTTCCATTTTGAAGTTGGAGGCACATGGGCACACAGCAAGAAAAATTTCCCTCCCTTTGTACCCATCCCATGTCTAAGTATATTGAGTAAGAATATCATATGTGTATCATTATGTGGTGACAACATTACTGCCTGTAGATATTTTTCAGATCACCATGAGTGATGACGGTGGGACTGGTGCATCATTGGCATATTCATTCAAGTCTTGACTAGCTAGTCTTTGACTTTGCTGGTAGTGCTTCCTCATGGACATAATATTGGTGTGTTGCTTCACACTTGGTTGTGTTTTGACGTGGAACCTGTGTCGATTTTTCATGTGATGTCCTGAGGATAGATGTACCAGAATTGAATTGCCTGCCAATATCTTTATGTATTTTACAATGTATTTTATTCATGCATTATTGTTATTATTCACGTATACACACACATACAATTACATTACATTAGTTGGACTGAGTGATCAGTCAGTCTTGTTGTGATCATGAGTTGGATCACTGTTAAGCAGAGGTTGCATTGTGCAGTCACTAGGGCTGTTTTCAAATTTTTTTTATTAGTGAGGGGATCACAACGATCACCTTTCCAACATTTTAGTTGGCAGTGTGTTTTCTTTTATTGTGTTTTATTGGACCTGGTTTTATCTTTTTACACTAGAATGCATAGAATTGCACTTCTAGTAACCTTTGACCTAATTTTAACTTTAGCACTGGCATGCAGACATTTGCACTGTCAGTTATGTTGGGTGCTTCTTATTTTCACCCTGTAGACTGTAATACACAGTACCTTTAGTATGATACAAATGCAAATACTAATACTTTACCATTTTAAGTACACCCTATTTTATGGGTTATCACCTGGAAACACACTGACTAGCATTTCTGGACACTTTACCTTACCTTGCTTCGTCTGTCAGTTTGACCTTGACCTCGGATTTGACCTTGGAGGTCATTGCTCCAGGACCTGTTTTCATGACCTCATTGTTGCTTGACTAGCCGGTGGGTTGGGCAGATTTTCATATAAACCCATGGACTCTAGAAAGATAATTTAATATTTTCTGCCCAACCTGCTTGCTTTTCTTTCACCGTTCGTCATGTTGGGATTTTGACCTTCTAGACTGGAAGGTCAGCTGTATGACCTTGGAGTTCACTACGGTTCAAGTTCACTATACTTAGGCCAAATTGCAAGGCAGGTATTTTGGTCAGCTAGGGGCAAATACATCATTTAACTCTAATTGTTTTCAACTTATTTAATGTTTATATTGTGCCTGATAAAAATCGGGTAGTAAAGTAGAAAATAAATGTTATATATCCCATGTTGCCTCTTTACTTCTTGGGAACTGCCACCTTCACAGCTGCTTCATGATTTAGATACCTGTGTATCCTTCGTAGTTCATAGAGATGGTAGTAACATGTGTGACATAGATTAGCCACATGTCTTTGCATTGAATTGACAGCATCCAGAATGACACCAAGGTTTTTGAAAAATTCAGCTGATTCCATTATATTGCCAAGAAAACTTACTGGGAATGATGACTTCATGTAGTTTCTGATTTTATCATCAGCAATTACTATGAATTCTGTCTTATCAGGATTTAATTTAAGTTTGTTACTTCTCATCCATACCTAGACTGTCTCAGTGCCAGCTCAGTGGTGCTAGAATCAAAGTGGTTAGAGTCAAGTTTGAAGTAAAATGTGGCCACAAATTAGTTATCTATTTTCAAAGGATTTGTATATTGTCAGGTTCTGTTTGGTTGTGCATGATATTTGTAGGTATGACAGAAGTCAATGATTATACTTTTGCCAAAAAGAATAGTTCCCAAAAAATCATGTTTTGGATTTTCAAAGTATCTCACAGAGGTGTGTGGATCTTATCTTACAAATAACTGGATCTTTACTAAAAGTAGTGGAAATAAATTGACTAGACCACTGTTTATTGCTCTGTGGATGTCTATACTAATTATCCTGCAATAAGTTCTCAATAAAATTGACATTTTGAAGAAGCGAAAAATATTATTTTTTTAATAATAAGATCTCCTGCGAAAAAGGAAATTATTTATGTTTTTGTTTAAGTTTCTGGTCTTATAAATTTATGAAAGATACTTGATGCAATTCTTATAAAATAAAGGATTATAAAATCATCGGGGAGAACATACCTACACAAGTTACCTCATTTCTAACCTATTTTTCAAAAAAATACTTTTGTTCAGATGGTGGTCCAGATCACCACCCAAATATTCTCGCTGACATTATCACCATTTCCTCAAAATCCGTCCTTAACGTCTTGAGTTATTGTGCAAACAAAAACACTCCCAATTTTGCGAGAGAAACATAATTTTAAGACAAAGACAATTATACAAACAATGTTATTGGAACTAAATTTCTTATGTAATAAATACACCAAAAATTCAACATTTTACCACAAAAACTTTAGCACTAACCCAATAATGTTTGACATAAACACAAAGACATGTGTGCTAAAAAATACTCAGTTACAGTTAAGTGTTATTTTGGTTTAATACTGTGCCCAGATCCACTTAAAATATTCAAATTAAAAAAAAACTTATGCTTAGGATATTAAATTTTGATCATTTTTACTTAACTATAAAAATAGAAATAGTTTTAACTTTAGGTTGGAATTTTGTCCAGCCTGCCCCAAAACTGACTTACATTTTGTCCTTCCTTGTGTACTGGAATCAAGTTTTATAGCTACAATTTAGATACCATCAAAATCAACCCATTAAAATCGAAAATAGCCTTTGAATGTAAAATCTAACTATTTGTCACACTATATATCACACTATATATAGTCTTTGGACAGTCATAGAATACAGATACATAATGTACTCAACTTAATGTTCACTATATGTCCATGTTTAGAATTAAAGCAGGTAATGAGTATATCTTAGATATTTAGAAAAAGCAGTGTGGAAACATAAATGTTTACCTGCTTTTCTAAAATGAAGGCATTGCTGTGAACTAGGCAGGCAGTGTGTTCCCAAAGACTATAGAAAGTAATAAGAAAGCAACTTAATAGCCCCACCAGGAGTAGCATAACTCTTTACTTAGTTTCTTTCCAGTAAAATACAGTATAAATAATGAGGAAGCAAATTAACGATAGGTGTCCTCTCATTGACTGTATGGATTGTCACCATATGTTGTGTCAACAAGCCACAACACTGGTACTGCTCATAACATGGCACAAACCTCATCTTGGCACAAACCAAAAGACAGAATGTATGTTGTCAAAGTGAAGGTAAAATAATTGTAATATCTTCGGGATTTTTCATTTGTGAAAATTGTGCCAAGTTGGGGCGCTGATTCAGGTAGCAATTGTATTATCGCCAATTAAAAAGAACTTTTAAGGGTTAAATTAGATAATTAGTGATTGCAGTTTACTTATAGCTCGCGTGTTACAACTATTAACTTATCAATAACCAATAATGTATCAGCTAACCAATAATATAGCAAAAATTGACCAATAATGTATCATCAACCAATAATGTATCAAAATTAACCATTAATGTATCATCACGAACAAAATTGACCTCACCTGGAAGTGGGGAGTCTAGTTTTAACTGAAATTTGACAACACTTAATCTCTACACAAAAAAATTAAAGGTGATATAAAACAAAATAATGCATGAAGCCATTACACGGTAGTAAGTTGAAAATCAAAAATAGATTAAATTGCTGAATACCCAGTTACTTTATCCCGTGCTGAAACTGCAGGATATGTAGACTCCGATATTTCATGTTTTAGTTTTACAAAATGATAAATAACTAGAAAAGTAATCAAGGGGGCGGCCAATACATCCACTGTGGCTTATGAATGCTATGACAAAAAAAAAATCTTTAAAAAATTCCTGGATCTAGAGGAATATTCAGATCACCGTCAGAATCATGTCATATGTTCTTCGCGAAATGGTTGACATTTCCTGAAACTTTCATTAAAATCCGTCCAAAACTCTTTGCGTTATTTTACTAGCAAAGAGACAAACAAATAGAAAAACAAATGAGGGTCATCAGTTACAAAAGCTTCCTTGTGAGAGGTTAAAAAATAGACTTACGAAATTGGCATCTGTTTCCATAATAACCTTTGTGACAATTACAGTAAACACTGTTATACAACACCTCACAGTCTCCATTTTTCCCACATGGATTGTCACTGCAAGGACCCAGATCTAAAATGTTATACAAACATTAAAAGTATTTTGAAGCAAATTTATAGCTAACAGTGTTGTGTATTCAAAAACGTAAATATTTTTTACCATATCTGATATTGTAAGGGTGTCCCTCTATTTTCAGATGAGCCACATGGTTTTTATCTTCAGTTATGTCAGGCTGCTACAAAACTGGTACAAAAAGCACTGCAAAGTACACAAAATAAACTGACACTTTGGATTCTGTTTCATTCTTAAAATTGAAATGGAATCCCTTAAGATGGCTTTCTTCTTTAGAAACCTTTTCCAAATACATTTGAAGTACTGTATAACCAACTAAAGTCATAGTTACACATGCCAATTCAAGAATCCACAAACGGTCACATGTGTGGATTTTAAACATGATAGCAATCAAATGTTTATTCATCTGAATCATTGTGTGCAAGGTTCAACAATTCCATCATCAGCCAATTACGACACAAATTAGCTTACAGAAATGTGTGACTGATTTAGTCTGGTCAAATATTGTTACTACAAATTTTCAAAGTCCTTAGGTATTTGAAAATTACAGCTACATATTACATGTTATATTACCATCACAGTGGTGTATAAAATAATTATTGTAATGCTATCACAAAGACAAAATAAATAGTTAAAACAAGAATGTGACTATGAAAATCAAAAATGTATTTAAAGCTATGTACACGGACATATCTTTTTATTGGTGCATGGTCACACAGTGTACACAAAAATAACATTATTACGTTGCATATAACATTATAGTTTTTTGCGTGTTTCAATATGTACATATACTTATGAGTTTTGGTTTATCATTATTTCCTATTGTTATTGAATTTTATTTTGGATTTAAAAAAGACAAATAATCGCTCTAACAGTATGGAAGTATTGGTGAATCTATCTTCTTTGATAATACCTTACAACAGTATTACATTAGGACAGATCAAGGGAGTGTTAGTCTAAAACTGAACACTAGAAATCATCGCAAAGGCAACTACTTAGACATCTAGGCCCGTATTCACAAAAGGTCTTAGCCATAGCTTGGGCTTAAAGTTGAGACTTTTGTCTCAAGTTTCTGGCCAAAAACTGCTAAGACTTTTGTCTAAGGTTTAGTAGTATTCACAAAGAATTTAAGACCGGTCTTAGGCTTAGCCAAGGGCTCAACTCTAAGACTGGTTGGTAGTTGGCTTAAATTTTGTAAAGAGGACTTAAATATGGCCGCCATAAACTTTTCTCCACTTCAAAGTTTGAAATGGCTGTAAATAAAGTTTAATGATACAGGACATCTCACTAAAGCAGTCTTTGGAAGTTTATATGTGGTAACAAGGTTTTCCATTTCAAAACAGAAATGAATAGAAAAGAAAGGTCACAGGACACAGAAAACCACTGTGGTTATTTGATAATCTTGGACTTAACTAAGTCACCCTTTGTGAATACGGTTTTAAAACAAAACTTAGTTGAGACAAAAGTCTTTAAGACTTTAAGACTGGATTTAAGCCTAAGACCCTTCGTGAATACCAGCCCAGTTTTCTTTCCTTCCATAAATCATTAGTCATTGGAATTGTTTACCTAGTTAAGTCATATTAGCATGCAGTTATTTTGTAATTGGTAAAACAACAGCGTTCATTGCTTATGTAGTAAGTAGTATTTATTAATGTTCGACGATAGGAGAGGGTTATTGTAATCAGTTCCTTCTGTTTTGTCTGTCTTTCTGTCTGCGCACCGTTTTGCCCTTGTAACTCAAAAACTATAAAATCAATTAAGCTCAGATTTGGTGGGCAGATATTTCATGGGATACAGATGAATTCCTCCAAATTTGATAAAATTTGAGTGAAAATTAAAGTGAAGAAACAGTTTTTCTTATTTTCAATTGGGCATATACAGATAAACTGAATCTCTTCACATACATAAAAAAATCAATATTTTGCTTTCTGGGGCCGGTTTCACGAAGCTTCCTTTGTTTTTCCTTCCTTAAAGTAAAGGAAAGGGGATTTCTAACCTTTGGCAAGGTTTCCCTTAAATCCTGTTTCACAAAGCCTCCTTTATTCCACCTTACCAAAGATTTTCCTTAAAACAAAGGAAGGGTGATTCCCTGTATAACCACACTGTTTGGAATTTCCCCTCCATTACTTATATAACCTTCACACAATTTATTTTCAATATTAAGAGAGTAAATTGCATTTTAACTATTTTAAACTTGGTACATTTTAATTTTCAGATACATTATTTCCATTTTTATTTTTTTTGGGGGGAGTTGTTTCCAAAACCTATAACCACACCAATGTTTTTCTTTCACTGTAAGTACATGTGTACTTGTGCACTTATTTTGTACCTAGATTACCTTATGGGGCAACGTACTTATTGTAACACTGTTAGAGATCAGTAAAGTCAGTAAATCTATATTTTACTATATTTTAATAAATTTTGTAAAATGCAGATTGGTAATGATTATATTTTGCAAATTAATAGAGTAAGTCACATGACAATTTTTTACCCAAAGTAAGGGAGGGGCCCTTTATGTTCAAGGAAACTCCAAGAATATGTTTCTCACTTCAAAAGTTTGAACATCAATTTTTCAAGAATTAAACAACCAAATGCCATGAAATAAACAGCAAAACATTGTTTGTGGATGTAGATTTGACAATAATGTTTCAAGTCTATATATTAGGTGGATTCACTTTAAAATGTTCATTAAAGTTGATAAACATTCCTTGAAGGACACTTCCTTAAATCTAAGGTAAGTCCTTAGCTTCCTTGAAATTCAAGGGAGTTTCAAGGTCTCCTTTAAGGAAGGAGGCTTTGCAAAACTGAGATTTTTTAAAGTAGGGAGAAAATCAAAGAATTCCTAGAATTTAAGGTGACCTTTATCTTAAGGAGGCTTCGTGAAACCAGCCCCTGATGATGTCATTACTTAATGATGTCACAATGTAATTGTCATTGTGAGGTTATAAAACCAACTTGTGATACTTAATGTCTTTGAGTAAAAAATATTTCTTCTCATTTTATGTCTTGAAATTGACATAAAGATAATAAAGAGGGAGTTGGTGTATTCATCATTTTTATTTATTTTTGTTTTCATTAATTTTTCTTTTTTCCCTTTCAATTCCTTGACAGTCCATCACAAAAAATTTACCCTGAGTGATTTTTACCAAGAAGCAATAACCAATATTTTTACCTCCACCGGGAGTTTATGTTTTTGTGTACTAAGTGTTTGTCTGCCTGTCTGTCTGTCTGTCTGTATTTTTGGTGTTTAGATTACTCCAGAACTAATGTACTGAACTATACAAAATATTTTGTGGGTAGGACCTGGCCAAAGGATTGAGTTACTCATTTATGGGAAAGATCTGGATCATATTTTATAACACTTGCGAGACTGGTCACATCGAGTCGAGTGTTTTGCTCTCTTTGAGTGCATCTTGTTGTTTATGTGGTTGTTTATACAGTAGAATTTATTGCTTGAGCAATTTGTTAGACCTAGGAAGTCATTGTATGTTCTATTGTAGTGTGTATTTACACTCAGCACAATATCTCCATGTACTACAGGACTCAAAGCACTATTTGACCGAACTGACTGCACAAGTACAGCCCAACTCTCAAGTTACTGACCGTCCCCTATTTGAAATACAGAGGTTTAAAGATGACCATTTGTCAATGTCCTTGGAGTTCCTTTACCTGCCACTGGGGTAGGACCCACTAACAGAGGACTGCCATTTTAAGTTGGCACACAAGACACTTTGTTCCTGCTGGTACCTGTGTTTGATCTCTGTATTTTAGGTGAGTATGTTACCCACTAGGCCACAGTGGCTTAGTATAAGTGTAATTGTTTACAAAAAACAAAGTCATTGTTTATTTATCTACTTGACATTAGTATTAATCAGTTATGTGTTTCCTTAGTATGCATTGCTTATGTATCTGCTTAAACATTCATTCATTGTCTGTACGACTGTTTTAAACATTTCTAGTTTTGCTTACAATGCTTTATGAAATTGATTATTATCACTTCATAAGTTCTCTCTATTTTAACTAACTCAACACAATAAGTAATACTGTAAAATGATCAGCATGAATTATAGAAAACAGTTTTGCATGCTACCTGTTTCACATTTTTTGCCAGTGTAACCATATGCACAGTCACATGTGTACTTCCCCTTGTTGTCAGGCACACATGTTCCTCCATTCTTACAGGGCTTTTTGGCACAGGGATCTTTAAAAAAAAACACACATTTAAGCTTCTTGGAACTTATACTACTATGCTTAAACCCTTTGCTAGAGCTGAAATCACTTTAACATTTGGAATATTATTTAACAAATCGAAACATTTTCCCATCTGATTCCATGGCTCAGTTAGGGGCCACGGTGGCAGAGTGGTAACACTCTCGCCTCCCACCTCTGCGGCCGGGGTTCGATCCCCGTCATGGCCGTAAGTGGGAAAGCTGGTAGTTGCTTGCCATTGGTCGGCAGTTTACAGTACACAACCCTAGCGAACTATATGTACTGGTTTCCTCTGCCCTTCCAACTACCCGTCGTGATATGACCTGTACAGTGTTGAAAGCGACGTAAAACCCCAAATAAAAAACAATCCATGGCTCAGTTATTGAACTTCACAAGTTATGTGACAAAGCATCTTATTATATAACACATTGAATTCGATAGCCAAATAAGAAATTTCAGTAAATAATGTTTGAGCCTTTCTGTCAGTACAACAGTTAATCATACCATGATCACTTGTTATCAATGCTTTAATTCATTGTTACCATTTCTGGGACTGATGACTTGAATTTATCAAACTGACATAGATTTTTACCTTTTTTCCTTTCCTTATTAATCTCTGCAATTACGAATTGAAATGCAGCCAGGGATGGTATGTCTTAACTCTTCAAATAGACTTGACTTTTACCATAGCATGTAAACTATCTGACGTCTTCATGGTATCGACCAGGCTATGTCTATGGAATAACAATTATTAAATTTTGTCCTGGTGTCATGCCTTAGAGTTTGCCTCGGCAGAAATTAAGTGCTAGAAAAGTTCAGAATAGAATAGGATGTGAGACAGCTACTAGCATTTTAACTGAAACATTACAAGGAAAAAGTTTTGATTAATCTCTGGATACTTGTGTTTCGTCATCAATCAAATGATCTTATCTGGGTATCCCCATTCCACTGTCCTTTTAACAAATTTCAAGCAAAGCATTTAATATCCCATTCAATAGTCAGGATCAGGCTGGAACAGACCCACAGCAGTGATAGGTAATAGCCTCTGATTCCATGCCAAACTAGGTAATACATGGACAAGTACGGTGCATTTATTTTTGGAACCCTTATTTTCTTTAGTTTAATAAAATATTGAAATACCCCAATTACCTTTCCTATTTTGGCATCTGGAACCTTCAAATCCTTTCTTACACTTGCACTTGAACTTAGATTTCTTGGGTTTGCACTTCCCTCCATTCAAACAAGGATCGTATAAACAAGGATCTGAAAAAATTAGGTGTTCAGAGGCAGATACAGGATTTTCTGAAAGGAGGGGGCGTGGTTTGTCGCATGTATTGATATTTCATACTTGGACATTTTGTAGGACATATCACGCAGTGCATGGACAAAATATAAGAGGACAAAATCCTGGGGGATAAAACGAAGGTATAATAACTGTCACTTTAAACACAGGTATAATAACTGTGACGTTAAACCGGTATATTACCTTAGTAGAGACAGATCTTGAGCTGGGTATTGGAGGGGGTGGTGGACAGGGATAAAAACCCCATGACAAAAGTTTCAAACAGTGAAAGGGGGGCGTGCTCCCTCCAGGCCCCCACTAGATCTACCACTGGTGTTAATGACTGTAAAACAATGACATCTTCAAATAATTTTTGCCATGGTAGAATTGGAGAATTTACCAAAGTCAGATATTTCAATTATGAATTTACTGGTTGTGTCTACTGTTTGACTCAATAACTCAATCAGTGTCGCTTACAATATAGCTTTATAACCTGTACGTTGATTGTTAGTGTGGCAAATTTGGGGTGCTGATATCATGTAAATATTATTCTAACGCTGATCAAAATTGATTTAAATGTTAATTAAATTACCTCCGTGAAGGGGGTTAGGTGATCAATAGATTCTGTTAGTATGTTAAGAAGACCTACTACAAAAACCTACTGCATGGATTTTATATCAAATTTTCACAGTAGGTGGGCCTGATGATCTGCAACAAGTTCTTGATCCGGGATTTTTAACTTTTTTTTTCGGGGGGGGGGGGGGGGGGGGGGGGGGAGGGTCATTACATTATGTATGGACCTTCCAAGTACTTTAATTGGTTTAATGTTGCCAAAGGGGATTCTACACAGAGAGAGAGAGAGAATTTCATTTATTTAAGTACCACTTGCACACAGTTAACAAAAATAGCATCAGAGATGCCCGTACCCCACAGCCTACGGAAATATTTTCAACACCATGAGATACAGAAGTACTGTATCAGTATAAACTTTAGGATACTTTCAGAGCACTGTCAGTTATATATAGGTCCAAATAATGTTTAAAAGAAAGATCATGCATATAAAGATGAAGTATTAAAACAAGATAATTCAATAACAAGATGACAGCATTAATCAGCAAACTAAAATTCAACCCTCTTTATCTACATCTGCATGGCCAAATTATGGTTTAGATGGTTTGAATATTACCATGCATATAGAAGTGGTAATACATTTAATGAATGCTTATGTGTGGTGTTGGAGCAAAATCTGTGGCTCACTTGATGAAATTCTATCTCTTACAATGGGAAGTTATGAAAGTAAAATTCTTAATAAATTCTAATATAACTTTAACAGTGCTTAATCTGCATCAAAAGAGAGACCCAAAGGTGCAACAAGATTTTATAGGTCAAGGTCACTAGGACAAGGTCAAAGGTCAAATTAAGGTGACACAATGATAATACACACCTACAGCCCCTAACCAATGTCCCTACCAAGTATCAACTTCCTCAACCCTACGGTTTCCAAGATATAGCCTGGACAAGATTTTATAGATCAAGGTCACTACGCCAAGGTCAAAGGTCAAATCAAGGTCAGACCATGACGTTGAACAACTATATCCCCTAACCAATGTCCCTACCAAGTATCAACTTCCTACACCTTACGGTTTCCGAGATATAGCCCAGACAAGATTTTTAAACTCAAGGTCACTATGGCAAGGTCAAAGGTCAAATCCTGGTCAGACCATGACGTTGTACACCTACACACCCTAACCAATGTCCCTACCAAGTACCAACTTCCTACACCTTACGGTTTCCGAGATATAGCCCGGACAACATTTTATAGGTCAAGGTCACTATGGCAAGGTCAAAGGTCAAATCAAGGTCAGACCATGACATTGCACACCTACACCCCCTAACCGATATCCCTACCAAGTATCAACTTCCTACACCTTACGGTTTCTGAGATATAGCCCGGACAAGATTTTATAGGTCAAGGCCACTACGGCAAGGTCAAAGGTCAAATCAAGGTCAGACCATGATACTGCACACCTACACCCCCTAGCAAATGTCCCTACCAAATATCAACTTCATACACCTTACGGTTTCCGAGATATAGCCCAAACAAGATTTTATAGGTCAAGGCCACTATGGCAAGGTCAAAGGTCAAATCAAGGTCAGACCATGACGTTCCACACCTACACCCCCTAACCAATATCTCTACCAAGTATTAACTTCCTACACCTTACGGTTTCTGAGATATAGCCTGGACAAGATTTTATAGATCAAGGTCACTACGGCAAGGTCAAAGGTCAAATCAAGGTCACACCATGACGTTGCACACCTACACCCCCTAACCAATGTCCCTTCCAAATATCAACTTCCTATACCTTACAGTTTCCGAGATATAGCCTGGACAAGAATTTATAGGTCAAGGTCACTACGGAAAGGTCAAAGGTCAAATCAAGGTCAGACCATGACGTTGCACAACTACACCCCCTAACCAATGTCCCTACCAAGTATCAACTTCCTACACCTTACGGTTTCCGAGATATAGCCCGGACAAGATTTTATAGGTCAAGGTCACTACGGCAAGGTCAAAGGTCAAATCAAGGTCAGACCATGACGTTGCACACCTACACCCCCTAACCAATGTCCCTACCAAGTATCAACTTCCTACACCTTACGGTTTCTGAGATACAGCCCGGACAAACTATTTCCTGCCGCCCGCCCACCCGCCCGCCCGCCCGGACGCCCGCCCGCCCGCCCATCCGGACACCATGGGTGAAAACAATACCCCGACAGCCCTTAAGGGCTGTGGGGTAAAAACTGTACAGTACCAAGTTGATATACAGCAGCCAGCCCTAAATACCAGGGCTTATGAGTCACTGTTAATACATAAATGGAATTGCAATAGAATATATTAGATGTCTTAAAATGTATTTAAGTCAATAAAACGTATATCAATGTGAAAAATAGGATCTACGTTTAGTTAAAGTGTTTGACAGGAAATTTGTAAAAATCAGAATATTTTCCTTTTGCATAACAATTTCCAAAGAATGAGAGTGCCCTCCAATTTTCAAAATTATATTTTTCTTCATTATACCCACATGTACATATCGGATACAAGTGCTCATGTAGGCAATGAGACTTACTATAGTGTGAGATGTCATGCAATTAGGACTCAGTGGACAGTCTTTATAGGCTAGTGCTATCAGTTTTACCAAATATGTTCCAAAATAGCAGTACTATCCAAAGAGATGTCATGCAAATTATGAAATATGTCGGAGGACAACAAATTACATACTATAATATAGTTACAGGTCTTCTCTGTTGCTGTCAGAAGTTCCATTAATAACAGATTTCTTCTTATTACTTTTCAGCGCTTATTTCCATGGTAGCACAGATTAGAAGGTGCAAGAAAAACAACAGGGGTATAATTTGTAAATCGGCAAGTCAGAGATATGCAACATTTTATACCAAGGGAAAGAAGTTTGTGAAGCATATACATCTGGGAAAAAGGTATGCCTTTTATTGAAACCAGTCTTTTATCTGGTAAAAGGTTATTTTGATGTTGAAGACCCTCATTAGCGAGACAGCCACTGATGGGTCTAAATCTGTGGCAGGATAGTAAAAGAACTGAGTGTGATCTGGTGTGAATCAAGAGATAAGGCTGCTATGGCAGGAGAGTACTGAAGCTTATGGTACTGACTTACTGATTTACACCTGGACTTTGGTCAAGATTATTATTATTATTATTATTAACTTAGATATAACATACCTATATATTCACATTTCTTTCCAATATAGGGTGATAGACAATTACATCTAAACTTCCTTGAAGTGATAGGTATACATGTTCCCCCGTTTCTGCATGGTCTGTTGGCACATGGATCTAAACACATAGGCATCAGTGAACTTGTCATTGGAAAGATTTGAGATATTTTATTGACAACAGAAATTATTTTCAGCATTTATATAAACCTTCTGAGGCTAGACAATAATTGAGTGTGCATTGAATGCTATATGAAAAAGGTACAGAGTCTAAAATATGAAATAAGTTAATATGGAAATGTGACTTAACCTTCATGGGTCAGCAGTAAATACTGTTCAGCTAGATCCTTCAATCATCTAAGAAGATCTAAGAGTTTCACTAATTATAATGATTACTATACATAATGTTACTATTTAATATTGTAAGCTTATTAGGTAAGATATGTGTTGGTTACAGAACTTGCCTGCATGGGTCACAGCAGAGTACACAGAAAGTAGTACCACAATTAGACACAGTCTGAAACAGATTACAACTCAAATGTAATAACAATGCACCATGCACAAAACCCGCGTAGTTCAAAAACCTTTCCCCTGATAATCCTAGGAAATTCGCCTATATGGGAAAAATCACCCCCCCCCCCCCTTCGGGGGTGGGGGTGCTCTTAGTGATATTCCTCCCAACCATAATTTATTTTAACACAAGCTTTAACTTTTGCAATTTTTACTTCAGCATAAACTGGTACAATATGTACTTAGTTTGAAACATTTATTAAAGGGAACAGTTTACAAAGTGATGTTGACAGGGTTGAAATTTATAAAACAAATAATTTATTAAACATTTATAAGGTGAAATATACGATCCAGATATTTAATGTATCAGATGGTGGGAAAGACATCTTCTTCAACTATTAAATCTTTTAACTATGTGTCTGCATAAATGTGTGTGAATATCTAAAATAAGAAATATCTGACTTTCATATATTTATATTTGTATACTTGTAGTTCTAAAGCATGTTCATTAGAGATATATCCAAGTGTAAAAAGATATAACCAGACTGAAATCAGACAACACTTTAGGAAGTGCCTTTAGGTGCTGTGATGTGTGATTTACTAGTTAAATTTAAAGGTGTATTTCTGTCGAAAAAGGGAAATTCAATTTAAAAACCAGCTGTAATACAGCACACATAAGATCCAGATAACTATGCCACCTCTCTTGCTTTTGGCAAGATAGGAAATTTAACTCCTGCGATAATGATATGTATTTGAGACGTGCTTCATATGATAGTGAGTGGAATTGGGCTTATAAATCAATTGTGTGGACTTTGATACCACTGGAAGACTGTGACTTCAATAGTTAGTTTACTATGTCTGTGTGTTTTGTTTGTGTAATACTTTTAAATATTAATCTTCACATGTTTAATTGTTGTGGAAGGGGCGTGGGTAAATAACCATGAGTAATTAATATGTTTGTTACATTAATGAACAGAATAGGATAGACGGATGACTATCTTGGCAGCCTATGCTAGTTTTCTACTTGTTTTCTATGAACCCAGCTCTATGATTTTTATAAGGGCCTGACCAAAGACAGAAGTGATTACATTTTAAGGAAGATCCAGATCGTTTTCTGGATATAAAATAATTCAAAATTTACAACAGCCCATTTTGAATACTTTTCAGTTTGCGTTTCTTATAATCATACTGGATACTTGGCTGCACTGACAAAAGTCAACATTCTAGGATGGGCTATCTATTTTTCAGTATAACTTTGACATGTTTTAATAGGTCTGACAAGATCAGGTGGTGAAAAGCTTTGTCATACGGGTCCTCGAATTACTTCACAAGAGTGCTTAGTGCTTCTGTGAATTTGAGTGCACAGGGGCTCACTCCTGTGGACAACCTTAAACAATTTGTATCCGACATTTAATATTATTTTCATCATGTTTGTGTGCAGATGGGTGAAAACTGATTTACTTGTCCACATAGCCTGATAGTTTGTGGACCATGTTAGCATTAGAGTTTTGATGATTGAAAACTTAATTCTAGATAGTTTTAGTTGTTAGTTTTTCCAGTTTTCATTTTTTTTTCTGTAGAGATCTTAAATGGAGGAAAGTGAATGCAATATTAGGTCAACAAGAAGGGAAAAACAGGTCATTCTGATTCAGCTGCAGATGACGTCCGATAATGAATCCATGTCCCAGACCTTGAGGTCAAGCCACCCCATGCCCAGAAAGTATTTTATCAAATCAGTCTCAGAACACTAGTGAGTCCGAACTAGATATAAATGGTCTTGTCAATGATTCAGATCAGGATTCTCTCAGCTTGGATAGGGAGGTTCACTTCAAAAGTGCTAGGTCTATACACCTTGCTTCTGTGTCTCTGACTAGAGTTAAAGAGTGTAATAAATAAGGAAATTTTGGTACAACTACATGTTTTAAGTAAAAGATCCACGGGCGGATCCACGTCAAGAAAATTAGTGAAAAGTCAAAAGTAAAAACTTTAAAAAATAAAATAGTTGACCCTGCTGGCAGTAGTTTAGTAAAAAAAATTAAGGTGGTGAGATTGGTTGGTTCCTCAGACGGTGTCATACCTCCCCCTTCTACTTTTGACAGGAGGCAAAATATCAGCAGGAAGTTCAACTCAGGTTACAGAAATTAGCAGATAATGCAGGGAAATGACATGAAAAAAATCAAATCGCAAAGAGGGGGCCCAGTTTAGGGTTATATATGGGCTGACCTTAGAATTAAGATATTAATTGTGCCAACAGAGCTATGTAGTTGTATTGCAGTCTGGGTATACAAGAGGTGGGTTTTGGACTATTTGTGCTAGGATTGTGTGGCTTCTTACAACTATTTTTAACATTTCTATAATGGTTACCCATATATCTCAGATGTTGGCAGTAATGCAACCAATATACTTTCTAGGTGGCAGTGTACACCTGAGGATTAATTAATTAAGAAAAATTATGCATACATGTTATCAATCCTATGTACATGCCTATACATTGTGACCTTTTGAGATCAAATCATGAAATTTAGTCTAATTTTTATTTAGGGTAACCAGGGTCCAGAATAACAATTGGCTTCTGCTGCAGGGTTTGGCAGGCCTTCAGGCTCTCCACAATAAACTCTTACATGGGTTTGTTTAAAGATTTCTTGGCTTTCATATGCTTTATGGGTACCTTGGTGCAACAGTCGTCTGTAAATACTGTGTTCTCCTTTATGGAGTATTGTGCAACCTGAATTTTTTCTGCTTAAAATATTAAAATTAAATTAGAGTTTTGCTTTCTATTTGTATTATGTTTGGCTGCAACGCTGTCCCATTTAGAAATAACACAATTCAGTTATTCATTATGGCTGTAACTATAAACAAGACTCTGGGTCCAGTTTTAAATCTGCCAATTGACGAAATTTTGTTATACAGAATACTGATTTGTATTCAGTTACAGCCCGAAGGTTTCTCCTTAGTATGACCTGGCTATGTCATCAGATTAACATTAATTAGCATGTCTTATGTTCAGATGCGCCTTAGAGTCTGTCATTGATGGAGATTAAGCGCTATAAAGGTCCACATTAGATTAGATGCTTGGTGTTCTTTCATCTGGCAGAAATTATCCTTCATTTATGTATTGTAAGCATGGGGGGACCAAGGTGGCAGAGTGGTAACACTCTGGCCTCCCACCTCTGAGGCCTGGGTTCGGTTCCCGGCACGGCCTCAAGTGGGAAAGCTGGTAGTTGCTTGCCGTTGGTCGGTAGTTTACAGTACAGAACCCTGACGAACTGTGTGTACTGGTTTCCTCTGTCCTTCCAACTACCCGTCGTGATATGACCTGTACAGTGTTGAAAATGACGTAAAACCCCAAATAAATAAATACAATCATGGGAATTACATTGTGTTAACAGATTCAGAAGCTAGAAAGCATTTAAACAATATTTTTAAAATATTATATTCAGTGAAGATTCTTACTTTTGATGATTTGAGAAGAGGATGAGCTACTTGAGCTTCTAGACATGGAGTTTACATTCAAGATATTTAAGCACAGGGGAAATGGTCGCCTCAATGCCTTTAGATGTATATAAGAACACCCCCTTTAACTACATTGGCTGTTTCACAGGCGCATGTGTTACACCTTTCCTATTTAATGTTCTACTCGGTGCAATTAGGTTTGTCAACTTGTTCTCCTTTTGTGAGTCCTTTAACCTTGTACCCTTGACCTTTCACCTTTAAAGTGTTTGGGGCTTAATATTATCTCTTTGAATAAGAGGATTTTCTTAATATAGCAATCTTTGATTAGTTTTATGTAATGGGAAATAACTATGTTATGGCCCTCTGTGCTAGACTGCTCTCAGTCACTATGCTCTATGTTGTCTTTTTGTATTTATGATTATGTAATTTTGATTATGTGATCTATCATGTGATTTACATGTTTTAAGATCATATTGTAGTTGGTATTGTTGTTGATGTATTGCGTTAATAAACTTTTAATCCCATTGTGCTGTTCTCAGAGAATGTTCTTAGATTTTTACGAGTTATCTTTATGTGTCATATTAGTCTGAAGCAAGGAGTTCAGCTATTTTTCTTTGGGTTTGTATGACTTATCTTTTCATCGAAACAAACCAGGTGGTTGGTCAGTTTTTTCCACTAATTTTAAAGGCATTATTCCTGAGCTCCTCAAGCTAAAATCAGCTTGTAATTAAATGACTCTTGAAAATGAAAAGATGGTAAAACTTTGTACAATAGAGGGGGCCTTGTTTAATATTGAGGCAGACTATCAATTTTTGCCACACGTAATCTAATGTAATGAATACTTTTTATAGAGCTTACTGTCCATCACACGACAAAGTCTAAACCACTATGTAGAGTCACAAAGTTTTCTAATTTCTCCTGTAGTTCATGGTAATCCCAATGAAGCTTACTTTGTAAAGTTCATTAAGTAAACCCACATACATTTTCCTTCAATTATTAAGTAGATAAACCTCCCTGTATAACAGGTATAACAGGCGCATGTTACCCATGCAAAGATTGCATAAATGTCAAAATTTGGGTTTATGTCCAGTTTAATAACCAGGGTCATAGTAAGAGAGGTCTTCGCAGAGGTTTCAGCATGTGATTAGATGCCAAACCTTCCAAACAGACCACTGAGGATCTGAAGATGTTATATATCTGCCATGCTGTATACATGTATACTACTCATCATACTGACTGATCATAAGTATGTATATTGTACTTCCTAAACCATGGAAAAATGCATATACTGCTTAATATATATCATTGAATAGGTTATCTATAGTGCCTCGTTAATATGTGGTGTACAAAGCAATATTGCTGTTTTTCATCCCTTTAGATGACTAAAGTCATGCAAAGACGGGTCTTCAGTACACCTCAAGTGTTTAAGCAAGAATAGAGCCCACAACCATACATGCGAGGGTCAAGTAAGCACATACTAAACTTATAAGCCACTCAACATTAAACTTAGTTATATAATAGAGCACTCAACAGAGAGAGAGCGCTTTTCATAATGGTGATGTTTATGGCTGTAACATTACCAGCAAAAATGTACACTTGTGCTTTCTGGAGATTTTGCAAGGTCTCTGATGTTTTATTTGTGCACCTTAATATCATTTCCACTAGTGAGCTTTCAAAATATATACACGCTCCTTAGATGTGTATTTTGTATATTTTACTTTATAAAGCTTTACAATAATATATTTCATACTTTGTAACATACTTTTAATTAATGATAAAAAAGATTGAGAAAACCATTCCAATACGAATATACTTGATGAAAAATATAAAATTGATGAAAAATCTGGCAACAAAATTAATGAAGTAATATGAAGCAACAGTATTCTATTTTATTCTGAAATTACTTACACTTTCATCTTTGTCGGTTCCCACAGAAGAAATGTCAAGCAGAAGCTTTTCTATGAATCAATTTCTTTATCAAAAGGCAGTGAGCAAAGTGTGAACTGTTGTTTTGCCCAGTTGGTTGAATGAGGGAATGTTTCAAAGATTCTAGATACAAACATTAAGGTGAGCAAATAGAGTTGAACTTTTTGTGGTGTAGTACCCCATTTCTTGCCTGCCACTGAGGCT